>OY829541.1:32965994-34219107 GCA_963691705.1 Viola odorata
GAACCAGGGCGCTACACGTGTCCGCAATCAGCCGCGCTCAATCCCGTAGAGCCACGTTTCACCGCGTCATCAGATCCGGAGCAGCTAACCACAACGCGCCACGCGTCCCACATCATCCCCTCGCCACTCACAACGCGCCATGTTATCCACGATCCGCGCCTCACTCGCCAACCTACCGCGTCTTGCCACGTGGCATGGAGCCTCCTCTTCCTTCCTCTCACTTGAGTCTTTTGAGAACGTTTTTCTCATCTTTTTTCTTTTCCTTTCTTTCTTTTTTCTTTGTTTTCCTTTCCTTCCCCACCTTCAACATTTATCCATGTCCCTCAAAAGACCCACAAAAATTAAAATGATGGCCCACAAAAAAACCCATCACCCACCAGCTCGTCATCCCCCTCGCAGTCAGCCCCCGATTCCGGCCCCTCCCACTCTCGCCACACCGACTTAGGGCCGGAAAATGAGAAAGCTACCGACGCCGGTGAGCCCTCCAACTCCCAGCCGCTGTCCGATAAAGACCTAAAAGTCACCGGATCTAAGCCGACGACCTCCACCATCACTAGATCCGGTCGGTCGGCAATGCACCATCGCCCTAGGGCACTCCACAACATTCTCCTATCCCTTCTCCCTTCCCTTGAACTCCTTTTATGATCTGAACTCTTGTCTGTTTTGGTGCATCTCTCTCGTATTGAGGACAATGCTAAGCCTCAGTGTGGGGGAGGATTTATGTGTTTGTGTGATATGTTAGTATATATGTTTGACTGCATGCTTTGTATATATTTGATTGCATGTTTTGTGCAAAAATTCAGATTTTCACTTTAAAGCGAATTTTTGCTAACTTGTTAGCACTGCCTAGTTTTAAAACCCCCGAGTATGGACACACACTTCTGACGTGTGCACATGAAATAAACTGCCTTTCATGTTGGTCTTGCCCTAGATCTTGCATGCTTTGTCTGCTAGCTCTTATAACCTGCATCTGCACTAAACATCAGCAATCACTTATGGCACCTTGTGAGCATTTGAGACTAAACAGTTATATTCTTCATGTGTGATTCAATTCTTAGCTAGGCACTCAACTAGGTTTGCATGAGACCCCTGAGTATGGGCACCATCAGTCTTGGAAAAGCAACAAAAAGACCGAAAAAAAATGAAATTTGCATCTTTGTTTTCGTTTCTTTTTCTTTCTATCATTCCTCTCTTTTTCTTCATTTATCCCTCGACACCCTTTTTCGTTTAGCCCCCGACATCTCATTCCCTTCTCATTTTTCTCTTCTTTATCCACTTGTTCTCACTTTCCTTAATCCCCTTTCCTTGGCAGGTGAGCGGTATTTGTCAGAGGTGGCGGGCTAGATGATCAGCAAAGCCTAAGTGTGGGGGAGACCGACAAGAAGGTGTAGATGCCGAAAAAGGTCTAGGGTAAAGTCATCAAGCCCTAGCTGAAGTAAGTTGGCAAAATCCTTGAGCTAACTCAATCTTCATCAGCTGAAGTTTGTCAAATTCATTTTCTTCTCATAAAATTTTTTTTTTTCAAAAATAAAAAAAATAAAAAAAAATTTCAAAACCAGAAACAAAGCAAAGAAAAGAAAGTCTTATCTGGTTTCAAAAGAAAAAAAAAAGAAAAGCGAAAGAAGGCGAAGGCACGAACAAGAAAAATGAAGTATTGTCAGCATGACTCCCAAGAGAAGAACTCCCCCAGAAGAAGAATTTTGTCTAGCCCTCGACTGTCTGCCCTTGACGGATACTGCCTCACCGCTCCATCTCCATCCTAGTTTTTCGTTCTATTTTCCTTCTCTTTTCCTTCCTCTTTTTACTCTTTGTATATATATCTTCTTCTTGCTGTTCTTTTTCTTTCTCTTTCTTTCTTCCCCTTTTCTCTCCATATTCTTCACATCCTCTTTCCTTTCACTCTTTTTTATGATGCAAAGTTTGTTTCTGATTGTTGATTGCATAAGCATGTGGATTTTAACTCGGGTTGATGTGCAAACTATGTTGTGTGTCTTGTTAATTTGCATACTTGAGTGGTTAAACACCGAGCCTAGTTGAGTGTGAGTGTAAACACTTACCCCGGTGAGGATTGCTGATGCCAAGTATGATGTGGTAAAGTTTCTTCATTAGGGTCGTTATCCTAATGATTTGATGCAGAGTTATCTAGGCGGAGTATGTCTTGACATGGTTAGGGCTGATTGTTTGGTTTGTTAACTCTTGTGCTATGGTTGGTTGTGCCTGTCTATGTCTTGGGGTATGTTTTCCTTTTTGATTGCTCGAGGGCGAGCAATGGGCAGTGTGGGGGAATTTGATATGATGCCTTTTTATGCATGTTTTTCCCTCTCTTTTAGGTCTAATTTCACACTTGATACTACTAATTTGGCTTGTTTTCCAACCACTTTGTAGATTTGGACTAAAGGGAGAAACTTGCCGAAAAGCGCACCATTCGGATGCATTTTTGTCTATCTTACATCGTCGAGCCCTAGATGCAGTTTTGTCGTCGAGACCTACCGTCGGGACCTAGATGAGATCCTATGTCTAGGCCTAGACGAAGCACGTGGATGTTTCTTTTCGGATAAAGCTTGACCAAAGATGCTAAAAAGATTCTAGCGGGATTCCATGTGCAAATCATCCAGCTCATCAGAGAATATTCCTCCATACCATTTTGTCCCCTAGTGGGGTTGTTAGGCTATATATAGAACCTTAACTTTAGGTTAAAGGGGGACGCTACTCTTTAGTATATTTTGCATCTTTTTAGGGTTTTCAATCATTGTAGCCACCTCTCTAACATTGGGATTTGTTCTTCCTTTATTTTTCCAGAAATTGGAGCCCCAAGCTCCAATTAGTTTTTAATCCAGATTTTTGTTTTCGTCTGCACCTCTTCTCTATTTATGTTGCTTTCTCCATCTATCTTGTGCATGATTTCCAGCATGAGTGGCTAAGTCTCTTAGTCTTGGCAGGGGTGTTTTAAGGATTGCAAGAGGATAGTTGGGAGGTCAAAGTGTTCTTAAAACGTGTTCATTGTTGTATCCACTTTCTTGCCATTTTATTGTTATTTCGTGTGAGATTTGTTGGTAGTTTCATCACCTATTTGCTTGTTTCTCATAAATATTGTCATTTCCATGGTAATAACTAACGTGAGGCCATGGAATAGAGTAGGCACCTAGTCCAGAGTCACCATGTCGTTTGGTCCAATCTGGCTAGGGCAAGAAACCGGTTAGGGCAGACTTCTCAGTGTCTAGCCCTAGACGTGTCTTCTCTCCACTTCACGGGCCTGCGTGTATGACCCATAAGCGTACCTTGGGCACAGTGTCATGGCCACTCCCATAAGCGTACCTTGGGAGTGACTTCTCTTAAGAAGAGAAGTAGGGAATCCACGTGAAAACAGGGTTCCTATAACACGTCTATGGCGTGAAAACAGTCTATCCTTGCACCGATGACCGACTAGCCCTCGACGCAATCCGCCATTTACCCCCTGCTAAGATTTCTCCTTTTATCTGATTTATTATCTTTGCTTACCTTGTTATTATCTTTATTGCATTTGTTAGTCCTTACCATTTTTATTGATATTCTCTTGCTTTATTTTCATTCCCTTTTTATTTAATTATTTCGTTTGTCTATTATTACTTGTTATTTGCATTTTTATTCTCTGTCTCAACATCAACTGCCATCGTTGGTTAGATTCGTCTACACCAACCAAACACCCCCCCCCCCCCCCCCCGTGTTACTTTTATGTCTATTGCATTTTCATCCTCGTCATACATCTAGGGCAAGATTAAATCTAGTCCTTCATTTTCCCTGTGGTTCGACCTTGACTTGCCGCTATATACATTAATTTGTGCATCTAGCCTATCAGGAACATTCTATTACTTTTGATGCGCGTTTCGACGGCGCATCAATAAACAGTTCAAGCATACAAAGAATAATTAAATAAACAGTACAAGCATACGAAAAATAAATAGTACAAGTGCAGAAATATATAAACAGTACAAGTGCGGCGATGACCGAAAAAAGCGACGGGTTGAAAATATTGGGCCCGACCCACTAGGCCGAGAGTGGGCCCCACCAGCTGGGCCAAGCCCAGCCTAGCCCAACCCATGGGCTGGTGGGCTGAAGTAGCCTGGTTGCTCCCTTCACGTTGGGCCTGCGCGACCCAGCTTTCCTCATGCTTGGCGCACAACGCCAAGCCTTCTCCTCCTCTGCATGGGCCTGTGCGGCCCATAACTGCTCATCTCACGCGGCCCAACAGCAGGCCCAGCGTCTTCCTTTCCTTGGGCGCGACATCGCCCTCTTCTCCCCTTTTATTTCCGTTTGGGCTTGGCTTGTACCAAACCCACCACCTTTCTTCACTCTCCTAGCACTGTTCATTATCTTCCTCCTTGTGTAGCCGGCGCCATGGCCGGCGACCAAGGAGGAAGCCACCCACCAAATCTGGCCATCAGCAGCCCAAATTAAACCCTATTCACAGCAGCAATTTAAACAAACTACCCACAGTAATATTTGGACAAGAAACCGAGATTAATTTCAACAAATGAAGAATAAGGTAATTGAACTAAAATTAGGATAATAAATAACTAGAACCATAAACAATTAAATTGAGGTAAGGACCATGAAATTAACTCAAAAATAGAGTGACTACAGCTAGTTTAAGTGATTATTTGGCTATTTGAGAATAAAAATGAAAATTAATGGAAGAGACCCATTTCACCTTACTTTTACTTGCTTGCTGGAACTTCTTGCTTGATTGCTACTGAACTACTAAGCACCAGTGAGAAAGTGAGTTTTTTCTCTTATTTTCCTTGCCTTTCTTGCTTGCTGCTGACATGGTATTTATAGGGACGGAGGGAGGGAAGAGCTGTAGGAAAAAACAAATCTCTACAGGGAGTGGATGAAGATCAGCAGCAAAACGCAAAAATGTAATGAGGTGGCGTTAGGAACAGTGGCAAAACGAATATGCATTAAATGGGCAGTGCAGTGACAAGGAAGAAATGCATGAATCCTCATGCTTGAATTGGAGCCGTTGGATGAAGAGAAAACAGAGGTCAACACTTGATCAAGGGCTAAGATGAGTTGACCTTTGGGAAATATTTAATATTTATTTAATCGGTTCGAACTATCAACACGAGGAATCTCGTTTGAAATGAATAAAATCCCAAACCAAACATGCAATAAAATGCAACAAAATAAATAGTAATCAGGAAATAAAGAAAAAGTTCGATTTAAGGTCCGAATTTACTCGCTCGGAATCCTTAAAAGTTCGAACGAAAAATAAATGCTATAGCAAAGTAAATTGGATAAAATAAAATGAGATGACGCGAACGAAAATAATAGTAGATAATTATCAATTAAAGAAAGAATGCGTTCGATCCACAGTCCGAGGAAATTTATTCAGGACCGATAGAAGTTCGATGAAAAGATAGTAAAAACTCGAAAAACTAAAATGACACAAAATGGTACGAAATATTAAAATGAATAGCCAAAGATCAAAAATTGATAGAATTTCGATTTAAATGGGCTAATAATGCGATAAACAAAAAAGTGCGAAAAACGCGTCAAAAATCGGGTAGCAACAATTGCCCCCTCTTTACTGTCTTATCAAAAATTGAGGTGACATAGATTTTTGATGAGCAGTAAAGATGGTTGCTCCCGTGCCCGCGATGGTTTCGAAAATGACGCATAATTTAAATGCTGACTTACCTGGGAGTAGGTGATTGATAACATGTTTCATGGGCATGATTTTATCCTCTTTTCTAGCCTTTTCGGGGGCTAGATTCTTCTATTTTACCCTTATTTCCATCTTTATTGCAGATCAGCCCCAAAAGGTGAAAAAGAGCGAAAAGATGCATTTCGGAGGAATTCTGAGGATTTCAAGCTTCAAGGCCTAGAAGATCAGAATGTCGTCGAGCCCTCGAAAGCTAACCAGACCAGTGAGCAGTCTCTCGCCCGCGATATCTCTGCAAAGCCAAAGAGACTAATCTCGAAAGATCCGCACGGGATTCCATGCGTTTCTAAAAGGTGTCAGACGATTCCAGAATATTCCTCCTTTAGGACACGTCCTCCCATGTGCTGTCATCCTCCCATGGGCTGTCCCTCTCTCCTATGAGTTGTATTTTGTCCCATAGCTAGTTTTTAGGCTATATAAGCTAAGTTTTAGGGTTTTTGTAAGGGGGGCTGTCCCAGGATTTTAATACATCACTCCTTCTCTCTTACCCTAATTTTCTGGGGATCTTATTCCTCTTGGTAACTGGAGCAGCCGCCATTTTGTAAAGGAGCAAGCTTTTCTCCTTTGAATTATTAATTCATCCTACGGTTCCTTCTAAGCATTTTCCTTTTATTTCATTGCATGTTATTTATTACCTATTGTTCATCTCCATTTATGAGTAGCTAAATTTCCTTATCTTAGTAAAGGGGTGTTTATCGATTTCTTGTTAATTTGTCTAGGGCAGGATAGTAGTCTGGCCAGCTAATATCTAGACCAAGATGATTACTGTCATTCTCTTAGTTATAACTGACGTGAATCCTTGAGTTAGAGTAGACACCTAGTGGAGGCAGCGCGAGAGGCCTCTGTCTAGGGGTAAACGGTCGTTTAGGGTATGTGATACGAGTCTGACAAGCTGAGCTATCACGCCCTAGATCTGTCTTACCTCAACTTCATGGGCGTTCTGAGTAGTGCCTCCCCGCATTCGTGCCTGGGAGGACGGCGGAACGTCAAGGCCACCTCATATGTGGAAACAGGGGGTGACTTTTATCTAAGAAGGCAAGCAAGGGATGCGGTGTGGAAACGCGGTCCCTATAGCAGGTCTATACATGAGTTTGGAATATTTTTGTGCCAATGATTAACTGACCTAGAAAGCAACCCGAGAACACCTTTTGCTAAGATCTCTTCCAATCTGATTTATATCTCTTTTACTGCTTTTCTTGCCCTCGAATTGGTCTTGGATATCTTTCCCTGGATCGTGTTTTACTTTCGTGCCCTGGATACTTATTTTAATCATTTGTCTTGTTAGCTCCCAATTCTGCACCGATTAATTGTATTAGTCGGTATAAACCCCCCAGTGTTACTTTCATGTTTGGGTGCACTTACTTTCTGTCATACATTGAACTGATTTGTTAGTCCTTCAATCTCTGTGGTTCGACCTTGTCTTGCCCTTTACACATTTATTTGTGCAAATTAAGCATCAGGAAAATAGTATATTTGAGTGACGATCAAATTTTGGCGCCGTTGCCGGGGATTGAATGGTACTAATTTTTCTCTTTTCCTTGTATGACCAGGAGATCTGCTCCAGACCTACTCCCTCTAGACCTCGAATTGACCAAAACCGAAAGAGGACTTCGGAGGCAAGCTAAAGGACCTTCTACCCAGCGTAGGATTCCTCATCCTACCCTTGATTGCCAACCTTCCAATCTGGCCGATCAGCATCAGTTCTTTCAAGACCTAGCCTACCTTCATCGAGACCTTGAAAACCCAGCAGCCCCTCATTTCAACTTTCCAGACATGGAAAACCGTGACGACCATCAACGCGAAGATCCACCACCACCACCACCCCAGAAAAACAAAGCATTGATAATTTCCATGCAACCCCCGATATGGCAAGTAGCTGCATTGACTGGCCTAACGTCCCTCATGACTAGACCCTGAAGTTAGCCGTACTTCATCATCTACCTACTTTTTGGGGGGTAGCCAAGGAAAATGCTCTTCGTCATCTCCAATAACTCCACTCTATTTGCGAGGCCATGAAACCCGTCAACGTCAGTATTGAGCAAGCCAAGCTTCGGGCATTCCAGTAGTCTCTCAAAGACGATGACCTCGACTAGTATTATGACCTTCCCGCAAGATCTGTTCGTTCTTGGGCAGACATGTCAAAAATCTTCACTAAGAAGTACTATCCGACTTCTATCTCCAATATCACGCGCAAGCAACTCGTCTCCATAGTTCAGAAGAAAGAGGAGACTCTAGCCCAGTACTATGAGAGGTTCCAGAAGATGCAATCTAGCTGTCCAACCCACAACCTCACCGAGCACACCCTTGTTCAGTATTTTTGTGAAGGCCTCAAAGCTCATGATAAGGCGTTGCTCAACGCAGCTGCCAACGGATCTCTGACTGCTCTCACTCCAACAGCCGCTCGAGCAACAATAGAGCTCATGGCCAAGAATGCCTCTGACGACCTTCCCAACAATCCAGGTCAGGATGTCCAAGTAGCTACCCTTCAGAACCAGATATCCTCTCTCACAGGAATATTCCAGAATTTCATAACTGGACAACCCGCACCTGTCAAGGCCTGCCAAATATGCAATTTTGTGGATCACCCCACTGATGTATGTCCCCATATTCCGGAGGAAATACAAGTGAATGCTGCTGGTCAATTTATTCCAGTCCCTTACGCTCAAAACTACAACCAAGGCTGGAAACAGCAAAATCTAGGATGGGTTTCAAACCCTCAGCTTTCGGGACCTAGCCATCAACAACACCAGAACCCCTATGGAAATCCCCCTCCCAACATGCCGAATTTCAGACCTCGACCCACATACCATCAGAATCAGTATCAACATCAACCTCCTCAGGATCAGACTTTTATCCAGGCCCTGACTACTGAAATGCCTAAGAATCCTGAGCAGCAGAAAGAAATAGATGAGCTTAAGAGGTAAATGAGTGCCATGAATGCCAAATGCAAGAGTTAACAAATCATGACAGATTTCCACCCCAGACAGAAACCAATCCAAAGCACCACGTGTGTGCCATAACTCTTCGCAGTGGCAAGACCTTGACTCCTCTCACACATCCTGCCCTCGACATTGAGAACTCTCCAGAGTCTGAGGTCAAGCCCAAGATAAAACTACCGAAAGTGCCCAGATTCGTCGAGGTCATGGAAGATAGAATTCGCTCCCTAAGAGGTTCGCCGAGGAAAGACCTCAATCCACCCGAGTTCACTCAGGAGTACATTCACAAGATTCTCGAGCCCCCGTTCCCTCACAGATTGGTCAAGACCAAGAAAGATACAGAAGACCGTGAAATATTCGATATGTTCAGTAAAGTGGTTGTCAACATCCCACTATTGCAGGTGGTCAAGAATGTGCCTAGGTATGCCAAGTTTTTGAAACATTGGTGTGCTAACAAGTGTAACATGATAGGTGTGAAAAAGATTTGTGTAGGTGCGAATGTCTCGGCCACGATCCAACGAAAGTTACCACCCAAGTGTAAGGACAAAGGTATGTTCACCCTCCCCTGTAAAATCGGTACTACTGATGTTGGTAGAGCTATGTGTGATTCTGGAGTAGGTATAAACGTCATGCCCTTGACGATATACAACAGTCTAGGCCTTGAACACCTCAAGCCCATCGAGATCGCGATCCAACTAGCTGAAAAATCCACCATCCACCCCGAGGGGATTGTTGCGGACGTCTTACTCCAAGTTGGCGATTTCATCTACCCAGCCGACTTCTACGTTATTGACATGAAGGATGCCCAATCTGTCAAGGCCTCGGACATGCTCCTGGGCAGACCATTCCTTAGGACAACAAAAGCCAAGATTGACGTGCATGACGCCTCCATTACTTTGGAGTTTGACGGCGAGACCATCAAGTTCAATATGCTTGACGTTATGAGACACCCCACTGATTTTTCTAGCGTGAACTTTGTTGATATTGTTGAACCTGCTATTACTGATGTTTCTAACCTTGCTCCTGATGATTGTCTACAGCTTGCCCTAGACAGGAGTATCCCACCCACAACACTGGATGTCATGGCCTTGACGCTTGAGATTCCAACTAAGTTGCATGAAGTCGTTGCTACTTGGGATGAGAATTCTGTTATCACTTCTCCTCATGTTATTTCTCCTCTTCCCGATGATTGCACTATGCCCATCATTCTGGACATCATACCCTTGACACTAGCCCCTACCCTTTGCACTCCTCCTGCCCCCAAAACCTTGGTAGCGACTCCAGCTGTCATCGTGACCACTCTTGAGGCCACAAAAACCCTCGCCCCAACTACTGCCACTGCATTGACCAGCGAGGGCACGACACCCAATTCCAATCCAGCTCCGCGTCCAGCCCACGAAAAGGACAAGACGCCTTATCGTGATAAGTTGCTCTCTTATAAAAACTTTGCTACTAGACAGAAAGTTATACTCTATAAATCTCGGCTAAGGCTCTTTTGTAGAAAGTTGAAGCCTCGGTGGGCTGGCCCTTACCTCGTCAAGAAGGTGTATAATCATGGCATAGTCACGATTCAAAGTATGAACACAGTCCTCATTTCCAAAGTGCATGACCACAGATTGGAGTTGTTCCATGAAGGTTTCCACCCCCTGAAGGCAGACCCACCTGACCAGGCCTAGACAGTCAGCACACGTCGAGGTCCTGACGATTAAACAGGCCGCACTAGAGGCATCTCATATGCCGTTCCATCCCTTTCTCCTTCCCTTATCTTTTTCTTGCCCTCGAGGAGGGCTCAAAACAATTTTTACCGCTTTCCTTTAATTTTATGTACTGTACTCTTTTAATTTCTTTTGAACTCTTTTGTATGCCCTTCCCACATTGAGGACAATGCGCTGCCTAAGTGTGGGGAGGGATTTATTTGTGTTTTCGTTCGTGTGCTTGCCTGCATGTTTAAATTTTCGCTTGTTGCATGATTGCATGTTCTTGGTTTTTTTTCAAAAAATTTCAGATTTTTAGATTTTGCTAGGAATTTTCCCATTGCCCCGTTTTAAAACCCTCATAATTGGCATGCATTTTAATTTCTGATGCATAGGAGAAGCATGTCATTCATCGCATCTATGCCTGAACATGCATTTCTAGACCTGCTAGCCTTTATATCCAATCTTGCCCTAGACACCAGTAGTCACAACTTGAGCCCGTGAGCATTTGAGCTTCATGCCTTTTATTCTTGTGTGAAATGCTTGGCTAGGCACTAGCTAGGTTTGCACGATATCCCTGGGTATAGGAACCATTAGACATGGGAAAGCTTCGATTTGACAGAAAAGCTTCGCATCAATGTCTTTTTCCTTCTCTTCTCCCCCTCATTTCTCCTCTTTTCATGCCCCCAACATTCCCCTTCTTTTCATATTCTTTCCTGACCATTTGTATTTTCTTGATCTTTCCTTGGCAGGTGAGGTAGCGATCATTAAGGGTAACGTCGAGGGCTAGACATCCAAAGGACGTGCAGACAAGTTCAAGTGTGGGGAAACAGAGAAAAGCAAAAGACTTCAGAGCAGAAATATAAAGCAGAGATCTAGGGTAAGAAAAAGCAAAAGAAAATTGAATTTTGTCCAGCCCTAGATCATCTAAAGAAATCGAGCCCTAGAAAAGTTCAAGTGTGGGGAAATCGAAGAAGTCAATATCGATGCTGGAAGCAGCTATAGGGCTAGCGCAAAATGAAAAATCAAAATTTTCATGCCCTAGAAGATTTAGAATTTCAAATGGTTTGTGCCCCCTTTCTAAAAAAAAAAAAAAAAATTTAAATTCCAAAATAAAAGAAGAGGGACATTGAACTTTCAAAAAGAATATCCGCATCCGAAGCTTCAACAAGAAGAGTTTCCTGCCCTCGAAAAGAAGACCTCAGTCTAGCCCCCGAATCCAACCGTGCCCTCAATGAAAGCTACCTTGCCACATTGCCTTTTTCCTAAGCCAAGGAATCCAGCCAGGTTCTATCTGGTTCTTTCTTCTCTTTCTTTCTTTTCTCCCTCCATCTCTCTTCTCTGTTCTCCTCCCACTTCTCTCTTCCATATTTCTAGCTGGTTCTATCCTTTTTCTTTCTTTTGCTGATGCGTTATTTTTTCGATTGTTGATTCCCATGCATGTGCTTTACAGTACTGGGGGGGGGGGGGGGGGGGGGGGGGGGGGTGTGTTATTCGCATTCTTGATGTGATTAGCCTAAACACATATCTGTGGGGTGAGGTGAGAGGTGCGACTACAGGATATAGGTGAGGACTGGCTGGTGGGGAAAGGGGGGAGGAGGGGGGGGTTTGGTGATAGGGTCGTTTCCTATTAGCTGCTGAGGGTGCTTTTCTAGGGCTGGTTTCCTGGAGGAAGGAAGGCGTTACCTTGTGTTGGATTGTGTAGGGGGGGTGTTGTGGTGTGTATATACCTAACGTAGCGATAGCACACCATTGATGTAAATGCCCCCACCGCCTTGACAGGCCGTTAGCGCCCATCATGGCCGTTTGTTGTGGGTGGGTGGTGTATAAATACCCCCATAATCAAGGAAGAAGGTAAGCCTGATATAGCTAGCAAAGCTCTGCTACTTTGACCACTATACTTAATTAGCATCAGAGTGTTTACGCTGGGTGACACTTCCCAGGCCTTGGATTGATGGGGATAAATTTTTATAAAGAGGGAGAAGTGGTATCCAAGGAGTCATTCTCCCCTTCTACCCTTCGCCAACAGTCAGAATCTTATCAGGTCCTATACCATAAGCATTCTTACTAATGCATACAGTTCCCGATCATAAGTGGAGTAGTTGAGCTGCGCGCCGTTAAGCTTCTCACTAAAAAATGCTATTGGGCACCCTTCTTGGGAAAGTACTACCCGATACCGGTTCCACTGGCGTCACACTCTATCTCAAAGGCTTTTGAAAAAATTGGTAATGCCAATACTGGTGGGTTCATGAGCCGATTCTTCAGCTCCCGGAAGGCTTCTTCCTCTCTCTTTCCCCATTCAAACGGAATGTTCTTCTTAGTAAGTTCATTAAGTGGGGCGGCAATTGTTGAGAAGTTGGGAATGAATCGCCGGTAGAAGCTCGCTAGGCCATGGAAGGATCTGACTTCATTGGCATTTTTGGGGCAAGGCCAATCCCGGATGGCCTTTACTTTATCTTCGTCCACTTGGACGCCATCTGTACTTACAAAAAATCCTAGAAAATGGACAGCTTCTAAACAAAATTCACACCTAACCAATTTGGCAAACAATTGGTTAGTACGCAATGTGCCAAATACAGTACGTAAATGAAAAATATGTGTATCAATAGAGGGACTATAAACAAGAATGTCATCAAAATATACAACCATAAATTTACCAATATACTCTCGTAAAACATGGTTCATTAACCTAATAAAATGGTAGGTTGATGGCTCTGCAGTCAATGCACATTCTGGCTATCGGGTACCGGTATCTGACGGTGATCTTGCATATCATCTAGTCTGGGTATCGGGTACCGGTATCTGACAGTGATCTTGTTGATGGCTCTGCAGTCAACGTACATTCTCCAAGAACCATCTTTCTTTAGTACGAGGAGTACCGGCACTACACAAGGTAACATGTTTTCCCAGATGAATCCCTTACTTACTAACTCATCCACTTGCTGTTGGATCTCTTTGGTTTCTTCCGGGTTACACTGGTTAGCTGGTCTATTTGGCAAGGTGGATCATGGAATCAAATCAATCTTATGCTCTATTCCCCGGATGGGTGGAAGTCTGTTTGGCATCTCCTTGGGAAATACATGTTCAAATTCCTGCAAAAGTGAAACTAACGGACTGGGTAGAGAAGAAAAAGGATTAGTAATAGTATTCAAATAGTGTGCCTTGTACCGAAGTACCAGACACCGTTCATTAGTAGCGAAAGCTTTCCTTATATCTTTCCCTCTTGCCAAAAGACTCATAGGTTTTGGCTCTATACCATGCTCGCTATTGTCACGGCGTGTATTCTTACTCTCATCTCTTACCTTCTTCTCTCTTTTCTTTTCTTTTTCTCTCTTTTTCACTCCTCATGCCATGCTTGCTTTTTTCAAGGCGTGTATTACCATTACTCTCATTTTTCTCTCCGCTCTTTTCTCTCATTTTTCTCAACAACTGGAACTCAGCACTAGTCTTTTCCATATGTCGTTGGTCCTCTCGGACTTGTGCTGGAGATAGTGGCGGTATACTATATTTCCTTCCTTCATGGATCAAGTGAATCTTGTTGGTAAGTCCATCATAAGTGGCATACCAGTCAAATTTCCATGGTCTTCCAAGGAGGAAATGACTGGCATCCATCGGCACTACATCACAAAGTCTTTCATCCTCATATCCTCCCATCTTGAAGGATACAAGAAACTATAAAAAAAAGTTTTTAATTAATCTGATTAATCAAAAAATAACAACATATTAGCTGAGAAAACGACATCATTTTTGGAATTTTTGACTGAAATTTCATCGTAATAGGTTTCAGGGAAAATACCACATCGCTTTTGAAAGACGCAGAACATGCCTTTATATACATATCAATTATATCTTCGTATAGAAGACCAATCACTCATCATTTGATATAGTAATATGTTGGCATGATTTTCATGCCAACATATTACTATATGGGATGACATTGGACACCCGGGGTGATTGGGCTTTGATATCGAGGTTATAATTATTTTGCGATGGTCAAATAAAAGAAAAATGTTCAACTAAAATTCAGCCCACATATTTTGAGTCTGATATTTTTGAAGGAACATTCCGTCGCAACTATCCAAAAAAATTCCAACCGAATTTTTGTCGAAAATGATGTCAAAAATATCACATTGGCTGGGAATTGATACCAAATTTCTGTTGGATAAGTGATGGAGATTTAGGAATCGTATCAAATGGTAGCGGAGCTTAGCTGCCTTGAGTTGTTCTTATTGTGTCTATGTTTTACACCAGAAAGATTAAGACTTTTTGTCAAGAAACCACCTTTCATGTGTTAAAAGCATTAATCTTGAATTTCTTGACGTTTTGGTGAAAGTTTCAAGCCATTTGAGCACCAAAGTTGAGAGATACAAAAGTTCCAGCTTTTGTGGTCTTGGTGTTCATCAAGAAGTCAGCTTTTTTGCATTTTCAACCAAATTTTCTTCTTCTGTCTTAGTTGAAACTTGTTGTGCCAAGTCCTAAAAGTGTTCAGAATCACGTGTATAATTTTTCCAATTGTTTTACAATTTTTTGAGTCAAATCAGAATTTTTCAGTCAAGAACATTCAAGGGTGTTCTTGAGTGTTCTTGAGCTAATGGTGAAATCTGCGTGTTTGATCTGTTTTCTACCTTCTTTTCTTTTAATCCTGTGTTTGTCGCTTATTTTAATCCATTTCAAACTGAACAAAGTCAGCTTTCCTCACTTACCACTCTCTTTTGCCCCAAACTTACCTCATTTGTGCAACACTAAAGGAGAGGCTTCAAAAGTAGCTATCTGATATAACACATTTAGTGAATATTTGTCCTTTTTTTCCTAGGCCTTTTTAGATCTTGATGCTACTGATATACCTTATTTTCCCACTTTTTACAGATTTAGGCTTTTGAGGAGGAAATTCCAAGAAGATGCATTTTTCACTGGGTTTTGGACGGAATCGAGCAGCTAGGCCTTGCAGCTGCGTGTTCGCTGTAGTAGTAGAGTTCGAGCAGAAAAAGGAAACTATTGAAAGAAGGAAATCTAGAAGATCCGCTCATTATTCCCAAGGAATCCCAGTTTTGGCAAGAAGACGGTTTAGGAAAGTTACTCCAATCAAACTTAGGATTCTATTTTTGTAATTCCTATAAATACTTTTAGTAAATTAGGTTTGAGGGCTCTCTCTCCCTTTTTTGGCATGGCCATAAACATTCTCTTCAACATCCGCCTTCTCCATACTCTATTCTTCTTTTAATAAACTGGAGCCTTGCTCCGACCAGTAATATTCACGGGTTTTCCTCATCTTCTCATTTTCCTTTAATTATGCAACTTAACTATTTTGATTATTTTATTTTTAATATGAGTGGCTAAATTCTCTATTGTTGGTAGGAATCATCGAAGGTTGCTAGGAAAGTCGTGAGCTCTAATTGAGCTTAAAACATCCCTAGCTCGTATTTATTTGTTTAATAGAAATCTGTCAATTTACCTAGGATTGTTTACAAGCCTGATCAACTAGTGACTAGGGCTAGGTAATTAAAGCCATCTTTGTGGTAATAACTAACGTGAGACTGTAGGGTTAAGTAGACAACCAGCTTTGAAGTAATCGAGTCGCTGGTCTCATCCAGCTGGGTTAAACGGATAATTAGGGTAATGCCTCAAACGTACTGAGTGTCTCGCCCTAGACGTGTCTTTCCTTGTCTCAATGGGCCTTCGAGTATTGTCTCCATAAATGCACCTTGGAGGACAGCGAAGTGTCAAGATTACTCCATAAACGCGTGTGAAGGAAATTAGGGGACCTAAACGTACCTGGTCCCTATAGCACATCTACCTGCTAGGGGTAGACAATCCTTGCACCAATGACCGGCCAACCATAAATGCAATCGGAGATAGATTTCTATGGAGAACCTTCTCCCCATCAATTTCTCACTTATTTTAATTTTGTTCGTTATCGCTTTCTTAGTTATTAGTCAACAATCCTTTTTAAAACCCCCCTTGTTACTGTTTCGTGTGGTATTCTTAGTCATACACCGAATTAAGTGTCTACCCCTAGTCCCTGAGTTCGACCCCGTTGCCGTTATACATAATTCTTTCGTGTGCATTAGCATTAGGTTTTCTTTATTATTTTTTACGGCTTCGACAACCGATCAAATTTTAGCGTCGTTGCCGGGGACTAACGGTATTAACTCTCTTTTTGTTTGTATGACCAAATCTTCCAACACGACTTTAGAGCCTTACGATCTAGAAATCTGGAGAACAGAAAGATTGACCAGAAAGTTAGCCAAACAATCTTCAGTTGCAGCTCCTGCTCCACAATCATTTACAAACCCCCCTAACCTGGACAACCCCGACGGTATCGAGCATCCCAACCTAGACATTGATGATCCAGTACCCCCGAATAAATCATCGTGGCAAAAAATGGAGAGGTTGTTAACATCCAAACCATAGAGGACCTATATGCCACTACCGAATCCACTGCCAGCTGCATAGCATGGCCTGTAGTAGCCAACGATTGGGTAATTAAATCCTCTGTCCTCCACTACCTGCCCAAGTTCCATGGCATTCCCAAGGAGAGTGCACTCTGACATCTCTAGCAGTTACACTCTATCTGTGAAGCCCTGAAACTAGCTGAAGTAGACATCAACCAAGCTAAGTTGAGAGCATTCATGTGGTCACTCAAGGATGATGCTAGAAATTGGTTCTATGATATGCCACCCCTATCCATAACTAGCTGGGCTGATATGTTCAAGGCCTTTACAGACAAGTACTACCCCACCACCATGGCCAACTTTACCCAGAAGCAATTGGTGTCCATCGTCCAAAAAGACAACGAGAATTTGGGCCAATACTATGAGCGGTTCCAAAAGATGCAGGCTCTCTATCCCTCGCACAACCTTGCTGATCACACACTTATTCAGTATTTCTATGAGGGATTGCAAGGGCGAGACAAAGCCCTGGTCGATGCTGCTAGTTGCGGTTCCTTAGTTGCCCTTACACCAGCAGAAGTAAAATCCCTTTTGGAACTTATGGCCAAGAATATTGTACCACTAGAGCAAGGAACCTCTAACGTTCAGGATGCGCGGTCAGCTGCCATAGAGAATCAATTGTCCACTATCGCTGGAATAATTCAAAATATATCCTCAAAGCAACCAGTTCAGATCAAGGCTTGCGGTTTCTCCAATTTCACCGACCATCCTATGAACGCTTGCCCCCACATCCCTGATGAGATACAAGTGAACGTCGTGGGAAATTACAATGGTGCTCCTAGGAAGTTTGAACAATACACCTAGAATTACAACAACGGGTGGCGACACCGTAATCTTAGTTGGCCAACCAATCATTAAGCGTCTGGGCCTAGTGAACAACAGCCGCAACAACCTTTCCCAAATCAGCAACAACCACCTTTCAACCTCCAGAATTTTAATCCTCAACCCAGCTACCCTAACAATCAGCAATATCCATATCAGGCCTCTCAAGGACATATGCCTCCCGCACCCCAGGCTGCTGAGGTACCAAATCTTAATGATGTCTTTCTTGATATTCAAAAATAGTTAAGTGTTTTAACTGCAGAAATGAAAGATTTGAAGAAAGGAGGACGGCTATCGCCTCAGCCAGAAGCCAACCCCAAACACGGAGCATGCGCCATGTCGCTTCGCAGTGATACACAGATACCCTTCCACTAATAGATTGCCCTAGAAGTTGAATTGCCAGAGCCTGAACCTGCACTGAAGGAAGTTGAAGTGACAACTGAGAAAGAGAAGTGAATTTACACTTCTAGGAAACCAAGTTCTCCTAGAAAGATTGGTGAAAATTTTGAATTCACTGAAGATTTCAACCTTAAAGTTCTTGAAACCTCCCTTCCCTCAAAGGTTAGTTAAAATGAAAAAAGACAAGGAGGAGAAAGAAATATATGATATGTTCAGTAAAGTTCAAGTTAACATTCCCCTTTTGCAGGCCATTAAAAATATTCCTCATTATGCCAAAATTTTAAATTCTTTATACACAAACAAATGTAAACTGGTAGGCGTGAACAAAATTAGTGTGGGAGTTAATGTCTCGGCTGTCATCCAAAGGAAAATTCCACCAAAATGTAAGCATTAAGGGATGTTCATCATCCCTTGTAAAATTGGTGCCACTGACATTGGAAAGGCCATGTGTGATTTAGGTGCAGGTATCAACATCTTGCCATTGTCAATCTACAAAAGCCTGGACATAGGACTACTCAAGCCTACCCGCGTTGTCATTCAACTGGCAGACCAATCCGTAGTCTATCCAGAAGGTGTCATTGAGGATATTCTAGTTCAAGTCGGTGACTTCTTATTTCCAGCCGATTTCTACATGATCAGTATGGAAGACGAGCAGTCTACCAAATCATCGGTTGTGTTGTTGGGCAGACCGTTCCTTCGAACAGTCCTGGCCAAGATGGGGAAATCATCAAATTTAGCATGCTTGATGCTATGCGTTTCCCTTCTGAATTCTCTAGCGTCAACTTTATTGATATAATAGACCTTGATGTTGATGAAATTGCTGACTTATTTTCTGCTGACCCCTTGCAGCTTGCCCTAGCCAGAAGTGTCACACCCACGACCCTGGACGTCATGGATTCCAAATTCGTAACACCACCTGAGTTGCGCGAGATTGTCACTGCTTTCGAAGCGAACCCTCTCATCCCTTCTAATTTTGTTATCTCCCCTCTTCCTACTAAATACACTAAGTTACCTCCTTCTATAGTGCAGTAACCCAACTTTGAATTGAAGGTCTTGCCCTCGCATCTCAAATACGCGTACCTAGGTGTCCACGACTTTCTCCCAGTAATTATATCTAATAAGCTTGACACAGAAGAGGAGGCAGTGTTAGTCACCCTACTGAAGGAATTTAAGCAAGCCATTGGGTGGATTGTAGTGGACACCAAGAGACTATCCCCAGCCCTATGCACTCATCGAATTCACCTAGAAGATACCAGCAAATTTGTCCATCAGCCACAGCGTCGCCTCAACCCTCCTATGATGGAGGTTATGAAGAAGGAAATACTCAAATTGCTAGACACAAGAGTCATCTACCCTATTTCAGATAGTACATGGGTTAGCCCAATCCAAGTTGTTCCAAAAAAGACGGGCATAATGATCACCACTGGACAGAATGGTGAACAGATTCCTACTCGTATACATAATGGATGGCGTGTTTGTATCGACTACCCCCATTTGAATGCCGCTACAAGGAAGGACCACTTCCCCTTACCGTTCATTGACCAGATGTTGGAACGGCTCGCGGGCAAGACGCATTATTGCTGTCTAGATGGCTATTCTGTATTCCACCAGATTCTAGTTGCCCTAGACGATCAGGACAAGACCACCTTCACATACCCCTTCGCTACGTTCGCCTTACAGAAGGATGTGTTTCGGTCTCTGCAATGCGCCTGCCACCTTCCAGTGTTGTATGGTCAGTATCTTCTCGGAGCTTGTTGAAAATGGTATTGAGGTATTTATGGATGATTTCACCATCTATGGTAATTCCTTTCCTGAATGCTTATCTACTTTACGAAAAGTTTTGTAAAGATGTGTTGAAACTAACCTTGTTCTCAACTTCAAGAAATGTCATTTTATGGTAGATTAGGGTCTCATCCTAGGTCATATCGTTTCTCACAAAGTCATCGAGGTGGACAAAGCCAAAATTGAGGTAATTGATTCTCTACCCTATCCTAGTTGTGGTCGCAAGATACCCTCTTTTCTTGGCCATGTAGGCTTTTACAGAAGGTTTATCAAGGACTTCTCCAAGATTACTCAACCCATATGCCAGCTGCTCCAGAAAGACGTAGAGTTTGTGTTTGACGTAAACTGCAAGGCCGCGTTTGACATTCTCAAACAGAAGCTTATCTCTGCTCCTATTATCCGTGCGTCAGATTGGACCCTCCTATTTGAAATAATGTGTGATGCAAGCAACAACGTCCTTGGAGCAGTTCTAGGTCAGAAGAAGGATAGGGAGTTCTATGTCATCTACTACGCG
This sequence comes from Viola odorata, assembly GCA_963691705.1. Classification (NCBI taxonomy): domain Eukaryota; kingdom Viridiplantae; phylum Streptophyta; class Magnoliopsida; order Malpighiales; family Violaceae; genus Viola; species Viola odorata. The sequence continues at coordinate 32,986,292 of OY829541.1, forward strand.
TTGAAGCTCATGGATCCGGCCCAACAAAACTACACAACCACGGAGAAAGAACTTCTAGCTGTTGTCTTTGCCCTGGATAAATTTCGCCAATACCTCTTGGGCACTAAAGTCACTTAGGTATCTTTTGACGAAGCTTGACGCCAAACCCCGCCTTATTAGATGGATCCTTTTACTTCAAGAGTTTGACATCGAGATCAAGGATAAGAAAGGAACTGAGAATTCCATCGATGACCATCTTAGCCGACTATCATTCCAGGAGGATGACTCGCTAGTCCCTATCCGGGGCACCTTCCCGGATGAGCAACTCTGTCTTGCCCAAGCAATTCAATTCCCATGGTTTACCAACATCACTAACTTTTGTGCTACAAGTGATTTCCCAACAGATTCTACAGCCACAGAACAGAAGCGTATCAGGAGGCAAGCCAAGTATTTCATTTGGGATAACCCCTACCTTTGGAAATATTGCTCGGACCAAATCATTCGACGTTGTGTAACTTCAGATGAGGTACCATCAATCCTCAAGTTCTGTCACTCCTCAACAGAAGGTAGCCACTTTGGAGCTAAGAAAATGGCACTGAAAGTTCTCAAAGTTGACCTCTACTAGCCGTCTATATTCAAAGACAGTTACTGTTTCTTTGAACCAAGTCCACAACGTTGGTTGAAATCGAAGATTTAATAGAAATTCTATATATGAATGTGCTAAACGAACTAAAGAAACAGGTCCATAAGCCGATGAGTTTAACTCAATGGACCTAGACTTAGAACAAGACCTAGTCTTGCTTCAGGTGTCGAACTAGCCATACGTGCTCGCCATACCTGGCCAAGGATAGGGATATATATTCCATTTCCAGATTCATAACACAAGATTCTCCAGTTGCATATAGACTTCCATTGCCGGGAGCATATCTTCGTCTATGGGATGGTAACAGGTTAAGAGAGAGCGACACGAGCCGAGTACGATCGGCGGTAATGGCAGGTTAGCCGTATTACAAAATAAATCTCGGATAGCGATATTGGCTTTTTTCCAGTCAGTTAGTGAATAATAAGCTCTTGAAAGCAGTGCTTTTTAGGCCAGTGATTTAGAAAGAAAAGAAAGGGAAGCCCCCACTTCAGTTGAAGTGGTGGAAGTGGAATTGGTAGCTCATGATCAAAGAGACAGGTATGAAAAATGCAAATGATTCAAAAAAATCTCCTTTTTTTGGCTTAAAATAAAGCTAGGATCCTGATCGAGCAACTATACGTCCTATCTATCCACCTCTCCAAACACAATATCTTGAGTTCCTATGATGGTGACCACATCTGCTGGCATGTGATGTTTGGACATAAAATCGAGTTCTTGTGAATGGGCAGAGTCGGGTGCTCTTATTTTATGACGGTAGGGGCAATTGCTTCCATTACTGACCAGAAAGACACCAAATTCTCCTTTAGGTGCTTCAACTGCAGTATAGGTAGAAGAAGTTGGTACGGAAAAACCTTCTGTATAAAGTTCGAAATGGTGAATTGAGATAGAGTAGACCGATGATCTTATAGTCATTTGGCCGGCTATTGAAAGAAAAAAGCTTGCATTTGCTCCCCCTGTTAGATAACCGGTCCCATCTCTATTCAAACCTAACGTGGTAGTTTCCCATCATAGGGCTTTCTATCTATAGATTAAGCCATTACCAAGGAGTTAATTCGTTTAGAACTCAGTTGACTGCTTCTATAGATAAGGCGGAGCGTCCTTGGCTCAGCATTATAGCACATAGGGCTTCGACGCTGCTATAGCGCTTCACTAACTCGAAGCGCCTCGCTATGAGAATCTAGCTTCGCTAACGCTCAGCTATGTCTTGAACCTTCTCGCTGAACGTTTGTTTTCCCAGTGCGCGGAGCCCCAACGGGGAAGGTGTTAGTGGTTTATCATTGGGTCAATAATGCTAATCCTTCTTTTTGTGCTACTCCTAGGGCGGGCAGAAGATAAGAAAACGCGAAGCGTTCTCTTGGTTTCCCAACCTCTTGCTTCTAAAGGCTGCCCTCTCTTGGCTGATGTTGGTCCAGCCTACTACGAGGATCCCGTATCCAGCAATCAAACCTAAAAAAGAGCATAAAAACAAACCCCTTGTATAGGTTAGAGCTATGAATCTTACCTTATTATTAGAGAAAGGGGAAGGGGTTTTTTCAGCTGGTGCGCAGGAGCGCACTTCCGTTTTCCCTTTTCTAGTAGGGGGTCCCGTGGTTCCTATGCCGCCGCGTTTCCCGGTCTTTTTCTTTTAGTGCTTCGACCCGAAATGATAGCTTCTAGCTTAGTTCAGTGGATAAGATGGTTGCGCTCCAGCTTACTCAAGAATGGGACGGCAGTGGTCCGCCGACAAGCTCGTTCTGATCTTAGACGCAGTACATTAGAATCCTAAAGCACTACCACGAAAGCTACCACGCGTTCACCTGCGGTGCGGTAAGGCACCACCCTGTTGTGCCAACAGCCAACTCCGGCATGTCAGCTTAGTTATCCTCATCAAGCCACTTACTTGATGTCTAGCTTTCCAACTGGTAGACGGTTCCTTTTCCCCCAGATCAATGAAGAAGGGAGAAGTCAGTTGATTCTTCCGAAGAACCAGAAGCGAAGCGCTATGCCGGGGCGTGGAGACGAGAAAAGAAGTGGCTCCGAAGAAAGAAATTGGGGTTCCTAATGCTTATCCACGCCCAACAAAATGCGCCAACCTCGGGATGCTTTACTCCTAACCCTACAAGGTTCCGAGACGGAGCTTAACCTGAGTCTCGATTAAGAACGACGATTATCTACGTTTCACACGACGCACAATTCCATGGATAGTTTCATTCGACATCGTGATAGAGGACATAGCTTACGATCATCGACTTTGATCATGCCACTAGGCATTTGATTAAGACATTGCACAATGATCCGAACACTTTGTCGCATCTCTTCGATACGGATACAGTAACGATCATAGCGATCTCCTCTAGTACCTACTGGTACGTCAGGATCCAATTGGTCATGAACATCGTAAGGTGATGCTTTTCGCAAATCTCAGCATACCCCTGGTTGGGATGGGTAGGCCCACCACTTAACTTTCACTTAGGCCCGGGCCAAGTCAGTGGGGGGACCCTGTCGGGCTCCTCCCCCCCCCCCCCCCCAAAAAAAAACTGTACGTGAGAGTTTCCCTTCATACAGCTCGAATAATTCTCGGATGCCCGGAGAGGCATCTTTTCCTTGTTTGTTGGGTTAGTTCACGCGCGCGCAAATGAGTACCAGCCGCAACAGCAGGAAACTATGACCAATAGAGTCAGACACTTAGCTACATCCGCACGCAAAAGGAATGTGGTTCTGGTTGAGGCTTTCTTTCCTTTATTAGTATTAGTAAAGGGCGGGACATTCGCGGAGCCCGTGCCTTCCGTACCACCACAAGACTGGTCGTTCTTAGACGGATCCTGCCCCTAAACATAAGGGATAAGGGGAAGGTGGCCGGGTTCTTTTTCTACACCCCTTTTTATATGATAGGCCCGGCCACCTATATCATTCGACATTCGGAGGCAGGGGTCCACCCGATTCGACCGGCTTTTGGATAACAAGAAGACGAGCTAATCCGCTTTGATCCAGGAAAAAGTCCAGTCAGCCACCAACTCAGTGCAGGTCACGTGACTTACAGCTCGGCCTTCGCTTTTAGAGGCTTCCTCTACCCGCATCTCTATGTGCCTGCAGCATTTCCATATGGAGAAAGATAGGCTTACCATGTTCTATCAATAGCACCTAACCTATGCCGATTTTGGTGGACCGTGCTCCACCCCGGTGAACTCATGCGGTTCCGACGTGCCTAGAGGCCAGAGGCGAAATATGTTCACGGTTCGTAGGACCAACACTATTCGAAGGTGGGTGACCCGCCCCGCCTAGAACAGTCATGTTTGACTGGTCTTGCACACATTCGCTCACTTACACTGTCCCCCCTCAGCTCACCCTAGCCCTGGGACTTTTGCTCTTCTAACGTAAGCTCCAAGGCTTCACACCAAGTCTTCACTGACATAATATGCATGCTTAAGTAGGGTCAGGCAGAACCATTGTTGCCTGAGGGGAACTTCCCCCATCTTGCTATCAATGTCTTCATGTCGCATGACCTCTTAACATTACACCACTGAATCCCTAATCCTTTGCTTGCTGTGCAGTGACAGTACCAATATCCACTAATCGTTGTTTCCAGATACGGTTGCCGGTTGACATCTCTTCTAATTCATCGATACGAGAAGCAAATTGTTGTGTGGAGGAATCAATATCTCGACATAAGCCAAGAGGCAGATCTTGTGCCACTCCACCTGGTCGTATGAAACTGGCATGCATCTTGGCTCTCGAGACTCTTTCATAGAATTCTAACAATTTCTCCTGCTCCTCAAAAGCCCACAAGAATAGGGTTAATGCTCCCACATCCATAGCATGAGTAGTTAAAGCAAGTGAATGATTTAAAATTCGAGTTATTTCACGGAATAACACTCGTATATATTGAGCCCGTAATGGTACCTCGCAATTCAAAAGTTTCTCTACGGCTGAAGAATAAGCGTGTTCTTGGGCCATCGTAGAAATATAAATAGGGTCGATGACGGAACGAACAACGAAACTTTACGACAGCTTTTTCGTACACGTTCACTTGCATCACATACACAAGTGCTCTCTGAACCGTGCAATAAGGTCACCCATAACACGACTCTCCCGCTTGAGTTACCTTAGCCCCAGGTCATGCTATTCAATGATATTGGAAAAATGGTAGCGTAACGTAACAACTAGTATTGAAAGCTGGTCGCCTTTGGAAACGTTCGCCGGTAACCAAAGCGTCTCGTTTCTGTAACCACTTTGGTACTTTGCTCATAGCTTTTTTAGGTTATGCAATCAAAGGGGCTTTGCTTTGGATCCCCCCTGCTTTCAAAAATGAATGGATCAGAAGGGGGCTGGGTTCTATTTCTGGGTCGGGCGGGAGGTGAAGGCCATAAGAGAGGATTGCCCTCCCGGTAAGAAAGAGAGGAAAAAGGACGTTGTTATCTATCTCGACCAGTTTCCCGAGGCATTGGAAATCCAGACCGGCTCAGAGAATCACTGGCGCTAACGCGCCCTTCGTTTCGCCAACAAAGAAGTCATCCTTGATGATTTACCATTCCTTCCCTGCCGAGCTGCCTCTCTTCACCATTCAAAGTACTCCCTTCGCCTTCCCGTTCTATAACATACCCGGGCGCCCCCCTTTTCCAATCACTAAGAAAAAAGAAATACCAATCAAATCAAAGCCCTATCTAAGTAAAGTTTCGTCTCTTATTTTTCCGGCCCCAGGGGGGTTGACTCGACCCATTCCCCAGTCTCCCGCACTGCTCAAGTAAGTGTGCGACTCCATATAGGCATCTATATTAGACCTATGCCTCCCGCACCCCAGGCTGCTGAGGTACCAAATCTTAATGATGTCTTTCTTGATATTCAAAAATAGTTAAGTGTTTTAACTGTAGAAATGAAAGATTTGAAGAAAGGAGGACGACTATCGCCTCAGCCAGAAGCCAACCCTAAACACGGAGCATGCGCCATGTCGCTTCGCAGTGGTACACAGATACCCTTCCACTAATAGATTGCCCTAGAAGGTGAATTGCCAGAGCCTGAACCTGCACTGAAGGAAGTTGAAGTGACAGTTGAGAAAGAGAAGTGAATTTACACTTCCAGGAAAACAAGTTCTCCTAGAAAGATTGGTGAAAAATTTGAATTCACTGAAGATTTCATCCTTAAAGTTCTTGAAACCTCCCTTCCCTCAAAGGTTAGTTAAAATGAAAAAAGGCAAGGAGGAGAAAGAAATTTATGATATGTTCAGTAAAGTTCAAGTTAACATTCCCCATTTGCAGGCCATTAAAAATATTCCTCATTATGCCAAATTTTTAAATTCTTTATGCACTAACAAATGTAAACTGGCAGGCGTGAACAAAATTAGTGTGGGAGTTAATGTCTCGGTTGTCATCCAAAGGAAAATTCCACCAAAATATAAGGATTAAGGGATGTTCATCATCCCTTGTAAAATTGGTGCCACTGACATTGGAAAGGCCATGTGTGATTTAGGTACAGGTATCAACATCTTGCCATTGTCGATCTACAAAAGCCTGGACATAGGACTACTCAAGCCTACCCACGTTGTCATTCAACTGGCAGACCAATCCGTAGTCTATCCAGAAGGTGTCATTGAGGATATTCTAGTTCAAGTCGGTGACTTCTTATTTCCTACCGATTTCTACATGATCAGTATAGAAGACGAGCAGTCCACCAAATCATCAGTTGTGTTGTTGGGCAAACCGTTCCTTCGAACAACCCTGGCCAAGGTGGGGAAATCATCAAATTTAGCATGCTTGATGCTATGCGTTTCCCTTCTGAATTCTCTAGCATCAACTTTATTGATATAATAGACCTTGATGTTGATGAAATTGCTGACTTATTTTCTGCTGACCCCTTGCAGCTTGCCCTAGACAGAAGTGTCACACCCACGGCCCTGGACGTTATGGATTCCATATTCGTAACACCACCTGAGTTGCGCGAGATTGTGACTACTTTCGAAGCGAACCCTCTCATCCCTTCAAATTTTGTTATCTCCCCTCTTCCTACTAAATACACTAAGTTACCTCCTTCTATAGTGCAGGAACCCAACTTTGAATTGAAGGTGTTGCCCTCGCATCTCAAATACGCGTACCTAGGTGTCCACGACTTGCTCCCAGTAATTATATCCAAGAAGCTTGACACAGAAGAGGAGGCAGTGTTAGTCACCCTACTGAAGGAATTTAAGCAAGCCATTGGGTGGATTATAGCGGACATCAAGAGATTGTCCCCAGCCCTATGCACTCATCAAATTCACCTAGAAGATGCCAGCAAATTTGTCCGTCAGCCACAACGTCGCCTCAACCCTCCTATGATGGAGGTTATGAAGAAGGAAATACTCAAATTGCTAGACACTAGAGTCATCTACCCTATTTTAGATAGTACATGGGTTAGCCCAATCCAAGTTGTTCCAAAAACGACGGGTATCACGATCACCACTGGACAGAATGGTGAACAGATTCCTACTCGTATACATAATAGATGGTGTGTTTGTAACGACTACCGCCATTTGAATGCCGCTACAAGGAAGGACCACTTACCCTTACCGTTCATCGACCAGATGTTGGAACGCCTCGCGGGCAAGACGCATTACTGCTGTCTAGATGGCTATTCTGCATTCCACCAGATTCTGGTTGCCCTAGACGATCAAGACAAGACCACCTTCACATGCCCCTTCGCTACGTTTGCCTTATAGAAGGATGCGTTTCGGTCTCTGCAATGCGCCTGCCACCTTCCAGTGTTGTATGGTCAGTATCTTCTCGGAGCTTGTTGAAAATGGTATTGAGGTATTTATAGATGATTTCACCATCTATGGTAATTCCTTTCCTGAATGCTTATCTACTTTACGAAAAGTTTTGTAAAGATGTATTGAAACTAACCTTGTTCTCAACTTCAAGAAATTTCATTTTATGGTAGATCAGGGTCTCATCTTAGGTCATATCGTTTCTCACAAAGGCATCGAGGTGGACAATGCCAAAATTGAGGTAATTGAGTTTCTACCCTATCCTAGTTGTGGTCACAAGATACCCTCTTTTCTTGGCCATATAGGCTTTTACAGAAGGTTTATCAAGGACTTCTCTAAGATTACTCAACCCATGTGCCAGCTGCTCCAGAAAGATGTAGAGTTTGTGATTGACGTAAACTGCAAGGCCGTGTTTGACATTCTCAAATAGAAGCTTATCTCTACTCCTATTATCCGTGCGTCAGATTGGACCCTCCTATTTGAAATAATGTGTGATGCAAGCAACAACGTCCTTGGAGCAGTTCTAGGTCAGAAGAAGGATAGGGAGTTCCATGTCATCTACTACGCCTTGAAGCTCATAGATCCGGCCCAACGAAGCTACACAACCACGGAGAAAGAACTTCTAGCCGTTGTCTTTGCCCTGGACAAATTTTGCTAATACCTCTTGGGCACTAAAGTCACTTAGGTGTCTTTTGACGAAACTCGACGCCAAACCCCACCTCATTAGATGGATCCTTTTACTTCAAGAGTTTGACATCGAGATCAAGGATAAGAAAGGAACTGAGAATTCCATCGCTGACCATCTTAGCCGACTATCATTCCAGGAGGATGACTCGCTAGTCCCTATCCGGGGCACCTTCCCAGATGAGCAACTCTGTCTAGCCCAAGCAATTCTATTCCCATGGTTTACCGATATCAGTAACTTTTGTGCTACAAGTGATTTCCCAACAGATTCTACAACCATAAAACAGAAGCGTATCAAGAGGCAAGCCAAGTATTTCATTTGGGATAACCCCTACCTTTGGAAATATTGCTCGGACCAGATCATTCGACGTTGTGTAACTTCAGATGAGGTACCATCAATCCTCAAGTTCTGTCACTCCTCAACAGAAGGTGGCCACTTTGGAGCTAAGAAAATGGCACTGAAAGTTCTCGAAGTCGGCCTCTACTAGCCGTCTATATTCAAAGACAGTTACATATTTTGTGCTGCTTGCCCTCGCTGTCTAGCTACAGGTAATATTGGTGCTCGCAATCAGATGCCCCTCATAGGTATTATTTCTTGCGAAATTTTTGATATTTAGGGTATTGACTTTATGGGTCCTTTCCCCAGTTCATTTGAAACATATACATCCTCCTTGCGGTCGATTATGTCTCTAAATGGGTTGAGGCTAAGGCAACCAGAATTGATGATTCCAAAGTGGTTACATCTTTCCTTCGCTCTCACATTTTTAGCAGGTTTGGGAATCCACGTGCCCTTATCAGTGATCGCGGCACCCATTTTTGTAATCGTGTCATCTCCAGCTTGCTCAACAAATATAGTGTCATTCATCGCGTCTCTATAGCCTACCACCAGCAGACGAACCGCCAGACCGAGGTGTCCAATCGCGAGATCAAGTCCATTCTAGAAAAGACAGTCAACCAATCCCGTAAAGATTGGAGCTTGAAACTTGATGACGCCTTATGAGCCTATCGAACTGCATTCAAAACTCCTATTGGCATGACCCCATACCAACTTGTCTATGACAAGCCTTGCCACCTGCCCATTGCGATAGAGCATAAAGCATTCTGGGCTATTCGAAAAGCCAACTTGGACCTTGACGAAGCTGGACAACATCGACGCTTATAAATCCAAGAATTGGAAGAGCTTCACGATGATGCCTATGAGAATGCTCTGATCTACAAGGGCAAGACGAAGGTCTACCATGATAAGAAAATCTCTCATAAATCCTTCACTATAGGACAAAAGGTTTTATTGTATAACTTCCGTCTGAGATTATTTGCAAGAAAGCTGAACTCAAAATGGAAAGGACCATATGTGGTCATAGTCGTATATGACCATGGCGCCGTTGAAATCAGGAGTTTTAATACCGGAGTCACTTTCAAGGTTAACGGACATCGCCTGAAAGCCTTTTACGAAGGCTTCAAACCTTTCATAACCGAAGAGATGGAGGTGGTTGACCCTCCTGACCAGAACTAATCTCTGTCACCAAAGTCTAGGCCTAGACGATAACTAAGGCGTTTCGTGGGAGGCAACCCACATTTCTTTCCCTTTCTTTTCTCTTTTCTTTTATTTTATTTCCCTGATTTGTTCCTTTCCATTTATTCTTTTTGATTTTCTTTACTTATTCTTTATTTCCCTATTTTATTTTATTCCCATTTATTCCTTCCCTTTTATATCTTATTCCCTTTTTTGTCACACTTTCCTTATTCCTTTTGAACTTTGAATTTCTTTAATTGATAGGGATTGGAGACAGTTAGGATTGTGCGTCATTTGTGATTTGATGGGCCCCAATTACATGGGGCCACATCCGCACGAGAACAACAGTTAGCCTTTGCCATCCTTAAAGAGGGAGTGATTTCTTCCCTTTTTCATTATTCCTTTCCTTTTCCTCTTCACCTTTTCCTCTTCTTTCCTTTTGCTTTACAGACTCCCTCTTCCCAACACCGACTCTACAAATCTCCATGGCTCGCTCAAAGAAAGCGGCTGTTAGGACCGACCTACCCTCCGGTCATAGCTCTCAGGCCGCTCCGACCACTGTCGTCCCTAATACACCACCAACAGTGCTCGTCCCTATTTCCGCCGTCACTTGGCCACCACCTGTGGCCCTGTTGATACCCGAATTTTGACGCCCTTTTTAATTAATTTTAGCATTTTTGTTATTTTCTTAAATTACTGTCATTTTTAATTAATTCACTATCGTTAGCATTTTTTTAATTCTCATCGCATTTTTTATCATCGTCGTTAGCATCGTCAGCTTTCGAAATCGCGTTTTCAATTTTCCGTCGCATATTTTCGTTATTATTATCATTAATATTTTTAGCCTTAAAAATCACATTTTTAATTATCCGTCAGTCGTTTACTAGTTATTTCTTCCTTTTAGGTCATCACATGAATTTTAGGATTTTTAGTATTTTAGCGCATTTTTTTAGTATTTTTATTTTTTATTATTATTTTCGTTCGAGCTTTTATTGGACCCGAGTAAGTTCGCTCGGACAATAGCTTGTATTTGAAATGTTTTTCCATCAACTAGTTGCTAGCTTTTTTTCCGTTCACAACGGTCTACAGCGTTTCGTGTAATTTTCGGCGTAACGTCATTATTTTTCCGTCCGAACGTTTCACATTTTTGAACGAGAAAATAAACACGTTAAATGAAAAATTCTCATCATTCACTGTAGACGGTTAAACTCGTCATATTTTTCTCTACGCGCTGGCACTTTCAGCTCCAAAATTCAAAACGTTTGTTCGCGAAAATAGATCGAGCCCATATTAATTACCAAAGCATTTTTTATTCCTTCCTTTTAATCAACCGTTGGATTGGTTGACTAAATCCTTAGTCAACCATCCAACGGTCACCTAATTAAAACCAAAGCTATCCCTTCTCTTTTCTTTCCAGCAAGCATTTTTCTCTTCCAAATCCGAATGCCCTCGTAATGGCTTCGAGAATCAAGCTACGTCACTGCTTCCAGAAGAGAGGACGTCACCACGCCAGCACTGCACTCTCACTCGCCGTGATCCGCCTCGTCACCTTCGACCACGCGCGCCAAATTCACCACACATTCGTCCAGCCTCCTCCTATAAATACCCTGCCCTTCACCCTTCAAAACACATGGGTTCACGCACCCTTTCATCCTCCATATCAGTCCAAGCAAAAGGAAGCAAGCACTGTAAGTTTTTCAAGCTTTCTCTCTCTAGCTTCTCTCTTTTAAATTTTCGTTTTCCCTCTTAATCAATCAATAAATTGCTCAAATCCATTTTAAACACTTCATTTCCAAGTGATGAATGTTTTGCTTGCTTCAATTTAAACACCTGCGGCCTTGTGTAATTAATTACGAATTTTCGGGTTTAATGCATATATATATTCAAGTGTCAAATTAGACTTCGTTTGTAGATGAAATGAACAGATTTTTATTGGGTTTTGGTCGCGGCTTCATACTCTGTGCTTGGTGACCATTTTTGGTAGCTATGGTGGCCGGAGTTTCTTCCTTGTCGCCGGCATGGTGGCATGCGCAAGGAAGAAGATGAATAGTAGCAGTCATGCTACTGTTCTTGAAGAAGCAAGGTGACGGGCTTGCCAAGCCCGTCCTTTCTTTCTTCTTTAAAATGCAAGATGGGCATTGGCTTAAGCCAAGCCCATCTGTTCCTTTTAACTCATGGGCCTAGGATTTATTCCTAGCCCATTTTAATTAAAATTCAGCATGCACAGGGCCCAGCCCATTAAAGTTTCACCATTTGTTCGAGTCTCTTTCTCGTGTTTATTTAATTAATAGCTCGTATGCCATGTTTAATTAATAGCTCGTATGCCATGTTTAATTAATAGCTCGTATGCAATATTTAATTTATGACATATGTCATGTTTAATTAATTATTTATTTACTTGTTTAAATTTAAATACATGTTCATTTGCTTTACTTTTATTCATTGTTTTAATTATCTTCGAACAATTACTAACATCGATTTCGTAGGCACCAAAAATCATCAACTCTTTAATTTTTCGTCAAGTCATCATTTAATTTGCGCACCTTATCAAATCAACATTTAAACTTTCGTATGCGTCAAATAAATCATTTCTCACATGCAATCAACTCAACATTTAATTTTCGTATGCGTTAAATAAATCATTTCTTGCATGCAATCATGTCATAATTTAAATCTCGTATGGGTTAAATAAATCATTTCTCGCATGCAATCATGTCATCATTTAAATCTTGTATGCGTAAAATCAATCATTTTTCACATGCAATCAACTCAGCATTTAATTCTCGTATGCATTAAATCCATCATTTCTCGCATACAATCAACTGCCATCATTTATTTTCCTGCACTTATCAAACTCAGCATTTAATTCTCGTATGCGTAAAATCCATCATTTTACGTATGCAATCAACTGTCATTTAAATTTTCGCACTCATAAAATTGCTTATTTATTTCTCAAGCTATCGCTAACACTCTCACCTTGTAGGTTTTAATTTCAAGCTTCGCTCGAAAGTACACCTTTCGATTCCTTTTTATTTATTCAACGCTTTTCGTAAATATCAATCGTACGCATGATATATAGGACTGCTAGAACTAAAATCAACCCACATGAACAACGTGTTTAAAGAGTTGCTTAAAATGCCACGCTCATGTGATTTTAAATTCTCGCATATATTGACTGCATGCACATGGGGACTTTCGATCCCACATAAGTTTTTCACTTCAAAATCTATCATTTAAATTTGTACTCTGTTAGCAATCCATGGTAGGATCACATAGTAAGTAATCTAATCATGCATGGCCCGATGATGAAATAAGAGGGCGCTCATTCAGTCTTACAGAAAATTCAGTCCCATCACGTTACGTTCAAGAATAATCAATCGGTCTTGATAAACGGTAACCCCGTTCAACGATTAATTATTTCTGAACGTCACGATCATAAAAAGACTAAAGTGACGATTCCTCTGAAGGCCCCCTTTTCAAAACGCATTTTTATCAAACACCTTTTAAAAACACCTCTCTCATCAACCGGTAACCGTTTTCGGATGTGACTCGGGTGCCTAACACCTTCCCGAGACCATAATACGACCCCGAACCTTTTGTCTGGGGTCCAGACCCCTTTTTTGTGCCTTTAGTTTTTTTACTTATTATATTTCCTATGCCATGATGATTAAGGTTCCCTAAACCTAGCAACCAAATTAGGGTGGCGACTTCATTGCATGTTGCGAGGCGTCTGTTTACGTCGAGCATTGTAAGGTCCCAAATTTTGTTGCACACTCGCGAATTTTTTATTTTCGGGGGCGCGACAGGCCCCGACATCCGTCTCCCTTTCTCCCAAAAAGAGCCCTCGAGCTCAAGCTACCCCTCAGTAACCGCAGCTGACCACTCCGGTCACTACTACTACCCTAGTTGCTGTTACCACTAGACCACCAACTCCAGTCGCCGTATCTACCACCAAAAATCCCCCTTCTACCCCAAATACACCAAAACACTTACCGCACGACCTATCCTACATGCTCCATCACAATCGACCCCCTCTACCCCCAAACCTACACTAGTCATTCTCGTCACACCACCACCACCTATAGTGGAACCTATCGCTCTAGTTGTCGATGACACGGCCCTTACCTCCTCTGGTGAGTATTAAGAAGACTTCAAGGAAGGATCTGAAAACTCCATTGAGACCGCCACTACCCACCCATCCATTAGTCACGACTTCTACTCCGCCGACGAGTGCCTCCGGTATGGCGCCCGATGGTGCTGCTACCTCCGTTGGTGACAATGATGACACCTCCGACAAGGAAGAGAGTGGCGAGGAAGAGGACGATCAGGAGGCAGAGGATGGTGCAGATCTAGAGGTAGATGCCCAGGGTGAGCCGATTGCAACCTCTGTCTCTAATGATGAGGTCTAGGTGACCGGATCTGTTCCTTCTCCGAGTGGTTTGCCCATGTGCTAGGGTATGACCTCTCATAGACGCTTGATTGAACCCACATGTTATGCTGAGGGACAGAACAAGCCCAAGAAGGTCAAGTTATTGGTCCCCATAGAGGATGATGCGGATGACGATGAGTATGACGCACCTACAACAACCGCGGCGGAGGAGACCGAGGAAGAAGACGAGGTTCCCTTGTCTCGACCCAAGCGCAAAGCCCCTGCTACCCCCATTGTGCCCACTCAGCCTCGCAAGTCCTTGCGAACCTCGAGTAGCAAGGGCAAGACAACCATTGGTACACCCACCGCGCGCTCAACCCAGGCCAGAACAGACACTCCCGTGCCCTTAGCCCAGGTGATACCTGACCTCTTTCCCTTGCATGGTTGGTTAGATTTTCCTGATAAACCCAGTAATGATTGACTACTTGCTTTGTATGGAAAGAGTCTTACACCTTGCGCTTTGCTTGATTTTGAATTGCTTGACAATATGGGCGTGTCTGCTCGTATGCGTGAATTGATTAGGAATATTGGATGGGGTGTTCTGTTTGATTTTGAACATCCCACGTTTTTAGAACTGAGTCATGAGTTTTTCACATATTTTTGGTTTGATAGTGATAGGCTAAAACAAAAAGGCAATGGTAGTTTGCATCTAGGGGCAGACATGGTAGTCAACTTTTGTTTGGTCAATCAGTGGTCCTGTCTCTCTTTATATCAGTTTAATGTGATGTTAGGGTTTGTTCAGGAGTCTAACTTGGGTGCCACTTGGTACCTAGGTGCTTTTGCAGCCTATCCCGCCACCTTCGATGTGGATGAGGCCTTTAAGGAGCTTACTGGTGACCCCACTGCCAAGTATAGCTCCCGTAAGTCCAAGGGTCACCAGTTGATCGACCCTGCCCTCCGTATCCTACACCACTGCCTTGCCATCACTTTTGCTGGCAAGATGAACTCCTCGGGCACACTGTCCGTACAGGAAGTCTTCTTCCTTTGGTGTATGCATAACGACCATAAGGCCAACTTGGGATATTGGATTGCTAGTGAATTGGATGCTATCATTACCAATAATAGTAATCATGTCCTCGGTTCCCTTCTTACCCGTCTTGCTGTTGAGCATCGTGGGTTTGTTGTGCCTGGATGTGATCTTTACTCACTCATTGGTTTTAAACTACTCAATGCATGTACCCTTGATGGTATGGGTCATCTTCACTTGTATGAAGGCATTTTATGTTTCAGTGCAGGCTACACAGGACCCTAGGACCGTGTTTTCAGCGCAAAGAATGGTGGCATCTTCGAGTGGCCAGACCTAGCAGCTAAGGTTCCTCCTACACCCCCTGCCTCTCAGCCTACTACCGATCATCTAGGGCAAGACGCGCGTGACTCCCCTGCTGCCGCTGCGACCTCTTGCTAGCCCTTGATCTCTTCCCTGAACTCGACCCCTTTTTGCCATCGGGTCGTTATGTACATTTTCATTTCTGGTGAACTCTTTTTATTTTCCTGCTTTCCATACTTTTTAGTGACCTGTGTTTTGAGTCCCTTTTCCGCACTGAGGACGATGCGTTGCTTTAGAGTGGGGAGGGTACATTTATGTTTTTGTGTGTCTGCTTGCCTTACTGCATGTTTAGTATTGGTTTGCATGACTGCTTGCCCTTGCACCTATATATTTTCTTGAAATTGGAGTCTTTCTCTAGTAAACTTATTTTCAAATGCCAAATCGACACTACCCTTGTTTTTCAAAATCACCTTTGATGGAATACACAAAGTAGACTCACTATACACAGAAAACTTCACCCACTGCACCAACTCGACTTGCACAATGACTTCCTGTTAGATCTTATAACTGCATCTATCCTGAGTCGCTTGCAATCACTGAATTATACCCATGTGAGTGTTTTGAGCCTTCATGCCATGTTCTTTTATGTGTGATAAATGCATTACTAGTTACTAGTTAATTTCGCATGAGATCCCTGGGTATGGGCACCATCAGACATGGGAAAGCAACAAAAGGATAGAGGACTTTGCAACTTCTCTTCTCTCTTTTTTCTCATTTCTCTTTCTTTTCCCTCCCTTTCATCATCTTTCCCTAGACATTCATCTCACCTCCACTTTTTCTTCTCTTCTTACCCACTTGTGCCTGTTTTCTTTGTTCTTTCCTTAGCAGGTGAGAGGTATTTCTTTCAAAGGCAACAAGCGGCATAGGGGGTTAGACGGACCAAACTTTTAGTGTGGGGAAGATGAGCGGCCAGGATGAGGTGCTGAAAGCAGTCATACGATGAGCAATCTGAAAATAAAGAATGTTTTCTACTCCAACCAGACATAAGAAAAAGAAAAATATTGTACATGCTCCCTTTTGCTCCTAAAAAAATTAAATATTAATAAATTTGAGCAAAAGAGGAGCACAAACGGGAGTGGAGGAATGTATGAACAAAAGAAGAAGGTTGCCAGTACCACCACAGAAGAGAAATCCCCCACAACAGACTCACTCTCTTCGTCTAGCCCTTATTGCTGTCGGTTGAAGAATGCCTTCTCACCACCTTCTCTTTGTTCTCCAGCTAAGGACTCTTTCTAACTATGTTTGATTCTCCCTTCCTTTTATTATTCTTCTTCTTCTCTCCATCTCATGTTCCTCCTTCCTATTTCACCCCTACACCCATACACCCCCCCCCTTCTTTTTTCCCTTTTGTAAAGTCTTTTTGATTGATTGATTGCCAATGCATGTAGATTTTAACTCAGATTGCTATTGCGAAACCAAACTGTGTGCTACGTCATTTGTATTTCATGAGTGCGGCTAGCTGATGTGGGAAAGTCTCTCTTTTGGTTTCGTTATTCCTTGAGATTGATGCAGAGTTTATCTAGGCAGGAAGATCGTGTATTGATTGGCTGAGGTGTACCTGTGCTTCGTGTGGTTCTTCTGTGCGTATTGGGTTGAGGTTGTTTGTTCCTAATAAGGAGATGTTTTTAAGTGTAATGCTCGAGGGCGAGCATTGGGGTAGTGTGGGGATGTTTGATATAACGCATTTAGTGCATATTTTTCCCTCTTTTCCTAGGCCTTTTTAGATCTTGATGCTACTGATATTACCTTGTTTTCCCACTTTTTGCAGATCTAGGCTTTTGAGGAGGAAATTCCAAGAAGATGCATTTTTCACTAGGTTTTGGACGGAATCGAGTAGCTAGTCCTTGCAGTTGTGTGTTCGCTGTAGCAGTAGAGTCTGACCAGAATAAGGAAACTTTTGAAAGAAGGAAATCTAGAAGATCCGCTCATTATTCCCAAGGAATCCCAATTTTAGCAAGAAGACAATTTAGGAAAATTACTCCAATCGGACTTAGGATTCTATTTTTGTAATTCCTATAAATACTTTTAGTAAATTAGGTTTGAGGGCTCTCTCTCCCTTCTTTGGCACAACCATAAACATTCTCTTCAACTTCCACCTTCGGCGTACTCTATTCTTCTTTTAATAAACCGGAGCCTTGCTACGACCGGTAATATTCATGGGTTTTCCTCATCTTCTCCTTTTCCTTTAATTATGCAACTTAACTATTTTGATTATTTTATTTTTAATATGAGCGGCTAAATTCTCTGTTCTTTACTGAGTTAGAGAATACTCCTCCCTCTAAACACCATAGACTCTCTTGTAAGATTTTAGGCTTGTAAGCTCCTTGAATCCTTACAAGTAAAACATTAAGCTTTCAATTTGTAGTTTGTTGCTACCTCTTGTGTGATTGTTTGTGTGTTGTAATTAGTGGAATATTCAGAACCTTGGATTTGTGTAAGCTATTTACATGTTTAATTCAAGTATATATTGTTGTTTAAATCCATTTCATCTTCAAGTATCAATCCATCCTTCTTGTGTTTGTTTTCCTAACTATTTGTCTATCATTGTATTCTCTTATTCGCTGCATAACTCTACGTCTTGTCCATCAATTTCTCGTGTGTTTTCTTTGTGTATTTGTGAGACACCTCAAGCTAGATCCTTTCTTCAACGCTTAAACATTTCAGCTCATTAAAAAGAGCTTGAATCGTATCACTTCTCTTATGGGTTGTGCTCTTAGTGTCAAATTGAAGAATTCCTTATGAATTTATTTCTAATTATCTCTCTGTCTCTCCTCTCTAGCTCTCATCTCCGGCGACCTCTCTTTCTTATCTCCGGCTGGCGACAACGACCTCTCTCTTATGAGGTAAGTAATCAAGATCTTAATTTTTCTCTTATGGGTTGTGTTCATCATGTGAAATTGAAGAATAAGGCTTATGAAATTGAGATGAAAGTTTTGGCCAGCTGTGGTTGGGTTAACTGTGAAGAATTCAAGACTAGATGTTATTAATTAATAATATACATGTTAAAATAGTTAAGATTGTAATAAAAATGGTAACTAAACAATCTTGGATTTTTGGGTATATATAGTGGCAATTCATGCGAAATATGTGTGTGAAACTAATTAAGTGGTAAATTTAGGTGTTGTTATAGGTCGGTGATGTAGGAAATGATTCTGGAAATTCAAGAAAAATTTGTAGAAAATTAATTACAGTTTAGTCCATAGAGTTATGGAGATGGTGAAGTTTAGTCCTAACACATTTAGCGTTTGTAGATTAATCCCTACGGTTGGATTTGTTTTGAGAATAATAGTAATTTAGTTCATTTACTTTCGATCGAAATTCTTTTTTATTTGAAAGCTAATTTTTGGTGTTTTCATACAGAAGTAGAAACAAATAGATGAGGAATTAGGGGTGAAAACGGGCCGGTTCGGTCTAGTTCTAGGGCTAGAACCGGACCGAACTGAAATATTCCGGTTCTGATATGCCAGAACCGGACCCAAACTGGAATTTTCAGTTATGGGATGCCTAGAACCGAACCGAACCTGACGGTTAGGTTTTGTATTTTTTTTTTGAAAAAAGGAAATTAAAAACAATTAGGAAACTACTATTTATTCATGCAGAAAAATATTTCTTCGTCCTACTTTTTTAAAAGGTAATTAAACAGATGTATGTGTTGAATATTGATTCAAAATACTATTTTTTTTAATTTTTATTTGCAAAGATCTAAACTTAGGAGCTCTAAAAATAGATTACTCTAGCTAGCACCTCATCAACAGCCCAACTATACTGGTTTTGTGATGATATATTATTATTAAAAAAAATTATAGATAATTTTAAACCAGTGATATTGATGTGTATGTTTTGATAAATTATAGAGTTGATACGGAGGAACCAAATTGTTTATAGGATGGCAATAACTCCTTCTAATGAGTGCCTAGTAATTGCTTCCTCCCTGCCAAAGCATTTTGTGATCAACAATCCCTACTTTAACCAAAAAACTATTCCAGCATTTTTTTTCTTACAAGTTACGAATCTAAGTGATTTCCTAAACATTTCCAGCAAATACTGTGTTTGCATCCAAGAACATTATTCTTAGTGTTGGCCAAAATCACATTTTGCAGATACCCAATAGGAATGCTAAATGAGGTAAATTGCAGAGAAATGCAGTTCAGCAAGTGTTAATGGTCACTCATTTCATCAGAAAAGAAACCGACTTCAACAACATCTCTCATCAAATCCATGTAAAAACAAATCACATGATTAACCATCACAATCTAACATCCAATCTAGACAAAGTAGGGAACATGTATGGAATCAATGCATAGTCTCAAAAGTTATAATATCAGCAACTCTCATAAATATAACATTCTAGGACACAAGTCTTTCATCTGGTGAAATTGCATGTAAATACAGGGAGACCAATAAAAGTACAATCTTTCAAAAAAGCTCCCAAGAAATGCAACCAAACACAATACAATCACCCAAAATTAGAATGTATATGATCAAGAAATAGGGTGGTCACCATCAAAAGTAATTTTCAAAGTGGCTTACATTGATAGATTCACTATTGGTGGTCATTGTGGTTTTTGTTGTTGTGGTGACGGAGGAGACAGGTGACAACGGAGACGACCGCAATTAACTAAGTGAGTCTGAGAGTCGAACTAATTGAAAATGGTGAGGTGACGACTAATTGAAAATGGCGAGGTGACGACGGAGACGAGGGATGAAGAAGAATGAAAACAATGAGATGAGGTGACGGAGGCGAGGTGACGACGAAGTAATTGAAAACAACGAGATGGAATAATTGAAAACGGCGAGGTAAAGTGACGACGGCGGAGACGGATGAAGAAGAAGCTAGGTCAAGACTCAATTTTCGTTCGTTGAATGAGAAATTAGTTTTCAGTTTAAAGTTTTCACTTCAGTTTTGAACTTTTGACTTTTGAGGATGTAAAAAACTAAAAAAAAAAAAAAACTTTGAGGGGAAGGGGTTATTTTATCCACTGAGACAGAATTAACTATATGTATAAATATTTCCGGTTCAAACGGTTCTACAGTTCGGTTTACGGGTTTTACATTTGAGAGACCCGAACTGAACCGGAAATTTTCGGTTCTAGTGGGATAGAACCGGACTGATTCGGGTCAAAAAAATTCAGTTCCGGTTCGGTCCAGTTTTCTTACACCCATATGAGGAATGAGACAGAAAGCTGTAGGAATTGCAAACCGAGTATGTGAAGAATGGCTAAGTGGTTTTCTTCTTTTAATTAGAAAATTAGTTGATGTAATGGTTTTAAATCTTATTATGTTCCTTGTATCTATTTATTGTAATTTACTTATTTTTTGTTCAATGGTTGTTATTTATATATATATATATATATATATATATATATATATATATATATATATATATATGACTTGTGGGAATTGCTTGTAAGATAATTTAATTTAATTTATTTAAGAGAATTGCACCGAATGATTCTAAAGTAATATATTTTATTTTATTTAGTCCTCAAATAATTTATTATTAGTAAATATTAATTAATAATATTAAATCAATAATTTTTACTAAATGTTAGATAATATTAAAAAAAATCGCATTATCACGAAATATCAATGGAATATTCCATCTCAACAAGAAAAATTTCCGACCGAAACTGTCAGAAATATTTTCTCCCAGAAAATTTCAACCGGAATAATTTAATTTTGCGTCGATTATTTCCTATCGAAACTTGGTCGAATTTGTTTGCGACGGATATAAATTCTGTCGCAAAATAAAATATTTTTTAATGAAACTCGGTCAGAAAAAGTTTCAATCGGAACAATTTGTTTTGCTTCGTCTTTTTTCGACGGAAAATTACGTCTCAACAAGAATAATTTTTCGACTGAATCTCGATCAAAAATCTTTTTCAATGGATATATATTCCGTCGCAAAATAAAATATTTTCGACCAGAATATTTTTCAACCGAAACACATTTCGACCAAAACTCGGTCGAAAATAGTTTGCGATGGATATGTAGATCGGGTATTCTGTCTCATAGTGTACAAATTTCAACCAAAAGTCGGTTGAAAATATTTCACGACGTAAAATGGTCGTCGCGTTAGCTTGATATATCGCTGCGATAGCTTGAAATTACCTTGATATTTTTTACGAAGTCTCTGTCGGAAACATCTAGCAATGAAAGATTTTGGCCGCCATAGATTAAACATATTGTCAGGGTAGCTTAAAATTATTGTCGCGATAGCTTGATATTTTTTACGGACGTTTGGTGGAAAACTTTTGCTACGGAGATTTTAGTCAAAAATGTCTCTTTCCAGAAATCCTATTTTTTCCGACAAACTTTCTTTTCTACGGTGTCTTCATAGCAATTCCGTCGTAGTGTTTTTCTGACTAGTTTTTCAGTCAAAAAATCAAGCTTTCTACGAGCTCCATTGTTACGGAGCGTTTCTGACGGAATTCCGTCAAAATCTTCCATTTGCAACAGAATATGCCTTTTTTGTGGCGGAATTTTTCGTCGAAAATAAACAGTTTTTTTATAGTGACAAAAAATAAATGGAAAGTTGGGGAGTCAAGTTGAAGGGTTTGACCAGCAACTCATCATCATCAGCAAGAACGAAGCAGAGAGGAATAAGTGTAGGAGTTTCTACCAGTTTTGAAGTTCCAATTCGGGCATCAAGGACAAGTACATCCTCCGGGATAGGCTCCAAGGTTGAAGTCATGGTACCCTCTGTAAGCAGAAGGGTGTTAACAATAGCGCTTTCGGAACCACTGGTATTGGGAGCAAAGGGAATGCCGGTAGATTTTTCTATTTGCGTCATAGATTGAGGTAAGGAAATCGAAGCCCGTTTGGAAGGAACATTGGAAGGCTCCCCAATATGATCTTTCTTCCTTGTTGCTCTGGTAGACTATAAAGAAAAAACTTGCGCCAACCCATATCTTCTTCTATAGCGAAAAATGACCCAGTAGAAGTGGAAGAATCAAAGTCACTAGAAAAGATGACGGCCTCGTGCTCTAAAAGATATTAGGTCACGTCAGAGATATCCACAAAGATAGAAGTCCGCTGTAAGTGAATCTCTACCGGTGGCAAGAAGAATTTGCTCTTCCGGAAACCTTCTTATTCTTTTTTGGCGTAGAATTTCCTTGCCTTTTGCTTGCAAGGCAGCTTGCTCTCTCTTAAGCTTCCTCCACAACGATTCTGGAAGCTAGTCAGCTAGTACCTCTGCAGAACGAGAAAAAATATTAACAGTTAATACATGAAGATGCGCAAAAAAATTTAAATCCTATAACTTACCAACGCGACAGTCTTGCAAAGGAATGTCGGTAGACAAGCTTTTTGTTACAAAGGGAGTTCTTATGGCATTCATTTTCGCAATGATAGTCAACTTCTCTATAGTCAAATGACTTGGAACCTTTCAAGATCTCTCAGTAGTAGTCCTGTTGAAGTTTGACCACCATCTTCTATGAGATTGACGATAAAGAAACTACTTGATAACACACGGATAAATCCCCAAGGGTAAATGGGTCTTTTCCTGTTGGAAGTATTGATCAGTGGCATGGCCACGTAGGCGTAGTTAAGATATGTTGAAAAAGGGTACCGGTAGAGAGGGATACCGGGTAGTCGCGGAGACCAACGGTATCTAGCTAGAAGGGTACCGGTAGTAGAAGATACCGGGTGCCCAGGAGATCATCTTGGAGCTAACGGTGTCTGAGTACCGGTTGCCATAATGACATCAGTTACTGGCTCGTAACGGTTAGGAGAGGACTGTTACGCACGTTGCAGACTGAGTTATTACAACCTTTAATGGCGATTGATTGCTATAGCAGAGAGTTATTGTCCTTAAGCTCTTAATACTTGCCTAGCATACTGACTTGACCGTCGGAGATTTTACGCCGGAGACCCCCTCCGACGCATTGCAGGATACTGGGAGCGGACTTGAAGGAGAAGCGTGGACACAATTACCTAAAATGGCATACCCCTAATCACAGATTATCATTTGGTGCTTTCGTTGAGAGCTTTGGATCGTTGAGTGAGAAGGCCTTGATCATCCAAGCTCTCCTTTACATATACCTAAGGAATTTCTTGGCACTTGCTCGAAATGACTTCAGAACCTCAAGTTCCTAGAATCACCACCTCTCCTCTCATGACTGGTCAGGAAATTCCTGGAGGGACGCAGTCGTTAGCTTTGCCCAACATGGGCAGCACGCAGCCACTATACCGGCATTTGGATTTTCTCCAAACACCAGGAAACAACACGAATATATCAAACCCCCTGTTGCCTGGCACAAGCGTCAATAGGATCCCGGCAGCGGCAACGGAAGGTTCTGTAGCTGTGTTGCATCAGAGAATGGATGAGATGATGCTGCTGCTGTCAAACCTGGCGGGGCAGCCAGGGACCTATTCCCATCCATTGCCTAATTTCTCAACGCCACAAGTTACTCTAAATCCGTTTGCCTCGTTTCCTCAAGTGTCGCAACCGCTTCCTCCACCGCCACCATTCACTCCTGAAATGGGAAGGAGCCCGCCTGTCCATCAGAGGGTGCAGTCGGAAGTGGTACCAAGAAGGGAGGAAGGACACATGGAAAATTTCGAAAGGGAAGATGACCCGGGGATGGAGCATAGCTTGGCACGAAGTCGGTCGCATCGAAGGGCCAGAGAGCCAGAAGATAGGCGGAGTCGGGACAGGTCGCCACCCGAAAATAGATCTGTGCGGGGTCCGCGCAGTAAGCATGAGAGGGAACCACGTCGAGGTTCTCCATCAGCCACCTCGGCTCGACGGAGGGAGAAGGATGATGATCCTAGGCATCCATTGAGCCACAGGGTGCGACAGCATCAAGTTAGCCGAAGGATTAAGCTGCCCACGGAGCAGTATGATGGGACAAAGGATCCCGTTACTCACCTTAGCAGAGTGAAAGATTTTGTGAAGATTCAAACGCGAAGAGACGAAGCTTTGTGTCAGCTTTTCGTTCTCACACTCACGGGGGCAGCCAGGAAATGGTTCAAAGGATTAACAGCTGGATCCATAGATACTTTTGCCACCTTAGAAGAGCGATTCCGTAGCCGGTTTAGTACCTCGATTCCCCTTAAGAAATCTTCAGCGGATTTATTTGACATAAGGAGGAAGAAGGGGGAATCTCTGAAGACTTACTTGGAGTGGTTCAATGTGGAGATGGTTGTGATGACGGATGTCACCATGGAAATCGCGGTAGAAGCAATGAAGAGGAACTATAGTTACGACAAGTTGGAAGATACGTTGTTGGTTGACCCCCCGGTAACGTTAGACCTTTTACGCATCCGGGCGAGAAATTTCGCCAGGATGGAAGAGGCTGATTACCAGAGAAAGAAACGGGAACGGGAAGTGTCACCTCCGGTAAAAAAGAATGAGGAAAAGACTCATAGAGAGTACTCCTCAAAGAAGGCAGGGGGCAAAGCGGAGCGAGGATCTTCATCATTGTTGCTACCCAGGGCTGAGATACTGGCTATCATTGAGCGGAAGGGATTGTCGATCAAATACCTAATCCATAGACCTGGAATGGACTTGGGAAGACGGAAGGATCAGTATTGCCATTTTCACAAGGCTACCGGGCATGACACGGAGCGATGTCATGTGCTGAAGTTGGCCATTGAAAGACTAACAGAAGAGGGTTATTGGGGAGAAATTGCAACCCAAAGTCGGCGTCAGGGAATGGAAGGGCGACAGGAGCCCAATCGGGAGGAAACGGCTAACAGGGAATCTACAGAGATACCCGTTGTTGACAGACGGAAAGATAAAGCTAAGGAGATTGTTGCGACAGTCATGGGTGATTTCCCGTTAATCTCGTTAATAGCAGGTGGGGCTGAGAGCCTAAAAGGATCTACTAGCGCTCCGGCAAGTGAGGACGAGGGATCCTTAGTTGGAGAAAAGAGAAAAATAGAAGAATCCTTGAAAGAGGGTATGGGGTTCGACATGCTAGATCGCATGGTAATCTCATTCTCAGAGGAGGATGAAATGGGGGTCGTATACCCTCAGAACGATGTTATGGTCACAACAACGGTCGTAGGGGGCTACCGGGTCGCAAGGACTTTGGTACATAACGGTAGCGCAGTTAATCTTCTATCATATAAGGCATACAAGGTGATGGGTCGCCATGAATCCGAGTTGATATCGTGCCCTAAACCCATCATAGGGGTTGACGGGATTCCTATCCCCGTAGTAGGGGTGACGCATTTTCCTGTATTCTTTTTGGAGGATAGTGGGAAGAGAACTGTGGAGCAGCTTTTCATGGTACTAGATCTCAATTTACCGTACAACGGGATCTTAGGACGGCCTTTCCTTAATGCCTTTGGGGCGGTCATATCCCAGCGACACTTGAAGTTGAAGTATCCATCGTGGGATAGAGTTGTCACCGTTAGAGGAGATCAGAGGTTGGCCGCAGAATGCTATCTTGTCATGACTAGCGGGGCCACCGATCGCTATGTTTGCGTTGCCTCTGACCCGTTTGATCAGCCAGATGAGAGAAAAGCCCAATCGGTAGAAAAAATTATACCGGTACCCGTGGAGGGGGTAAAGGGTGGTCATTTTTTGGTTAGTGAAAAACTAACATTAGAGGAACAGTTACAACTAGTGCAATTATTGGAGAAATGCGCTGAGAATTTTGCATGGACCTCTTCGGATATGCGGGGCATCCCTAGAGAAACGGCGGAGCACCGTTTGAATGTGGATCCTGCAGTGAAACCAGTACAACAGAAATGGAGGTCTTTCTCAAAAGAAAAGGCGGACGCCATAGAGAAGGAGGTGAGCAAACTCCTTAAGGCAGGCTTCATACGAGAAGTGCAGTATCCTCCTTGGTTGGCCAATCCGGTAGTTGTGCCTAAGCCTAACGGGGAGTGGAGAATGTGCATCGACTTTACGGATTTGAATGAAGCATGCTCGAAAGATTGCTATCCGCTTCCACGAATTGAGCAACTGGTAGACCAGACGGCAGGATATGAGTACCTGAGTTCGTTGGATGCTAATTCAGGTTACCATCAAATTCCGATGGCAGTAGAAGGCGAAGAAAGAAAAACTTTTATAACTCCGAAAGCGACTTCAGGATTGAAGAGGCATATCGTCTTCAGTAGAGCAGTCTTCAACGGTAACAATGGTGGGGGGAATGGATTGGTCTGCACTAGCTGCAACTTCCTTAGCCACTAGTGGATCAATAGCTTCTGCGATATCTCTGTTAGAAACCTGATCGATGTCGGTGTCGGTAGGATCGTTAGAAGCAGAGGCAGCTTGGGGTGATGAACGAGGGATGCTAACAGTAATCCTTCCGGATCCGGTAGCTCCGGTTCTTTTTCTTTTCGGAATGCGAGGTCGAGCTACGACTCCTGTCTTTTCTCGTCGTCTCATGCACGTGGGTTTCCAGCCTGGGGGAATGTCTGCAAGAGAGCACAAAGGAAAATATAAGGGTCAGAAAAAGAAGTATAACAGGGAGAAATCCTGGGGGCTCACCCTCACGACAGTCTTGGAGAGGGACACCGGTAGCCAACTTTTTGACGTGAAACGGAGTTTGCACGGCAACAAGTTTGGCAATATTCTTTGTTTCGTCTTCATCAAGATTGTCGGGGAGCCTCCAGTCATTTTTCGACAATAGTAAAGTTAAAATCAGGCCTCCACATGGTTTCCTTGAATTCGATGACAAAAAAGTTCTCTTTCCATCCTTTTACTGAATCTTCGATTTTCTGGAAATTTCGGAGAAAAGGGAAGATTGGGTCCGTGAACCATCTGGGGCTGAAGCCGATCACTCCTTTGCGGCAGTGCATGGCAAAGAAGTGACGAAAGAGTCGAAGAGAGGGTTCTACCCCATAGATTCTGCAGATCCGGATGAAGGCATAGATACAGCTCCAGGAAAGAGGAGTTATCTGAACTGGGTTAAGTTGGCTATACTTCAAGAGGTCTTCCACCATCTTTTCAACGGGAAAACATAACCCATAGGAAAAAATCTTAGTATATATTATACGACGGGTTCCAGACATCGCACTGGTCATCCTAAGGTTTGGACCGGCAATATGGGCGTGGCAGCCGTCAGGAATCTGAACTTTCAGGCTTTTGAGGATGGCTGCTAAGGTTGTCTCTTTCGTAATGACGGAGGGGATAAGATCCATTTTTTCTATAGCTTGAGCACTGGAGCGCACACGACCAGCCATGGAGGAAAAGGAGAGTAAAAGAGGAAGAAAAGAGGGGATGGTATACCTTAGAGTTGCAGGAGAAGCGGAGACGCGGCGAGGAAATCCATGGAGGAGAGCAAATTGCAGCTTAGGGTTTTCTAGTTTGCGGAAGGTAAAAAGAAATTAAAGTGAGGAAGGGTTGTTTTTATGGAAAGAAGTAAATAATTGTGAGAAAATCAAGGGGACGCGACCTTTGGGGTGATTCGAATGATGAATCGTCGTATCGGGAAGGGGAAGCACGAAACGACGTGTAGGGGGTTGCGTAGGCTGAGTAAGTTACGTCATCATCTGGTGACAGTCATTATTACTTTTGACTTTTCATTTTGGCAGGAGTTTCAACAAAGTTGAAAAGCTGCAAAATCGGTACTAGTCTGAAACGGGAAACTAATACACGCGTTGGGTATTATGTTTACGGTAGCTTTAAAAAGGAAAGCTCTGGAAGTTAGAGTACCGTGATTTGGAGGTCGTGGAATGAACAGCCCTTGGTGAACACTCGGGCTCGTTTTCGTTTGGGCTTCTGATAACACACGGATAAATCCCCAAGGGTAAAGGGGTATTTTCCTGTTGGAAGTATTGATCAGTGGCATGGCCACGTAGGCGTAGTTAAGATATGTTGATAAAGGGTGCCGGTAGAGAGGGATACCGGGTAGTCGCGGAGACCAACGGTATCTAGCTAGAAGGGTACCGGTAGTAGAAGATACCGGGTGCCCAGGAGATCATCTTGGAGCTAACGGTGTCTGAGTACCGGTTGCCATAATGACATCAGTTACTGGCTCGTAACGGTCAGGAGAGGACCGTTACGCACGTTGCAGACTGAGTTATTACAACCTTTAATGGCGATTGATTGCTATATTGATGTCATTGTAACGGTCGTCAGGTATAGCTTATAAATATCACAGTAAGGCCAGGTAATACACACGTACACACACAGGCAGAGAGTTATTGTCCTTAAGCTCTTAATACTTGCCTAGCATACTGACTTGACCGTCGGAGAGTTTACGCCGGAGACCTCCTCCGGCGCATTGCAGGATACTAGGAGCGGACTTGAAGGACAAGCGTTGACACAATTACCTAAAAGGGCATACCCCTAATCACAGATTATCACTACTCTTCCAGTCATGAACAAAAGTGTCAATCTTGTGGAAATTTCAAAAAAAATCCTTAGCCGAATCCTCTGCCCATCGGGGGGATTGTAACTATGCTTTTCAAGCAGTAAAGTGGAAAGAAATACCTAAAAAATCATAGCAAGGAGGAAGGTATCTCAATTATCTCGCAAATTTTGATAAAAGAGTAGATAACAGACCAAGTGCTCGGAGGCACTTGCGCAGGAGATAACTAAAAGGTTGTTAAAAAGTTTTGAACCAACTGATGTAACGGCAACCGAAAGTCGTACTGAAGCATCTTGTTATATAAGATCCTCTTCAACTCCGGTAGTTCACTATTGAGACTGTCATTTTCGTTGGCAAATTCAATTTCATTATCATCAGGAATCATTGCTTTGAAATCTACCAGCTCATTTAGAAGCTCAATAAGGTCCATTATTTCCGATTCGATTTTTTCCATTTCCTCCTCACTAAGTCCTTTATTTTTATCCTGGTAAGTCTTTGGCATTATTGGATGGTTATTCCGTAAACTAACGTGAGCCATGGTTCACTACGGATGGAAATAAAGAGAAGGAAAGGGAAAGAGAAGTAACATAAGGTATCTGCTAGAAGGGTGGGTAATAGTAATGGATAGAAGCTCGTCGGGCTAAATTGTCTACCGTAGAAGGTAGATGTGCGGCGGTGGATCGGACCGGAGATTTGTGGCCAATTCATATAGACAATCAAGTGGCTTTTGAAGAAAGCACTCATGCTTAATCTTTTTGACAAGACAAATTTAAAGCTCCACCGTAATCTCTTTCACCTTCACAGAGACATTTTGTCAATCACAAGTACACACTTAATACTAGATTTTATGGTGTTGAATAATTGATCTATTGAACTATAATTTACCTCTAAATCAATTGATTGTACAGTCAACTCGTAGTAATTCCATTCTTATATACTGCAAATAGCTTGAATAAAACATTCAACAAACATATACAAAGGAATTTCTCATAACTCTTTGATAACATAATTAAATACCATGGGGGTACCGTCATCATTTTTGATGCAACATGGCCTAGCTAGGACCCATACGGGTCCACTAAGTAAAGTGAGGTGGCACGCGATCGCCAAAAGAGCTTAATGGCAAGCATTAAGCAAACTTAGGCTACTAGAATATCGGTAGCATCATGTATGTTTTATTGTACTTTATCATTTTTTTTCTACCGGACAATTAACGGATGCAATGGTTGCTCTGCATTTATCTCAGTGGCTATTTATCAGCCAGCAACTCAACATTGAATGGATGTGATGTTTGTACTTAAAGCAACCAAAAAGCATGCAACATTCATTGACACTGTCTCGCTGTCCCATCAGTCAGAAGTAATTGAGTATCTACCGTCCAAACCGAAACTTTGGGGTGCTATAAATACACCCACGTTTACTTCTCTAATCATGCAAAAAAAAAAAAAAATTTAACCAAACACTAAGCCTTGGAATAATTGTTGTGCTCTACTATGTCGTCCCGTTACTTGTTAGGTAGCTTATTCTTCCTTATATTATCTTGATCATCTAAATTTTTACGCAGAAAGTACTCTCTGATATTTTGTGCAAGTGATAGGTGGACAAATTGGAACAGTAGCAGACACGTACTAGGAGCGGATTACACATTTACCCGTAACCATTCTCTATACTATCACTCTTATACTTTCAATTTTCATCGACCTTATACTTGCAGTCTATACGATATATAAAGAGGGTGTCGATATGATCACCCCTTCTCCCACCTCAAGGTAGATGTACATTATCCAAGCTTGGCATCACTTTGAGATATAGGTATAAGTTAAGTGATCGTGTGTCGCTAGCGTAAAAAAAAATTATAAAATACAACTTAATATGATACACAAGGGACTTGTAAATAGCAGTAAAAGGATCGTTTGTAGAGACTCTGTTGGTGAGATGTGGATTTCCTTGATGACCGGTTGTGGTGACTTTAAGTCACAATTTTAGGTTTTGGTTGGTTGAAACGAAGAGTGCAAAAATAAATTAAAGCTAGAAAATGTGTTTTGGCCGGAGTCTTGGCCAAGACAAATGATCAGGAGTGAAAACAGTTAAAAGAGGATTCTAGGTAAGAGCATGAGCGAGTTATGTTCTTTATGATTCGATCATTGATTTAGTGGTATTTATCTTTTCCCTTACATTGTTGCTATAAAATACAAGAACTCCTTAGTATTCCTGCTTCCCTCCTATATCAAATTACCCCTACTATACAATCCTAACCAAATAGCACATTTCTGGTTAAAGGGTTTACTAATTTGGTTGATTAACTAATTTGACCCCTCTGTGCGCAATCGTAATCATAAGCAAAGGGGAAGACAACACCTAACTCAAGTTTACTTCCCAATCGAGGCCCTCGGTTGTCAATCGGGTCTGAGTTATATTACTTATTTTCTCTAGCCTATCGCGAGTACTAGTTGTCCACTTAGCACCTATCCGGTTTCTTCCGTCTCCTTTTAGATTTAGTGCAACTATTCAAGTTAGTGTTTATGATTGATCAGATCTCAACCTAGCATGAAAGCGATTTGTTAATCCATAAAACAAATAATTGCAAAGATGAAGATTATTAAGAACAAATTAGATCTCACGAATATATAATAAATATAGCTCTTAAACTCTTACCAAGAATGAGGGGTTTAGCCGTATGAAGAAAACTGTTTTATTAATTGCATAAACTGAATTCTACAATTTCCTAAGTGGAAAATCACAGAGCAAGGTCTAAGAACGTGAATAAACAAACTAAAAATGAGGAGAAGATAATAATCTCCAAGGAGTCCTTGTGGCTTAGATAGCTTAGCTACACTCCTAGTCCTACTTAAACACAACCACTTTCAAAAGAGGATAAAATATTGTTCAGATAAAATCAAATATTATTTGAGGGAGAACCGATAAAAAAATCCCTTCATTCTCATTGTCACGGGAACTGCCACCCTTTATCCTCTCGCTCGCTTTCCGAGTCTCCTACCAATGTTTTCCTCTCTCGAGACTATCTTGGCCAAGAAGGTGGCCAAGACAGATTTCAAAGTTGGCTTCCTCCTTTGCTGTTGTTGTCCTACTTTTGTCTTGCCTTCAATCAATTCTGTAAAAATGGAAAGAATTTGAGTTTATCAATAATTTTACTACCCAATTTACACGTCATTTGACAGTAAAAATATAATAATTTAATACTCAAATCATTAAGCCCCTAGAAAGGAGGTTATGGATTACCCTCCAAAGGAGTAAGTTTCTTTATTGTGCAGACTAGTATTGTAAATAAAAATGACCTTAACAAAAAAAAAAAGATACATTTTTTTTTCAAAATAAAACAATAAAATAATTAAAATTAAGAATATAACTAGAATGCACAACCATTAATTTTCATGGAGGAATTGGGACGTGCCGATCATTTTTATCAATATCATTGCTTTTTATTGCAAAATAAGAAAAAGGAAGAAAAATGGCAGGGAAATGAGGTGAATCGAAAAAAGAAATATATACTCCCTCCATTTTTATTTAGATGACGCGGGCCCACATTTCCCATTTATTAAGAAACCTGGTTCGGTACTGTGCAGCCCAGCTTTTTGGATTTATTGCCTGTGGGCCATCGCTTGGCAACGGTAACATTTCGCCTCGATGCTGGCCCAAATTCAAATTCAGCCCCGAGCTTCCCCTACACGCTTCATCGTGCCTTCTTATTTCCCAGCCTATTTAACCGCGTCAATGAAGCAGAGAAGCATTCCAAACCAAACAACAACACCATTTCTATAAAATTCGCCCGCCCATTTTCCCGCCAAAATTTTGGCAAAATTTTAGGAAAGTTTGCATCCCTGTTAGTGCGTATTTTATGCATATTTTCCCCCTTATTTATAACCTTATCTAGGGCAAAATTCTGCTAATTTCTCTTTGAATTCTTACTTTTTGCAGATCTAGGCTCAAAGAGGAAAAGATGCCGAAAATAGCCCATTTGGTGGAATTCTATGAATCTCAAAGCAGCGAGGCCAAGACATCCATTTCGCCGTCAAGCCCTAGCTATTCCCGTCGAGCCCTGGGCAATATTTCTTGGTCAAAGCTTCGTTGCTGTGCTTCCACATGTCCAGCTTACTGGCTTCCAGAAGATTCCATGCGCATCTAGAATATTCCCTCGCTGCCAAATTCTACGTCTTGCCCTAGCTGTTGATCAAGTCGTCTTGCCCTAGAAGTTTTCGTCTAAGCCTCGACGACCAAACAGAAATATTCCCAAAAGATCCGCACGGGATTCTATGCAGATACCTCATATCATATTCCAGAGTATTCTCCTTTGTACTCCCTCTTAGCTGGAATTTGTCTTCTAGTGGGCAAGAGGGTATTTAAGCCTTAGTTTTCAGATTTTTAGGGATTATCTCATTTTTCCCTTTAGGGAGCGGTCTCTTACATTTTCCTTTTTAGTTTTTCTTTGGGATTTGTTCCTCCCTTTTGCTGGAACAGTCGCCAGCATCAACTCCTCTTCAAACTGAAGCTTTTAGCTCCGGCTGATATTTATTGAGTTTTTATTTCCTTTATTGCGTTCTTTACTTTTATGCTCTATATTAAATTTGCTTCATTATTTATTGATATGAGTGGCTAAGTTAATCCAGTAAGCAAGGGTATTTTAAGGGTTGCAAAGGAGTAGTCAAGAGGCCAAATCGTTATTCTTATATTCTTATTGTCATATTTGATTGTTTGCCATTTTATTGTTAATTCGTCTAGGGCAAGTTAGGAGCCTAGCTAAATAATAACTTGACCTAGATGATTACTGTCATTTCTTTGGTTATAACTAATGCGAAGCATTAGAATAGAGTAGACACTAGATGGATTGTCATTAGCTTGGTTCGTTCTGTCTAGGGCAAGTGAGCGATTAGGGTAGTGTCGTGAGCCTAACAAACTTAGAGGCATCTAGCCCTAGACGTGTCTTTCCTCATCTTCATGGGCGCTGCGACTATTGCCGCTTCGTGCCTGGGAGGACGGCACATCGTCAAGGCTATCTCATATGTGAAAACGGGGGGTAGCTTCTCTCACGAAGGATTGTAGGGGGCCTAAATATACCTGGCCCCTATAGTACGTCTATGGCATAAGAATAGAATATTTGTGCGCCGATGACTGACTTGCCCTCGATGCAACCCAAGAAAATCCCTTGCTAAGATTTCTCCATATTTGATTTCATCTTATTTAATCTTCTGTATATTTTGTTTATGATTGTTATTTCTGTTAGTTTTATTATTTCTGTCCTTGTTAGCTGTCCTACCCTCGATCTCTCTCGGTTAACTAGGTTAACCAACAAACCCCCCTTTGTGCTACTGTTTGTGCATTTCATTTTGTCATACATCTAGGGCAAGATTCGTCCTTCAGTCTCTGTGGATCGACCATGTTACCATTATACGCAAATTAGTTTGTGCATCTAGGCATCCGGTTTTAATATTATTTTTGACCCGTTTTGACGGCGAGTCAAATTTTGGCGTCGTTGTCGGGGACTGATTGTTATTGATTCTTTTCTTATTTGTATGACCAGGAGATCTGCACCAGACCTACTGTCACACCCCCTTTTCAGTTTTTACGCGAACAGGTTCGGGACGGATGCTAAGCATAATGCAATGAAGTCGCCACCCTATTTATCTAGGTTTAGGGAACCTAATCGTCATGGCATAAAAAATAAATAAAACTAAGGCACAAAAAGGTCTAAACCAAAGAACAACGGTTCGAGGTCGTATTATGGACTCGGGAAGGTGTTAGGCACCCGAGTCACATCCTTAAAAGATTACCGGTAAAAAGGTGTTTGGAAAACATTTTTTAACATGAAAATGAGTAAATAATCGCAGCATGTCAACCAATCCCACGCACGGAATCGGGCCACTTTCCAATCATTTACAGGGTAAACGATCGTAGAGTGTTAGCCGAAATCCTGTTACGAAAATTGGGCCACTTTCTGATTGTTTATGGGCCCTCAGAAGTATTCACCACTTTAGCATTTTTGTTATTTCCGATAGGGACCATTCGGGACTAATTAATCCTTTCTGGTCAGGACTGGTCGGGACTGATTAATCGTTGGTTTTTTACTAAAGCGAGAGCCCTCTTTATCATCATCAGGCCATGCATGATTAATTAATTAATACGTGATCCTATCATGGATAAACTAGCACAATACCAATTTATTGAATGCAAATAACCGTGTGGGATTGAAGCCACCATGATCATATATCAATGCAAACATAACAATTAATTTCATGGCGTAAACACGTACACATGTGCGTTGATTTTATTTTTTAACAATTCTAAATGTCATGCATACGATTATGATATGAGATTTTAACATTTCTAAATAGCATGCATACGAATAATATTTGCGAAAAATATTGAATAAATAAAAGAGACTAGAAGGGCGTACTTGCGAGCAAAGACTTGATTTTACCTACAAAATGAAATCATTAGTACGAGTAAAACAAATATCAATCAATTAAATAAAATGATTTAACAATTAAAAAATAAGTAAAACAATTAAAACAATTAATTAGTTAATTAAAAGCAAGCAAATTAATTATTTGATAATTAAATGTAGATGATTAATTAACGATTAAAAATAAGTAAATTAATTAATTTAAATGTTACGAACGAACAAAGGATACGAAATACTTATGGTGGGCCAAAAACCTGGGCCCAACAGTTGCGCTCAAAACAGCCTAGCAGACCAAGGGCCAAGCCTTTTTTCCTCTTCACGCTTGGGCCAGCCAAGCTGCCCAGCTTCTTTCCTTCTCCGCTTGGGCTTGCGTCAAGGACGCAACCCTTCTATTCTCTTCTCGCCTGGGCCTACACGGCCCAGCTTCCTTTCTGCTTGGGCTTGGCGCACAGTGCCAACCCTCTCCTCTTCCTTTCCCGCTTGGGCCCAAGCATATTGCTTGGTCCATCAACCAAACCAAACCAAATTTAAAAACCAAGCCCGTGGCTCCTTCCCTCTTACACTGTTCACCTTCTTCAACCTCCAGTAGCGTCACTCCAACGACAGACCAGCAGCGGAGCACGGCGACAGAGACAGCGGAGCACGACAGTAGAGACAGCAGCAACAGTAGCGGATACGGCAGCATAGCGGCGTCATCTTCTTCCAGTGAACAGTGCAGTGGACCAGCATCGCACGTATCCTTCTTCCCCAGCCGACCAGCAACGACAGCAGCTGCACAAAAATTCCAGCAACAATGCAAATGAAATAAAAACAGTAGATAAATTTGACAAAACAAAATTAAGCAATTAAATCAATTTGAGCAATTGAGCTAATTAAACAACAAGCAATTCAAGTGAAATTAATTTTAAAGTAATAGCAACAATTGATTGAAAGCAATAAGAATAATTAATTGAATCAAAACCAGAAACAATTAATTATTGAAATAGAGGCAGAAAAATAATTAGAATGCAAACAATTAAATGAATTGAAAGTACCAGAGGGAGAGAGCATGAAATAAAAAGGGGGGACTAAAGCATGAAATTGGCCCCCCTTTTTCTCGTTTGGAGATTGAGGGGTATTTATAGGGAAAGTTTGAGAGTGATGGGTAAGGAAAATAAGTGAAGTTCGTGAGCAGCAAGTTTGGTTTTGGGTTTGGTGATGATGATCGCCCGTGGTGGTGTGGCAGAGATATTTTGAGATATTTTGAGGGCATTAATGGTGATGGTAAGGGTTGAAAAAAACGAGAGTCGTGGGATGGACATGTGCAAAAACTTGAGTTTTTTGCATTGAAGGCTCCCGGACGAGGGAAAGATGATGATGAAAATGAGTTTGGGCCGTTGGATGTGCATACTTGAGTCAATGTATGTTGATCCAACGGCTGTGATCAAAGTGAGGTCGAAAATGCTTAATGCTTAATTAATTGGTTCGAACTATCAGTACGAGAAATCTCATAAAAACTGATAATAAAT
This sequence comes from Viola odorata, assembly GCA_963691705.1. Taxonomy (NCBI): domain Eukaryota; kingdom Viridiplantae; phylum Streptophyta; class Magnoliopsida; order Malpighiales; family Violaceae; genus Viola; species Viola odorata. The sequence goes on from OY829541.1 coordinate 33,022,776, forward strand.
TCGAACAAAAATGACTATGATACGTAATAAAATGCAAGGAAAAAAATGACGCGAACAAAAATACAAACTCAAATCTCTAAATGGAAATATTTTATTTAAAGTCTAAAAGGCTCGTTCGGGCCTAATAGGGGACGAAGTGATGCGAACGAAAATTTGAACTCAACTCCCTAAATGGAAATATTTTATTTAAGGCTTAAAAGCTCATTTGGAACCTGATAACAGTTCGAATGACGTAAAAAGGCGAAAAAACTAAAATAACGCGAAATGAAGCGAAATATTAAACAAATAGCCCATGATCAAAAATCAACTAAAATTTGACGTGAACGGGCTTTTAAACGTGACAAGCAATAAAAAATACGAAAAAAAGTTGTGACGTAAGTCAAAATTTGGGTAGCAACACCTACTACCCTTTGATCACGAGCTTGCTAGGACAGAAAGAGGACTCCGAAGACAGGCTAAAGGACCATCTATTCACCCTAGAGAAGTCTCTCGTCCTGCCCTTGATAGTCATCTATCCAACCTAGATAACCTCGGCACTCTCTTTCACCAAGACCTTGCTAACCTCCATCGAGAGCTAGACGACACAGAGTTCGTCTACCCCGAGATACCCATTATGGAAAACCCACCCCCTCTAGGGCATGTTGCTCCGCCGAATGTCTAGACCATCGAAGACCTCAATGCTGCTCCTGAGGCACCTAGCAATTGTATTGTTTGGCCCGCTGTCCCTTATAACTGGACACTCAAGTCCGCTATTATGCATCATCTACCCCTCTTCTGTGGGCTAGCCAAGGAAAACCCTCATCGTCACCTTCAACAATTGGATTCTATTTGCGAGGCCATGAAGTCAATCAATGCCAATATTGAACACGCCAAGCTCCATGCTTTCATGTGGTCCCTCAAGGATCTTGCCCTCGACTGGTTCTACGACCTTCCTCCTAGATCTATTCACTCTTGGGCTGAGATATCCAAAGCCTTCACCGATAAGTATTATCCAGCGTCTACGGCAAGTGTCACCCGCAAGAAGCTAGTCTCCATTGTCCAGAAAGATGACGAGAGTCTAGGGCAATACCATAAGCGCTTCAAGAAAATGCAAGCCTTGTGTCCTTCACACAACCTCGCTGATCACGCACTTATCCAATATTTTTATGAGGGCTTGAAGCAAAATGACAAGGCCTTGTTATATGCCGCAACCGGTGGTTCTCTTTGTGCTCGTACCCTAGTTGCTGCAAAAGCTATTATTGAGCTCATGGCCAAGACCATCATCACATCTTTATGACCTTCATTTCTTTGGTTATAACTAACGCGAAGCCTTAGATGGATTGTCATTAGCTTGGCCCGTTTTGTCTAAGGCAAGTGAGTGATTAGGGTATTGTCGCGAGCTTGAAAAAATGAGAGGTGTCTAGCCCTAGACGTTTCTTTCCTCATCTTCATGGGCGCTGTGAGTATTGCCTCCCTGCTTCGTGCCTGGGAGGACGACGCATCATCAAGGCTATCTCATATGTGAAAATGAGGGGTAGCTTTTCTTACGAAGGAAAGTAGGGGGCCTAAACGTACTTGGCCCCTATAGCACGTCTGTGGCATAGGAATAGAATATTTGTGCACCAGTGACTGACTTGCCCTTGACGCAACCCAAGAAAATCCCTTGCTAAGATTTCTCCATATTTGATTTTATCTTATTTAATCTCCTGTTTATTTTGTTTATGATTGTTATTTCTGTTTGTTTTATTATTTCTGTCCTTGTTAGTTGTTCTGCCCTCGATCTCTCTCAGTTAACTAGCTTAACCAACAAACCCCCCTTTGTGTTACTGTTTGTGCATTTCATCTCCCTCGATCTCTCTCGGCAAGATTCGTCCTTCAGTCTCTGTGGATCGACCCTGTTAGCATTATACGCAAATTAGTTTGTACATCTAGGCATCAGGTTTTAATATTATTTTTGACCCGTTTCGACGGTGAGTCAATCCCGCTATCCCAAACTCTCAATTTCTTTTATGAATTCGAAAATGGGTTTCAAATATCTGTCTCCCTCTTACAACAGCCAATTCAATCTGATCACCCCTAATCTCCTGCATCCCAAACTAGAAACTCTAAGATGGTTATTCCAATTTTTGATCTTAATTCAGTGCCACTCAGCCCTCAATCCCCAACAATCAACTCGCTTGGTCTTGACAATTTAGAATCCAATGCCGCTTCCTTTTTCGGAACAAATCCCGCACACCAGATTGCCGATGAGGAGGTGGATCAAGCAATTGACATTACCGCGTTGCCTCTAGAGCCAGACAGCTTGGAAAACCAATGATAGCGTGTGTTTTATGCATTATTTTCCCTTCATTCTTACCTTGATTTATGGCATGATACTGCTAATTTCCTCTGATTTCCATCTTTATCACAGATCAAGGCCAAGAAGGAGAAATATGCGAAAACTCATGTTTTCTAGGCGATTTCTGTGCACTCCAAGCGTCAAGACCATTGTCAAGCTCTGGACACGAACTTTACCATCGAGGCCTCGTCGTGGATTATATCATCAAGCCCTGGATGGACCAAAAGTGCCAATTCCACGTGTCCTCGCAGCTGCGCTTCCACGTGTTCCTTCGGATGCATTCTAGAACCTTCCAGAACCTTCCAGAACATTCCAGAATGTTCCCGAATATTCCCTAGGTTGTTGATCTCTTGCCCTCGACAATGTCATCGAGGCCTTGCCGTGGACTACATCATCGAGCCCTTGACAAACTAGAAGTGCCAACTCTACATGTCTTCAATCCAAGGCTCCACGTGCCCCTTCTGAAGCACTTCAGAGAGCTCTGCGCGTATCCCTAGGAATATTCCCTTTTTGCCATGTTTTGACATCCCACTTGGAGGAGCATGCACTCATAATGTTGTACTTCTCTTAGCTAGCAATTTTGTCCCTTAGTGGGTGGTTAGGGTATATATATACCTTATGTGCTAGAGTTTTGGACATCATATTTTAGACATTCACTCTTAGATTAATTCCAGCAGCTTTCTTTTAGGGTTGTTAGTTTTTGGGACTTGTTCCTCCCTCTTCTCTCCATAGCCGCTGGCTCCAAGCTTTGTAACAAGCTAGACATTAATCAAGTTTTTCTTCTTTATCTCTCTTTTATTATTATTATGTTATCTTCATCTATTACTTGTTTATCTCCTAATATGAGTGGCTAAAACCCACGTTCTTGGTAAAGGTGTTTGATGGGTTGCTTGGGTAGATTCGAGGCGTAAATGCTCTTAACATGTTCTCCTTGTTATATTTGGTTGCTTGTCATTTTAATTCCATTTTTACTTAGGGTGGTTCGAGGCCTGATCATCTTTTAATCGTCCCTTTGTGATTATTGTCATACCTTGCAGTGATAGCTAGCGTGAGACTGTTGGGTAGGTGTAGACAACTAGATCGGTGTTCTCGGGTAGATCTCGGTTCATCCGTCTAGGGCATGCAACTGGTTAGGGTCTTGTCGCGAGCCTGACAAGTCGAGACATCGAGCCCTAGACGTGTCTTTCTTATACTTCATCGGTTCTTTGATATTTTGTCCGCTATGTGCAAGTGATAGCGCCAAAGTGTAAAGGCTGCGAGGATACCGAAGGGTCGAGGCCACCTTATAAACAGTGAAAATAGGGGGTGGTTTCTCCTACGAAAGAAAGCAGGGGGTCTACGTGAAAACATGACCCCTATAGCACATCTGTAGCGTTAGAACGGAAAATCTTTGCATCTAAAAAGACTGCCTTGAAAGTCTTGGAGGCATGTCTATTCTGGCCATCCATCTTTAAGGACTCCTATCTGTTTTGTGCATCATGCCCTCGATGTCAAGCGGCAGGGAATATAGGCGCCAGGAATCAGATGTCCTTGACGGGCGTTATCTCTTGTGAAATCTTCGATATATGGGGCATTGACTTCATGGGCCCCTTTCCAAGCTTGTTTGGACACACCTACATCCTCCTTGCTGTCGATTACGTCTCTAAATGGATCGAGGCCAAAGCTACCAAAATAGACGACTCAAAGATGGTAGTCAATTTCTTGTGCACCAACATCTTCAATTGGTTTGGGACTCCTCGAGCCCTCATCAACGATCGAGGGACGCACTTTTGCAATCGAGTCATCTCTTACCTACTCAACAAGTATGGAGTGACCCATAGGGTGTCCACAGCCTATCACCCGCAGACAAACGGGCAGGCTGAAGTTTCAAATAGGGAAATCAAGTCTATCCTCAAAAAAACAGTCAACCAATCGAGGAAAGACTGAAGCTTAAAGCTGGACGATGCTCTCTGCGCTTACCATAATGCATTCAAGACCTCGATCGGCATGACTCCATATCATCTCGTTTATGGCAAACCATGCCACCTTCCAGTCGAAATCGAGCACAAAGCCCTGTGGGCAATTAGAAAGGTCAACATGGATTTGAACGATAGTGGACAACATCGCCGCCTATAGATTCAAGAGTTGGAAGAACTCAGGAATGACGCCTATGAAAATTCTCTGATTTACAAGAGCAAGACGAAAGCCCACCATGATAAGCATCTCTCTCCTAAGAACTTTTCTGTTGGACAAAAAGTTTTATTATACAACTCCCGTCTTCGAATATTTTCAGGAAAACTCAAGTCAAAATGGTCAAGCCCCTACATCGTCGTTGCCACTCATGATCATGGAGCCATCGAGATCGCGACCCCGGATGGAGGAGAACCTTTCAAGGTCAATGGTCACAGGATAAAGCCATATTACGACGGATTCAAGCCCTCAATTGGAGAAGAAATGGAGGTGGCACCTCCACCCAACCAGCCCTAGACATCAGAAAGGCGTCGAGGCCTTGACGTTAAATGAGGCCATAATCAGGGAGAATTCCACTAGTCGTTGAACCACCCTTCACTCTCTCCTCTTTTATCTCCTTTTCGTTGCCTTTTTATTATTTAAATATTGCATGTTTTTTAATTGTTTTCGCTTTTTATGTTTCTCATGCCAAGTTTTAATTCCTTTGAAATTTGAATTGCTATTTTTAAACTCCTTTATTCCTTATCTAACCGTTGCTTTCTCTCTCCCATCCCCACTAATATCTCCTTCATTAATTATCGTGTCCCCTTCCTCCTAATTTGCATTTATTAACAACATTTAATTTCTTTTGTTTTGTCTCTTGGTAGTTGGGATGCGCAGACCAAGTACCTGCGAGGCCTCTCCCCATGCGCCACGTCAGCCCACTTTTCAGAAAATCAGATCACTCCTTCCCTCTCTCCGTTCTTTTCGCTGCCACCATCTGATTTCCTCTTTATACTTTTTCCACATCCCCCCAAACCTTTTCCAAACCCTACCTCTATCAACCGCAAGCTTCCCTCTCACTCCCTCTAACCATCATCTTCTCCAGTCACATCAACATCAACCATCACATCCATGGTGAAGCAGGTCACTCATAAACGCACCTCAGGGCCACGACCGCTAGCAATAAACCACTCACCTGAGCCCTCTAGCTCTTCTTCCTCTCTCCCAGAACCACCCACCGCAAACACCACCACACCTCCGCTAGCCACCGCTACACCAAACCCCAAACCAGTAGATTCCTCCTCGGGGGAATACGAATCTTCCTCGGAGGAGACCAAACCTCCCGCCGTTGAGCCAAGAGCACTCCCAGTGACGAGATCTGGGCAAGTCATGACAAGGTAACTGAAAAAAAAGGCAGCCAAACCAACCCCAAAATCTCTAAAGGAAATGACGATGGATGAGGTTTTGGGGGAGATCTTAGTGTCTGACGATGAGGAGGCCATGCAAGAGCAGCAGGAGCAACGCTCCGGAGACCAAGAGGAGTTTCAGGATGTGGAGGAGGGTGGAGAAGAAGAAGCCGAGGAAATAGAAAAAGGAGCGGCTAAGTTCGCTAAGGAAGATGCAGCGGCTGAAGCAGCCGAGAAAGAGGACGCAGAGTGCGTCCAGACTACCCCAACCAAGGTGAAGAAAGAGGGCAAGCAGAAAGCCAAAGATAACGCTCCGGCCACCACGAAGAGGAAACTCACCGTGAAAGAGAAGAGCAAGGCCTCGGCGACCACTTCTAAGAAGAAGCAGAGCATAGCAGAATCAGCAGCTGTCGAGGGCAAGACACCCATATCATCGTCAGGGCCTCGATCAGCAGCCAAGCCCTAGGTGCCCTCTGAACTTTACTCTCTTAGTGGTTGGTTAGTTTTCCATGATAAGGTCTCTCGTGATAAGCTGAATGTTTTTCTTGGTAAGGGCATAACCACTTGTGCGCGTCTAGATTTTGAGTTTTTGGATAAGATGGGTGTTGGATCTCGAGTCCGAGAGCTCATCAGGAATATCGGGTGGGAAGCTCTTTTCTCCCTACAGCACCCGACGTTTCTCAAGCTCTCTCTCGAATTTTTCACGTCCTTTTGGGTTGCCACTGAACACTTTAAGCCTAAAGGAAAATCAGGACCTAACTTGTCTACACTTGGAGTTATTAATTTTTGTTTGATGAACACTTTGTCTGAATTGTCTTTGAATGATTTTAATACTTTGCTCGAGCCTGAATGTGATGATGAAGTAGATCAACTTGCCTCTAAGCATGCCCTAATTGTTATTCCCATTATGTTTAATACGGAGGAAGCATTTCGAGAGTTGACCGGTAATCCTAATGTCGAGTTCAACCCTCGATATGTGAAAGCCCATGAGCTTGCGGACCCATCTCTACGGATTCTGCACCGCTATCTTGCCCTCACCCTCGCAGGTCATTCTGGTACAGCTGGGCAGTTAACGATGCAAGAGCTATTTTTCTTATGGTGCATGGTCCACAAGCGTAAGGTAAAACTGGGTTATTGGGTTGTTACCTCTCTTATGACTGTGCAGAACTCCAATCGAGCCCCTATCCTAGGATCACTTATAACTTTGCTTGCTGTTAACAGTCGTGGTCTCGATATTGCATCCTGTGATCTTTTCTCACCTGCGTCCTTTAAAAATTTAGACCCAGAACCCTTGATGGGATGGGGCTTTTGTGTGTCTCACAAGGTGTGTTAAGTTTCAGTACATGTTGTAGACCACAGAAGAAGTAAGTTTTCGGTAGCAAGTATGGTGGTGACTTTGACTACTTGGACCTGTCAAGGCCTCGATCATCAACTCACCCAATTCTACCCAGCACTACCACTACAACCGCTCCTCCGAAACAAGCCCCCGAAGCTTCAACTTCAGCCCCCACTGTTACCACCTCTGGTCCATCCCTTGTCCATGATCCAGCCCTCAAGCGCCTTCTCCTGGCCATCCTAAAGGAACTTCAGGCCTTGACGGCTGAAGTGGCCCGACGCAACCTCCCTCCCTCTTGATTCCCCCCAACAAAAACAATTTCATTTTAGTTTCTGTCCAGTACTCTTTTGGTTTATTCCATTTGAACTTCTTGTTAATTTTTTATTTTTGTGCACCCTTCTCCCATTGAAGACAATGCGAAGCCTAAGTGTGGGGAGGTTTTTATCTGCTCTTTTGATTTAATTATGATTTCTTGACTGCATGTTTTTTATTTTTCGCTTGTTGCATGAATGCTTATTTTGTGAAATATTTTGCGGATTTTTGCACTCGGTTTTCTCTAGGATTTTGCTAGACCTCGCTGCCCAATTTTGAAACCCCCTTTGCATGAGCACATGACTTGAGCACTTTATGACCAATGTTTGCACTCCCTGCCTGTTGCCCCTTATGACTGCATCGAGGCCTGGACACTAGCAGTCACATTTAGCACCCTATGAGCACATTGAGCCTTCATGCCATATATTTTTCATGTGTGATTTGAATGCATAGCTAGGCACTAGCTAGGTTTGCATGATATCCCAGGGTATAGGCACCATTAGACTTGGAAAAGCAGCAATATGACGAAAGCCTTTGCATCATTTTATTTTTTCTTTCTTCCCTTTCTTTTTCTCCATCAACCCCTCGACAATCACTCTCCACCTCCTCTGTTTCTCTTCTAACCATTTGAGTTGTTCTTTTGATCTTTCCTTGGCAGGTGAGTAGCACTTTTTCGCAAGAACAACAAAGGCTAGACGCGAAAAGATCAAGTGAGGGAAAGATAAAAATCAAGGGCAGACCAGAGCAACTGCAGATAGACCAAGATCGAGGGCAAACCAGTAAAGAAGGATTGCTTTCTCACCACAAGAAAACATAAGTGTGGGGAAGCAAAGTCAAAGTATCAAGCCCTCGACACTGATCACTCAAAGCAAGAAAGAGGCAAAGATTCCCAGCTGCAGCCCCTGAAGTGTAGATAGGCGAGCCAAATTAGAAAGGTTTGTGTCTGTTCAAAAAAATATATATCAAAATCAAAATATAAAAAAAGCAGACCAGACACGCCAAAACAGCCAAGGCCACCAGCTCATGCCCTTGACGCAAAACGCGGATCGAGACCTCTCCCACTGAAGAATGCAGAAGTTATCATCTAGCCCTCGCTGTCGTGCCCTCTCTAGCAAGTGCATACTCACCGCCTCACTTTTTCTCGGCAAAGGAATCCCTCAAACCAGTTGGTTATCCTTCTTCCCTCTCTCTTTTTTGTTTCTTTTTCTTTTCCTTTTATTTTCTCTTTTGTCACATCTCTTCTTCATTTCTCTAAACCCATCCATTCCCTTTACTCTCCTTCTCTTTTTCATGATGCAAAGTTCCTTTTCGATTGTTAGATTGCCCAAGCATGTGTACTACGTACTCGGATTGATATGCAAACTCTGTTTTGTGCTGTGTTATCTGCATTTTGAGTGACTAAACACAATAGCCTTGTTTGCGAGTGGGAGCGTAAACACATATATCTGGTGAGGACTGCTCGTGGCTAGGCCTAATGTGGAAAAGTTCTACCTTTGGGGTCGTTATCCCTCTGGTTTAATGCAGGTGTTCATCTAGGCGGGACGCGCATTATCGAGGTCCCGACAATTGATTGGTTTGCTCATTCTTATGCTTTGGTTGATTGTGTTTATGCCTTGGGGCTGGTTTTTAATTTTGTGAATGCTCGAGGGCGAGCATTGGGCAGTGTGGGGATATTTAATAGCGTGTGTTTTATGCATGATTTTTCCGTCATTCTTACCTTGATTTATGGCATGATACTGCTAATTTCCTCTAATTTCCATCTTTATCGCAGATCAAGGCCAAGAAGGAGAAATATGCGAAAACTCATGTTTTCTAGGCGATTTCTGCGGACTCGAAGCTTCAAGACCATTGTCAAGGTCTGGACACGAACTTTACCATCGAGGCCTCGCTGTGGATTATATCATCAAGCCCTGGACGGACCAAAAGTGCCAATTCCACGTGTCCTCGCAGCTGCGCTTCCACGTGTTCCCTCGGATGCATTCCAGAACCTTCCAGAACGTTCCAAAATATTCCCTAGGTTGCTGATTTCTTGCCCTCGACAATGTCATCGAGGCCTCACCGTGGACTACATCATCGAGCCCTTGACAAACTAGAAGTGCCAACTCCACGTGTCTTCAATCCAAGGCTCCACGTGCCCCTTCTGACGCACTTTAGAGAGCTCTGCGCGGACCCAGGAATATTCCCTTTTTGCCATGTTTGGACGTCCCACTTGAAGGAGCATGCACTCCTTATGTTGTACTTCTCTTAGCTAGCAATGTTGTCCCTTAGTGGGTAGTTGGGGTATATATACTCCTTATGTGCTAGGGTTTTGGACATCACATTTTAGACATTCACTCTTAGATTAATTCCAGCAGCTTTCTTTTAGGGTTGTTAGTTTTGGGACTTGTTCCTCCCTCTTCTCTCCATAGCCGTCGGCTCCAAGCTTTGTAACAAACTAGACATTAATCAAGTTTTTCTTCTTTATCTCTCTTTTATTATTATTATGCTATCTTCATCTATTACTTGTTTATCTCCTAACATGAGTGGCTAAAACCCACGTTCTTGGTAACGGTGCTTGATGGGTTGCTTGGGTAGATTCGATGCCTAAATGCTCTTAACATGTTCTCCTTGTTATATTTGGTTGCTTATCATTTTAATTCCATTTTTGCTTAGGGTGGTTCGAGGCCTGATCTTCTTTTAATCATGCCTTTGTGATTATTGTCATACCTTGCAGTGATAGCTAGCATGAGACTATCGGGTAGGTGTAGACAACTAGATCGATGTTCTCGGGTAGATCTGGGTTCATCCGTCTAGGGCATGCAACTGGTTAGGGTCCTGTCGCAAGCCTGACAAGTCGAGGCATCGAGCCCTAGACGTGTCTTTCTTATACTTCATCGGTTCTTTGATATTTTGTCCGCTTTGTGCAAGTGACAACGCCAAAGTGTAAAGGTTGCCTTTCCATGACAAGATAGGTGGCTGAAAGGATACCGAAGGGTCGAGGCCACCTTATAAATAGTGAAAACGGAGGTGACTTCTCCTACGAAAGAAAGCAGGGGGTCTACGTGAAAACATGACCCCTATAGCACGTCTGTAGCGTTTGAACGGAAAATCTTTACGCCGATGACAATCATGCCCTCGACGCAACCCAAGAAAGCCCTTTACTGAGTTCCCTTCTCTTTGATTTATTATCTCATCTCTGATTAATAATATGATTGTTTACTTCACATTTTACTTTACCTCTGATCTTTGTTATTATTTACTTATCGTGACCTTGATTATCGCTTCCAATAGTTAGAATTGTTAGCTCTAATCACTCTCTTGGTTGACTTGATTAACCTATAACCCCCCCCCCCCCCCCCAATTGTTGTCTCGATTCTGTGCATTTTCATCTCTGTCATACAATCGAGGGCTTGACCTCAGTTCTCTCAATCTCTGTGGTTCGACCCTGTTACCGCTTTACACAAATTAGTTTGTGCATCTAGGCCTCAGGAAATATATTATTTTTGACCCGTTTCGACGCCGAGTCAACCAAGGTTATTAATTCCAGCTCACTTCCAATCTTCACTTTGCAATTTCTAGGTTGATATTAATTCTTGTCATTGTTCATTGTTTGCATTGTTAGGTCAAAATAAAGAACTGACCAGCGTTGAAAGATTGGATGCATATCATTGCCTTCTGGAAAGAATGGAAAATGGCAGTTTGAAGAGAGGAGCAACCAGTCTGGTGGCTGCGATTTTTGGTGTTGGAATTAGATCAATTCAGAGGTTGTGGAAACGTGGAAGGGATTCTGGTAACCACAACCACCGAATTCTAAGAGTCAGAAATTGTGGGAGGAAAAGAATTGAATTTGATTTGGGCAGGATTACAGACATTCCTCTTGAGCAGAGGACCAGCATTAGAAGCCTTGTGTTTGCCCTAGGTGTGTCCAAGTATTGGGTCTTTTAGAAGTTGAGAGAGGGAGCAATCAGACGCCACACGAATGCCATCTAACCGTCTCTCACACAGGACAATCGGATTAGCAGAATAAAGCATTGCCTGGAAATTTTGGACCCAACCACAGTACCACACTCTCCAACTTTCAAGAACATGGAGAACACAGTCCATATTGACGAGAAATGGTTCTTCTTGAGCAAGAGTTCACAGAGATATTACCTCCTGCACGACGAGCCTGAACCAGTAAGATCAATTAAAAACTCAAATTATATTCCTAAAGTTATATTCATAGCTGCGGTTGCGAGGCCTATATATGACTCGAATGGAATTTGTACCTTTGATGGTAAATTTGGTATTTTTCCATTAGTTGAATCTGTAGCAGCCGTTAGATCGAGTCAAAACAGGTTGCGTGGTACATTAGAGATCAAACCAATTACTAACATCACCAGAAATGTGATTAGGGAGTTCATGATAGGGAAAGTTCTGCCAGCCATTGCCAGTAAATGGTCTAGTGATAGGATAATGGAGAGGATTTTCATTCAACAAGACAATGCGAAGACACATATACACCCTAATGATATTCAATTTTTGTGTGTAGTTGAGGGTTGTGGACTAAATATCTCTCTTGTTAATCAACCTCCAAATTCAACAGATTTGAATGTGTTGGACTTAGGCTTCTTTAGAGCAATTCAATCACTCCAGAGCAAAGAGTGTGCTAAGTCCATTGTTCAATTAATATGGGCTGTGGAAAATGCATACGAAACATTCTCAGTGAAGAAGAGCAACTACATTTTCTTGACATTGCAGACATGTATGAATGAAGTGTTAAAATGTGATGGGAGTAACACCTACAAGATACCTTACATTAAGAAGAGAACACTTGAAAGATTAAACACCTTACCATCAACAATTTAGTACAGTACAGAGGTGTGCATAAATGTAGTCGCCCTTGTGTCTCCATAGAACCAATAAAAAAGGTGAGTTATCTTACTATGGATAGCATATCTACAATTTCTATTTTAGTGTTTGATATGGTTTATATGTTGGTGTGGGTGCAGGACATTTATCTTGTTGGTTGTTCTTCTTTCAGTGTTTTGGGTACCCCCCATGGAGCCAACAAGATAATATGTGATGTAAATGCTTGTGTAGAATGCGTTAACAGTGCAGTTTGTAAATTTTTGGGTCATTGCTGCACCTTTTTAACTAAAGTTGATATTGTAAATTTTGTTGTGTAGATAGAGAATACTTTTGTGATCCATTCTCTTTGCAATGTCCAAATTTGGATGAAGTAATGTATAGAATATTTGGAAACTGTGTTTATGGCATTACATATGTGTATTGAACTAGAAATTGTGTTGAAGAGATTGGTGTATGAAAACAGAGGATCCAAACGTGAAAGAGTGCACAACATGTGCACAACCTCTGTATCAAAACGGAGGATCCAAACGTGAAAGAGTGCACAGCATGTGCATAACCTAACCATCTTAATAGAGGATCCAAACGTATCCATTTGCCATGAAAACAGAGGGATCCAAATATGACAAACTGCACACCCTATGTACCAAAACAGAGGATCCAAACGTGGCAAACTGCACAACATGTTCACAACCTGATACGAGCATAGAAGCCTCCCTTCGAGCCCTACACGACCACGCCGAGGTCTTGCCCGTGACCCGCATTGCCCTGCGGGCCCGAGCCTCGTCTTGCCCCCGCGGGACCGTGCCCCATCTCGCCCTCGACGACTAGAGGACATCCCGTCTAGGCCAAGCCATGCTCAAGACCCTTTGTCAAGGGTATTTAGGGGTTTTCCCCATGTAATAACCTAGTAGTATAAATAGTGAACAATAGGTTCATTTTAGACTGGTCTTTGTTTTTGTTGAGTTATCTCCTAACCAAGACCAAACTTTAGCTTAGTTAAATGGGCTTCTTAAAACCTCCCCTTCTTCTCCTCTTGGATTAGAGATCCTTGTATGCTTGTGGTAAGGTTGTCTAGGAATCATCCCTAGAAGGGTTTACCGTGTATGCAAGTTTATTTATTGTTTATACATCAAAACACCTTCATCTTCATCCATTTATCCGCTGCACCTATTCCGCAATCTCCTTGTGACGTTATCCTCTCCATCAATCTCCATCCAATTGACGATCCAACCTCCCAAAGAGGACTAGATCCTTGTAAAGGCTCCAAACCGGAACCAAGCTTGTATCATTTGTTTTGTTTTTCGATTTGTGACTGTTTGCTCGCCCAGTAAATTCTGAAATTTTGTGTGCTGAAACTTAAATCTGAGTAGAGAAACTTTCATTTTTGGGTCAACTGTTAACTCGGTGTATTTCTCATACTTTTTGGTCTCCTAAGAAAAGTGTGCAGAAATTACGCGAGAAAAACAGTCTTGTGTTGTGAGTCCTTTTTACGTGTCTTCCATTTGGAATCGTGTTTTTAGTCCTTCTACAAAGTTGTAGATCGGTGTCTTAGGAGTCTGTCTGTCTATTTTCGTAATTTTTGGGCCACATTTGGGCTGTTTAAGAGTCATAGAGCGAAAGTCGTGCTTGGTGTTCTTCAAGTTCATCTTGTGTTCTTGAGGCTTTTGAGTTTTGATCCTTGCTGACCCATTAATTCCGAAAATTGGTGTTTGATTAATTTATTTTTGTTCCATTTATTTAATTCAACCAAATTATGTGAGGTGCTTTCATTTGTTCATCCATTTGAAAGACAAGTGTCTTGTGTGCCATGTGTAGGATGTGGTCCCATTTGTTGTTATGTGGAGGTGTCCTATAATATACTAGGCTTATATTAATCCACCTCATCTTCATTTTCAGCCTAGTATTTCATATAGGATATACATAGAATATTCTTCTAGATATTTTATCACCTCACACTTGCCACCTCACTTGACACATCACTTGCCACCTCACATAATTTTGCCACCTCATCACTAGTGCCACCTCATACATTTTTGGCATCTAGTGAATATTTTTCAAAGTGTAAAACTACTTGTCTTTCACTTCTTGTTTTCAAAATACATGTCATACAAGTGAGTTCTCTTCACTCATTGCAAAAACAAAAAAACAAAAAAGAAGAAAGGAACTAAAACAAAAAAAGAAGAAGAAAAGTGATCAAGTTCCAAATTCTAAAAAAAAAAATAGATTGCAATTGAGTCAAAAGCAAGAGACTAGTAGTGTGTGATTACATTAGAAGTGTAGTAGTTTGCTATTAGGTGTGCATTTGTTTGAATTTCGGTTTTCTCTTTTAGTTGTTCATACTTTCGGTTTTGAATTTCTTTGTGATTTTCTCTTCTTGTTTCCTTGAATCTTTTCTTGTGTAGCTTGTCTTGGTGTTTTCTTTTCCTCGTTTCCGCACATACACATATCCACTCTAAGTCAATTTAGTGATCAAAATCAAGTTCTCTTCTTTGCTCACTAATTCGGCTTTCTTTCACCTTTCTTTGTAGCTGTCGCGCCTCGGAAATTTAAAAAAAATTCGCGAGTGTGCAACGAAATTTGAGACCTTCAGATGCTCGGCGTAAAAGGATGCCTCGCAGCATGCAATGAAGTCACCACCCTAATTTGGTTGCTAGGGTTAGGGAACCCTAATCGTCATGGCATAGGAAATATAATAAGTAAAAAAACTAAAGGCACAAAAAAAAAGGGTCTGGACCCCAGACAAAGGTTCGGGGTCGTGTTATGGTCTCGGGAAGGTGTTAGGCACCCGAGACACATCCGAAAATGGTTACCGGTTGATGAGAGAGGTGTTTAAAAAGGTGTTTGAGAAATGCGTTTTGAAAAAGAGGGCCCTCAGAGGAATCGTCACTTTAGTCTTTATTATGATCGTGATGGGACTGAATTTTCCGTAAGACTGAATGAGTGCCCTCTTTCTTCATCATCGGGCCATGCATGATTAACTTAATTACTACGTGATCCTAACATGGATTGCTAACAGAGTACCAATTTAAATGATTGATTTTAAAGTGAAAAACTGAAGTGGGATCGAAAGTCCCCATGTACATGCAGTCAATACAAGCGAGAATTTAAAATCATATGAACATGGCATTTTAAGCAACTCTTTAAACACGTTGTTCATGTGGGTTGGTTTTAATTCTAGCAGTTCTATATATCATGCATGCAGTTGATATTTGCGAAAAGCATCGAATAAATAAAAGGGACTTGTGAGGCGTACTTTCGAGCGAAGCTTGAAATTAACCTACAAAACGAGAGTGTTAGTGATGGCTTGAGAAATAACTAGGCAATTCTATGAGTGCGAAAATTTAAATGACAGTCGATTGCACACGTAAAATGATGGATTCTACGCATACGAAAGTGAGATGCTGAATTTGATAAAATGATGACAGTTGATTGTATGCGAAAAATGATGGATTTTACGCATACGAGATTTAAATGCTGAGTTGATTGCATGCGAAAAATGATTGATTTTAAGCACACGAGAATTTAAATGCTGTGTTGATTGCATGCGAAAAATGATTGATTTTACGCATACGAGAATTTAAATGCTAGGTTGATTGCATGCGAAAAATGATTGATTTTACGCATACGAGAATTTAAATGCTAGGTTTATTGCATGCGAAAAATGATTGATTTTACGCATACGAGAATTTAAATGCTAGGTTGATTGCATGCGAAAAATGAGTGATTTTACGCATACGAGAATTTAAATGCTGGGTTGATTGCATGCGAAAAATGATGGATTTTATGCATACGAGAATTTAAATGCTAGGTTGATTGCATGCGAAAAATGAGTGATTTTTCGCATACGAGACTTTAAATGCTGGGTTGATTGCATGCGAAAAATGATTGATTTTACCCATACGAGAACTTAAATGCTGGGTTGATTGCATGCGAAAAATGATGGATTTTACGCATACGAAAATGAAATGCTGTTTTGATAAGTGCAGAAAAATTAAAAGCTATTGGCGATTTACAGGGAAGAAGAAAAGTTTAATGATTTGCAGAAAATAAAACAGGTTGATAATGCAGGGAATAAACAGTTGGATATTTGCGGAAAATAAACAGTTGATATTGCGACCGACCATGTAGGCGGTATTGAATTTAAATTGCTGAAAGTAAATTGCTGAAATTTAAAGTGCGGGAAAGTAAAGTGCGGAAAAGTAAACAGTTGATAATTTGCGGAAGGATTTCCAGCAGTTTTGCGAAAAATTAAAGCAGTTGATATTGCAGAAAATAAACAGTTGATATTGCGACCGACCATGTAGGCGGTATTGAATTTAAATTGCTGAAAGTAAATTGCTGAAATTTAAAGTGCGGAAAAGTAAAGTGTGGAAAAGTAAACAGTTGATAATTTGCGGAAGGATTTCCAGCAGTGTGCGAAAAATTAAAGCAGTTGAATGTTTACGAAAATTAAAATGCGACCGACCATGTAGGCGGTATTGAATTTAAATTGCTGAAAGTAAATTGCTGGAATTTAAAGTGCGGAAAATTAGGCAGTTGATAAGTGCGACCGACCATGTAGGCGGTATTGAATTTAAATTGCTGAAAGTAAATTGCTGAAATTTAAAGTGCGAAAAAGTAAACAGTTGATAAGTGCGACCGACCATGTAGGCGGTATTGAATTTAAATTGCTGAAAGTAAATTGCAGAATTAAAATGCGGAAAAGTAAACAGTTGATAAGTGCGACCGACCATGTAGGCGGTATTGAATTTAAATTGCTGAAAGTAAATTGCAGAATTAAAGTGCGGAAAAGTAAACAGTTGATAATTTGCGGAAGGATTTCCAGCAGTTTTGCGAAAAAGTAAAGCAGTTGAATATTTACGAAAATTAAAATGCGACCGACCATATAGGCGGTATTTTAAATGACGGAAATTAAACGGTTAGATATAAATGACTGATGTTAGATAACATGACAATAAATATCACGATAAAGAATGAGCAATTCACGTATAAAAGCAATTCAAGAAACAACTTGTTAAAAATTAAGCATATGAAATAGTTTACGGAAAAAGTGAATTAAATAATTCATGTATAAAACATACGAAAAATAACACGTAACATAAAAAATAAATATATGAAACATGCGAGCATCTTATGTAAAAAAATGGTCTCGAAAACCCGGAAAAATGCAAATGGGCTGGGCTTGACTTGGAAATTTGAAAGAAATGGGCCAGGAATTGTTCCTGGCCCAAAGGTAATTCATTTAAGTGGTGATGGGCCAAGCCCATCACCTTTCTTCCCTCTCACCCGAAGGGCCATGAGGCCCGTATTGCTTCATCTTCTTCCTCACGTCGCCGGCGCCACTGCCGGCGACGGAGGTCACGAACCAGACGTCCGATTCTCCTGGTTCTTGGCCCAAACTGACCGTCTCCCCTCCCTCAATACAGAAACTCAATCACAGCAGTAAAACGGGCCCAAAACAGTGACGTTTTTTTGGAGAAAACCGAAAGATGCATTTTTACGTTTATTAACGAAACAATTAAACTAAGCCACGATAATTCAAACGAATGTTAGCATGGTGAAATTAGGTTGACACTCAAGCAATTAGAACATGTTTGAGCAGTTAAATGGTCATCGAAGTCAAGAACAAAAATTAGAGAGAGAAACCGTAAGTGAGAGAGAGAGAGAAGCTTACCGTGGTTTGTCTCGAGAGGAAAGGATTGCGCAAGGAAGGGCTCAAATGCTCGTGAATTGGACCGGAAAATAGAGAGGGAGTAGTGTGGTTTTTTTTTTGGGTGAAAATTCGGCCCCTTTGACGAAGGAACAGACGGCTATTTATAGCCGAAAGACGCGTGGGAGAGTGGCGGAGGGAGCTGCGCGTGGTGGCCGGACATCGTGGTAGCAAGGCTACGGGATAGCCGTGATGATGGCGGAGGGACAAGAGCTACGGGAGCAGTTGGCTTGGGCGTGGCCTGCTCCGCTGCGTGCTGATCGCCACTGTGCATGTGCATTATGCACATTAAATCAAGGGCCATTGATCTGGTTGAATTTCCTTGGTTGACCAGATCAATGGCCATGATCAAATGGCATTTTATCTGATTAAAATGGCCTCGAGCCGGTTCCCGCGACCAAACGTTCTGACTTTTCGAGCCGAAGGTACCGTCGCGTAGAGAAAAATACGACGGGTTTAACCGTCTACAGCGAAGGATGAAAATTCCTCGTTTAACGTGTTTATTTTCGCGTTCAAAAATGTGAAACGTTTGAACGGAAAAATAATAACGTTACGCCGAAAATTACGCGAATCGCTGTAGACCGTTGCGACCAGAAAAAAATCTAGCAACTAGTTGATGGAAAACATTTTAAAGTCAAGCTATTGTCCGAGTGGACTTACTCGGGTCCAATAAAAGCTCGAATAAAAATAATAATAAAATAATAAAAATACTAAAAAATGTGCTAAAATATAAAAAATCCTAAAATTCGTGTGATGACCTAAAACGAAGAAAAAGTTAGCAAACGACTGCCTGATAATTAAAAATGTGATTTTTAAGGCTAAAAATATTAATGATAATAATAATGAAAATACATGCCGAAAAATTAAAAATGCGATTTCGAAAGCTGACGATGCTAACGATGATGCTAAAATGCCACGAAACACCTAAGAATGCTAGCGACATTAAATCAACTGAAAATGACTGTAAATTAACTGAATAACAGAAATGCTAAAATTAAATAAAAATGGCGTCAAAATTCGGGTATCAACAGTTGCCCCCTCTTTACTGTCTTGTCGAAGTATTTGATAAGCAGTAAAGACAGTTCCCTCTAGATATCCGAATTTTGGCGACACGGCAGGTCTTACCTCAAACTTACAGTGATGAGGTCGCTCTGGGAGGAGGTAGTTGCTTGATGTCGCTCTGGGAGGAGGAGATTGATTGATGCTGTTACTGGGGATACCAGGTGCTTGCTTGACGTCACTCTGGGAGGAGATAGGTTGTTGATCCTGCAAAGACGTAAACTTAGATCTGCTCGGGTATTGAGAGGCACATAAGTTGCAGGGAATGTAAATGACAACTACTCTACCGGGGATGGAAAGTAATTTTACGAAAATGTAAACGGCAGCCCCACTGGGGGGATGATCACTTGACATGTGACTGATGTTGCTTCGGAAGATAGTGCGCGATTCGCAGAAGTATGAATGATTTGTCCTAATGATGTCACTCTAGGAGGAGGAAAATAATTATGCAGAAATGTAGAATTGTATGAATGATGTTGCTCTGGGAGGGGAAGAAATGCTAAGGTTGAAAAAGGTAGAACTACGCTATGCTATCACTCTGGGAGGAGAAGAAATGCTACGCGGGAAACTAAATGCTGTCACTCTGGGAGGAGGAGAAATGCTACGCTGGAAACTAAATGTTGTCACTCTGGGAGGAGCAGAAATGCTAACGCTGAAACTAAATGCTGTCACTCTGGGAGGAGAAGAAATGCTAATGCTGAAACTAAATGCTGTCACTCTGGGAGGAGAAGAAATGCTAATGCTGAAACTAAATGCTGTCACTCTGGGAGGAGAAGAAATGCTACGCTGAAAACTAAATGCTGTCAATTCCCGTAAGAGAAAGCGCGAGATGCGGAAATTAAACTAAGGTTGCTCTGGGAGGAGAAGAATGCTAAGTGCTGTCGCTCTGGGAGGAGAAGAATGCTAAGGCAGAAAATTTAAACAACGTCGATTCCCGTAGGAGAAGGCGCGAGATGCGGAAATTAAACTAAAGTCGCTCTGGGAGGAGAAGAATGCTAAGTGTTGTCGCTCTGGGAGGAGAAGAATGCTAAGTGCTGTCGCTCTGGGAGGAGAAGAATGCTAAATGTTGTCGCTCTGGGAGGAGGAGAATGCTAAATGCTGTCGCTCTGGGAGGAGGAGAATGCTAAATGCTGTCGCTCTGGGAGGAGGAGAATGCTAAATGCTGTCGCTCTGGGAGGAGGAGATGCTAATGCTAAAGACTAAACTATGATGTCACTCTGGGAGGAGAAGAAAGCTATCGCCAGCGGCCTTGATACGAACCTAGAATGCGTCTGCGTCCTGCTCAGGAGGTAACGACCCCAAGGACAAGACTTTCCCACGATTTGCAGTCGTAAGCAGTCCTCACCTGATATTAGTGTTTGCACTCACGCTCTGAAACAAGGCTAAGTGTTTTACACTCATAAAGATGCAACTAACATGATACATAATTTACAGTTCGCAATGTCAATCCGAGTGAATAGACTTCAAATGAAGATGCACATGCATGGGCATTCTAATAATCGATGGGACTTTTACGGAAAAGAATGAAAGGACATGAAACGTCCGGAAATGAGTTTGTTTTAAAAAAGGTTGCTTTGCTGGAAGGTTTTTGATGACTGATGCTTTGCTGATGAGGGCGAGGTACGTGAGCCTTTTCGCTTTTCGCTGAGGATGCTTGCTTGACAGAGTGCGTGAGCTCTGGGATCCTTGCTGGGGGGTGCTTTTTGTTCGGCCTGGGGCCCTTTTCTTGAGTCCTCATTGGGGAGTGTCGTCGCTGTTCTTTTTGCGACTCACTACTTGAGTTGGCGTGGGGCCCCTTTCTGCTTGCTTTGAGGTTTCTTGAGTTGGCGTTGGGCCTCTTTTGCTTGACTTTACTGGGGAAGGATACTTTGAGATTTCTCGAGTTGGCCTTGGGCTTTTCTACTCGAGTTCACTGGGGAAAGTTGTCTTCGAGATTTTCTCGAATTGAGTTGTCCCCGGGCTGTGCTTGCTTTGGCTCTCCGACTGTTTGTATTCTTCGAATGTCTCTGAGCATTTCTCTCTTCTTCTTCTTTTTCCCCTCTCTCCTTTTTTTTCTCATTTCCCCTCTTTTTTTTCTTTTTTTTCTTTTTTTTTTTTTTTTATATATCCCTCCCCTTTTTGATTTGATTTGAAAATGCAACAGAGCAGAGCAAGCACAGCCTTTGTCTTGATCTCTTCCCCTTCTGTCTTGAGGCCTCGGTCTTCGTCGTTGCTGCTTCTTCGGTGATAGTCCTTAGCGATCTCTTGGTGACCTTTTCCGTCTCCTTCATCGTGAATTTGAACTTGGCGTGCTTTTGCTTCCGGCTGGCAATTTTAGCTGAAACTGCTCTTTGGCTCCCGGGGTATGAGTGATATTGACGGTTTGGGGGGAGTGATGACATATATAGTGGAAAGAGGGAAGAAACGAAAAAAGTGGAGAAAATCATAAAAGTCCCACGTCATTTTATAGCTATCCCATGTCTAATGGCGCATGTACCCTGGATATTATGCGAACTCAACTAGTATCTAGTCAGGCCCTTACACTCATGAAGGATAAGACGTGATGGCTCAAAAATGCTTACCGGGATTTGTTTGTGACTGCTTACGTCGGAGCAAACCGCGGATATAAGAGCAAACAAGTAATATCATGCATGGCACGTAATTTGGATAGATGCTGGAGTTAACAGAGGGATTAAATATTCCTAACCTATGCTGTGCATGAAAATGCTTATGAGAGTAGTATGCTTTTGTTTGAGCCGGGCTAAAGAGGGATTTTTGATTGATTTTTGATTTTTGATTGATTGATGATTTGATTGCTAGACGTTTGATTGCTAGACGTTTGATTGCTGGATGTTTGATTGCTAGATGTTTGATTGCTAGACGTTTGATTGCTAGACGTTTGATTGCTAGACGTTTGATTGCTGGATGTTTGATTGCTAGATGGTTTGATGGCCAGATGTTTGATTGCTAGATGGTTTGATGGCCAGATGTTTGATTGCTGGATGTTTGATTGCTAGATAGTTTGATGGCCAGATCTTTGATTGCTAGATGGTTTGATGGCCAGATGTTTGATTGCTAGATGGTTTGATGGCCAGATGTTTGATTGCTGGATGTTTGATGGCCAGATGTTTGATTGCTGGATGTTTGATGGCCAGATGTTTGATTGCTAGATGTTTTGATTGCTAGACGTTTGATTGCTAGAATGTGGGGGACGACTTATTTGCAACGTTCTAACGAGGACCTAAGGTTGCCCCCCAGTGGGCTAGACGACCGTACTCGACTTAAAGCTAATCAAAGCGAGCAAGAATAAAAACAAATTTAAATAAAGGGAAAAGAAAGAGGGACTCCCCTGAACCGCGCAGCGGGGCTGCGCGGGCGTCTTCCACAAGCTCCCTGCGGATGACAGCGAGATGCTTCCCGTCCCTGTGAGATGCAGAGGGGAAAACGGAAAGGGAAATTAATTTAAAAACAAAACTAAGATAAGTTCAGGGATTCTCCCTTCCTTTAACTCGGCTTTTTGAGGGTGCTTATGACGTAGTCCCAGCTCCAGAATGCCTTGCTTAGATGCGCTGATTGGTTTCTTTTTCAGCTGCTTCATGGGAACCGCCGATCCAGGTTGAAGGGATGATGAGATACGCATTTGGTCCATTTACTTACCGGTTCTTGTTAGACCTTCGTTGATGGGCTTCGTGATTGCTCGGGGGTAAAGGGGAAATCCTCTGTCTCCGAGATGTGCAGCGGGGCCGCAAGGGTGTATGCTTACCGTTTTTCTGCAGGCAAAGAATTGGGACGACCTAGTCCCTGAAAAAGACAAGGTGATGACAAATGAGGAGTAAATGCAAGACAATTTTTAGCAAAAGTAATGTGATTGATAAGTTTTAAGCTCTCCCTTTTAGACGGGCTATCCGTGAGTCATCGCGGTGTGACTTGCATCGGATGGGCTTTGGGATTTTGGTCCAACGTTTAGTCCTTTGAGACTGATTATTTGCGATGCCGGCTGCGCCGGTAGCACTGCGAGGAAAAGAAATCTTGCTTTAGATGGTGATGGTTTGTCTTAAAATCTTTCCTGATTCGCTCTTGAAGGTGGCCTGCTACGGCAATTCAACAGCTCCTACGAGCGAAACTCTCTGGTTCTATCGTGATGACGAGCTGAGGCGTGAGACCTTACGTCCCTGCAAAACTGAAGAATGATTAGTGACGTTAGTCTAAGTGACGCGTCTTGCGTCCCGAGCTACTCCTGGGGATCCATCCATGCCATGCCTCGTTTTGTCATCTCACAATTTTAAGAAAAAAACAGGGGACAACAAATTTTAAAACAAAGCCTCTCTTGAAAAAACTTATTTTATTCATTTCAGGACAAATGTTTGTGCTAGATTGTCATGATAAAACCCTATGTCCTTGGTCTGCCCGGACGCTCTGTTCACGATGCTTCAGGCGAAGTATCTCTTGACTACATCGGCATTTACCGGTTTCGGGAGATCGTCTCCATCCATGTTGGTTAGCATTAGGGCACCCCCTGAGAATGCACTTTTGACCAGGTACGGGCCCTCGTACCTTGGGGCCCACTTTCCTTTGCTGGCCTCCTGATGAGGGAGAATTTTCTTTAGCACTAAATTCCCAGCCTCGAATTTGCGAGGTCGCACTTTCTTGTTATAAGCGTTGACCATTCTTTGCTGATATAATTGCGCATGGCAGATAGCGGCCAAGCACTTTTCGGGAAGGAGGTTCAGCTGCTCGTACCTAACTCTCGCCCAATCAGATTCTTCTACTTCAGATTCTGCCAGGATTCTGAGAGAAGGAATTTCTACCTCGAGGGGAATTACGGCTTCCATGCCGTAAACTAATGAGTAGGGAGTTGCCCCTGTGGACGTACGGGTTGCTATCCGATAAGCATGTAGTGCGAAGGGAAGCATGTCGTGCCAGTCTTTGTGAGTGATTACCATCTTTTGGATGATCCTCTTCAGGTTCTTGTTTGCTGCTTCGACTGCGCCATTCATCTTTGGTCGATATGGTGACGAGTTTCGGTGCTTCACCTTCCAACGTTGGCAAAGATCGTCAATCATCTTTCCGTTGAGATTGGTGCCGTTGTCCGTGATGATGGTTTCTGGGACCCCATGACGGCAAATGATATTTCTCTCAATGAATCGCATGGTCATTTTCTGAGTGATGCTGGAGTAAGAGGCGGCTTCTACCCATTTGGTGGAGTAGTCGATTGCTACGAGGATGAAGCGATGGCCATTAGAGGCTGTTGGATGAATTTGGCCGATGATGTCGATTCCCCACATCGCGAAAGGCCAAGGCGATGTCATGCTGAAGAGAGGGGCTGGAGGGACATGGAGATGGTCCGCGTAGATTTGACATTTGTGGCACTTCCGGAAGTAGCTGATGCAATCTCGTTCGATGGTGAGCCAAAAATAACCTTGCCTCATTATCTGCCTGGCCATCATGTGTCCACTTGCGTGTGTGGAACAAACCCCTTCGTGGATCTCTGCTATGATTCTTTTTGCCTCGGTCATGGTGACGCAGCGAAGCAAAGCTCCATCAGCTCTCCTTTTATATAGAACCTCGCCGTCGAGGTAGAAGTCTAGTGCTAAGCGTTGGAGGGTCTTTTTGCTAACCCGGCTTGCCCCCGGTGGGTACTCCCGGTTTCTGATGAACTGTACTAGGTCGTAGAACCATGGCTTGCCGTCAGGTTCCTCTTCCAAGGCGACACAACATGCCGGAGTTTCCTTCACTTCCACTCTCAATGGTTGGAGCATTACTCCGCATTCTAACTTAAACATTGAGGCCAACGTGGCTAATGCATCTGCAAAGCGGTTCTTTTCTCTGTCGACTCGGTCGAATTCGGTTTCCTCGAATTCCCGTGTGAGTTGGGTGAGTAGCCTTTGATAAGGGATGAGCTTGGAATCCCGTGTCTGCCATAGATCCTGGGCTTGATAGATGACGAGTGCTGAATCGCCGAAGATTCGGAGCTTCTTTACTTTTAAGTCGATGGCTGCTGTCAGACCACTGATGCATGCCTCATACTCGGCGACGTTATTGGTGCATGGGAAGTTCAATTTGCATGCTATGGGGAATTGACGGCCATCTGGGGCTATGACCACGACTCCCACTCCCTTGCCCGAGAGGTTCACCGCACCGTCGAAGAACATGGTCCACCAATCGTCTTCTCGGAGATTTTCTGTGATCTCATCTTCAATCATTATGATGTCCTCATCGGGGAAGTCGAAGCTCAACGACTCGTACTCGTCCGAGGCATGATCGGCCAAGTGATCGGCGAGGGCGCTTGCTTTAACCGCTTTCTGAGTCACATAGATGATCTCGTGCTCAGCTAATAAGACTTGCTATCTACAAATGCGACTTGACAGGTACGGCTTTTCGAAAATGTATTTCAAGGGGTCCATGCGAGAGATTAGCCAAGTCGTGTAATACAACATGTACTGCCGGAGCCTTCGGGCGCACCATACTAGGGCGCAACAAGTTTGTTCCAACATAGAGTAGCGCATTTCGCACTCGTTGATTTTTTTGCTGAGGTAGTAGATGGCTTGTTCACGCCTTCCAGACTCGTCGTGCTGTCCCAAAACGCAACCCATGGCGCTAGCCGTGACTGTCATGTACATGAGCAAGGGCCGTCCTGGCGTCGGGGGAACTAGTACCGGTGGGCTTTGCAGATATGTCTTGATTTTCTCGAAGGCTTTTTGGCAATCTTCGTCCCATTCTGCATTTCCGTGTTTCCTTAGCATCTTGAGCATCGGCTCGCAGGTAAGTGTTAACTGGCTGATAAAGCGAGCGATGTAGTTGATGCGTCCTAAAAAGCTTCGTACTTCCGTTTCGGTGCTGGGAGCGGGTAGCTCCTGAATGGCTTTTATCTTATCAGGATCCACTTCTATACCTTTGTTGCTGACGATGAATCCCAATAACTTCCCGGAAGTCACTCCGAAGGTACACTTAGCTGGGTTTAGCCGTAGCCGAAATTGCCTCAACCGTTCGAACACCTTCCTCAGGATGTCCACATGATCTTGCGTGCCGCGAGACTTGGCTATCATGTCGTCGACATATATTTCCAATTCTTTATGCATCATGTTGTGGAAAAGGGTGACAGCAACACGTTGGTACGTGGCTCCTGCGTTCTTTAATCCGAAGGGCATCACTTTGTAGCAGAAGGTTCCCCAGGGCGTGATGAAGGTCGTCTTTTCACTGTCCTCGGGTGCCATCTTGATCTGATTGTACCCCGAGAATCCGTCCATGAAAGAGAACATGTCATTTCTGGCGGCACTATCTACCAAGATGTCGATATGGGGAAGAGGGAAGTCGTCTTTAGGGCTAGCTCGATTGAGATCCCGAAAGTCCACGCACATGCGAACCTTCCCATCTTTCTTAGGCACTGGCACTATGTTGGCGATCCATTCTGGGTACTCCGCAACTTTCAAAAATCCCACGTCTAGTTGCTTGGTAACTTCTTCTTTGATTTTCAGAAGGATGTCTGGATGCATCCTCTGAAGTTTTTGCTTGACAGGCTTAAACTCAGGTTTTAACGGAATACGATGCTCAACTATCCCGGGATCAAGACCTGGCATGTCGGCGTATGACCATGCGAATACATCGGAGTAGTCCTTGAGGAGAGAAATCAACCTTTCTCTCTGAGTCGTATCCAGGGTAGTTCCGATCTTGACCAGTTTTTGACTCTCATTGCTTGCCCCCAAGTTTACTTCGTCCAATTCCTCCCGATGAGGGGTTATTTCCTTTTCTGAACTTTCTAGTAAACGGGTCAGTTCGTCGGAGACTTCGGCCTTGTCTTCGGTCGTAGCGATGATTTCTTCGCCCGTAAAGACATAGGTTTTATCAAGACAATCCGAACTAACACTCATCCTGAAATTAAAAGCGCGAAAAAAAGAGATGGGTAAAATGAAAATTTGCATATATATTGATTTTTAACAAAAGGGAACAGGAGTCCCTACAAAAATGTTTTCGTAAGAAAACGTGCCAAAAACATATATATTTTTCAAAATGAGAAATTACGGAGAGACATCCGGAAGCATGGTGATGGTCCAGTTGCCCACAGACTCCCCTGACTTCTTAACGAAAATGACTGAACCAGGCGACGATCCTTCTTCTCCTAGAGTGCAGATACGGAGGTCTGATACCCCGATTGGATTTTCATTGATGGTTTCAGCGGCGAAGGGGAACGTGGTTCTGATATGGGGAATCGGCATTTTGCCCTCTGGCGCAGAACGTCCAAATAGCTTAGCCAGCTGCTTTTCTTTCTTTTCTTGGGCGATCCTGGTGAAATCGGCTTTGCTGGGTTGGTACCCTAACCCAAATCGATCTCCGAAGCTCTTCGGAGGCGCCCAGCCTTTCGATCCTTGTAACTCGGCCCCGAGCCATTTTCCTAATTGGAAGCTTCCCTCTAGTGTTGACTTAGTGGTTGTTTCGGCTACCCCCGATTTTGAGGCTTCGCAAACGGGGGATCCCTCCTCGATCCAACCCGCGTTGATGATTTCAAAGGCTTGGAAGGAACTCTCCAAGGTTTCGGCAGTTTCGATGTAAGGCACGGATGCATGCTTGGCCAAAATCAAGGCTTCTTCTGCCTTTATTGTGATGAGGGCATTGTCTTTGACGTATTTGAGGCACTGATGCAGGGAAGAGGGGACGGCTCCCGCTGAATGGATCCAAGGCCGTCCTAGAAGCATGCTATAGGCGGGTTGGATTTCCATGATCTGGAATGTCAAGATGAAAGGGTGGGGCCCGATGACCATATCCAACTCAATGTTCCCGATGATCTCTCGAGTGGTGCCATCGAAAGCCCTCGCCATCATTCCGCTAGGTTTTATGAGGGAGGAATCGACCGGCAGCTGTTCAAGGACATGCCTGGGCATGACATTAAGTGCGGACCCATTGTCGATTAGGGCCTTTGCTATGACGTGTCCCTTACATTCCACCGTGATGTATAGGGCCTTGTGGTGATCTCTTCCCGAGGGGTCGATCTCTTCTTCCGTGAAGGAAATGCTGCTTAAGGCTTGGATCCTTCCGACAAGGCTTTCCACCCCTTCTGTGGTGATATCCTTAGTCACGAAAGCTTGTTTCAAGACTTTTAAGAGAGCTTGGCGATGCGGCTCTGAAGTGAGGATCAGCTCCATGATGGAGATACGAGCTGGGGTTTTCTTTAGCTGTTCGATGATGCTGAACTCGCTCTGTTTCATGATCTTGAGGAACTCAGCTGTCTCGTCCTCGGTTACAGGTTTTCTCAAACCTTGCGCCTCCTCTATCGTCTCTTCGCGGATCACAGGGTCTTTCCCTTTGGCTTGTCGTTGCTTTTCTACTTCCTCCGAAATGTAACATCTTCCAGTGCGGGTCATGCCCCTGATATGAGAGGCTTCGCCGATAGCGAGTGTTGTTGGTGCGACTGCAGGAGGGGTGGTGACCACCGTGTATCCGTAGTTGAATGGGACCGCGTGTAAGTCCCGGCTGGGAGTATTCACAGCTAATGTGAATACTACTTTGCGTGGGATCGTGGCTGCCTCCCCTGCCTGGGCCACATATTCGAAGGAGTAAGGTGCTGGTGGATTGTCCTCGATGGCGTTGATGGCTCCTTGGGTTTCCCCTTTGGTTTGAATGATCCCGAATGTTGCGAGTTGCTTGACTTTTTGCCGAAAAAGTCTGCAATCCTGGATGTCATGCTTGCTTTCCCCTTGGCAGAATAGGCATTGGGCCTGACTATTCCCTGGGAATGGCAAATAAGCGTTGTTGGCTAATGCGAAGAACAATTCTTCATTGGGTACTTCCCCCATCGACAGGTGAGAAAGGTCAATTCCAATGGAAGAAATGTCGCTTATCCCAGGATTATGGTGCGGTAGAGGACTGGTTGTCATATCAGGACCCCTTGTCAAACCTTTGGACGAGATTCGTCCTTCTTTGGTTAGGTGCTCGACCTTCTCTCTAAAGTCGTAGCAGTTTTCCAAGGAGTGTCCTCGGGTTCCGGCGTGATATTCGCAGCTATCCTTTGGATCATACCAGCTAGGGTAAGGAAGGGATTGAGGAGAGAGTGGGGATGGTGTAATCTGCCCGCCTGCCAAAAGGCTTGCGTAGATCTCTTTCAAAGGAAACGGAGGAAGCGACCATGTCGGTGAAGGGTATGACTCGGAGTCCGAGGATTCCCAAGAAGGTAGTAAGGGCACTGTGCTAGAATAGGAAGGTGGTGCCGAATACCTGACGAGGTAATCGAACTTCCCGGAAGGTTGGCCCAAGGTGTCGATCTCGCGGTCGCCTTCGTCGCGGCGCGCGGAGAACTGCTTGCACGATGAAGTCGATCTTTTCTTCTGGACCATTTGGAGCGGGGTTCCATTGGCGTTATGCGGGATAGGAAATCCATCTCCGATCGTGTTGATGGATCCTTCCCCAGGGGTCACTTTCTGGGTTTGTATTACCCCGAGACTCGAGAGTTGTCTCACCTTTTTTGCGAACGACTTGCAGCTTCGGATCTTGTGACCGTCGCTCCCCTTGCAGTACATGCAGTGACTCGGATTGCCCCCTGAGTATAGCACATATCCCTCTCGAGCTAAGGCCTGGAAAAGTTGTTCTTGTGGCCAACTCGATGCGGAAGATAAATGGTCGTTGCTTTCTCCTACCGAGATGGCATTCACCCCTCCCTTTCCTTGGGAATGATTGGGAAGAGGGTTGGTGGATGTGTTGGGTCCTTTTGCTAATCCTTCGAAAGATACCCATCCACTTTTGATCAAGTGATGGACCTTTGCCTTGAATGCGAAGCAATTTTCCAGAGTGTGACCTGGGGCTCCAGCGTGATATTCGCATCTTGCGTTGTGATCATACCACTTTGGGTAAGGAGGCAATTGAGGCTGAGCCGGAACCGGTACGATCTGTCCGGCCGCCAGGAGATGTTTGTAGATTTCTCCTGCAGGGAGAGGGAGAGGAGGTGGAGGCTCTCGGTTCCACCGATTGTTGGTCGTGTTTTGGTTATTTGGGTCTTTTGGTGGGTTATATGGTTTGGGTTGCATAGGTTGTGATGTTTGCACTGGAGGTGGTGGGAAATGAGTAGGATTTTGAGGTAGGATATTAGCGATTGGTGGTGAATTAAAAGGAAAGGAGGTGGGTTGATATAGTGACGCCGGCTGATACGGCGGTGGTACCAAATAAGGCGGTGGTGGCGGAAACGGCTGCCCCTGATTAACTTGGGGAGCGACAAATCCGACGTCCCTTTTCACGACTGATGCTTTCTTAGGTACAGACTCTGGTGTTGGATGCGTGATTCGCCCAGACTTAATCCCTTGCTCGACTCTTTCGGCAATTAGGACCATGTCGGAGAAGCTGTTTGAGGGGTTCGAGATCAGGTAGGTGTAGTAGGGAGCTTTGAAGGTGTGGGAACTGTGCTCGGAGGGATAGGAGGGAGATACAAAGCCTCCAGGTGGGCTTGGCTCTTGCTGGGGTCCACGGCAGGGTTGATTGAAAGGTGCTGAAGCGATGGGGAGATCTCTTCACCCGCCTTAGCTGTAGGATTTGCAGTGATGGGTACTGTGAAGGGATTATCCCATCTCCAATGGCCCGGGGGACCAGAAAGTGGCGGGAGTACGGAAGGTCCTGCGACGGTGAGCGAAGAGTGAGGTCCTTTTGTTTGAGGGAGATCAAAACCCGGTGGTACTTCGGCGACAGCTTCATCTCTTTCCTTTTCGGCCCTAGTGGCTCTTTCTGTAGTGATCTTAACTTGCTCCTCTAACTCTGCGATTCTAGCCATTAGTGCTTCGTCGGTCTTGGCCAGTTCAGTCATTTTTCGTTTTTGAAGTCTAGTTAGGGGGAGCCTGTGCGGAGTAGCTTGCTTTCGAGGAGCTATCGTGAACCTGAAAAAAAGAAAATGAAAAAAGAGTAAGTACAAGTGATGGACGATCCCGAGGCCTCCACGTTGCTCATTCGCTTTTCCGGCTACACTTTCACTTGACATTTTCAGGGCGGTCGGAGAGGCGTGATCTCCTGGTTGTGGATGATATGCGAAGGAAGCCTCTATTCATTCCAACGATATGGAGCAATCTGAGATGTTATCGGCGAAACCCAAATTAGCAGGGGCAACCAATGCCGTCATGCTAGGAAGATCTCTTTTCTACTGTGCTCGCAAATGACGCAGGGCCTGACGCCTGGTGAACCCCACCGAGGGGAGGGATGACAATCTATGCTATGACTTTGGAGTTTGCGATAAGCTAAGAGGACAAGGCCACGAGTGGGCAATATTTGGCTATTTTTCGAATGTTTGGTCTGATTTTTCGGTTCTTTGGTGAAACGATTGTGTTTATCCCGGAGGGATTTTCTCTTTCTTTTTGCGATGGTCTTTTGAGTTGTATTTGGATGGATAATTGATACGGAAAAGATGAGGTGATTAAATAAATATCCGAAAGAGGTACGACTTTATTAAAAGTGTTTACAAGATGTAGTAAACTAGCCAACTACCTAAATTCACCAAAAAAATGGCTAAAATTGATGAAAACAGGGATTCTAGTTACATGAGAAAAATGAATGTTTGCTGATATTCGAGTCTTCCCATGAAGGTATCAATCTTGGACGTCAGAGTTCTGCTGCCAAAGGCACTCCATCGAAGCCAACTCCCCTTTCTGCATCTCTATCTCAGCCTCTAAAGTGGCAATTCGGCTTTGTAGTGTCTGATCGTTGAAACTTCATTCCCCGAAAATATCAAGTGAAAGTAGTGTAAGTGCCGATATATCGAATGAGCAAAAACGGGTCCTGTGGGACAAAAATAAAATTTTAAATGCAAAGTAACCTGCGCATGTAAGAAATTTACAATTCGTATAAAAGAAAAATCATGTCAATATGCCAACAAGACAAATAGAGCCACGACAAACAGGTATAATCATGATGCATGTGCTAGGGCTCTGATTCCGTCATTTCTAACTGGCTTGAATGGTTCCCGGATGATACCATGAAAAGGTCCCTAAAGTGTCGTCCAGTCGCCCGATTCCTTGCGAAATCGTATAACCTTTCGACTGGCTTTAGGGGTTCATCCGAGTTGGGATTGGTGAACACTACCCAGGACATGTGTCCTAGGGCGTCACTACTACCCTCCTATTTTGGTAATTGTCCCCTGGGTGTAGGGCGCTATGAAATGCATATGACAATTGATAAAGCAAATAAATAAACAGACCAGCAATTGATCAAAGCAAATAAATAAACAAATAAAACACCTCTCTAAAAAGATAAAACCGGCTCCGACCCAAGCCTTCCCCAGTGAAGTCGCCAAACTGTCGCGCCTCGGAAATTTAAAAAAAATTCGCGAGTGTGCAACGAAATTTGAGACCTTCAGATGCTCGGCGTAAAAGGATGCCTCGCAGCATGCAATGAAGTCGCCACCCTAATTTGGTTGCTAGGCTTAGGGAACCCTAATCGTCATGGCATAGGAAATATAATAAGTAAAAAAACTAAAGGCACAAAAAAAAGGGGTCTGGACCCCAGACAAAGGTTCGGGGTCGTGTTATGGTCTCGGGAAGGTGTTAGGCACCCGAGACACATCCGAAAACGGTTACCGGTTGATGAGAGAGGTGTTTAAAAAGGTGTTTGAGAAATGCGTTTTGAAAAAGGGGGCCCTCAGAGGAATCGTCACTTTAGTCTTTATTATGATCGTGATGGGACTGAATTTTCCGTAAGACTGAATGAGCGCCCTCTTTCTTCATCATCGGGCCATGCATGATTAACTTAATTACTACGTGATCCTAACATGGATTGCTAACAGAGTACCAATTTAAATGATTGATTTTAAAGTGAAAAACTGAAGTGGGATCGAAAGTCCCCATGTACATGCAGTCAATACAAGCGAGAATTTAAAATCATATGAACATGGCATTTTAAGCAACTCTTTAAACACGTTGTTCATGTGGGTTGGTTTTAATTCTAGCAGTTCTATATATCATGCATGCAGTTGATATTTGCGAAAAGCATCGAATAAATAAAAGGGACTTGTGAGGCGTACTTTCGAGCGAAGCTTGAAATTAACCTACAAAACGAGAGTGTTAGTGATGGCTTGAGAAATAACTAGGCAATTCTATGATTGCGAAAATTTAAATGACAGTCGATTGCACACGTAAAATGATGGATTCTACGCATACGAAAGTGAGATGCTGAATTTGATAAAATGATGACAGTTGATTGTATGCGAAAAATGATGGATTTTACGCATACGAGATTTAAATGCTGAGTTGATTGCATGCGAAAAATGATTGATTTTAAGCACACGAGAATTTAAATGCTGTGTTGATTGCATGCGAAAAATGATTGATTTTACGCATACGAGAATTTAAATGCTAGGTTGATTGCATGCGAAAAATGATTGATTTTACGCATACGAG
The DNA here is from genome assembly GCA_963691705.1 of Viola odorata. Classification (NCBI taxonomy): domain Eukaryota; kingdom Viridiplantae; phylum Streptophyta; class Magnoliopsida; order Malpighiales; family Violaceae; genus Viola; species Viola odorata. The sequence goes on from OY829541.1 coordinate 33,056,014, forward strand.
AATTTAAATGCTAGGTTGATTGCATGCGAAAAATGATTGATTTTACGCATACGAGAATTTAAATGCTAGGTTGATTGCATGCGAAAAATGAGTGATTTTGCGCATACGAGACTTTAAATGCTGGGTTGATTGCATGCGAAAAATGATTGATTTTACGCATACGAGAACTTAAATGCTGGGTTGATTGCATGCGAAAAATGATGGATTTTACGCATACGAAAATGAAATGCTGTTTTGATAAGTGCAGAAAAATTAAATGCTATTGGCGATTTACAGGGAAGAAGAAAAGTTTAATGATTTGCAGAAAATAAAACAGGTTGATAATGCAGGGAATAAACAGTTGGATATTTGCAGAAAATAAACAGTTGATATTGCGACCGACCATGTAGGCGGTATTGAATTTAAATTGCTGAAAGTAAATTGCTGAAATTTAAAGTGCGGGAAAGTAAAGTGCGGAAAAGTAAACAGTTGATAATTTGCGGAAGGATTTCCAGCAGTTTTGCGAAAAATTAAAGCAGTTGATATTGCAGAAAATAAACAGTTGATATTGCGACCGACCATGTAGGCGGTATTGAATTTAAATTGCTGAAAGTAAATTGCTGAAATTTAAAGTGCGGAAAAGTAAACAGTTGATAATTTGCGGAAGGATTTCCAGCAGTGTGCGAAAAATTAAAGCAGTTGAATGTTTACGAAAATTAATATGCGACCGACCATGTAGGCGGTATTGAATTTAAATTGCTGAAAGTAAATTGCTGGAATTTAAAGTGCGGAAAATTAGGCAGTTGATAAGTGCGACCGACCATGTAGGCGGTATTGAATTTAAATTGCTGAAAGTAAATTGCTGAAATTTAAAGTGCGAAAAAGTAAACAGTTGATAAGTGCGACCGACCATGTAGGCAGTATTGAATTTAAATTGCTGAAAGTAAATTGCAGAATTAAAGTGCGGAAAAGTAAACAGTTGATAAGTGCGACCGACCATGTAGGCGGTATTGAATTTAAATTGCTGAAAGTAAATTGCAGAATTAAAGTGCGGAAAAGTAAACAGTTGATAATTTGCGGAAGGATTTCCAGCAGTTTTGCGAAAAAGTAAAGCAGTTGAATATTTACGAAAATTAAAATGCGACCGACCATATAGGCGGTATTTTAAATGACGGAAATTAAACGGTTAGATATAAATGACTGATGTTAGATAACATGACAATAAATATCACGATAAAGAATGAGCAATTCACGTATAAAAGCAATTCAAGAAACAACTTGTTAAAAATTAAGCATATGAAATAGTTTACGGAAAAAGTGAATTAAATAATTCATGTATAAAACATACGAAAAATAACACGTAACATAAAAAATAAATATATGAAACATGCGAGCATCTTACGTAAAAAAATGGTCTCGAAAACCCGGAAAAATGCAAATGGGCTGGGCTTGACTTGGAAATTTGAAAGAAATGGGCCAGGAATTGTTCCTGGCCCAAAGGTAATTCATTTAAGTGGTGATGGGCCAAGCCCATCACCTTTCTTCCCTCTCACCCGAAGGGCCATGAGGCCCGTATTGCTTCATCTTCTTCCTCACGTCGCCGGCGCCACTGCCGGCGACGGAGGTCACGAACCAGACGTCCGATTCTCCTGGTTCTTGGCCCAAACTGACCGTCTCCCCTCCCTCAATACAGAAACTCAATCACAGCAGTAAAACGGGCCCAAAACAGTGACGTTTTTTTGGAGAAAACCGAAAGATGCATTTTTACGTTTATTAACGAAACAATTAAACTAAGCCACGATAATTCAAACGAATGTTAGCATGGTGAAATTAGGTTGACACTCAAGCAATTAGAACACGTTTGAGCAGTTAAATGGTCATCGAAGTCAAGAACAAAAATTAGAGAGAGAAACCGTAAGTGAGAGAGAGAGAGAAGCTTACCGTGGTTTGTCTCGAGAGGAAAGGATTGCGCAAGGAAGGGCTCAAATGCTCGTGAATTGGACTGGAAAATAGAGAGGGAGTAGTGTGGTTTTTTTTTTGGGTGAAAATTCGGCCCCTTTGACGAAGGAACAGACGGCTATTTATAGCCGAAAGACGCGTGGGAGAGTGGCGGAGGGAGCTGCGCGTGGTGGACGGACATCGTGGTGGCAAGGCTACGGGATAGCCGTGATGATGGCGGAGGGACAAGAGCTACGGGAGCAGTTGGCTTGGGCGTGGCCTGCTCCGCTGCGTGCTGATCGCCACTGTGCATGTGCATTATGCACATTAAATCAAGGGTCATTGATCTGGTTGAATTTCCTTGGTTGACCAGATCAATGGCCATGATCAAATGGCATTTTATCTGATTAAAATGGCCTCGAGCCGGTTCCCGCGACCAAACGTTCTGACTTTTCGAGCCGAAGGTACCGTCGCGTAGAGAAAAATACGACGGGTTTAACCGTCTACAGCGAAGGATGAAAATTCCTCGTTTAACGTGTTTATTTTCGCGTTCAAAAATGTGAAACGTTTGAACGGAAAAATAATAACGTTACGCCGAAAATTACGCGAATCGCTGTAGACCGTTGCGACCAGAAAAAAATCTAGCAACTAGTTGATGGAAAATATTTTAAAGTCAAGCTATTGTCCGAGTGGACTTACTCGGGTCCAATAAAAGCTCGAATAAAAATAATAATAAAATAATAAAAATACTAAAAAATGTGCTAAAATATAAAAAATCCTAAAATTCGTGTGATGACCTAAAACGAAGAAAAAGTTAGCAAACGACTGCCTGATAATTAAAAATGTGATTTTTAAGGCTAAAAATATTAATGATAATAATAATGAAAATACATGCCGAAAAATTAAAAATGCGATTTCGAAAGCTGACGATGCTAACGATGATGCTAAAATGCCACGAAACACCTAAGAATGCTAGCGACATTAAATCAACTGAAAATGACTGTAAATTAACTGAATAACAGAAATGCTAAAATTAAATAAAAATGGCGTCAAAATTCGGGTATCAACAGTAGCCTTGTTTTCCTTGCTTCTTCTGTGTGCCTTAGTGAGTCCTTGAGTCATTGTTGGCCTCGGTTTTGGTTTGGGCTTGAGAGATTTTTGTGAGATTATTAGAGTGCTAAACACGAGCGAAACACGTGAGGGAGGGACTAACCCCCTTTTAGCTATTCAATTGTGTTCGTTTCTTTTTGTAGGTTATTTTCTATGTCTTCTTCTTATTCGGATGATGAACCCTCTTGGGAAGAGGAATCTTGTTGTGATAGTGCCGTGACTTGGGAGGAAAATCCTTGTGTGGATAATGGCTCTTACCGTTCGGTTACTAGAAATAATGACGGGTCTTGCTATAAGGAAGATTTTTCGGATGGGCATGAGGTACCACAAGGGACATATTATGATGGTAATTGCGCCTATAGGAATGAGGCGCCACATGGGTCTTGGTCTTATGACACGGATGGCCTAGACAGCCGCCCTTGTGCCACACCCTCTTCGCGGTTAGCGTATGAGCTTGATGAGTCATGGAGTAAGAGCCATTACCCGCCAAGCTATGACCTAGGTACCGCCTCCTATCCAAGCCTTGGTCATGGCCCCTCGTCATATGCTTATGTCTATGGCCAACAGCGTTGGGTTGCATCTGCCCCACCTAGGAGAGCGCACGTGCACCCGCACCTTCGATATGAGCCCTCCCGGCCAGCGTTTGGGCATTCCTCTAGTACGGTCGGTGGGCGGGATTATGTTGAGGCACCTCCTCGCCGCGCCCCACCTTATCACACAGCGCCACCCTTTCGGCCAGCACATGTGCCCCCGCACCCTCGACGTGAGCCACTAGTTGCTCCTATTCCTTCCCCCTTAGCCTCGCTTGAGGCGTTACTTAAGGCCAATATGGAACAGGGCACGAGGATGGGAGAGCTCTTTCGGCGGATGGAGCAAGAGATCCAGCTACTTGGCCAAGGCGTAGGAGTTGAGGCAAAGCGTGAGGAGAGTGGTGATCTTCTTAGTGTTGTTTCGGCCGGATCTCCATCACTTATTGAGGAGGAGTTGACTCCGTTTGACGAGCAATTACTTGATTCGGGTGATGATGTGGAGTTTGGGAGCGAAATGAGTGCTAGTACACCTTGTGAGTTCGCTTCGGGCAGTCGTGAGAAAGCTGTCCATTGTCTTGCATTGCAGCACCATTTTTGGTCCCCTGGGAGTGATTTTTCCATCATCCTGAAGGTGCCTACACATGACTTGGTGGATCCTTTCCTTCTTAGTTCTGAGTATGTTGAGCGTTGGGCCATCCATAGTGCCCACTCCTACTCCTCTACTACTTTGAGCCCTCACTTGATCCGCATTTTATCCCTTCTCCGTCTTGACCGATCCCTGGTTGTTCTTGTATTTTTCCCGACCGCGCCTACTTGCCTTGCCCGAGAACGGCCTCCACCTTGGCCTATATTCTCCGCGAGTGGTATTTTGATGTTTCCATGGGTAGCCACTAGTCGGGAGCTTGCCTTGGCCCGCTTAGCCTTTCACGGGATGGACCCTATAGATTCGAGGCCGAATCTCCCTAAAGGTGGATGGAGTGATACGAGCATGGAAGTCTCCCTTCGAGTCCTACACGACCGCGCCGAGGTCTTGCCCGTGACCCGCATTGCCCTCGCGGGCCCGAGCCTCATCTTGCCCCCGTGGGACCGTGCCCCATCTCGCCCTCGACGACTAGAGGACATCCCGTCTAGGCCAAGCCATGCTCAAGACCTTTTGTCAAGGGTATTTAGGGGTTTTCCCCATGTAATAACCTAGTAGTATAAATAGTGAACAATAGGTTCATTTTAGACTGGTCTTTGTTTTTGTTGAGTTATCTCCTAACCAAGACCAAACTTTAGCTTAGTTAAATGGGGTTCTTAAAACCTCCCCTTCTTCTCCTCTTGGATTAGAGATCCTTGTATGCTTGTGGTAAGGTTGTCTAGGAATCATCCCTAGAAGGGTTTACCGTGTATGCAAGTTTATTTATTGTTTATACATCAAAACACCTTCATCTTCATCCATTTATCCGCTGCACCTATTCCGCAATCTCCTTGCGACATTATCCTCTCCATCAATCTCCATCCAATTGACGATCCAACCTCCCAAAGAGGACTAGATCCGTGTAAAGGCTCCAAACCGGAACCAAGCTTGAATCACAACCTCTGTATCAAAACAGAGGATCCAAACATGAGCACAACCTAACCTTTGCCATAAAAACAGAGGACCCAAACATGATCACAAACAACCATTTTTTCAGAGAACAGAGGATCCACACAACCATAGTTTAACATACAAACTTTATAAAATTTCAACATTATAAAAAGTAACATAGATTAACAACCACACCTTAACATAAGCAAGGTATTTGTTCAACACAACCAAACTTAAACCTAACATAACCACACATTACTTAATCATTCTTTGGGATCGCAGGGATCTTGTTTCCATACTTGTCTAGTTATGCTTGAGCAAGCCTTGCAATGTAGATGGTTCCCTCCAAGCTTTCATTCTTGGCTTCCAAGAGTTGAATAGAACTCTCAAGATGCATAAGACATTCGCTCACAGTGTCGACAATGACAATACCATCATTAGCGCGCAACCTCTCCATTGCGTGGGCCTTCATCACCCTCAATCTTGCTGCTTGCTGCCTCAGCCTGTTGATGTTATAATTTGTTTGATCTACCTTCTGTTCATTGAACTGGATCTCTGCCTCCAGGCGACCACCCACAGCTCCTCCACCTGCAAGGAAATATTTGGCCTCTCTAGCATCCATATTCACAGAAATAATGTGAGAGATTATAAATTAAAAAAATAAGGAACAAGTAAGAGGGGATGATGTGAAAACACAGGGGAAGGAAGAAGTTTAAAGCAAAGAATAAAACACAGTCGGTGTTATAAAGATGAACAGGGGGTGGTGCAGGTGTGAAAGAGTTATGAATCCCCTAAACTTCTTAGGAAAGTTTCAACGAGTTAGGTTTATGGAGGGTTACAGCGTCTCCTTTAGTGCACATCCAACCGATGCGTCTGTTAATGGAATCCCAAAGCAGTGCAATTGCCATATTCAATTTGGGAATTAAAAGAAATTGCCTAAAATAAAAAAAGGAAACTTATCCTCCCTAAATTGCTCTGCCACTCTACCCTGTTTTATAGGGACGGAATACAGGCAGCTTTACACAGGCCTGTTGAGTGCTTAACACCATTTGAACACCACTTCCAACCTATTCTTATTCCACAACCGTATCCACACCCAATCACGGACCTTGATTGAAGTATCAATGTTGGCCACAAACTGAATTAAACCCTCTATAAATAGGGGTCATCTTCACTAATCAACCACCCAACATACTTCGAGTAACATAATCTAATGAAAATCTGGTAGAAGAATCCGTAGCATGAGGATGAATTCCCTCTCGTCAACACCATCTGTAAACTGCCATCGACCAGCAGTTGGCAGTTTGTTCAAGTCAAAATCTCTGTCTTCATGGACCTCAGATTTCTCAAATTCTGGATTTTCTTCATTGGGGTTTTTTATTCAAATCAAAACTTTGTTGTTCCTTAACTCTTGGCGAAAGAGAGGGAGTTATTTCCACCAAGGGTATTTCATTTAAATCTAAATCAAAAGGGGGTTTTGCTTTTCTTACCTCGTTGACGTTGTTTGAAAAGTTAGTAACCCTAGAAACGAGTTGATTCTCCGACCCAGCTTGCACAGCCATCGATTCTTCCTCCGTCAAATTAAACCGAGAGCTCTCTTCTTACCCACCCACATCCTCAATCAAGCTTTAATTCTCCTCTTTCTCTTATGTGTCTTCAACGATTTCATAGAATATGGCCCTCTCATTGTCACCAACCATTTTTTTATCGTCGACGGCGACAGAATCATGCACAAACATATTTCCAGAACCATCAAACTGGATACAGCTGTCATACTGCGAGTCATCAAAATATATCCCCTCCATTTTACCCTAATTTTATCTATCTGGGTTTTCAATCAGAAGTGAGAGATAGAAATGGGAGAAGATGAAAGTGAAAGGTCTGCTGCCTTTGTTTTAGAACAAGGATGAAAATTGAGGTTGCCGCGCGCTATGATTAGGTTTCAAATTTCGTCTCCCTCCGACACCCATACGACATGTAGTTTTAGAGCCAAACGACGTGTCGTTCGAGGGACAAAAACGTAAAAACGCACCCAAGAACGGCACGTTGAACGAAAGCGTCAGTTAAATCCGAATTTTGGATTTAACCCTAAACGCATCAGTTAATATATAACGGAGGGAGTATTAAATAAAAAAGTTTTTGTTCGTAATTAGAAAACTCCGGTGTGAAAAAGCTGTCGGTGTAGTGGTGCTGTTTAAATGGCCCTAGGATTTGTTTAAAGTTAGGGGTCATAAATCTAGCATACTACTCGTGGAACTCGAGGTAAATTGGACTGGTGGGAGCCAGACCCAGCCATCAGTTGGAGAATGTTTTTTCAGCTTCCTGCTTACTACTACTGTCCAGGCTGAAAAATAAAAATACTGGACCAAGAATCCTATTAATGCTAAATGAGCTACAGTTTTTGGCTACATTTAGCAGCTGCTGCTGCTTGTGTCACAATTTGAAGGCAAATCAAACCCACGTCACCAGATTAAAAGATGGGCATGAACATGGGAAAAAAAGAATTTCTTTTTTATTGCTGGGCACTTAGTTTACTTACATGTATGTCATGGGGGCACCTGAACTGCTCAAACTAGCAGGCATCCACCACGGTACCCCGAAAAAATTGAAAATGAATTAGTAAAGCCATTTGCATACTAGGAGCAAGCTTTAATCCAACAGCTGATCAGCCGGAACTTGGCCAAAAATATCAGGACATTCTTCCCAATTCCCCTGTTCTCTTGCCTCCCAATATCCACCAATATAATGATATCCATCACTTGCTTTCTCCTTCGCAAACCACCTTGGCTTCCAACCTCTCTCCTGCATCTTCCTTGCCTGAATTCAAGCCCAGAAATTTGTTAGTGACAGTTACAGACCGCTTACAAAAATATTGATACCTACTTATGTGAAATACACTGGCCCCTACGAGCTAGCATACAGTCATTGCATGATAAAGAATGCAGGTTAGGATAATACACCCTGGACCCCTGGCGTTTGTCAAAACATGCAACTGATTAGATTCAACTGACATTAGGCACTTTTGCATTGTAAGATTTCAAACTTGGGCCTTTCTTAATAATATAGGTTAGAATTAACGAACCCGGGTTACATAATTCAACAGACACTATGTACCCAGATCGTATTAAGCATGTAGATAAATAGAACTTGCAAAATCAGGTGGAAACAAGTTTGAAATCTTGATCGCATGTTTTATTGTGTAAAACTGTGAAATAATTCTTCGGCAAATTAACAAGCTAGGTTACTCCACAGTGAACAATTTCTTAAACAGAAACTCTTCCTACAACCAAGGAAGGAGCAATTTGGCTAAAGAAGAAGTGACGCAGTCTTCACTAAAAGCAGCTCTAGGTGGAAGTAACTTTTGTTGTGTGACAGTCTTTCACTCTGAAGTAAAGATGTGAGATGGCCATAGATAAATGTTCCCATACTATTCATTGTCATCAACTCATACCTCTCTAGACAATTACCAGTTGGGTAATTGATTACCAACGAGTGATAGAATATGTGGTTAATTTTGAAATTATTAGAATGATTCAGCATATTTGGCTTGATGGGCATGGGAATAGGTTATGCCATATACAAGAGACTCTTGGAATGCCCATTTTGATGCTAGACACTTTCTATCTCTAGGTTCCCATTCCCTAGCAACACAAGCTACTAAAGCCCACCACTTCTGCTCACCCCACAAGAAAAATGCTCCCACCTCATACATATTAGCCATCACTTTGTAGCCTCCCACCAAACTTGCCTGCTACCACTCTAACTCTTCCAAACTCATCTCCTTGTTGTGGTGCTTACTCCAACACAAACCTACCTAAGATCTCTAAAAGCACTTACACCTATACATACTTGGTCATGTTTAGTATTAATGTTGTATGCAATCATATTGCTATGTTGTAAAATTAACAATGACTAGTGATGACAAGGCTGTGTTGCAAACTAAACAATTAGATCAAAGATGAGAACAGTTTATGTTGAACAACAAATCAATTGAAGATTTAATAACTCATTTTTGTGCTTAAAGATGTGGACCCATTGAAGACTAAGCTAATTATAGGTAAGCACCGTAGCAGAAATATAGTTTTATACATTACCAAACTAAAATCTTTCAACACTAGCACCCAAATATGTACTTATAACATCTATTTTTCTCAAAACAAGGTGCATGGGGAAATAGCACCTTTCATGTCATTGGAAAAAAAAATCCTTCATTATTATACTGTGGTTGTCTTGTCCTTAAGTCTTCCTAAAACATTCCACCCCTGCATAAGGACTCCATGCCTACAAGATTATATTTTGCTTAAAACCACATCAGGATAAGGTCAGGGCTGGGCCACGTTTGGCTCTACTTAACCGATTTTCATCACCAGGCCTAAATGAAACTCGGGAACTTTTTGACAGATTTGATAAAAAATTTAAAAACAATACTTCATTAAAATCATAATAAATATTTTATAGATAGAAAGTAGAAGGAAAAAAATAATCATATGAATACAAAAAGTATTTGCACATACTCTTCAAAATGTAAAACTTCTGTTCCAAACCAAAGAAGCTTAAGCCTCGCCTTGTTTAGTAGTAGGCCTGAACTGGGCTTCAATAAAGCCTAATGGGAGAAATCATTGTTCGAGTAGGGCTGGGCTGCATGCCAACTACACCTCAAAACATGTCGTTCCTAGAAACTTCTGGTATAAACATACTCTTACATAAAATCTACTAATACATTAAATTAAGAAATACCTTCGATTTTAGACCTTTAGTTGAAGTAATATAAGTGAGAACAGACCCAAAAAAACATATATTAATAATAATGTACGACTTTTGCTATAAAATAAAAGTACCTTCAACTTTAGACCTTTAGTTGAAGTAATAGAAGTGAGAGCACAATACAAATAAATAAATAATAATAAAATTTTGCTACAAAATAAGTAAAACAATGGTTTGATAGAAAATAGTCTTAAGATTTCTATTTAAAGGGTGCTATCTCTTACACAAATTAAACAATCATCATCCCATTAAATATTTATTATTACTCTTAGAGATTATATGTTGCGCTGAAGAACAATTTATCTAACTACAAAAGAAGCAACCTTCCATCTCTTTTTATAACTCAGGCAGTCACCCCAACCAAATAACCCTCAAGGCGCTTTGAGGGAAGGTAGGCAAGAAAGGGACGAGTTAATTACTTAAACTTGTCCAGCAAAATTTCAAAGATGTAGTCACAGAGAGGTGAATGTGTCCAATGCCTACCTAAACAAAGAAATCTATTGTCCATCCTGCAATTTTACTGAATGCTATTTACACATAAATCAAGCTTGCAGGTCTCTTCCAACTAAAGAGCTAACAATACTCTCACAAGGCAAGGTTTTCCCAATTGTGGTCTTCGCAAGCTTGGACAAAGACAACATGTTCAGTTACCAGCTCAGGATGTTAGCCAGTTCAGAATTTTAAGGTTACACAGTTTCCCATAACCATTGGCCATATGTTGAAAATAGGGAAAGCTTTGCATCTCAGAGACAAGTAGCACAGGGAAATTTTAACAGTAAAAAATAATTATCAACTGACCAAAACCAAATAGGCTAAGGATGCCATGTCCGATGTCAAGGAAGGTTCTAAATTCATATAGCTGCTCAAATTTGTGGTTAAAAAATACAGAAACAACATAGCATATAAATTACCTGGCGCTGGCGCAGCTCTAGTCGCAACTTCTCTGAATTTGCCATTTCGAACGCACCATTTTCCAAGTGCCTTTGATCAGGTCTAAGTCTAGAATCTGTAGGTGGCAACTTCTCCTGCATATAAGAATCTCATCAGCAACAAATCCCAGTAAATTTTAACTTCCTTTGAAGAACAGAAATTAAACAAGCTCCAGTTTTTGTCATCATGTTTCAGCAGTAAAATCTATTGGAAGTTCTTTATATTACTGCAAGAAAAAGACACGTAATCATAAAGTATTGATGTAAAACGCGTTAATATGGTACCGTAAGTCCAGGAGTGAGCTCATTCAACGTTATGGCAAAGCGTGTCAAGTTATATCTGGTGGGAAATCTGGGAGGCCTGCTTCGCTTCCAGAGCATTTCGGCTTCTTTTAAAGATTCAAGCCCTTTTCCCTTCCCAGAGCACTCACCTTTCGTATAATGCATGCTCTCGTCCCATTTTCCAAAAAGTGTGGCCACCGTTTTACCATGCCTGTCTTGAACTATTCCTTGTACCTGAAAAATGTTCCCCAGCTTATAAAACTTGATTCTATGACATTGATAGTAGCAAACATTAAGGGAAGAAATGACTTCTCTATCCTTAACATAAAAATGCCCACTGGGGAATAATTGTGGAAGATGAAAGGTTTCTACACATGCATGTCAAAACTATTCCAAAGAAAAATATCCATGTTTTTTCCCGTTAGCCAGAGAACACACCCATGCAACAACAACAAAACAACAACAACATGCCAGGATAGCAGCTAACCTATGATCTCTCAAAGGTGAAGCGAGCAGAGGTCTGTATAGGGAGATCAAAGTCCATATACTATTTGTCCTTATTTCGGACTGGCAATAAAATTATCCGTAGATTATGTCGAGTATGAGACAATACTCTTTTTTTTTTTGTTTTTAGGCTAATGCCTTCTCTCCATATAAATAAAAATTAAAAAAACAAAAGAAAAAAAAAACAATGGAAATCATATGAAAATTAAGTTAACACCATTACACACTTTCCTGTTTTAATCACTGATACAGTAAAATGCAAAAACTGTGTTACATCATGAATGCCGTAACTAAAGCACAATGGAAATCATATGAAAATGTTACAGTATGATACTAGCCCAGATTACTGAACTTAACAAGTACTGATAGATAATCCTGCTGAAGAAAATTTTAAAAGGGGTAATAGCATTGAGGCCCCCTGTACTTTCGCGAAAAACAGAAACCTCCCTTGGACTATAAAAGTTTTATTGTGCCTCCCTTGAACTTAAAGTCAACGAGGTGTGGCCTCATTCCGTTAGTCAACTTAACAGACTGTTAAGTGTGACCCTTAACAGTCAGTTATACCACAAAAAAAAAAAAAACATGTTATACTCTTTTCCCTTTCCTTTCCATTTTTTAAACCTAAAATCTTCCCAATTCATTTTCAGAAAAAAATCCTATTGTTTTTTTTGTTAAATAATTAATAGAATAGAAAAATAAACCATCCATTTTATTCTTCCACTTCCCACTGTCTCCTCCGCCCCCTCCATGCCACTGCCACCATCATCACTTCCTCCTTTCTTCATCTGTCACCTCTCCTCCCTCTCAGCGGGTCCTCCATGGTTTAGTAGATTTAGATCAAGATCTGAACCCGAGCTTCCCATGGCTTATCAGATCTAGATCCAGATTTAAGTTCGCCAGTGATGGAAAAATTTGTGGCGCCGGAAAATGGGATGAAAAGGAAAACCAGGCCGTGCCCAGGAAGCGTGTTCTTGTAAGGAGCCATAGCGAAGATGAAAGAAGTGGAGAAAGGGTAGACACGGGAAGAATTTGGAGGTTTTTGGGTATTTTTAAAGGGTATAGAGCGCGGCCAATGGTGAAAGATGTTCGGTTAGTGAGGGTGAGAATGCCAGATTTGATGATGGCAGAGCCGTAGATTGAAACATCTGAGGAATTGAAGCCATTGAAGACAAAATCAACGGCTGATATGGATTTACAGAGAATAGGGAGTAAGAAAAACAAGAAAAGAGGATTGTGGCGGCGGTGGTGGTGAAGAATCATTGCAGCCCATGGTTTAGTAGCATTTTGCAATTTATTGATCAGTCTTACTCTATGTATGGATGCAGAAATCTTTTTTACAGTGTGAAGCCAGACTTGCTGATGAATATTCTGTTTATTGGTTATCTAGGAGTGTTTCCGGGTTGGATTCATCTGGTTGTGGTGGCTTTCAGATTAGTAATATTAGCTTTGTGTCTCTTAATTCAGTTGCATTACTTTATGGGAACAGTGAATTGAGGTTTGGGTTGAAAAATCAATAGAAATGGAAAGGGAATTGAGGTTTGGGATTACTGATTTTTCAGTGGGGAGGGAAGAAGAAGAAATAAAAAAAAGAAAAGAATTTTTTCTGAATTTTTAGATTAATTATATTTTTTTTTTTAATTTTTAGATTAATTACATTATTTTCTGAATTTTTAGATTAATTACATTATTTTTCTGAATTTTTTAAATTAATTAAATTATTTTTCTGAATTTTTTAAATTAATTACATTATTTTTCTGAATTTTTAGATTAATTACATTATTTTTAAACTATAGGGTTCTTAATTTGTAAAAATAATTTTAATTAAATAAAGTAAAGAATTTATACAGGTAGTTCTAAAAAAACAAAAGAAAGAAAATAAGAAATGAAAAAAGAAAACGAAAGAAATTAAGGAATAAGAAAATAAGAAATGAAAAAAGAAAAGATGAATTTTGAAACCTGGAACAACAGGTTTCTTTTTTTTTTGCAACGGGCTATCAAGGATCACCCTTGACAGTCTGTTAGTTGACTAACGGAATGGGGTTGGACCGCGTTGACCAATAGTACAGGTAGCCCAAATAGACTTTTTATAGTCCGGGAGAGGTTTGTGAGTTTCGCGCAAAGTTTAGAGGTTTTTAATACTATTCCCATTTTAAAATCAACCCCTTCTAAATAACACATGATTGGCTCACTTGTTTGGCAAACTACATGATTAGCTCAAGTGAAGAATTATGAAAGACACAATCCAGCTCATCTGCAAACCAACAATTTGTAAAAGATGAAAGAGAACACACCTGGTGAGGATTTCGGTCAATGATTGACTGCTCCTTAAATTTTAGCTTACATGAATAATCACGATTTCCCTCTATACGCATTGTACCATAGTGATCACAGTAAAGTTTTCCCAGTATGAGATTATATATTGAAGTAGTAACCTGAGATGCAGAGAAGAATTTGAATTTGAAAACCTGAGACGTAAGCACATAAGCAAGGAAACGACACAGCCAGAATTATAGCCATACCTTACTCCATTGAAAAACTTCTCCATCATCAAATTGCAAAGTCAAGACTCCAACAGGATCAAGCTGAATCGAGCGACCCCAAAATTTGCTTTTCAGATTGCTCTCTCCCCAAAACTTCCAACCTGTACCCTCACAATGGCATGCAACAATCATGGGGTGATGACTGACCTGACCAAAACGATATACAACAATAAGCCACTTGCACCTGGAATAAGAAAGATTTCTTTAAAGCCAGAACGTAACTCACGACACTTGCATAAAACACTGACCAACAAGCTAAAGCAGGCAAAAGAGGGAACCAAGCAATAGCACATGAAATGTTTCTCTTCTAACCCTCCACTATAACAGTGACAGCCTACTTCTCAGCCAAGAGAGAAAAAATATACCCTTTCCTTTGGGGCTATTGTGAATCATGCTCTTCAAAAACTATATTAGTTCCGCAGTATGCATAAATTTTATATTCCTTTGTGAGTCCGATTGTATGGTATCCACTGATGTCACAGAGTTGACTAAATTCTAACCAACAGTCTTGCATCATTCTGCACTCCATATAATAGAATCACACTGACACGGACAAAAGATGCACGAGAACATACATGTATCTTTTCTTTGTCATTGTCCAAATCACATATGGTTTATCCTTAAATTGCATGGTAACAAAATTCACAAAATAATAGCATATTTGCATCTTTGTGCACTCCCCATTGTAGAATGACACTATCACTAAACAGCAAAGAATATCAAACAAACAGCATCATTGAGTTAATTCTTTTACCATAACATTACTGGAAGAGAGTATTTACTTAATTACACCATCCACAAGTGAAAACTAGTAGTTATGGCCGCTGTAATTTTCGAGGACAACTATTAAACACAAGCTTCTACATTCAAGCCCAAATGCATCTACTCTGTACTCATAATAGATGCTTTTAACCAGTAAAAAAAAGCATACATTATACTCAGCCTGAAGAATAGTAGCTTAATGCAAATATGCACCGAAGAGAAAAAACCAATTGATCACAAATCATTTGAAATTTCAACAGTCAAAAGAAAACCTTTTCTGAGAAAAACCGGAGGCCCTTGTCTGGGTAGTCAGCCTCGTATGTTTCTCCCAGTAAAGGATTAAATGGTTTACAAATTCTCCCCTCAGTTGAAGCATATCCAGAAACAGCAAAAGCAGCCACATTGAGGATCCTCATGAGGCTATTACCCTGCAAAATAAAGCAGTTCAAAGTTAAAAATAAATGCTG
The DNA here is from genome assembly GCA_963691705.1 of Viola odorata. Taxonomy (NCBI): domain Eukaryota; kingdom Viridiplantae; phylum Streptophyta; class Magnoliopsida; order Malpighiales; family Violaceae; genus Viola; species Viola odorata. The sequence continues at coordinate 33,071,389 of OY829541.1, forward strand.
CAGAAGTTTCTGACAAGATTAGCTGCTATTAACACCGTCATAAAGATGCAAAGCTTCCAAGATGCTGATGTGACCAGAATGCACACAGACCAGAGCAAGCATTCGAGAACAACAATCAAGGGACTCTCTCCTGCCCTCTTGTTTGCCATTTTAAGGAAAGTATATAAATGAAATAAGAAGCAGCAATTCACTATGGTATGCAGACAACTTGGTGTGACCTTGTTAACAAGTATTACGGTAGATCATGAAAAGAAGTCTACTACAGTCCACCTATACTATCCAAAATAGAATCAAGTTTTCCTGCTATGGTAAGATATTATGCATCAACACAGCAGTCAAATATGAGAATAATTTTTGCTTTTTGAACTAAGAATGCCTATATTTCTTGGTCTAGATAATTTGAAGTATGTAATTGGAGATGTGACTATTGTAAAGGATCACTCTGGTCGGAACAACCCTATGCCGAGAGATCCCAAGTTAAACAAAAAGTCAAGAAACCTTATGGATTCACCCATACATTATGTTTAAAAGCAATGACATTTTAGCGAGGGGGAATCAGAAGAAATGTATACCAATGAAGAAACTGATAAAGCACTAGGAATAAAGTCTGTTGTAAAAGGTCAAGAACTTGTACAAAGAGAAATATAATTGCAATAAATACTATAATGTTTTCCTCCCGGAGAGTAGCAACATAAATAGGCCTACCTCTCTTCCCCACTCATATGCACGGTCAAGGAGATAAGAATATTCCAAATCTTCAAAGCATTTTTGTAAGGAAGATAGAGGCTCGTTAAAGTACACAGGAAGACAAACTTTGGTAAGGTCCTTCCCAATGTTATCCTTAATCATAGACCAAAGACTGACACTTTTTTCCTTTTCAACCGGGTCAGGCAACTTCTTACGTCGCTTAATGTGAGGGTAGTTTGTCCCGACAGAACGAATGGATTGATCAATACCATCTTCTATTTCCGATGGATAAGGCCCTTCATCATCTGAAGAGAAAGACGATGTCCGGAAATCAGACCCATTACTTTTGAAAGAACCAGATGACAGAAAGTCACGAGTATCAAAAAACGTGTTCTCATCATCCTCCGATTCTTCCTCTGCAGCATCAACCCTTTCATTATCATCATCGGTTTCACTAGCACTTGCTTCTGGAAACACAAACAGGTTGCATTAAATATTCTATAAGCTTGGACAAGAGAAAAGTGTCTCACTTAACTAGTTTAAAAATAGTAAAAAATATGAACTGGGCCAAAAAAGACATCTCTAAACAATGCCATTCTATAACATAATATAAAACCAGAAGCAAAGAAAGATCTGGTCACAATAATGAGATATTTCGAGCATTCTGCTGGACCTGGGACAAAAAGTCAAATTTTGACTCAAGTAACCAGAAGTCTAACTGGATCACAATAATGAATGAAAGAAAAAGCAAGCTGACATACTTCTATGCTGACTTGGACTATCACCAGCTTGCAACCAATCATTAAGTTCATATCTTGAACACCTTAACCAAAATCTGGATGCTAACCTAATACAAGTTTGTGTTATCAGTCCAGAAGATAAATCAGTTACTACAGTGTATAACTTCTAACGGACATGCATCAAGGTATGGAAGGAAAAAAAAACCGTGCCTCATAAATAGAGAGCTCTTAATCAAACATATTTTTCAATAAGGTCTAATAATGAAAATTAATAGAAGAGTCTGATTTAAAACATGCAAAACATCAACAGATATGGCCATATTTCCTTTGCCACTTGCCACAAATTCAGAAGTCAAACCATGGAAAGATTTCTTAGAGACAGGATTGCATTAACAGCCAATGAAACCTAATTGGCATTTTCCAAATACTCCACAGACGCCAATAACAATAAAAAGTTAACATCTAGGATCTTGCCTCTTAAGTAGCAATCAGCTCTACGCCTTAAGACAGTTGCAGCACTGTAGAAATACCCCAGTCATATGGCTCGTAAAATCAAAACGTGCTATTTCACAGTAGTACAGCATACAAACTTACCACTAAATTTGTCTTGTCTTAAAGTAGAAGTCCCTTGATCATGTAACTGTCTTTGGCTCTCGTCAACTACAGTGTTCTCCAAGTCAACCTTTTCTGTCTAAACAAATTTAACAAAAGCAATTCCTTAGCAGAAAATGGGGAGAATAAGAGCCCCTTTTGCCAAGAACAAAGGCAAAGACTCAACCAAGACCTTCAGATGGAAAGACACAGTATATGCAAGAGCTAAAGTCTACAAAAGACAAATATATTTCCTCGAATGTCATGAGAAATTTAATTTAAGTAACTAACAGCTGAATCATCAGGTAGAAACCAAAAACAACATAAATATCAAGGCAACAGGAAAAAGGTAGCATACTTTGACTCGTTGAAAAGGCCGAGGCTAGGCCTTACAGCTATCTATTCAATTGCTCGTAAACAGAAAGTAGAGAGAAATGAAAAGGAAAAAAACTTCAATGAATCTCAAAAGTTCAGCCAGAGAAGAAAGGGAATTAAAAAAGCAGCAAATGACCAGAAATAAAACTGGAAAATTAATCAATCATTGTTGAATTGAAAGCGAAATATAATCCAAAGTGACAACATAATACATTACATGCAATAAAGAATACTAAACTGAAACCCACACATACCTCAGCATGGAAATTTCAAATAATAGAAAAGAAAATAGGGTTTTGAATTTTCCTCCTCAACATATGAAACTAACGAGTTCCTTGGCCTGATGACCCCTTTAAATAGCCGAAACAATATGTTGAATGTGTTTATACTTTTTGTACCGATGATTTATGTAACTCTAAGAAAGTTGACATGGGAGAAACCATAAATAATCTACGACTTAAAAGATCCAAGACAACTGACAATGGTAAGAAGGGCACAGTTGGGAGAACTGGAAGTCCACCAACAAGGTTTCTCAGAATGGCAAAAACATTATATGTGGGGAGCTATAATATGAACAAGCAAAATGCCACTAACATAACCCACCATTACACAGAACATATTTTCGAAGTTGAAAAAGTCTCAACAAACTCACAGTAACAGTGATATTCTAATGTAACTTAATGCAGCAGAACTTACACAGTCCTCCAAATGATAGTCAAAGTTTATTTGCTCACAGCAGCTACTTCAATAGCAGTTATGAACATTATGAGTAAAGAGACAAAGGAAGAAGAAACCAACTATGGGAACTTCACAATAAATAAAACATGGTCTTAATTCTGGGGATACTAAGCAGTAAATTTTGAAAAGGCATAAACCAATGAACTATTGATGTTTGCTTAACACACCCCATCAAGACATCATGGAACTAACCCCAGACATTTTTTCCTTGCAATACATAGGCATAGCCTTCTGTCAACAAGATTCCACTCTGAAAAAAGTTAGTCCTGACTCTAACTTTTTTGGATATTAAGCTTGCAACGAGTTAATTGTTGCAGACAGCGAATTACAAGAGTTGACTTTATACTTAAAAACTCAATATCAGCATAGAAAAATCCCTAGGACATTCAAACTGAAACATGCGAACCTCCAAATTATAAGGAATGAGCAAAAAAACAACGCACCAAATACACAATCATAACTAACTTGCCGCCATCACCAAGTTGCTGCTCTTGAAATAACCACATGATCAAACCATAAATACTGCCACTTCGCAAATTTAATTACTGACATAGCAACCAAGGCCATCAAGTTATAAAAACTTTCTATGTATGTTGCTTCTGGACTAACAATTCATTGTAATTTAGCAAAAGACAAACAAATTTTCAGCATCTATCAAACGACTGGCTGGATCCAAAAAGGACAAAACCAGATTTTTTTGTCTAGACCTATGGACTGAATTTTAAAAGTAGAAATCAAACAATTAATGAATTATAATAAGGTGGTGGAAGATGTTCAACAAGCCACACCAAATGAACTTCTATACAAAGGAATCAACAGGCTACGACAACTCTATGCCCAAGCACAAGCCAATGACGAAAAACAAGCGCCCTCTATCCTTGACATTTAATTAATTCATGTGGCTTAACAATATTTAATCACAGTATTCTGCAGCTCTGTATCTTAGGACAAACCAAAGAAGCACAAGAAGAATGCTGAATTTGAATTTGACGTTGTTTCCTACTTTCCAATACATGTACCTCTAACTGGCGCAGTGTGTCAATGAGGAGCCACTGTTTCTGTTTAAGAAGCACGAGCTGGTTCTGCAGCCCAGCAAACTCATTCCTCATGATTTGCTCGCTCTCCAGAATTGCTGCCTCGCTCACTCCTTCTTCCAGGAGCCGAAGCCTCAGCTTCTCAGTAGAAACAGACACATTGTTTAATGGAGCCATTAATTCACTATTAGACATGCGCGGAAACATATCCTTCACCGCATGCAGAGCCTCCACCCAGGCCATTCTATCTTCCCGTGTCTCTGCCCTTAAATGCAGCCGCTTCGTCCCTGTAAATATGGAAAACCTCTTGTCGTCCGATCTACTCTCCCTGATCGACGACACCTATCCAACCACCACCAATCAAACGAATTAACCATGTTTCTTTTTTACGACAGAAACAAAAGTTAAATAGGAGAGTGCACAGACCTTGAGGTGGATTTCGCCGACGGGCTTGCGGCGATGGTGGAGACTGTGGAATGAGAATTTATGGCGAGAGATTCGGCGCATGGATTCATCACCGATGACTTTTGATCCTTTTTCAGTTTCGTGATTAACAAAAATCTTATCAGGCCCATGAATCTTATAATACGACAGCACACCGTCCTGCAAAGCGAACCATCTAGGCCTCCATCCTTTCCCGTAATTCACCCACTTATATAAGATCCCCGAGATTCCATTCCCTACGATGTCGTTTATCTTGACGTCCACCTGCGGCTCCCGCAGTGTCGCCAGCGTCAGGGAGGAGCCTCGCTGATGACCCGCCGACCGGGTGCCGTTGCCGTTACTGTTCCAATCGATACTGTTGCTACGTTGGTGATTTTGAGATTCATGTGTTGACCCGATGGCCGGGTCGGATCTGGAGGAGAGTGACATGTGGAGGTGCGGGATTGGGTTGGCGGAGGAGGCGTGATCAGATAAGGTGGAGATGCAGCAGAAAGGATGCATATGCCAAGGGGGGAGTCTCAGTTTGGAAGCAGAGAGAGATGGAGCAATGAAACGGTGACGTGGGCTGGGAAACGCATGGCGGTGGTGAAATCGAGAAGGTTTTGCATCCTTCTTTCTTTTAATTTTTATATTTTTTTCCTTTCTTGAATTTTGGGCAGAAGAGCGGTTACAGAAGGAAATGATGAAGAAGATGATGATGATGATGTGTTTCCGTTTCAGTTTCAGTTTCAGTTTTCTTCAAATATATTTGGAGGCGAGAATTCAGGCGAGTCGAGAGAGAGAGAATTTGATTGCGAGGAATTCGGTGGAAGTGACCGGAGAGACAGCGAATCCGAATCCGAATCCAGATCCGATTTAGTTTTTTCTTTCTTCTTCATTTTCTAATTTTCTGTAATTATTCAATAATTTTAATTTGTTTATTTGTTTATTTATTTTAATTATTTGTTTATTTATTAGTAGTAGTAACTAGTACTAATTCAATTCTCCTTTGGAAAGAAAATTCAAACAATTGACCGCGCAACCAAATAGAACAGGTGGAATGGAAAGGTAGGGCAGGAGAGGCGGTTTAAAACACTGAAGCGGTTGTTGGTTTACGAGTTTCGTTTAAGTGCGGGCGAACGCAGTAATCTGGATGGAGACGTGGGATGCTGCGAACCATGACACGTGGATTGCAGCTTGAAACGTGCGGCGGGGGTGTTTGACGGGAATCGAGCTTTGACATTCCAAAGACTCTAAACTCCCGAGGTCCAAACGGTTGGTCGATTTTGTTCATTTTGATAAACTTCCCTACCATGTACAAAAACCAACCGATTAGAACCGTACCGAACCGAACCGACTTGAATTGTTAGTTTTTTTTTAAAACCGTTAATAGAGAATCGGACCAAATTGAAAATTTTCGATTTGATCCGATTCTTTATATCTAAAAACTATAAATCGAAACATAAAACCGGAAGAATCGTTTCATATATATATATATAAAATAAAATAAAGAGGGAGCTGAGGAGATTTAAACCTCTCCCTTTTGAAAGTAGAGATAAAAAATTAACCATTTAATTAAAGTTAAATTTTAATATCAATATATATATATAAAATAGACATCTTACACCAGCGATAAGATAGCGACGGAATATTTCCGACGAATTCGTCACAAAATTTGACATTCTTTTCCATTTATTAGTAGTCGACATCTTGTTTCTTATAATTGTAGTAGTTGTTGCCTACTTCTTTTGATAGGGTATTTGATTTAATAACTTCATATATTCAACATTGGTCTCTTTAATGAGTTTATTTTATTTATTCTTTTGCTGCTATTTCAATCCTAACTAGCTGTGTTTTATTAGGAGCAAGATAAGAAAAAAAATGTGAAGAAGAAGAATAATGAAAAGAGTAGGAGGAAGACGAAAAGGTCATCTCGTCATGATAGCAACTCAGAAGATGATCTTGATAGAATAGAGAAGAGGTCTAGGAGAAATAAGAAGTTTGATGAGCTTAAGAAAAGTAATATTTAAGTTTTAATTTTTTTAGCAATGAATTGGTTATTTTCTATGTGATTTAATTCTAATCATCTATAAATGGCAGCCTTCACGGACATTAACATTACACCTCTAGTGATAGATATTATCTCATGAAAGATTTTAATTGATGTTAGCATGTTAGTCAAGTTCCTATTAGTTTTCTCTCTCCTTTAGGTAATGAATTTGTCAATTTGATATTATACAGTTTGCTATATGTTCTTTTTATATTTCCTGAAATAACTACCAGACTTCTTTTCAGATTTTTATGGAACAATGGAGAAGCTCGTCAAATATTTATTTCGTATCAACTTATTTTGGTGATGTACTATGTTAAAAGAATGTGTTTTTTTCATTTTGTAGTTGTAGTCATTGTTGATGGGCTGAGTCATGGGCAAATGTATCATCCCATGAACTAGCCCATGAACTTTACATTTTTTTAACTTTTTTTGCCATAAGAATTCAGGAAATTAAGAAAAGAAAGCCCCAAACGGGGCAGAACTGGAACCGTCCTGGCAAGAGTCGGAAAATAATAAAACCGGATCGAACCGAACCGTTAGTAACGGTTAAGACCGGTTCTCTCCTAATTAGAATCGTAAATTTCGGGTTCGATCTGATTCTAACCCAAAAACCAGACCAAACTAGCATGTTGATAACAATTAAGGCAACCTCAAGGGTATTATCGTCCCTGTACCAGTGTAGAGGCCGGAACCCTGCCGCGCCTGCCTGGGGTCAGCCGTGGAAGGTTGACGCCCCTTAGCCGGCAAGGAACCCTAGGATGCGCGCGCGGGGGGGGGGGGGGGGGGGGGGGGGGGGGTCTCGCCCGTCATTTATCCGCACGCACAACGTTATCCCATCCTAGGACAACCATGGCGTCTCTTGAAGCTGCCACCCATGACGTCACCTGAGGCTACCGCCCATGACGTCACTTGAAGCTACCGCCCATGATGTCACCTGAGGCGTTATCTCCCCCGATAACGCCTCCCCCTAGAGGTAACCCCCTCGCGCGGCCTATGAATACCCCACCATTTGAAACGCAAGGTAAGCCTAAGATTGCTGCTGGAATTTTTGCCATTTTTGAACCGCTTTACTGACTTAAGCATCGGAGTATCTACGCCGGAGCCCCCTCTCCGGTGCTTTGCAGGTACCCTCGACGTCAGATACTGTAACCCCGAGCTGCCATCGTCCTCGTCCCGATTTTCCAGAAGTCTGAATCTTATCAAATTGGTGCTTTCATTGAGAGCTTTGGTTTATTAAGTGAGCGTCCTTAATAACCAAGCTCCGTCTTTACAAGAAGATCGGAACGATCATGGCTTATGATTCGGAGCCCACGCGACCTTCATCCTCTAACATTCCTTATGAGGTCCGCAGATAGTTATTCCCTTTTGCCACCACTGATGTTTCTGTAACAACGCAGGAGATTACTCTGGAATCTTCAGATTCCCCCTTTAGGTCAATAGGGGAACACTCCCTCCTCAAATGAGCCTCTCTCTATCCCAGATGGCTGGATCTAGTTTTTCTACCCTACCTCCGAGGGGATTCATGCTGGACAGCGCAAATAACCCCCTCGCGAGTGAAATATCTGCTCTTCGTTCTAGGTTGGACTATTTGACTGAGTTGGCGACAAGAATCACGCCTGACGTTTCTAGGTCAAATGTTCCCCCCCAGGCTATTTTCACGTCATCTATTGTCACCGAACGACCCTTATCGCCCCTACAGCATGGAAATATTCTAACAGTCTTGCCTGCAACAGATGTGCAAATTAGCCTTGTACAACTCGCTCAGGGGCGAGTGGAGCCCTACGTGCCGCAAGTACCAAGAATTCCCGTCCCCCAAGAGGAGCGTCGACATGATGAATACAGAGACCGTTGGGACGGTCGACGAGAAGAAGTGGATCAAAATTTATCCCCTGAAGTAGTAGGAGCCACAATCGATCTCCGAGGCGACATCGCACTCTAGAACCGCGAAATCGGGGGCGTCAGTTGGAAGCGTATCCCCCTCACGATACGAGTGAAATCCTTGATGACACCTCAGGTCACCCGTTCACCCATCGCATAAGACGTCATAAGGTCAGCCGACATGTAAAACTCCCCACGGAATCCTACGACGGTACTAGAGATCCTATTTCACACCTTAACAAGGTGAAGGACTTTGTACAATTTCAGACCCACAGTGATGCAGCGTTATGTCAAATATTCGTCATGACATTGTCAGGAGTCGCCCGTCTCTGGTTTGAAGGTCTCCCTGTCAGATCTGTTGACAGCTTCTCGCAATTAGAATCTAAGTTCGAAGTCGATTCAGTACTGCGGTCCCCATCAGGAAATCTTCCGTGGTCTTATTCGATATACATAGGAAGCCTCAAGAATCCTTCAAAGATTTCCTTAGTCGTTTTGACATGGAACTGTCGTTAACGCCGAGCGTTACCGTTGATTTTGCTATAGAAGCTTTGAAGCGGAATTGCCGCTATGGGAAACTAAAGGACGTGCTAATGGTGGACCCTCCGACGACTTTGGATGCGTTAAGATTGAAAGCCCATAACTATGCGAGAATGGAGGAAGAAGAAAGCAGGGACAGAACCCGAAACATACCACAAGATGCGCCTCAAGTCCCTAACGCTCCCGTGGCCACAACTTGTGAAGATCGTTTTATTGACTAATATGCACAGCGAAAAGATCACATTCCTAAGACCTCCAATCGGCGAAGAGGCAACTTCTCAAAAGGAAAGTCTGGCAACTCCCCTACTCGATGGCAGGGAGATCCTCCCAAGGGCCGACTTTATGACCCGGACCTCCCTTCCCTCATTTTCCCAAGACCGGAAATCTTAGCGATTGTGGAACAGCGAAACTTGCCCATTCGTTACCCAGCCCCTGTTAAGCCTGGAGTAATCATGGGGGGAAGAGAAAATGCCTTTTGCAAGTTTCACAAAGCTAAGGGACACTCTACAGAGGTGTACAGAGAATTGAAGCTGGCGATAGAACGTCTGGTAGAGGAAGGTTATCTCGGAGAATTCGCCACCAAGGCAAGAGAGGAGGCCAGGAACAACCAGACCAATAGAGTGACTGACAATAGACAAGAACCTCCTCGCGCTCAAGGAAGTAACGCTACTCCTGCTGGAAGAGGTAGGGAGACACTCATGGTTGATGATGGCGATGTCCCTATCATCAACATCATAGCCGGAGGCGCACCCTATCTAGACGAGCCGGAATAATTAATACCCGCGACAGGGGATAAGTGGAAGCGGGAGGGTGCGTTAATAAAAAGCGAGGCGATAAGTGTTTTAGATCGAATGGTACTGTCCTTCTCCGAGGAGGATGAGAAAGGTGTTATTTTTCCGCATAATGATGCGTTAGTGGTCACACCCATTATCAGAAATCACGGAGTTAGGAGAACCCTCGTTCACAACGGAAGTGCGGTAAACTTATTTTCATTAGAGGCTTACAACCTCATGAAACGTCTTGATGGTGAATTGATGCCCTGCAAGAAGTCGATAATTAGAGTAGATGGAGTCCCGATACCAGTTACGGGAATTACCACTTTGCTAGTGTATTTTCAAGAAGATGCCTCCAAGCGGTCGGAGGAGTTGGTATTTTTGGTCGTAGACCTAACCTTGCCCTATAACGCTATACTTGGACGTCCTTTCCTTAACCGCTTTAGAGCCGCGATATCCCAGAAGCATTTAAGGATGAAATACCCCTCCTGGGATGGAGTGGTGTCAATCAAAGGCAACCAGAAATTGGCGGCTGAGTGTTACCTACTCATGACTTAGAAGAGTTGTGATAGATACGTGTGCATGACGGTAGATCCATATGAGCAGAATGATGAGAAACACACTCAGCCCTTAGACAAGATGATATCTGTGCCAGTTGACGGATCGACGGAGCAAGCTTCCTGGTTAGCGAAAAGCGTAGCCCAATGGAAAACCTTCAGCTAACTCGGCTGTTGAATAAATGCAAAGGAGAATTCGCATGGAAGCCCGTAGATATGCCAGGTATCTCGCGAGAGATGGCTGAACACCGGCTCAACATTGACCCCAATGTCAAGCCCATCCAACAAAGACGACGTGCGTTCTCTTCGGAGAAAACCTTAGCCATCGGTAAGGAAGTATCTAAGCTCTTAGATGCCGGTTTCGTCCGAGAAGTTCAATACCCGACCTGGCTAGCCAACCCGATTCTTGTCCCAAAGCCTAACGGAGATTGGCGTATGTGCATCGACTTTACCGACTTAAACGATGCCTGTCCCAAAGATTGCTACCCACTTCCTCGAATTGATCAGCTGGTCGATCAGACTGCGGGGTACGCCTATCTAAGCTCTTTAGATGCCAATTCGGGGTATCATCAAATCCCCATGGCCATTGAGGATGAACAAAAAACCGCTTTCATCACCCCGAAAGCTACTTACTGTTATACGGCGATGCCGTTTGGGCTAAAGAACGCTGGAGCCACCTTTCAACGAATGGCGAACAAGGTCTTTGAAAAGCAAATTAGAAGGAATGTGGAAGCATATGTTGACGATATATTGGTCAAGAGCCGAAGTTTCCAGGGCCATTTGAACGACTTAGAGGAAGTCTTCCGCGTGATGAGAAAATATCAAATGAAGTTGAATCCCCGTAAATGCATGTTCGGGTTTCAGACGGGAAATTTTTTGGGTTATGTGGTTAGCCGAAAAGGTATCCAGCCCAACCCCTCAAAGGTCAAAGCTATCCAGGATATGATATCTCCTCGAACCGTCAAGGAGGTGCAAAGATTGGCGGGGCGCGTTATTGCCCTGGGCGGTTTATCTCTAAGCAAGGTGAGAGATGCCTCCCATTTTTCAAGGTTATACGCAAAAAAAACCCTTTCGGATGGACAACGGAATGTGAAGAGGCGTTCACGGGCCTGAAAGCTTATTTATTATCCGACCTAGTGCTAACAAGGCCAGAACCGGGCGATACCCTATACTTATATCTCGGTGTTGCCGATGAAGTGGTTAGTGTCGTCCTCGTTCGAGATGACAACCATCTACACCACCCTGTCTATTTCGTGAGTCACGTCTTGAAAGATGTCGAGCTGCGATACGCTCGCATTGAAAAAATAGCGTTTGCACTGGTCCAAGCCACGCGGAAAATGGATAGATACTTCCAAGCCCATCCCGTTATCGTACTTACTGACCAGCCGTTGAAAAGGATATTCTGAAAACCTGAGTCTTCAGGAAGGATGCTGATTTGGGCCATCGAACTCGAGCAATATGGCCTGCGGTACAAAAACTGTGCCTCCGTGAAAGCTCAGGTCCTAGCAGACTTCATAGCTGAATGTACCTTCACAGAAGAACCGTTAACGGACCTGCTAGAAGAGGAAAGAGATGACTTGGACCTCCCGTTCCCTGAAACCTACACTGACTTGTGGGTTGTTCATGTGGATGGAGCCAAGAACCAAGAACTAACCGGAGTCGGGATCTTCATGATCGGGCCGCACGATATGCAGATACGATACGCCATCAAAATACTGTAGCCGTTATCCAATAACGCAGCGGAATATGAGGCGTTACTAGCCAGTCTCAGGATAGGAAGAAACTTTTTCACCAAAGCCATACACGATACGGGAATGATGGGAGACTTGCAATTAAAAATTTGTGGAGATTCCAAACTGATAATAGACCAAGTCTTGGGACACTCTCAGGCTAGAGAGCCCATCATGGTTCAGTACCTCTCTAAAGTGAAACGCGAACTGTTGGAAATAAAGAAAAGCGGCATGAGGGTCAGCTTTGAGCACATCCCCCGAGAGGATAACGCTGAAGCAGACGACCTGGCCAAACTCGCTGCAAATCCAGATGCGTCCATACCCAAGGGTGTGTACTACCGAGAGATATCGGTTCCCTCCTTCATGGAAGAGAAAACGTCGCTTTGCGTGGAAGAAATTGAAAATGACTAGCGAATCCCAATGATAAAATACTTGAAACAGGAGGAATTACCTACGGATAACGCCGAGAAAAAGAAAGTGCTGAAACAAGCAGCACAGTGTATATATTATGATGAAGAGCTGATCCGGATATATTTTTCTCACCCAGCCGCTAAGTGTATAACAGAGCAAGAGGGTCTTCATACCTTGCGAGAAATCCATGAAGGAATATGCGGTATGCACGCATCGGGCGACACCTTAGCCGCGCAAGTCTTCAGGTCTGGATTCTACTGGCCTACTATTTGAAGAGATTGCCATAATTATGTACGGACATGTAAAAAATGTCAGGAGTTCTCCAAAATTCCTCGACAGCCCGCCACAGAGATTTCTGAGATAGTGGCTCTTTGTCCTTTCGCGAAATGGGGGATAGATATCCTGGGCCCATTTCCAAAGGCAAGGTCCCAACTAAAGTTCGTGGTCGTGACAGTGGATTACTTCACGAAGTGGGCAGAAGCGGAAGCGGTGGCCAACATCACGACAGAGAAAATTTGGCGCTTCTTTAAACACCAAGTCATCATACGGTTCGGTGTTCCCCGTGTGTTAGTCAGCGATAACGGGACGCAGTTCACCAGCCAGTTCTTTAAAAATCAGTGCGTGGAATTTCAGATTGAACAAAGGTTCTCTTCCCTGGCTCAGCCGCAAACCAACGGTCAAGTAGAGGTGACGAATCGAAGCATTCTCAGTGGCATAAAGAAAAACTTGGAAGGATCTAAAAAGAAATGGGCCTATCCGCGCGTCATCTATCTGCACGCACAACGTTATCCCATCCCAGGACAGCCATGACGTCTCTTGAAGCTCCCACCCATGACGTCACCTGAGGCTACCGCCTATGACGTCACCTGAAGCTACCGCCCATGATGTCACCTGAGGCATTATATCCCCCGATAACGCCTCCCCCTAGAGGTAACGCTCTCGCGCGGCCTATAAATACCCCACCATTTGAAACGCAAGGTAAGCCTAAGATTGCTGCTGGAATTTTTGCCATTTTTGAACCGCCTTACTGACTTAAGCATCGGAGTATATACGCCGGAGCCCCCTCTCCGGTGCTTTGCAGGACCCTCGACGTCAGATACTGTAACCCCGAGCTGCCATCGTCCTCGTCTTGATTTTCCAGAAGTCCGAATCTTATCAAATTGGTGCTTTCATTGAGAGCTTTGGTTTATTAAGTGAGCGTCCTTAATAGCCAAGCTCCGTCTTTACAGGAAGATCGAAACGATCATGGCTTCTGATTCGGAGCCCACGCGACCTTCATCCTCTAACATCCTTATGAGGTCCGCAGACAGTTATTCCCTTTTGCCACCACTGATGTTTCTGTAACAACGCAGGAGATTACTCTGGAATCTTCAGATTCCCCCTTTAGGTCAATAGGGGGAACACTCCCTCCTCAGATGAGCCTCTCTCTATCCCAGATGGCGGGATCTAGTTTTTCTACCCCACCTCCGAGGGGATTCATGCTGGACGGCGCAAATAACCCCCTCGCGAGTGAAATATCTGCTATTCGTTCTAGGTTGGACTATTTGACTGAGTTGGCGACAAGAATCACGCCTGGCGTTTCTAGGTCAAATATTCCTCCCCAGGCTATTTTCACGTCATCTATTGTCACCGAACGACCCTTATCGCCCCTACAACATGGAAATATTCTAACAGCCTTGCCTGCAACAGATGTGCCAATTAGCCTTGTACAACTCGCTCAGGGGCGAGTGGAGCCCTACGTGCCGCAAGTACCAAGCATTCCCGTCCCCCAAGAGAAGCGTCGACATGATGATTATAGAGACCGTTGGGACGGTCGACGAGAAGAAGTGGATCAAAATTTATCCCCTGAGCGTAGTGAAAGATCTAGTAGTAGAAGACACCGAACTCGTTCGCTTAGGAGCCACAGTCGATCTCCGAGGCGACATCGGACTCCAGAACTGCGAAATCGGGGGCGTTAGTTGGAAGAGTATCCCCCTCACGATACGAGTGAAATCCTTGATGACACCTCAGGTCACCCGTTCACCCATCGCATAAGACGTCACAAGGTCAGCCGACATGTAAAACACCCCACGGAATCCTACGACGGTACTAGAGATCCTATTTCACACCTTAACAAGGTGAAGGACTTTGTACAATTTCAGACCCACAATGATGCAGCGTTATGCCAAATATTCGTCATGACATTGTCAGGAGTCGCCCGTCTCTGGTTTGAAGGTCTCCCTGTCGGATCTGTTGACAGCTTCTCGCAACTAGAATCTAAGTTCGAAGTCGATTCAGTACCGCGGTCCCCATCAGGAAATCTGCCGTGGTCTTATTCGATATACATAGGAAGCCTCAAGAATCCTTGAAAGATTTCCTTAGTCGTTTTGACATGGAAATGTCGTTAACGCCGAGCGTTACCGTTGATTTTGCTATAGAAGATTTGAAGCGGAATTGCCGCTATGGGAAACTAAAGGACGTGCTAATGGTGGACCCTCCGACGACTTTGGACGCGTTAAGGTTGAAAGCCCATAACTACGCGAGAATGGAGGAAGAAGAAAGCAGGGACAAGACCCGAAATATACCACAAGATGTGCCTTAAGTCCCTAACGCTCCCGTGGCCACAACTTGTGAAGATTGTTTTATTGACTAATACGCACAGCAAAAAGATCACATTCCTAAAAGACCTCCAATCGGCGAAGAGGCAACTCCTCAAAAGGAAAGTCTGGCAACTCCCCTACTCGACGACAGGGAGATCCTCCCAAGGGCCGACTTTATGACCCGGACCTCCCTTCCCTCATTTTGCCAAGACTAGAAATCTTAGCGATTGTGGAACAGCGAAACTTGCCCATTCGTTACCCAGCCCCTGTTAAGCCTGGAGTAATCATGGGGGGAAGAGAAAACGCCTTTTGCAAGTTTCAAAAAGCTAAGGGACACTCTATAGAGGTGTGCAGAGAATTGAAGCTGGCGATAGAACGTCTGGTAGAGGAAGGTTATCTCGGAGAATTCACCACCAAGGCAAGAGAGGAGGCCAGGAACAACCAGACCGATAGAGTGACTGACAACAGACAAGCACCTCCTCGCGCTCAAGGAAGTAACGCTACTTCTGCTGGGAGAGGTAGGGAGACACTCATGGTTGATGATGACGATGTCCCTATCATCAACATCATAGCCGGAGGCGCACCCTATCTAGACGAGTCGGAACAATTAATACCCGCGATAGGGGATAAGCGGAAGCGGGAGGGTGCGTTAATAAAAAGCGAGGCGATAAGTGTTTTAGATTGAATGGTACTGTCCTTCTCTGAGGAGGATGAGAAAGGTGTTATTTTTCCGCATACAGATGCGTTAGTGGTCACACCCGTTATCGGCAATCACGGAGTTAGGAGAACCCTCGTTCACAACGGAAGTGCGGTAAACTTATTTTCATTAGAGGCTTACAACCTCATGAAACGTCCTGATGGTGAATTGACGCCCTGCAAGAAGCCGATAATTAGAGTAGATGGAGTCCCGATACCAGTTACGGGAATTACCACTTTGCTAGTGTATTTTTGAGAAGATGCCTCCAAGCGGTCGGAGGAGTTGTTGTTTTTGGTCGTAGACCTAACCTTGCCCTATAACGCTATACTTGGACGTCCTTTCCTTAACCGCTTTGGAGTCGTGATATCCCAGAAGCATTTAAGGATGAAATACCCCTCCTGGGATGGAGTGGTGTCAATCAAAGGCAACCAGAAATTGGCGGCTGAGTGTTACCTACTCATGACTCAGAAGAGTTGTGATAGATACGTGTGCATGACGGTAGATCCATATGAGCAGAATGATGAGAAACACACTCAGCCCTTAGACAAGATGATATCTGTGCCGGTTCACGGATTGACGGAGCAAGCTTCCTAGTTAGCGAAAAGTGTAGCCCAATGGAAAACCTTCAGCTAACTCGGCTGTTGAATAAATGCAAAGGAGAATTGGCATTGAAGCCCGCAGATATGCCAGGTATCTCGCGAGAGATGGCTGAACACCGACTCAACATTGACCCTAATGTCAAGCCCATCCAACAAAGACGACGTGCGTTCTCTTCGGAGAAAACCTTAGCCATCGGTAAGAAAGTATCTAAGCTCTTAGATGCCGGTTTCATCCGAGAAGTTCAATACCCGACCTGGCTAGCCAACCCGGTTCTTGTCCCAAAGCCCAACGGAGATTGGCGTATGTGCATCGACTTTACCGACTTAAACGATGCCTATCCCAAAGATTGCTACCCACTTCCTCGAATTGATCAGCTGGTCGATCAAACTGCGAGGTACGCCTATCTAAGCTCTTTAGATGCCAATTCGGGGAATCATCAAATCCCCATGGCCATTGAGGATGAACAAAAAACCGCTTTCATCACCCCGAAAGCTACTTACTGTTATACGGCGATGCCGTTTGGGCTAAAGAACGCTGGAGCCACCTTTCAACGAATGGCGAACAAGGTCTTTGAAAAGTAAATTTGAAGGAATGTGGAAGCATATGTTGATGATATATTGGTCAAGAGCCGAAGTTTCCAGGGCCATTTGAAAGACTTAGAGGAAGTCTTCCCCGTGATGAGAAAATATCAAATGAAGTTGAATCCCCGTAAATGCATGTTCGGGTTTCAGACGGGAAAATTTTTGGGTTATGTGGTTAGCAGAAAAGGTATCCAGCCCAACCCCTCAAAGGTCAAAGCTATCCAGGATATGATATCTCCTCGAACCATCAAGGAGGTGCAAAGATTGGCGGGGCGCGTTATTGCCCTGGGCGGTTTATCTCTAAGCAAGGTGAGAGATGCCTCCCATTTTTCAAGGTTATACGCAAAAAAAACCCTTTCGGTTGGACAACGGAATGTGAAGAGGCGTTCACGGTCCTGAAAGCTTATTTATTGTCCGACCTGGTGCTGACAAGGCCAGAACCGGGCGATACCCTATACTTATACCTCGGTGTTGCCGACAAAGTGGTTAGTGCCTTCCTCGTTCGAGATGACAACCATCTACACCACCCTGTCTCTTTCGTGAGTCACGTCTTGAAAGATGCCGAGCTGCGATACGCTCGCATTGAAAAAATAGCGTTTGCACTGGTCCAAGCCACGCGAAAAATGGAAAGATACTTCCAAGCCCATCCCGTTATCGTACTTACTGACCAGCCGTTGAAAAGGATATTCTGAAAACCTGAGTCTTCAGGAAGGATGCTGATTTGGGCCATCGAACTCGAGCAATATGGGCTGCGGTACAAAAACTGTGCCTCCGTGAAAGCTCAAGTCCTAGCAGACTTCATAGCTGAATGTACCTTCACAGAAGAACCGTTAACGGACCTGCTGGAAGAGGAAAGAGATGACTTGGACCTCCCGTTCCCTGAAACCTACACTGACTTGTGGGTTGTTCATGTGGATGGAGCCAAGAACCAAGAACTAGCCGGAGTCATGATCTTCATGATCGGGCCGCACGATATGCAGATATGATACGCCATCAAAATACTGCAGCCGTTATCCAATAACGCAGCGGAATATGAGGCGTTACTAGCCGGTCTCAGGATAAGAAGAAACTTTTCCACCAAAGCCATACACGATACGGGAATGATGAGAGACTTGCAATTAAAAATTTGTGGAGATTCCAAACTGATAATAGACCAAGTCTTGGGACACTCTCAGGCCAGAGAGCCCATCATGGTTCAGTACCTCGCTAAAGTGAAACACGAACTATTGGAAATAAAGAAAATCGGCATGAGGGTCAGCTTTGAGCACATCCCCCGAGAGGATAACGCTGAAGCAAACGACCTGGCCAAACTCGCTGCAAATCCAGATGCGTCCATACCCAAGGGCGTGTACTACCGAGAGATATCGGTTCCCTCCTTCATGGAAGAGAAAACGTCGCTTTGCGTGGAAGAAATTGAAAATGACTAGCGAATCCCTATGATAAAATACTTGAAACAGGAGGAATTACCTACGGATAACGCCGAGAAAAAGAAAGTGCTGAAACAAGCAGCACAGTGTACATATTATGATGAAGAGCTGATCCGGATATATTTTTCTCACCCGCCGCTAAGTGTATAACAGAGCAAGAGGGTCTTCATACCTTGAGAGAAATCCATGAAGGAATATGCGGTATGCACGCATCGGGCGGCACCTTAGCCTCACAAGTCTTCAGGTCTGGATTCTACTGGCCTACTATTCGAAGAGATTGCCATAATTATGTACGGACATGTAAAAAATGTCAGGAGTTCTCCAAAATTCCTCGACAGCCCGCCACAGAGATTTCTGAGATAGTGGCTCCTTGTCCTTTCGCGAAATGGGGGATAGATATCCTGGGCCCATTTCCAAAGGCAAGGTCCCAACTAAAGTTCATGGTCGTGATAGTGGATTACTTCACGAAGTGGGCAGAAGCGGAAGTGGTGGCCAACATCACGACAGAGAAAATTTGGCGCTTCTTTAAACACCAAGTCATCATACGGTTCGGTGTTACCCGTGTGTTAGTCAACGATAACGGGACGCAGTTCACCAGCCAGTTCTTTAAAAATCAGTGCGCGGAATTTCCGATTGAACAAAGGTTCTCTTCCGTGGCTCACCCGCAAACCAACGGTCAAGCAGAGGTGACGAATCGAAGCATTCTCAGTGGCATAAAGAAAAACTTGGAAGGATCTAAAAAGAAATGGGCAGACGAGTTGCCGTATGTGATGTAGGCATATCGTATGACCGTTAAAACTAGTATGGGAGAAACGCCTTTCGCATTGGCTTTTGGCACTAAGGCTGTCACACCGGTAGAAATCGGTACTATGAGCCTGCGAGTGGCGTACTTCAGGGAAGAAATGAATGAGGAGAGGCTACGGGCTAACCTCAACGCGTTACCAGAACGACAAGAGGAAGCTCTTCTGATAACACTTTATTATAAGCAAAGAATGGTGTGTTATCACAATAGGCGCGTCAAAGAACGGCTGCTGAAAGCAGGTGACTTGGTACTTAGAGACAAACGAGCAGCTGGACAGCGTATGTGGAAACTCAGCCCGAACTGGGATGGCCTATACCGCGTTACCCGCGTTATTGGAAAGAGAGCATATCACCTGGAAACACTCGACGGTACTCCCTTACCTAACTCTTGGAACGTAGCTTGTTTGAAACTATACCATGCTAGAGTCTAATGCATTTTCTGCACCTTTCGTTAATCTCAGCCCTGACTTGTGCTAACGCTCGAATAAAGAATATTCTTGTGTGTTCTGTGGCTGATTGTGTGCAAATAATAAAGGGTGCCAGGAGTGAAAAGTCATATCCTTGTGACGACCGGTCCTGATCAGACAACTCACTAAGTGAGGGCACGCCTGGCATACCTAAAAACTAGTGTTGGGAGTGAAAAGTCCTATCCTCGTGGCAACCACGCTAACACAGGTGGGCCATTGAGACGAGGCACGTCCCGACGCCCCCGGGAGTGAAAAGTCCTATCCTTGTGGTAAACCGGGCTAACATAGATGATCATCGAGAGAAGCTCAAAGAGAAAGAAATAACGGGACGCAGTTCACCAGCCAAGATGGTCCAGGGACCATCTAAAAGGGACGCAGTTCACCAGCCAAAATCAGTTCCGGGGACCATCTAAAAGGGACGCAGTTCACCAGCCAAGATGAGGCATGTCCCGGCATCCCTGGGAGTGAAAAGTTCTACCCTTATGCCGACCGTTCTCGTGGAGACGGCTCGCCAAGATGAGGCATGCCCCAGGGAGATAGTAACTTTATCCTGGAAGTGAAAATCCAATCATTGTGATAACCGGGCTAATACAGACGACTCACTAAGTGACGGCACGATTCCGGGATGCGAGGTCAACTCCTGAAAGTGAAAAACCTAGCATTGTGACGGCTTGTCCTGATCCAACGACTCACTAAGATGAGGCACTTTCTAGGCCGATCGGGGAAATTTAGAAACGCGAAGAATCGCGAAATCCCAGCGAGTAACCAGATGGGAAATCCCTAGTGAAGATAGCTGGTGGAGAAAGCGATATGAGCGATATCGGCAACAACAACTCGAGTTGGAGGCGGAAAGGCTCTTACGGGTAACTATTGCCTATTAGTACATGTCGCTTTACTAATGACTTATAATTGAGAATGTGCAGAGATATTATTCAGATGATGAAGAGGTTGGCACTCTCGTTATCGTGGCTTGGGAAACGTGATCTAAAGGACATGTGTATTATGTCTCTCTCTAGTAAATATTCCCAGGAAAAGGGATACGTCGGAATCTATCTACAGGTCATCCTAAGCCATTAGCTGAGAATATCTACGACAGCGTGATTATATGTAGCGTATCGTTGGAAGTAGCGGTCACGATCCTTCTCCTCTATGAGTTCTGATCTTTGAAAGCGTGGAACGATAGTTAAAATACGCGTGACGAGGTCATGTCGCGAGATCTGGCGAAACATCTATCATCAATATGGACAATTTGTTGATTGAATGGCAATCGTTGACAATGGCAATCGTTGACCTACTTCTACTAAAGCTATTATCAAGATCGAGACCTGTTGACATTATCATGGCGATAATAAGGCCACTGTTGCATTAAGAGAAGCTCAAAGAGAAAGAAATAAGGAAAAAGAAATCAGCGACAAAAGAAAGGAGTTAGCCGGATATATGATCGTTCAAAAACGCCCTCGAAGGGTTACAAAACACAAAGGTTTGAAGTATCCAAGCTCTAACAGCTAAAAACAGAAGGGGTGATTCCCGTTATTCACGAAAGAGAGCAACAACGCCTAGTGTATGCCGGTCCTATGAGCTCCTCTGCCTTTTATAGCCTTTCACCTTGGCTTGCCGGAAACCTTCATCAGTAAGATTGGTGGACCCCTTCATGAAAGCTTCAGTAAGGGCAGCACCGCGGTACACCTCTTCTCCATGAATCTCTCTAAAGTAGTTGGCCATAATAGCGACAGTGTTCTCAACGTACCACATGCACTTATCTGCTGTCTCATCCTCCAATGTCGCCTTTTCCTCCTCCAGTGCGGCATTCTTAGCTCTCTCCGCCGTCAGAGCAGTGTCAAGACTTGCCACTTGCTCTCTCGCCTCCCTTTGGTCCTTCTTGGCCGCCTCTAAGGCCAGTAACAATTCTTGGCATTCTGCCAGCAACTTCTCCTTTTCTTCTCGTTCCTTGGAAAGCTTGTCTAAGGAGGCGGTGAGTGAAGCAACCTTATGCGCTATATATTCCGCCCAATAGTGGAACTTAGAAAAACCAGTAAAGAAGTTAGAGCGCAACAAGTTTATCTGCTCGTCCCGATCCTTAGAAAGGAATGCCTCTCGCTCTTCAGAGGACGTTAACGCGTAAGCAGCCAAGTAAGACGATGTCTCGACGGAACTATCGCCTCCGACAGCTGTAAAGCCAGAACTGCGCAGCTTAGCCAAGTTAAGGTGATGAGTGACAGGCCCAGACGCACTCATCGAGCTCAAATCGGCTACGAGATGGGGAGCGACAACCCCTCCCTCGAAGTGCCGAAGCATTGGAGCGCTTGAAGGAATAAAAAACATAGGGGAAGGAGACAGAGGTTGATCAGAGGAGATACCCCCATGAAGTCCGAAGGAGCCGTGGGATTGGTAACTTGAGAACCTAGGTAAATCTTCACTAAAGCCCAAGCCGAAGAAGGAACTGACGTGCCGAAGAAATTAGGCGAAGTCTTAGAGGACCCGGGAACACCCAAACTCCCTAGAAAATCAGAAGATTAATCCCTAGAAGGTACCGAAGAATTAAAAGTGGCAGTCTGCCCTTCCCCGATATTAGCATGACCAGATGACAAACTTCCGCCCCCCTCGTCAGGGAGCGCCCTTTTCTCAGGACGACTCAGTATGTGACCCAAGTTCATGTTGCTTGTTGGTGATGCGAGAGGGGAAGCAGTAGCAGTATCCTGCAAAGAGAAGTGATGCGAAGAATAAATGAATAAAAGAAAGTGCGAAGCAATACTAATAAGTAGAAGGAGAGATAGTGCAGTCGTAAAAGAAACACTAACAGAGGCAGTCTCGTTAACGGGCGCTTCTGAAGAAGCTGCCGCGTCTGAAGGAGGAGTAAGCGCGGCAACGCTTCTCGTTCTCTTCTTCTTCTTTCGTTTTCTCGGAACCCTAGAAGAAGATGCCTGAACAGGATAAACGGCAATCGATATGGTAGGAATACCTAGAGGAATAGTGGTGGTTCCCTCACCGACCGAAGAAGACATTTGGACAGGGTTTACGGTAGCGAAAGGCGGTATGGTCGGATTAACCGCGGTTTCAGCAGCGGCAGCAACCCTTTCCTTCTCCCTTTGCCGTTGAGCCCTTCTCAGTCGTTTCCTGACGCTTTCGGGTTTCCAGTTGGGATCGGTCGCTGCAGAATCACGAGATAATGTTAGTGTTAGTACCAACTATGATAACAAGAAAAACACCACAACACTCACGTCTGATGCAGGTTCGAATGTCCATCCCGCATGCCAGATGACGAGTATGAATGTTGATTTCCAACTGAAGTAATTTGTCTAATCAGCCTTGTTCAGGCTGACGAAGAGTTCCCCGTTGACCCCAAGCACTTTCTTTGACGTCTTGATTAAAACCAGACTGCCACCAGGAACCAGGGAGGTCAGGAAGATCAATAACAAAAAAACTCTTTTTTCCAACCTTCAATGAAAGACTCAAGATGGAGGAGTTTCCAGGTGAAGGTTTTGAGCGAGTCATCATCATAATGGGGCGATATCGCTATCACACCCCGATGACTATACAACTTGAAGAGTGATTTGAGTAGCGGAAGGGAAGGAGAGTTAATCCCTTTGTATTTACAAAGTTCTAGAAATGTGTAAACGCATCAATACGCATTTGGGGTTAATTGTACCGGATTCAAATTAAGGGCAGTCAGCAACTATTTTATGAAGGGATCAACGGGAAATCAAAAACCGTAGCGGAACATTTGAGCATACAGAACCCTACGATTGCTGATTAGAACGCTATTCAGGCGTAGTGAATCAGGGGCAACGGAAACCGTATAACCCTCAGGGATATTAGCATGATGTTCGGCTAGATGCTCGTTGAGAGCGACTATGGAGGTGATATTACTAACAGTATGCTCAATCTTTTCCTCATCGACAGACTTAGAGCCGGAACGGTGAGTTCTAGTCATGGCAGAAATAAAAAATAAAAAGATGAAGAAGACGACGGAAGAAAATAAGAAATACCTTTATGGAAGAAAGACTTCGAGCGCCCAGATGATGAAAAGAAAAATTGTAGCTTGAAGTGATATGGAGAGGGTAAAATAACAAAAGTGGGAAAAAGAAGTAAGTGCTAGGTTTTATAACCCTAGTGGCTAAACAAAATGACTGTTGTAATAGTCGTTGCGTGTGGAGCGTCTCGAGGAACAGACGAAAGCAATGAGTACGATTCTAGAAAAACGAGAGGAAATTTTGATCTCACCAATTCCTAGGGCACGCTAACCCCTAGCACCCCTATGAATGGACACGTGTATTCTGGGTCATCATGAAGTCTCCCTCGCATTAATGAGGGAATACCGAGCATTAAATACTCTGAAAAGTAGAATTAGTCTTACAAAACAAGACGAGTGCGATGATGCAATATCCGAGATGACGCGGCTCAGCGTTAACCGAATAGGGAGATAACAAGGTAACACGGAAGAGCGAATTAAACATTGTTCGTTATTCAAGAAAGAATTGCAGACGTTATTACACGACAGGCGTCATCAATTGTTACAAAATGGAGTCAATGTTCGAAGAGAAAAGAAAAAAGAAATAAGAGCCTCTCTGATGACAAGTCCCCTCTGACGACAACTTTACCTGATCATGGAATCGTTTCGGTATTGCCACCGTTACCTGACCAAGTCATCTTTGGAGGAACCTTTGCCAGATCAGCATCGCGAGCCGATATCTCTTCGTGAATGAGAGTTTCTCTTGTCGGCCGCCACTAACTCAGCCTTAGCTACCGCCAACTCCGCCTCTAAAAGTTCTACTTTTGCTTTCCCCTTCGATCTCTCTCTTGCAAGCTTGGCGCGACAATCATTCAGCTCTGCCTGGGTACTAGTTATACGAACCAACCTTTCAATCTCACCTTAGTTCTACATCCACAAAGAAGCAAATAGGTTAATAACCATCACAAGGCAATTATAAGCATTCCATAACACGACATCACATAGGCACATAATCGTATAGGCACAACAAGATTCACACAAGGCACAAATGGTAATGAAATGCATCTCTTTATTAAGTAAGCTTTTAATAAAGGCAAGGCCATAAAGGTTGCGGACAAGGGGGCCGCCCGCACGGTCGACTCAAGACATCCCTTCTAATGAATAACCGAGCTCATAGCACAAGAGACTGATTACTCACTCCCCCAACCCGATTACAAGGATTACAACGTATGCCCTAGTTAAGGTTAAGCGGCCATAGGCTTGAAAAATGCCTTAGACAAGCTTAAACCTTAACACTCTACCCCATTCAATTCGTCGACGCCATCATCGACTGGTCTTTGAGGAATTCTTCAATCAGGTCTTGTGCATTCGCCAGATCTGCTGCGCTCTCCCAACTAATCTCTTCGTCACCCAAGTCTTTCCACTTAACGAGGAATTGTCACTGTTGAATCTTCTTCTTCACATTTTGAATTTGTCTTCCGAATTTTACTATGCGCTCTACAAGGATTGCTTTGGCTACTTTCTCAGGCTGAGGTTGTACCTTGAACCAGACTTCGGCCCTGACTGGTTGACTCCTACTTGGATTTTTCTCATCCTCATGAAACAGTTTCAAGTCACTGACATGAAACACCGGGTGACACTTCATCCAATCTAGAGGGTCGACGCGATATGAGACTCGCCTAATTTTCTCCGTAATAGTCATGAGTCCCTTATATCGTCGTAAGAAATGTCGATCCTATTGTTGCAGAGCTCTGGTCTGTTCTGACATAAGTCTCACCATCACTTTATCGCCAACTTGAAATTCAAGGGCTCTCCTCCCTTTGTCTGCCCACTGTTTCATTCGACAAGAGGCTTTCTCCAACAAGGCTTTAGCTATTTCAATATTCTTCTTCCATTCCTCGGTAAAGTTAAAGGCACTAGGATTATTTCCCCGATATTCATTCACCGTGTGCGGAAATAACGGTACGGTTGTTGGTCTGTAGCAAGTTCAAAAGGGCTTTTATTAGTAGTAGAACTTTTCAGGGAATTGAAGCACAATTGTGCTACGTCGAGGAGCTCGATCCAGTTCTTTTTATTAGCATGAACAAAATGCCTTAGATACTCTTCTAAAATTGCATTCATTCTCTCAGTTTGTCCATCAGTCTGAGGGTGGAACTCTAAAGACATATTCAACCTAGAGCCAAGTAGGTTGAATAGCTCTTTCCAAAAGGTTCTAGTGAATCGAGGGTCTTTATTATTGAGGATGTTCTCCGGAATTCCCCAGTATTTCACAACATTTTTAAAGAACAGACGTGCAGTTTCCTCCGCAGTGCAACTTTTGGACACTGGATTGAATGTTGCATATTTCGAGAACCGATCTACCACCACGAAGATCCCACAAAGATTCCTCACCTTTGGAAGGCAAGTAATGAAATCCATGGATACACTCTCCCACGGCCTGTTAGGGATAGGCAATAGGTCAAGCAATCCTATTGACTTCTGTCTGTCCACTTTGTCCTATTGGCAAATCAAGCAAGTCTTTGTAAACATGCGAACATCGTCTCGCCTGGCTGGCCAAAAGTATGCCTATCTAATAAGCGGCAAAGTCCTACGCCAACTGCAATGTCCTGCCCATGGAGTATCATGACACTCACGAAGTAGCTTCTTCCTTAAGTCTCTTCCTTTCGGTACGTAGATTAATTGGCCTTTTGTCATTAGCAAGTCATCCTCTACCCAAAACCTTCGAGTTTTCCCTTCTTTCATAAGTTTCAATAACACCTGTGTAATTATATCAGACTTCATCTGTTCTTTGATCTCCTCTCTCAGCGAAGTATTGATTTTCCTTACACTAGACTGGGCCATCATACCCATTGAAGCAAAATCACTCTTGCGACTTAATGTATTTATCGCTTGGTTAGTACTTCCCGCTCTATGTTCGAACCGAATGTCAAATTCCGTCAAGACCTCCTGCCATCTCGCTTGTTTGGAAGTCAATTTGGGCTACGTGAGGAAGTGATTGGTCGCCTTATTATCAGTTTTTACAACAAACTGAGAGCCTAACAAGTAATGGCGTCATTTAGTGACACAATACATAATGGCCAGTAATTCCTTCTCTTGAACTGTGTATCTCCTCTCTACTTCATCCAACTTCCTACTTTCATAAGCAATCGAGTGTTGATTCTATATAGTAATACTCCTCCTAATACAAAGTCGGAGGCATCGGTTTGTACTTCATATGCTTGATAGATAGATAAAAAATATGGAGCTCACTACAACAAACCTTCATAGATCAAGTCTAGACAACCTTGTTACAAAGCAAGCATCCAAGACATTAAACTTACACCTACAACAAACCCTTCATTCTGTGTTTCCAATTAGGAAATTAGACAATTCCAAAAGAACCTAAAAAGGAAATACTCTACTCTTTCTGCGATCGTAATTGCATTGCTCAAGTTTTTAAGATTCTATCGACGGACTTCACTTTCTTGGTAGGGTTTTCATTGAGCTGATGCGATTCACCAACTCCAAGACTTACAATTGCATTATTTTTCCTTTTCACTTTCTCCTCACTCCAATTCCACACAGCTTCTTTATCAAACTTCACGTCTCTACTTGTAATCACCTTCTCGGTTTGAAGATTGAACACCCTATAGCCCTTTGAGTGTGAGCTATAGCCGAGGAATACACCTTTCTCATTTTTATCCTCCAACTTGTGTTTTTTTTCTGCTGGAATGTGAATATAACACACAGAACCAAACACTTTTAGGTGTTTAGCACTTGGTTTCATCCCTCTCCAAGCTTCAATTAGAGTGACACCTTCAACAACTCTTGTAGGAAGTCTATAAAATAAATATACAACTGTAAAAAATTTCTTCGGTATGGATTTCTCTGCAAGCATGCTCTTCGCCATCTCCTTGACTGTCCTGTTCTTCCTCTCAAAAACACCATTTTGCTATGGTGTATAGGGCGTTGTGAGCTGTCGATCAACACCATGCTCTTCACAAAACTGGTTAAATTATGATGATGTGTACTCCGTGCCTCTATCAAACCTTAAAGTCTTCAATTTGCATCCACTTTGAGTTTCAACAAAAGCTTTGAACTTCTTAAAGACAACAAACACATTTGATTTCTGTCTTAGGAAGTAAACCCAAGTTATTCTAGTCAAATCATCAATAAACAACACAAAAATACTTATTTGCGCTCATTGATGGAGTTCTCATTGGTCCACAAAGATCAATGTGAACCAATTGCAGTTTCTCACTAGCCATCCAAGCACTTCTAGAGCCAAATAACTCCTTATGCTAACATGAATGATAGGTAGATCCCTAACTATACTTTTTTGATGTGCTAGCTGCAATGCATGAAAATTTAAGTGTCCACACCTCCTGTGCCACAAACTCGACTCATCTACACTACCTTTACATGCACTTACACTAGCAAAATTACATTCAATTAGAAAGCTATTGTGTCTCATTACAACCTTAGTGACTTTTCTGCTTTGTGAATCATAAATAATGTAGTGATCATCTTTAAAATTCAGTGAATAACCCTTCCTCATCATTTGACCCACACTAAGCAAATTATTCTTCAAGTTTGGAACTAAAAGTACATCTTTGATTAGTGTTGTACCTTTTCTGGTTTGCATAGCTACCATTCCTTTCCCTTCCGAATAGACAATATCTTCATTTGTGAGCTTTACACGAACTTTGACTGTTGGGTCTATATCCTTGAACAAGCTTCAGTCATTGGTCATGTGGCTAGAGCAACCACTGTCCAAATACCAAGTTTTGCTGCAACCAGAATTTACTGGAGTATTGACTATGAACATAAACTCTTCTTCCTCCTCTTCTTCTGTGAAGTTTGCTTGCTAGTTCTGGTTTTGAGCTGCAGGTCTTGGCTGTTGAGCATGTTGTTGTTGTCGTCCTTGATTTTGCTTAAATCTGCAAAATCTTTCTATGTGGCTAAATCTCTTGCAGCCCCTACATTGGATCTTCCCTCTGTGCCAGTAATCTTTCTCTAAATGGTTGGT
The DNA here is from genome assembly GCA_963691705.1 of Viola odorata. Classification (NCBI taxonomy): domain Eukaryota; kingdom Viridiplantae; phylum Streptophyta; class Magnoliopsida; order Malpighiales; family Violaceae; genus Viola; species Viola odorata. The sequence goes on from OY829541.1 coordinate 33,100,025, forward strand.
CTTTTTACACACAACAAAAGGAGGAAATTTTCCATTATGCTTGTGATTCTCAGCACCTCCTGAATTTTCTTCATCTTCCTTGCCACCGCTACTACCTTTTTCACCTTTTTTCTTCTCAATTTCCTTGAATCTGGAGTTGTGCCTTGCTTGGGAAGAACCTTCAGTTAAGCTTTCTGACCTATGCACTAGCCTTTGATCATTAGATTGTAAGGAACCTATTAGCTATATAACACCGATCTTAGATAGGTTCCTAGCCTACTCAATTGCAGGAGCAACTGAATCAAATTTTTCAGTAAGAGTAATCAAAACTTTCTCAACAATTCTACTTTCTTCAAACTTCTCACCATGCAACTTCATTTGATTTACAATCTCAATTACTCTAGATAAGTAACCTTTGATACTTTCTGTTTCTTTCATGTTGAGGCCTTTAAATTACCTCCTCAAAATCTACAACTTGATCGATCGCACCTTCTCTGAGCCTTGATACTTGTCCTCTAAGATTTTCCAAGCTTGATGAGTTGTTGTGGCACCAACAAGCCTTGGAAAAATGGACTCTAATACAACTGAATGTAGAAAACTGAGAGCCTTCATGTTCTTGGTTGACTCCTCCTTTTCTTTCTTGATTTGAGCAACTGTCATCTCAACTGCATTTGCTGGCACATAGGGCTTTTCTACTGGCTCCCAAAGATCTTGAGCCATAAGAAAAGATTTCTTTCTTATGGACAAGAAATCATAGTTTTCTCCTTTAAAAATTGGTGGTGCTGGCAAACTCATGTTGGCTGTCATCTGAGTTTCTTAGTTTCAACAGGCCCTTTAAAGATCCAGAGTGCTCCGCTACCAATTGTTGGTTTTGAGTGTTGTGTTATTGTGCAAATTCTAGAGTTGTTTTACTAATTTTTCTACATTTGACAAAAACATTACAGGAGCTCTGTATATAGAGCAATTATGCAGCAACTACTACTGCACTTTTTCAATGCAGCCCATACTTTTCTGTACCAGTAACCATCTAACACCACATATATACAAAATATAAAATACAAAATATCAGTACATTTAGCTTTATACTTTTGACAGTATTTTGGTGTATAAAGCAACAGTGTATACTTCATCAATTAGTGTTAGTTGTAGGTGTTGTTGCATCATCGTGGCTTAAAATTGCATTTTCATTTGGACTTGGATACTCCAACTTAGTTTCCCCAATTTCAAGAGAGGAGTACTCAGTGGCAACAATTCCATTAGCAGAGGAATGGGCATCCACTTGTCCTTCATTTGTTTTAACAGTGGAACATTTAGTTAACTCATGGTTTCTACCTTTATGCATACGCTCCATGGAAGGAGGGAGAATGCTTAACGAAGATAGTTGGCCTTCTAAACCATGTTCAACATCACTAACACAAGATGGCAACTGTAGGGGCCTGGGTTAAATAGCCAATTTTCCAGTCCACGAACTAGAAGTATCATCCCGAGTATATATTTTTGGAGTATCATACAATCATGGTGATCAAGTGTAACTAGGCCAGACTGCAGTCAATAGAGAATTAACAAAAAATCACTAGATATTATACATATAATTGAAAACAAAGCACAACTGAGGGAGCATCATCCACAATGTTCTTCTACATGGTATGAATTTCCTACTTTTCAGGAAAATGAAAACTCAACCTTATCTTAGAAAGTACTAACTAAGAAGGAAACTAAAATGTATCAGTAAAATTGTACAAGAAGCACTAATTCATAGAAAGTATCACATCTGAAACCATTAACATTAACCACCAAGATGCAACACTATGTACAACAAGTGACATTTTGCAAACTAATTGTAAGACTATAACACACCTTCCTTCGATGACGATCCTTGTAGGTTATATACTCTAATGGCACTCGAGCACCCTTAGATAGCTTAGACAACATTGAGATTAGTTCTTCAAGATGTGATATTTCTACATCAGCAAACTTCTTGATAATGGCATGTCGAGGAACTCCAACTTTATATACCATATACCTAAAATAGGCATGCATAACAGTTGTAGTTAATTAAAAATAGAAATTAAGACTTGTTAAAAAGGAGAACATTTATCTTAGATTTAGAAAGCAAGTCTTTGTTTCGAGGTACTTTTAGCATAACACATCAAGGTCATTATTTCTAGGATAATTGCTAGATTACTAATAACTTGTTATTGTAGGCAATGGTTGTTAGTGGCACAACGAGATTCTCTTAGTTCCATTAACCGTTTCAGTTTCATGCAGTCAATATTTCTAGGATACAAATATATCTCCGAGACATTATGCATTTTAAAGAGACAAGTAAATTAAAATGTGAAAAGATTTGGATAAACTGACCCAGGGTCTGAAACATATACAAGACAACAATGGAAACAGAAGTTTCTGACCTGTTTCAAACAAACTGTCATAAGATGCTTGCTACCCAAGAAATAGAAAGTAGTTCCATGCATAAAGAAAATTAAATACTTCACACACAATGCTACATAAACAAATAGAGCAAGCCTACATGTTGATAAGACAAAGGGTGTAAAACTGCACTTACTTCCAGAAAGTGGTCAGGAGTTATAAAATGTAAATCTTGAACCTGAAGCAGCAGTGCATGTACCATTTAGAATTTGCTTCATATGAAACCTAAAGCAACATCAAAAACTAGAGGGTCGGTAGAGGAAAATCACTAAGTGATATAAACCAAGATGGAATTAGACAAAAACCAAATAGTGCCTAATAAAGTACGAGATATGGATACACGACCATACTATTTTTGTATAAGTTGTGGTTCATAATGTACTTGATTCTAATAGATATAAGAAGGAAAATGTTCATAATGCGCTCCCCATAGTCGCATGAGCTAGGGTTAAGCAGAGTCCCGATGATTGTGGGTTTTCATGTTTCATGTAACCATCAAGCTTTCAACTGAACGCTACATCTCTTCTCAAAATAGAAGTCAGTGGATATAACAAGGCATGTATATAGAATTACGCCTCAAAGGACCTCTCATTTTTGTAATAAACCATCACATAAAATCCAAATGAGAGAAATGAAGTCACTTGTAAAGGAAAAATCCATTGTGGTGACATAGTTTAAGCACAAAGAGCATTCAGGAAAAGCATTGAAACTAATCTGGAGTTTTTTATTTATTTCCTAATTTTAAGTGACATATTCAATGGCTATGCAATACCTTAATGCGTATTGAAATAACAATTACTATGCCATAGTGCACGGTCATGGTCAAACCAATTATGGTGTCAAAGCAATAGTCAAATATTAAAGACTAGGATGAAATGTAGTCTGTATAATCAGTACAATGAGTGAGTATATTCTGAAGAATTATGACAAGTAGTTTCTAAAACAAAACTGAAGGCATCAAACATGTCACGGCTGAAGATTAGTAAAGGGTTCATAAAATAAGCAACTTGGGTTGGGCCTGAGGTGCCAGGGAGATCTCTTACAAGTCATTGTTCAAATCCTTGTAAACCAAATAAATAAATAAAAAGATCGTACATAAAAGTGAAATAGGACCAACCTCTATGGTTTTTCTCCTATTTTTTAATGATGCTTACCACTGCAAATCACAATTGAATTAAAAATAGTGCTAAAGGCCAACCACAACAAACTAAACATTTTTCTAATAATAATAATAAATAAAAAAACTATAACATTTTATTTATTAGACTGCCAAATGCCAATACTGATTTCGTTTTACTTATACAGTTGAGTTAATCCATGTATAGAGGATTCTTCAATTGCTAATCTTAGCATGCAGTCATTTTGCCTCACCCTTGTGTTTATTAGAGAACTCTTATGAATGTTTGATTTATTTATAATAAAACATTACGAGCACTAAGCTTATTATGATAAGATCTTTCAACCAAAATAACCATCTGTACAATGGAACTGAAACTTGAATTATTTAGCAAGCATTAAAAGGTATCATTTAGTATGTGAGGGAAGGTTAAGGGATAGGAAAAGAAAATTGGAGTTTAAGAGGCTTATAAGATTTTTTAATGAAAATTCGAAAGATGGATGAAGAGAAGAAAAGAGAGAGATGGAATGACATGTCATAGATACAGGCTTGAGAAGTTGTTCATTGCAGTGAACTAAAAGTGCTATGTAATTGAATTGAGGAAGACATACTTCCCCATTTAGACGTACAAGCACATCCCCTGGCTCCAAGTGCCTGTGAGATGGACCACCTGGTACTTGGCCAAGTCAAGAATTAGAGGATTGATAATAACAGGAACATGGGACCTAAAAGAAAAGTAAACTCATTCACTATCTAGACAATAAAAGACAAAGTGTGCTTACAACGAAGTCAATCACCAACATTCCAGTTTCACCTTGTGGAGACCTAAAAATTCGTTGTCTCGCCTCACTATTCACCAATCACCACCTACCTCTCGTCATCTCCGACGTCTGTCAGAAAGAGTTAGATACCTGCTCTGTTTCATTTTGGTGACCAAGCCTGCGTGTCTCATCAAATCCTTTGTGACAAAATGTCACTTGTCATTAGGGACAATGTTATCAAAGTTGAATCATCCATCAACCATTGTAACCCAATGGAAAAATAAGAAAAATAAGCAACACATCTACATTGATGAAACCAAAAATTGAAGTCCACATAAACAAGTTAAACAGAACAAGATACTTTGACAAGGCATAGTTGAAAACTATTCATAAGAAGTTATGTGCTTCTCCAACTACAAGAATCACTCTTTTTTTACTCCAAACAACCTCATAATTTGCAGTGGAATGAAGAGATTGTTTTAGCATAAAATGTTTGATGAAATGACCACTAAAATAAAAATTCTTCCTCCTTAAATAAATAAATACTTTAACATTAATTGGTCACTTACTAGCAAAAAATACATATACATGAGAAAATAAAAGACAATGATAGCACATAAAGGTTGATCATATGATACGGTCCATGGTTCTCTTGCAAGCTTGGTGGAATTTAGGGCACCAAAGTTGTGCCCTTTTGGGTGAGAAAGTCGTGGGTTTATGTTTTTTGTTTAAGGATCTAGTTCAAGTTGGGATTTGGCACGCTCACACGAAGGAGAAGACACAATCATACACGCAAACACAAATGTGAGGAAAAGGAACTTAGTCGTATGACTAAGGATCTTGTTTGGCCTTTTGATGTTGAAAATTGACAATAAATATGCAACACAAATATGAGACTAAAATAAGTAGAAATTTGAATGTTTTTACTTGACTCAAGCCTTAGGATTTCCAAACCAAGGAGGCAAGCACCGAGAGAGCCTATGTTGGAAATAGAAGGCTTAAGCACTCAACTAAGCTTCAACAAAATATAGACTAAGTTTACAAAATGAAAGGAAAGAGATATTTATACAAGGCCATGAAGTATTGCTCTTCAAAATGTCTAAAAAAGTCCAGATATGTAAAATGAAGTAGAGATTAATGGTATGTCATTAGTGGCTTAACAACATACCGTTAATCTTTGGAAATAATTCAATCTGAGGCTGCTTGTTAACGGTACGTCGTTAGTGGCTTACTGGTATTAAAATGCAGTTTTTTCTTGGCTTCATGCCTTGGGGGTTGGCTCATGGGATGGTAGGGCTTTGTTCTCATGGGCTTCTCCTCCATTTCTATGCGCCATTTGATCATCAAAAGACCTTTGTGGATTGGGTCCAAATGAGGAGGTGGCCATGCTCGTATCATCCCCTCCCTCTTCAAAAGGATTCACCCTCGAATCTATAAGGTTGTGAGGGGTTTCGACATCCTGAAATGCACACATAAAAGAAATAAAGGCACTAGGTGCGGGTGAAGAACACAAAGCATACTTATATTCCCCTTTTGTGGCACATGCACTCAATTTATTTTTTCTCTTTTCTCCACTCTCTTTGCTCACCCTTGCTCACTCTAGCATGCTCACTTTTTTCATGCTTGATGTTTTTATTGCTCACAGTTTTCTCTCCTCTCACTTTTCCTTTTCTCTTAATTTTACAAAAAATATCATACTCGATATGGGCCTTCCCAAGCAATATTTGGTCTGCCAAGACTTGTGTGTGGAGTAAAGGAGGGATGCTAAGCTTTCGGCCAGCATGCTTCAATTTATAATGGTTGGAGTAACCATCATAAAGCACTCTACGATCATATTGCCATGATTGTCCAAGAAGAATATGACATGCTTTCATAGGTACCACATCAAGTAATCATTCATCAATATAACCTCCAATACTAAAAGTAATGAGAACTTGTTTGGTTACCTCAATGCCTCCTCCGTCGGTGAACCATTGCAAGGGATATGGATTGGGATGCTTCGTGGTGGGAAGCTTCAACATATGGACCATCATCTCGCTAGCAATATCCACACAACTCCCATTATCAATAATCATAGACACCACTTGGTCTAACACTTTGCACCGTGTATGGAACAGATTCTCACGTTGCTCTTGACTATCCAGTTCATTCTTCATTTGAGTACTAAGAGTCCAGCGCACAACCAAAGATAAAGAGTTGGCAACATTAAGTACATCATAGTGGCATTCATCATCACCATTCTCACTTTCTGATTCTTCCTTGGCACTCAATTCTTCCTTATCACCACTCACAATATTACCATCTCTAATCAACATTACACGCCTATTAGGACACTCATTAGCCTTGTGCCCACGGCCTTGATATTTAAAAGACATAATTGAGCTTGCGGGTTTGGGATTAAGGTTTGATGTGATCATGAAAGCACCACCCGTGGACACCTTGCAACAAGGCCCCATCACACAAAGTATGACCAAGAGACTCACACTTTAGATTGAGGCCACAATTCCCGGAGAAGCTCACCAAACTGAGAACCGGACCTTGACGCTCATCGCACACCATGCCGAGGGCCATGAGCCAGCCACATCTTCATCGCAAGCCCTAAGTCACTTGCGCGACCACTCATATCTATCGCAAGTGTCATGGCTTAGGCGGACATCACATGAGGACACTTTGTGCCCATCGCAGCCACCGTATGGCCTATCGCACCTATCAGAGGCTTCATGCCTTGACCGAATAAGCCACGAGGCCTCGCCGCATAACCCTAGCATTCCATGAGGATAATCGCACAAGCGCCAAACGTATTTTGAACACCGTAACCTGGCGGCATGCCGCTAATGATACAATTCTAGCACCATCGTATGCGTCAGCCGCGCGCCTTGGGCCAATCGGGCCTCGGCATCGTGCCAAGAGGGCTGTAGCGATTCGAGTGAGGTTAAAAAACCTTAAGGTGTTCAGAGAAAGGTCAGCGCACGAAGGGAGCAAATCTTAGGTCGAGGAGGACATGCGCCGCACCTTAGCTATTTTCAACCAAATTTGATCCTTTGTGATTGTGAGACGTTTGTCTTGAGAGAGCCTTGCTCTTGTGTTCGTGGACTCGAACAAAACCCTAGGTGGCGGTGTCAAGTGGACTCTTGGAGTACCTTATCCTATGAACCTCACTTGTTGATCGGCAGTGTTAGGTGGACTCCTAGTGTACCTTACTTCAGCAAGCATTGTTCAACCTCGACTTGGAGATTGGCGGAGTTAGGTGGATTCCCAACGTTCCTTATATCGAAGAGAAGAGTAGATTGAGTAAATTCCGCGCAACTTCAAACCTTCCAACAACGATCGTCAATTCAATGCGTCCTAGTTATCTAAGATCGTATCAAGGGTAGCGAGGATCGTATCATGTGGTAGCGGAGCTTAGCCATTGCAAGGTTTGATTTATATCAATCTATCCTTTATTTTGTGTCTTGTTATTTCGTTTACAAATTTTTATTTTTGAGTCGTTGTAAAAACAATTCGCCAAAGTATAAGTGATTTGTTTGAGTAAAAAAAAAGAGAGTTGATTAGTATTTGTTTTGAGTCTTTTATTTATCAAAAAGTGTCACAAAATACAGTCCCTAAAGTGTCATAAAAATAGTCACACAAAGTGTCAATTAAAGTCACAAATTGTCTCCAAAGTGTCATTTGTGTTTTGTTTTAATTTTGTCCAGAGTCATGACGGAGCAGTCATACATCAAGCTACAACAAGAGGTTGTTACCCTCATGTAAAATCTCAACACAAGATTTGATGGAATCGAACAAAGACAACAAGCTTTGGATAAGTGCTACCGAGAGCTAACCGAGAGGGTGGTTGGCGGTATACCAATTGGGCAGAATTCGAGAAGGCCTAAGAGTCCCCAAGGAGAAGAGGCGGATGATGAGGAAGACCACAAGGAGGCTGTTCCAAGATAAAGACGTAGGCAGTGAGTTCCTAACGCCAACCCTAGGTGGAGACTTGAACGCGAGCCACCATGGCGCGAACGGGAGCCACCATGGTATGACGACGATGAGCGTGAGCCACACATGTGTGCTCATGGACCGAGACGCCAACCTAGACGAAAGCATTGGTGTAATGAGTCAGAGCAAGAGGACACCTATGAGAGGCAAGGAGCTAATGGCGAAGGGAGAAGGTTGGGTTGTCAAGTTGACGATAACTGATAAGATTTTGTCTTCTGCCGAAGGATGTATGGCGGAACGGCTCCTCTCAGATCAGTGCTCACGACGGTCCGCGGTACCTGCAATACGCCGGAGGGGGTCTCCGGCAGAAACACTCCGATGCTTAAGTCAGTATGTGTACTGAATTTGGCAGAGCTTGGGCCAGTCAGATTACGCTTACCTGCCTCCTTTGAGGGGGAGGTATATATATAGAAGAATTGAGCATTTCCGCGTTTGGGGATAGCATCGTGGTTCGCCCCTCGGATGATATGCTACCGTGGCGATAGCCATGGGATAAATGCTACCACGATAGGGTAGCGACTGAGTGGTCCCCCTGACGCGTGGTATTCCTCAGAATGAGACAGCTCCTCGAGCCATCTAGAAGGTTCATTTGGAAAAACTCCTGAGCGCTGTTTTGCCCTTTTGGCGTCAGCCTCTAGGGGAGGTGGTGGCCCTCTCCCTACCGCGAAGGTGGGAACAGTGATCTCTTCTTTCAGTTCAGGGCAATAGACTGAAATGCCCTTTTCCTTAGGTGGATTGTTATAATAAGCCCAACTGAAAATGAGCCCGAGTTCTCCGTGAGGTATCGGAGCGTTTCCTTGTCAGAAGGTGGTTTAGAGGATTTCTGTCAGGGCTTATAAATTGAGGTTTCTTCTGCGCAAGTTTCCTCGCACTTATACGTCCCTTTCTCTTCCATATTTCGCCATGGATGAACTGACCCAAAATTTCCTGATCTCCAAAACTTTGACCTTGAAGAACCTTACTGAAGGTGACATCGGCTTCCTGGAGAGGATGATCACCAAGACCTCGGAGGATGTCCTGGAGTTGCAGGGGGTATTGACCCCTATTTTGTCCAAACAGCTGGGGATTTCTTTAGAGGACTTCAGTCCTCTGGAGAGCTTGGTGAAGCTGGCCACTACTACTGCCCACCTTGACGTGGTTGCCTCGATGCTGCAGCAGCGGAAGGACTTGCTAGCCTGCTGCTTGAAGGGGATGAGGGCCTGCTCCGCTGAGCTGACCTCCGTTGCTGACGCGCTGAGGGATATCCTAGTCGTATTAGGGGAGGATGATGCCGGATCCAATGCCTGACCGCTGCTTTTGTTTCCTCTTGTTGCCTTTCTCTTATGCTTTTATGTATATATCTGAACGCTGAGGCCGCTCAGGCCATAAATAAATGGTTGTTTTTGCTTTTTCCAGTCTTTTTTTGTCTCGTTTATTTCTTGCTGCATTGGCTGAATGTGTTGGTGGCAAGCCCAACTGAAAATGAGCCTTCTTCAGTACATACCCTTTCAGTGGTTGCGTTCCGTGAATGAGCAATGAATGCTTTGACTCAACTGTTTCCAAAGCCGCCGTTCCAGGGGTGAGTGATTGGGTAGTTATTTGGTGCCTTTTGGTTGGCGTATTTAACGAGCAGGTATATTGGTGCCGGATCAGCTTATGCTATTGCGGTTATTTTTCCCAGACATCTTAATTGATTTTTCAGGATCTGTGCGAGGATCGGAGCGCTTTCTTGGTTATTTAAGGGAAATGCTTTCCCTTTCCCTGTTCAGCTTCATCTTTTCCTTCTCTTTTCTTTTTGTAGGTCAGAATGACAGATTTTTGCGGGCGTGATTCCTTGCCAACACCTCCGACTTCGCCGGATTCGGATAATCCTCCTCCGACTCCTCTGTGGAGACCTACTAAATGTCCTGCTGGACGCCAGGGTCGCAAGAGACCAGTGAAGTGAAGAAGCAGACCTTTGAGTCCTTCTTCGCCGGCTTTGTGCCCCACTACATGATGCTACCGAAAGGTGATGAAGCGTCACCGTCTGCCCCTCCTCCTCTTTCTTTCGAGAATGAGGCTCTTTCTCACGGCAATGATTTAAAGCCAGCAGCTTCTACTGTTGGGGAGAGTTCCCGTGCCCGTTATGACAAGGCGGTAGCCCATGCGACAAAGGTTGTGCCCAAACCTGTCGAATATTTCTTTTCCTATAACAGTGGATTGCCGTCGTCCCCAGAGGACTATGAGTACTGCTATGACATGGATTGGGCTGATGAGGATTAACGCCTCTGTGTTGTATATGCCTATTGGCATTTTATGAATAAGATGATGTTTTCTGCCTTTTTCTTTTGTCGTTATTTTCCGTTAGCCTACTGGTCCTTAGTGATAGCCAGCGTAAGCGGTTGGCTTGGCCGAGGCAGTCACTTCGCAGTTATTTTGACTGGGTCAACTCTGTTGCCCTTTTGGGGAATCACGATGAATAACTTCTCTTTTTCAAATTTCTTTAATGTGCTTCCACGTGGCCAACTTCTTTTTACACGCGTCTCCGCGCGATTGGTGGCTCAATTAATGCGGTGGTATTTTAATCCTTTAAGAGGGGCCATTTTTCTTTTTTCAGAACTTTTGCCCTTGCCTCGAATTTTTTCTCTTATCTTCCTTCGTCTTCTTCCCCGAATATCTTACCGGCCGTCCGTCGTCGTCCGCCGATTCCTCTATAACTCTCCCCTTTCAAGGTACCAATTCAATCCTTCTCAGATTTCCTTTTTGCTGGTTTGTTATGGCTAGAAATAGACCTCACCAGGTTATCTGGAAACCCATGGATCCAGAGGTCGCGCAATCACCCAGTAGTTTTACATGCGATGTGGTTCTGAAAGCCGAACTGGAGGAACACGGTATTACCTTTCCTCCTGGGTATGAGCCCTCTATCCCTGGAAGTGATATGCAGCTCCATAATCCGGCGTGGGGTTACAGTAGGCTTTTTTACTTTAAGATGTTCCTTTACGGTTTCCGCTTTCCTGTTCATGAATCGATACTAACGCTGCTGCGGGAGTATAACCTTAATCCTGCCCAGATAACTCCCTCTTCCTGGTGTGCGGTTTATGCTTTTCTTCGCGCTTGCGAGTTGAAGAACATTTCTACCCCATCTCTCAATTTATTTCGCAAATTCTTTAGTATGAATTGCCATAATTGTTTAATCGAAATTATTCCTCGGTGGAATGACGCGCTCGTGCAGTCGTTCTGGCAGCGTTTTCACGGCTTTAAGAAGGGTGTAGCTGATTGGAAAAGCAGTTTCTTTGTTCTGGAGCTACCGTCCCGTTTGTGGCGTATTAATTTCAACCAGGAGCTGATAGGCCCCATTTGGTCGAATCCCTCGATATTGACCAGGGCTGAGTTGGAGCAAGCTAACGCTCTGTTAGATGAAGGTACTCACTACCGCATCCGTAGCTTTGCCTTGTTCAAACCTCTGGAGGAGTGTGCTATGGGTGAGTCTGCCTCTTTTCGCATTTTCTTTGCTTTTGTCTTTGCGCGTTTCTTTTGTTATAGGATGCTAACGGCTAATTCCCAGGTGACGCTGGCGCTCCTTTGAATGTTACGCCACTTCAAACTTTACCAGCTTCCCCCCTGCCGATGGCTCTAATCAGGGTAGCGTTCGTCCCCCGAGGAGGAGAACCAAGACGGTTGCCCGGGGAGGGCGAAAGCCCATTAGCTCTGCCCGAGTTTCTCGCTTTGTGGAAACTTGGCTACCGGAGCGTCGCAAGAGGATGGACTCCAGCCCAGCCACAACGACGGTGATTGCTAGTGATGATGAGGATGTGGATGTCAAGTCGGACCTTTACCATGCCTCTTCCTTGCATCGGAAAAAACTTCGATTTTCCACGGGTGAGCAGGCCACCGGGACTTCTTCTGTAGATGCAGCAACTGTTCCTATCTCTGCCGCTTCGACTGGGATGAGTGCCTCCCAACCGGTGGGAGTTACTGAGGCGCCGGCTGCTACGTGTTCTGCCGAGGCGGAGGTTCCATCAACAGCGTGTCCTCTTCCTACAGTTGACGCTCCCGATTCTCCCATTTCTCATTGCATTCCTGACGTAGTCGCTACACCTTCTACTGCGGATTCGACTACTGGGCTACCGCCTAAAGTCCTTCCACAACTGTTCTTTTCTCCTATCACGGATGTTTTTCCCGGGAGTTCTTCTCCCACTCCGTCAATCAATCTTTCTTATGGCAGTCCTACCGAGACCCCCTCCTACCGTATGGGCTTGAAGGGATTCTGCTTTGATGGTCTTCGTGCTGTCGGGGTTCCCCAACCTTTTTCCAGGGATGAGTTTACTGCGCCTTTGATAGGAGAGATGCTGGGCTTCCAGAAGGAGAAGGAAAAGTTTCTTCAGCTTCCTCCACCGGCTCGTTTTCGCCATATGATGAATGATTCTCTGGATTTCTTCCGTCACCTGAACTATCTGTTCGAGATTCATGATCGCGAGTCACACAATTTTTCCAACGCGCTGTGCGTTAAGCAAGTGCAGCTTGAGAAAGCGGTGGAGCAAATGGGGTTGCTAACGCGTCTTTGCGATGAGTCGCAAAAGGAATTAAATAGAGAGAGGTCTGTCGGTAAAGCAAAGGTGGAAGTTCTGGAGGCAGAGTTAGCGCTGGAGAGGAAGAAAAATCTCCTTCTTCGTGAAGAGATGTCTGCTCGAGACGAGGAGTCCGCTAGGACATCATTAAAGGAGGAATGATGGAAGAAGAAAATCTTGGAAGTCTTTACTTCTGGATTCGCAACCCGTTTCAAGGGTAACTCTTCCGACCCTGCCCAGGTTGCTGACTATATTTCTACCGTGATGGATAAGGTTAGCAAAGGCGGGATTGGTTCTTCTGCCTTAGAAGGGGAAAGGGGCTAATGCCAAATATTGGGGCGCCGCTTTGCTTTTCGAGAAGTGTCACAACGGGTTTCTGGACCCTCGCTTGTTATTCTTATTGTTGTCTGCTTCTATTTTTTCCCGAAAACCATTTGTCATTATTCCTCTTGTAATAATGCTGACGCTGCATAACCTTTTTCGCATTCGTGTGAATTGTTGTGATGCTATCGCCATCTCTTCATTATCTTCCTTCTGTTGCCGCGCCGTTTGGCTAAGCCAGCATTGCTTTTTAGGTCATTAAATACCGCAGTCCTTCCATTTAATGTGATCTGAAAAGCAATGATGGAAAAGGACACGTGTCTTTCTATGAAAAGGCGTTTGAAGCAAGCGTCTCCTAGGGAGACGCGAATCGCCGAAGCGTTTCGTCATCATTTTTTAAACTTGTATCTCATCGCGCGTGCCATATTTCCCGACGCGCTGCTTTGCCATGTGTCCGTCGCTGATTGGTCACGCCCTTTCAGTGTTATATATAATGTTTTTCCTTCCTCCTTTTTCTTTTTTAATCTCCTCTCTCGCACGCTGCTGCTTTCTGGACAAACAACTCGCGCCGCTCTCTTCTTTTTGGTCTAAGACTCCTGGTGTTCTCTTTGCGAAGGTACACACCCTTTCTTTGCTCGTCACTTCTCCTTTATTGGTCATGGCTAAGACTAAGAGATCTTCCGATTAGGGGGATCCTCAAGGGTCCGCCGGAGAAGAGAAAATTAACATTACCCCCACTTCTCTCTATACTCTGCCCTTAGTTAATCGTAGAATTTCCGAGTGTAATGCGCGATTTCCCAGAGAATATCCCGTGCACGCTGCTTCCGAATCACTTCTCCTGAACAGCGTTCTGCCCGGTAACAGTAAATATTATATGCTAAGTTATTTGACCATGGGTTTTGTCTTCCTCTTGACCCGCTTGTTGAGTTGCTATTGGCTGATTCTGATTTGGCTCCAGCTCAATTGAGCCCTAACGCGATTTGCGTTGTCAGTGCCTTTGCCGCACTGTGCCGTTTCAAGGGGATCGAGTTTCCCACTCTGGCCCTGCTTCATGACATTTTCCAGTTGTAGCCCTTTACCTGGAAGCTTATGGGTATCGAGTCTTCTGTTCCTCATTGGAAAGAAGAATTTTTTATTATTGATTTGCCCGAGCCGTTATGGAGGGCCGACTTCAATGAGAAAATTAAAGATGGAGCTTGGGGCCATCGGAAACCCCTTTCTGATCCAGAAGATGGCTGGTTGAAAATGCTACTTCAACTAGAATTCAGCGTTGATGCCCGAAAAGTGGCTAACGGTCTGGAAATGGAACAGTGCAAAAGGGTGAGCATTTGCCCTTTTTCTTTTTGTGCTGCCAAGAGGTACTAACGCTAACATTTCTTTAACTGTGCAGTGCCTCCGCCTGGTTGGGAGCCCGAGTACTTCCGGAGGAAGAGGAAACAGGAACAAAGGAAGAAAGCTGCCGCCGCCGCTAGGGCTGCTGCTGCCGCTGCGGAAGAGGAAGGCATTGCTACCGCTACGGGTACTACCTCATCGCCACCTCCTCGCACCCTTGTTGCAAGGAAGAAGAGAGTGAGGAAAACACGTGCCACGCAACCCGTTTCTCTCCACACTGTTGTTTCTTTAGAGGCGACAGTTGATCCCATTCCTACCGCGATACCTCTGGTTTCCACAGTCACCCAGGTATGCGTTCATTTCTCTCTAAGGTTTTCTTCTCTTCTGTATAATTTTCTTATCATGCGTGCACTGCGTTTTCTAGGAGGCTTCCACTGTTTCTGCTCAGTCAACCTCTCCAGGTGATATGTCTGTTGCTGAGGTCCTTCGAGAGCGTCAGAAGAAGGCTCGCTATGAGCTTCAGCACAACCCTACCTCTTCTGCTACGAATCCTTCTCTGAACGTCCCTGAAGGCGGCGGTATTCTTGCCAAGCAATCGCAGGGTATTGATTTCGGTGGTAGTCCTCGCGTTTTAGGTGATTCCTCCACCGCGACAGGCTATAACCTTGAAGTACTTGGTGGTGATGGGTCCCTAGTGCCCAACGTGGGAGGTTCTGACAGTCGTCCCTCTTCTCATGCTGCTCTGTTCTTTGTTCCAATGTCTCCTCCCACTATTGCGAGAGGTGGCCCTGCCCCTGCTTTGATAGCCGGTGTCTCTACTTATAATCCTCCCCTCATGCCCACTCATCATGTTGGTTTGCGTTCCTTCAGGGACAACATTTTGCAATTTCCTGCCGGGACCGATCATGATTCCATTCTCGCGTCTACCTCTTACCTGGTAGCCGAGATTATGTCTCTTCCAAGGGAGAGGGATGCCTTTGCGGCTAGGAGTGAGCAGGAGCGTATAAACTTTCTTCGCTCCCAAGCGCTTTCTTTTTTCTGCCACCTCCATTACATGGATGAGGAGAATGCTAGGATTGCCGCAAACGGGCAGGGGAGATAACCAGGTTGCAGAACGAGAGCCAGAGTTTTGTGGATGCGCTTAACCTTGCCAACCAAGAAACGGAGTCTGCCCGACAGGAAGTGACGACTGTCAAGCAAGAGCTGGAGGCTGTCAAGCACGCTTTGGAGGAGGAGAAACGGAAAAGTGCCAATCTGACCGAACGCCTTTCTCGTGAGGAGAATGAGTTACGCCAGGAGAGGCAGAGGAATGCCGAGCTGACTGCCGATCTGGCTTTAAACGTTGAGAAGAATCAGTGGTACTTGAAGGAAGGCGCAGGGCTCATGTCGGAGGCGTTGATGCATCATCATGGGGTAGAAAAACTCCGTATCGATGAGCTAGCCGCGTATTTTGATAGGAGAGTCTCCACTATTACTGATGACGACTTCTATTTATGGAAATCGAAGCAGCAGGGAGGAGTCAACGCACCACCCCCTCCTTAGTTTTTTGAATTTAGATATATTCTGATTTTTGCGGCCGACGAGCCCTTCCTTGTTTTGTAATATTAACGATATCACTTTTTGCCTTGGTTGGGCTACCCCTTTTGAACGGAACTTCTTTATCTGTTCTGTTTCATAATACTGCTTGCGCAATTATTCGTCCGTGGCGTTTGCTGCCGCGCCTCTATGGATATGCCCACTTTGCTCTCGCATGACCTTCATACAGGTTCCTCAGCCCTCAGCTGCCTTTTCGATGGCCTTATCGTTGCCTTCCGATAGCATTTCCAAGAATGACCCAGCATTGCTCATATTCAAATCCCCCTTTGTTGTCAAGGGATCTTTCTTGCCCCGTTAGGCCTGCTACGACGTTGTTGTTTCAGTACGGATGTCTTTCCAGCCTTACTTCGCTGGGCATCGACCGCTCAATTTCTAGCTGGAGTGTCCCCTCCTTCCTTCCGCCGGAGATTGGCTGGGGGAGTGACTCATCTTAGCGAGCTGTCTGATCAGGACCAGCCATCGCAAGGATAGGATTTTCACTCCTAAGCATTGAAACCTCGCGTCCCTGGAACGTGCCTCGTCTCAATGGGCCGTCTATGTGAGCACGGTTACCACAAGGATAGGATTTTCACTTCCAGGACGGAGTTGGTCTCTCCTTGGGGTCGTGCCTCGTCTTAATGGGTCGTCTGTGTGAGCACGGTTGCCACAAGGATAGGATTTTCACTCCCAAGGATACCGGGGTGTGCCTCGTCTTAATGGGCCGTCTATGTGAGCACGGTTGCCACAAGGATAGGATTTTCACTCCCGGTAGCGTTTGGGGTCGTGCCTCGTCTTAATGGGCCGTCTGTGTGAGCACGGTTGCCACAAGGATAGGATTTTCACTCCCAACGCTTAGCCATGCCAGGGCGTGCCTCGTCTTAGTGAGCTGTCTGATCAGGACCAGCCATCACAAGGATAGGATTTTCACTCCTGGCATGCTTCACTATCTGCATTTTATTCAACAACAAACGCACAGAAAGGTATATCTTGTTAGAATAGTATTGATGTTACCAGATAGGGTGAGCTAGTTCCTGGCGTGGTATAGCTTCAGCCGGGCTATATTCCACGAGTTCTGTAGAGGCATTCCATCGAGCGTTTCCAAGTGGTAAGCTCCTCTTCCCATAATACGGGTGACGCGATACGGTCCATCCCAGTTTAGGCTGAGTTTGCCCATGCGTTGCCCTGCCGCTCGTCTATCTCTGAGCACTAAATCCCTAGCTTTGAGCAATCGCTCTCTCACTTGCCGGTTGTGGTATTGCGCCATTTTTCTTTTGTAGTGCAGAGTTTTCAGCAGTGTTCCTCATGTGTTTCTGGTAGGGCGTCAAGGTTAGCACGTAACCTTTCCTCGTTATTTTCTTCTCTGAAATGAGCCACCCGAAGGCTCATCATTCTGATCTCAACCGGTGTGACAGCTTCGGTTCCGAATGCTAACGCAAACGGGGTCTCTCCAGGGCCGGTCTTAACAGTCATGCGATAGGCCCATAGTACGTATGGCAGTTCGTCCGGCCATTTCTTTTTGGAACCTTCCAGGTTTCTTTTGATGCCACCAAGGATGCTGCGGTCGGTTACCTCTGCCTGACCATTGGTTTGGGGGGTGTGCCACGGAAGAGAACCTTTGTTCGATCTAGAATCCCGCACACTGATCCCTGAAGAATTGGCTTGTGAACTGTGCTCCATTGTCGCTAACCAGTATGCGCGGAACCCCGAATTACTTGGTGTTTGAAAAAATGCCAAATTTTTTCAGTGGTGATGGTGGCTAGCGCCTCGGCTTCGGCCCATTTTGTGAAGTAGTCTACCGCCACGACCACGAATTTTAGCTGAGATCTAGCCATTGGAAACGGGCCTAATATGTCAATGCCCCATTTGGCAAACGGGCATGGAGCAATTATTTATGAGATTGGCGTGGCCGGTTTTCGAGGGATCTTAGCGTATTCCTGACATTTCTGACAGGTTTTCACGAAGTTATGGCAATCTCTTCGTATGGTGGGCCAGTAGAATCCCGACCGAAAGACTTGAGCTGCCAGAGTATCGCTCGCGATGTACATGCCGCATATCCCTTCGTGAATTTCTCTCAGCACATGCAGGCCTTCTTGTTCCATTATGCATTTAGCGGTTGGATGGGAGAAGCACCTCCGTATTAACTCTCCATTGTAATATGTACATCGCGCCGCTTGTTTTAGGATTTTCTTTCTTTCCGCAATTTCTTCTGGTAGCCTATCATGTTTCAGATATTCTACCACTGAGATCCTCCAGTCACTTTCTATTTCTTCCACACACAACGATGTTTGCTCCTCCATGAAAGAGGGTATGGATAGCTCCCCGTAATGTACCTCGTTGGGTATGGAGGCGTCTACGTTGGCTGTCATCTTGGCGAGGCTATCGGCCTCTTCGTTACTTTCTCTAGGGATGTGTTCGAAGATGACCCGAGTGCCTTTTTTCTGCATCTCCGACAGCTCACGCTTTACTTTGGCCAAGTATTGAATCATGACGGGTTCTCGGGCTTGGGAGTTTCCAAGGACTTGATCCATTATCAATTTAGAGTCTCCTTGTATCTTTAGGCGCAAGCCGTATTGCTCTTCCGCCACGGTAGAGGCTTCGACGGAGAAGGTGTTTCCAATTCTGAGTCCTGCCAGCAGCGCTTCATATTCAGCGGCGTTGTTGGACAACGGCTGCAGGATTCTGATGGCATATCGCATTTCCATACCGTTGGCCCCACCAGGAAAACGCCTGCTCCTGCTAGCTCTTGATTTTTTGCACCGTCCACGTGAATAACCCATGAGTCTGCGTGGGTTTCCGGGAATGGTAGGCATGAGTTTTATGGTTCTTCCTCTGACAGTTTTTCCAACACCTCCTTGGTGAATGTGCACTCCGCTATGTCAGCTAACGCCTGGGCTTTTATTGCCGGCCTGGCTTTGTATTGCAGCCCGTATTGTTCGAGCTCGATTGCCCAAATCAACATTCTCCCTGAGGACTCCGGCTTTCTAAAAAAAAATCTCAGCGGCTGATCAGTTAGAACGGTAACGGGGTGGGCCTGGAAGTATCGGTCCATCTTTCGCGTTGCCTGTATTAGAGCAAGCGCTATCTTCTCGATGCGGGCGTATCGTAGCTCCGCGTCTTTTAATATGTGAGTCACAAAAAATACAGGGCGGTGTACATGCCCTTCACTTCGTACGAGGACGGCGTTGACTACCTCGTCAGCTACTCCCAGGTATAGGTATAGCTCATCGCCGAACTCAGGCCTCGTTAGCACTAGATCGGATGACAAGTAGGCTTTCAGTCCTGCAAACGCGTTTTCACATTCCTCTGTCCACCCGAATGGGGCCTTATTTCGAATGACCTTGAAAAAGGGGAGGCATCTCTCTCCTTGCTTAGATATGAACCGTCCTAACGCGATGATGCGGCCAGTGAGCTTTTGTATTTCCTTGATGGTTCGCGGGGATATCATGTCCTGAATGGCCTTTACCTTTGAAGGGTTGGGCTGGATACCCTTTCGACTGACCACGTAGCCCAAGAATTTTCCCGTTTGGAACGCGAACATACACTTTCGTGGGTTCAGCTTCATTTTGTATTTTTTCATCACATTGAAAACTTCTTCCAAATCGGCAAGATGGTCTCCGAAGCTTTGACTTTTAATCAGAATATCGTCCACGTAGACCTCGACATTTTTCCCTATTTGCTTTTCGAAAATCCTATTCGTCATGCGCTGGAACGTTGCCCCGGCATTCTTCAGCCCAAACGGCATTGCGGTGTAGCAATATGTAGCCCTAGGGGTGATGAAGGCAGTTTTTTCTTCGTCTTTTGCGGCCATTGGGATTTGGTGATACCCGGAGTTGGCATCCAGAGAGCTTAAATAAGCGTACCCCGTAGTTTGGTCGACCAGCTGGTCAATTCGAGGAAGGGGATAGCAATCTTTGGGACAAGCGTTATTTAGGTCAGTGAAATCGATGCACATGCGCCAATCTTCGTTAGGCTTTGGAACTAGCACCGGGTTAGCCAGCCAGGTTGGGTACTGAACTTCTCGAATGAACCCCGCGTCCATGAGCTTCAGTAACTCCTTCTCGATAGCTGCTACTTTTTCTGATGAAAAGACGCGTCGTTTCTGCTGAATAGGCTTGGCCTCAGGGCTGACGTTTAGTCGATGCTCCGCGACTTCTCGCGAGATTCCAGGCATGTCCGCTGGTTTCCATGCGAATTCTCCCTTGCATTTTCTTAATAGTCGGGTTAGTTGCACGCTCTCTTCAGGGCTCAGTTTCTCACTGACCAAGAGATTTGCCTCATTGTCCTCAGCGATAGGTATTGACATCATCTGATCTAGTGGCTGAGTGTATTTTTCTTGTTTATCATCGAAAGGATCGTCTGCCACGCAAACGTAGCGGTCACAACTCCTCTGAGTCATAAGCAAATAACATTCGGCTGCCAGTTTCTGGTCTCCTTTGATTGAGACCACTCCATCCCACGAGGGGTATTTCATCCGCAGGTGTTTTTGGGATATCGCTACCCCGAAACGATTGAGGAACGGTCGCCCTAGTATAGCATTGTATGGTAACGTTAGGTCTACAACCAGGAATAATAGCTCTTCAGAGCGCTTGGATGTGTCTTCTCGGAAGTACACTGGCAAGGATGTTATTCCGGCTACCGGTATCGGTACGCCATCAATCCCGACAATTGGCCTTACGCATGGCGCTACCTCACCATCAGGGCGTTTCATCAAGTTATACGCTTCCAGCGAAAAGAGATTTACTACGCTCCCGTTGTCAACAAGGGTTCTCCTCACCCCGTGACTTCCTATGACAGGTGTGACTACCAACGCGTCGTTGTGTGGGAAAACAATGCCCTTTTCGTCTTCTTCTGAGAAGGACAATATCATTCTATCTAAGGCGTTTACCGCCTCAATTTTTACCTGGGCGCTTTCTCGCTTGCGCTTTTCCCCAGGACTGGGCGTTTGTGGTATGACCTCTTCGAAGTAGGGTGTTCCCCCGGCAATAATATTAATCATAGGCATCTGATCGCTATGAACAACGAGAGCTTCTCTATTTTGTCCAAGGGGAATTGCGTTAGCCCCCGTGGCGCGTGAAGGCGTTTGCCTCTGATCAGTTGTCATTCCCGTTGGGTTGTTCCTGGCCTCTTCTCTTGCCTTGGTGGAAAATTCTCCTAGGTAGCCCTCTTCGACCAATCACTCTATGGCCAATTTCAGTTCTCTGCATACATCCGTCGAATGTCCCTTGACCTTGTGGAACTTGCAATACGCGTTTTCCCTTCCTCCCATTGATAACAATTGGAATGCTCCTGACGGCAATATTGTAGCCACGGCATCTATCCTTGACGAGTCTCTATACGCTTCCCTGAAAAGCCAACCTATCGCCCGGGCCGGCGGAAGTTTCCTAGGATGGTCGACTTCAGCGGGGGGGGATCTCATGCATCTTTACGCGCACGGCGTCATCCCATCCTAGAGGAACTAAGAGGATGTCGCTCCTGATAGGCCTTATGTGATTATCGCCCGCGATGACTCACCCATTATCTCTGGAGGCGATAACTTCGGACGATGCTTATCGCTGCGCCCTTATCGCTGTCAGGTATCGCCAACTTCGGCCTATAAATACCCCCATCTTTCCAAACAGAAGGTAAGATCGAGATCATCTTGGAGAACTTCTACCATTCTAAAAACTCGAACTGACTTAAGCATCGGAGTGTCTACGCCGGAGTCCCCCTCCGGCGCTTTGCAGGTATCTTTGACGCCGATCGCTTCCCCTCCGACTAGCTGCAGCAGCCGTTTTCCGACCCGAAGAGATCTCGGATCTTATCAAATGGTGCTTTCATTGAGAGCTTTGGTGTATTAAGTGAGCGTCCTTAATAGCCAAGCTCTGTTTAGTTGGGAGATCGGAACGGTTATGACAGCCAGATCGGAGCCAGACCGGTCTACATTTTCCAATATTCCTTTCTCAACTCGCAGGCGGTTATTTCCTTTTGCTACTGCTGACCTCTCTATGACGACGCAATCGACTATCTCGGGACCTCTGGACCTCTCGGTCGGGATCGCCGGAGGATCTATCTCCTCACAGACGGTCATTTCTTCATCACAGACAGCGGGATCTGATCTTTATACTCCTCTTTTGGAAGGATCTGCGCTTAGCAGTGAAAATCCCTTTGCTATGGAAATAGCGGCCCTTCGTTCCCACCTGGAATATTTGACTGAAATGGCCACTAGAGTCACGCCCGGTGCTTCTGGATCTAGCGTTCCTCCTCGCGTCTTGTTCACATCATCTATTGTTGCTGATCGACCTCTGCCCCCGTTGTTTCCAGAGAACCCCCAAGTGCCTTTATCCGCAGGAAATCCCTCGGTTGGTCGCGTACAGCTCACTCAAGGAGGAGTAGAGGCTTATGTACCGCAAATGCCGCAAAGACTTCTTCTGCAGGAAGACAGGCAGCTTGAGGCGTTAAGGAACCGTTGGGCCGGACGGAGGGAAGGAACAAACAGGAGTTTATCTCCCGTGTACAGTGAAAGATCTAGTAGCAGAAGAAATCGAAGTCGCTCTCCCAGGAGTCGCAGTCGGTCTCCCAGGCGACATCATATACCTGAACTAAGGGAAGGAGGGCGACAAGAAGACATATCTCCCCCACGTCATGCGCGTGAGATTCTTGATGATACCTCAGGTCACCCTTTCAGTCGTCGTGTAAGACGTCACAGGGTCAGCAGGCGAGTGAAGCTTCCCGCTGATACTTATGATGGTACTAAAGATCCTATTTCGCACATCAACAAAGTGAAGGATTTCGTCCAGTTTCAAACTCACAGTGATGCGGCTTTATGTCAGATATTTGTTATGACCTTATCGGGAGTTGCTCGTCTTTGGTTTGAAGGTCTTCCTGGCGGATCCATTAGTAATTTCACACAGCTGGAATCCAAATTTCGGAGCAGATTTAGTACAGCAATTCCAATTCGGAAATCTGCCGCCGCGTTATTTGACATACAGCGGAAGCCCCAAGAGACATTGAAATAATTTCTTAGCCGATTCGATCTGGAAATGTCATTAACGCCGGGCGTTACCGTTGATTTCGCCATAGAAGCTCTGAAAAGAAACTGCCATTACGGAAAACTGAAAGATGCATTGATGGTGGATCCTCCAATATCCTTGGACGCACTAAGACTTAAAGCCCATAATTATGCGAAAATGGAAGAAGAAGAAAATAGAAATAGAACATTTGATATGCCGCCTGGGGCACCTCGCATCCCTGCCGCTCCCGCAAATCCCCTGGTTGACGATCATTACACTGATGATTACGCTCGACGGAAAGATTACATCCCAAAGACCTACGATAAGCAAAAAGGAAATTCCTCGAAAGGAAGACAAGGTAGTTCCCCTCGTCAGCGTCAAGGGAACGCTAACAAAAATCGGGCGTATGATCCGGATTTTCCCTCCTTGAATGTACCAAGAGCGGAGATATTGGCGATAGCGGAACAGCGAGATCTTCCTATCCGTTATCCGGCGCCCACGAAACCTAGAGTGCTTTTAGGCAGGAGAGAAAACGCTTACTGTAAATTCCACAAAGCCAGAGGACATTCCACAGAGGCTTGCAGAGAATTAAGGTGGGCGATAGAACGCTTGGTGGAGGAAGGATATCTGGGAGAATTTGCGACTCAAGTAAGGGAAGATGCCCGAAACAATCCGATAAGAAGAGCGGTAGACGAGCGACCAAGGCCCCCTCCAGCCCCACAGCCGGATAACGCTCCCAAAGGAAAGGGTGCGGAAACCTTCGCGATAGATGGCGACGACATCCCCATAATCAATATCATAGCAGGAGGGATCCCCTACACAGATGAATTAGAACAGTCGATGGTGGCGAAAGGCGAAAAGCGTACGCGAGACGGCATGACAAAGAAAGGTGGAGCAATAGACATACTTGATCGCATGATCTTATCCTTTTCAGAAGAGGATGAGAAAGGCGTTATCTATCCCCATAATGACACCTTGGTAGTCACACCTGTCATCGCCAGTCATGGTATAAGAAGGACTCTTGTGGACAACGGGAGTGCCGTGAACCTTTTTTCGCTGGAAGCTTACAATCTCATGAAACGCCCCCACGACGAGTTAACGCCTAGTAAGAGACCCATAGTCGGAGTGGATGGGACCCCTATCCCTGTTACGGGAGTAATCACCCTACCCGTATACTTCCGAGAAGACACTTACAAACGGTCAGAAAATTTGTTGTTCCTTGTCGTGGATCTGAATTTGCCCTATAACGTCATACTCGGATGGCCTTTCCTCAATCGCTTTGGAGCGGCGATATCACAAAAACATCTAAAGATGAAATACCCCTCCTGGGACGGGGTGGTATCGATAAAAGGTGATCAGAAACTGGCGGCAGAATGCTATTCGCTCATGACTAGGACGAGCTGCGATAGATACGTGTGTATAGCGGCAGACCCTTACGAGCAGGGTGACAAAAAACGCGCTCAACCCCTTGACAAGATGGTGCCCGTATCAGTGATAGGCAAAGAGGGAGCCAGCTTCCTGGTCAGCGATAAGCTCAGCCCAGCGGAAAATCTTCAACTGGCACGGCTGCTGAACAAATGCCGAGGAAATTTCGCATGGGAACCCGCCGATATGCCAGGTATATCCCGAGAAATAGCCGAGCACAGGCTTAACGTTGACCCCAACGCCAAGTCAGTTCAGCAAAAACGACGGGCGTTCTCCACCGAAAAAGCTTCGGCCGTGGAAAAGGAGGTTGTGAAGCTCCTTGACGCGGGTTTTATTCGCGAAGTACAATATCCCACTTGGTTAGCCAACCCGGTTCTTGTTCCTAAACCCAATGGAGACTGGCGTATGTGCATTGACTTCACTGATTTGAACGATGCTTGTCCTAAGGATTGCTACCCGCTTCCTCGCATAGATCAGTTGGTTGATCAAACTGCTGGGTACGCATATCTAAGCTCGTTGGACGCCAATTCCGGATATCATCAAATCCCTATGGCCCTAGAGGATGAGGAGAAGACCGCCTTCCTTACTCCTAAAGCCACGTATTGTTACACAGCGATGCCATTTGGACTAAAGAACGCGGGGGCCACGTTTCAGCGAATGGCAAATAAGATTTTTGAGGAACAGATAGGGAGAAATGTGGAAGCATATGTTGACGACATACTGGTAAAGAGTGCAAATTTTCATGATCACCTGCAGGATCTAAAGGAAGTTTTTGATGTAATGACAAGGTATCGCATGAAGCTAAACCCCCGGAAGTGCATGTTTGCATTCCAAACGGGTAAGTTCTTGGGCTACGTAGTTAGCCAGAAAGGTATCCAGCCTAATCCATCCAAGGTTAAAGCTATACATGATATGATATCGCCAAGAACCGTTAAAGAAGTGCAAAGGCTAACAGGGCGCGTTATCGCTCTGGGACGATTCGTCTCCAAGCAAGGAGAAAAGTGCCTCCCCTTTTTTAAAGTCATACGACGGAAAGCCACGTTCGGGTGGACCCCAGAATGTGAGCAAGCATTTGTGGACTTAAAGGACTATTTTTCATCTGATTTGTTATTGACAAGGCCCGAGTCCGGCGATACTCTGTACTTCTACTTGGGCGCGGCGGACGAAGTGGTCAGCGCCGTCCTTGTTCGTGACGATAACCGCACTCATCGCCCAGTTTACTTCGTGAGTCATGTCTTAAAGGACGCGGAACGGCGATATGCTCATATTGAGAAAATAGCGTTCGCCCTTATACAAGCCGCCCGCAAGATGGACCGATACTTCCAGTCTTATCCTATCGTTGTACTTACAGACCAACCCTTGAAGAGGATATTTCGAAAGCCTGAATCTTCAGGAAGAATGCTGATCTGGGCCCTAGAACTCGAACAATATGGTTTGAGATACCAGTCAGGGCCATCCGTAAAGGCTCAGGTCCTTGCTGATTTTATAGCGGAGTGTACTTTCACAGAGGACCCTTTGAGTGGTGTACCGAAAGCGGAATGGAACGATATGGATCTCCCGTTCCCAGAAACTTATACAGATCTTTGGATCGTTCATGTGGACGGAGCCAAAAACCAAGAACTGGCGGGGGTTGGAGTCTTCATAAACGGGCCGCACGATATGCATATACGGTATGCTATTCGAATCTTGCATCCTTTGTCCAATAACGCAGCCGAATATGAGGCGTTGCTAGCTGGACTCAGAATAGGAAGAGAGTTTTCTTCTAAGGGAAGGCGCGATACCGGCCAAACAGGAGATCTGCGTCTAAAAATTTGTGGAGACTCCAAACTGATAATTGACCAGGTCTCAGGACACTCTCAGGCTCGAGAACCTATCATGGTGCAATACCTCTCTAAGGTAACGCGAGAACTAGTGGAAATAAAGAAAGAGGGCATGCAAGTCAGCTTCGAGCACGTCCCCCGAGAGGAAAATGCTGAAGCCAACTACCTTGCCAAGCTGGCCGCGAATCCTGAAGCATCTATACCTAAAGATGTGTATTATCGTGAGCTAGCGGTGCCGTCCTTCATGGAGGAGCAAGCCTCTTTGTGTGTGAATGAGCTCGAGAATGATTGGCGGATTCCGGTAATAAAATACCTGATGCACGAAGAGCTGCCCGACGATAACGCTGAAAAAATGAAAGTGCTAAGACAGGCTGCTCGTTGCACATACTATAACGGGGATCTAATTCGAAGATGTTTTTCTCACCCGGCGTCAAATGTATAACCGAACAAGAGGGCCTTCACACCTTACGCGAAATCCACGAAGGGATATGCGGAATGCACGCGTCAGGCGGCACCTTGGCGGCACAAGTTTTCAGATCAGGATTCTACTGGCCCACTATACGAAGGGATTGCCACGAGTATGTACAAGCTTGCCCCAAATGTCAGGAATTCACTAAAATTCCTCGACGTCCAGCTACGGAAATATCGGAAATCATCGCCCCTTGCCCTTTTGCCAAATGGGGGATTGACATCCTGGGTCCATTTCCAAAGGCAAGGTCCCAACTGAAATTTGTTATAGTGGCTGTGGACTATTTTACGAAGTGGGCGGAAGCTGAAGCAGTTGCCACAATCACGGCGGAAAAAACATGGCGTTTTTTCAAACATCAAGTTATCATGAGATTCGGGGTGCCTCGTATCCTTGTCAGCGATAACGGGACCCAGTTCACCAGCCAATTCTTCAAAGACCAATGCTCAGAATTCGGGATTGAGCAGAGATTCTCTTCCGTGGCTCACCCACAAACCAACGGACAAGCAGAGGTAACTAATAGGAGCATCCTCAGCGGTATTAAGAAAAACCTAGAGGGGTCTAAGAAGAAGTGGGCATACCGCGTGACCGTAAAAGTCAGCACTGGAGAAACACCTTTTGCGTTGGCTTTCGGAACTGAAGCCGTTACGCCAGTGGAAATTGGGGCCATGAGCCTGCGGGTGGCTCACTTTCGTGAGGAATGGAACGAGGAACGGTTACGTGCTAATCTGGACGCGTTACCAGAGGTTCGAGAAGAAGTCCTACTGAAAACGCAACACTACAAAAGAAAAATGGCCCGTTATCATAACAAACAGGTCAAAGAGCGATTGTTGAAAAACGGTGACCTTGTGCTCCGAGACAGGCGAGCAACCGGACAACGTATGGGAAAGCTTAGTCTTAACTGGGAAGGACCGTATCGCGTAACCCACGTTGTCGGAAGAGGGGCCTATCGCCTGGAGACACTTGACGGTACGCCTTTATCCAACTCCTGGAATATCGCTCGTTTGAAGTTATATTATCCTAGAGTTTAATTTTATCTGCACTATTTGGATTATAACGACCCTAACCGTGGCTAACGCTCAATAGGAGAGTTTTCGTAGGTTTGTGGTTGCTTTTGTGCAGATAAAAAGGGGGGTACCTTGGGAGTGAAAAGTCCTATCCTTGTGATGGTCGGTCTTGATCAGATGGCCCACTAAGTGAGGGCACGACCCCAGTGTATCCTTGATTAGCGTCGGATTGAAAGATCCTTGACGCCCCCGGGGGTGAAAAGTCCTATCCTTGTGATGACCGATCTTGATCAGATGGCTCACTAAGTGAGGGCACTGCCCGGTATCTTTGGGAGTGAAAAGTTCTTTAATGATAACCGATCTCGTGGAGACGGTACATCAAGACAAGACACACCCCAAAGAGTTAGAAACTCTGTTTAGAAACAAGAATCCTATCTTAACGGTCGGGCTGGTGCAAATTCCTATAAAAGTGAAAATTCCCTAGCCTTGTGATAGCCGTCCCGATCCGACAGCTCACGAGAGGAGGCACTTAGAAAGGCCGATTGAGAGATAAGGGAAACGTGAAGGATCGCGTAATTCCAGCTGGTAACCGGATAAGTAACCCTTGGCGAAAGATAGAGCTGAGGGAAAACGCGATTCGAAACGGGTTCCGTGATAAAACCTAACGATAGCAGCGAACGGGCTCCTACGGGTGATCACTATCTCTCAAATCTCGTTTTGTTACTGATAATCTACAATTAGAGATGTGCAGAATGCTTCTGAGCAGCGGAAGGAGAGGTGGTCATGATACCGATAGGCTCATCGAAAGGCCAACCCGACAGAGATCTTGGTCTTCTTGGTATAAATACCAAGGATCTGCTCAAGAAAGTAAACGCACCGCGCGGATAAGGCAACCTCAGTAACGAGAGAAGTCTCGCGATGAGAAAAATAAAAGAGAAATATCGATAAAGGGATTGTCTAGAAATATTAAAGGCATCTCAAGGATTTACAAGAATTCACTGTTCAAAATATTGATGCTGCAAAGACAAAAGACAAAGCCAAGCGATATGTGATTGCTGGAGGGAACGGCAAAATATCGCGGCAAATCAGCTCTCGGGGACTTGTCGTTTCCAGCCCGCTGCCTTGGACTGGCGATAGCCTGCCTCGTTAATATGGGCAGAACTCTGTAGAAAGGCTTTCGCGACATCTTCGCCCTTGTACGCATCCACCCCGTGAATTTCTTCGAAGCACTTAACCAGAACACGGGCGGTCTCTTCAGCATGCCACCAGCCCATATCGGCTGACTCTTCCGCCAAAGCTGCCTTTTCCTTTTCTAAAAAGGACTTCTCATTCTCCAAAGCAGTCACTTTGGCTTGTTCCTCTAACAAAGCTGTTTCCAGGGCGGAGTGCTGTTTCTGTAAATCATGGTGAGCTAGCAGTATCTTGGAGCGATCTGCCAACACCTTTTTCTTTTCCTCTTGCTCCTTGGACAGCTCCGCCGAAACAGAACGAAGGGAAACAGCCCGATGCTTCATATCCTCCGCCCAATAGTGAAATTTCATCATATTGGAGAAAAGGCCAGCACGGACGGAGTTCACTTGGTCATCTTCCGCCTGGGAAAGGAAAGCTTCCCGTTCTGCAGATGAGGCCAGAATTTGAGAGGCCAGCAGAGCAGAAACCTCATCTGAACCATCGCCCCCGATGGCTGCCAAACCACGGGTACGGAAGTCGAACAACTCAACCTGATGGGTCACTTCGCCGAGCCCGTTTAATGGACAAAGATCCGCCGCAAAATTGAAAGAGGTTCCGGCTTCATTATAGCGTTGCCGCCAAGGAACGCTAGAGGGAACGAAAGCCAGAGGACCAGGGGCGCGAACCTGTGAAGAAGAACTGCCCGGGGGCAGGAAGCCACCATGAGGCTGATAGCCCGAAAGGTCGTGAAAGACGTCTTGATAAGAAGAGGAAAAATGATGCACAGGCCCGCCAAAGGAACTGGGCGAAGCACCAAAGGGGTCCGCACCGCCTAAGTTCCCCAAATCTTCCACGGAATGTCTACCTGGAGGAACCACTGCGGAATCAGGAACGTTAACGGAACCACCTTCCCCCGCGATGTTAGAGGAGGGTATGTTCTCATCCTCGCCTTCTATCCGGGCCCTCTTCGCAGAACCCCTCAGCACATAAGTGAGATTCATATCGCCTGAAGGAGCGGACGCAGTAACTATAACGGCCTCCTGCAAGGAGTACAAATTGAGAAAAGAAAAATAGATCAAATGACGACAGATATTGAGAAAGAAAAAACACGCTTACGGTAGCGGTGTTGAGAGAAGACAGTGCTTCAGAAGAACCCGCAGCGTCGGGAGAAGGAGTAAGAGTGGCGATACTCCATGTTCTTTTCTTCTTTTTTCCTCTGGCAATGGCCTTAGGAGCCTGAGAAGACGAGGGAGCAGCAACGGTCACAAGGGGAACACCTTCAGGGATGTCAGTACTCCCTTCGCCAACTGAGGAGGAGGATACTTGAGCGAGATTCGCGGAAGTAGCCGGAAGCTCAGAAGGATTATCAGTGGCCTCTGAATCGAGTTTTTCCTTTTCCTCTCTATTACGAGCTCTCCTTAAGCGTCTTCTTACGCTTTCGGGTTTATAGTCAGGATCCGTCGCTGCAAAATCACAAAATAATGTCAGCATTAGTATCAGCGATGAAAGGGAAAGGTAGCGCGATACTCACGTCTAACGCACTCCTGAATGGCCATTCTGCAGGCCGTGAGTCGAATATGAACGCTGATCTCCAGTTGGAGTAAGGTGTTTAACCATCCTTGTTCACGAGCGGGAAGTGTCCCTGGTCGACTCCAAACGCCATCTTGGACGTCCTGGTTGAACCCAGAACGCCACTCGGGACCAGGAGCGTCAGGGAAATTTATCAGAAAGAACTCCTTTTTCCAAGCCTCAACAGAAGACTCAATATGGAGCAACTTCCAAGTAAAAGACTTGAGAGAATCATCGTCAAAGCGAGGCGATATGGTTATCACACCCCGGCACTTCATCAATTTAAAAAGGGATCTAAGCAACAAAAGAGAAGGGGAAGTGATCCCCTTATATCTACAGAGTTCCAAGAAAGCATAAACACAACAATATGCATTTGGGGCTAACTGGGCAGGATTGAAATTGCCAGCAATAAGCAAACCCTCGACGAAAGAATCGATAGGGAACTGGAAACCGTAGCGAAACATCTGGGCATATAACACCCTTTGATTGCCGGTCAGAACGCTGTTTAAACGAACCGACCCAGGGGCAACAACAACTTGGTAACCGTCAGGAATAACGGCGCCATGAGTAGCCAAATGCTCCCGGAGAATGGCCTCCGTGGTAATAACACTGACCGTGGTATCCATTTTCTTCTCATCGATGGATTTCGACTCAGAACGGCGAGTCTTTGCCATGGCAGGACTAAGGAAATAGAAATGAAGAAGACGAGGGAAAGGAAGGGAAGTACCTTTGGAAGGAAAGAACTTCGAAAGCCTTGAATGGAGGTGAGAAGGACAAGACGGCTGAGAGATAATATGAAAAAGTGGAGTGAAAAAGAAAAGGGAAGAAATAAAGAGGGTTTATAACCCTAGTAATTAAAAGGAAACGACGGATGCTTCAGTCGTTGTGTCGAAGCGGCATGAGGGATAAGACTCAAGCAATGAGTACGACTCTAGAAGAAGCGCGGCAAACGCTTCGATCTGGTTAAAATTTCTAAACACGCTAAGGTGAAGCGGCAGAAGAAACGAACACGTGTGTCGGCACCATCATGATTTTTCCCGCGCATCGACGGAAGGGTCGCAGTAGATGCGACTTTTGATAAAAAGCAAAAGCGATATCACAAGAAAGGAAATAAGGCAAATCGGCGTTGAATAAAAGAACAGTTCTCAAAGACAGCAAGAGAGCGAAATAAAACAAGATATCGCCCAAAGAGCAAAGTACCGATATCGCCTCGCGATAGGACGTTATTACAAGACATGGAAAACAAATAGCAATGTTTTTCAATGGATCAATTAAGAGTCATCGCATGCCTCGCCGTCATCGTTCCCTTGCTTTTCCCCGGAAGGAGGAAAACTCCTTTCGCCTTCACTAAGATCTTTAATTTTTTGAGAGGCGTAATTGGCCAGCATGGATAGATCGACAGCGCCTCGGACATGGAGATCCTTAAACCCTGCGATACAAACCTCGATGGTCTTATTCTTCCACCAGGCTATCCTCGAAGGAACTTTGGCCAAATCGGCATCGCGAGATGACAACTCTTCGCGAAGGAAGACATTCTTTTTATCAGCCACCACCAGTTCCGCCTCCATTAGCTCTGCTCTCGCCTTCCCCTTCGACTTCTCCCGAGAAAGTTCACCGCGACAATCCTCCAACTCTGCCCGAGTTCGTTCTTGCAACTGCGATAGCTCCTTCGCCTTCGCCAAAGCCGCGTCTAATTGTTCCTGCAAATCCGAACAGGGTCGAGTTTTGTTACGCTGGCCTTCAAGAAAGTAATGAAATTTCCGAAAGCTGGCCAGCATGTCGTTCATAAGGTGTGACTGTCGTGTCTCGGGAGCATGCTATAAAAACTCTTCCCTGTCCTTGGAAGAAGTAAACATCTGTCCCACTATGGGACCCACGGGCTCTTCTCGCGATAACGGATCTGATATTCCTAAGGCACGAAGCCCATCAGTGCCGAAAGAGGACAAATCCAGCTGATATCCAGTAGGGCCCTGGGACCCCTGAGGAGAAAGGTTGGCAATGTAAGGAGGGGAACAATTTTTTGCGCAATCACCAACGCCCGAAATTGAAGACAGAAACAAAAGAGGAGGCTTCCGTGGGAGAAATTCAGGAGGAACGCTTAAACTCGAAACTAGTGGGGTTGTCTCTGGGATAAAAGAACCTATCGGGGAAGCAGGATGGCCCGACGACAAAGGAGAGGTCGCGGCTACCGAGGTCTCATTGTTCTCGATAGAAACGGCGGAAGGCACCCTGATAGCTTTGATATTTTTCACCACTTGCGAAGTCCTCGCGGCATGAGAAGCGTTAATATTCTCGGAAGGGGCCGCGTTAACTCCCTTCAAAGGGGGAACTAGGGGTTTAGTTTTCTCTGTGCGAACCTTCTTTACGAGACGCTCCGTCTCTTCTGCAATTTCTTCGCTATTGTCCTCAGCCGATTCCGCCGTGTCATCATCCCTCCTCGACCTAAGTTTCATCCTTTGGGCAATAGTAGCGTGACGTAATTCAGGACCAGTATCCATGCTCTCGCTATCGCTGTCGATTTTCTCAAACACAGGATCGCCTTGAGCTACCCTCTTGCCACGGGAAGGAAGCCAACTTTCAAGGAAACAAGAAGGTCGAGTGGAGGCTCTGCGAGTTGTGACGGTTTTAGTCTTTCCCCTTCTAGGCGGAATAGGTGGGCGGCGGGAGTTTTTAGGCGGAGGAGAAGGAGGCAGCGACTGGAGAGGTGTTACGTTCAAAGGGGCGTCACCTTCCCCAGAAGAACTACTCTCAGCGTTACCTGCCAACAAAACATATTAGCAAATTAAGAAGAGTGAAGCGATAAAGAAGAAAAAGGAAACTCACCCACAACGCACTCTGACAAGGGCCTGAACCGAGCAAACTCCCGGATACGGAAAGACCCTTCTATTTCTAACAAGGCGCTAACGTTGGAAACATCCTGGCTTGACAGCGCTTCCGGTCTTTTCCAAACGCCACTACTGATTTTTCGATTGAAACCCCCGCGCTAGAGCCGTGACGGCAAACGGAGGGTGAAAAAGCCAGACTTCCAGTCATCTACGTGTTCCTCAAAACCTTGAAAGTTCCGCCAGAACAGTTGCACAACGACATCATCCCATCTGGGGGTAATATCTACCAGGCAGTCGCGACAACTCAAGACAAAGAATGTGCGGAATAGATCAAGCGACGGAGCAAATATACGCTTCATCTCGCACGAACGAAGGAAAGCGTAAATACCACACCAAGAGGGTGGAGTAATCTGGACGGGATTAAGGTCATAATGATCTAGCAGTTTCAACAGAGAAGTATGGAGTGGGAAACGGAATCCGTAAGTAAACATCTTGAAATAAACTAACCGGAATGTTCCCCACATGGCGTCAGGCAGCCGAGTGTCCTTCAAAGAGACAAAAAGGCGATAGCCCGTGGGAAAAGTAATACCACTCTCCTCTAATTCAACCCTCAAAACCTCATTACAATTGAATATGCTGCGAGTTCGCCTAGCTTCGGGATCTATGGGGTTTTCAGCAGTTGAAGACATAAGGGACAGTAAAAGTAAATCTACGGCGGTAGAAGGAGTAAATACCTGGAGCAAAAAGCCAATAAACCGGTCGCCGGCACCAGTGAGCGGTCGCGGAAAAACCTCTCGAAGAAAAGAAGTGCAGAAGAGAGAGAAAATGTGCAAAAACTCAAAATATTCGCAGAAGCAGTAAAAGAGAGAGATGATTTCCTTTTAAAGGAAAGCCTGAAGAAGAGACAGCCTGTAAAGAGGAAACACGTACAGAACTGAAAAAGACACGTGGATAGTCGTTTGTGTCTTCTGGAATAAGACAGTTACCGATTAAAAGTTGAAGGCAGTTACCCGTAGCGAAAGGGACGCATCCGCGTCAACCCGGAACGCTCAGAAAGAAATAATAAGTAAGCGATGAAGAGCGAAAAGGAAGTAAAACCATCATTCATTATTATGAGAAAGGCCATACGGCATCTACAAAAAGAAGGAGTAAGGCCCTACTCATCACTGTCGGACTAAGTAACGCCGTAGCAATAGACTACGTCCTCTTCGTTATCGCCACTCCAGAATGGTGAATCCACAATAGCAGGGGGAGAAGACTCACCGACCCCCTTTCCAGCGGCAGAAGTCAACTTGGGTAACTCCTCCTTAACGCTTAGCGATACTGCCCCGGCTGCCGAGCAAGCAGAGGGAGCCCACGGAGGTGATTCCTGCGGAGGGGGAGACGGTTTTTTCTCCCCCCTAGCCAGAAAAGCCAGAGAGTCGAAAAATGACTTAGAGGCCTGGGCAGCCTCCTTCCTTCTTCGTTCAACTTCCTTCCTCCGCCTCTTGCGACATCGCTGGCGGACAACCGGCCTCCAAGGAGGCGATGGGGGAGGATTATCTGTGTCAGGGGTGGTCGGAGGAGTTGGCGGTGAATTCCCCGAAGCCGTACCTAGCAAATAAGAATCAGCCATGAGACTTGCAGAGGACTTATAACGAAGAAAAGCGAAGGAGAAAGAAATGGATAAGAGTGAAGGAGGAAAAGCCTCATTAAATAGCCGGGAAAAGAAGAAAAGAGACTCTTCGATCCTCCAACCCAACTCTTGAAGATTGGCACATATACAGTCTGGAATGCAAATATAGATTTGCAGTCACGCCTGTTGAAATCTCGCGCAAGTCAAGAATAATTATAATCTCTGACAATCAGTTGTTATAACGAGGACGGCGCGGAGTTAAGGCAGAACGATTGGCAGAAAAACCGCCCAATAGCAAGACTGTTTTCAGTTGGGCTAAGAACACCCTCTTGGAAAACAACAAAGAGCGCAGTAAAGAAGAAGAACAGTTGCGAGAGGGAATGAGGAAAATACTTTATTTATTACGGCCTAGTGACCGGAAGATACATTGACAAGATAAGGGGAAAAGAGAAAAGGCCCAAAGGGAGCCATCACTATCAGGCGTCAGAGCCAGCATCCTCGGGCACCTCAGGAAGGTCCCTCAAGGAATCCATGACCAGGATAAGATCATGGGAAGTAGCTCTCATCCCCTTCAGGCAGCACCCCAGCATGTCCTTACGCTGCTGCAGCATGGCAATCACCACCTGAATCCGAGCGATGGAGGCGGACAGCTTTGATACGCTCTCCAAAGGACTGAAGTCCTCTAGGGAAATGGCCCCTAGCCGGGAATAAAGCGGAGTCAGCATCCCTTGCAGCTCCAGAATATCCTCAGAAGTCTTGACCAGCATGTTCTCCAGGAAACCGACGTCGCCGTCATTGAGGTTCCTGAGTGAGTGACCCTTGGAGAGAAGAAAATTCTTAGTCAAATTATCCATGATGCTAGCTGATAAAGACGAGGAGAACGTGGGAGGAGAAAGCTCTCCGATTTATAGGCTCCAGTGAAGAGAGGCATTGGGAAAAGAGACTGAGGTCCTCAAAAGACGAGCCGCCCCGATAACCTCGAGGATTGATAAGCGTAAATGAAAGGGACGGGTGACGTTCACGATACAGATACCGGAAGGAGTACAAAGCAGAATCTGAAAAACGTTGAGAGGCACGATATCACTGGTAGCCCTAACGCTAAAACCATAAAGTTACCGGTATCCACAGTGTAAGGCCGCGTTGATGTCGCCGGTGGCCCTGGATGCGTAAAACCGCGATGACATCACAGGCGTCTGGTGGTATGAAGCCGCGATAACCATAAGGTAGCTGATGGTATAAAGCCACGCTGATACTTGCTGTTTTCTCGAGCGTAAAAGAAAAAGTGGGCACGTGTGACCTCGAACCTCTGTAAGTATAAAGTTTGCTAACTTCTATATATGTTTCTATCTCCTCTGTGCCTTTACAGAACACGTGGAAGAACGATAGACCCAAAATATATGACAGCCCATGGTGCGGCCTGGCTGAATATACGCGATGATATCGCAAGCGACCTATCGACGGTCCTTCTATGACTCGAACGAAGCTGAGACTTCATAAGTCCTATTGAAAGGACAAATGGGCCAGTATCGCTGAATAAAAGTGATGCCTTCAGAATCGCGAGCGCCCCGACGGCCTCCTAGTAGAATTCTTAACGTCCCGAGGAGACGGGTCTTTTTGACAAGAAACAAGAACGAACTTGACCGAATTAGTGGAAAGTTGTGGATCTAAGCCCTCGTTCCGCATTAGGATTGATCAGCCTTTGGACGATAAAGAAAGCCCAAGCCCTCTATGGAAATATCGCCTCATGACAGAGCAAAACCCTATCTAAAGATGTCAGACATGGATAGCCCTTGGTAAACACTCGGGCTAGTTTTCAGTTGGGCTTATGATAACAATTGGAATGCTCCTGACGGCAATATTGTAGCCACGGCATCTATCCTTGACGAGTCTCTATACGCTTCCCTGAAAAGCCAACCTATCGCCCGGGCCGGCGGAAGTTTCCTAGGATGGTCGACTTCAGCGGGGGGGGATCTCATGCATCTTTACGCGCACGGCGTCATCCCATCCTAGAGGAACTAAGAGGATGTCACTCCTAATAGGCCTTATGTGATTATCGCCCGCGATGACTCACCCATTATCGCTGGAGGCGATAACTTCGGACGATGCTTATCGCTGCGCCCTTATCGCTGTCAGGTATCGCCAACTTCGGCCTATAAATACCCCCATCTTTCCAAACAGAAGGTAAGATCGAGATCATCTTGGAGAACTTCTACCATTCTAAAAACTCGAACTGACTTAAGCATCGGAGTGTCTACGCCGGAGTCCCCCTCCGGCGCTTTGCAGGTATCTCTGACGCCGATCGCTTCCCCTCCGACTAGCTGCAGCAGCCGTTTTCCGACCCGAAGAGATCTCGGATCTTATCACCCATGATCACTCCTGGCTTCACAGGAGCTGGATATCTAATGGGCAGATTTCGCTGTTGGACTATCGCTAGGATTTCAGCCCTTGGGAGTATAAGAGATGGAAGGTCAGGATCATATATCCGGCCTTTTGGCGGATCCGCTTGTTTCCGAGTGGGGGACCCTCCGGGTCTTCCTTTCGAGAAATTGCCTCTGCTGGTTAGAGGCCTTGACAGTATGCTCTTTTCGTTGCCCATGATCATCAGTGGGTCGCGCGTCAGGGGCACTACTATGCGGGGCGTTAGGGGCCACATATGGGTCCGTTGGCATGTCTCGGATCCATTCTCTATTTTCCTCCTCTTCCATTCTCGCATAATTATGCGCTTTCAGCCTCAGCGCATCCAGGGTCATCGGTGGGTCCACCGTTAGCGTGTCTCTCAATTTTCCGTATCGGCAGTTGCGCTTTAGGGCCTCAACCGCAAAATCAATAGTGACCCCTGGCGTTAGGGATATTTCAAGATCAAATCGACCTAAAAAGTCGTTCAACGATTCCTACGGTTTTCGATGGATATCGAACAGTGCAGCTGCTGACTTCCTGATAGGAATAGCCGTGCTAAACCGACTTTTGAATTTTTCTTCCAGTTGAGAAAAATTATCAATAGACCCGGCTGGGAGTCCCTCAAACCAGAGACGTGCCACGCCTGACAACATCATTACGAAGATCTGACACAATACTGCGTCACTGCGCATTTGGAATTGCACAAAATCTTTCACCTTATTGAGGTGAGAAATGGGATCTTTCGTGCCATCATATGATTCTGCTGGGAGTTTCACATGTCGATGGACTCTGTGGTGCCTGACACGGTAACTGAACGGATGGCTAACGTTAATATCAGGGACCCCACGAGGCTGATGTGGGTGTGGGATTTCAACATCATATCTGGGATTCTGAGGGTCATATTCCTGATGTCGCCTGGGAGATCGGCTGCGGCTTCTTGGGGTTCGAGCTCGTCGACCTCTGCTGGTAGATCTCTCACTGTATCTAGGAGATGGCTCTCTCAATATATCCCCTCGTCGATCATCCCAATGTTCTCTGTACTCATCATGTCGGTGGGCTAATTCAGGGATAGAGATTCCTCCCCTGTATTGTCCAGAATGTTCAGCAGGTCCACGCGCGAGCAGCGAGACGTTTATGGGGCCCAATGAGAATGGTAAGGAGGACGGGAGTGAAAACTACTTGGGAGGACACACCAGGTCTCGAGGCATGAGGAGTAAATCCAGCAGCCATCTCTGTCAACTGATCCAATTGAGCTTGGAGAGCTGCTATTGAATTTGCGAAAGGGTTATCCGCTTCACCTATCATGGATCTCCCTGCTTGGGGGGTAAGACGACTGGTTCCTGCTACGTGAGAAAAGGGAGAACAAATCTGGAATGTAATTTCTTCCGTACTTTGCCCTGGAGGAAGATCTGATTCTCCTGCAGTGACGTCCTGCACGGGGGTGGAGGTATCAGAGGTAGCGAAGGCAAACAGTCGTCTGTGGGTGTTGTATGGGATGTTAGAAGTTTGGGACAGCGCCGGATCTGACTCTGAGGCCATAATCCTTCTAGCTTCTAGGAGGAGGAGCTTGGTTATTAAGGATGCTCACTTAATAGAACCAATACTCTCAACAAGAGCACCAATTTGATAAGATTGTCTTCTGCCGAAGGATGTATGGCGGAACGGCTCCTCTCAGATCAGTGCTCACGACGGTCCGTGGTACCTGCAATACGCCGGAGGGAGTCTCCGGCGGAAACACTCCGATGCTTAAGTCAGTATGTGTACTGAATTTGGCAGAGCTTGGGCCAGTCAGATTACGCTTACCTGCCTCCTTTGAGGGGGAGGTATATATATAGAAGAATTGAGCATTTCCGCGTTTGGGGATAGCTGGAGAGTTATCCCTAACGTTAGGGATCGTGGTTCGCCCCTCGGATGATATGCTACTGTGGCGATAGCCATGGGATAAATGCTACCACGATAGGGTAGCGACTGAGTGGTCCCCCTGACACGTGGTATTCCTCAGAATGAGACAGGTCCTCGAGCCATCTAGAAGGTTCGTTTGGGAAAACTCCTGAGCGCTGTTTTGCCCTTTTGGCATCAGCCTTTGGGGGAGGTGGTGGCCCTCTCCCTACCGCGAAGGTGGGAACAGTGATCTCTTCTTTCAGTTCAGGGCAATAGATGGAAATACCCTTTTCCTTAGGTGGATTGTTATCAGCAACCTTGGGAGAATAAAATTAAAAATCCCTACCTTTGAAGGGAAGGATAATCTAGATGCCTACCTAGAGTAGGAAAGGAAAGTGCAATCTATTTTCCTTTGTGATAAGATTCGATCTTCGAGACGATCGGGACGATGTGTACTGTTGGTCGAAGTCGCTGTAGATGACGTCGGACGCACCTGCAAAGCACCGGAGGGGGGCTCCGGCGTAGACACTCCGATGCTTAAGTCAGTAAGCGGTTCAAAAATAACAGAGGTTCTAGTAAGCAATTTTTGGCTTACTTGATGTTTTAAAATGTGAGAGTATTTATAGGCCGCTAGGGGCAATATCTGGGCGAAAAGGCGATATCCAGGTGAGATAACGCTCTGGATGACGTTACGGGCGATACCTGGGGATGACGTCATGGGCGATACCTGAGGTGACGTCATGGGCGATGCCTCTGAGGAGGGTGTCGGGGGCGATACCCATGATGATGTCGGGGGCGATAACTCCATGGGTCCCTTGGGATGGGATGATGCCGTGCGTCCAGAGACGCGTGAGACCTCCCCCCGCTGATGTCGACCATCCCAGAAAACACCTCATGGTCTAGTAGCGATAGCTTAGGTGTCCGATAAGGCTATAGGATTCCATCCTCAGCAGGGGTCATAATTACAGAAATACCCTTAGGATTGTCTTAATTGTTATCATAAGCCCAACTGAAAATGAGCCCGAGTGTTTACCAAGGGCTGTCATTTTCTGTCCATGTTTGGTATCTTAGGTGAGGGTCCTTTCCTCCTTATGGCGATATGCTGACGGGATCTCCGAGCTTCTTTGTCTCTTTGATATGACAAAGAACAATTGAACGTTAGGCAGCGCCTAGGTCGGGAGCTTTCCTCCGAGCAAGCGGGTTCTGGTCTTCATTCTTTTCCAAATACCCGTCCTCATGGGGTGCCAAGGAATCAGTGAGAGACGCCGTTATCTCGTCCAGAACCGTTAGGGCATCGCTTTCGCCTAGCGGTATTAACCTGCCTGGACCATCGGCAGTACTTAGAAGGTTGCAAACTCGTCCGTGTTGTAAGAGAGTTATCGTTCGTGCTGCAGTGCTTAAAATGAGCATGGTACATTGAGAGAGTATGAGCGTAGCACACAAGAAAAGAAAAGAGAGAAGAAAGCAAGAGGAGAGTTGAATACACGCCATGATAAAAGCAAGCATGGTAGAGATTGTGAGGCTAAACACTTGAGTGTATTAGCGAAAGGAAGAGATGTGAGGCACATGCTCTTGACTAACAAGGTGTGTCTTGTACTTTGGTACAAGGCGCATTGCTTTAGTATTTCCACTAACCTTCCTTCTACCCTACCAAGTCAAATTGTCTCACTCTTACAGGAATATAAAGATGTATTTCCGTCCGAGATGCCTAGCGGCCTCCCTCCCATCCGCGGGATAGAGCACCAGATAGACTTAGTGCCCAACGTGCAATCCCGAGGAGACGAAGGAGCTTCAAAGGCATGTTGATGAGTTGTTGAGGAAGGGTTTCATTAGAGAGATTATGTCCCCTTGTGCGGTGCCTGTGCTGCTAGTACCGAAGAAAGATGGCTCGTGGAGGATGTGTGTCAAATGCCGAGC
Source organism: Viola odorata (assembly GCA_963691705.1). Classification (NCBI taxonomy): domain Eukaryota; kingdom Viridiplantae; phylum Streptophyta; class Magnoliopsida; order Malpighiales; family Violaceae; genus Viola; species Viola odorata. Next base: position 33,141,128 of record OY829541.1, read on the forward strand.
CATCAACAAGTTCACGGTGAGAAATCGACACCCTATACTGCGCCTAGATGGGATGCTTGATGAGCTAAGTGGGAGCAAGATGTACTCAAAAGTTGACCTCATGAGTGGCTACCACAAAATACGGATGCAGGAAGGTGATGAATGGAAAATGAATTCAAAACTAAGTATGGTTTGTATGAATGGATGGCAATGCCATTCGGTTTATCCAATGCTCCTAATACATTTATGAGACTCATGAGCTATGTCTTGCGTGATTTCATTGGGAAATATGTTGTGGTTTATTTTGATGACATACTTGTGTATAGTCCTTCTATTAATATGCACATTTTTCATTTGCGAACGATACTTGACACTTTGCGCACACACAAACTTTATGCTAAACTTGTTAAGTGAAAATTTTGTTTGGACCATGTACACATTCTTGGCTTTGTTGTAAGTGTAGATGGTGTGCAAGTTGATGAAGAAAAAGTAAAAGCCATCCGAGAGTGGCCAATTCCCAAAAATGCTAGTGAAGTAAGATCTTTCCATGGGTTTACAAGTTTCTATCGCCGCTTTGTCCCCAACTTCTCAACAATAGTAGCGCTACTCAATGAACTCACAAAGAAAAATGTGGTTTTCGAATAGGGAGATAGACAAGCCACGACATTCCAAGAGCTTAAGGAAAGGCTCATGTGCTCACCCATATTAGCCCTCACAGACTTCACCAAAGCGTTTGAATTGGAGTGTGATGAAAGCGGCATTGACATAGGGGTTGTTCTAACCCAAGAGGGTCGCCCTATTGCCTACTTTAGTGAGAAGTTAAGTGGAGCTCAACTCAATTATTCAACTTATGACTGTGAGCTCTATGCATTGGTGAGAGCGCTCATCGTTTGGGAGCACTACTTATTGCCGAATCAATTCGTCATCCACACGAACCACTTAAGCTTGAAATTTCTTCAAGGCCAAGCTAAGTTGAATAAAATACATGCTAAGTGGATGGAGATCATTGAGGCCTTCCCGTACACTATCAAATATAAGCAAGGCAAGGAAAATGTAGTTGTCGATGCACTCTCAAGAAGGTACGCTCTCTTGAAATCACTTTATGCACAAATTTTTGGCTTTTCTCACTTAATTTATTTGTATGAATATGATGAAGATTTTCGTGATATCTATGCGGCATGCGAACGCGCACCTCACTTGCACTTCTTCCGGCATGATAACTTTTTATTTAAGCATGATAGACTTTGCATACCTCGTTCTAGCATCCAAGAATTACTTATTTTGGAAGCTCATTGTGGAGCTTTAAGTGGACATTTTAGAACTGCTAAAAATTTGCATGCACTTAAGTCATATTTCTTTTGGCCGAAGATGAAAATTGATGTGACCACCATTGTGAACCGATGTATTGTATGCAAGAAAGTTAAGTCTACCTCTAAATATTATGCTAGCTACATACCCCTCCCCATTGCTCAACAACCATGGGTAGATTTATCTATGGACTTTGTGTTAGGCTTGCCTAGGTTTCGACATGGTAATGATTCAATCTTTGTTGTTGTGGACCGTTTCTCAAAAATGGCACATTTCATACCATGCGCTAAAACTCACGATGCCACACACATTGCGCACTTATTTTTCCAATATGTTGTGCGCATCCATGGCATGCCTAAAAGTATTGTAAGTGATAGAGACATTAAATTTCTAAGTCACATTTGGAGAACATTATGGGCAAAGTTGGGCACTAAACTCCTCTTCTCCACCACTTATCATCCACAAACTGATGGGCAAATGAAGGTGGTGAATAGGACTTTAGGGTCTTTACTTCGGGTAATGATTACCAAACATGGAGTAAAATGGGAAGATTGTCTTGCTTTTGCTGAATTTGCTTATAATCATGCATATCATACTTCCATTGGGTTTTCTCCTTTTGAGGTGGTATACGGGTTCAAGCCCTTAATCCCTCTTGACCTCTTACCTTTACCCGTGAGCTCCATTAAGTATGTAGATGGCAATGCTAAGGCAACGGAAGTCAAGAAACTCCATGAGCAAGTCCGAAGGAACATCGAGAACATGAATTAGCACGAGGTAGCCAAGCGTAACAAAGGCAAAAGGACTACCTCTTTCGAGCCCGGACAATGGGTTTGGCTCCATTGGCAAAATGATCGCTTTCCTCACCAGTGGCAAGGAAAATTAAGCTCAAGAGGTGACGACCCTTTTCAAGTCCTCCATCATATCAATGACAATGCCTTTATCATTGACTTGTCAAGTGAGTATGGACCAATTAGTAACTCATTCAATGTTAATGACTTGTCGTCTTTTTGTACAGACCTTGAGGAGTCGCAGGACACTGATTCGAGGTCGAATCCTTCCGAAGGGGAGAGGAGATGATGTGATCATGGAAGCACCACTCATTGACAACTTGTCACAAGGCCCAATCACATGAAGCATGGCCAAGAGACTCACACTTTAGATTGAGGCCACAATGCCCGGAGAAGCTCACCAAATCGAGAACCGAACTTTGACGCTCATCACACACCATACCGAGGGCTATGAGTCAGCCACATCTCCATCGCAAGCCCAAAGTCACTTGCGCTACCACTCATGTCTATCCCAAGCGTCATGGCCTAGGCGGACATCACATGAGGACACTTCATGCCTATCGCAGCCACCGCATGGCCTATCGCACCTATCGGAGGCTTCATGCCTTGACCGAACAAGCCACGAGGCCTCGCCGTATAACCCTAGCATTCCATGAGGACAACCGCGCGTGCGCCAAGCGCATTTTGAAGAACGCAACCTAGCGGCGTGCCGTGAGTCTCGGCAATTTTAATTTCAAAACTTAACATTTGTAATTTCTAAAACTTATGTTTTATTTTGTAACGGCTAGGGCTAACCATATGCCGCTAAGCCCTTAGCGGCATACCGCTAGCCAAGGCCTATAAATAGGCGCTCATTTCCTCTCATTAGGTAGTTTAGCTTATGAGTGAATTGTAGAGTGAGAATACTCCTCCCCTTAACCTCTAAACTCACCCCTACCTTCCTTGAGAGAGATAGCTTGAGTTGAGAGTACTCCTCCTTATCCCTCTTTGGGAAATCAAACCTTGTAATCGTTGATTGATATTTTGTGTAAGAAATATATGTGCGCATCACCTATCGTTTCCCAACATTGTGTTCTTCAAGTCTTGTGTATGTTCTATATTATTCGTCGTGTTCAACTTCATCCATTTCATCCTTCTCCACTCCAACGATAATCTCCTCCTATCCTTTGTATCTTATCTTCCTCTGTCCGTTGCATTTCCGAGTCCTCCTTTTTATGTCCTTGTACTTATTTTGTGTAAATGTTTGTATGATCTCTCGGTCTATATCCTAACCAAGAGCCTCCATGCACTACGATTCATTTCACAACGAGTCAGAGCGCATTAGGGTTAGTGTTTGGGGCCGAAGGGTGGTGTGTAGTTGGTTTAGGTTGTAAGGCTGAAGATGTGTTAGAGTTAGGGTAAGTGTTTGGCTTTGGTGGAGGGGTGAATGGCGTCACTTTGTTGTCATGCTTGATATAGGTAGATTTTTCATGGAGTTTAGGGTTGGTAGAAGATGTGTACCTTAAAGTGTACTTAGGCTTGTCTATGCATTGTCTTTCAATTATGAGAGATAGGTGGAGCATTTCTTTCATACTGTGGTATGGTTGGAGGTCTAATTTATGGGTTATCTCCTTGTTCAATCCTCCCAAATACCGTGCCATGGTGGCTTCCTCCGCTTCCTCTACATTTGCCTTAAGGATAAGTGTTTCCTTTTCTTTGAAATAATCACTAATGGACTTGTTACCTTGCTTAAGTTGTTGCAAGCATTGGTGCAAGTCACGGTTGTGATATTCTGGCACAAATTGATACCTCATTGCATCTTTCATATCCACCCAAGTAGAGATAGGCGGCTCACCAGTCTTGCGCCTCCATTGTTCTTCCTTTTCCCACCAAGTGGTGGCATAATGCAAAAATTCGACCGTAACCAAATTAATTTTCTTCTCCTCCGAATAGTTATGACATCGAAAAATCCGATCCATCTTTCCTTCCCAAATGAGATACACATCCAGATCATTTTTGCCATAAAATTAAGGAATTGTCATCTTAATACTTGATAAATTGAAGTCCACTTGGTTGTCGTCTTGGGGCCTAGGTGCTCTGTCGCGCCTTTGGACATGTGGAGCTTCGACATAGGGATGATCATAGTGCTCGTGGGCAGATATCGTGGGAGCTTAAAAGTGAGGTCGAAGGTTTGGCCTAGGGTATCCATGGCCTCGGTGGGGCAGCCTTGGATATTGAAGCTCATTCATGTATAGGTCATCATCATGAGTGGAATTCAAGTGGTGGAAAGACTTGCCTATGTCGTGGCCTAGTGCGGCCGCGGGAGTGATATGGGGAAGGTGCAGGGTGTGCTGGTTGGTGGCGTGGTGCAGAAGGAAAGGATGTTGTGGCATTATTGGCAGCAGCTAACGGTATGTCGTTAGCTATTGGCTTAGCAAGAGGAAATGATGGCGTTGCTTGAGTTTCAAGGTTGTATGCTTGGCATCGCATGAGGGCTAAAGAGGCCTCTAAGGGGAAAGGCTATGAGCATTGTCGGATGAGTGCATGTGGCCCTTGCTTAGTGTCTCAACATGGCCATTGTGCGGCGCAAAGGCCTCATCATTTGACATCCCATAGAAATGCACATCCCTAAGATCATGGGGTGTGGTGTGTTGAGAGTAAGTATGCGTGTGCTTTCCCTTGAGCTTCGAAGCTCGCTCACCCTCCGCGCGATCCTTATCATCAAGCCCCACGGTAAGGGATTGTACCGCATGGGTAAGAGTGGCTAGGGTTTCGGCCAAGGGGTGTCCGGAGCCTCCCTTGCCTTGAATTGTTCATCACACTCTTAGCTGACATGATGTGAAATACCTGCAAAAATTAACAAACTAATATTCTTATAAGTGTTAGTGAAAGTTCACTCCTTCACGTGTTCACGCTCGGTGTTTACACTCTACTTTGACGCGCTCCCAATTCACTCAACTCATGCCTCCAAGTTCATGAACTCACTTAGAACTAGGTAAGGTAGTGGTAAGCACAAGGATAAGTCAAGCAATCGACTCAAGGAAATAAGGAAAAGCAAGCACAAGAGCAACTCAAGAGATACACTAGAAAAACGCAACTTAGACTCAGAAAAGAAAAGAAGGAATATAAGGGACTTAGGTGTTTTAAGGACTTGACAATTGACTTGAGACTTAAGGACATAAAATAAAGGACTTGAAAAGGAGTTTAGAACACAGTGTAGCAGCTATTACACTTGGGTTTAATACTCCCACGTTTTTGTGTTTAGGTGACAACTTTTTGAGTGTTTTAAGTTTAGGACTTGTGAGCAACTTGTCTTGTTTGGGTTTAGGACTTTGGTTTAAGACTTCTAGAAGAATTTTTGGTGAGATATTTGACAAGATATTGGATGTGAAGTCCAGATAGGTTTGTATGCTCAAAGGGGAAAAGTGCAGGTTGCTTTAGAGGGGACTTTTTGGCTTAGCACAAAAATGGTAAGTTTTAGGGAAGAGAGTATGTTAGGTGAGGGTTTTAGGGAAAATGGTGTAAGAGGTGATGTGGCTGCTAAATTTGGTCTAACAGAACAAGGATTAAACAATTTATAAACACAAAAAATTAATGGAAAGACTCAAGAAAAGGATCAAACCCAGCACACAAGGAAGAACACTCTTGAATATTCAAGAATAACTCAAGAACACCAAGAACACAGATTTTTCAAAGACACTTTAAACTCAAAAATATTTGGATAAAACTCACAAAAAGGACTCTAAAGACTCTTAAGACACTAAATAAAAAGATTCAAATAAGAAAACTATAGTAAATTTGGTGTAGAGACGTGACACAACTCAAGAACACGAAGAACACAAAAAGTTGACACCTTTGACCAATTTTCAGATAAATTAATTTTGACAAGGATTTCCTTTGAAATAAATTCTCAAAAATAGCTCAAAAATTCCATAAGACACAGGAGAACAACATTCAACTAAGGAGAAAGAAAAATATGGCTAAAAAATTATAGAAAAATATACCAATCCTTGAACAACTAAAGCTCCGCTACCACTTGATATGATCCATGGTTCTCTTGCGAGCTTAGTGGAATTTGGGGCACCAAAGTTGTGCGCTTTTGGGTAAGAAAGCAGTGGGTTTATGTTCTTTATTTAAGGATCTAGTTTAAGTTAGGATTTGGCACGCTCACACGAAGGAGAAGACACAATCATACACTCAAACACAAATGCGAGGAAAAGGAACTTAGTCAGATGACTAAGGATCTTGTTTGGCCTTTTGATATTGGAAATTCACAATAAATGTGCAATACAAATATGACACTAAAACAAGTGGAAAATTGAATATTTTTACTTGAATCAAGCCTTAGGATTTCCAAACCATGGAGGCAAGCACTAAGAGTGATGTGATCACGGATGCACCAGCCTTAGACTCTCCGCTGCGAGGACTAATCACCCGGAATATGACCTATCGTGAGGCATGCGAACCTATCGGGAGCCTATCGGGAGGCATAAGCGAAGCTAGCGCCAACCCTACATCCCTTGTGCAATCTACCGGGAGTGATAATAATTTATCTTCTGCCGAAGGATGTATGGCGGAGCAGCTCTTCTCGGATCAGTGTGCGCGACGGTCCACAGTACCTGCAATGCGCCGGAGGGGGTCTCCGGCGGAAACACTCCGATGCTTAAGTCAGTAGGTGTACTGAAATTGGCAGAGTTTTGGCCAGTCAAGTCCGCTTACCTGCCTCCTTTGTGGGGGAGGTATTTATAGAAGAAAGGGGGCGTTCCTGCCCGAGTAAACGGGTACGGAGCTATCGCTCGCGTTAGGGTCTGTGATTCGCCCTTATCGTGACACGCTACCTCGATGGTAGGTGTTTAGGTAGATATTGCCGCGGTAGGATAATGGCCTGAGCGTTAATCCTGACGCGTGGTTTCCTCTGGATGAGATAACTCTTTGAACCAAGCAGGAGGTCCGTAAAAGGAGCCGGTAAGGCCCCGTTGGCCTCTGTAGCGTTAGCCTTTGGGGAAGGTAGCGATTTTGTCCCTACTGTGGTGGTGCGAAACAGTAGCTATGCCTCTCCCCACCGGGTGATAGGCGAAAATACCCTTTCTTTTAGGTGGATTGTTATCATAAGCCCAACTGAAAATGAGCCCGAGTGTTTACCAAGGGCTAACGTTCCTTCTCTCACGGAGAGTCCCTTTATGTACCGGGGAGGTTTTGCCTCAAAAAAATGATCCTGACGGTTTTTTTGTCAGGATCTATAAATCAGAGGTTTCTCTGTGCCAGTTTCTTCGCATTTTTCACGTTCTTTCTTTTCGTATTCCGCCATGGATGAACTGACTCGCAATTTCCTGATCTCCAAAACTCTGACCCTGAAGAATATTACTGAGGGTGACATCGGCTTCCTGGAGAGGATGATCACCAAGACCTCCGAGGATGTCCTGGAGTTGCGGGGGGTGCTAACCCCTATTCTGTCTAGACAGCTGGGAATAACTCTGGAGGATTTTAATCCCCTAGAGAGTTTGGCGAAACTGGCCACTGTCAGTGCTCACCTTGATGTGGTGGCCTCGATGCTGCAGCAGAGGAAAGATCTGCTGGCCTGTTGCCTAAAGGGCATGAGAGCTTGCTCTTCCGAACTGACCTCCGTCGCTGACACTTTAAGGGAGGTTCCCGTTGTGCCAGGGGAAGATGATGCGGGGTCCAATATCTGACCGCTGGCTCCGCTTCTTCTCGTTGCTTTTCTTATGTTTCTTGTACATATCTGAACGCTAAGGCCACCTGGCCATAAATAAATAACTGTCTCTGCTTTTTCCCAAGTTTTCTCTTTCTCTTGCGTGGTTGCTTGCTTTATTGGTTGGAAATATTTGTCATGAGCCCAACTGAAAATGGGTCCTCCTCGGGACATTGTATTGCAGTGGTCGCGTTCCGAGGATTAGCAATGAATGCTCTGTCTTGACTGTTACAGGTCGTCTTTTCAGTGGCAGGTGGTTGGGCGGTTCTTCGGTGCCCTTTGATTGGTGCATTCGACGAGCAGACGCGCCTGTGACGGATCGGATTCTGTAATTGCAGTTATTTTTCCCAAGCATCTTGATTGATTTTTCAGGGATCGAGATGCTCACTCGGCTATATAAGGGAGTTTGGTTTCCCTTTCCTGTTCATCTTCTTCCTTTTCCTTCTTTTTTTTTTTTTTTTGCTTTTGCAGGTGGCATGGCAGATTTTTATTTCCTAAGTTCCATGGATCGTGACTCCTTGCCGACTCCCCCAACTTCGCCGGACTCAGATCATCCCCCTCCTTCGCCACCGTGGAGGCCTCCGGTCCGCCGAAAGGGTCGTAAGAAGTAGGGGAAACGGACTTCCCAGACGCCCTTTGCGACGTTGGCTTCTTCTGGTTCTGCTACTCAAGAGGGTGGCAAACGTTTTCCTTCCCCTGACTGCTCGCTGAACGAGGATTTTCCCATCAATGCTGGTGTGGGGTTGGCAGATTCGGGCGCAAAAGGAAAATCATGCCCGTCAGGGTCCTGCCCAGAAAGGGAGGCAGACCAGCCGGTCCCGAATACTGACGGGAAGATGCCGTTCCTTGATGATGACGGGGTTTATTACCACGGCATTTATTGGCCTGATGAGGATTAGCCGTTTCGCATTGTACCCGCCTGTTGGCGTTTTATGAATAAAATAATGCTTTCTATTTTTCCTTTTTTGTCGTTACTTCCGTTAGCCTGCTGGTTCTTGGTGATAGCTAACGCAAGCGGTTGGACTGACTGAGGCAATCGCTTCGAGGTTACTCTGACCGGGTCAATACTGTCTCGCCCCTTTGGGGAGTCTCGACGAATAACTTCTCTTTTTTCAAATATCTTTAATGCGTTTCCACGTGGCCAACTTCATTTACACGCGTCTTCGCCCGATTGGTGACTCAATTAATGCTGTGGCATTTTTATCCTTTAAGAGGGGCCGTTCTCCAATTTCTCAAAACGTTTGCCCTCGCTTCGAATTTTCCTTCTTGTATTCCTTCGTCTTCTTCTCCGAATACTTTTTCGGCCGCTCGTCACTGTCCGCCGATTTCCCTGCGATTCTTCTCTTTTAAGGTATCAATTCGTCCCTTCTCAGATTTCCTTTTTTGTTGGTTTGCTATGGCTAGGAATAGACCTCGTCAGATTATCTCTAGGCCCATGGATCCCGAGGTTGCCCAATCACCGAGTATTTTTACCTGCGATGTGGTTCTGAAAGCCGAATTGGAGGAACATGGTATTACCTTTCCTCCTGGGCATGAGTCTTCTATTCCCGAAAGTGATATGCGGCTTCATAATCCAGGGTGGGGCCACTGTAGGCTTCTTTATTTTAAAATGTTCCTTTATGGTTTCCGCTTTCCCGTTCATGAGTCGATATTAACTCTGCTGCGGGAGTATAGCCTTAATCCTGCCCAGATAACTCCTTCCTCTTGGTGCGCGGTTTATGCTTTTCTTCGCGCTTGCGAGTTGAAGAACATTTTTACCCCATCTATCAATTTGTTTCGCAAATTCTTTAGCATGATTTGCTATAATTGTTTAATCGAGATTACTCCCCGGTGGGATGATGCGCTCGTGCAGTCGTTTTGGCAACGTTTTCACGGCTTCAAGAAGGGTGTAGCTGATTGGAAGAGCAGCTTCTTTGTTCTGGAGCTACCGTCACGTTTGTGGCGTATCAATTTTAATCAGGAACTGGCAGGTCCCGTTTGGACAAATCCCGCGATTTTGTCCAGAACTGAGTTGGACCAGGCTAACACTTTGTTAGACGAGAATACCCACTACCGCATTCGTGCCTTTGCTCTGTTCAAGCCTCTGGAAGAGTGCATTATGGGTGAGCCTATTTCTTTCCATATTTTCTTTACTTTGGTCCTCGCCTACTTTGTTTGCTGTAAGGAGCTAACGGTTGATTTCCAGGTGACGCTGGTACTCCTCTGAACGTAATACCGCTTCAAACTTTACCGGCCTCGCCTTCGGCTGAGGGCTCAAGTCGGGGTAGCGTTCCGCCTCCGAGGAAGAGAACTAAAACAGTTGCCCGGGGAGGGCGAAGACCCGTTAGCTCTGTGCGAACTTCTCGTTTTGTGGAAAATTGGCTACCGGAGCGTCGCACGGGGACGGACTCCAGGCCTGTCGCAACGACAGTAATTACTAGCGATGATGAGGATGCAGATGCTAAGTCAGACCTTTGCCATGCTTCTTCCCTTGCTGCTTCCCAGCATCGGAAAAAACTTCGAGTGGTCACTGGTGGACAAGCTACCGGGACATCTCCTGTAGATGTGGCAGCTGTTCCTACGCCTGCTGTTTTGTCTGAGGCGAGCGCCTCTCAGCCAACTGGAGCCGCTAAGGCGTTGGAAAAAACTTGTTCTTCTGAGGGAGAAGGCCTACTGATGGAATGTCCTCCTCCCATACCTGACGCTCCCGATTCTCCGATTGCTCATTGTATTCCTGACGTAGTGGTCACACCTCCTGTGGTGGATTCGACTGCTGAGCTACCGCCTAAGGTTACTCCGCAGCTATTTTTTACTCCTTTCAAGAGTATTTTTCCTCAGGGCTCTTCTCCGCCTCCCTCAATCAATCTTGGTCCTGACGGGGTCCCAACCTACCGTATGAATCTTGCAGGGTTTTGCTTTGACGCCCTTCATGCTGTCGGGGTTCCTCAACCTTTTTCTCGAGATGAGTTTACTGCACCCTTGATAGGGGAGATGCTGGGTTCCAAAAAGGAGAAAGAGGAATTTCTTCAACTCCCTCCCTCGGCACGCTTTCGCCATGTTCTGAATGATTCTCTGGACTTTTTCCGCCATCTGAATTATCAATTCGAAATTCACGATCGCGAGTCCCGTAATTTTTCCAGCGCATTGTGTGTTGCAAGGGTGCAACTAGAGAAGGCGGTGGAGCATTCTAGGTTGCTGACGCGCCTCTGTGAATCGTCCCAAAAGGAATTGGACAGAGAAAAATCTATCGGGAAAGCCAAGGTAGAAGTTCTGGAGGCGGAATTGGACAGAGAAAAATCAATCGGGAAAGCCAAGGTGGAAGTTCTGGAGGCGAAATTGGCGCTAGAAAGGAAGAAGAATCTCTTTCTCCGTGAAGAGGTACTGGCTCGAGATGAGGGGTCTGTTAGGGCGTCATTAAAGGAAGAGTTATAGAGGAAGAGGGTTCTGGACGCCTTCGTTTCTGGGTTTGCGTCCCATTTCAAAGGTAACCCTTCGGATCCGGCCCAGGTAGCTGATTACATGTCTATCGTGATGGGTGAGATTAGCAAAGGCGACAGCGGTTCTTCTGGCCCTTCGGGGGAGAAAGTCTGACGCTAGCGATGGTGCTGGGCTTTTCCTTGTTTTTCTTGTTGTTGTCTTTTGTTTATTTCTTGAAAACCATTCGAACATTGTTTCTCCTGTAATAATGCTGACGCTTTGTATCCTTTGTCGCACTGTATGATATTACCGTTTATTCCTTCTTTATCTTTTTGTGCCATCGTGCCGTTTGGCAAGGCCAGCGCTGCTTTTTATGTTTTTTAATCAATCCCTCTGTCCCTCATTTAATGCGACTTGAAGGGTAATGATGAAAGAAGACACGTGTCCTTCCTCAGAGGGGCGTTTGGAGCAAGCGTCTCCTAGGGAGTTACAAATGCAGAGGCGTTTCGTCCTTATTTCAAATTTGTACCTTCTGGCGCGTGCCTTACTTTATGACGTGTTGCTTCGCCACGTGTCTGCTGCTGACTGGTCGCCCTTTCAGGGTTATATCTATTGTTTCTTCTACCCCTTTTTCTTTTTCCATCTTTCCCTTATACGCTTATTTCGTCTTTGGATAAATAATTTGCGTCGCTCTCTCTCTTTCTGGTTAAAGACTCCTCGCATTCTCTTTCACGAAGGTACAAGGTACACATCCTTTTTCTTTTCTCTTTGTTTCTTCCTTGTTGACCATGGCTAGAACTAAGAAATCCTCTGAAGAAGGAGATCCTCAAAGGTCCTCCGGGGAAGAAGTAATTGATACCACTCCCACTTCTTTGTACACACTGCCTTTAATTAACCGTAGGCTTGCTGGGTTTTCTGCACGATTTCCCAAGGAATATCCCGTGCATCCTGCTTCTGAATCGCTGCGATTGAACAACATTTTGCCCGGAAATAGCAGAATGCTGTATGCTAAGCTCTTCGATCATGGGTTTCGTCTCCCTCTTGACCCGCGTGTAAAATTGTTGTTGGCTTATTCTGATTTGGCTCCGGCTCAGTTGAGTCCTAACGCGATTTGCGTTGTTAGTGCTTTTGCCGCACTGTGTCGTTTCAAGGGAATAGAATCTCCCACCTTAGCGTTGCTTCATGACATTTTCCAATTGTATTCCCGTAAAGGGGTGATATCGATATCGCCTCGCTACGAAGACGGTTCCTTGAAGCCCTTTACTTGGAAACTAATGGGCATTGAGTCTTCCATTCCTCACTGGAAAGTGGAATTTTTTATTGTTGATCTGCCTGAGCCGTTGTGGAGGGCTGGCTTCAACGAAACAATTAAAGATGGGGCTTGGGGTCATCGGAAACCCCTTTCCGACCCGGAGGATGGCTGGTTGAAGACGCTACTTCAATTTGATTTTAGCGTTGATGCCCGAAAAGTGGCCAACGGGTTGCCCGTGGAACAGTGCAAGAAGGGTGAGCGTTTGACCTTTTTTCTTTTGCGTTGTCAAGAAGTACTAACGCTAACGTTTTGTGATTGTGCAGTGCCTCCGCCTGGTTGGGAGCCTGAGTATTTCCGAAGGAGGAGGAAACAGGAGGCGAAAAAGAAAGCTGTCGCTGAAGCTAGGGCTGCTGCTGCCAACGCTGAGGGAGGGGAGGCCACTGCTACCGCTAGCGTTACGGGCCCTCGGGTTGTAAGACAGAAACGGCCTCGGAAAGCACGTGCTGCCCCATCCGTTTCGTCCCAGACCGTTGTCTCTTCAGAGGCTACGGTTGAACCGATTCCTGTTGGGATTCCTCTTGCATCCTCCACCACTCAGGTGAACATTTTTAGAACTTTAGTCTTTCTTTTTTGCACCGTTTCCTTATCACGTTCTGCGTTATTTAGGAAGTCGTTGCTGCTTCTGTCCCTTCTACCTCCCAAGGAGATATGGGTATCGTTGATGTCCTTCGCGAGCGTCAGAAGAAGGCTCGCTATGATCTCCCGAATAATCCTTCTTCCTCGGCCGCCAATCGTAGTTCGAGTGCCCTTGGGGGCGAGGGTGTATCTGTTGATCAACCGGAACCTGTTGATTTTGGAGGTCAACCCTATGTGCCTCCTGGTTCTCCAATCCATTCCGCGCACACCCCGACGGGCTACGATTCTGATGCCCTTAATCCTGAGGTGCCCGGAGGCACTGAGGTCTCGACGCCTAACGCGGAAGGCCTCTCTAGCCGGCCAGCTTCTCCTGATGCGTTGTTCTTTGTTCCGATGCCTCATCCACCTATTGTGAGGGGTGGGCCCGCTCCTGCCTTAATGGCTGGTATCTCTCCCTATGATCCACCTCTCATGCCGACTCATCACGTTAGCTTGCGCTCCTTTAGGGACAGTATTCTGCAGTTTCCTGCTGATGCTGATCATGAGGCCGTGATTTCCTCTACCGCTTATCTGGTAGCAGAGATTTTGTCTCTTCCAAGAGAGAGGGATGCCTTCGTGGCTCGGGGCGAGCAGGGACGTATCAATTTCCTTCGCTCTCAGGCGTTTTCCATGCTTTGCCATCTTCACTATATGGATGAAGAGAATGCTAGAGCTGCAGCTGATGGGCGAGGAGAGATAAACAGGCTGTTGGAAGAGCGACAGCGTCTTGAAAATGCCCTTGCTGCTGCCAATGAAGGTATGGAGACTGCTCGGGAGAGGCTATCGCGGTCAAACAAGAGTTGGAGGCCGCTAAGTTAGCTTTGGAGGAGGAGAAGAGACAACGTGCTGATCTGGCCTTACGCCTCTCTCAGGAGGAGGATAGCCTGTGTCTGGAGAGACAGAGGAATGCTGAGCTTTCTGCCGATTCCTCCCTTAACGCTGAGAAGAACCGTTGGTACTTTGAGCAGGGTGGGGGAATCATGTCAGAAGCCGTGATGCATCATTATGGAGTTGAGGAGCTCCGTATTGAAGATCTCTCCGCGTATTTTGACAAGAGAGCCTCCTCCATTACTGATAGCGGTTTCTATCAGTGGAAGGCTGCTCAGCAAGGAGGGGTCAACGCGTCGCCCAATCTTTAGACCTTTTGTTGTTTAGATGTTTTACATTTTTGTGGCTGACGGGCCCGTCTATATTTTGTACTGCAAACAATATGGGCCTTGACTTGGCTAATCCACTCTTTTTGGCTAGAAGTTTTTTATCTGCTTTTCTTCATAATGCCGTTTGATCGCTTGTCCGCACAGGACGTTTGGCGTTAGGTTTCCACAGACGCATAGTTTCGCGTTGTATCCCGTTAGCTTTTCATCAGCTGCATTCAAGTGGCATGTCCATTATATCCTTCGATAGTCTTTCTGAGTGTAAATCAGCGTTGCTTCCGCATCTGCTGCACTCATATTCCTGTCGTCCCTTGTTGTCAGAGGGGGCTTTACATCTGTCTCAACATTGTTGTTGCAGTATAGTCACCTTTCCGTCATCGTTTCACCGGGTATCAACCGCGCGGCTACTAGTTAGGATTTCTTTGTTCCTTTTCCACCAAAGATAGGCTCCAATATCGCTTCGCCGGGTATCAACCGCGCGGCTACTAGTTAGGATTTCTTTTGTTTCTTTTCCGCCACAGATAGGCTCCAATATCGCTTCGTCGGGTATCAACCGCGCGGCTACTAGTTGGGATGTCTTTGTTTCCTTTCGCCACAGATAGGCTCCAACATCGCTTCACCGGGTATCAACCTCGCGGCTACTAGTTGGGATGTCTTTGTTTCCTTTCGCCACAGGTAGGCTTTGGGGAGTGCCTCGTCTTAGTGAGCTGTCTGATCAGGACCAGCCATCACAAGGATAGGACTTTTCACCCCCAAGCGTTGTACCTCGCGTCCGTGGAATCGTGCCTCGTCTCTATGGGTCGTCTATGTGAGTACGGTTACCACAAGGATAGGATTTTCACTTCCAGGACGGAGTTGGTCTCTCCTTGGCGCGTGCCTCTCCTTATGGGGTTATCATAAGAATAGGATTTCACTCCCAAGGATTCCGGGGCGTGCCTCATCTTAACGAGCAGTCTATGTGAGCACGGTTGCCGCAAGGATAGGATTTTCACTCCGGGGAGCCGTTTGGGGTCGTGCCTCGTCTTAATGGGTCGTCTATGTGAGCACGGTTACCACAAGGATAGGATTTTCACTCCCAAACGCCTTGTTATGCCAGGGCGTGCCTCGTCTTAATGAGCTGTCTGATCAAGACCAGCCATCACAAGGATAGGATTTTCACCCCTGGCATTCTTCGCTACCTGCATATTACCAGTAGCAAACGCACGGTGAATATCTCAATATTCATTTATTAGAATAACTTTGATGTTACCCGATTAGCTCCTGGCGTGGTATAGCCTCAACCGAGCGATGTTCCAAGAGTTTTGCAGGGGCGTTCCCTCGAGCGTTTCCAGATGGTATGCTCATTTTCCCACAATGCGGGTGACACGATACGGTCCGTCCCAGTTTGGACTGAGCTTTCCCATACGTTGTCCTGCTGCCCGTCTGTCTCTGAGCACTAAATCTCTGGTTTTGAGCAATCGCTCCCTCACTTGCCGGTTGTGATATTGTGCCATTTTCCTTTTGTAGTGCAGGATTTTTAGGAGGGTTTCCTCGTGTGTTTCTGGTAGGGTATCGAGGTTAGCTCGTGACCTTTCTTCATTCTTTTCTTCTTTGAAGTGAGCCACCCGAAGGCTCATCATGCCAATCTCGACTGGTGTGACAGCTTCGGTTCTGAATGCTAACGCGAATGGGGTCTCTCCCGTGCTGACCTTGACAGTCATGCGGTAGGCCCATAGTACGTATGGCAATTCGTCTGGCCATTTCTTCCTGGACCCTTCCAGGTTTCTTTTGATGCCACTAAGGATGCTGCGGTTAGTTACTTCCGCCTGGCCGTTGGTTTGGGGATGTGCCACAGAGGAGAATCTTTCCTCTATCTGGAACTCTGCATATTGATCCCTAAAGAACTGGCTCGTAAATTGTGTCCCGTTGTCGCTAACTAGCACGCGTGGTACTCCAAATCGCATGATGACTTGGTGTTTGAAGAAACGCTAAATTTTTTCGGTGGTAATGGTGGCTAACGCCTCAGCTTCGGCCCACTTTGTGAAGTAGTCTACCGCTACGACCACGAATTTTAACTGAGATCTAGCCTTTGGAAATGGGCCCAGGATGTCAATCCCCCATTTTGCAAACGGGCACGGTGCGACTATTTCTGAAATTGGCACAGCAGGTTTTCGAGGAATCTTAGCATATTCTTGGCATTTCTGACAGGTTCTCACGAAGTTATGGCAGTCTCGTCGAATGGTGGGCCAGTAAAATCCCGACCGAAAGACTTGGGCTGCCAGGGTGTCACTAGCAATGTGCATGCCACATATCCCTTCGTGAATTTCACGTAACACATGTAAGCCTTCTTGCTCCGTTATGCATTTAGCGGCCGGATGGGAGAAACATCTTCGTATTAACTCTTCGTTATAATATGTGCATCGTGCTGCCCGTTTTAGGACTTTCTTCCTCTCTGTATGGTCTCCCGGTAGTTTATCATGTTTCAGATATTCTATTACTGGGGTCCTCCAATCATTTTCCATTTCTTCCACACAGAGCGATGCCTGCTCTTCCATGAAAGAAGGTGTAGGCAGTTCTCCATAGCGCACGTCACTGGGTACTGAGGCTTCTGGATTGGCTGCCATCTTGGAGAGGCTATCGGCCTCTTCATTGTTTTCTCTAGGAATGTGCTCAAAGGTGACCAGGGTGCCTTTTTCCTGTATTTTTGACAGCTCATGCTTCACTTTGGCTAAGTATTGGGCCATGATGGGTTCTCTGACCTGGGAGTTCCCTAGAACCTTATCCATTATTAGCTTGGAATCTCCTCGGATTTTTAAACGTGTTCTGTCTTCCTTCTCCCCACCGGGAGTGGTTCCGATAGAGAAACTGTTTCCAATTTTGAGTCCTGCCAGTAGCGCTTCGTATTCAGCCGCATTGTTGGACAATGGCTGCAGGATTCTGATGGCGTATCGCATCTCCAAGCCGTTTGGTCCAACTAAGAAAACTCCTGCGCCAGCTAATTCTTGATTTTTTGCTCCATCCACGTGGATGATCCACGTATCTGTATATGTCTCCGGAGACGGTAGGCATGGACTTTCTGCTTCTTCTTCCAATAGATCTGTCTTTATGTCCTTTGTGAATGTGCACTCAGCTATAAAGTCGGCTAACGCTTGGGCCTTAACGGCTGGTCTAGCTTTGTATTGCAGCCCGTATTGTTCGAGCTCGATAGCCCAAATTAGCATTCTTCCTGAAGATTCAGGTTTTCTGAAGATTCTCCTCAACGGCTGGTCCGTGAGTACAATGACGGGGTGGGCTTGGAAGTATCGATCCATCTTTCTCGTGGCTTGCACTAGAGCGAGTGCTATCTTCTCGATAGGAGTGTATCATAGTTCGGCATCTTTCAATATGTGACTCACGAAGAATACAGGACGATGCACGTGCCCTTCACTTCGCACAAGGACGGCGCTGACTACCTCGTCAGCTATTCCCAAATATAGATATAATTCGTCGCCGGGCTCAGGCCTCGTCAGCACTAAATCTGATGATAGGTAAGCTTTTAGTCCTGCAAACGCTTTCTCACATTCCTCTGTCCATCCGAAAGGAGCCTTGTTGCGGATGACTTTGAAGAAAGGCAAACATCTCTCGTCTTGCTTAGATATGAATCGCCCCAACGCAATGATGCGCCCGGTTAACTTCTGTATCTCTTTGACAGTTCGCGGGGATATCATATCCTGGATGGCTTTTATCTTTGACGGGTTGGGTTGGATGCCCTTCTGGCTGACCACATAGCCCAGGAATTTTCCCGTTTGGAATGCGAACATGCACTTCCGCGGGTTTAACTTCATCTTGTGTTTTCTCATCACATTGAAAACTTCTTGCAAGTCAGCGAGGTGCTCTCTGAAACTCCGACTTTTGATCAGGATGTCGTCTACGTAGGCCTCTACATTTCTCCCGATTTGATTTTCAAAAACTTTGTTTGCCATTCGCTGAAATGTTGCACCAGCATTCTTTAGCCCAAACGGCATTACAGTATAGCAGTATGTAGCTCTAGGAGTAATGAAGGCAGTTTTTTCTTCGTCCTCTACGGCCATAGGGATTTGGTGATATCCGGAATTCGCATCTAGGGAGCTTAAATAAGCATACCCAGCGGTTTGATCGACTAACTGATCTATTCGCGGAAGGGGATAGCAGTCCTTGGGACAGGCATTATTTAGGTCAGTAAAGTCGATGCACATGCACCAATCCCCGTTAGGCTTTGGGACTAAGACAGGATTAGCTAGCCAGGTCGGGTACTGGACTTCTCGAATGAACCCCGCCTCTGTGAGCTTTAGCAACTCCTTTTCGATGGCTGCTATCTTTTCCGATGAAAAGGCACGTCGTCTTTGCTGAACAGGCTTGGCGTCAGGACTAACGTTCAGCCGATGTTCCGCGACTTCCCGAGAGATTCCGGGCATGTCCGCTGGTTTCCACGCAAACTCTCCCTTGCATTTTCTTAACAGCCGAATTAATTGCGCGTTCTCTTCAAGGCTTAGTTTCTCACTGGCTAAGAGATTCGTTTCACTATCCTTGCCGATAGGGATTGATACCATCTGATCTAGCAGCTGAGTGCGCTTTTCTTCTTTATCATCGAAAGGATCGTCTGCCACGCAAACGTAGCGATCACAACTCCTTTGAGTCATAAGTAAGTAGCATTCGGCTGCCAACTTTTGATCCCCTTTGATTGAGACCACGCCGTCCCATGAGGGATATTTCATCCGCAGGTGAGCGAAGAGGAAGGTTCGTTTGTTTGAGGGGGATCGAAACCCGGTGGAAATTCGGTGACAGCTTCATCTCTTTCTTTTTCGGCCCTGGCGGCCCTTTCCGTAGTGGTCCTAACTTGCTCCTCTAACTTAGCGATTCTAGCTGTCAGTGCTTCATCGGTCTTAGATGGTTCAACCATTTTTCGTTTTTGAAGTCTAGTCAGAGGGAGCCTGTGCGGAGTAGCTTGCTTCCGAGGAGCTATTGTGAACCTGAAAAAGGGAAAAACACAAAAAGAGTGAGTATAAATGAAGATACACAGGTAATGTGCAATCCCGAGGTCTCCACATTTGCTCATTCACTTTCCGACTGTACTTTCATTTGATATTTTCAGGGCGGTCGCGGAGGCGAGATATGCTGGTCGTTGACGAGATACGAAGGAAGCCTCTATACATTCCAACGATATGACGCAAATCTGAGATGCTAACGGCGAAACCCAAATCAGCAGGGGCAACCAATGCCGTCATGCTAGGGGGATCTCTTTTCACATTATGCTTTCAACGATGCAGGGCCTGATGCCTGGTGAACCCAACCAAGGGGAGGGACGTCGATCTATGCTATGAACTCGGAATTTCTTGTGATAAACTAAGAGGATAGGGCCATGAGCGAGCGCTACTCGGCTATATATTTTTTTGGATGCTTGGTCTGATTTTTCTGGTTTTTTAGTGAAATGATTGTGTTTATCTCGGAGGGATTTTCTCTTTCTTTTTGCGATGGTCTTTTGAGTTGTATTTGGATGGATAGTTGATAGAGAAAAGATGAGGCGATTTTAATAAATATCCAAAAGAGTACGACTTTATTAAAAGCGTTTACAAAAGTATGGTAAACTTGCCAACTATCTAAGTTCATCAAAAATGGCTAAGATAGATGAAATTAGGGGTCCTAGCTAAAATAAATGGTTTGCTGATATCCGAGCCTTTCCCTAAAGGTGTCAATCCTGGGCGTCAGAGTTCTCTTTGCCGAAGGTACTCCATTGAAGCCAACTCCCCTTTTTGCATCCCTATCTCAGCCTCTAAAGCGGCAATTCGGCTTTGTAGTGTCTGATCGTTGAAACTTCGTTCCCCGAAAATATCAAGTGAAAGTAGTGTAGGTGCCGACATTCAAATGAGCAAAACGGGTCCTGTGGGACAAAAATAAAATTTTAAATACAAAGTAACCTGCACGTGTGAGAAATCCGCAGTTCGTATAATAGAACAATCACGTCAATATGCCAACAAGACAAATAGAGCCACGACAAACAGTTATAATCATGATGCACGTGCTGGGGCTCTTATTCCGACACCTCTAACTGGCTTGAACGGTTCCCGGATGATACCATGAAAAGGTCCCTAAAGTGTCGTCTGGCGTCCCCAATTCCTTACGAAATCGAGTAATCCTTTCAACTGTCTTTAGGGGTTCATCCGAGTTGGGATTGGTGAACACTACCTAGGACATGTGTCCTAGGGCGTCACTACTGCCCTCCTATTTTGGTATTGGTCCCCTGGCTGTAGGGCGCTATGATATACATATGGCAATTGATAAAGCAAATAAATGAACAGACCAGCAATTGATCAAAGAAAATAAATAAACACATAAACACCTCTCTAAAAGACAAAACCGGCTCCGACCCGACACTCCCCAGTGAAGTCGCCAAACTGTCGCGCCCCCACGAAAATTAAAAACTCGCGAGTGTGCAACGAAATTTGGGACCTTACAATGCTCAGCGTAGACAGACGCCTCGCAACATGCAATGAAGTCGCCACCCTAATTTGGTTGCTAGGCTTTAGGGAACCTTAATCGTCATGGCATAGGAAATATAATAAGTAAAAAAAACTAAAGGCACAAAAAAGGGGTCTGGACCCCAGACAAAAGGTTCGGGGTCGTATTATGGTCTCGGGAAGGTGTTAGGCACCCGAGTCACATCCGAAAACGGTTACCGGTTGATGAGAGAGGTGTTTAAAAGGTGTTTTGATGAAAATGCGTTTTATTTTGAAAAAGGGGGCCCTCAGAGGAATCGTCACTTTAGCCTTTTCCACAATCGGGACCGTTCAAAAATAATAAAAAAAGATCTTTTGGACGGGGTTACCGTTTATCAAGATCAGTCTATTATTCTTGACCGTAACGTGATGGGACTGAATTTTCTGTAAGTCTGAATGAGCGCCCTCTTATTTCATCATCGGGCCATGCATGATTAGATTGATTGCTATGTGAACCTATCATGGATTGCTAACAGAGTACCAATTTTAAATGATTGGTTTTTGAAGTGGAAAACTGATGTGGGATCGAAAGTCCCCATGTACATGCAGTCAATATATGCGAGAATTTAAAATCACATGAATATGGCATTTGAAGCGACTCTTTAAACACGTTGTTCATGTGGGTTGATTTTAATTCTAACAGTTCTATATATCATGCGTACGACTGCTATTTTACGAAAAAGCGCTGAATAAATAAAAGGGAATCGAAAGGCGTACTTTCGAGCGAAGCTTGAATTTAAAACCTACAAAGTGAGAGTATTAGTGATAGCTTGAGAAAGAAGTAAACAATTTTATGAGTGCGAAAATTTAAATGACAGTTGATTGCATACGAGAAATGATGAATTTTGCGTATACGAAAGTGAGATGCTGGGTTTGACAAAAATGATGACAGTTGTTTGTATGCGAAAAATGATGGATTTTACGCATACGAGAATTTAAATGCTGAGTTGATTTGCATGCGATAAATGATTGATTTTACGCATACGAAATTTAAATGTTGGGTTGATCGTATGTGAAAAATGATTAATTTTACACATACGAGAATTTAAATGCTATGGTGATTGCATGCGAAAAATGATTGATTTTATGCATGTGAGAATTTTAACAGTGCTACGTGATTGCATGCGAAAAATGATTGATTTTAAGCATGTGAGAATCTAACATCTACGTGATTGCATGCGAAAAATGATTGATTTTAAGCATGTGAGAATCTAACATCTACGTGATTGCATGCGAAGAATGATTGATTTTACGCATGTGAGAATTAAAATGCTACGTTGATTGCATGCGAAGAATGATTGATTTTACGCATGTGAGAATTAAAATGCTATGTTGATTGCATGCGAAAAATGATTGATTTTAAGCATGTGAGAATCTAACATCTACGTGATTGCATGCGAAGAATGATTGATTTTACGCATGTGAGAATTAAAATGCTACGTTGATTGCATGCGAAGAATGATTGATTTTACGCATGTGAGAATTAAAATGCTATGTTGATTGCATGCGAAAAATGATTGATTTTAAGCATGTGAGAATCTAACATCTACGTGATTGCATGCGAAGAATGATTGATTTTACGCATGGGAGAATTTAATATCTACGTTGATTGCATGCGAAAAATGATTGATTTTAAGCATACGAGAATTTAACAGTTGGATAATTTGCAGAAAGTAGAGAGTTGATATTTGCGAAAAATAAAACAATTGATATTTGCAGAAAATAAAGCAGTTGATATTTGCGGAAGGATTTCCAGCAGTTGTGCGAAAAATTAAAGCAGTTGATATTGCGGAAAATAAAACAATTGGTATTTGCAGAAAATAAAACAGTTGATATTGCGGAAGGATTTCCAGCAGTTTTGCGAAAAATTAAAGCAGTTGATATTGCGGAAATTAAAACAATTGATATTTGCAGAAAATAAAACAGTTGATATTGCGGAAGGATTTCCAGCAGTTTTGCGAAAAATTAAAGCAGTTGATATTGCGGAAATTAAAGTGCGACCGTCCATGTAGGCGGTAAAAATAAATAACTGAATTTTTAAATTGCAGAAAATAAAGTGCAGAAATTTAAAGTGCTAAGAATTAAAACAGTTGATAAGTGCAGAAAATTAAACAGTTGATACGTGCAGAAAATTAAACAGTTGATAAGTGCAGAAAATTAAACAGTTGATAAGTGCAGAAAATTAAACAGTTGATAAGTGCAGAAAATTAAACAGTTGATAAGTGCAGAAAATTAAACAGTTGATAAGTGCAGAAAATTAAACAGTTGATAATACGAGAAATTAACGTACGATGCGTACGAATTATTTTTACGAAAAACTTGCGATTTGAAATTTCGGAAAGAATTAAAAATCGGAGGGACCTAATTGAAAACTTTGAAAACTTGGGAGGGGGGCCAAAACGGCGCCGTGTGATGAATAGGCATGGCACTATTCATCACCCCTCCCTTGGTCGCCGGAGCTACTGCCGGCGACCCAACTCCGGCCACACTTGGCCGTTTTGAAAAATGGACGTACCGAAATGTTCGTCTCTTCGATGACTTTCCGACCGTATAAACCTCGATTTTGAGTTTGACTCGTACAAAATTTAATTTCGAAAAAACGACCGAACCGTTAATTATCGAAAACTAATTAATTCGAACAATCTAGCCAACGATTTTCAAAATTGAAAGCATGTATTTAATCTACATTACGTATGTGAATTAATAGCACAAAAACAATCAATTTATTTGCTCAAAATCAAGCCAAACGAAATTAAAGAAAACTTGCGCAGAAAAACCGAAGATGAGCTAGAGAGAGAAAGCTCACGTTTCAAACTTTGAACTGGACGATTGTCGCTCAATATGAGCAAGCTGATCAAGAGGGAGAAGGAGCAAGGGTTTCTTGCGATTTTGGTGCCCGTTTGAATGAAGACAGTGACTTGTATTTATAGGCTTCAAACGCGTGAGGAGAGGGACGCGGCTGTGCGTGTGGAGGCCGCTTGGTCGCGGTGGCGGGGCTACGGCCATGAGGTGGAGGGTCTAGGCTGCTGTGTGATGATTGACGAGGGGACGGGAAACGGTTTGGACGGGACAGGAGGTCGGAGCAGGCAGCTCGGTGGCTCGCTCTCCTGTTCATCCGTTCCCATGTTGTTCCCGTGTGCATGGCACACTTAAATGCTCAACCATTGATTTGGTTGACTATTTCTAGTTGACCAAGATCGATGGTTGAGATTAAATGGTCATTTATGCTATTTAAATGGCCTCGAGCCAAGTCCGACGAGCAAACGTTCGAACTTTTCGAACCGAGGGTACCAGCGCGTAGAGAAAATTATGACGGTTTTAACCGTATACAGCGAAGCATGAAAATTTCGCGTTTGACGCGTTTATTTTTGCGTTCAAAAGCGCGAAACACGGGAACGGAAAAATAAAAACGTTACGCCGAAAATTACACGAAACGTTGTATACCGTTGCGAGCAGAAAAAAAGCTAGCAACTAGTTGATGGAAAACATTTAAAAGTCAAGCTGTGGTTCGAGCAGACTTACTCGGGTCCAATAAAAGCTCGAATAAAAATATTAATAAAATAATAAAAATACTAAAAAATGCGCTAAAACCCTAAAAATCCTAAAATTCGTGAGATGACCAAAAATGCAGAAAAACTAGCATACGACTGCCGGATAGTCTAAAACGTGATTTTTATAGGCTAAAAATAATATTAATAATAATAATGAAAATGCATGCCGAAAAATTGAAAATGCGATTTCGAAAGCTGACGATGCTAACGACGATGCAAAAATGCAACGAAACACCTAAAAATGCTAGCGATAGTAAACTAACTACAGATGACTGTAAATCAAGTAAAAATGACAGTAAATTAAATAAATGACAGAAATGCTAAAATTGATTAAAAATGGCGTCAAAATTTGGGTATCAACACACTCCCCTACTCCGAAGTGGCAACCAATTCTCAAGAAAATGAGAAGGTTGGGTGGAAATATTGCGCGCTGCGACAGTCTTAATCCTCCTTTTTCTCGGTGGGATAATTGGATGGTTGGAACTTTCGGGCGGTGGAGAAGGAGGTAACGTTTGAAGCGGTGCCACGTT
The DNA here is from genome assembly GCA_963691705.1 of Viola odorata. Lineage (NCBI taxonomy): Eukaryota > Viridiplantae > Streptophyta > Magnoliopsida > Malpighiales > Violaceae > Viola > Viola odorata. The sequence goes on from OY829541.1 coordinate 33,165,941, forward strand.
CAGAGGAGTGTTATTTCCACCAGAAGAACAACCCTCCGCGCTGCCTGTCAACGAAATATATTAATACAGCAAGTCAAGTGAAGCGATAACGCGGAAAAAGAAAAACTCACCAACGACACATTCTTTCAAGGGTCTGAGCCGAGCAAATTCCCGAATGCGGAAAGGCCTTTCTATCTCTAACAAAGCAGAAACATGGGACACATCGGTGCTGGACAGCACTTTGGGTTTTTTCCAATCGGCACTAACAATCTTTTGATTAAAGCCTCCGCGCCACCAGCGGGACGGCAGTCGAAGGGTGAAGAAGCCATTCTTCCAATTATCCACGTTTTCTTCAAAACCTTGGAAGTTCTGCCAGAAAAAGCGCACGACGTCGTCATTCCATCTAGGAGTGATATCCACCAAGCAGGCGCGACAACTCAACTTGAAAAATGTACGGACCAGATCAAGGGATGGAGTGAAAATACGCTTCATCTCGCATGACCGAAGGAACGCGTAAATCCCACACCATGAAGACGGAGTTATTTGAACCAGATTAAGATCGTAGTGGTCTAGCAGCTTCATCAGAGAAGTATGAAGTGGGAGATGAAATCCGTAGAGGAACATCTTGAAGTAAACCAGCCGAAACATTCCCCACATGGCGGCATGGAGCCGAATGTCTTTCGTAGGGATATACGGGCGACAGCCCAAGGGGAAGGTGATGCCGTTCTCCTCCAACTCAGCCCTCAAAACTTCATCACAATCAAAAATACTACGAGCTCTCCTAGCCTCGAGATCTATGGAATTTTCGACTCTCGCAGAAGCTCCAATATGAGACATAAGGAATCGGGAAAATAAACTACGACAAAAGAGGGACAAAATACCTGGAAAAAGTAGCCGGAGAACAGACTGTCGTCGCCGACGAGCAGTTGCGAAGACTCTCTTCTCGAGCAAGAAGAAACACAGGAGAAAGAGAAAGTGTGAAAAATTGCAGAATATTAGCAAAAATGATAAAAGAGAATAGGGTTTCCCTTATAAAGGTTCAACTTGAAGAAGAAGACAGCCTGTAAAAGTGAAACACGTGCGGAGTTGAAAGAGATGCGTGGATAGTCATTTATGTCTTTCACAGGAAGACGGTTAGAAACCCAAAGACAGTTGCACTCAGCCACTGATCCCCTCTGCGATAACCCTTGACGTTTGAAGAAGTGAGTTAGAAAGGCGATAGGGGAACAAAAGAAAAAGGAAGATTATCTTATTCATTTTCGGAAAGCCATACGGCATCTACAAAGAGACGAGACATTTTAAGCTAATCACCGTCAGACCAAGTGATACCATAGCAATAAACTACATCATCATCCGAGAGTGATGGCTCCCCGCTAAAAGGAGGGAAAGGCTCTTCCTTCCTCTTTCCTATGTATATCGATGATCGGTCGGGCTCCTCTTCTGTGGTCGACATCGCCGTTTCAACGCTCGCGGAAGGAAGAGCTAATGTTGGCAAGACACGAGGAGGAATAGAGGGTCCATTCCCCTTTTCAGCAGAAGGGGCATGATACTTGAAGAGCGGTGCAGCCACCTTTGAGGCATTTTTCCTCTGCCTCTTGCGTCCCCGCTGGCGAACAAACGGCCTCCACGGAGGCGACGGAGGAGGGTTGTCCAAGTCCGGTGAAGTCGGAGGAGTTGGCGAAGAATCCCGCGCCACTGTATCCAAAAAATAAGAGTCAGCCATGAGATCACAGGCGATCTACCAAGAGGAAAAACAAATAAAGAAGAAGATGAACAGAAAGGAGGGAAAGGATCCCTTTAAATAGCCAAAAGAGGGAGAAAAACTTTTGATCTCCCAACCCGACTTTTGAGAATTGACACGCGTACAACCTGGAGTACGAATCTAGATTTACAGTCAAGCCTGTTGAAATCTCCCCCAGATCGAGGAGAACCAAAAATTAGCCCAATCGATGGACAAGGAGTTGGCGGCGCAGAATTAATGTGGAACGGTTAGTGGGGAAACCGTCCAGTGATTGACTCATTTTCAGTTGGGCTAAGAATACCTCCAATCGAAAAAAGACAAAGGATGCATTAAAGAAGAAGAACAGTGATTAAGGGCACAACGAAAATAGTTTATTTATTATGGCCTAATGGCCGAAAGGTACAGCCGCATAACTAGGAGAAAAGAAAAAAGACTCAAAGGGAGTCACCGCTATCAGGCATCAGAGCCAGCGTCCTCGGGCACTTCAGGAATGTCTCGCAGAGAGTCCATGCCCAGAGTCAGGTCAGCAGAAGTGACCCTCATCCCCTTCAAGCAGCACCCCAACATGTCCTTGCGCTGCTGCAGCATGGCGATCACCACCTGAATTCGAGCGATGGAAGTGGCCAACTTCGACACGCTCTCTAAAGGACTGAAATCCTCCAGAGACGTGGCTCCCAGTCTAGAATGGAGTGGGGTCAGCATCCCTTGCAGCTCCAGGATGTCCTCGGAAGTCTTGACCAGCATGTTCTCTAGGAACCCGACGTCACCATCATTGAGGTTCTTGAGAGTGTGGCCCTTGGAAAGGAGAAAATTCTTAGTCAAATGATCCATGATGCGAATCGCTAAAGATGAGAAGAGCGTGGATGGAGAAAGCCCCCAGATTTATAGGCTCCGAGAAAAGGGCCTTGGGAAAAAAGGAGGTCCTCAAAAGACGAGCCGTCCCGTTACCCTTGAAGGCCGACGGACCTGAAACGGAAATGAAGGACGACGTTCGTATACTACCAACGATGCAGACATTCGACAGGGTACGAGATAGAATCCTAAAAAATGCCAAGAGGCACGATATTACGGGTGGCCATGACGTAAAAGCCGTACGATTGTCGGTATCCACAGTATAAGGCCGCGTCGATGTCGCAGGTAGCCCTAGCAGCGTAAAACCTCGTCGACATCACAGGTATCTAGTGGTATAAAGCCGCGCAAATCGTAGGCAGCTGATGGCATAAAACCGCGTCAATATTGCTGTTTTAATAGGCGGAAGGGAAAGAAAGAGCCCGCGTTATCTCAAAATCCCTGTAAGTATAAAGCTTATTAATTCCTCCATGAATACCTGTCTCCTCTATGTGTTTGTAGTTCACTCAAAAGGATGATGGACCCGAAACGTATGAGAGCCTACGGTACGACCTGGCCGCAATCCTCGGCGGTATCGAAAGTAGCCCGTCAGTAGCTCTCCTACGACGCGAACGAAGTTGCGACTTTCTAAGCTCTACCGATGAACCAAGCAGAATGATATCGCTGGGCGAAAGCAATGCCCTAATGGTCATGAACGGGATAGCGGCATCTCTCGCGGATCTCTTAATACTTCAGGAGGACGGGTCTTTAGACAAGAATGAAGGCCAGAATCTGCTTACTCGGAGGAAAGCTCCAGATCTAAGCTCTACCCGTCGTTCAAACCAATCTCTGTCGTGATAAAGGAGACAAAGAAGCTCGGAGATCCTATGAGCATATCGCCTTATGAAGGAAAGGGCCCTCACCTAAGATTCCAGTCATGGATAGAGAATGACAGCCCTTGGTGAACACTCGGGCTCGTTTTCAGTTGGGCTTATGATAACCATTAGGGCAATCCTAAGGGCATTTCTGTAATTATGACCCCTGCCGAAGATGGAGTCCCACAAGCCTTATCAGACATCTAAGCTATCGCTACCAGACCTTGAAGCGTTTACTTGAATGGTCGACTTCAGCGGGGGGGAGGTCTCACGCGTCTCTTAACGCACGGCATCATCCCATCCCAGGAACCTATAGAGCTATCGCCCCCGACATGATAGAAGGTATTGCCCCCGATACCTTCCCCGGAGACATCCCACCAGGACACTACCTCGGGTATCGCTGATGACGTCATCCTCAGGTATCGCCCGTGACGTCATCCGGAGCGCCATCTCACCTGGATACCGCCCTTATGCCCTGCTATCGCCACCAGTGGCCTATAAATACCCCTTAATTCAAACATCAAGTAAGCCAGAATTCACTTACTAGAACCGCTGCTATTTTTGAACCACTTACTAACTTAAGCATCGGAGTGTCTACGCCGGAGCCCCCCCTCCAGCGCCTTGCAGGTGGATTCGACGAGAACTACAGCAACTCCGACCAATGGAAGTCAACCCCCCGATCACATAAGAGATAAAATCTTAACATTAGCTACTTATTTTTTATTATTTTCCTAACTCGCGCTATCCCTTTGCGTTCCGTTCAATTTTTTATTTTAGTATTTTTTTACGCTCAAACTTTTATCGCTTGCAAACGAACATTTTTTATCAAACTTTATGACGAAATTTTCGCCACTCACTGTGTGCTAATAATTTTATTTCATTTTATTATATGTTTTAACATTTTTGGTTTGAATTTTCGTTCGATTTGGGGAGAGATTGCTCGTACCGTTGATACGAGCTAAAAACAATCAAAGGAAAATGGTCAAGGTTGATCACAACCCATGATCTGGTTGACCAAGAAAATCAACCAAGATCAAGTGGCTATGATAATTTCCACGTGGGCAAGGCATTTCTTCATTTGGTTCATGCACGAACGAACCCAAGAAAGCTTCTTCCTCGTCCCTTCGCGATCACGTCGAGCCTCGATCGTGGTGTCCAACGTGACCAGCTACCAACTACCAGTCTAGACTGCCTCGTCATCACTCATCGTCGTCATCCTAGCCACACAACCGCTCCAGCCAAGCTCGCCGCGACACGTCGACTCCCCTCCACCGACATACTTGGTTATAAATACCAAGCAACCTCAAGCGTTTTTCCTTGCCAATACACGAACATTCTCTCCCTCTCTAGCATCTGCTCTCTATCATGAGTGATTGCTTACTTCAACCTTCGGGTTGAAGTCACTCTAGTTCAAAGTTTTTTTTCAAGCGTTTATACGCGTTTTCTTTCAAAAAAAAATCTTTGTTCGTGTTTTCAAAGATACTGTGCGTGGCTGTGGGTTTTAAAAGGGGTTTGGGTCTGGGTTGCGTGGTGGGCTAGCGCTGCGCCAAGTCCACACGGAGAGAAAGGAAAGGTTGGGCCAGAGGCCCAGCGCGTGAAGAAGGACAGCTGGGCTGCTTCAGCCCGCTAGCCCATCAGCTGGGCTGGGTTTGGCCCAGCTGTAGGCCCACCCCGGCCTAGTGGGTCAGGCCCAATATTTTCGTCAGTCGTATTTTTTCCGTACCACGTATTATTTATTTATTTATCGCACTTGTATTATCTACTTATTTTTCACACTTGTATTATCTATTTATTTTTCACACTTGTGCTATTTATTTATTTTTCGCACTTGTACTATTTATTTATTTTTCTCGCGTACTTGTACTGTTTATTTATTTTCGCACATGCATTATTTATTTATTTCCGCACTCATACTGTTTATTTACTTTTCGTATGCTTGTACTATTTATTTATTTAGTTTTTCGTATGCTTGCATGGCTTAGATAATTATTATTGTTCGTGCTTGTTTAAGTTAATCATTTTCACACGCATAAATCTTCAAGTATTTAAATGTCTATCCTCACCTCGTGCCAATAATCTCGATCAAAAGGAGAAATCAACTTCAACAAGTAACATTTCTCACCCTTTTATTTATTTCACGTTTTTATCGCATATATGCCCGTATGCATGATTATATAGAATTGTTAGAATTTAATTAATTCATTGGGCATGATCACATAAATTAGGACTTTTTATTTTTTTAAGCATGTTTAAACACCTCGTTTATCCAGTAACCTTTTTAGAATGTGACTCGGGTGCCTAACACCTTCCCGAGTCCATAATACGACCCCGAACCATTGTTCTCGGGTTCAGACCCATCTTGCCTTAGCTTTTTATTTTGTTTTCTGCCATGTTCTCAAAAGATAGGTTCCCTAAACCTAGAAACAAATTAGGGTGGCGACTTCATTGCATTATGTGAGATGAGTCCGATTTCATCTCACATCTCGTCCCAAGCCCGCATCGCATTAGGATAAAATCCAAAAAGGGGGTGCGACACATAGGTATATCATTTTGGTGCTCTCGTTGAGAGTTTGGATTATTAAGTGAGTCTACCTTGAGATCCAAGCTCACCTCTCTCACCATCAGAAAAATATCATACAAAAATGACAGCCAACCTACTCCCTCAGTCATCTTCACTCCCTGAAGGAGCGGAGACATCCCTTCGCAACTTTGTCATAACTTTCACCCCACGAGCACCACTGTCAGAAATCCACCAGGCCCCTCTAGAAGCTACGGAGGCTCCCCTCAATCGCCGACTCAATTTTTTTGTCGGTCAAGAAGTTGATTGCCCGACAGCAGCTGAACACGGGGCGGGTATGGCCCACACCCTGCGGCCAACGATTTATCAGTGGGATAATCCTTTTATAGACTCAGGGACCAGTGCTCCCATCGCAAACATACCCAGGCCAAATACTACTAATACAACGCTCCCCCACACTGATACAACTTTGCTCCATCAAAGGATAGATCAGATCCTGGCCATACTGGCCGTAGGATCCCCGCAACCAACAAACTTGATGATTGCTCCCATGGTACAACCTACTCCCCTGTGAGTCTTTCCGCAAAATATCCCTACGTTTGTCAATTATCAGCCGGTAAACTCTAGGATAGCTCCTCCGACTCTAGATGGATATCAGTATCGCCCCTGGCAACACACTAAACGTCCTGCTTTCCCTGCACCACATTACACCTACCCCTTAGAGGTACCAGAAGAGTACGTACCATTTACCGTCCCCCCAGGCACAGAGGGAGAGTACGTCGATAATCTATTCAACGACAATAATCTGAACGCCCTCTAGGGCGTATCCCGTCAACCCTCCATCAGGTCAGCCGACAGATCAAAGTCCTAACGGATATTTATGCTGGCCAGACTAACCCCCTAATCCATGTGTCGCGAGTGAAAAACCAAGTCACCTTTCAGACCACGGGAGATGAAGCTCTCTGCTAAATTTTTCGTACTTTCTCTGGCCGGGATCGCCAACACATGGTATGAGGTGCTGCCGCCAGGCTCGATTAACAATTTTGCTGAGCTAAAGGGAAAATTCTTGAGCAGGTTTAGCACAGCGATTCCTATAAAAAAGACTGTTGCGGCTCTATTCGATATCATTCGGAGGCAGGATGAATCCCTCAAGGCCTATTTGGATCGGTTTAATTCAGAACTCGGTCAGACGCCCGATGCCACCATTGATTTTGCAACAGAGGCCTTGAGAAGGAACTGTGGGTACAACAAGTTGGGTGACATGTTGTCAACTGACCCCCCACCAACCTTAGATCTTCTACGGGCTAAAGCAAACAATTATATCAAGGTAGAGGAAGAAGATTTTCAACGGGGATACAATGGAGAGATTTCCCCCCTAGTAATAGTGCAAGAGATGGCCTCTCCGATGGGGAATACAAGGGAATATGCGCCCCAGGGTACAAGGGCGGGAAGTCCGATTTTTGACAGAAGAGGCAAACCGATTTTCGACAGGGGAGAGAGGAATCTCCAGCCTGGAAGACAGGCATATGTGGCGTCCCCAATCAGCTCCCTGTTAGGGCAAAGAATGGAGATCCTCGCAATTATTGAAAGCAAGGGTCTGCCGGTCCGATACCCCTACACCAAACCGGGTGAGATCCTCGGAGGCAATAGAAGCTTGTATTGCCGCTTCCACAAGGAAAACGGCCACGACACGGAAGGATGCAGGACACTGAGAATGGCCATCGAATAGCCGATAGAAGAAGGCTATTTTTTGGAATACGCAGCCAAGGGAAAGGCGCAATTTCACGACAACTAGCCGAGACCGATTCCCGGGTATAATGGAAAACAGATTGTTACCGGCCCAAATGTCGTACCAATAGCAACTGCTAGAGGCAGAGAGGTATTGTTGACATCCAAAGACGGAGATCGGATGATCATTTTTATAGCCGGAGGCACGATGAATCCCTCAAAATCTCTTATTGGCGATAAGAGGAAACGTGAGCTACCCCTAACGAAGCATATTGGATTCGGCCTCTTTGACTGAATGATGATATCCTTCTCGAAAGAAGACTACCTAGGGGTGAGATACCCACAGAACGATGCCCTAGTAATCATGACGTTTGTCGGAGATTTCGGGGTGAGGAGAACCCTCGTAGACAACAGAAGCGCCGTCAACTTACTTTCACTTGAAGCATACAAGATTATGGGGAGACCAGAGTCAGAGCTAATGCCGTGTCAAAATCCCATCATCGGGGTAGACGGAATCGCAATTTCGATAGTAGGGATTACCTTTCTGACGGTGTTCTTTAAAGAGGATGCTTCAAGAAGATCAGAATAATAACTATTCATGATAGTTGATCTAAACCTGCCCTACAAAGCCATCCTAGGGCATCTATTCCTGAACTCCTTTGGAGTTGTCATCTCCCAACGGCACCTGAAGTTGAAATTCCCCTCTTGGGAAGGTGTCGTCACAATCAGAGGCGACCAGAAGCTTGCGGCAAGGTGCTACCTCATCATGATCGAGGACAAGTGCGATGAATACGTCTATGTTGCCAACAACCCCCTAGAATTGGAAGACGAAAGGCGCACCCAACCGTTAGAAAATATGATATCAGTACCCGTGGAAGGAATACCCACCGAAAGCTTTCTTGTCAGCGAAAGGCTAGATCCGGAAGAGCGCCGACAGTTGACACAATTATTAAACAAGTGTGAAGGAGAGTTTGCATGGGCATCCACAAACATGCCCGGCATCCCAGGGAGATAGCCGAACACCGATTGAACATTGATCCAGAAGCCAAACTGGTGCAGCAGAAACGCAGAGCTTTCTCAAAAGAAAAGGCAGACATGATTAAGAAAGAGGTGACTAAGCTTCTACGAGCAAACTTCATTCAGAAATTTCAATATCCGTCGTGGTTGGTCAATCCAGTGGTTGTACCAAAGCCTAACGAAGAGTGGAGAATGTGCATCGATTTCACTTCCCTGAATGAGGCATGCCCGAAAGATTGCTTCCCACTCCCTTAAATCGAGCAGTTGGTGGATCAAACGACAGGCTATGAATTCTTAAGCTCCCTGGATGCGAATTCAGGCTATCACCAAATACCCATGGCTGTAGAGGACGAAGAAAAAACAACATTTGTCACTCCAACGGGAACATATTGCTACCGAGCCATGCCTTTCGGATTGAAGAACGCTAGAGCCACCTTCCAATGGACAACAAACAAGATCTTCAAGGCCCAGCTGGGTAGAAATCTTGAGGTATACGTCGATGACATGCTGGTAAAGAGGAGGAGCTTTGAGAGCCATTTGGCCGACTTAGCTGAGATCTTCTAGGTCATGCGCACATTCGGTATACAGCTCAACCCTAGGAAGTGCATGTTCGCATTCCAAATGGGAAAGTTCCTGGGCTACATCGTTAGACGCGAGGGCATCCTGCCCAACCCCGCCAAACTAAAAGTTATCCATGACATGATATCCCCACGGAATATTAATGAAGTCCAACAACTCACTGGCAGGGCGACAGCCTTGAGTCGCTTCATCGCCAAACAAGGCGAGCGGTGCCTTTTATTCTTCAAACTCATTCGGAATAAGGTGTTGTTCGGATGGACGAAGGAGTGTGAGAAAGCCTTCTCGGATCTGAAGGAATACCTCACATCCGACCTACTACTCAAACGTCCCGAACACGGAGATACCCTCTTCCTATACCTAGGAGCGACCGAAGAAGTAGTGAGCGTCGTCTTAGTACAAGACGAAGATGGCATTCAGAAGCCCATCTATTTCATCAGTAGGATCCTAAAAGACGCAGAACTACAGTACAGTCATACCTAGAAGGTAGCCTTCGCCCTAGTGCAAACAACCCAAAAGATGGCATGCTATTTCTAAGCACATCCGGTAATCGTTCTGACGAACCAACCGTTGCGAAGAATTTTCAAAAGACCAGAGACATCAGGGAAAATGGTTATCTGGACCATCAAGCTAGAGCAACAAGGCCTGCAGTACCAATCCAGGCCTTCAGTTAAGGCATAACCCTTAGCCGATTTCATCGCAGAGTGCACGTTCCAAGGCGAGCCGTCCCTCGAGGTAAAAAAGGCTGACTTAGAAGACGCAGACCCACCCTATCTAGAGACGTACGGCGATAAATGGGTCATCTTTATCGATGGTGCTAAGAATCAAGAATCCGCTGGAGCCGACATCATCGCTTCCGGTCCGAAAGGATTAAAGTTATGTTATGCGCTAAAAATCTCAAAACCTTTGTCCAACAACGTGACAGAATAAGAGGCCCTTCTGGCCAGCCTACGTATCGAAAAAGATCTAACAGCCAAAAGGATCCGCGATCAAGGAGAATCGAAAGATCCACATTTGAAAATGCATGGAGATTCAAAGCTGATCATAGACCAACTCAATGGCCACGCACAAGAAAGAGACCCTACAATGATTTGTTATCTTGCAAAGGCCCGACAACAGTTGACAGCAATTTAAAAGCAAGGGATTCACGTGACCATCGATCACATTCCGAGGGAGGGAAATGTCGAGGCTGATGAAATTACTAAACTAGCCGATGATCCTGGTGCTGTCATGCCAAAAGATGTTATGGTTGAAGAAATCTTGGTGCCATTTTTCATGGAAGAACAACTCACTATGTTCGTCAAGGAAGACGAAAGCGATTGGCACACACTGATAACCAAGTATTTGGAACACAGCATCTTGCCGTTAGATCCTACATCAAAGATGAAAATCCTCAAACAAGCTGAGAGGTGTTCAATGTTTGACGGAGAGCTCATTCGTAGCTGTTTCTCGCATCCGGCAGCAAAATACCTATCGGAGGAAGAAGGGCATTACACTTTACGAGAAATCCATGAGGGTATCTGCGGTATGTATGCATCCGGAGGAACAATGACCACACAGGTTTTCCGTAATGGATTTTACTGGCCCACCATCCGAAAGGATTGTGATGTTTTCGTAAGAACTTGCCAAAAGTGACAAGAGTTTGCAAGAATTCCCAAGCAATCGGCAACGGAAATATCGGCAATGGTCAGTCCTTGCCCGTTTACCCAGTGGGGAATCGACATCATGGGACCCTTCCCGATAGCCCATCCCCAGCTCAAATTCGTCATTCTCACGGTGGACTATTTCACAAAGTGGGAAATCACTGCGGAGAAAATATGGAATTTCTTCAAAAATTAAGTAATCCTGCGATTTGGCATTCCACGGATCCTCATTAGTGATAACGGTTCGCAGTTCACTAGCGCCTTTCTCCAAAGGCGATGCCAGGAATTCGGGAAAGAACAGAGATTCTCCTCCGTTGCTCACCCACAGATAAACGGCCAAACAAAAGTCACCAATCCGACCATCTTGAGCGGAATCAAAAGAAATTTGGAAGGGGCTCGCACGAAGTGGGCAGAAGAGTTACCATACATCATGTGGGCGTACCGAATGACAACCAAGGCAACTACAGGAGAAACTACCTTCGCACTAACATACAATACTGAAGCCGTAACCCCGGTTGACATTGGGGCTCTCAGCTTGCGCATCGAATATTTCAACGAGGAGCAAAACGAAGATAGGCTACGAGAATGACTTGACCTACTACCAGAATTACAAGAGCAGGCTTTGCTGAAAAAACTACTTTATAAGCGCAAGATGGCCAAATATCACAACCGACGTGTTAAAGAGAGGTTGTTGAAGGCAAACGACCTAGTACTACGCAAGAGAGAAGCTACTGGGCCAAACATAAAAACGCTCTGCCCCAACTGGGATGGACCTTCTCTAGTCGTCCGCGTTATCGGCAAAAGCGCTTATCATCTGGAGAAACTTAACGGCACTCCATTACCCAACTCTTGGAATATTGCCAACTTAAAACTGTACCACCCGAGAGCGGATGTACTACTTATAACTTCTGTATGAATAAACAACACCGTGGACGTAGGCTTTGAAGGGACGAACTACGTTAAAAAATACAGGCGTCAACATTTTATAATCTAAGTAAGAACCCATCTCCGTTTCCTCAAACGGCTGCATGGAAAGCTGCTCGTGTTAGCTAACGGTAAGCTTTATAGCCCAATTCCAGTCATGGACTTGCAGCTGGTGGTATTGGCATAAGGGTACGCGTTAATAAAAAGAAAAGCCTATCACCGTTTGGATTACCAAACGGGTGTTTGGAAGCCATCTCAGTTTTTATCAAACGGCTGCATGAAAAACCATCTCTGTTTTTATTAAACGGATACATGGAAAGCTGCATGTGCCAGCTTAACGGTACTCCTTCTTGCCCATACTGATCGTGCGTTGTCATACGGTGGCTAAGGATACGCGTTCTCAATCATAAGTAAGAACCCATCTCCGTTTTGTCAAACGACTGCATGGAAAGCTGTCTGTGCCAGGTTAACGGTACTCCTTCTTGCCCATACCGGTCGTGCGTTGTCATACAGTGGCTAAGGATACGCGTTCTCAATCATAAGTAAGAACCCATCTCCATTTTGTCAAACAGCTGCATGGAAAGCTGCCTAGGCCAGCTTAACGGTACTCCTTCTTGCCCATACCGGTCGTACGTTATCATACAGTGGCTAAGAATATGCGTTCTCAATCATAAGTAAGAACCCATCTCCGTTTTGTCAAACGACTACATGGAAAGTTACCTAGGCCAGCTTAACGGTACTCCTTCTTGCCCATACTGGTCGTGTGTTGTCATACGGTGGCTGGATACGTGTTCTCAATCATAAGTAAGAACCCATCTCCGTTTTGTCAAACGGCTACATGGAAAGCTGCATGTGCCAGCTTAACGATAATCTTTCTTGCCCATTCCAGTCGTGCGTTGTCACACGGTGGCATGGCTAAGGATACACGTTCATATTCCTATGGGGTAAAGGCATCTCCATTTCCTCAAATGGACAACTAGGGTAAAGCCATCTCCGTTTTCTCAAACGGACGACTGGGGTAAAGCCATCTCCGTTTCCTCAAACAGACGACTGGAGAAAAGCCATCTCCGTTTTCTTCAAACGGACGACTGAAGAAAAGTCATCTCCGTTTCCTCAAACGGATGTACAGGAAAAGCCATCCCTATTTCCTCAAACAGTTATACAAGGAAACTCATCCTTATTTTCTTCACAGACCGATAGCATGACAACTGAAGATACGCCGTCAGACCAACGACAAGGCTAACGGCGATGATACAAACATATTACAACACTACTCCAAAGTCTTAAAAAGACAACTCTCATTATTATAAAGCCATACAACATCTACAGAGGAAGAAAAAAATACACAAAAAGTAATACTTATGGGAGAGGAGCATCATCATCATCATCCTCATCAACAGAGGAGAAAGGAATCTCTCTATTAGCATCGGCAACGAAAGTCAATTCAGAAGAAGGGGCCCTCATCCCTCCCAAACAGCACTCCAGTATAGCCTTCTGATTCTTCAACATGTTAATAACAATATGGATATGAGAAACAAAGATAGCGGCTTGCGAAACCACCTCAAGAGCATCGGCATCCTCTTCAATTGTCGTATCCTGCAAAGACACCAGTGGATTAAGCGAACATTCTAACCAACTGATATCTTCAGAGATCCTGACCAGCATGCGCTCTACGATAGAAGCATCTGCCACCACATTACGCCTCACCGACGCAACGTCAGAGATGAGATAATCTTTCATCAACTCATCCATCATGATAAAGAAAAACAGATGAATATCGAAAGAAGTAGAGAAAGATGCAAGTCAAATGAGAAATCAGAGGAGAGAAAAGACCAATTTATAGGCATACAAGCTCCGCCTCGAGAAGCCAACCAAGCAAAATGACGCAACGGTCATAAAGACAACCATTGGGAAAATGTGAAAAGCCTTACAATGGTCAAAAGACAATTAATGCACCATCATCCACTTCAGATTCAATTCAAAAAGTCAGGTGAACAAAAAGGAGTTTAGTACAAAATCACGGTCAAAATTCGACCAAGTTCAGTCAAGCGAAAAATTACAAAGGCAGAAGAGGAGAAGAAGCTAAGAATCGACAGATGACGGAGGTTGAGCAGACGACTCTCCAACGAGCAAGGCCACCCGTCTCATCAAACTTGCCAAGATCTATGGCAGAAAGATGCCTTTCGACAGAGTCAATCATCTTTGCCAGCTCGAAGCTAGGGCCATCATAACAATCAGAAAAAGCCAGCAGTATGGCGTCGACGACTTGATCCTTAAACCAATCTAGCTTCTGAGGGACTCGACTCATCTCCTATTGAAGCCTCTTGGAAGCTGCCACCGCCTCAGCAATCTTTCCCCTCTCCAGGACCATCTCCGATTGAACCCGTTCGTTATCCTTGACCAAATCCTCCAATCGGCCCCTATCGGCATCTCTCTCCCTCTTCAGGGCAACCAACTTCTCATGAACGCCCGAAAGTTCAGCAGCCTTCGCCTTGGCATTCTCTACCTCCACTCGAAGGACCCCCAAATCTGCCTCAATGCGATCATTCTCAGCCCGAACTCTATCGGCGATGGCCCAAGTGTTAGCATGCTCCGCCTTCTCCCTCTCCAAGTCACCCAACAATGACTTCATCTTCTCAGCCGAATTCTTTTGCAAACATTGAAGCTGATAAAAAGAAGAGAAGGCACTGGTCTGGGCTTTGGCATGTTGACGACCGAGAGACATTGCCCGAAAATGCTCTCTTTCAAAGTTCAGGCCAACCATGATGCGTTCCTTGTAGGCTAGAACGCCCTCCTTAGATCGTTGTCCGACGATGTGGCTTTCAATGCGGAAAATAACTCGAAGAAGACACGTGAATCTCCAAGTCGCAATGCTTGGCACTCCACGCAGAATCCCTTGAGGATCTTGCGTCAAACCTTTGAATCTCCAAATCGCAATGCTTGGCAATCCAAAGAACGGATGACTCAATGAAAGGTGCTTTCAAGTTTTACTTGACAAGCTAATCGAATGCACGAAACTCAATTAGTTGCAAGGTTCATCAAGAACAAGTGGATAAAGATCCCAAGCAATATGCTTTCAATAATCAATAATCAAAGTCTGCTGAAAATAACATGGGCGGCTCCTTTTTAAGGAAGCGCAAAACCCTAATTCCAAAAATGGAAACTAGTTTAGTTTCTAAATAATGACTTAAACGAAATTGGCAACAAGCCACCCTTCCAAATAAGTTCTGAAACCCTAAATTAACATAAATAAAGTCTAATAATAAGGATAGAAGTGCAGGCGCCGCCGTTTAGGTCAAAAGGCCCAAGTGGCTTTGCTTGCGGGTCCGCCGAATCACGTTTTAAGGAAACAAGGCGTTTTCCTTATTCCCTCGAGCGTTCCCACTTAAACTTGGAGGGAAACTTCCTAACACATATATGAAGTTCTGGGCTGAATATTGTGTGAGGAAATATGCTCCAATATTCAAAAGGCTCGGCAGTGGCTTTCGTTGTCCAATGCGGGCTTGTGATTTGGGCCTGTCCCAAATCCTTCGGGCGTTTCTCCTAATTCTTGGCCTGGAGTCCTCTCTTGTATTATAAATGATCATGGTCTGGTCAAAAATAGGAAAAGGGCGCTGGTGGACCTAAAGGTCCGAGGTGGCCATGTGTAGCCCATCCGTAGGCGCGGACGCGGTGCGAATTAGGGTTACGAGGCGCGGCTGGGGTGCGCACAGGCTGGCTTCCTCCGAGGCTGTCTCTGCCTTCAGTTCCATATGGATGAGGCTACTGAGTCTTGTCTGTAGGGCTCGGGCCCTGGCTCGAGTGATCAGGCCCGTGGGCGCCAATGGGAGGCTCGCGGCTGCATCTTCCAAGGCTCGGGCCTTGGCGCGGGTGGTTGCGCCTGTGGGTGCATCACTAGGGTTGGCCCTGGCTGGGATCATATCATCCCCTCCATCTTGAGAAGGATTCGTCCTCGAATCCAGATCAGCAACATCCTCATCACCTGCATCCAACAACCTTAAGTTAGAAATATCAAAGTAATCATTAATGGAGCCATACCAACCTTGTAGATCCATTTCGTCTGCAATGTCCTTGAATAGGGCAATGCGTTGGATTGTCCATGGGTTGTCCACACCATAGCACTTGGATTGTCCCTTGCTGCCACCTATACTAAATAACTCTCTCAAAAGCAGCAACATCAAACCGAAAGGTGTCATATGAGTAAAACAACACACGAGTTTCACCAACTGACTAAAAATAATGGCAAGCGTGATAAGGTAGGAAGTAAATAAAACAAACGGAAGACATTCTTCCCATGCAAACATATACTTACAAACAAAGACATGCCATACAGAACCAAACGTTCTTTTATTCATGCGGTTAGAAACTCCCAATTGTGGTTGACAAGGTGTCCAATTTAGCATTGTCGTGCTCAGTCTCCTCCACAATTCCATCCGCGAGTCGCCAAGTGACTCCTTGCTATGATTACTAACAATACTCAAAGGAACAAGATGTGAAAGCATAACATCCTTAAATAGTATGTTAGTAATAGTTGTGTTATATTGATGTATTAAACCATCATCATATGACCAATACACAGTCAATTTCTGTAACGAGCTACACAACCAAATTAAGTGCTCACGCTTGCTATGATATCCTTTATGCATACAAAACATAGACCTTGTTTCAACTAAATAATCACTATAAGTTCTATAAAAATCAGAATTAGTAGCATAAGGATTAAATCGGTGTAAAAGCTCAAGCAACTTCGCGAAGAAAGGTTTTCCATTAAAATTACTATCAAAACTTAAAGAAACATCATGTAAAGACATAACACTCCTTAAAACTAAGTTAGTAATTTCAAACATACTACAGTAACTCACCAAACAACTATCAAACGCATCATATTCATCAAAATTTCGCAAAAGGTCATGTGACCTAAATAAGTGATCACGCTTGAATAGAGTTCCCTTAAGTCCAGTCGATTTACCCACAATTTTATCATAAATCTCACATATGGAAGAATGATCAAACAATATAAATATATGTGAAGATTCAAATAATTTTGTGTTAGGGAAAGTAAGACCTCTCGGCCTAGTTAACACACCAAATCGCTTGCACTTTTGCAAGTAGTTTTCAAAGGTATATAACTTGGCCTTTGGCTCTTGTATATAATCATCATCAATTAAATTAACTTTATAATCAGAAGCATAAATATTAATGATGTTCATATACTCACTCAAATCGCTCCTTAGGAAAGAGACCCATATCATACCCTTTTGGTTAGGTTTTGCCAAATTAGGCACCCTGGATGCACAAGGCTCTTTCCCTCTTCTTGGTGGTAAGGTAAGAGGCTTCTCCTCTTCCAACAACCTGCTCTTGTTCTGGTCATGAGAGTGAACAACCAAAGTAAAGGAAACAAACGGGATTGGGTTAGAAAGATCAAGGCGCAATGGCCTAGGTTTTGCAAAAATAGGCACCACAGATGTGCAAGGTTCTTTCCCTCTTCTTGGTGGTAAGGTAAGAGGCTTCTCTTCTGCTAACAACCTGCTCTTGTTCTGAACATTAAGAGAAAGGATAATACAAGAGAAAACAAACGGATTAGCGTTAGGAAAATCTAAGCGTAATGGCCAAAAATTCAGTTTTTGGAGGCTTGCGCCAAAACAGATTTTTTGCACATGTATTGTATCCCTCACTTTTTCTCTCTTGGCATAAACACACACCTCTCCTTTTGATCTCTCAATGCCACTCTCTGCATGCTTACTCTTTTCATGCGAATGTTTTAAACTCTCATCTCTTTTCCCATGCTCACTTTTTTCATGGGGGCTGTTTTTTATTTCATCTCTTTGCCCATGCTCACTCTTTTCATGGGGGCTGTTTTTCTCACTCTCCTTCTTTTCACTTAACTCTCCTTTTTTGCTCTCAAGATTTTTATTGTTCTTAATTCCAGCAAGAGTTGTTTCTGGTTCAATCATATTGCGCTCAACAAGCACCTTAGCATTCTCGGATACGACCGTCACATGCCCATCGTCACTTGCTACCATCTCACCTTGTGTATTCACAACACTACTAGTAAGGGCAGCCAACTGAATTCCCTTGGTCTCATCATTATTGCTAAGAACATGTTGCAGACGAGTAGTCTTGGCATTGTTAACTTGACTACACTTCTTTGTACCATGATCCTTAATGCTCACTTTATTGTTGGGACATTGGATTGAAGTGTGCCCTCGGCCTGTGCATGTATGACATAAAATATCTCGCGTTCGCACATGAGTTGAAGAAGGAATACCTCTCGTCAAACCAGTGTTGGGGTCTCTCTTGCCCTTGAAGGGTGAAACTTTCGGTCGGATGCTACTCATGCTCACATCACAACGATTGTAGTCCCTCCACTTGCGATCGTCGCCATATGATTTTTGTGATCGCTTAGCCTCATACTGCTGCCTCCAAGCTTCCATGTCCTGGAGCTGGGCTGCTATGTCTTGCAAAGCCTTGGCTACATCATTCACAACCGTAGCCTCCTTTTCTGGATTTCCTGACATCCTGAAATTCAAACAGAAGAAAATTGCAAGCGTAAAATTGCCTAAAACTATCACTCCCTCACGTGTCTACGCTCTTGTTTGTCTCTCTATTAATCTCACAAAATCTCTCAAAGCAACTGTCCAGATCCGTCTCCAAGTGTCCAAGATGAACCTGACTCAAAGAAATTTCAAGAAAGGCTTCCAAAGAGACGCACAAAGAAAACTAGTGTAGAAAGAAAATTTTGAGGTAGTATACTCGATTCAATTGCAAAGATCAATCAATCAATCAAGTGTACTACAGAGTAGGAAGGCACAGTAGTCTTGGAATCAAAGAAAAGCTCAAAATACACAGATTGAGTCAATTGACAACTCAAAAACGCTAATGGCATGCGATTAGGGTTTTGAAACTTGTTTTTGCCACAACTTTTGATTCCCAATTCGAAATCCAATGATTCTTTTTGCTATGAGTCACAAATTCACTCTAGTATTTGATTCTGAAGTTTTTTTTTTTTTTTTGAATGGTACTGATTTCGCCCCTGTTCTGTTTTTGACGAAATTGTTTCACTTTTTTTTTTTTTTTAAATTCATTGCAACTGAAAACACAAATTAACTAAGACACTTTGGGGGACTTTGTTTTTGTTTTTTTTTTGTTTTTTTTGACAATAGTAAAGACCTACAAATCGTTGGGATGATTTGCACACTAACCGCACACACAAGACACAATTGACACAAGACAACTAACACACAGCACGCAAGAGAATTGGTGTAGAAGAGAAGAAGGAATACCAATTCTAACAAAGAAAACGCAATAATTAAAGGGATAGATTACCAAGTCGGGACAGCTGAGCTCCGCTACCAACTGATGCGTTCCTTGTAGGCTAGAACGCCCTCCTTAGATCGTTGTCCGACGACGTGGCTTTCAATGCGGAAAATAACTCGAAGAAGACACATGAATCTCCAAGTCGCAATGCTTGGCACTCCACGCAGAATCCCTTGAGGATCTTGCGTCAAACCTTTGAATCTCCAAATCGCAATGCTTGGCAATCCAAAGAACGGATGACTCAATGAAAGGTGCTTTCAAGTTTTACTTGACAAGCTAATCGAATGCACGAAACTCAATTAGTTGCAAGGTTCATCAAGAACAAGTGGATAAAGATCCCAAGCAATATGCTTTCAATAATCAATAATCAAAGTCTGCTGAAAATAACATGGGCGGCTCCTTTTTAAGGAAGCGCAAAACCCTAATTCCAAAAATGGAAACTAGTTTAGTTTCTAAATAATGACTTAAACGAAATTGGCAACAAGCCACCCTTCCAAATAATTTCTGAAACCCTAAATTAACATAAATAAAGTCTAATAATAAGGATAGAAGTGCAGGCGCCGCCGTTTAGGTCAAAAGGCCCAAGTGGCTTTGCTTGCGGGTCCGCCGAATCACGTTTTAAGGAAACAAGGCGTTTTCCTTATTCCCTCGAGCGTTCCCACTTAAACTTGGAGGGAAACTTCCTAACACATATATGAAGTTCTGGGCTGAATATTGTGTGAGGAAATATGCTCCAATATTCAAAAGGCTCGGCAGTGGCTTTCGCTGTCCAATGCGGGCTTGTGATTTGGGCCTGTCCCAAATCCTTCGGGCGTTTCTCCTGATTCTTGGCCTGGAGTCCTCTCTTGTATTATAAATGATCATGGTCTGGTCAAAAATAGGAAAAGGGCGCTGGTGGACCTAAAGGTCCGAGGTGGCCATGTGTAGCCCATCCGTAGGCGCGGACGCGGTGCGGATTAGGGTTACGAGGCGCGGCTGGGGTGCGCGCAGGCTGGCTTCCTCCGAGGCTATCTCTGCCTTCAGTTCCATATGGATGAGGCTACTAAGTCTTGTCTGTAGGGCTCGGGCCCTGGCTCGAGTGATCAGGCCCGTGGGCGCCAATGGGAGGCTCGCGGCTGCATCTTCCAAGGCTCGGGCCTTGGCGCGGGTGGTTGCACCTGTGGGTGCATCACTAGGGTTGGCCTTGGCTGGGATCGTATCAAACCATCCCCCCAAAATAAACCGATAGCGAAAGATCGCCCGCTGAAGGATTGGCCACTCCCAACGCCAGAAGGCCCCTCTGCGCCAAGTCCCTTAGGTTCAAAAGATGGGTAGTAGGACCATCAGGGCCAACGGAAGAGAGACTAACAACCTGGCTTGGTGGTGGGCCTTGTAAATTCTCATCCAAGAGCTGAATTTTGGTGGGAGGAGGAGCAGGCGTAAAGTGTAGGCGCGAAGGTGCCGGAACCGAAGCAGACGGATCCAAGGACTGACCACCAATAACCCCCTCCATAAAAGAAGCACCGGGAGGCAATGGCCAACTGGAGGTGGATACCCTCCCTGGTATCGGTTGAGGAGATGAAGCATCTGGAGGAGTACTATCTAACGTCACCCCCGCAGAAGTGGTAGCAAGGAGATCTGACACCTATACATCATCTTCTCCAACGATGACGGGCTGGAACTCCTCCCTTCAATCTGCGTCCCAAAAAGCTTCGCAATAGATGGAGAAGTACCCTTCCTCCCGAAGAACTCTCTTCCTCCCTCTTCCGTTTGTTGTTGATCAATCGGGCAACCCTATCGGCCACATTAAAAGTGACCTTCTTAGCAGGAGACGGAGGAAGTAGAGGCGTGACCGAATGCCCTTCTGGGGGAGCTAAATAATAACTAAGGGGGGTGTCGAAATAGCCGAAAAACTCATCAGCGAAGGCCCAGTAGCCTCCGTAACAGGCTCTCTCTTGCCGGAAAATTCTGACGCCCTCTCAGACGGCGTGGATGTACCACGCTTGTTAGTCTCGTTCGATTCTCCTGACGAAGGGACAACCAAAACCCGCTTGACAGAAGCGATAGTCCCTTTGCGAAGAGTCTGTTGTTTCTTTATAGGAGCAGGCTCTCCTATTTGAATGGGAGGAACCCCTGCGGCAATTTTTTTCCGCCTTTGGAGAGGTAACTCAGGACTGTCTTCTCGGAGGGAAGACGTCTATGAGGCAATCTCTTTCCGCCTTTAGGGAGGCACATCATAACTATCTTCTCGCTGGGGTCTTTGAAACCTCGCTATTGATTTCCTCCCCCTCGGCAACATCTACAAGAATGAAAGAACAATCAGCACAGACTAACAAAACAGAGAGACAACAAAGAAAGAAACTCACCAATGCTGCATTTGTCAAGTGACAGACCAGTAGCAAACAGGCGCACATTAAATGGTTTCTTGACAACATGAAGAAGCCTGCTGATCGAATCAAGATCGTCATACGACAGTTCATTCGACATCGACTTTGTCCAAACCTTATCACTGACGTGACGATTGAACCCAGACCTCCATACAGGCGTTAGCAGTTCGAGGATAAAAAAATAGTTTCTTCAATTCTTTATCAAAGAATCAAACTTTTGGAAGTGCAACGTAAGTGACATCACCGACAGATCAGACCTTCGGGGGTGGATAGTAACCAAACCTCTCCGAATGCTCAATTGAAAGAAGTGCCTAAGGAGCACGAGGCTGGGAGACGGAATGCCATTCTCCTAGCACACTCGAATAAAGGCATAGATGCCAGCCCATGAGTTCGGCGGGATCTGCGCCGGATTCAGATCAAACTCCAGCAACATGTGAAAGACCAGAGTGTGCAGCGGAAGGCGAAACCCATATTGAAACATCTGCTTATATAGCACACGGTCATTCCGGGTAAAGTGAGTATTCAGCCTAACCACCAGGCCCGCAAGACAGGTCGGGTAGCTATCAGGCAAAATCCCCTCGAAGGAGACCAACTCATTCTGCAACTCATGCATGTCGGTTAAAACCGACAGCGTGGTGTTGATCTCAATCTCGACCTGAGTCAGAGGCCTTTCCATGGGCGCGGGCGAAACGGTTGAATAGGCCATGAGAAAAAGAGAAGATGAAGAGAACATAACCCAACTTAAGCGAAGAAGAAGAAGAGAGAACAATTTTTTTTCTTTCTTTTCAAAAAGTGTAGGTGAAGAAGAGGAGAAAGAGGAAAGCGGCGCGCTATATAAAGAGTCACACAGTTGATGAGGAAGCGACACGTGGGAGGAGAAACCCTTAATTTATTCTCCCCACACCTGATAGAATCGTTTCAAATTCGGGTAACGTCATCAGTTTGGTAACCTAAACGACATCTCTCTTCAATCTCAACTGTCGAGTTGACCTCGGTTGGACTTTCCAAGTGCCACAAAGGCACGTACGTGCCTCTAACCATCATTGCCCATGTTCCACATTTATAAGGGGAATGACACATTTAATATAACAAGACAATGTCATTGACAGGCCCAGGAACAAATACAAAGGCCCATGAGGGACAGAGAGATGCGCAAGCCTATTTTCTTGTGTGCACTCAGAGAAAATCAACAACACCCAAGGGACAACGGAGGGCATCGCAGGAAATTCAAAAAACTGGCGTAACGGATTCAAGGGTCAAACGGCCTGGTCAGAAGTGGTCAAATGGACATCAGAGAAAGCACTTGGTAAACACTCGAGCTCGTCGTCGTTCGTGCTTGATAATATATAATGACACCTTAGGGGCATCATGGACCTTTCACCATCTTGTCAATGGACCTCTGCCAGCACATGGTCAAACGGTCCAAAGGCCTAGTCAAACGGTCAGATGGTTTTTTAGGCCAAAGGTCCAACGGTAAGAAGAGGCCAAACGGTATAAAGGAAAGGCATGTCATTGCGACACGTGTCCTGCTATCGGACATCGCGTCCTAGTGACACGTGTCCAACCGACTTAGAATCAAAAGAGGTCTATAAATACCCCCCTCCCCCCCACCACCTCTCAATCGGAAGGTACGTACACACGCATACTAACTATTCGCTCCAAGCAAATATACTCCCACTTTCCACGTCAACTAACTTGACCGTCGGAGCCTCTACACCGGAGGCTTCCCTCGGTGCTTTTTCAGGTACCACGTGACATAACAAACTCAGATCTCGATCAACCTCAACCATCCTATTTCCACCTCAGCACATCCCTCGGCAGAATTACCCTCACCCCCCACATAGGAATATCACACATAATATAAAATATATATATTATACGAGCACCGATCATGTAGATGACGACATGCCACTTCCGAGAGCGAGGTTCCATCAGTCAAGCACAAGCCAAGGCCAACCAAGAAAGACTTGTCATGGTGATTCAACAAGCTTTTAATATGTTTGTCAAGTTTTGAGAGTAAAACTAGAAATTTAGAATTGTCTATATGTATCCATCTTCTCCAAAATTAATTAGCTAGTTTAGCTCCTTAATTAGCCTTAATGCTCGGATGAGAGGCCTAGCCTTGGATCAGAGATTCTGGAGAGATCTGCTCATTAATTTTAGGATTCAGATGAGAGATTTATGTTGTAATCTTTTGAGTTCAATATATGTAATTTTCCGCATTTTATTACTCCCTCTGGTCTCCAAAGTATGTCGTTTACTATTCTGGCACGCATTTCAAGGCGGCTAGAATAGTAACTATATGACCCCGAAAATTCCGTACTTTTTTCCAACCTTAACGTACGTTGCAAAAATAGTACGGAATTTTTCGGGGTCATATAGTTACTATTCCGGCCGCCTTAAAATGCGTGCCGGAATAGTAAACGACATACTTTGGGGATGAGCTCCTCTAATTTTCTCTTGAACATGACCAGTCATGTTTGAACAATCTGAACCGTTCAATAAAATTGGACGAATGAGATTAAAAATTTAAATAATTAATGAGTTGACCGCTTGTTGAATTTTATTGACTAGTCAACTCATTAATGATTTGAATTTTTAATCTCATCCGTCCAATTTTATTAAACGGTTCAGATTACTCAAATATGACTGATCATGTTTAAGGAAAAATTAGAAGAGCCGAATTCATACTTTGAAGACCAGAGGGAGTAGTACTCTTCATCTTTTGTAGCTTTTGTAGTACTTTTCAACCTTGCGAAAAGAACAAGACCATTTATTCAAAAGAAGTCAAGCGGTGCAAGCAACCGAGATCGTTCAAAATATATATATATATATATATATATATATATATATATATATATATATATATTAGTTAATTATATAAACTAGTGGGTCCAAAATGATGGAAAAAACAAAAAGATATTGGCACATGTAAACACTGTTTTGTGTTAAGTTAGTATTTAAATATTAGTTTGAGAAAAAAAATATTAATTAAATACCATACAAGAAGTATAAGATGGTGTTTACTTGATTTTTTCGTATATATTCTTCCAAATTGGAGAAACTAAAAATAGTAGTATCTTCTTCTTTTTTGAAAATCGGGGAAGCGAGCTGGCGGCATGGAAGCTAGATGCTATCACACTAAGGGTGTCCATCGGGTTGAGCAGTCAACTGACGGCTTGGTTCGAGTCAATTTTGGCCCGTTTTTAAAACGGTCACTACAAACGGATCGGATCGGGTCAATTCATTTTGACACTCCTAGAAGCAATATATAAGACATACCCTATAAAACTTACAAGTAAACCAGATATAGAAATACCGACAGCTGTTATTGTTTCCATTATTATATAGTATCATGATCTTAGTGGATCTATGATAAAATTATTTATTTAGAATTAAATAGTATACAAAATCAATAGATCTTAATTAATATAAAATAGGATTTATGGGTAAATGTTGATCAAATTGTTAGCGTGCGCTGCCGGTTAAACGAAATGTCATACAAATTGGTGGCGTTTACTAAGGTGATCAATGAGGGTGGCAATATGGGATAGACGGACGTCCATGGTGCAATCCCATTTGTCCATTTAATAAATGAACGGACTTGTCCAAGTCCATTTAATAAACGGACGGACAAAACCCGTCCATCTAAATTTGGACGGACGGGACGGGTTCCCGTCCAATAATAATTCTTTCTGGGAATTGAATTTTTTTTTAAAATAATTTTTTTTTGAAAAATAATATTTTTGGAAAAAAAAAAATTTGAAAAATTATTATTTTCAAAAAATAAGAGTAATTTTTTTTTAAAAAAAATTAAAAAATTATTATTTTCGAAAAATAAGAGTACTTTTTTTGAAAAAAATTTTTTTTTTTTTAAAAAAAATTTTAATTTATTTTTGAGAAATTAATTATTTTTAAAAAAATTAAATAATAAACGGACGGACGGGAACCCGTTGGGTTTGTGCCGTCCGTCTGTATATGTAGTTGGATGGGTCTAACCCAACCCATTTATTAAATGGACATGGACGAACGGGACGGACATATGGACGGACGGGACAGACAAATGAACAATTGTCCATATTGCCACCCCTAGTGATCATGACATGAATTTATCATACAAATAATAATTAGTTGCATTGTATTCGATAAGTATAATCTAAAAACATTTCCGATTATTAAATTAATTATCAATTATTCTGGACACAAATCAATCAAGATCTAAAAGAGAGAATCCATTCAACGAAGAAGACCAAACAAGTTAGCAAGTTAGCCAAAATATTTAGTCGATAATTTGACCCCTAATTTCATTTGGAGAGAATTTTAATTAATGATATGAAAACAAAAATGAGATGAGAGACTAAATTATGATCCCAATCTTTTCACTAGTCCCGTTTTTTTATTTAGTCGATAATTTGACCCCTAATTTCCTTATGGTAATTTTTTATTTGTGAAGTGAAATAGATGCGGTAAATCAGTGAATAATATCTGCCCATCAAATAATTGATTCTTGATTGTTTGTTTTCAAAATTATTAAATGCTACTGCATACCTGTCGGCTTTCACCAACAAAAAAGATAAACATTTTGGGGCAGGATAAGTTTCCCCACAACCAGATCAATTATTAAGAGAGAGAAAAAATACTTTTGTCTTCGTTTAAAAATGAGTAAAATTCTAATATGAGCAAGTTAGTAAAATCCTATATATATATATAATTGTTATTTATATCTACAAACTAAAGCTTTATACCATATTCCAAACGAGGAAAAATATTCGAGATGATTTTTTTTATAAAGAATTTTTTATATTTACATGTTATTAAATAATACTTTTTGCTAAAATTATATAGTTTTTTACTTATAATTACTTAGGTAGGTCGGGTCGATGTTAATGAATATTAAAAATGAAGACTCTATATTTACTAGTACATGTCAGTTTTTTTAAAAGTTAAAACTCAATTATACTCTCAATTCAATTGATATAGGGTCAGTTTTGTGTAGGTAGGGTCGAGTTAAAGATTTAAAAATAATGACATTTTAGGAGTTTTTTTTAATTCCAGAATCCACATAAAATGTTATTATTTTTAAAAATTGTGATTAATCAATATCATTACTAAAAGTCTAAAACGCCATTTGCTTAATTAGCACACAAAAATTTAAATGGTTCAAAACATATACCCCGAAAAAAGAAAAAGAGTACTGCTCCTTAATTAGTCGTAATTAATTAAGGGTATGGCCACATCACATGGGACACCTAGGATTAGATTTCGCGATCATATTATTATCCAAAAATGCATAGTATTAAAAACCGAACTGACTCGATAGTCAGATCGAAAAAATTGTGATCCGAAGAGATTTTTTATTCGGTTCAGCTATCTGACTGGACCTGTAATCGAACCGAAAAAATTGGTAAACCTGGTTGGTTTTTACAAAATTGACGACCCGGTTGACCCGCTATCGACCCGGATGGGCGTCAAACCAAAATGACGTTTTTTTTTTTCAATATGGAAATTTGATGGGCCGGCCCATTATAAACACAGATCCAATCGGTTCAATTATCTAAAATTGAACGGTACGATGTGTAAATGACCCGGAACGATCCAACGAGTCAATCCGGTCGAACTCGATTGAACTCCAATTGAACCCGGTTCAAATCGATCCGACGGATCACTCCGGGTCGATTTTTAAAACTATGCAAAAATGACCTACATATGGAAACCGCAAGAAGATCTTTGTTGGGCTTGTATTTAACTTATTATCTTTTTAAGTTTTTTTAGAAAATTCAACGATAAAAAATCATTGGTATTAAATCTAAGTGTCTTCATTAATTAAGCACCAATGATTTAAAATTAGCACCTTTGAAACTTTGTTACAAACTAATTCAAGGAAGTCACGTTTTCATTTATTTTTTAGTAGAAATATCAGAATGAAATAATATTGTGGAGCATTTAAGGTTATAATTCAACTGAATAATATATGTCGTTTTTATAATGTAGGTCAAGTATTTGAACTTTATTATTGTAACGATAATTAAGAATGCAACCAATACTTTTTTATTTTAAAAGAAAAATTATTGCATTATATTAATGGCCTCTATATAATACTGCTCTATCTAGACATTTCTAGGCCAATTCCAATTTGCTGAAAAGAGTCACTAAATTCCAAGGATATGGATTTTGATCTCTCGGCAAAGTTTGCAAAAACCCAGTTTGAAGGAGAAGGTGGATCGTACCATAGTTGGTCAAGTTCTGGATTTGCAGTGCTTGCTGAGACAAAAGTTGGTGCAGGAAAGCTTGTTTTGCACCCTCATGGTTATGCTCTTCCTCATTATGCAGATTCTTCCAAACTTGGTTATGTTCTTCAAGGTACGTACGTTTATTATTTATTACTCCCTCCATCATTTTATAATTGAAGCTTTCCTACTGAATTCATGTCCCAAATTAATTGATGTTCTCATTTTTCGAAACAAAAATTGCAAGCTTTTGATAATTTTACCCCTACCCTCATCCCATCTTCCTCCTTTCCATTCACACCCACCACCACATTGGAGCCACAACACGGTAAATCTGAAACCATCTCAATCTCTCTCCGTTCCATCAACATACACAACAGCAGCATCTTATCATCAATCACCATGGATCCCAGAATTCAACCAAAACAGGAAAATCTGATTCAAGAACAAACACATCAAGTAGTTTCGAAATCGCCCACCTCTCCAATCGGACCGTCAGCCGACACAAAACCCATCAAAGATCAAACCTCTCTTCTTCAGACGGATGTGGTTGAGAGTGGGCGGAGGTGAGTGGGGAGAGGCGTTAACAGAGGCGGTGGTTTTGACAAGTCGAGAGGTTGTAGATCTAAAGCTTTTGACAAATCGAGACGCGTTGTTGGTGGAAGAGCAAGAGAGAAGGTGTGAGCACGAGGAGAATGGGGATGTAGGGAGGAAGAAATGATTTTAATTTTTTGGGTTTTTTTGTTGCAGATCCGAAACAAAGAATTTGAGCTTGAAGCTGATTGCAAGCCATGCCTCCAACTTTCAGTCTTATACAAAAAAATGCTTTGATTTATAAAATAAAATCTCTTCCAATAATCCAAAAGCCTCCTTCTTTTTCACTCCAATTCTTGCGCATCTCAACTGGGTAGCAATGCTTTTTCTTGGGTCCATTTTAGTTCATGGTGGTGATAGGGATCGGTGTTGTGCCGAAAAAGAGAGAATGATATGTCCATAAATTTGGGAGTGAATAAGAGACAAAATTTTGCTTACAAAGTTGGAGGGAGTATTTTTATTACACTATTTATAGATTTTGTAGTTTCTTTTATTATGATATTGTTCCAAGAAAGAAAAAAGTTTATTATTTATTTATTAATTAAGCACCTTCTATTTTTTTTCTAAATCGTATATATTATTACTATTTCTGCTCCACAATAAATGACTTTTTCTATAAATTTTTACTATTCATAATACTTATCATTTTATCTTTTTCGAATCATATATTTTGTGCAAATGTTAATTTTTTTGTATGCATCAACTCAATTTGATGATAATTTGAGTGAAAATGAAATAATGTGAAATAAAATAAGATCAAAGATCATTGTTCTACAAATTTTTATTATCTCAGAACGTTATTTATTTTGTGCCGAAGGGAGTAATTTTTTGAGATTGGCTTAGCATCCTCGTGATAAGGAAAATGTGCAAATGGAGGATCTTGTTGATGCACTAGATTAATTGGAAAAAAAAGATTTAAGTATGTTGCCGAAAAGATAATTCATGAATTTACAATTATATAAGAAAAAAATGTAAGAAATATGACCCAAAATTTAAATTTGCATAATTTTGAATTCGACCATTGAATCAGACTAAAATTTCAGACTAAAATTTTATAAGCTAATTGTCCATGGGGCATATAAACTTAAGTGATGAGATCATCCAAATTAATTTAACAACTTTTAAGTTTTCCGTGGTTCTTTTTTCGTAATTTTTTGTTTAATTTGGGCATTTAATTAGTAAACCCTTTTATTTTACATCTTCAGGAACAGGAGGGTTGGTTGGAATAGTGAAACCGAACTCATCAAAAGAGGTTGTCTTGAGGCTTGAGATTGGAGATATGTTGCCAATTCCTGTAGGATCAGTCTCATGGTGGTACAACAATGGAGACTCGGAATTCGTGATGGTGTTCTTAGGTGAAACATCCAAGGCCTATGTTCCCGGCGAATTCACCTACTTCGCGATAAGTGGCGGTATCAGTTTCTTGTCAGGATTATCTCCTGAATTCATCAGCAGAGCTTATAACCTGAAAAATGTTGAAGAAGCCAGCAAGTTTGCTAAAAGCCAAGCTGGTTTTTTTATCATTAAGCTGTTACAAGGAGGTGGACAAAAATTACCTAATCCTGATCATAACAAGCTGGAAATGGTGTATAAGATCGATTCTGCTTCTCCTGATGTCGAGGTGAAAAAGGGTGGGACGTTTAATTCAGTGACAGCAGATAAATTTGGTTTCCTCGATGAAGCTGGACTGAGCTTTATCCATTTGAAATTGGAACCAAATGCAATGCTCTCCCCTAGATTCACTGCTGATGGGTCTGTTCAAGTTTTTTATGTCGTGAAAGGGAGCGGCAGTGTAGAAATTGCCGGTATCGGAGGGAAACGAGTGCTGGACGGTAAAATAGAGACCGGTCAGTTGCTGGTCGCGCCGAGATTCTTTGTGGTTGCTGCAATTGCTGGTAGTGAAGGATTGGAGCTCGTCTCTATCCTAACAAGTGCAAGGTGACCAAAATTTCTTTTGTTATATTTTCTTTTTCCTCCGTCAAGAGACTAATCCCGTTCAACTACAATTTCTCTTCCTTTCTTTTACTTATCCATTTCTGGATTTGTTTTGGCAGGCCTGTGGTAGAAGACCTAGTGGGTGAGAAATCGGTTTGGAATGCATTTTCGTCGCTGGCTACGCAAGTCGCACTTGCTTTGACTCCAGAATTTGAAGAACTCTTCAGGACCAACATCAAAGAGAGCAGCATCCTGATCCCCCCACCAATTTAGATCTGACAAAAATCAGATGCTCATGCTAGCTATAATAAATTATAAACAGTCCTACTTTGCATTTTGGTTTCATGCTGTGTGTCATGTTTAAATAAATAAATAAATAAATAAATAATTGGCGTCAAATGAATTGTGTCCATTACAAAAATCAAGTATGGCTTGCAAACTTTTTATTCACAGCAACCAAGACCAGGTCTTAGTCGCTTAGCTACATGATGCAAATATCGCGCGCTCTCTCATCTGTATACGTATGTAAAGGTAAAATAATACTACTATACTGAGGAATTTTGCCATCAAATCTGGATTCATTTCTTTTCTAAGAGAAATATCAAGACGGAAAGAGTCTCAGATTCCGCCACACAAAACAATTTGGAATGATATAGACATAACCCTATTATAAATTATTTATTGATGAACCAGATTCCACATTATATCAAGCGAATGCCTCTTCTATGTTCACTGCTCACCTTCAAAAGGCTCACAGCATGGTACAACACTGATTGGTCTTTTTTGCTTGCTTGTAGAACATCTGTTCCAAAACAAGATGATTCATGTGTTAACAATCCCCAAAATCAACAGAAAACTCTTAATGATCGATTGTCTTTGGAATCCTGGAGAATCTACTGTTACACAAATGACAAACTAAAACAACTTGCTCAACCATTGTATTAGTCAGATTTCATGCAGAATAACCTTAACACATTCACAATGCCGTTTAAAGTGCAGGAACATGTTAAACGAAGACTAACAAATTTGAGACCCTTAACGTTAGAATATGAAGAAGGTTTGCAATGTCAACAATAACAGACATCAATCAAGGTTTAATCCCAAACAAGGTACATGAGGAAGACTAGGTAATAAAAACATAGAAGACATGAGCATGCAAAGAATGTATATTAGTTTACATCCTGGTAAAATATAACTTTGTCCATGTACCTGCGATGCAGCACTCAAATCTGAGCTCTTGTCAACTAAACTGTCAAGTCTCTCACCTCGTGCAAGGACACTGTCAATAGTCTTATGCTGCACCCACGCAAGAAATAGATTACTATGTCAAAAATAGAACGAAATAGAATGTCAAAAGATGACACCAATGAAACAGGGAGAGAGAACAAGACACAGTAAATTAATTAAGAAGCTGCACATGATAAACAATTTCCTTGAAACTTTTGATCCCAAGGTTTTCATAAGGTTTGTCAAAGCAACGAAGGCAAACACAACAAAATAAAATGCATGGATAATATGAAAATACAGAAACAAGCATAAGCTACAAGGCCAGTCAAATGAACGACAAAAATTCAGATCTGGACCAGATGGCCACAGCCATCAAATAGGCATTACATTTGGAAATCTCAAGCCAGGTTCTGAAATGGAAATTGAATAGTAACACCAGTCCCTGTGTGTTAAACATTCTCTTTTTTGTTAACATGCGTGATGCTGAGAGCATAGAGCCACATTCTGCAGGAACTTTTAGAACTATATAGTTCAGCAAGCCGATGTACAGTTTCCATTTATTGCAATGAGATGATAAAGACAATGTATGGAGCAATATAAGTCAAGGTGGTAATCCAGGCTACTAAGTAACATGTGCTACATCAACTGCAAGGGAAATCAGCAAGTAGACATGAAATGACCTCCTATTCCATTAATACACTCGTAAACTTGGGATTGTGAGAGCATAGTTGTTAAAGAACACCAGCATTACAGTTAATAAGTCAATTCGTGTATCCAATTTGCACTCTAGTTGCTGTTGTTTCATTCTGTAATTTTACATTGCCATCTGCATACAATTAAGAAAGTGGCACACCATTGACCAAATACATAGACAACCACCTTGAGCAGTTACTGTACATGTTCCTTCATTCATTCCCAACATGAGAAACAACCTCAGCCAAAATCAATTATGACCCAGACAGTGTTCGCTCAGTAAAATAAGCACATAGCAAGATTCCATGCTCTCAGAATAGCAGTTGATACTTGGGAGAAAAGCTTCAACAGAGCACATAAGTACAATGTATAGGCAGTTAACAGTAGTAACAATGCCCACATGCAGTTCCATATTGTCACAGGTCCCCTCGCATCACAATATACATTTGTGTAAAATGCACAAGCAAAGAATCATGATTGAGATCAATGCTTCCTTCTCAGTTAGGCCAGCATCTAATGTGATTAAATGAGGTTTTTAGCAGCAACAGCTCAAACATCCAAAGTCCAAACTTACAAGCCAAACCAGGAAAAAACTAAACTGAAAAACATCCCATCAATCAGGCACAAACTAGAATGTTCCAGGTGGAGCATATGCAGCAACCATAACATACAGTCAACACAACAATTTTGCTGAGAGCAACAATTCACTAGCAACTAAAACATGTGCAACAAAGTGTGGCCAGAAGTGGGAGAATGGAGTAAATAATTGTTGATTTTTCCACAACACAAGAGCTACTGTTCTAACTCATAAGTTATAAACTTCTCATAATCTACAGCTCTAACAGACAAGCATAAAACTTGCAGGAACTGAACTAAAGGTTCCTTGCCAAAGTTGTCAATAACAGTTTTTACAAAAAACACCAAGATATGGAAGATGCATAACCTAGCCCTATAAGTGAGAACTAAAGCACCAGAACACGTGTTTCAAACCATTGCATCATCCCATGGTGTGCTAGTGAGAGTGCAGCTCCTCTGGCCATGAGCCCAGAAGGAGGCATTGCATTTGGAAACATGGCTTTCATCAAAATCACACGAGACTAAAAGCTGATATACTTCCATCTGCTAGCAATAGATAGGCAGCATTCAACATTTATCTAGAAAATAACCATATAAATTGCAGAAAGTATGAACTCACCAGGATAATTTTTGTCTCATCCAACTCCCTCTGAATTTTCAACAATTTGTCCGCCTCTGCAGGATCCTGCATTAGAAATAAAATAAAATTTCAAACTTTACAAAAACAGGAGAAATAAAATCCTTCGGAACTACACACAGCAAGCACATCATAGTAACAAGGGCGCAAGAATGTGTAATTTACTTGGAACTTGGAAAAAGCTTCGCTCAAGTAAGGCCAAGGTTGCATATTATCGGCCTGCACAGTCTTCCATGAATCACCAAAATTCTTCTGATACTCCTCCAGCATCTGCAATACAAAAAATTAGACAGGTAACACTCAATTCACCAATAATTGTATCGCAGGAGAAAGCAAATGATTCAGAAACTTAACAATACCTGGTTGAGAAGGGAGAATGCACTGCGGACTGGATAATGATCGTCCATGAAACCCAAGGCGCACAATCCATTTTGGTTATAAGAGTGCACTTTGTACTCTACAGAAACAAAATTCCGGGATTAAGAATTAGCAAAATCGATGAAGAGACGTTGTAATGGAATTGAAACGAGGGCGACGGCGGCAGTGGATGGACCTTCGTGCTGGACGGATTGGCGTTGGGAGGGAGGGGTGCGTTTGGCGACGGTGCGAGAGACGAAGAGGATGAACTCTTTGACGCTGGAGCGCTGGAAGTAACCGAAATGGCTGACGTCAGAAGCGTTTGCTAGAATGATCGGATCTGATCCTTCAGGGACGCATTTCATCACCAAAAGCGCGGTTATCTTCATCTTCCTGTTTCTGATTATTTATATATCTGACGATTGATTGATTGATATGATGTTTTAGCTCGGATCTTTTTCTTTTCCGCTTCCGCTTCCTCTTCTTTCTCTCTGTCGACAAGGAATTGAATTCTGTAAACTTTGTTCGGATTTGATCGAAAGAATAATTGGAAAACGGAATCTAGCGCGTTGCGTTTGCGTTAAAAAACTAAAAAGAAACATTTGGAATATTTCAGAAAATTGCCTCCTCCAACTAAAAAGTTCTTCAAATACGCCCTGGATTATTTAAATATTTCAAATAAATTTTATCATCCAAACTATTTATAAATTATAACTCATTTTATAACATTAAAAACAAAAATTAAATAATTAGAAAGTAAATTCCTTAAAACATTTTTAAAAAATTATTTTTGTAATTACTTAACTTTAAAAAGAAAGTAAATTGTATTATAACCTTATTAGCTTATTTAATAATTATCATCTAAATTTAAAAAGGAATTTAAAAGATTATTAAAATAAAAATTTATGTCGCCATACAAATCAATTTAGTCCTATTGGAATGAATTTAAAAAGCTATTAAAATAAAATTTTGTATCGTCCTGTAAAAATCATCTAAATTTACATAATAATAAAAACTAAAGTCAATGATCATGTAGCTTATTTATTAACTTAGTAGTAGCATAAGTACTAGTAGAGTCTCGAACTCAAGTTCAAATCTCATTTTTGTCTATAAAAAAAAAGCTAAACTAATTTATTATTAAAAACTATTAACTTAAAAAAAACAAATAATGTCTTTAATTTCCTTTTACATCATCGTCATTTTTTTAAGGAAAAAAAAGATGAAATCTATTAATTTTATAAAATAAGTCATTTTTTATTAGAATAAATATGATGTTACACGTTTGGTCGTTAGTTTGGAAAAATTAACTAATTAGTTGATTTTAAACATTTAAATAGCTTAGAAGGTATTTGAAGAAGTTTTTAGTTTGAAGAGGAATAATTGAATTTGATCGAGAGGTAAACAAATATTCCCCTTTTCATAATGATACTCTTTTTCGTTATTAAAAAAGAAAAACTACTTGAAATCTTGGGGAAAAAACGTTATGGCACACAATATTTGGGTGTTAGGATACTTTAGCACCCAATATTTACACTATAGGACATTTTAGCACTTAATATTATATCTGTTAGACACTTTGGCATTCAATCCCCTCACATTTCAACTAATATTCTTTCATTATCCGTTAGTTGTATTAAAAAAATAATTTTATATTACAAAAAATTATAAAAAATAACAAAATTAATTATAAAAAGTATAAAATAGTAGTGTATGTAATAAAAAATAATTTTGTATTTTGTACTCCCTCCTTATTACAAAGAACGCCGTTTACTATTTCGGCGCGTATTTTAAGGCGGCTGGAATAATAGCTATATGGCCCCAAAAAATTTAGAATTTTTTTTCAACGTACGTGAAGGATTAATATACGTTGTGTAAAAATTTTGGACCTTTTCGAGGTCATATAACTACTATTCCAGCCGCCTTGAAATACGCGCCGGAATAGTAAACGACGTTCTTTGTAATAAGGAGAGAGTATTTTTTTAATTTAAAATAATTTTTTTAATATTTGTAACGGGAATAAAATTAAAAACTAACGAAGTTATATGAAATGTTGAGGTCCAGGTGCTAAAGTGTCTAACATAAATAATGCTGCATGTCAAAGTATCTAACGAAGTTAATGTTGGGTCCCAGAACGTAAACTACATAAAACCGTATAGTTTATAAAATAGTTCACTTCAACCGCTATAATTTTAAAACTTACAATATAAATCATATTGCAACCATTCTAATAGTAAAAAAAAAAATAGTAGAAGTTAAAATATAATATTTGGAAAAAAATATTGTAACAGGTCGATAGACAATAAGAAAAAGAGATTTAAAATTTTACTTACAATCTATTTTTGATTTTTTCCTCTTTAATATTGTTTAAAAAATCTCATTTATTTTTTAAATTCTCCTATATTCATTACATTTTTCTTTAAATTTATATAATTTTTTAACCAATTTTTTTATCAATTTTTTAGCTATTAGAAATGATAAATTCCAACTTCTAAAAACTAGTGAGTTCGTTAACCTTTAGTGTTCCTTATATCGCTTACCTAAAAGTCTTATATTTTAATGATTTGTTGAATAATTGTGGATGCTAAGTTTCAATTGATTGCTAATTTACCACGAGTGATCAAGGCACTGCGTATGATTGTAAGGTTGAATCAACGGTGAGGGATTAAGGAATCTCATAAAAGATGACGGCTCAATCCACATAAACAGATAATAAAAATAAACTAAACTACCATATGATTTCAAGACAATTTCTGCTCGAGCTGTTTACCCAAGAACAGACCAAGTGCTAAAGAAATTCATAGACGGCATTTGGTTCCAGCCTCCCGGAGAGAGGACCAGGGATTGCCTGGCTGCTAAAGACGTTTCCTTAACACAAACACAATGTCCGATCCGATGATTGGTTTTTGTTGTCAACATATACATCAAAACTAAATACCAGACTGACAGTGCTTCGACAACCAAGTGGATCGATACAAATACTCCTCATCTAAGCCAAAAAGACAAAGAACACCCAACTTGGAAGTCAGAGAGTTTCCACAAAAACAAGGGACTGGACAGTTCCAATGATGTGTACCTTCAATACCTAAATCCTCAAATTTCCAAACTATAAGGCAGATGAGTGCAAAAGAACACAGACACTCTGATGTAGCATAATCAGGTCTAGAACAGTTCACAGTAAAGAAAAACAGGAGTTCCATTCTACCAACTGAAGAATCTTATAAATTCAAGTACAAAAACATGACTAAAGGGTAAAATTGAACAACGCGTTGGGAAAGAACTAAGATATATTTTGAGACTTGTTAAGAATGACTCCTTCATATTTGACCTGGAACCACTTCATTGCATCGTCCTTTGTAACTCTGTGCTGAATGCCAACACGTGACTTGCACCTGCGGCGTCGACCCACACGATACCCTGGTCGCTCCAGGACAACATAGAAGTCCATACCATAGATACCCGTTGAAGGGTCATACCTAACAAGATGAGACGTTACAATCAATTATACAATACGAAGTAAAATTATTCACTAATAAGATCACGAACTATGAAAATACTGTGTTTGTGGTCTCCAAACTAAAAGAAAAACCTTGCTGATCTCGATAGAGAACCAATCTTTCTAATTGAAGTAGCAGTTGGCATCATTACAAAATACTTTTCATGTGGACAAAAGTCAAAACCCCAAGCTATTTAAGTTTATAACCAGAGTAGGTAGTATCAGTTAATAACTATTTAGAGTCACATGGAAAGTATTTGGTTGTATGTCATTGCCCTTTGCGCATGATTAAAGCAACATGTGCACAAACGTCAGAAATAAGTATAAACTTAGCTAACCAAATCTACACACAAATCTTAATTAAATCTGAGAGACCTAGTTAAGTTATATTCATATATCATATATTTAATAAATCAATAGTAATGGTTTGGCGACCAGCATTTGAAAACTAATTCACATAACACAATTTTTCACAACACAACTGAACAAGCACTCTAGCATGCTATATACATATTACCAAAGGTTTTTCAGCTAACAATGTCCGAGTCCATTCAAGTCAAACTAACACAATATAACCTCTAGTGATACCAGTCAAAAGAAACATGCGCATAAGCAATCCGTTTCAAATTAAATATTTCGCATTAATTCATGACAAAAAAATCATTAACCAACCATCTAATGCCAAAGCCACTCATACACAAACAACATCTACCGATGCATAGAGAGAAACAAGCATTCAACCAATTATCGGACCCCAACCATTGCAAAGCATTTCATATGCAACTGTTCAAACTTTCTATATGCACACAATTGATAATCAACTAAACAGCAACACCAAAGAAAACTTACTTGATGCCAAGATCAATGTGCTCCTGGATACCAAAACCAAAGCATCCAGTGTCACTGAAGTTCCTCCTCAGAAGCTCGTACTCCTTCACCTTCAAACCACTTTCAAGTAACTGCATTGCCTTGTCTCCCCTCACAGTAACATAGCAAGCAATTTTCTCATTACGCCGAATCCCAAACGACCTAACAGTGTACCTAGCTGCTCAAATACCACGATACTCAGCATCCAAACAAAAAGCGAAACCCAATATAAATAACAAAAATGACACAAAACGTACCCTTGGAGAAAACCGGGGATTGACCACTGAGTTGTTCCAACACCTAATAGGAGCAAAGCTTGGAACTTTCAGTGAATTATAAGGAAGGCACAAAAATGGAAGAAGCAGGGAGGAAAAGGGTAATTTCTTACTTTGGCGGCACGAGTAAGGCGATCCCCACTTTCACCGACGGAAATGTTGAGCACAAGCTTTTGGACCTTGATTTCCCTCATTGGGTTCGCCAGCTTCTTCTCCGAAGCCTGATAGAAACACCAGAACACAAAAACGCACCGTTAAACACATGCGGAACCAGAGGTGCAAAGGAAAAGAGAAAGGAAAACGCATATAGAGAGGGAGAGATGCCATTGTTGTGCCGATGTGTGTGGTGATGACGAACGGAGAGGGTGCTTCGTGTTGCTGTTTGGGAAATGAGAGGGGCGTACGCTCGTCGGAAGCTAGGGTTTTTATAAGTCGGGGCTTCAGAAGTGAGTAAAATTACGATAATGCCCTTGAATTAAAACTACAAAATACAAAAATAAAAATAAAAAATTATTTAATTTATTTACACCTTCCCTTAAACTATATTTTAAAACATTTTTACAAATGATTTAAAGTTGTATATATTTTCATTCCATCAATATCAATAACTTCATTTTCTACCTATAATATTCTCTAATAAATGTTTGAATTAAGTAATGAATTCACCGCGTATTACTCCCTCCGTTTCTAATTAACTGTCACTTTCCTGTGGATTTTTACTGTTCATAATACTTATCATTTTATCTTTTCCGAAGTATATGTTTTGTGCAAATGATAATTTTTTTTATGCATCAACCCAATTTTAATGATAGTGTGCTAATTTGAGTGGAAATTAGGAGTAAAAATGAAACAATGTGGAATAAAATAAGATCAAAAATCATTGTCTTACGAATTTTTATTATTTTAAAACGTCATTTAATTGGAAACGAAGGGAGTATTGTTTTTGTTCCGCGGAGTATTGTACTTTAAATTGTTTGTTTTTAGAGATAAATCATGTATCACCCACGTCAGTTTTTGGAGAAATAAAAGTTAACATTTTCTTTACGTGAAATGATATTGTTTACTTTCAACCTGAGTTTTCACAAGTATCTCAAAATGTCTCATTTTAATACCAGATCAACCCCTCATATAAAGCAATTTACTAATAAAAAGAGTCTGCAATACAACCACATAACAAACTAATATTCGCCAAATTAATCCATACAACATAAGGATAACAAAGAAGGATTCATGCCATCTTTTTGACGTCTTTACTAAAAGTACTTTCCTGCTTTAATGTTGAACTGATATCACTTGATACGTTCATGGCCTCACCTGAAATACCTGCTAGAAAAAAATAGGAACTAAATCGGAAATAATTTTTCTTTTTAGAATAATACTATGAAGGATAAATATGTAATTTAAAAAATAAATTAGCTTTCCCTGTATAAGAGAATCATTTTCCACCCTCCACTTTCTCACATTTTTTAGAAATTGAATCGCAATCAAACTCAATAAAGTTCGAAATTTCAGATTCTCAAGTTACTTTTTTTTATTAATTCCATCAACCAGTACTTTAATGTTAAAGTGATATATTGAAGTAATGTCACTTGCTATCTTCGTGGGCTCACCTGAAATAACTACTAGTCCCATCTGCGAAAATCCAACACAATAAAGACCATTTTTCCCTGTCCATGTAAATCGTTGCTTCGGCATGAAAACATCATCTCCACCCTACAATTAAAATAAATGCATGTGAAATAATCAATATATTACACTTTCTTTGGTCGAAGATGTAAACACGCGCTACCTAATTTAAACACTATCTATTTTTTTAAAAAGTATGATTTTATAGCCAGTTGCAAATATTATGTCATCAAATTGGTTACTCTTGCCATTCTCCAAACTAATTTCATTTCCTTCGATGTTTCTTATGGAGGGTAAAACCTGAATTAATGACTCATACTAATAT
Source organism: Viola odorata (assembly GCA_963691705.1). Taxonomy (NCBI): domain Eukaryota; kingdom Viridiplantae; phylum Streptophyta; class Magnoliopsida; order Malpighiales; family Violaceae; genus Viola; species Viola odorata. The sequence continues at coordinate 33,206,285 of OY829541.1, forward strand.
TATAATTATTTTATTTGAATTGAATACCTAATTATTTTACCCCCCCCCCCTCTTTATTTGCTTTATTGCACCCACATCGATTGCATATATATACCTAATTATTGTTTCTAATGTTATAGAAATGTATTATTTTCTATATATGGTGGGAAAAAAAATCTTGTTATAATTTTTTTCTTCTAAAATAGGAAAGAATACGTGTGTTGGTTTAAAAGTAATATTTCATATAAATATTTAGACAAAAAATAAAGGTAAAGACTGCATGAAATATAGAAACACTAATTGCACTTTAATTTAGATTATAGTATATATAAGCGTTTGGTCAATTTCAATATCGTCACGAGGGTGCGACAGCTTATGACGAGTATTAATAGATATTAAAAGAAATACAATATTAATTATGGTTTATAACTCAAAAACCATTTAGATCGAACATTGAATTCATAAATTGTAAAAAATCGTTGTGGTGTTAAATAAATGAACTTTTGTTATAAAAAAAAAAACATATATGCAATTTTCTGAAGAAAAAAATTAGCGTGTATTACAGGGCTACGAGCAACAACATAGGTAGAAGCATCCCAGCTAAACAAATCATAAGCTATCTCCATCCCAGAGTTCCCACACCCGACCACCAACACATTCTTCCCTGCAAATTCCACCCCATTCACATATTTGCTCGAGTGCATGCACACCCCACCAAAGCTATCCAATCCTGTCACATCTGGTATCATCCCTTCACTATTTTCTCCGGTAGCCACCACCAAAAAATTTGCCCCATACACTTCTCTCATGTTTTTTTCCTCATTCCACACCAGCACACCATTGCTCACTGATCTCGTCATAATTTTCAGACTCCACACGCCGATTCACCGAGAAACGCTCCACGTATTCATCCAAGTAAGAAATGAAATGGTTCTTAGGGATGAAAGTGGGAGTGTTTAGTGGATATGACATGTAGGGTAAAGAGCAAAATTGCTTGGCGAGGTGCAATTTTACGCGATCATATGCTCTTTTCTTCCAAAGCGATGCATAACAGTCTTCTTTTTCTAAGACTGTGTTAGGGATGTTGAGCCGATTGAGGCATGCCGATGTAGCTATACCAGCCGGCCCAGCACCGATGATCATAACAACAACTTCTTGTTTTTGTACTTTTTGAATTGGGGTTGGTGTGGAAGGCAACACTTATTATATAATATGTATTGGAAATGGGAAAGGTTAGTTGGGTGATCATTTGCTTAGAATAAAACCCCAATAGATTTTTTTCAATTATTTCTATAATAATTAACAGCTGCTGTTCAAAACTCCCATATTTGTCTATGTGTAAAACATTCATGCACTCGCCATGTAAGCAAGGTGCCAAATGTAATAAGATTGGTTTGAGTAGATAGTTGTCTGTTTTGTTTTATGAAATATTAACTACACATTGTCATTGTATTTGTTCGTTTAATTACAAAATATTAAAATATCAAATAAGAATTACATCATGAAAGAGGCTTCGGCGGGAACGAATGAACCATGTGCACTCCCGATCAAAAGAGTAGGCCTGGTGGGACAGGAAGTCCTCCGCAAAGTTAGCTTCCCTGTGGACATGAAAGATAGCTATGCTCTCAAAGAAGTATATGCTGGAATCAGAGGAGTTTTAAGGGACAATGAAAGGAAAGTGCGAGGATTTGCACTCAGCCAAATCTGCAAAACAACCATGTTTATTGGATATGAATATGGTTCCAAGAATGCTCTAGCTTGGAAGTTTTTAGCTGAGTTTAGAAAGATTTATACTCAGGAGTCGGTTTAAAGAGCAAAACAGGACTGGTCATGTCCATTAATTCCAAATGGATGGCTAATGGCTATGATTAACATTCATTTATTTGTCAATATTAGTTACTCTGTTTAAGAACTGATGCCGTAAGGCCCGTAACTCCCAGTCAATATTGCATCTCTCCCTGTCCTCATCTCTCTACCACCCTCTCCTTCGTCCTCATCAGAAAATGAACCATTCATGTCATCTAAATTGTTATTTTTTCTTAGACAGGAACATCCTGAGACTTTTTTTGGGGGAAAGAAAGAATTGCATAATCTACACTTACAAGTCGATTATCATAGATGCATCTCCATCGACTTGAGTCGATCGATTTGGTCTCCCTCATAAATCATGTGGTTGCAGTTCACTCTTTTAAAAATTCAAATAAATACTTTTCAATCAATTATCAATTGTCAAGTCACCTTCTTGCTCAGATCCTATACTCCCAAAAATAATCATGTGGTTGATTTCTTGCACAGTTAGGTCGTTTGATTTTTTCTTCGAAATTGCTTTTTGTACTGTATCTCTACTATACAACAAATGCTATCTGTTTTCCGATGAAGACGAAGGAGAGGGAAGCAGAAAGATGAGGAAATGGGAGAGATGCAAAGTTACGACCCAGTTCTTAATAGAGTAATTAATATTGAAAAATAAATGAATTTTAATCTTAGCGAGGAGCCGAATTCTACCTTAAGGGGAGCAAACCACATATAGCACATGGTTTTGCAAAACAAGGAGTTCATACGACTGAAGTTTTCTTAGCCTAGACGTAATATGCTCTCTTTGCATTATTTTCTTTGGTGGCCTCCTATGACAATTTAACGAAACACGTAATTGAGCCTTAATTAAACCCTAGGCCTAAGTAAAATTGGTTCTACAAAAATCAGATCACGAACTTAAATCAAGTTTGGAAAGTGAGATTCCAAAAGGGTTAATATGTAAGGGGAGGTTGGTACATCTAATAACAAGGGAGGAAAGGTTACGTTACATCAAAATGTTAATATAGCTCTAAGAAGTTGGAACCCTAGTATTGTAATTCTTGTAATTACATTGGCAAATTATTTGGTTGTGCTCCGCTAATAGCTACCTCGAAGAAATGAATCAAACCAAGCAAGTCTCTCATATTTTGACCATATGCATATAGCCCACTCTAAGTTTGGCATCAGACGTGTAGCCCAATGGGTTATCTTGCCAGCCTAAAGCCAGGTCATAGGTGTTGAGCTCTCCAATCAACTGCAAAATTCCCATCAGAGTCATCGTCGCTGGACGAATCTTCATGGCTACTACCAACACCGGAACTTGTTTTCTTTGCACATCTCGTTGCCATTAACTCCATTTTCTTCTTTTTTAACACTTCGACCTTTTCCCTATACGTCCTGGTAAGATGAAGAGAACAAAAATATAAACCATCTTTAAAGAACATTAAGCAAATAGCTGTCTGGTAAGCGTACACTTACTTCTGTTCCAAAGACTCAGCTTCTTCTATCATTTCAGCTGCATCAATCTGCATTTACCAAGCAGCACAAAATTACCAAAAGTTTGTAATATTCATAAATGCAACAAAAAAGGCCTAGGTGGTAATGATATCTATAAAAGCAACAAAAGAAGACCTGGGAATATATGCAAATCTCTGAAGGAAAATTTAAGCTGATTCGAAAAGTGATCAGCGTAATAAGGATGTTCCTTTACCTCGTCTTCTTCCAATCGATTATCCACCTGCAGCAAGTCCTCTTGGATCAACTTTTCAAATTCCTTGTATTCATCCCTACAGTGATTTAACATAAAATTGAGGTTACCATGTGCCCAAAAGTTACATATAAACGGAAAGTTAGAACGAAAACAGATGAAGCAAAAAAACACAAATTCCGACCATTTAATCCAGTTAGAAGTAGCAGCAGCTTATGGAAAAAGCTTGTTAGACAGATCCCAACTCATTAGGAACTTTCAGGCACACCATTAAGTTTATCCACACAACACCGAGGATTCTACTACAGAACTGAACTCTATGAAAGTTTCTGCCTAAAGAAGTTGTATTACCAAAGGAGGAGAAAGGTCTCCTACAGCTTAATCATTTGTTTTGGATACTTTATCAAATCGAGGACTTGGATATAGACAATGAGTTGATTGGGGAACAGCTGAGAGAACGCAATGCCAAAAGGACAAATACATGACTGTTTAACTTGAGCATGTGGAACATCAATGCATGCTCGTTCTGAGTTCAACACATGCTCTTGAACTAAAAGATGCATCAACTGTGAACAACATAAATATATGCAACAAAAAGAAAAAGAGAAAGCCAGTATCCCTGAAAACTTCTAGCTCAACAATGTTATAGTGCAGTGACAATTCTTTTTGACAGATATTTTAGGGCTGCTCACTGGACAGTAATTATTTCAAACAACATAAAGTTCTCAGGACTGCAGAAATCTGGACCCTAAAACATATTGTTAAAATACTGATGCATTTAGGTGGTTCAGATGAGTTACAAGAGTATGTTGGCCCAGTAACCACATAATACAATTCATCAGAGAATAATACAGAAACAGGCAACCAATGATGCAGAGGAGTATTCATTACTTCATAAGTAAAAGGACAAACTGCTAGTTGAGGGAGTTCTTTAGATCTATAGCAGGAATCTTCAAAAGTCTGAACTAATTTTTAAAAAAATCTTCCTAAGAAACAGGCTGAAATCTTTGGCAACTAGTGTTGTCCCCACCCCATAGAGGATCAAAGAACTCAAGTACAGTATCACGCAACTAACTCATTATTAATCATATCCCTGAAGATGACACCATCTGATAACAGCAACAATAGCAAATCAAGCCAAATCATATCATAATAATACCATCTTAGTGACATTGCCTCAATCAGCCAAAATCAATGTGCACATTTATCTCATCTCTAAAATCTCTTAAATTTAAAATTATCATCATATTGTACTCTCTCAAATTAAAAACTACGAAGTAAAAAGGATGCTTTATTCCCATCTTCTACTAGTACTAGCACATTCTTCTCATTCAAATCACTCCAATGAAAGAACCAATAGAAACAATGCCAGCATGGCTCTTCCATCGAGGAACACGTGATATATCTGGGACAGGGTAACTCACAAAAAGAGAAAAAACGGAAAGCAATTGAGACTACCAAAACCAATGATGTCAAAGTCTAGTAATTTGCAATGTAAATTTATTAATTTGACTCAACTCAACTAAGCCAGACTCAACGTTTGCACCAGCTCTACGATAATAGATAAGTATTTCATCCATCACCATTGTAGCATCTCCCCCTCCCAATTTCTCTAACTACCCTCTCTCCTGCACCTGCTTCTTCTCAAGATAACAAAAAAAACCCAACACTTTATATGTATAGCTTTGCTTAGCACGTAGTATAAACTCAAATTTACCAACAATTATTTTTGCCCTTTTTTCACACAAAGCACAAGTTTTTGCGCTTCTTCTAATTCTTTTAAGTACTTCAGTAAGCCATGGAACAGAAATACAGTGAAAAAACAACCCTAAAAGAAATGGGTAGTCAAGCTGCAGCATAAAATACAGAACGAGGAACTTACTTAGCATCTGGCTTAACAAGCTTTATTCCACGAGCAAGTAAATCAGCTTCCTTGTTATCAAAGAATCCCTCAGGAAGAGCTCCCTTCATTGGCTTGGTTTCCGATCTACTAATTTCTGCTGTTGTCCGTGTAAAGTCCCTGCCATGCTCAATGTTTTTGCTTTGAGCACCATTACCGCTGGGTAACCCATCGGGATCATTTTCCAACAAAGTTTCTTTCAACTTTGTCTGAGCAACACCCCCTGACTTCTTATGCAAATTAGGATCCGATGATTTGACAGTCTCTGCACATAAAAGTATTTTCCAATTCATATAAATTATTGAAAATAATACCTACAGGACAACATCATCCAACACCGGGTAACACATACAATTAAATGGACAACATACAAAAACAAAAAATAGATTGGAAAAGTCAAACTATTCTGCTTCAGGGAAAGTCAATTTGAAATAACAGGTCATAGTTCCTACCAAAATAAATAAATAAAAGGACATAGCTTATAAGTTCTTGTCTAGAATCCATTCTCCTTACACTGATAATTAATGCATCGGGAGAACATTTTGCTACTGTATAGTCCTAAAACATTTTATTGTTGCATCTTAAACATGAAAACAATGACTCTAATGGCTAACATTTAGTCCACTTCTACTGCAAGAAGACAAACTACCTACTCTCGCCAGTCATTACTCTACAAAATTCAAGTGTAGCATAAAAAAAAGGCAAACTCAATACCAATTTTCGGTCTCTTAGTCTCTCGATTATCAAAGAAATCTGCAGGAAGCCCAGATGAGGACTTAGGCTTGGGCAATTTTGTTGCTTCCACCTCTGCATTAGGTTCAGGAGCGGGTCTAGTAGACTCGATGACAGTTGGTTCAGGCTTAGCATCGCTAACATTCTTTCGTAAATTAGCTGCATTAGCTTTGAGTTGATTTACTGCCTGCCAAAACACACAGTCCTTCACTTTCAGCAAACAAATTATACAGTTCAATTCAGTTATAAACAAAAGAAAGAACAAAAAAATTGATTTTTTTAACAAACAAACAAACGAAAAGAAAACGAATATGGAGAGGATGACAACCTCATGATGCTTAAGAGAAGCTTGGTGAGCTTCCCAGTGTGAATCAGACTTCAGAACAACATTACAAACCCTACAAACAGGTTGATCGGATTCATTGTACCTGACACAAAAGAAATCAACAAACAAAACGAGGTAGAATCGACAAATTAGTATCTGTAATAATAATAATAATACGGGAGAAAACTGAAACAAGGTGACGTTGATGATACTGAATGTCAAAAACAAACCTAACAAGAGGAGAATCGATTCGCTTGTCCTTCTTCTGCGCGTTCAACTTAGCACGAAACAGAGCTTTTTTCTTTGCTGCATCCATTAATGTGTGCTATTTCATTCAATTTTGACCTTCTTGGCTTCGGGTTGCATACAGTTTCGCAAACTTGAACGACGTCGTACTAGGTTAGTAAATGTAGTAAGTTCGGGCTGACTTGTGGGTCTGTTTGGCGTTCCGGTTCTAGTTGGAAAAGTTTTGTAGGAAAAAGTTCTATGTGAAAATGACTTCTGGAAAAAGGAGTATGCTGTTTGGTAAATTTTTATTAAAAGTTCTGTGGGAAACCAAAAGCTGTTTTTGGTGTTTGGTAAAAACTGGTTTAAAACTATGGTTTGAATGTAAAATGACTATAAAGGGCACAATTCATTTTAAGTGTTATAATTAATTTTTTTAGTATCTTTATATATATTTTTAATTAATTTATTTATAATCTAACATCTACGACCTAATATTTATCTAATATTATAAATAAATTAAACTTATTAATACCATAAAAAAATTAAGTTATTAATATCATAAATAAATATTTATCTAATATAATAAAAAAAAATTAACTATTAGCTTCGAAAATGGAATGAATTACTCTGAAATTGTAATAAAATTACATGAAAAAGTTTTAAACTAATTAATGCATTAAAAATTTAACCCGTCATTACATATATAAAAAGTGCAATTACATAGGTGAAGGAGGTTATTTAATAAAACCAACTCTATATCGATTAAACGGTGGGTAAGTGTTTAAGTGTTAATTTTTTAAAAAATTGACCAAATGCATATTTAATTTTCGTATTATGTTTTTAACAAAAAAAAATCTAATAATAACATATAAATATAAAAAATTCTTTAAAAAGTTTATTTCAAACATTTTTTTAATTAATTTGGAATATGGTATAAAACTTTAGTTTATAGTATAAATTTCACTATTATTTTCATCACTTTCCATACTTCCTTCACCCATATCATTTTAAATTCAAACATAAAAAATAGATAAATTAGAACATTTTATAAGATCTCGGTAATGTTCGAATGAAAATAAATTTTTTTTTTTTTTATATTTTAGAATAATGGTTTTTCGATATCATTTATCATACTTTTTAAAATTAGATTAATCTTTCGTACAATCTAATTTTGGAAGTGAATAACTTTCTCAATCTCCCTGTAATATTACCTAAACTTAATTTTAAAGACTTTGTCAACAAATAAAATAATAAATGAATTTTTTTAGTATCACCGAATCACAACTAATATTAATTTTAAATTTAATTTCATCAATAGTTAATACTAGTAATTAATTAGTGACACTATTCCACTAAGAACATCAAAAAGAATTGAGGCCCTTCCTCCTCATCGAGTATCCCACGAGGCTTTCCTTATTTTTTTTCCTATTTTAGAACAAGGCACCAATGTTTTTTTAAACCAATTTCAATAGTGCAGCAGTGATTTGTTCACCACAACATCTGAGCAGCATTCATGCACTTGGAGCATCTTCAACAGCTTCATTGATCGAGGCAGCAAGGTATTCAGCAAGACTTTGTCGAGAACTTCTATAAGGAGTGGAAGCAACACCCTGATAAGGAACTTGTGCATGAAATGGTCTCTGATAGGGCGGATAATTACTCTGCATTTGATGAGCTGGAGGGGGAATCATTTTAGGATTTCCTTGGTCCTGATAAGAATGTTCAAAAGATTAAGATGAATCTAAAAAAAAATGGTATAAAACTCTAGAGAATTACAGTAATAACATCTTGAATTCTAAACTCCACAGCATGACACTCAAATTTATTTTCCACAACAACAAGTGACTAACTCTTACAAGCTACTTCAAAGACAATTTCCAGCTCATTCAAGTTCAGCTAAACCACAGGTTGAATGGTGCATTGTGTACAACTCTCTGTGTAAAGGCTGCACCAATATCACAAAGCACATCGATAAGGCAAGCAAATTCATTAATGAGCAGCTTCATTATTTTTGCATTCAATAAAATTAAGCAAACCAACACAGATCAGAAAATAAAATTCCTATTGTAAAATCTCTATGTTGAGCAACCTATTGTGTGATGACAGATGACACATTATCCCGACACAGTGATAAGCATCATTAACTAGCATTCTAAAGTTCAGTAGTCTATCATTTCTCCCACATCTATAAATCAAAGTAAGTTGCACATGGAACATTTTGGTTCAATTTGCAGAATATGCAACTTCAAGAGCTACTGGTATGGGGCACCAAACTACCACTTTTCTTGCACTTATATGATGCTAATATGTGAAACGGGTACTAAAGCTTGATATTTTTTTTGGTGAGTAGGAAAGATGATCTGCATTCTCCTTCAGTGTTCCTGGAAATTAAAATGCTGAAAATAGGAAATCAACCCAAAAAAAAGATACACAAGGTAATCACAAACAATTACTTTCTTCTTACACACAAGGCCAGAAAAATGACACCCATCAAATAACTAAACAAATTGCAAAGAGACAGCGCATCACAAGTACAATGCATCACCGTAGAACAAAACTTAAAGGCCCTTTATGATTCGAAGGATGTTCAACCAGCGCATCCTTTCTGCAAAAAATAATTTGCAGACATGTAAAGCCAAAACTTCAATCGGGAATGCAGAATTTCACTACTCGGAAAATCGAACATGAAATTAACAGCAATAATCTCCACAATTTCTACAAGCTTAATATCAGAGATCAAGTTTCCAGCAGACGAAACCACAAATTTTGTCCCACTCTTTCTCAAAATTTCCACAATAATAGCCCAAATTAATTCTCAAGCATCATATAAGAACTCTTTCTAGGTCAGAAATGGTTTGCAGAATCTCAGTGAAACAGATAAATAAAACCAAAAAGAGGAAAAACCCAATGGAGGAAACAGAGCGATTGAGTGAATGGGAGAACATACCCGAGCCACTAGTCGGAGGACATGTTACGTGACGTCGCCGGGCGGAGATGAGAGACAGAGGAGAGACAGTGAGAGGACGTGGCTGCTGTCGGTGTTTGCTGACGGCGGAAATGGCGAGAGGTTGGTGAGGCCACGGAGGGGAGAGAGAGAGGACAGAGAGGCCGAGAAGGAAAGAGGATGAGGACTGAGGGTTTGCTGAAATCCCCAGATTTGGTAAATAAACCCTAGCAGAGGATTCGGGAGATGTGAGGAGAAGAAAGAGTGACGGAGAGAGCGAGGCAGAGAGGAGAGGAACTCTAGCTTTGCGCAGAGATGAGAGGAGATGAACCCATTGCTGTTTTCTATTTTATTTATAGCTGGCAAACTTGTAATTACATTGAAATATGGTTAATATTTTTGTCCAAATAATTGCCTGACCTCCTTCCCGTGTCCATGACGAAAATGCATTCTAGTCACTGGCCCATGGAGCTCCAGCAAGAAAAATGAGAATTTCTTCTAGCTACAAAATGGGCTTCTGAAGAAGCCCAGTGTTAATAGGTGTTACCAAACACCAGGAGACAGATTTTTGGTTGGGAAAAGGCATTCTGGCCACAGGACTAGAATGCCAAACGGCAACTAAATTGAGATGATATGGGAGAGAGAAAAAAAAAAGAAAAAAAAGAAAAAAAAAGAAAAAAAAAGGTTTTCTATAAAAATTAAGAAAAAATTATAATATCAACTTTATATTTGAACCAAATGTTCAAAACTCATTCTATCAAATCAAATTTTATACTCGTCAATTTTAACAAAATCGTACCAAAATTTTAAAATTAATTTAAAATATGTTCGAGCTCTCTCAATGTAGCTTTATATTTAGCTAATATGAAAATTTAATTATTAAAAATAATGATATGGATTTTATGGAATTTAAAGTCAACTTCATTTTCCCAGATTAGTACTAGTAGGGTTATTCGTGGAGCTTCTCGTAAAAGGTTGGGCAAAGTGGGTTTGCTGAAAGGAAGGGAAAGCTAGAGAGGAAAGAGCCATTGCTAAGACCATGTGGTTGTGCGTAGAAAGTCTTTCATCATATCCCAATTAAAATACCTCTCCTTTTTTTTAGAATTTTTGGCAACCTGTACTATATTTAAATGACTGATTTGGTACCTCTCCTTTTTTTTGGTTTTAAATGGCACCTATATTAATATGAAATGTCACATTTGGTACCTCTCCCTCACACCGTTACACTTTTACCGTTATCCATGCCACGTCGGACGCCACATCATCGAACGCTGATGTGACATGCCACGTAGGACAACCCGACCCGTTGACTTTTTTTTTATAAAAAAAATGGGTTGCACAAATGACGCGTCGTTCGCGTGCTGAGACTGAACGACGCGTCATTTTAGATGAGCTGAGTGACGCGTAGTTCACAAAAGTTAGTGAACTATGCGTAGTTTGAGCTTAGACGAGCTACGCGTCGCTCACTCTTGTCATTTTTCTCTATGCCTTCATCGTGTTTTTCTTCCCGCGTTCATTCCCCTTCATTTCTTCCTCTCTCACCATCGCAGCAAGCAAACCAAGCTTCCAACATGATTTCTCTTCATCCTTTCGTTGACCCTTTTATTTGTACATAGAAAATTACATATAATATCAACACTGGTGATTGAAATTCGAACATACATGCATAAAATTTTGCGGAAATGAACATGTCTGCAAATTTTTGGCAGAAAAATAAATCTGCAGAAAATGAGTTGTTACTTGTTAAATATATGAAAAACAGAGAACACAGCAGTAGCTTTAAGGGAGAATTGACAAAAGTAAAAGAAAGAAGAACAACAAAAATGAGGGTTAGATCCCGAAATTATTTTTATGTTTATTCTTTCTTCATGAACCAAAAAAACAATTAAAATAAAGAAGAATAGAATAATGAGACAACACTGGTAATTGAATGGTTATATGCAATTTTTTTTGCAGAAATAAACATATCTGTAGAATTTTTGCAGAAAATTGTATGCGGAATTTTGGTAGAAAAACAACTCTGCAGATTTTTGGCAGAAAAATAAATAAACAAGTAATATATATATATTTGCACCAATTAGACATAAACAAATGGGTTCATCTAGGCAAGCATAATTTTGCATTAATAGAAAACAAAGCAATTTCAAAACCCAAAAGTCTACAACATACAACATAAATAGAGAGAGATTCAAGATTTTCCATGTCTAATTTCTTATCAAATAAAATTACAATAAAGAAGAAGGAGAGGACGCCGATGATGAGGAGCTTGCGGTGGGAGAAGGTTGAAAACTGCAGCTTTAGTGGAGTGGTCGGATCTAACATTAATGATGAGAGATGAATCTTGCGGCGGTCGGATTTAACCGTGACGGTGGTAGTTTGAGATGGAAGAGTCAGGTATGACAACAATGAGGATGGGGATGGTGTTGTTGGCGGTGAAGTCAAGGAGGAGAAGGGAGGTGCTGGCACTGTCGATGGAGAAAGAGAGGTGCCGATGATGGTTGTCACCGTTGATGGGGGAGAAGAAGGTGCTGGCGGATGTTGTCACGGTTGTTGGAGGAGAATAAAAGTGCTGGTGGTGATTGGGGTACTATGAACAAGCACCTTTGATGTGCCGTCATCTATGCCTTCATCGTGTTTGCTTGCTGCGATGGTGAGAGAGAAGAAGAAATGAAGGGAAATGAACGCGGGAAGAAAAACATGATTAAGGCATAGAGAAAAATGAGAAGAGTGAGTGACGTGTCGCTCATCTAAGCTCAAACTACGCGTAGTTCACTAACTTTTGTGAACTACGTGTCACTCAGCTCATCTAAAATGACGGGTCATTCAGTCTCAGCACGTGAATGACGCGTCATTTGTGCGACCCATTTTTTTAAAACAAAAAAAGGTCAACGGGTCGGGTCGTCCTACTTGGCATGTCACGTCAGCGTCTGATGATGTGGCATTCGACGTGGCATGCCACGTAGGACGGATAACAGTAACAGTGTAACGGTGTGAGGGAGAGGTACCAAATGTGACATTTCATATTAGTACAGGTGCCATTTAAAATCAAAAAAAAGGAGAGGTGCCAAATCAGTCATTTAAATATAGTACAGGTGCCAAAAATTCTAATAACTCGTTGTGTATAGAAAGTCTTTCATCATATCCCAATTAAAAAAAATAGTGTTTGTGTCCTGCATTCTTCGATTTGTCGTGTATAGTATCGATGTTCGTGCTTTATAGATAGCCAAAATTTTCATAAGCGGACTGAAAGTTAACTCGAAGCGATAAAATATCTAAAATTAGAGGTTTAACCACACTTAAACCAGGGTCGAATCATGATTCAACCTAACTAATCATATTAAACTTATTTGTATACGTGTACCCTTTTTTTTTTACAAATATAAAATTTATTTAATTTAGAAAGAAATTAAAAAAAAAATGCAACAGAAAACTTCAAATCCAATTTTGAGTAGATTTTGGCCCAACTAAGCTATTGATTTAAACACCAATTAAAAAGCTACTTGATTTTTGCTTAATTATGTCACGAATCTGTTTACAAAATTTTTGCTCGATCCAACAATCGAATGAAACGTTATATCTCTTATTCAAAGTATGTTACTTGTAATCATTGGCATTAGCTAGTAGATGTCATGGTTGATTATTGATTTTTATGATGTTCACGCAAAGCAGTAAAATGGTTTGTATTTTGAAAAAAAAGAATGTTAGATTTTAAATTTTATTACGTTTAGTTCGTTTAAAAAAATTACATTCTCTAAAATATTACATTTTAATAGTCCAAATTTGGTAGTAAAAAAGGAAAATGATTCTTATAAAAAAGCTAGAGAGGAATCCAACATTACAAGTGTCAAAGAAAATTTTTATATTTAATAATTATGACACTACATTTTTTATATATTTGGAATTTCAAAAATGTCTATTAATCATTTTTTATTAAATATTTCTTAAAATTCACAATCATCAATCATCCACTAAAATTCTCCATTAAGCTTGATCACAACAGAACACATGTGATTCTACCATCAAAATATTTCATTAAACTTGATCATAAAAACCTAAAAACACTTCATAAAATTGAACTACTACTTCACTAAAACAAAGTTTACTGAACCCCTTGGACCAACAACTATGTAATACCCTCAATCCAGCTACTTGCTTAATAAATATAACTTTCATTCGAACTGTAATCGGTAGAAATTTACATGATAAAATTTGTGGTAATTAACTTATATTTATCATGAGTCACAAGCTAAATTATGATCAAGAAAAATCGTATTGAAGTAAATACGAATATATTGGCTCCAACTAGAGTTAATAAGAACAAATATCATATTTTTGTAGTGATAAATGTGTATATAATTTGAACCAAAAATTTCTAAACTTTTGCCAACTTAATTTAAACTTGGATCGAACAAATAATAATAATAATAAGGCTTTCTTGCTGCCACCTAAGCAATAAAAGGGGATGATTAATTGCTGGACACCCCATAGGCATTACTGGTTTCATTAATTAAAAAAAATGGAGTGGTCTGGCTGGAGGAAAGGAGGCACTAGTGGTGCGAAAGCAGCGAAGAAAGAGATGGAGGAAATAGATGGAGGAAATAGAAAGGAGAGGAAAAAGAAAGAAGAAAAGAGGAAATTGAACTTGGTCTTGTGAAGTCATTTGGATGAGGTCGTGAGTAATTCGATAAAATAATAATTAAGCAAGTAAATACTAATTAATAATTTTTGACAAAAGAAAATGATAATTGTGATTTGCTATGTAATTTTAACACTACTTATTTTATAATTTTAATAATTATTTTTGTACCTTTTTACTATTTTTGTATTATAAAATGGTTTTTTAATACAACAAACGAAAAGCGAAACAAAACTAACGGTATTAGTTAAAAAGTGATGAGTTTGGGTGTCAAAGTATCTAACGGAGTAAATATTGGGTGTCAAACTGTCTAACGAAATAAATATTGATTGTCTATTCAACCGGGGGTGAAGGTTGGGTGCCATAGTACCCTAACTCTAATTGTTGGGTGCCAAAATACCATTTACCCTATATGTATAAAAGAAGTGAAAGATAATGATAATTTTTGTGACAAAGTTGTGATTAGTTCTTACTACTTACTAGACCCGGTTGTTAGAATGCTTGGTTGAGATGGATTAACACCGGCACAAAGCTACTTGACACCAAAAGCCCTCCTAAATTGGATATAGAAAATATGTTGCCCTAAAATAATCGAAACACACAACCTTTATATCATATAAAGTATCATCATCCATCAAAGAACTTGCATAAAATTAATTCTAACCTCACAATCTTTAGGTTTCAAGTTTTGTTTTTGGTTTTTTATGCCAAATGCTTCACCATTCCTATTTGCAGCAAATTTATAGCATAAATTCATGTCATTATAATCGAAATTGACCAAATCCTAAGATTTTGATTCTCCAAAAGAAAAAAAATACTTTTTGTGCAAATGCTTCACCTACTCGGCAATTTTTGATAAACCTTTATTGTCTGCATCCTTCAAATTTACAATATCAATTCATGTTGTTTTAACCAAAAGTTGAACCAAATCATAAAACTTTTATTTCTCCAGAAGGATCAACTTTCCACCTTCTAGTTGATACCAATTGATCCTACCAAGCAATTGCATACCCCGTGAACTCAAGAACAACTAATTTGATCTTTTTCTCCTCAGAGTAATTGTGACACTCAAAAATCTTCTCAACTTTTCTCTCCTACTTGATGTAAGCATTCGGATCATCTATTTCAATGAAGGCTCGAATTTTCATTTTGATGTTATTGATGTTAGCATTTATTTGATTCTTATCTTGTCTCCCATGCCTTTGTTAAAATCTACCCGGCCGTTCATCACGTCTTGGTTTCTTATAGTCCTCAAACTCATTTTCCACTTCCTCATAATGAAAAAATTATTTTAAAGCCTACAAATTAAAATAAGCATAGAGCGTAAAAAAAGAAGATAAAATTTGACCAAAAACACCATAGAACACCAAACAATTTGGGTAAATAATGCCTAATTAATCAACTTTACACATAAAAAAAAGTAATTAATCAACAACAGCAAAAATCAGGCCTAACTACTTGGTATCCTATTTACTCTTTAAGCCTAAAATCAGGCCCTATTACAATATACTCATTCTTCAAAAGTCAACCAATTAAGTTCTTAGATGTCTGTAACCCTAAAAGAATATCACAACTCCTTGCTCATCCCTTCTGCCTTCTGCCATCGTTTTAGATTTCTAATTATGTCAGTCTTTTTCAACCTTGCAAACCGCCTGAATCCTCTCTTTTGGTTGGCTATTCAAGAGCCAAACGTAAATATTGAAGAGCATCCTCATCTGGTCAACGCTTTTATACTGGCCAATAGGACTCAAATGACGCATAAAATGTCGGATGTGCGTCGATAATGTCATATGGCAGCGGTTGTATCCACAGAACAAGGGGAAGACTTCGATTTACATGCCCACCACCACCTCTCAAGCCTTTCACACTCAAAACCAACCATAATACACTTCGGGTATTCTTTCGATCTGATAATCCCTACTTTGTCGCATACATTGCCAAGATTAAAAGAATGTGTATGCGTCTCACTTCCTCTGTGTATTTGGTCATATTTCCAACAAAGAAGTTGTTTTTGAGACTGACAATTACAGGGATTTCCAAACTCTACTCTATCCCCAGCCCAATAATCTGGCTACATATTTTTACTCACGATCATTTAGATGATAATTTAGTATATATGGTTGGAACCCTTCTTGACATACATCCAGTTTGATGTTAGCATTTATTTGGTTCTCATCTTGATGTTAACATTTATTTGATTTTAGTGAAGTAGAAACAAAGGGGTTTAAGGCTGAGAAAACCAAGGCTCTAAAAAAATGAATCGTTTTACTTCTATTTTCCATGAAATTACTAGTATTTTTTCTATAAACTATAAATATATTTTTCATCACATGAAAAATGAGATATAAACAAATATTTATGATTCAGTATATGTGCTCGCGTACATATTTTCACATGTTACATTACTTTTAGCACTAGATCTAACAACTTTAAGTAAATACTTAAAGGTAAGGCTATTGGCGCTCCTACTTATTTATTGACACTCCTTATACTTTATTAATTTATGAAAGTAACTTTTTTTTCATCATTTCTTAATACAATAAGTAAACAAGAAGTCTGTGTAAGAAATGATTGAAAAAAAAATAAAATGGGTATTTTTATTAATTAGTAAATAAATATCTGGTGAATAGGTAAGTATGAGTGTCAATAGCCTCACTCATACCTAAACAAATAAAGTAAATAAGTAAAAAGGATGAAAAGGATAAAAGAGAACAAATGGGTGAGTAAAGGGTGGAAAGAAGAGTTTGACAAAAAGAAATAGTATTTTATCCATCAGAACTAATTGTCAAAAGTAAAAATAAATTTTCCTCTCGTGCCCTCTTTCTTTAAGCATTTTTTTTACGTTGAATCAATAGACACATTACTAAAAATATACTAGTGGTGGTTCATGAAATGAAATACTAAGAATTCTTATTAAATAATAGTAAAATCTAGATTTTTGGGCAAAATTCTAGAACCTTAAAAATAAAATAAAAAGTTATTATTTTATTAAAATAACCAAAAAAATATTGAATACAATTGAACCACAATCACCATCAATATTGTTGGTCTGATGCTTGAAATTTAACATTAAAATTGAATCAAATAATTCTAGGGAAGAAATTAAAATCAAGCAATTTTAGTAATTTTTTTCATAGAGACAAAATCCGATCTGAACTTGTCTGTTCCAAATTTGTCAGATTTCGACCGAACTATCTGAATGCTCACCCCTAATCAGAAAATGATATTTAGATCATGCACTATGAATTTTGCTAGAATTTTATGAAACAAATTAAATTTTATTTAGTTATTCTAGCTAATTGGTTCTTCAATTCGAATATGATTTCGTATTTTTGTTTCCTTTCCCTCTACCTACTCTTTCCCCTTCGTTTATCACTATGTTGTATTTTACTTTTTTTTTTATTTTTTAATCTTTCTTTGAATATCAACGGTATGAAATTGAATGGGAAATTTGCAGAAATTGAAGTTGACAGTGGAGAAGAGGAACATGGGAGCTACAGTTGTGCTGGGTGCGGAAATTAGATGAACGGAAACTAAGTTGCTTGAGAAATTATTGTAGCTCCAAAGCCTTGCGCTTGAGAAGGTAAAAAAGTTATCAAGAAAGGATTGGGATGACTCTTCTAATTTTTGGCAGATTTTTTTTTTCATTTTTTATATGCAAAATCAAATTCTAACTCAAACATGTTCTTCATTTCATTTTTGGCATTCTCTGGAAGTTATTTTTTGAGAGAGATTACATAATTATAGATTTTTGCAAGTTGGCTTTTGGATAACCTTAGACTCTAAGAAAGACGAGAGTTGAATGAAGGAGATGAATTTTCAATGGAACAAAATGCTACACCTGGAAGAGGTGTAAAGAAGAAGATGTACGTAAGTGATCGCGCGTCGAACACGTCAAATATAATAGTGAAATAGGTATGGAATTGGGGGTAGAAATACAACTTATCACTGTCTACAAGAGTTTGTAGATGATGGTAAGAGGATCGTCCACAGAGACCTCTAGGAGATGTAATTCTTGGTTTGACTTCCTCGTCACTGGATTTGGTTTGGTAGAATCTGAAAATAAAGACAAAAAAGAAAGAGGTAAAAATAGTTCCAAATAGTATTGGCCAAAGGTTTGGCCAAGACAGGGGTTAAGATTGGAATAAATCTAGTAAAAGGGAATTCCAGGTAAGGGCGATATGAGAGCTTCTATTCTTATGCTTCGATCATAGACTCAAGGGTATTCATCTCTTGATTCATAGTACTGATATAGAGTGGAGGTACTCCTGTTCACTCCTGTCTTCCCTCCTCTTCAAATTACCTGGCGGGTGCTCCCTTTCCTAATAATCCTAGCCAAGGGACACCTTGCTGGTTAAAGGGTTTATCCGTTTGACTGCTGTCTTGAATGGCTGTTCACTTCCTCAATGGTATAGGGGAAGACAGTACCTAGGCCAAGGTGTTTCCCTGTGGAAACCCTAGGTTGTCAATCTGGTCTTGACCTAGATTATTTATTTCTTCTAGTCTGGCGCGAGACTAGTCACCTACTTTGTCTAGCCGACGGGTACTCCCTCTCCTTCTAGACCGGCTGCAACTCTTCTCTACTAGAGTACAAGGATGATCAAACCTTGTCTCTAGTGAGTAAGCGATAGATTAAGTTCAAGGAATAAATAAATACGAGAGAAGAGATTGTTAAGTACGGATTGATCTCACGAATACATAAGAACTTCAGCTCATCAACCCTTACCAAGAATGGGTGTTTAGCTACTCACACTCATAGATAAAAAGATAAAATATTTGATTGCATAAATAAATTAAATCCGAGATTTAAATAATTAAATCCGGAGCAAATTGTATCAATGTCAAAGAAGGAGAAAAGAGAAGAAAGGTTTCGATCTCGACAGAGGAGGAACAATGTTTATCTAAATAGCCCTCAAACTCCTCTGTCCTATTCCAACTCTAATCCCTCGAAAATCTCTAAAAGATTGCCATAATAAATTGTTCTAAAATGGAAATTAAATCGCAAATACAAAAGAGGGAGATCCCTTGCGGGATTCTTCAAAAGATATGCTTCAGATCCCTCTAGATTTGCTGGACAGCTGCGGCTTGCCAGCTTGCAAAGCCCAATGCGGGAAGCGGCCCAAGTGATCCATGCTTCTGCCTCTATCGCAAAAGTGTCTTGGCCGCAGGCTTGGCCAAGACGATCTGATGTGCGCTGCTTTGAATGCGAATGTGTCTTGGCCAAGCTCCAGGCCAAGACTCGGGAAAATAGCTTCAGCGCTCCACAAATCAGATCCTTATAAATTGCCTCCAGACCAGAACTGTTAAGATATGGGAAATACAAGGATAAATCAGTAGGTTTACTGCCCAATTCAACAAGTAAATGGACAATAAAACATGATGAAATGTAATGTAATCAAATTCCCCACACTTAAACTATGCTTGCCCCTAAGCATACAGACTCAAAGACTCAAAAAGAAAAAATAAAAACACAACAAAACAGAACAGACATCAAGAACCCCCTTGACTTTCTCAATTTCAGACTGTTTACCCCTTCACTGGATCTGCCAAGACACTTCACTAATATATCCAATGCTAGACTAACAAGGAAAAATCAATACCCTAAACATACCCCTTCCACATGGTATCAAGACACCCCACTAGATTTTATTGGTAAAGTATAGGGTAACAAAGTTCACCTCCTGATTTGAGTCCCACCGATGTGTTGTCTATCCAAAAGTGCCTAACGACCGGTGCCATTTAAATCACTTTGACAGAATTTTTCTATTTATTTTCTTTTATGTCCTAGCATTGTTTTCAGACAAATCAAGTGTCCTTTGTATTTTTACAGACACGGCACATAGACAAAGCTTGTTCTTTTTGGCGAGAACTTCCACCTTTGCTACGTCTGCCCTATGACGCTCCAACACCTTTTATTGTCTCACACTCTAGACAGATAGAACAATACACTCAAATCATGGCAGCAAACCCCGTTACCCTAATAAAAGTTAAGGTTCTAGCTAAATGTCCCTACGACCATGTGGATGGTTAATGTTTGGGACTCATTAGAGTATATGCCACTTAGGCATTGATCAATTTACGCTCATTTGCTTCCCTGTTACTAAAGCATTGTATCCCCTAGGAAAGTGTCTAAATGCAGTCCCACCAAAAGACTAAACAGCCTAAGCAAGAAAACAAGGGTTCGGATGTGCACTCACGAAACAGACTCAAAACATGCAGAAAAAATACTAATAAAAATCATGCAAATGACAAACTCTAAACTGGACAAACTGATGTGAAAAGAAAAATTAAAACGCAAAAAATTGACTCTAAATCACACAAATCAATCAATATTCACAATAAACACAAAACAAATTAAAACATCCTCCCCACACTTAAAAGACACAATGTCCTCATTGTGTGGAGAGACAAATAAAAGACAGAAAAAAAATAAAAATAAAAGAAAAGAAAGAAACGACCTGGGGGCAAAAACTGGTCAAGCTGGTGGAGGGGTCTGATCTTGGCCTGAAGGTTGGCTCGATGGTTGGCCTAGATCAGCAACTGGTGGTGGTACTTCTGATTTTTGTGGAGCAGAAGGAGGAACAGGCGACTGTTGTGTTGTTGCAGGTGGTTGTTTGGGATCATCTTCCTCGTCAGAGGACTCGGAGTCACTGCTGGTGATCATATGATTGTACACCTTCTTGCGAATGTATCCTACAGCTCCATCCAAAGCCTTGAGGTACCCTAAGTGGACCTGCAGATGCTCGTAGACATGGAGAACGTTAGTCCTGAGGTTCTTCTGCTGCTCCATGATGTTCTTCTGGCTGTCAATCAGCGCCTGGCCCCAGCATGGGACTATCTCATCTTTGTCTACGGCAGGAGTCTCTTGTGGCATGTCTTGGTTCTTGTCTTGGCCTAGACGATCCAAGATGATCTTTTGCTGCTCTAGGATGAGCAGCTGCCGAGCTTGAAATTCTCTGGCCCAAGTTGGAAGGTCACAGGCACCACTGGTTGGGGGATCTTGGCCTGAAGATTGGCCTAGATCAGCTACTGCTTCTGGTTCTGAAATGGGAGGATCTTGGCCTATGTCTTGGCCTAGATCCTGGGCTATATTGTCCTCTGCTGCTTCTCCTGGGATTTTGACAGGGCGTAGCCTGTATTTTCCTTCATTCTTCTTGCCGAAAATGTGCTCTTCCACCGGTGTAAAACCTGCATTACACTCAACAAATTCTCCTTCCAAATGGAAATATCCCATTTGGTCGAAGACTTTCAAATCTAATATTTTAGGGGAGCAACATTTATGCAAATCAGCAGAGGCAAGATTTAAATCAGCAGTTTGCACAGCCAACCAAGTGATAAGAGACCCTAGAATCAGTTTAGAATTGGACTCACAAGCATGCAATTGATGAACCAAATATAGACCTAAATTAACCTTTTTCTTGTGCAGTACATACCATAGCAAAAAGAGTTCAGATTTGGCCACATTTCCAGAAACTTGTCTTCCCCGAAAGGTTGATAGACAAAGTCCTGTGGAGCATACGAAGGGTAGGGTTCTGAATTGCATGGGCCTTAGAATTCCTATCGAATTTAGCATTAGGGTCTCCTGATACCTCACTAAAAGTAGCATTCTTATCCCAATCAATGGGATAATCATAAATAGACTCATCACTATACGCATAACCCAACAAAGCATTAAACGCATTCAAAGACAAGTGGTTCCATTTACCACACAAACGAAAATTAACCACATCAGCAACATCCAAATCGGGCTTATCTTTACCCCTAATATACACGGTGTCTTGGTCAAACTAGAAACTGGTGTGAAATTCCAAGCAGAGTTCAGTGTATGCATCACAATCAATTGACATCAAAGGAACCCAACAAATATCATACACAAAGGCTCTAATCCTATCCCCTAAAGCCATTTGATCTAAAAATGTAAAATCAAGCATGGCAAAAGCAGGAATATCACACGCATGCTTCTCAATCAATTTGGTTTTGAGGTCTGGTGTGTCAAACTTCAACCAGCCTCAGAGTGTGTACAGTGCGGGTAAAGAAATTACCTTGGTAGTCTTGGCCGGAGTCTCGTCATCCTCAAAGTCATCTTCTTCCTCAACCACTTTCTTCTTCCCTTTGCTTTTGGTGGTGGAAGGAGCAGCACTGGTTTTGCCCTTCTTAGGGTTTGAAGGCGGTGCCGGTGAATCTGGGATTCTCGTCGGCTTCTTTCTCGGGGTCTTTTTGTGGGCCACTTGCTTGATTAGCCCTGTAGGCTTTTTCGGTGGTGCGGCCGCGGCTGGTTGCTTCGCCGGAGGTTGCGGTGGCGATGTGGGAGCTGGGTTTGGTGCTCCGGCTGCCTCCATCTTCTTCAGCAGCCTTTTCTCTTGCCTGCTCTCTCTCTCTCTCTCCTGCTGACGCAGGAACGGAAGGCCGCATCCTCTTTGCAAGAGGGACGTCGTCGGAGTCTTCGTCACTCACGACCACGGCCCGGTCGACTCCCTTAACGCTGTCCCCAGGCTCATCGGGCAAGTCGTCCTCTGAGGACATCGAGTCGTCATCCTCGAGCGCTTGGAGAAGACGTCTCACGGCGGAGATTCCTTCGGCTGGAAGGACAGGCGGTGCTGCGCCTCTGAGGTCGTCACTAGCTTCTGGAATGTCAGACGGTAGGTCCTGGTTTGGTGGGTTCATGGTTGTGAGAGAGGAATGGAGAGTGGAATAATGGTGGGTTAGAGTTTTAGGTTTTCTGGAAATTTTGTGAGATTTTGGGAGAGAAGAAGAGACGGTTGCTTTTTTTTAGCTTGGATGGGAGTCCGATTTCGTTGGTTACGTGGGTAATGTAGTGTCAGAGTGGGATGAGAATACACAGAGGTGGTGGTTTTGTTTTTCCCACGCCTTTAATTAATTCCATTTAATTGCTTTTTGAATTTGTCTGTTCAAAAAGCTATTAAAAGATTTAAAAAGACGGCGCTGACACATGTCCCACTAACTCACAAAGAGCTCCGCTGATGCATAACAGTCTAGCCCAAAGGCTTGGCCTAACTCTTGGCCAGCCTGTATCAATTTCCCCACACTTAATTTCTTGCACAAAA
Source organism: Viola odorata (assembly GCA_963691705.1). Taxonomy (NCBI): domain Eukaryota; kingdom Viridiplantae; phylum Streptophyta; class Magnoliopsida; order Malpighiales; family Violaceae; genus Viola; species Viola odorata. Next base: position 33,229,596 of record OY829541.1, read on the forward strand.
TCAAAAATAACCCAGCGAAATCAAATGTGACCAAAAATTCGAAAATAAATAAAATCAAAAGGAAAAATAAAAAGAAACAAAAAGAAACAGAAGAAAATTTAAATAAAATAAAAGAAATGTTCAAGAATAAAAGAAACAAGGGTTGCCTCCCTTGTAGCGCCCTTATTTTAAGTCGTAGGCTTGACTCAGAATTTCATTCACTTATCCTCTGGTGGCAAATCCACCTTTTCAGAATTTTTTTCTTCCTGGAAACTTTCAAAGAATGGCTTCAATCTTTGTCTGTTCACCTTGAGCTCGGCACCTGTTTTTTCATTTCTAATATCTACTGCACCATGTGGGTAAATATTAGTAACAACAAAAGGGCCTTCCCATCTTGTTTTTAATTTTCCAGGAAATAACTTAAAATGAGAATTATAAAGAAGAACCTTCTCCCCTGTGTAGAGAGGTTTCCCAATAATTCTTTTGTCGTGGTAGGCCTTCATTCTGATTTTGACAATCAGCTGATTGTCATAGGCTTGGTCTCTCAACTCCTCTAGCTCATGGAGTTGTAACTTCCTTTCTTGCCCAGCTTCGTCATAGCTCAAGTTGCACTTTCGTATAGCCCAATATTCTTTGTGTTGCAACCCTACTGGCAAGTGGCACGCCTTCCCATAGACCAGCTTGTAAGGTGTCATCCCAATTGGGCCTTTGTAAGCCGTTCTGCAGGCCCATAATGCGTCATCTAACCGCTGGCTCCAATCGCGTCTGTCTAGGCCTACTGTCTTAGCCAAGACAGATTTCACCTCTCTATTCGACACTTCTGCTTGGCCGTTTGATTGAGGGTGGTAGGCTGTGGATACTCTATGTGTGATGCCATATTTCCTGAAAAGGGAAGATAAAATCTTGTTGCAGAAGTGTGTTCCTCGATCACTAATGATCCCTCGAGGAATTCCAAATCTATTCAAGATGTTAGATTTAATAAAAGAAATAACAGTCCTAGCATCATCATTCTTGGTGGCTTTCGCCTCTATCCATTTTGATACATAATCCACAGCTAAGAGAATATATCTGTTGCCAAAAGAAGTAGGGAAAGGTCCCATAAAATCTATGCCCCATATATCAAATATTTCACATGAAAGAATAAAATTCATAGGCACTTCATTGCGGGAACTAATATTCCCTACTTTTTGGCAAGCGGGACAAGTTTTACAAAACAGAAAACTGTCCTGAAAAATACTAGGCCAATAAAAACCAACCTCTAAGACTTTTAGGACTGTTCTCCTTGCTCCAAAATGGCCTCCACATGCTTGAGAATGACAGAATTTAAGAATAGACAAAGTTTCACCTTGAGGTATACACCTTCTAAGTAATTGATCAGTGCCTAATTTCCATAAATAAGGATCATCCCAGACATAGTACTTACTGTCATGTTTGACCTTTACTCTCTCATAGGTAGTCATATCACCATAGTGTTTACCTGTTGCAAGGTAATTCGCAATTTCAGCGTACCATGGGCGCGGGTTTAGCTGAGGGTTTGGCCTAAACTCCGGTCTAGACAGCGCGACTGAAAACAGTTTTTCATCAGGAAATTCTGCCCTTACTGGTTCCAGGTCTCCTTCTGCTAGGCAGTGGCTCAGGTGGTCTGCCACAAGGTTCTCCCTGCCGCTCTTGTCCTTAATTTCCAGATTATGCTCCTGTAAAAGAAGAATCCATCGGATTAGTCTAGGTTTGGCCTCATGCTTGACCAAGAGATATTTCAATGCCGCATGGTCAGAAAATACAATAATTTTTGTGCCCAATAAATAAGATCTAAATTTTTCCAGGGCAAAAACTATTGCAAAGAGTTCTTTTTCGGTTGTGGTGTAATTTCTTTGGGCATCATCTAGCATTTTTTATGCATAATAGATCACGTGTGGATCTTTTCCTTTCTTCTGCCCAAGAACCGCTCCAACAGCACGTCACTTGCGTCGCACATTAGCTCAAATGGCAAGCTCCAGTCCGGCGCTTGGATGATCAGTGCTGATGTCAATCGCTCCTTCAGCTCCTCGAATGATTTCTGACATGCCTCATTGAAATCGAACTCTACCTCCTTTTGTAGTAGCTTGCACATTGGTTCAGCTACCTTGGAGAAGTCTTTTATGAACCTACGATAGAAACCTGCATGTCCAAGAAAGCTCCTAACCTCACGCAAGCATGAGGGGTAAGGCAAGTTCTTTATAGTGTCAATTTTTGCTTGATCAACCTCAATGCCTTTCTTTGAAATCACATGGCCAAGGACAATTCCTTGGTCTACCATAAAATGGCATTTTTCAAAGTTTAAGACTAAACATGTATCAACACATCTCTTTAAAATATTTTCTAAATTATGTAAGCATTGTTTGAAATTATTACCGTAAACGGTAAAATCATCCATGAATACCTCGATGCTCTTCTCTACATATTCAGAAAATATACTTACCATGCACCTTTGAAAGGTTGCAGGCGCATTGCATAGCCCAAATGGCATGCGTCTGTAGGCGAACGTTCCAAATGGACAAGTGAACGTCGTCTTTTCTTGGTCTTCGGTGATATGATCCCAGCCGGAGCCAACCCTAGTGCCGCACCCGCAGGCGCAACCACCCGCGCCAAGGCCCGAGTCTTGGAGGATGCATCCGCGAGCCTCCCATTGCCGCCCACGGGTCCGATCACTCGTGCCAGGGCCCGCGCCCTACAAGTGAGGCTCAGTAGCCTCATCCATATGGAACTGAAGGCAGAGACAGCCTCGGAGGAAGCCAGCCTGCGCACACCCCAGCAACGCCTCGTAACCCTAATCCGCACCGCGTCCGCGCCTACGGATGGGCTACACATGGCCACCTCGGACCTTTAGGTCCACCAGCGCCCTTTTCCTATTTTTGACCAGACCATGATCATTTATAATACAAGAGAGGATTCCAGGCCAAGAATCAGGAGAAACGCCCGAAGGATTTGGGACAGGCCCAAATCACAAGCCCGCATTGGACAGCGAAAGCCACTGCCGAGCCTTTTGAAGATTGGAGCATATTTTCTCGCACAATATTCAGTCCAGAACTTAATATATGTGTTAGGAAGTTTCCCTCCAAGTTTCAGTGGGAACGCTCAGGGGAATAAGGAAAACGCCTTGTTTCCTTAAAACGTGATTCGGCGGACCCGCAAGCAAAGCCACTTGGGCCTTTTGACCTAAACGGCGGCGCCTGCACTTCTATCCTTATTATTAGACTTTATTTATGTTAATTTAGGGTTTCAGAACTTATTTGGAAGGGTGGCTTGTTGCCAATTTCGTTTAAGTCATTATTTAGAAACTAAACTAGTTTCCATTTTTGGAATTAGGGTTTTGCGCTTCCTTAAAAAGGAGCCGCCCATGTTATTTTCAGCAGACTTTGATTATTGATTATTAAAAGCATATTGCTTGGGATCTTTATCCACTTGTTCTTGATGAACCTTGCAACTAATTGAGTTTCGTGCATTCGATTAGCTTGTCAAGTAAAACTTGAAAGCACCTTTCATTGAGTCATCCGTTCTTTGGATTGCCAAGCATTGCGATTTGGAGATTCAAAGGTTTGACGCAAGATCCTCAAGGGATTCTGCGTGGAGTGCCAAGCATTGCGACTTGGAGATTCACGTGTCTTCTTCGAGTTATTTTCCGCATTGAAAGCCACGTCGTCGGACAACGATCTAAGGAGGGCGTTCTAGCCTACAAGGAACGCATCAGTTGGTAGCGGAGCTCAGCTGTCCCGACTTGGTAAATCTATCCCTTTAATTATTGCGTTTTCTTTGTTAGAATTGGTATTCCTTCTTCTCGTCTACACCAATTCTCTTGCGTGCTGTGTGTTAGTTGTCTTGTGTCAATTGTGTCTTGTGTGTGCGATTAGTGTGCAAATCAACCCAACGATTTGTAGGTCTTTACTATTGTCAAAAAAAAAAAAAACAAAAACAAAGTCCCCCAAAGTGTCTTAGTTAATTTGTGTTTTCAGTTGCATTGAATTTCAAAAAAAAAAAAAAAAAAAAGTGAAACAATTTCGTCAAAAACAGAACAGGGGCGAAATCAGTACCATTCAAAAAAAAAAAAAAGGAACTTCAGAATCAAATACTAGAGTGAATTTGTGACTCATAGCAAAAAGAATCATTGGATTTCGAATTGGGAATCAAAAGTTGTGGCAAAAACAAGTTTCAAAACCCTAATCGCATGCCATTAGCGTTTTGAGTTGTCAATTGACTCAATCTGTGTATTTTGAGCTTTTCTTTGATTCCAAGACTACTGTGCCTTCCTACTCGGTAGTACACTTGATTGATTGATTGATCTTTGCAATTGAATCGAGTATACTACCTCAAACTTTTCTCTCTACACTAGTTTTCTTTGTGCGTCTCTTTGGAAGCCTTTCTTGAAATTTCTTTGAGTCAGGTTCATCTTGGACACTTGGAGACGGATCTGGACAGTTGCTTTGAGAGATTTTGTGAGATTAATAGAGAGACAAACACGAGCGTAAACACGTGAGGGAGTGATAGTTTTAGGCAATTTTACGCTTGCAAATTTTTCTTTTGTGAATTTCAGGATGTCAGGAAATTTAGAAAGGGAACCAACGGCTGTGAATGATGTAGCCAAGGCCTTGCAAGACATAGCAGCTCAGCTCCAGGACATAGCGGCTTGGAGACAACAAGTCGAGACTAGGGGACGTGAGAATCGAGCTCCACAAGCCCCCGGGGCACACTTTGCGCAACACCTAAACCCTAGAGTGGACCGAGAAGCATATGTGCCTCCACCGGGTGATGATCAGCCTAGTGAGCATGAGGCCGAGGGTTCTGAAGATGGGTATGATGAGGAGTTTCACATGGCAGGACCGAGGGGTTTTCACATGCGCCGAGGAGGTGCACATGGACGCGACAGACACGCCTTTGGTAGGCGAGACCGTAACTTAGAACAGCCGCGTCGCGAGGAGCGCGAGCGAGTCGACAATCACCTTGGGAGTGTCAAGCTCAAGGTTCCACCTTTTGAAGGAAAAGATGATCCCGAGGCATACTTAACTTGGGAGCGAAAGATGGAAGCGATTTTTAGGTGTCACACCTACACGGATGAAAAGAAAATAAGGTTAGCTTCCGTGGAGTTCTTTGGATACGCTGCCCATTGGTGGGAGCAAGTGAATGAGGATGTGAGAGGACCCGTAACTACTTGGGAGAACATGAAGTATGTGATGAAGAGGAGGTTTGTTCCACCGTACTATCATAAGGACCAACTTCAGCGCTTACAAAAGCTTACCCAAGGGTCCAAGACCGTGAATGATTATCACAATGAGTTGGAAGTTCTTTTGGCGAGGGTTAATGTGATAGAGGATGAGGATTCGAAGATGTCTAGGTTCATGAGTGGGCTGAATTCAGAGATAGCTAACACCTTAGAGTTGTGCCAATATAGGACTTTGGAGGAGATGCTTCACATGGCCGTGAAGATCGAGAGGCAACGCAAGGCTAAGGCAACCTACTCTAAGCCGTCTACTTTTGTGTCACGGACTTCCACTTGGAACAAGTCTACGTGGCCCAAGGGGAATAAGGACAGCAAGGAAACACCCAAGGTATCTAAACCTTCTTATGGAACCAAAGGTAATTCGGCAAACCCTACTCCTTCTAAAGTTCCTATTACTAGTACTAACCGTGTGCCTACAAGAGACATTGTGTGCTTTAAGTGTAGTGGCCGAGGCCATAAGCATGCCGAATGCCCCAACAAAAGAGTTCTAATTATTAGGGATAATGGAGAGATGGACTCGGAGGATGATTATGAGTTGGTGGAGGATTCGGAAGAAGAAAGTGAGGGAGAAGAGGCAGCCGATCATGAAGCTAGGGTTTGTGAACCGGTTACCCTAGTAGTTCGGAGGAACTTGAGTGTGCAGCCAAGGGCCGAAACATGTGAGGAGGAACAAAGGGAGAACTTATTCCATGCTAGGTGCCACATTGGTACTAAGGTATGCTCTCTTATTATTGATAATGGCTCATGTACTAATTGTGCTAGTACGCTTCTTGTGCACAAATTAGGGTTACCTATGGTGAGACATCCAAAGCCGTACACCTTGCAATGGATGAATGATGGAGTCGGCCTTAAGGTGTCTAGGCAAGTGTTGGTGAGCTTTTCTATTGGGAAATATAGAGATGAGATATGGTGTGATGTTGTCCCAATGCAAGCGTCACATGTGCTACTTGGCCGTCCATGGCAATTTGACCGCAACGCCACTCACGAAGGGAGGAGCAATCGGTACAAGCTTGAGAAGGAAGGAGTGAAGTTCACACTCGCACCCCTTACACCTAAGCAAGTGCTTGAGGAACAGCTCTGGTTGGAGAAGTCCTATGCTGAGTTTGAGGCCTCACGGTCTCTAGACAAAAGAATTGATGAAAACAGCCCCCGTGAAAAAAGTGAGCACGGGTTTGAAAGCAACGAAAGGAATGAAAACAGCCCCCGTGAAAAAAGTGAGCACGGGTTAAAAACAGAAAAGAAAGAGCCTGAAAAAGAAAAGAAAAGGCAAGAAAAAGAAAAGAAAGTAAACTTATATGCGAAAGCAAAAGATTTGCGCCGCGCGCTTATTTTACAAAAACAGTTTCGTGGCGAGAATCGCCCTTTGCTTCTTCTTCACTTTAAATCCTTTTGTTTGAGCACTACTAACCTTGATCCTTTAGCTTCTGTGCCTTCTTCTATCTTGGCTGTTTTGCAGGAGTTCAAGGATGTAACACCCGAAGAGATGCCAGCCGGTTTGCCCCCAATCCGCGGCATAGAGCACCAAATTGATTTTGTACCGGGTTCGACTATCCCAAACAGACCAGCCTATAGGAGCAACCCCGAGGAGACCAAGGAACTTCAGCGGCAGGTTGATGAGCTCCTTAGCAAGGGATATGTCCGGGAGAGCTTGTCTCCATGCGCCGTTCCAGTGCTTCTAGTGCCAAAGAAAGATGGAACTTGGCGAATGTGTGTTGACTGCCGAGCGGTCAACAAAATTACGGTAAAGTATCGTCACCCCATACCTCGCTTAGATGATATGTTAGATGAGCTTAGTGGTAGTGTAATTTTTTCCAAAATTGACCTAATGAGCGGCTATCATCAAATTAGAATGAAAGAGGGTGATGAATGGAAAACGGCTTTCAAAACAAAATATGGTTTGTATGAATGGTTAGTGATGCCGTTTGGATTAACTAATGCCCCAAGTACCTTCATGAGACTTATGAACCATGTTCTTAGGCGTTTTATAGGCAAATTTGTTGTTGTATACTTTGATGACATCTTAATTTATAGCAAATCTTTGCATGAGCATGTTACGCATCTTAAGGAAATTTTTCTGACCTTGCGTGAGGAGAAGCTTTATGCTAAGCTCTCCAAGTGCTCTTTTGCTTTAGAACAGGTTGAATTCTTAGGGTTCCTAGTGGGCAAGGACGGTGTGAAGGTGGATGAAGCGAAGGTGCAAGCGATCAAGGAGTGGCCTACGCCAAAAACAGCAAGCGACATCCGCTCCTTTCACGGCTTAACTTCCTTTTATCGTCGTTTCATTCGTGATTTTAGTACTCTTGCTGCCCCACTTAATGACCTAACTAAGAAACATGTCGATTTCAGGTGGGAGGAACCTCAAGAGACCGCATTCCAAGCGTTGAAGGACAAGCTGTCCAACGCGCCCGTGTTAGCCCTTCCCGACTTTGACAAACCGTTTGAGTTGGAGTGCGACGCAAGTGGAATCGGTATCGGTGCTATTTTGATGCAAGAGAAGAAGCCAATAGCCTTCTTTAGTGAGAAGCTCAAGGATGCACAGCTGCGTTATCCAACGTATGACAAAGAGCTTTATGCACTAGTTAGGGCCTTCGAGGTTTGGCAACACTACCTGATGCCAAGGGAATTTGTGGTGCACACCGACCACTTGAGCCTCAAATATCTAAAGGGACAAGGGAAGTTGAATAGGAGACATGCCGTGTGGCTGGAGTTCTTAGAAGCTTTCCCTTATCACATCAAGTACAAAGAAGGAAAAGACAATGTTGTTGCCGACGCATTGTCTAGAAGGTATGTCTTGATCTCTTCGTTAAGTGTCAAATTTTTAGGGTTTTCTCAAATAATTCCACTCTACCCTACTGATTTGGATTTTGGTGAGATCTATAAGACTTGTGATTCCATGGCTGATGTGAAATTTTATACGCATGATAACTATCTGTTTCGGCGCAAGCGCCTTTGCATTCCTAAGTGTTCTTTGCGTGACTTACTTGTGCATGAATCACATAGTGGTGGATTGATGGGCCACTTTGGCATTAATAAAACCTATGACATGCTGAAATCACTTTTATTGGCCTAAGATGAGACGTGATGTTGTGCGTGTGATTGCTAGATGTGTAGTTTGCCAAAGGGCAAAATCTCGGTTAGCTAGTCATGGTGAGTTTATGCCGCTGCCCGTACCTTCCCAACCTTGGACCGATCTATCCATGGACTTCATTGTAGGTTTACCTAAGTCTTGGGATGGTAAGGATGGTATATTTGTTGTTGTGGATCGATTTTCCAAAATGGCGCACTTTTTGCCTTGTAAAAATACTAATGATGCGTCTCAGGTTGCTAATATATTCTTTAGAGAGGTAGTCCGCCTCCATGGTATGCCTATTAGTATTGTTAGTGACCGTGATGGAAGATTTTTGAGCCACTTTTGGCGAGTGTTGTGGAGTCGCCTTGGAACTAAATTGATGTATTCGACTTCTTGTCACCCTCAAACCGACGGCCAAACTGAGGTAGTTAACCGTACTGTGGGGTCTCTTTTACGCTCTTTAGTTACCAAGCATGTTTCTAAATGGACTGATCATTTGCCTTTCATGGAGTTTGCTTATAATCGTTCAATCCATTCTACTACAAATTGTTCACCTTTTGAAGTAGTTTATGGCTTTAATCCGCTAACCCCCATGGATTTGACCCCTTTGCCTTTGAGTGATGTTTCTAACTTAGATGGAAAGCAGCGGGCAGAACACATCAAACAGATACATGCGAAGGCTAAGGCAAACATTGAGCGCACTAATGAGCGCCTAGTGCGCAAGCACAATGAAGGCCGCAAGACCGCGTCCTTTCAAGTTGGCGATTGGGTGTGGCTGCACCTAAGACGTGAGAGATTTCCAGAGAGGAGGAAAGGAAAATTATCCCCACGGGGAGATGGCCCGTTTCAGATTGTTGAGAAGATCAACAACAATGCTTACCGCCTCGACCTTCCAAGTGAGTATGGTTCAATACATGGAACCTTTAATATTTCTGACTTACGGTTGTTTGATGCAGGTGATGAGGATGTTGCTGATCTGGATTCGAGGGCGAATCCTCCTCAAGATGGAGGGGATGATACGATCCCAGCCGGAGCCAACCCTAGTGCCGCACCCGCAGGCGCAACCACCCGCGCCAAGGCCCGAGCCTTGGAGGATGCATCCGCGAGCCTCCCATTGCCGCCCACGGGTCAGATCACTCGTGCCAGGGCCCGCACCCTACAAGTGAGGCTCAGTAGCCTCATCCATATGGAACTGAAGGCAGAGACAGCCTCGGAGGAAGCCAGCCTGCGCGCACCCCAGCCGCGCCTCGTAACCCTAATCCGCACCGCGTCCGCGCCTACGGATGGGCTACACATGGCCACCTCGGACCTTTAGGTCCACCAGCGCCCTTTTCCTATTTTTGACCAGACCATGATCATTTATAATACAAGAGAGGAGTCCAGGCCAAGAATCAGGAGAAACGCCCGAAGGATTTGGGACAGGCCCAAATCACAAGCCCGCATTGGACAGCGAAAGCCACTGCCGAGCCTTTTGAAGATTGGAGCATATTTTCTCGCACAATATTCAGTCCAGAACTTAATATATGTGTTAGGAAGTTTCCCTCCAAGTTTCAGTGGGAACGCTCGAGGGAATAAGGAAAACGCCTTGTTTCCTTAAAACGTGATTCGGCGGACCCGCAAGCAAAGCCACTTGGGCCTTTTGACCTAAACGGCGGCGCCTGCACTTCTATCCTTATTATTAGACTTTATTTATGTTAATTTAGGGTTTCAGAACTTATTTGGAAGGGTGGCTTGTTGCCAATTTCGTTTAAGTCATTATTTAGAAACTAAACTAGTTTCCATTTTTGGAATTAGGGTTTTGCGCTTCCTTAAAAAGGAGCCGCCCATGTTATTTTCAGCAGACTTTGATTATTGATTATTAAAAGCATATTGCTTGGGATCTTTATCCACTTGTTCTTGATGAACCTTGCAACTAATTGAGTTTCGTGCATTCGATTAGCTTGTCAAGTAAAACTTGAAAGCACCTTTCATTGAGTCATCCGTTCTTTGGATTGCCAAGCATTGCGATTTGGAGATTCAAAGGTTTGACGCAAGATCCTCAAGGGATTCTGCGTGGAGTGCCAAGCATTGCGACTTGGAGATTCACGTGTCTTCTTCGAGTTATTTTCCGCATTGAAAACCACGTCGTCGGACAACGATCTAAGGAGGGCGTTCTAGCCTACAAGGAACGCATCATTCGGGTGCAACGGGAATTTGATGAAACCCCGAGTAGCCGTCCAAGAAGCAATAGTGAGACTTTCCAGTAAGTCTCTCCACCATTTAGTCGATAAACGACAATAGGAAATGGTCATTCCGAGTGACTTGATTCAGCCTTCGGTAGTCAATACATACCCTCTATCCGTTTTGGATTCTTGTCGTTCTTTGGGTTCCATCACCTCCTTCGATCACTGTAATTCCAGTTTTCTTAGGAACTACCTGCACAGGAGACACCCAATTACTATCAGAGATAGGATAAATCACACCTGAATCTAACAATTTAATTATTTCTTTTTTAACCACTTCCATCATTGGAGGGTTTAATCTCCTCTGGGTTTGCCGAATGGGTTTCTTATCCTCTTCTACATGAATTTTGTGGGTACATATGTTGGCTGATATTCCCTTGATATCCGCCATGGTCCAGCCAATCGCTTCCTTGTGCATTTTCAAGACTGACACTAATCTCTCTTCTTCATTCTCCGTTAGCTTTGCTGAAATAATAATGGGTAGGGTGTCGTCTAGGCCTAGATAGGCATATTTGAAATGGTCTGGTAGATATTTTAATTCCAACTGTGGTGCCTGCACAACAGAAGGTAGAAATTTAGGAAGGTTGGGTTGAATAAACTGGCAACTTACTATTTTCTTCCTAATTTTTGCAGTCTTGGCCTGCGTCTTGGCCAAGCTCGGGGCCAAGATCAAGTCCGTATCTTCTGGATCGGCCAAACTGTCCAAAATTTCTTGGAGTTCCTTCTGATCTCTAGTTCTGTCTTCCAATTCTTTTAGAGTTCTTGTGGAAATTCCCCTGCTCAAAACATACTCAAGGGGGTCGTTAATATAAATGTCAGCAATTTCCTCAGTAATTGGATCTAAAACATCAAGAAAATTAACGCAATGTAAATCATTAGGATGTTTTAAGGCTTCAGTAATGCTGAATTTAATTGTTCTTCCACAAAATTCCAGAATTATACTTCCTTCAAAGCAATCAATCTTTGCTTTCGATGTCCTTAGGAAAGGTCTTCCTAATAAAATATCAGTGGTGCAAGAGGGTAATTGAACATTCATTTCAACTATATAAAAGTCCACTGGATAAATAAAATCATTTACCATCACCAAGACATCAGTCACTACGCCCTTAGGTCGGATGATCGTTCGATCGGCCAGCTGGATTACCAAGTCGGTCTCCTTCATTGTTCCTATTTTCAAGGTCTCGAATTCACTCAGGGACATCACATTGATGCCAGCCCCCAAGTCGCAAAGGGCCTTCTCAATTTTTTTGTTCCCGATTTGACATGGAATGGTGAAAGTCCCTTGATCTTTGCACTTCTCTAGAAGCTGCTGCACCGCAGAGACATTGTGAGCTAAGTTTACCTTCTATATACCTGCAATTTTCTTTTTATTAGTGCACAGTTCTTTAAGAAATTTAGCATAAGAGGGAACTTTTGCAATTAAATCCAACATAGGTATATTAACAACTATTTTCCCAAAAACAACCATGAAGTCTCTCGCTTCATCTTGCCTCTTCTCTTTCGAAGATCTGGGGGGAAATGGTGGAGGAATTTCTATGATTTCTTCCTTCTGGTCTGGCTTGACCTGCGGCTTAGCCAAGACAGGTTCTACCTTTTCTGGTTCCTCGATAACTGCAGGCTTGGCCTGAGGTTTGGCCAAGACTGCTTCTGTTTTAGTTTCTTCTTCCTCATCTTCATCCATCTCTTGCGACTGGATTTTTCTTATTTCCTCATCTATTTTCGCTCCTTCCCTTTCTGGTAACACAGCTCCACTCCTAAGGCTCATGGCACTAACATTGTGTTTTGGATTGTCTACGGTTGTAGAAGGTAATTTCCCTTGATTGGCCATTTGATTGATTTGTTTTTGCATCTCCGCTAAGCTAGATTGCATAGATTGCATCAAGTTCTTTTGCATCTCAACCAGACTTTTAAGCGTATCCTCCATAGAGGGGCCGGTTATCTGCAAGGGTTGAGGTGCTGGAGGCAGCTGGGGTACCGAGGCTTGGCCAGGAGGTTGGCCAGGATTTAGGTGTGAAGGACGAGGTACAAAGTGTTAAAAGTTAACGGGAGGTTGTTGCTGAGGTATGTTCTGATTTTGATTCTGATTTGGAGGGACTGGGTCTCTCCATCTAAAATTTGGATGGCCTCTCCATGAGTACTGATTACTTCCTTGAGGGAAATTTTGCATACTCCCTTGGTTCTGTCCATAGACTGCATTTACTTGTGTTACGTCATCAGGATGCTGCACCATGTAACAATTATTGGTCTGATGATCTTGTTGCTGGCAGATTCCGCAAATCGATGCTACTTGCTCCTGATTAGAGTTCCCCGTGGTCATTGCACCTGAAATATTGACAGAAATGTTTTTGACAATATTAGTTAATTCAGTTAATTTTTGCTCAACATCAATAGAACAAAGACTAGAAGGAATAACAGTCCTGTCAGAAGTGGTATTATTTTGGCTATTGTCTGCCATGGTTTGAAGTAGAAGTTTGGCTCTGGTGACCGTCAAGTCCTGCAATGCTCCACCTGCGGCTGCATCAACTTTTTCTTTACTGGGTAGGAGCATTCCATCATAAAAATATTGGATCATGGTATGATCCGCAACTCCATGTGTAGGACAAACTTCTTGCAATTCTCTGAACCGTTGGTGATATTCACTTAGACCCTCATTGTTCCTTTGCTGGATGACAGCCATGTTCTTCCTAGCCGCCCTTGCTTTTGTTGCATTCCAGTACTTGTTGAGGAATAATGTGAACATCTCGGCCCAGGTATTGACCGTGTTGTGAGGTAGGTTGTAGAACCAATTTTGGGCAGCCCCCTTAAGAGAGCATGGAAAAGCTTTTAACTTTGCTCTCTCCATGTTCACAGCAGCTGGTTTCATCATATCATACTGAACGTGTAGATTCCTCAGGTGCTTGAATGGGTTCTTGTTCGAATGGCCATAGAATCTAGGAAGGTTGGCCACTATATTGGTCTTGATAGACCAGTTATTTGCCACTGTTGGTAAAGCTATGCAGGAGAAGGTTTCCTGCTCTGCTGTTCTGTTTAGTTCCCTCATCGTGGGTTCTTGTGAATTTCCTGCCATGTCTGGATCAATGAAGTCGTCTTGGTCGGAAGATTAGCCAAGACTATGGTCTAAACTGCGATCTGTTTCGGAACTAGAGGTTTCCGATTCACTTTCTTCTGGGGTTTTCCTTTTTTGAGCTATCTTCCTGAGTTGTGCTTCGGCCTTAGTGAGATTCGGATTATATGGTAGCAAATCTTCTTCTCTACAAGAGGACTTGGTCATCAACTATCAAAAACAAAATAAAACAAAAAACAAAAACTACAAATACCGTTAGAGATCCCCGGCAACGGCGCCAAAATTTGATCGCGCGTCGAACACGTCAAATATAATAGTGAAATAGGTATGGAATTGGGGGTAGAAATACAACTTATCACTGTCTACAAGAGTTTGTAGATGATGGTAAGAGGATTGTCCACAGAGACCTCTAGGAGATGTAATTCTTGGTTTGACTTCCTCGTCACTGGATTTGGTTTGGTAGAATCTGAAAATAAAGACAAAACAGAAAGAGGTAAAAATAGTTCCAAATAGTATTGGCCAAAGGTTTGGCCAAGACAGGGGTTAAGATTGGAATAAATCTAGTAAAAGGGAATTCCAGGTAAGGGCGATATGAGAGCTTCTGTTCTTATGCTTCGATCATAGACTCAAGGGTATTCATCTCTTGATTCATAGTACTGCTATATAGTGGAGGTACTCCTGTTCACTCCTGTCTTCCCTCCTCTTCAAATTACCTGGCGGGTACTCCCTTTCCTGATAATCCTAGCCAAGGGACACCTTGCTGGTTAAAGGGTTTATCCGTTTGACTGCTGTTGATAAGATTCGATCTGTTCGTTCTCTGTAGGATAGTGAAGGATTATGAGCCTTGAGGTCGACTGTCCCTGATGTCTGATGTACCTGCACGGCGCCGGAGGGGGTCTCCGGCGTAAACACTCCGATGCTTAAGTCAGTAATGATTGTATGAAATAGCAGCGCTTTGGCTAGCAATCTTAGGCTTACCTCCCTCCTTGGTGGCGGAGGTGTTTATAGACAAAATGGAGCATTTTTGAGTGATCATGGTCACAAGGGGCTAACGCGCCCGTCAGAGGGGGTTAGAGTTCCCAGTTGATGGAGTGTGCTATCGTCGCGTCAGCTATATGTATGGAGGTAAGTGTTACCTAGGCAAGGCAACACTTATGCTTCTCACGGGATGCTTGGTTAGGCCTGGGATGGGGTAACGCCCTGTGTCATGATGAAGTGACGTGTGGGACCCCCTCGCTGGTGTCGACCATCCAAGCGCCAGTTACACACAGGGAGGCGATAGCCTCGATGCTACCGGGGTGGTAAGAGCAGCTTTTTCTTCCTTCCACGGGATATAGGACGAAAATGCCCTTTGTTGTTAGGGATATTGTTATCATAAGCCCAACCGAAAATGAGCCCTAGTGTTTACCAAGGGCTATCGCTTCTTCTTCGGTCTTGCCGAGTCGACTGTTTTTCATGCGTTAGGGATGACTTGTATAAAAAATGTATTTCTTCCAATCACCATTCTTCTTTGCCTATAAATTGTCTTTTGTCGTGCTACTTTTTTCATGACTGCTTTTGCACTTCCTCTAGCTTTCAACTATGGATGATCTTACGAAGAACTTTCTAATCTCGAAGGCGCACAGCCTGAAGAACCTTGTTGAATCTGACATCGGCTTCCTGGAGACCATGCTGACCAAAACCTCTGAAGATGTCCTAGAGCTTCAGGGGATGATGACCCCTTTGCTGTCCAGACAAGGGGCTGCTTTTATGGAGGATTTTAATCCTATACAGAATGTGTCAAAACTGGCTGTTGCGATCTCCCGCATCGAGGTGACCATTATCATGCTGCAGCATAGGAAAGACCTGCTGTTGTGCTGCTTGAAGGGCATGAGGGTTTCCTCCGCCAAACTGTCTCTAGTGGCAGATGCTCTGGGGGAGATCCCTACTGCTCTTGAGGATAATGTTGGGTCTCATGCTTGACTCTTAGTTGTTGTTTTCTTGTTTTACTGCTTTCTGTGTAGACGTTTTGGGTGCTTAGGTTGTTCAGGCTGTAAATAAAATGTTGCTTTATCTGCCACTCTGTCTTCTACCTTTGATCTCTTACCGTTTGCTGTTATAGTCAGGTATGGTTGTTATAAGCCCAGCCGAAAATGAGTCTTTTCTTGCCATGAGGTGTTTTAGTGCTTTGAGTTTTGGCAATAAATGTCTTACTCGATCCTCCCTTATGCCGCGCTCCCATAACTGGGCAGTTTTTTGGTGCCTTTTGATTGGCGCCGTTCTCAAATAGTTGCGTGCGCCTCATCAGATTCTGTAATCATGATTGTTCTTCTCCAAGTGCACTTATTGCATTCAAGGGACATGTAAAGAGATCGGGATATCTTTTTCCTTGGCTATTTAAAGGGATTTTTCTCTCTTTTTTCTTGTTCACCTTCTTCTTCTTATTTCATTTCTTGGGTTATTTGTGATTTAATGGCAGATTCCTACTTTCTTGATACTGCGGCGCGCGATTCTCCGCCGACTCCTCCAACTTCGCCAGATTCGGACAATCCTCCCTCCTTACCTCCATGGAGGCCTACCAAACATTTTGCCAAACGCTTGGGTCGCAAGAACCCAAAGAAAACGAAGAAGACCTTTGAATCTTTTTTTGCTGGTTATGAGCCTCACTACTTCGTGCTACAGAAAGGTGATGAAGCGTCACCATCTGCCCCTTGTCCTCCCTCAGAGGAGAGAGTCTCTGCTCAGAATGCCGACTCAGGACCAGTCGTATTCACTATGGGGAAAAACTCCTGCGCCGCTTCGCCAGAGGAGGCTGCTCCCCCGACAAGCCCAATGGCCAAGCTTTACCAAAGGCCCTGCAGGATTGACGAGCCTTTTCCTCCCTACAACGGGGACCTGCCGCTCTCGGATGATGACAGTGTTTTCTACTATGACATGTATTGTCCTGACGAGGATTAGTGGCATAGCGTTAGGTTTGCTGTAGATGCCGTGGGGCTTTTAATCAATAAATTGATGTTTTTCTTTGTCTTGCCATTGTGCGAATTTGTCGATAGCTGACGTAAAAATGTTAGCTTTGTTGCGTCAAGTTCTCTATAACTTTTTTAACTTGGCCAATCATTAACTGCCACTTGGTAGGTCGTGGCGAGTAACTGCTTGCTTCTAACTTCTGAGCATCATTCCACGTGGCTCCTTTCTTTTACACGCGTCCTTGTGCGACTGGTGGTTTAATTAATGCTGCGACACTTTGGGTCTTTAAAAGAGATTATCTTCTCTTTCTAATGCTTTTTGCTCTTATTTCAAATTTTCTCCTTATATTTTCTGCAAGGTTCTCTTCCGTCTTTCGCCCTTCGCCGATTCCGCCCGCGGATCTCTCCCTTCGAGGTATCACTCTATCCCTTTAGATTTTCTGTTCGTTAGTTTATTATGGTTGTGACTAGAACTAGACGATTTTTCTGGAGACCCATGGATCCAGAAATCGTACGATCACCCAGTATTTTCACTTGCGATGCAGTTTTAAACGCTGAATTGGAGGAGAATGGTATTACTTTCCCTCCCGGGTGTGTCCCCACTATTCCCGAGGGTGACATGCGCCTTCACGATCCTCTATGGGGAAACTATAGAATGGTCTACTTTAAAATGTTTCTCTATGGCTTTCGTCTCCCAGTTCATGACTCAATAATAACACTACTGCGAAAGTACAAGCTTAATCCTGCCCAGATAACTCCTTCTTCCTGGTGTGGGGTTTCTGCCTTTCTTCGCGCTTGCGAGTTGGAGGGCATTCTCGCCCCATCTCTGAATTCATTTCGCAAATTCTTTAGCATGACTTGTCACGATTGTTTAATCAACATTACTCCAAGGTGGGACGACGCGTTTGTGCAGTCGTTCTAGCAGCGATTTTGTGGTTTTGAGAGGACTGTGGCTGACTGGAAAAATAACTTTTTTATTCTTGAGCTACCGTCTCGTTGGTGGCGCTGCGGCTTTAATCAAGAGCTTGTAGGTCCTCTTTGGCCAAACCCAGCGGTGTTGACTAGGAGCGAGCTTGATCAAGCTAACGCTTTGTTGGATAGAAGTACTCGTTATCGCATTCGAGAATTCGCCTCATACAATCTTCTAAACGAGTGCGTTATGGGTGAGCTTGTCTTTTTCTCCTCCTTTTCCTTCCTTCATCCTTTTATGTTCTCACATATTCCATTATCAGGGGATACTGACGGGCAACCCTTAGGGGGAACTAACGCCCCTTTGAATGTGATGCCGCTCAGAACTATGCCGGCCTCCCCTCCTTCCCCATGCTCCGGTCCTCGAGGCGCTCTGCCCAAAAGGGGAAAAACAAAGACAGTCGCTAGGAGGGGGCGAGGGCGTGCTATCTCCGCGCGAGCTTCCCGCTTTATCGATAATTGGCTGCCGCCTCGTCAGGGGAGAATAAATATAAGTCGGCCTGTGACTCGGCTAGTTAATAGTGACTATAGCAGCCAAAGCGAAGATGCGGATGCCAAGCCAGACCTTTGTCATGCCTCCTCGCTTCAGCGAAAGAAAGTGAGGGTAACCATAAATGGGCAGGCTACCGGGACTTCTTCTGATCATGTTGTCATAAGGGTTGCCGTAGCGCCTGCCGCTTCTTCTTCAGCAAGAGTTTCTCAAACAGCGGTAGTTGTTGATGCGCCGACGGTCTGTCCCCCTACCGCTGCTACAGTCTCGTTGGTGACAGATTCTCCTCCGCCGCCTAACGCTCCTGACTCTCCCATCTCTCAATTTATTCCTGACGTTACGACAACGACTTCTCCAACTTCTAAACTACCGCTCACGGCTCTTCCTCGTTTGTTTTTTACTTCTATCTCCGAGGTGAGTAATAAAGGTTCTCCTCCGACTCCGATGATCAATCTCTCTCCTGATGGGCCTAAAGGGACTCCGTGCTATCGCATGGACCTAACGGGCTTTGGCTTCAACAGCCTCCGTGCTGCAGGAGTAGAAAATCCCTTCTCAAGGGACGAGTTTACCGCGCCTCTGATAGGAGAAATGATGCGCTTTTCTTCAGAGAAAGAGAAATTTCTTTAGCTTTCACCGGAGGCTCGCTGCAGGCATGTTGTGAATGATTCTCTCGATATCTTCCGCTATTTTCACAATGCGGTAGAGGCTTTTGACGGCGAGATTCGAGATTCAGCCCGCGCCATGTGCGCTCAGAAGGTGCAGCTTGATCGGTCGTTAGAACAGACGGGGTTGCTGGCTCGTCTTTACGACGATTCTCAGAGGGAACTGAGCAGAGAAAAGTCCAAAGGGAAAGCGATAGCCGATGTGCTGAAGGCGGAGTTAGCTTTGGAAAGAGAGAAGAATCTTATTCTTCATGAAGAGATGCTGGCTCGAGACGAGGAATTTTCTAGGCTTCCGCTAAAGATGGAGCTTTGGAAGAAGAAAGTCCTGGAGGCTCTCACTTCTGGGCTTGCTGCCCGTTTTGGGAGTGGTTCCTTCAATCCGACCGATGCTGTTGATTGTGTTTCTGCCATAATAGGCAAAGTAAATAAAGATGGAAATGATGCATCTTCCTCCGGGGGAGAGAAAATCTGGTGACGATTGCGGTGGCATGCAACGACTTTTCTCTTTGATTATTGTCCTCTCTGTCTATATTTATTCTTCAATTTATCACTCGTTTTTCTCGAAAACATTTATCATTTGCTATTCTTGTTATAAGGCTGGCGCTTTCACTGTTATTGATATTTTTCCCTCAAACGCTGGATTTGTCGTATTATCGATGTTACTTGCGCTGCCGCGCTATTTCGTGAGATTGCGTGTCAGAGTTGATGCTGCTTTTCAGAGCATTAAATGCTTATGAATCCCCTCACTGATGCGATCGAAAAATGATGATGAGAAAGGACACGTGTCTTTCTTATGGTGAAGCATTTGAGATGGGCAGCTTCTAGGGAGTAGCGGGGATTGAAGCGTTCCTCTTTTGAAGTTGTGTCCTTCGCGCATGTCGCGCCCTTTCATTGCGCCATCTCACCATGTGTTAGTTGCTAACTAGTCACACCCTTTCAACCCCTTTTAGGGTTATATAATGTTTTTCTCCCCATATCTTTTTCTTTTTTATCTCTTTCCCCGCTCATTGCTTCCTTCTGAAAATAACTCACGCCGTTTCTTCTTCTTCGCTCTGGGATTCTTGGGATTTCTTTTAAGAAAGTACACACATTACTTCCTTCTTTTATTTTCTTTTTCCTTTTTTACTGGCTATGGCTAAGACCTCATCTTCAAAATCTGTCGAGGGAGAAAGTTCCCAAAAATCTGCTGGGGAGCGGAAGATCAGTGACACCCCCACTTGTCTTTACACCTTGCCCTTAGTTCATCGTTGTCTGTCTGGTTTCGATGTTCGGTTTCCTCAGGGCTATTCTACTAGTGTCGCCACTGACCCTCTTCGTCTTAATAGCGCATTGCCTGATAATAGTAGGATATTGTATGCTAAAATGTTTGATCATGGGTTTTGGCTTCCCCTTGACCCACTTGTAAAACTGTTGTTGGCCGATTCTGACTTGAATCCGGCCCAACTGAGTCCTAACGCAATTTGCATTGTTAGCGCTTTTGCGGCGCTGTGCCGGTTCAAAGGGATTGAGTCCCCTTCATTAGCGCTACTTCATGATATTTTCTAGTTGTATTCCCACAAGGGGGTAATATCGATATCACCCCGCTATGATGATGACTCGCTGAAGTCCTTTACTTGGAAACTTATGGGTATCGAGTCTTCCGTTCCTCGTTGGAAAGAAGAATTTTTATTGTTAACCTGCCCGAGCCTTTGTGAAGAACTGGCTTTAACGAGGAAATCAAAAACGAGGCCTGGGGTAGCAGAAAGCCACTCTCCGATCCGGAAGAAGGTTGGTTAAAAACGCTGCTCCAGATGGACTTCAGTGTTGACACTCGTAAAGTGGCAAACGGAGTGGCAGTTCCAGATTGTAGAATGGGTGAGCGTTTGCCCTTACTATCTCATGCTGCTGGAAAATGCTAACGCTAACATTTTTTCATGACTGTGCAGTGGTTCCGCCTGGTTGGGAGCCTGAATATATTCGGAGAAAAAAGAGGAGGGAGCAAGCGCGAAGAGCCCAGGCTGCCGCTGCCGCTGCTGCTGAAGGTGAGGCTATCGGTGTTACTTTGGTCGGGCCACCTTCTCAAGGAGTTGCTGCCACCGCCAGTGCTGTTGAGACGTCGTCTTCGCGGGTGCGTGTTACGAGAAGGAAAAGAAGTAAAAAGTCAGCTGCCATACCTCCTGCCCTTTCCCAGGCTACCGCGTCTCCAGAAGTGTCTACTGGTCAAATTCCTACCGGAATTCCCTTGGCTTCTCCTTCTGACCAGGTATATCTTTTCGCTACCGCTCCTGATTTCTTATTTCTCTTGCCGTATCCTCATTGCATTTCCATTCTTAGGGAGTTGGCCACGTTTCCCCACACTCTCCTTCTCACGACGATGCCCTTTGCGAGCGAGCTTGCCGAGCGGCGGAGGAAGATTCGCCACGACCTTCATAGCAGTCCATCGTCATCTAGCGTTAACCCACCCCTAACAACTGTCACGAGGGATGACGCGCCTCTCAGACAACCTCAAGGTGCTGGCCCTTCTGCCGATATCCGTACTTTTGCTGACTCTCCCATCCATTCTACCACTGGTGCTGTATGTTTTAATTCGGAGATGTTAGGTTATGAGGCAGTTGGTGGTGGTGAGTCTTTTGTTTCCACCCTAGAGGGAACTGCTGACCGCCCTTCTTCTCCTCCTGCAATGTTTTTTGTTCCTTCGTCCCCGCTTGCTGCCGCAAAGGACAATTCCGGCTCTGACTTTACGATTGGTGTGACTCCGTACGCTCCTCCCAGCTTTCCTACTCATCTCGTTAACCTGGGTGGCCTCAGGGAGAAGGCTTTTTAAGTTTCTGATTCCGATAGCCCTGAGGCTGTTCTTGCGTCTACATCTCTTTTGGCGGCTCGAATATTGTCGCACCAAAGGGAGAAGGATGCGTTTGTCGCCAAGGGTCATCAAGGACGTATGGATTTTCTTCGTTCTCAAATATTTTCCTCTTTCTGCCATGCTCATTATTTGGGTGAAGCCAGTGCTAAGGAGGCGGCGGAAAAACAAAGAGAAATAGATGTCCTATCTTCTGAACGTCACAGATTTTTGGATGTCATGACAACTTCCAAGTAGGAGGCGGAAGCTGCTAAACAAGATGCGAGTGCTGCCAAGCAAGAGGCAGAGGCTGCCAAACTCGCGTTGGAGGAGGAGAAGCAGAAAAGCATCGCTCTAAGTATACGCCTTTCTGAAGAAGGGACTGCACTATCGTTAGAAAGGCAACGGAATGCTGAATTGGCTGCCAATCTTAGCCTTTCTGCCGAGAAATGCCATTGGTATCTGAGAGAGGGGGCAATGCTCATGACAGAGACCTTCATGCGTCATCATGGGATGAGCGATGCTTAGATTGAAACCCTTTCTGCCTTTTTTGAGGAGAGGTCTTCACAGGTATCTGACGAAGATTTCTACAGTGCGAGGGCCGCCAATCAGGGGGGGAACGACACGTCAACCACTTCTTAAACTTTGCCCTTTGCCTCTTGACTTTTTGTTGCCGGGATGGCTTAGTCCATCCTTTGGGAATTTTCCTGTTATTTTGACGATGTCGCCGCTTTTTTCTTCGTTGGTCTTGACGGGTGTCGAATCCGTTCATAAAATAAATAAAATACAACTCAGTGCTATGCTACAAATTAATGCAGATAGTGGTGAGAGGATCGATCCCACAAGGACAAACTTCGCCTAATTCTTGGAGTTCCTGTAAATAACCAAGTAAAAGAAACCAAGTTTTGGGGTTGAGATATAATTAAACGAAAATCCAGTGGATTTAAGATCAGTTGAAAACAATAAAAACAGCTTTAAAATAGAGAGAATTACAGTGGAGAAAATATTCCGGGTAGAGATCATTGCGAGATGGCATTGGTAAGTTGTTGATCATTGACAAGATTATTGACAAAATACATTTTCGAAATGGTTTTCATAGAAGAAGTTGTGGAACCAGCTCACACTAGATTCCCAACCTGCTACAAAAGTATTTAAAAGAATCACTTCATTTTAAACACCCTAATCTTCCCAAGTTCATCCTAAGATTCTAATCCGCCACTTTGCCTTGGCTATGCAGAGCCTTCTACAAAGGAATCAGAATACTTATGGAAGTACTTGAGAGATTGATTAAAGACAGTGAGGTCCCTCTTCTAGACAAGGGAATACTTTCATCATCCACGAGTCTGGTCTAGTCTGGCACTTGACCCAGCTGTCACCTAGGTCGGCCCTTCTCAAGGCCTCGGGATGGGATGACCGCCTAATTCAATTTCTTCTATCAGCTTAGACCAAGCAAATACCCCTCATGCCCTGCTGATTTGTCTACAAACGTTCTCTAAGAGTGATGTAATCACAAGAGAACTGACTACACTTGCCCGAATTAAATTCAAGGTGATCAAGCTCAAAAATTAATAAAGACAAGTTTAAAATTAAAACAAGAAGGTTTGAAATATGAAATTCATTTCTATTAAGCTTAAACAAGTCTCACAATCAACATACCAGCCAATCTCTTGATCCCTACCAGGAACTTGGAGTTTAGTTACAATACATAATCAAAATAAACAAAAGAAGTTCAAATCCGAAATTACAAAGAGTGCTGGAATTTCTGGAAAAAGTTGGTAAATGCTGATTTTTCTCCCTACTGTTCTTGATTGTCCGAATGCAATCCCCTCTCTTTTCAAAACTCAATCTTGCTACCTTAAATTGGTCTTTCATTTGCCCGCCAACTCCTCTCCAAGGACAGTCCACGCCAGCTCACAAGCTCCCAAAATCTTGTCTTCAAAGTGGTTGTAAACTAGTGGGAACATTCCCTTAAAATAAGGAAGAATGTTTGATGCATTCTTCCAAGGACGTTTGTAAGCTCAAGAGAATAACAAAGAGTGGCCCAAGAAGTCTAGTGTCTGCAAATAATGTGTCCCAAGAAGACAGGAAATGCACTAGAGATTAAATAAACCCGGCACGCGGATTCATGGAAAGTGCAGATCCAGCTGGCCTTCCGGAGGGACGCTTCTTGTCGAGGCCTAGAGGAGAGCTGATCTCGGCAAAATAGAGGAGTGGCCTTGAGACGAACAGACCAACTTCAAAGCGGCAAGGCTGAAAATGGAACTTCAACACCATATGATTGATTACAGCTCTATTCTTCAAGCTTTTCACTCCTTTCCTTCACATTGATGCTCCAAAGGCTGAATCATAAGAAAGGAAGCAAATAGGCTCAAAGTAGCATATTTACCATCTCAATTACTAGGAAAAGAGATAGTAAAACAACCAAAATAATCCATCAATCATAATCCCCCACACTTAATCCATGCTTGCCCCCAAGCATGAACTAAGACAGACAAAGAAAAGACACAACAGAAACAAACACACAAACAAGACACAAAAACGACAATCAAACAAACACACCAACAACACACCAACTACACCCCCTTTGAGCAGAAATAAAATCCCTAGACTTGACTCATGCACACACCTCAAAGATCAACTCTTTCAAGCAAGATTCAACACATCTACCATCACAAATGAGCAAGCATTCAGATAGTGGTATGATAGGCTGCTATACAACCATAAAATACAAACCTAGGGCCTCTGTTTTCTTCTCCTTTCGACTCTATAACCAAACATTGCTGCTGACTCTCAAGCAAATAAATTAAAAACGCAAGCAATAGGCAAAGAACATTATTAAAACAAGGAGTGAGCCAAAGGCTTCTTTTATTCTTCTTCACCTTTCTTATTCTATTTTTTCTTTTTCTTTTTCTTCTCTTCCTTCTTTTTCTTCTTTTTTTTTTTTTTTTTTTTCTGTTTTTCTCTTCTTCTTTCCGCATCCCTTTCTTTTCTTTAGGCCTTCGGCCTCTTATACCTCCTTTCTTTCCACAATCCCATTTTTAACATGCACATGCAGACTTGACTCTCATCATGGTGCTATAATCGGTCCAACAACGGGAGTTAGCACACAACCGACCGGAAGTTTCTCCAAATTGGGACGATGGTGCCGAACCACCAACGTCGTGCAATCCGGAGGGTATGATGAGAAGCCACACACAAGGAATTTAAATGGCACACAAACAAGCAAAATTAAAGGACTAGGCAGCAATGAGAGGATAGGATCCTCATCCCAAGATCTAAGGAGAAGCAAACAATCAGCCCTAGCAAAGTACTTTCTAGGGCAGCAAAACTAATCATACATCTATAGGAATAAATGCTCAATTGCAAGGTCTGATGTATTCAATATTGCAAGACAGAGTTGATAAATCAAGTGTGTGCACAAGACAAGTTTTCGGGATTAAATTCCATGACAAAAGGGGTGGGACACAACAAAAAGGACAAACAAAAACTCATGCAACAACAAAATAAAAACAAGCAGTGGCGCAAGCAACAAATAAAAATAATCATGCAGTAAAAAGAGAAAAACAAACAGGAGAAACATGCATAAAAACTACAAATAAAAGCATGCATTAAAACACAAATCACAAAAAAAAAAAAAAAAAAAGAAACACGAAAGTGTCTCCCCCACACTTATCGGACACATTGTCCTCAATGTGAAGGAGACTAAACAACAAACAAACAAAAAAGAAACAAACAGCAAAACAAAAGAAACAAAAACAAAGGAAAAGGAACAGAAGAAACCGGGGGCTTATTTCGGAGGGGCTGGTAGATGCGGGGCTGAAGGTTTGGACTGCTCATGTCAAGGCCTTGGGACGAAGCGACCTGACTGAGATCCATTCATGTTGCCTTGAATGATCAGAGGAAAAGGCATGAAATGACATGGGTTGCCTCCCATGTAGCGTCCCCGTTTATAGTCTCGGACTCGACTGAATGACCTTTCATGTTGTATCATCATTGAGGTTCTTCAAGCGTGGTGCTCTCCACGGTGTGGTTTTGGAATTTCTCATAAAAAGGCTTGAGACGATGCCCATTAACTTTGAAAATGTTCTGATCCTCCTGGTTTTGAATTTCAACAGCACCATTGGGGTACACATTAGTAATCACATAAGGACCAGTCCATCGGCTCTTCAATTTTCCAGCAAGGATGCGGAATCTTGAGCTGAATAGAAGCACTTTCTGCCCAACTGTCAAGGCCTTGGGACGAATGGACCTGTCATGGTACATTTTGGCCCTAGCTTTGATAATTGCAGAATTTTCGTAGGCATCATTTCTCAACTCCTCCAACTCCTGAACTTGCAACTTTCTGTGGGATCCAGCTTCTGAAATGTTCATATTGCAATTTTTAATAGCCCAATAGGCTTTGTGCTGAATTTCCACGGGTAAATGGCATGATTTGCCATAAACCAACTTATAAGGAGTTGTCCCAATGGAGGTTTTGAATGTTGTTCTATATGCCCATAGCGCATCATCTAATCTCTGGCTCCAGTCTCCTCGATTTGGTCTGACCGTCTTGCTCAAGATGGATTTTACTTCTCTATTCGACAATTCAGCCAATCCGTTTGTTTGAGGATGATAGGCAGTGGACACACGATGTGTGATGTTGTACTTGGCGAAGAGAGTTGTCACAACCTTGTTACAGAAGTGGCTGCCTCTGTCACTGATGATCACTCGTGGCACTCCAAATCTGTTAAGGATTTGGGATTTGAAGAATGAAACAACGGTCTTTGCATCATCAGCCCTTGTTGCCTTCGCTTCTACCCATTTAGATAGGTAGTCTACTGCCAAAATGATGTAGAAGTTGCCTCCTGAATTGGGGAATGGACCCATGAAGTCTATCCCCCAAACATCAAAAATCTCACAAACAAAAATTGGGGTTAAAGGCATCTGATCTCTAGAGGAAATATTACCCGATTTTTGACATTCTAAACAAGTTTTGCAAAACTGAAATGAATCTTTAAATAAATTCGGCCAGAAAAAACCTGATTCGAGAACCTTATGGGCTGTTCTCTTAAATCCGAAGTGTCCTCCACAAGCATAAGCATGGCAAAAATTTAAAATTGAAGGAACTTCACTCTCAAGCACACACCTTCGTAGGATTTTATCATTTCCCACATGCCAAAGGTATGGATCGTCCCATATGTACTTTCTGGAATCTCTCATAATCTTTTCCTTCTCTCGTGCAAGGTAGTGACCATGAAATTTACCCGTAGCAAGGTAATTGACAATATCAGAAAACCATGGTCTCTTCTCGAGGCCTAGAAACAAGCGCTTATCTGGGAATTCTTCCTTGACTGGGTCTGATTTGGTGTCAACCAAAATTCTGCTCAAGTGATCAGCCACCACATTTTCTTTGCCCTTTTTGTCTTTGATCTCAAGATCAAACTCCTGCAACAGTAGTATCCGCCGAATCAATCTTGGCTTTGCTTCCTTTTTTGCTAAAAGATACTTCAAGGCTGCATGGTCAGAATAAATTATGACTTTAGTGCCAAGAAGATAAGAATGAAATTTATCTAAAGCAAAGACAATTGAAAACAATTCTTTTTCTGTTGTGGTGTAATTTCTTTGGGCTTCATCAAGCATCCTAGAGGCATAATAAATCACGTGTGGGCTCTTGTCAAATTTCTGTCCAAGAACAGCCCCCACAGCTGCATCACTCGCATCACACATGAGTTCAAATGGTTTCGTCCAGTCGGGTGCTTGAATCACTGGTGCTGTCACTAACTTCTGTTTCAAGAGGTCAAACGCCTCTTTGCATTGCTCATTGAAGTCGAATTTTGCATCCTTTTGCAGCAGCCTGCACATAGGCTCCGCAACCTTTGAAAAATCCTTGATAAAACTTCTATAAAAACCTGCAAGGCCTAGGAATGAACGGACATCTCGTACACAAGATGGGTAAGGCAATGAATCAATTACATCAATTTTAGCTTTGTCCACTTCTATACCTTTCTTTGAAATAATATGGCCTAAAATTAATCCTTGATTTACCATAAAATGGCATTTCTCATAATTTAAAACCAAATTAGTTTCCATGCATCTAATCAAGACTTTTCTCAAGTTTTCCAAACACTCATCAAATGAATTTCCATAAACAGTAAAATCGTCCATGAAAACTTCTATTCCTTTCTCTACAAAATCAGAAAATATACTAACCATACACCTCTGAAAAGTAGCAGGTGCATTACACAAACCAAATGGCATCCTCTTGTATGCAAACGTGCCAAAGGGGCAAGTAAAGGTTGTCTTCTCTTGGTCTTCAATGGCAACGGGAATTTGATAGAATCCTGAAAATCCATCGAGACAACAATAGTGTGACTTACCTGCCAACCTCTCAAGCATTTGATCAATAAATGGCAGAGGAAAATGATCCTTCCTAGTAGCATTGTTCAGCCTTCGATAATCTATGCAAACTCTCCACGAATTTTGCTCTCTCATTGGCACCAATTCTCCTTCATTATTTGCCACCACTGTAATTCCTGATTTTTTAGGAACGACCTGCACAGGACTAACCCAAGAAGAGTCAGAAATATGATAGATTACACCTGCAGCAAGGAGTTTAAGAATTTCCTTTTTCACGACTTCCATCATTGGAGGATTAAGCCTCCTTTGTGGTTGTCTCACAGTTTTGCTGTCCTCTTCTAGGTGTATTCTGTGTGTGCAAATGGCAGGAGATATTCCCTTTATGTCAGCTATAGTCCAGCCGATTGCTCCCTTGAATTCCTTCAAGACATTCAAAAGTCTTTCTTCTTGTGTGTTGGTCAGCTTGCTGGAAATTATGACCGGTAGGCTCTTCTCGAGGCCTAGAAACGAGTACTTCAGGTGCTCAGGTAATGTTTTGAGTTCCAAGTCGGGTGCCTGCAAAATTGAAGGCTGAAGTTTAGTGACTTGGTCTGTTGATTCTAAAGCTTGCACATCACCTGCAGTAGTGTCTGAAACGTCCAGCTCCTTAACAAAATTAAGGATTTCGGGCTTAATTGGTAGCTCATCTTGCAATTTCTTCACCTCATCATGAGATAAACCATTACTAAGAACAAACTCAAGTGGATCAGAATTATTAATTTCAGAAATGTCATCAACCAAGGGATCAATAACATCTAAAAAATTAACACAGTGTATATCTTCAGGATATTTCATTGCTTCATACATATTAAATTTAATCAATTCCTCACCAAATTCAAGCGTTAAACACCCATCATACACATCAATTTTAGCACGGGCTGTTCTCAAAAACGGTCTACCAAGGATCACATCAGTAGTTCTGGTAACATCATCATTTCTCATGTCAACAACATAGAAATCTACTGGAAAAACAAAGTCTCTAACCTGCACCAAGACATCCTCTACTACTCCAACGGGGTATACAATGGATCTATCAGCAAGTTGGATAACAACTCTAGTTTCCTTAAGATTTCCTATATTCAAAGTTTCAAAAATGGATAGAGACATGACGTTTATACCTGCTCCAAGGTCGCACAATGCTTTCTCTACTTCCTTGCTCCCGATTTTACAAGGTATCACAAAGGTACCTTTATCTTTGCATTTCGTAGGAAGTTTGCATTTTGAGGGAAGTTCTTTTTGCAAGATAGCTGAAACATTCTCATTAAAACTCACGGTTTCCATGCCTGCTAGTTTCCTCTTGTTAGTACATAAATCCTTTAAGAATTTAGCATATTTAGGGACCTGTGATATCATATCTAGCAATGGCACATTAATAGCAACTTTTCTAAAAACTTCAAGAATTTTCTCCTCATCCTTCTCCTTCTTGGCTTTTGAAGGCCTTTCGGGAAAAGGAAAAGGTGTTACCTGAGGGGTTGAAGTTCCTTCCTGTGCTTCTGGAGTTGGAATGGATGTTTCACCTACTGGAGTAGATGATTCTGCTACTGGAGTGGTCGATTCCTGCACCATTTCTGTTTCAGATTCTTGTGGCTGTTCTGGTCGGTTCATCCCGAGGTCTAGGGATGAACTGACCCTTGGTGGAAAATCTTTTCCACTTCGTAGAGTCATGGCATTGAGATGTTTGGGATTTTCTACTGTGTTCGAAGGTAGCTGGCCTGAGGTGTTTTGGTGGCTCATGGTGAACTGTGCCATCTGTTTTTGGAGGTCAGCTATCGCTCCTTGGGTGGTTTGTATGAATGGTTGAAGGATTTGTTTGAGAGTTTCTTCAAGTGGTGGTGGAGGTGGTGCAGTAAGTTGCAATGGTTGTGGATGTGCTGGCAACTCTGGTTGTTGCGGTTGAGCTGGGGACTGATTCGTTTGGAAGTTTTGCTGGTTTTGTTGAGGTCTAGACTTGAAATTCCTCCACTCAAAAGGAGGTTGTTGCTGATTTGGTCCCCACCCATAATGAGGGTAGTTCTTCCAACCTGGATTGCTGCTGTTGGAGTATGAGTTTCCTTGATGAGGCATGGCTGCATTGGCTTACTCTGGAGGATCTGCTACAAGTGGACATTCGTGAGTCATGTGACCGATTTGGCAACAAACTCCACAAGGCGTGACTTGTTGTGGTGGAATTTGTTGTATTTGTGCAATGGTTGCTGGAAAGTTCTTCATAAAAGTAGACACTTCTTCCATGTGTCTCTCAAGTGCAGCAACATTTATGTTGTGTGCAGAGGTGGTACGTTCATGAGCTTCATTTTGTTGGCAATTATCTGCCAAAGTCTGAATAAGGGCTCTAGCTCGACTAGGGGTCAAGTCCAATAATGCTCCTCCTGCAGCTGAATCAAGTTTTTCCTTGTCTTTAACACACATGCCATCATAAAAGTATTGTATCAATGATTGCTCGGGTACACCATGCGTAGGACAGACTTCTTGGAGGTCTTTAAACCTCTGATGGTATTCTCCAAAAGACTCATCCCCTCGTTGCTGGATAGCAACAAGACTCTTCCTAGCTGCTCCTGCTTTGGTAGCTGACCAATATTTCTTAAGAAAAGTGGCAGCCATTTCAGCCCAAGAGTTTATGGAGTTGTGTGGAAGACTGAAAAACCAATTCTTTGCTGAGTCCTCTAGAGACCATGGAAAAGCTCTTAATTTAGCACGTTCAAGGCTCACTCCAGTGGGTTTAAGTGCATCACATTCAAATTGAAACTTCTGGAGGTGCTTGTAAGGATTTTCAGAGGCATGTCCTCTGAATTTGCTAAGGTTGTGCATGACATTTGACTTCACGGCCCAGTCATTTGGTACTGGACGGTAGTTAATACACAGGAAAGACTCCTGTTCGGCTCCTTGATTGAGCTCTCGAAGGGTAGGTTCAGGTGGATTGGCCATCTCTGGTTCAGGTTCAGCGTCAGGTTCTGGTTGATCCGTCCCGAGGTCTCGGGATGAGCTGACCTCTGCTTCTGAGTCTGATTCGGACAAGGTAAATTCACTGAATTTGCGTTTTGATATTCTGATTGCTGTTTCTGTTCTGGCAATCTCTGGGATGTAAGGTAGTGGTTGTGAACTAGATGACCTGGTCATGAACAAAAAAAATCAAAAATTAGAACACGTTGTCCCCGGCAACGGCGCCAATTTATGACGGGTGTCGAATCCGTTCATAAAATAAATAAAATACAACTCAGTGCTATGCTACAAATTAATGCAGATAGTGGTGAGAGGATCGATCCCACAAGGACAAGCTTCGCCTAATTCTTGGAGTTCCTGTAAATAACTAAGTAAAAGAAACCAAGTTTTGGGGTTGAGATATAATTAAACGAAAATCCAGTGGATTTAAGATCAGTTGAAAACAATAAAAACAGCTTTAAAATAGAGAGAATTACAGTGGAGAAAATATTCCGGGTAGAGATCATTGCGAGATGGCATTGGTAAGTTGTTGATCATTGATAAGATTATTGACAACATACATTTTCGAAATGGTTTTCATAGAAGAAGTTGTGGAACCAGCTCACACTAGATTCCCAACCTGCTACAAAAGTATTTAAAAGAATCACTTCATTTTAAACACCCTAATCTTCCCAAGTTCATCCTAAGATTCTAATCCGCCACTTTGCCTTGGCTATGCAGAGCCTTCTACAAAGGAATCAGAATACTTATGGAAGTACTTAAGAGATTGATTAAAGACAGTGAGGTCCCTCTTCTAGACAAGGGAATACTTTCATCATCCACGAGTCTGGTCTAGTCTGGCACTTGACCCAGCTGTCACCTAGGTCGGCCCTTCTCAAGGCCTCGGGATGGGATGACCGCCTAATTCAATTTCTTCTATCAGCTTAGACCAAGCAAATACCCCTCATGCCCTGCTGATTTGTCTACAAACGTTCTCTAAGAGTGATGTAATCACAAGAGAACTGACTACACTTGCCCGAATTAAATTCAAGGTGATCAAGCTCAAAAATTAATAAAGACAAGTTTAAAATTAAAACAAGAAGGTTTGAAATATGAAATTCATTTCTATTAAGCTTAAACAAGTCTCACAATCAACATACCAGCCAATCTCTTGATCCCTACCAGGAACTTGGAGTTTAGTTACAATACATAATCAAAATAAACAAAAGAAGTTCAAATCCGAAATTACAAAGAGTGCTGGAATTTCTGGAAAAAGTTGGTAAATGCTGATTTTTCTCCCTACTGTTCTTGATTGTCCGAATGCAATCCCCTCTCTTTTCAAAACTCAATCTTGCTACCTTAAATTGGTCTTTCATTTGCCCACCAACTCCTCTCCAAGGACAGTCCACGCCAGCTCACAAGCTCCCAAAATCTTGTCTTCAAAGTGGTTGTAAACTAGTGGGAACATTCCCTTAAAATAAGGAAGAATGTTTGATGCATTCTTCCAAGGACGTTTGTAAGCTCAAGAGAATAACAAAGAGTGGCCCAAGAAGTCTAGTGTCTGCAAATAATGTGTCCCAAGAAGACAGGAAATGCACTAGAGATTAAATAAACCCGGCACGCGGATTCATGGAAAGTGCAGATCCAGCTGGCCTTCCGGAGGGACGCTTCTTGTCGAGGCCTAGAGGAGAGCTGATCTCGGCAAAATAGAGGAGTGGCCTTGAGACGAACAGACCAACTTCAAAGCGGCAAGGCTGAAAATGGAACTTCAACACCATATGATTGATTACAGCTCTATTCTTCAAGCTTTTCACTCCTTTCCTTCACATTGATGCTCCAAAGGCTGAATCATAAGAAAGGAAGCAAATAGGCTCAAAGTAGCATATTTACCATCTCAATTACTAGGAAAAGAGATAGTAAAACAACCAAAATAATCCATCAATCAGTCTCGTTTCATGATGTAACTGTTTCAATGAAGTTAGTAGGCCTTGCTATCAGAATTATAATGGTGGCTATCATACCTTATGCGGTTGCACGCCCTCCGCGGTTGCTAAAATATTTCTGTCTTTTACAGACATAATATTTCATGGCGTTTGATTTTGCATGTATCACTGCGTTAACACTTCATTCTGCATTGTTATTTCTTTAGTGACGTTTCAAGGAACAAAGTAGTTATTATTTCCATCCGTGTCGTGCATAGTTTCATGCATAGTTTCCATGTTACGATAGAGACATCTCTCCAGCTCAACTTCACCGGGTATCAACCGCTCGGTTACTAGCTGGGATATCTCTCCTTGTTTCAAATGCCAACGATTGGCTTGGGGCGTGCCTCGTCTTAGTGAGCCGTCTGATCAGGACCGGGCATCACAAGGATAGGATTTTCACTCCCGAGCGTTGAAACCTCACGTTCCTGGAGCGTGCCTCGTCTTAATGGGTCGTCTATGTGAGCACGGTTACCACAAGGATAGGATTTTCACTTCCAGAACGGAGTTACTACCTCCTTGGGGGCGTGCCTCGTCTTAATGGCCCGTCTGTATGAGCACGGCTGCCACAATGATAGGATTTTCACTCCCTAGGATGTCGGGGCGTGCCTCGTCTTAATATGCCGTCTATGTGAGCACGGTTACCACAAGGATAAGATTTTCACTCCCGGGGGCCTTGGGACGTGCCTCGTCTTAATGGGTCATCTATGTGAGCACGGTTACCACAAGGATAGGATTTTCACCCCCAACGCTATTTATGCCAGGGCGTGCCTCGTCTTAGTGAGCTGTCTGATCAGGACCAGCCATCACAAGGATAGGATTTTCACTCCTGGCATTCTTCATTATCTGCGTATTGTTGGCCATAATATGCACAAAGATGCCTTTCATTTATGCGTTAGAGCAATATTAACAAGGCGATATTGGAGAGATTAGCTTCTAGCATGATATAGTTTTAAACGGGCTATATTCTAAGAGTTTGGTAGGGGAGTACCGTCAAGTGTTTCCAAATGATATGCTCCATTTCCGATGACGCGATTGACGCGATAGGGCCCATCCCAATTTGGGCTGAGTTTTCCCATGCGCTGCCCTGCTGCTCGTTTGTCTCTGAGCATTAAGTCTCCCGTTTTGAGCAATCGCTCCTTGACTTGTTTGTTATGGTACTGCGCCATTTTCCTTTTGTAATGCAAAGTTTTTAGGAGAGCATCTTCTTGTATTTCTGGTAGCGCATCAAGGTTAGCGTGTAACCTTTCTTCATTAACTTCTTCTCTGAAATATGCCACTCGCAGGCTCAAGGTGCCAATTTCTACCGGCGTGACAGCCTCTGTTCCAAAGGCTAATGCAAAGGGCGTTTCTCCAGTGGTAGATTTCACGGTCATGCGATAGGCCCATATTACATATGGCAGTTCGTCTGCCTATTTCTTTTTAGAACCTTCTAGGTTCCTTTTGATGCCACTGAGGATGCTGTGGTTGGTCACTTCTGCCTGACCATTGGTTTGCGGGTGCGCTACAGAAGAGAATCTCTGCTCAATTTGAAATTTTGCGCATTGATTTCTAAAGAATTGGCTTGTAAATTGTGTTCCATTATCGCTGACCAATATGCGAGGTACCCCGAATCGCATGATGACTTGATATTTGAAGAAACGCCAAATCTTCTCCGTGGTAATGTTAGCTACCGCCTCTGCTTCTGCCCACTTCGTGAAATAGTCTACCGCTATGACCACAAACTTCAATTGGGATCTGGCTTTTGGAAACGGGCCCAATATATCAATTCCCCACTTGGCAAACGGGCAAGGGGCGACAATTTCTGAAATTTGCACAGCTGGTCTTCGTGGGATTTTGGCGTATTCTTGACATTTCTGGCAAGATTTTACAAAATTGTGACAGTCTCTACGAATGGTGGGCCAGTAGAATCCCGAACGAAAGACCTGTGCTGCTAGGGTGTCACCAGCTACATGCATGCCGCATATTCCTTCATGGATTTCTCGCAAAGTATGGAGCCCTTCCTGCTCCGTTATGCACTTCGCGGCTGGATGAGAGAAACATTTTCGAATTAATTCTCCATTGTAGTATGTGCACCGTGCCACTTGTTTTAAAATTTTCCTTCTTTCAGCGTTATCTACTGGCAGCTCGTCATATTTCAAATATTTCACAACGTGAATTCTCCAATCGCTCTCTATTTCTTCTATGCACAGGGACGCTTGTTCTTCCATGAAAGAGGGCACTGGTATCTCACCATAATGCACATCTTTGGGTATGGAGGTTGTCGGGCTAGCTGTCATTTTAGCAAGATTGTCAGCTTTGCTATTATCCTCTCGAGGAATATGCTCGAAGCGGACTTGAATGCCTTTTCTCTTTGCCTCTGTTAGCTCATATTTTACCTTTGTGAGGTATTGAATCATGATGGGTTCCCGCGCTTGGGAATTCCCAAGACTTGATCTATTGCCAATTTAGAGTCCCCCCGTATCTTTAGCTGCGGATCATGCATTGTCCCTGCACCGTGCGTGGCTTCCACGAAGAAGTTGTTGCCTATTCTGATCCCGGCCAGTAACGCTTCATATTCGGCCGCGTTGTTGGATAGCGGTTGCAGAATTCTGACGGTGTAGCGCATCTGTATACCATCGGGTCCGATTATGAAAATTCCCACATCGGCTAACTCTTGGTTTTTAGCTCCATCCACGTGAATGATCCATGCATCGCTGTAAGTATCTAGGGATGGGAGATCTGCCTCTTCCCCTTCCCCTTCTGGTGGGTTCCCCGGCAGCTCTTGTGTAAATGTGCATTCTGCTATGAAGTCTGCTAACGCTTGGGCTTTGATGGACGGTCTGACCTTGTATTGCAATCCATACTGCTCGAGTTCGATTGCCCAAATCAGCATTCTTCCTGAGGATTCAGGCTTTCTCAAGATTTTTCCCAACGGTTGATCAGTGAGTACTATAACAGAATGATCTTGAAAGTATCGATCCATCTTTCGTGTTGCCTGTACGAGGGCAAACGCTGCTTTCTCTATACGAGTATACCGCGACTCGGCGTCCCTCAGTATATGACTGACAAAGAATACGGGGCGATGAATATACCTATCGCTCTGTACCAGGACGCCGCTGACCACCTCGTCGGCGACACCTAGATACAAATATAAAGCGTCGCCCGATTCCGGTCTTGTCAGCACCAGGTCAGACGAGAGGTAGGCCTTTATGCTGGCAAACGCTTCTTCGCATTCTTTTGTCCACCCAAAAGGGGCTCTCTTACGAATAATTTTAAAAAAGGGGAGGCATCTCTCGCCTTGCTTGGAGATAAACCGCCCTAACGCAATGATGCGCCCTGTGAGCTTTTGCACTTCTTTAACAGTTCGCGGAGATATCATGTCTTGGATCGCTTTTATTTTCGAAGAATTAGGCTGGATGCCTTTCTGGCTAACGACATAGCCTAAAAATTTACCTGTTTGGAACGCGAACATGCATTTTTGGGGATTTAACTTCATCTTGTATTCTCGCATCACGCTGAAAACTTCTTCTAGATCTGCCACATGGTCCTCAAAGCTTCGGCTTTTGACAAGTATGTCATCCACGTAAGCCTCTACCTTTTTCCCAATTTGCTTCTCGAAAACTTTATTTGCCATGCGTTGGAATGTTGCCCCAACATTTTTTAATCCAAACGGCATCGTCGTATAGCAATAGGTGGCCTTGGGAGTGATAAAGACAGCCTTTTCTTCATCTTCCACAGCCATGGGGATTTGGTGATACCCCGAGTTAGCGTCCAATGAGCTCAGGTAAGCGTATCCCGCTGTTTGGTTGACCAGTTGATCGATTCGAGGTAGGGGATAACAGTCTTTGGGACAAGCATCATTCAGATCGGTGAAGTCAATACACATGCGCCATTCTCCGTTAGGTTTTGGGACTAAGACGAGATTAGCCAACCACGTCGGGTACTGGACTTCTTTGATGAAGCCAGCATCTGTGAGTTTCGATATCTCTTTCTCGATAGCTATCATCTTTTTCGAAGAGAAAGCTCGCCTCTTTTGTTGAACGGGTGTGACGTCAGGGTTAACGTTGAGTCGGTGCTCTGCTGTTTCTCGCAAAATTCCAGGCATATCTGCTGGCTTCCATGTGAATTCTCCTTTACATCTGTTCAATAATCGAGCTAGCTGTGTGCTTTCTTCTGCGCTCAGTTTCTCGCTGACCAAAAAATTTGCTCCTTCGACTCCATTAACGGGAATTGGCTTCATGTTGTCTACTGGCTGAGTGTGCTTTTCCTCTCTGTCCTCAAAAGGGTCGTCTGCCACACACACATAACGATCACAACTCTTTTGGGTCATCAGTGAATAGCACTCGGTGGCTAACTTCTGGTCCCCTTTGATCGAGACCACTCCATCCCACGAAAGGTATTTCATTTTCAAATGTTTTTGCGATATCGCAGCTCCAAAACGATTGAGATATGGTCGCCCGAGTATGGCGTTATAAGGCAATGACAAATCTATGACCAGGAACAGCAATTCTTCCGATCGTTTGGAAGTATCTTCTCTAAAGTATACTGGTAGCGTTGTAACTCCTACCATTGGGATCGGGACTCCGTCTACCCCAACTATTGGCTTCTTACAAGGCGTTAACTCACTGTCGGAATGTTTCATCAAGTTATAGGCTTCGAGCGAGAACAGGTTAACCGCGCTCCCATTTATCGACAAGGGTTCTCCTAACTCTATGATTGTCGATGACGGGTGTGACTACTAGCGCATCGTTGTGTGGATAAATGATTGATGGTTTATTTTGGATGTTTTATTGTCTCTTTTCCTAGTTATTGAGATGATAAGTTTGCTACTTTAAGCCCTTTTGCTTCCTTTCTTCTTAAACAGCCTTTGGTACATCAATCTGAAGGAAAGGAGCAGAAAACTTGAAGATCAGAGCCTAAATCAATCATTTGGTGTTGGAGTTTCGTTTTCGGTTTGCTGCCTTGAATTTGGTCCATTCGTCCCAAGGCCTTGACAAGAAGCTACCTGGCGGAATTCCAGCAAGGACAACACTCACCATGATTTTGCGTGCAGCGATAATTTACTTATTGTCGCACCCCCTTTTTCGTTGAAAGCGAGTTTAGGATCGGGACGGGCCATAATGATAGACAAGTGTTGGACTCGTCTTAACACTATGCAAAATGAAGTCGCCACCCTAATTTTGTAAGGTTTAGGGAACCTAATCGATGGCATAAAATAAAACAAACTAAGGCACAATGGTCTAAACCAAAGAACGATGGTTCGAGGTCGTATTATGGACTTGGGAAGGTGTTAGGCACCCAAGTCACATCCTTAAAAAAGGTTACCGGTATGCAAGGTGTTTTTGAAGATATTTAAACATGTAATTTGGCCCTCTAAGGTGACGTTACATCTTAGCATTTGGGACGTGTTATTTCCGTTTGGGTTCGAGGAATGGGGTTACCATTTTGTCTCGATGCTAGAGCGGACGCTCACCCCTTTCACTGGGCCATGCATGACTTAGTTACTACGTGATCTATCATGGCTGAAAACTAGCAAGGTACATTTTTAATGAATGCACGTAAGTTGATATGGCCTTTGGAGCCATCATGCACATCACTTAACAGAAAAGGCATTTAATTCCATGGCAATTAAACGCAAGTGATAAAAACACGTAAGCATGTGGGTTGATTTTACTTGTTAGCAATTCTATATGTCATGCATACAATTGGGTGGTTCTATTGCTTCCTAAGTGGTCATGTATACGATAAGATTTAAGGCTTTGGACCTTGGTGTGAACATACAAGGAAATGTTTTAAGGTAATCTTACCTTTTGGACGATCCCCGATCGATCCATCTCTTCAAAACTGATGTTAAAAGACAATTGACATAATTACATAGATATAACAAACATACACGATTTTTAACTACTTAATCTAATTATTACAACCCACAATTCATAATAAAACTACTTAAGTAATCATTACAAACCACAATTCATAATAAAACTACTAATGTAATTATTACAAATTGGAGGTCTGAATAATTAAACTATTACACCAAGTGAAATAATTAATTAAAGCTCTCACTAATTATTACAACGATTGAGGTGGATAACTAAAAGCAAACAAGTTGATAATGAGTTATTAACTTATTACAACAAGTTCAACAATTAATTATTACAACAAGTACAATTAAAAGTAGTAGACAGTTGATTATCACATACGAATGCATGAAAATAATGCTTACCGTTCTAATGGGCCGGGTTAGGCCCACACTTGGATTCCTAATTTTTGGGACACAATGCATGCAAACATCTTTTGCGGAAATCATTTAAATTAAAGGAAAGAAAAGTAAAAATGTACTTTTCGATTGAAGGTTCGAAACTTAACCTACAAAGTGAGAGGATTAGTACGAACTTAAAGATAATAAATAATAAAAAGCACATGCACCATTTATTTCATACAAGCAGTCATAAAAACAAATAAACATCATTTGAGCACTTCATGATTTTACAACAAAATTGGCACGACACATAGCAAAACTTCATATAAAACATACAATTTAAAATTCATGATAAATTACATGTTATAAACCAAATAAATTTCATACATGACATAGAAATAAATAAAACAGCATACATATCATGCAATTAATTTTAAACAAGTTAAACATGGCAAAAAGATCATACGAGCAATTAAAATAAATTGACGATTCCATACGAAAATTTGAAATTGAGACAAAATAAATAAAAGGGACACATGGGCTTGGCCAAGCCAAGCCCATCAGAAATTAAAACAAAGAAGGGACGGCTGAAGCCCGTCACCTTCCTTCTCCTTCGCAAGAACAGCCATGTTGGTTGTTCTTCCTCACCACGTCGCCGGCCACCATGGCCGGCGACTCAAGCTTTACCAACACCAACACAACCTCCCTAGACAGCCTAGAAACTACCCACTCTACATCAGTAGTAAAACCCTCCCAAAACAGTAGGCAAAACGCAAGCCAAAACAGAAGGAAACGACGTGCGCGGCTCCTTCGGAAAACCGAAGCAAACGTGGACAACAACAAGCAACAATTCGACACAAAACTGACTTATAACGTTCAGGGAAATAGCAGGACTATCATACGAACAAAACCTATCAAGAACTAGACTAAACCATCCATGAACCGTAGGTAATTTCTCATGGCAAAAAAAATATGCATTAATGTCAATAATTCGTAATTAATTAGCTCGAGCAGTAGATGTTTAAATTGGAGCAAGAACAGACCATATAACTTGACAATCAAACATTTAAAACAAGTTTAAGCCATCAATTCAGTTCATACATGCATAAACGAAAATTTATCAAGAGAGAAGTTAGAGAGAGAGAGCTTGGAAACTTACCTTCAATGCTCCTTTCTGCTTTCGGTTTGATGTTGGTGATGAATAGGTGCGACCCCCCGTCCCCCGCCCGGACGTGAATAGCTTGCTATTTATAGGACAAGAAGTGAGGTTGAGGAGTTGAGTCGGTCGTCTGCACGAGCTTCGTTCGTGCCGTGGGTGAAAACGAAAGCAGTCTCCGGACGTGGTCCTCCAAGCTCCTTTCTTGTTGTATGCTTATTAAAAATCATATCTAAGGAATCAAGTGTCTGCCACGCCTAGGAGAGCCAATCAGAAGGAAGGAAAAAACAAAACATACATTAATTGAATTAATTCCCGCTCGAACGGGATATTTTGGTACGAGCGGGGGCACACGAAAGTGAAAATAACTCCGAGTCGAGGGTACAACTATGTGTAGAAAAATAAGGCGAGAAAAGTAATATACAGTGACAAAATGCCAAAGTTGATTTAACGTATTTATTTTCTTATTCAGAAATGACAAAACGTTTGCGCGCAAAATAAATGTCCTTACGACAAAAATTGAACGAAACTGAACGAGGCGTCATGAAATAGAAAATTAACACGTAATTATCAAATAACGAAAAAGGGCGTTCTGCACTCGGTCCCGGGAACCTTACTCGAGACCGATAGGAGTTCGCGAAAAGACAGTTAAAAGTACGAAAAAATTAAAAAGGCACGAAATGACAAGAAAATTTAAACAAACTAGCCTAGGACCAGAATCGACATGAATTTTGATCTAGACAAGCTAAAAAGTGGCAAAACGTAAAGGTT
The DNA here is from genome assembly GCA_963691705.1 of Viola odorata. Classification (NCBI taxonomy): domain Eukaryota; kingdom Viridiplantae; phylum Streptophyta; class Magnoliopsida; order Malpighiales; family Violaceae; genus Viola; species Viola odorata. The sequence goes on from OY829541.1 coordinate 33,270,450, forward strand.
GTGATAGAAAGTCAAAAATCGGGTAGCAACAGTTGCCCCCTCTTTACTGTCTGATCAAAAATACAGTGTAACTGAAATTTTTGATGAGCAGTAAAGATGGTTGCCCCAAGTACTTACCATATCCCGATCACATCGCAACCTACTGAAAGAGAGAAAAATGTAAGTAGTAAAAATGTAAATGCTGCAGGGCGAGGGTAGCACTCGCGGTCCAATACCAGTTGACAGAGAGTAAATGACGTAGGGCGGTGATGTACACTCGCAGTCCATACGTTGACAGAAATTTAAATGCGTAGGGCGGTGATGTGCACTCGCAGTCCATACGCTGACAGAAATTTAAATGAGTGTTTGGAACGTACCTTGGGTTCAAAGCAACGTACCTTTGGTCGGATTATTGAAGAAGATGGCCTTCTCGGATATTGAGGAGGGTGGTGTCGAGCGATTGGAAGCCACTGCGTTGGTGTAAATGTATGTCCATGTGAGGCTATCGCAGTCACGGACGATGCTGAAAATATAGTCGCTCAAGGAGGAGTTATAGATGTGCAGAAAAGTAGTCGCTCAAGGAGGAGTTATATAGATATGCAGGAATTTAATTGACAAAGTGTATGAGGGGCGTGACTTACCACAACACTAAACAGACAAGGTGTATGTGGGGACGTGACCAATCACAACACTAAATAGACAAGATGTATGTGAAGGGAAAGCAAGTCTTACCTTGAACCTACCGTATGGTGAAATGGAGAGTGGTTGGAAGCCACCGCGTGATTTGAGGTGAAGAGTGGTTGAAAGCCACCGCGTGATTTGTGTGTCCGGGCGAGGCTATCGCAGTCACGGACGATGCTGAAAGGTAAAGGTATCCGGGCGAGGCTATCGCAGTCACGGACGATGCTGAAAGAGAGAATATGTTGACAGAAATTTAAATGCGTAGGGCGGTGATGTGCACTCGCAGTCCATACGCTGACAGAAATTTAAATACGTAATCGGTGACGATGTACCTTCGCAGTCCATACGTTTGACAGAAATTTAAATACGTAATCGGCGGGGATGTACCTTCGCAGTCCATACGTTTGACAGAAATTTAAATACGTAATCGGCGGGGATGTACCTTCGCAGTCCATACGTTTGACAGAAATTTAAATACGTAATCGGCGAGGATGTACCTTCGCAGTCCATACATTTGACAGAAATTTAAATACGTAATCGGCGGGGATGTAACTTCGCAGTCCATACGTTTGACAAGAATTTAAATACGTAATCGGCGGGGATGTACCTTCGCAGTCCATACGTTTGACAGAAATTTAAATACGTAATCGGCGGGGATGTACCTTCGCAGTCCATACGTTTGACAGAAATTTAAATACGTAATCGGCGGGGATGTACCTTCGCAGTCCATACGTTTGACAAAAATTTAAATACGTAATCGGCGAGGATGTACCTTCGCAATCCATACGTTCGACAGAAATTTAAATACGTAATCGGCGAGGATGTACCTTCGCAGTCCATACGTTTGACAGAAATTTAAATACGTAATCGGCGGGGATGTACCTTCGCAGTCCATACGTTTGACAGAAATTTAAATACGTAATCGGCGAGGATGTGCCTTCGCAGTCCATACGTTTGACAGAAATTTAAATATGAGTGTTAGGGAAAGCAAGTCTTACCTTGAACTTACCTTATGAACTGAAATTGATTTGAATGTGGGGGAGCGTGATCCGCCATATGAATTTGATTTGGGAGTGGTAACGTACTCCAATCGATTTTTGATTGGATTTTGATGAAAATCCAAGATGAGGGCATTACAACGATGTTGTGATCGAAGACCCATGGTTGAAGAGTGGTAACGTTCTCCATTCGTTTGTTGATCGGATTTTGATGAAAATCCAAGATGAGGGCATTACAACGATGTTGTCATCGAAGACCCAATGGTTGAGGAGTGATTCCAACGAAGCCTATTTGTGTCCTGCAAATAGGAAGAAAGCAAACACAAAGCAGCAACAGATGGAAAAAGAGAGAGCAATTGATAATCGTGAGAAACATCAAGTATTCCTACATTTACGCCTCGGCTTGCCCCCAAGTTTTTTTTTTTTGTGTTTGGAATGAAAATGACCTCTTTGTTTAAGAGGAAATAAATTCAAGTTTTATTTTTTTGAGAGAAAAAATGCGTTCAAATCTCGTTATATAAACATGATTGATTCAAGTCTGGATAACGTCTGCATCTTGTTCAAGAAATGACGGCCTCAAGAACAAGACTTTCCCATGACATGTAGCTGTAAGCAATCCTCACTAGATATTAGTGTTTGCGCTCATGCTCAGAAACAAGGCTATGTGTTTACACTCCTAAAAAATGCAGTAAACATAGCACAACAATTAAATTTGCAATGTCAATCCGAGTGAATAAACTTCTACTGAAGATGAACATGCATGGGCCTGCTGATAATCAAAAGGACTTTGCGAGGGAGGAAAAAAGAGGAATTTGTAGAATAAAGTGTGGTGTTTTTGTTTTGGCAAAAGGTTTTAATGAGCTCATGCTCGACTGATTGTGATGAGAGCAAAGTGCACAAATCCTTGAATCTTTGCTGGAGATGTTTCTTCTTGATTGTTTTGAGGGTACTGTACCCAAGTTCTGTGATATCAGCAGGGAATGATCTCCTTCCCTTTTGAGATTATTTTGCTGTTGATTTTTGACAGTTTGTTTTGGTATGTGCTTGCTTTTTCTGTTGTTTTGGTGTTCTTCGAACACTCTCTTCTTGATTTTGATTCTTTTGATCTCTCTTTTTCCCTTTTTCTTCTCTCTTTTCCTTTTCTCTCTTTTTTTTTTTTTTTCTTCTTTTTTTCTTCTCTCTTTTTCTTCTCTCTTTTTTGGTTCCTCTCTTTTTTGTTTGCAAGCAAAGCAAGTTCATACTCTTGATTAGTCTATCATCCTTACTGTCTTTGGCAGAAACCTCCAAGTCTTGATTTATTTTGGCCTTCTTCTGACGTTGTTTTGTCAGCGATCCTCTAAGGGCTTCCTTGTCATTCCCTTGCTTGATGTATAACTCCAACTTAGCGGTCCCAGTCGAGCACTTACTCACTTGGTTAGGAAAAAACAAAAGGCTTAGTTTTGAGTGCTTGATGGAGTTGTACATGGGGTAAAGAACATGTGTTTGAGAACAAAAAGTTAAAGAAAGAAAAATGTGGAAGAAGCGCAAAAGCAGAGTCCAAGGTCATCTTACCACTATCCCATGTCTGACAGTTCATGTACCCAGGATATTATGCAAATCTAACTAGCACCTAGTTTAGCATTTACACTCATGAATGAAAATAAAGCGTGAAGGCCCAGAGTACTCACAGGGATACGTTTTGTGACTGCTTACATCTAAATATGTCATGGATATAAGGGCTAACAGACAAGATCATGTATGCTCATATAATTTCCAATGAACGCAAAATGATGAATGCCTTGATTTAAAACGTTTAGGAAATGTGGGATACTTTATTTTCCTTCCTTTTAGCCCAAGTAGTACATGTATAAAGAGGAAGTTTTGTGAAAGCTAAGGCTTTTTCAGCCAACACGCACGCACCCTTGCAATAATGTAAAATGGCGGGTATTTTGAAATTGCGAAAACATAAATTACAGAAACGGAAATTGCGAAAAACGGAAATTGAAAAAATGTAAAAGGAACTTCCCTGAAAAATGAGCTTGGACATTTTTCCAACGCCTTCTTTCTGGTCGTCACTTCACTTGCTTGCCCCCAAATTTGCAAGCCTCGTTATACCTGAAAGTGTAAAATTGCAGAAATGTAAATAGCGAAGACTAAATTGCGAAAGTGTGAAAGGACAACTTCCCTGAAAAATGAGCTTGGACGTTTTTCGACGCCTTCTTTTGGTCGTCACTTCACTTGCTTGCCCCCAAATTTGCAAGTCTTGTTGTACCTAAAAATGCAAAAATGGCAGAAATGTAAACTGCAGAAACATAAATTGTTGAAGTGTGAAAGGACAACTTCCCTGAAAAATGAGCTCTGACATTTTTCGACGCCTTCTTTTGGTCGTCACTTCACTTGCTTGCCCCCAAATTTGCAAGTCTTGTTGCACCTAAAAATGCACAATTACAGAAATGTAAATTGCGAAATCATAAATTGCGGAAGGGGAATTTGTAAATGTAAAGGACAACTCCCTTGAAAAATGAGCTTGGACATTTTTCGACTCCTCGAAGGCTAGCCATCAAGTTCTTTGACTAGTGTTCCGGATGTAAAAGGCCCATTCACCGTAATCGTTCATGTGTACGGATAAAGTGCTACATGTTAAACCCTGTATGAAAACATCTCTCTATTCGTTATCCACCTGCAAAACTTAGCATTTGATTAGTGAGGTTAGTCTAACTGCCAATTCTGCGAGTCTAACTACTCCCAGGCGCTGCCGACACCACGCTTCCTTTATTTAATTTAAAAGACTTGACACACAAGTTTTAAGAAGAGAAAGCTCTCATTTTATTGATTCAGAATAAACATTAAGCAGTTTGGTCGAGAAGAACCCTATGTCTTTTCAGTCGACGAGATGCGGTCTACAGATTCCTACGCAAAATACATCCTGCCGGCATCCTCGTTCACGGGTCTTGGTAGATCATCCCCGTCCATTCTGGCGAGCATTAGAGCTCCTCCCGAGAATGCGCTCTTGACAATGTATGGGCCTTCGTACTTTGGTGCCCACTTCCCTTGACTCTCCTCCTGATGAGGAAGAATTTTCTTCAGCACTAAATCCCCGATTTTGAACTCACGCGGCCGCACTTTCTTGTTGTAAGCATTAGCCATTCTCTTTTGATATAACTGGGCATGGCACATGGCGGCCAAGCGTTTCTCCGAGATGAGATTCAATTGCTCATATCTCACTCTTGCCCAATCTGATTCTTCTACTCCCGATTCAGCCAAGACTCTGAGGGAGGGAATCTCCACCTCAAGTGGTATCACTGCCTCCATGCCGTAGACCAAAGAGTAAGGGGTCGCTCCCGTAGAAGTGCGAATTGCGATCCGATAGGCATGTAAGGCGAAAGGAAGCATGTCATGCCAATCTTTGTGGGTAACTACCATTTTCTGGATAATTTTCTTCAAATTCTTGTTTGCAGCTTCAACCGCGCCATTCATCCTTGGACGGTAAGGCGAGGAGTTGCGGTGTTTCATCTTCCATCGTTGGCATAGCTCATTGATCATCTTTCAGATTGGTGTCATTATCGGAAATGATCGTTTCGGGGACTCCATAGCAGCAAATGATGTTCCTCTCAATAAACCGCATTGTCGTCTTTTGAGTAATACTGGAGTACGAAGCGGCTTCTACCCATTTGGTGAAGTAATCGATCGCCACAAGGATAAAGCGATGACCATTGGAAGATTTCGGGTGAATCTGACCGATGATATCAATTCCCCACATTGCGAAAGACCAGGGCGATGTCATGCTAAAAAGGGGTGCCGGAGGGACGTGAAGGTGGTCCGCGTAGACTTGGCACTTGTGACATTTCCGGAAATAGTCAATGCAATCTCTTTCGATGGTGAGCCAAAAATAACCTTGTCTCATGATTTGTCTTGCCATCATATGTCCACTAGCATGCGTGGAGCAAACCCCTTCATGGATTTCGGTCATGATTTTCTTAGCTTCGAGAACAGTGACGCAACGAAGTAAAGCCCCATCTGCCTTTCTCTTGTACAACACCTCACCGTCGAGGTAGAAGTCCAAAGCCAAACGTTGAAGGGTCTTCTTACTACTTTGACTTGCCCCCGGTGGATACTCTCGATGATTGATGAACCGGACCAAATCGTGGAACCACGGATTCCCGTCGGGCTCATCCTCCAATGTGGCGCAACATGCCGGCGTTTCTTTCACTTCTACCCTCAATGGCTGAAGCATTACCCCACATTCTAATTTGAACATTGAAGCCAAAGTGGCCAATGCGTCCGCAAAGCGGTTCCTGTCCCGATCAATTCGGTCGAACTTGGTTTCGTCGAATTCCCCCATGAGTTGGGTGAGCAACCTTTGATAAGGTATTAGCTTGGAATCTCGGGTTTGCCACAAATCCTGAGCTTGATAGATGACGAGGGCCGAATCCCCAAAAATTTTCAACTTTTTCACCTTTAGGTCAATGGCTGCCATCAAGCCGCTAACACATGCTTCATATTCAGCAATGTTGTTGGTGCACGGAAAATTCAATTTGCGTGCCACGGGGAATTGCCGACCATCTGGGGCTATGACCACCGCACCTACCCCTTTTCCTGAGAGGTTTACTGCGCCATCAAAGAACATGGTCCACCAATCATCTTCTTCTAAGTCCTCCGCGATCTCATCGTCGATTAACATGATGTCCTCATCAGGGAAGTCAAACCTCATAGGCTCGTACTCATCCATGGCATTATCAGCTAAGTGGTCAGCGAGAGCACTAGCCTTGACCGCTTTTCGTGTCACGTATACGATCTCGTATTCAGCCAACAAGACTTGCCATCTGCAGATTCGACTTGACAAGTAGGGCTTCTCGAAGATGTATTTCAAAGGGTCCATGCGAGAAATCAGCCACGTCGTGTGATACAACATGTATTGTCTGAGTCTTCGGGCACTCCAGGCTAAAGCACAACAAGTTTGTTCCAAGGCCGAATAACGCATTTCGCATTCATTAAACTTCTTACTCAAGTAGTAGATGGCTTGATCGCGTCTTCCGGAGTCATTATGTTGCCCTAAGACACACCCCATGGCACTAGCTGTAACTGTTAAATAGATGAGCAAATGGCGTCCTGGAGTAGGAGGGACCAGTACCGGTGGATTTTGTAGATATGTCTTGATTTTCTCAAAGGCTCTCTGACAATCTTCATCCCATTCAGCCTCTCCATTCTTCCTCAGCATTTTGAACATTGGCTCGCAAGTGAGGGTCAATTGGCTAATAAAACGGGCGATGTAATTGATGCGCCCTAAGAAGCTCCGCACCTCCTTTTCTGTCCTGGGAGAAGGTAACTCTTGAATGGCTTTCACTTTATCCGGGTCTACCTCAATGCCTCTGCTGCTAACAATGAAACCTAGCAATTTCCCGGATGTTACTCCGAAGGTACACTTGGCGGGGTTCAAACGTAAACGAAATTGCCGCAATCTTTCGAACACCTTCTTTAGGATGTCTACATGATCTTGTTCTTCGCGAGACTTGGCAATCATATCATCGACATAAATTTCGACCTCTTTATGCATCATGTCATGGAAAAGAGTGACTGCGGTGCGTTGGTAAGTGGCACCCGCGTTCTTTAATCCAAAAGGCATCACTTTGTAGCAAAAGGTTCCCCAAGGCGTGATGAAGGTTGTTTTCTCACTATCCTCCTGAGCCATCTTGATTTGATTGTATCCTGAAAACCCATCCATGAAGGAGAACATGTCACTGCGAGCGGCACTGTCCACTAGGATATCGATATGAGGGAGTGGGAAGTCATCTTTCGGGCTTGCTCGATTGAGGTCTCTAAAGTCCACGCACATGCGGACCTTCCCATCTTTCTTTGGCACTGGCACGATATTGGCGACCCATTCTGGATATTCGGCGACTTTTAAGAAACCCGCCTCTAGCTGCTTGGTAACTTCCTCTTTTATTTTTAAAAGAAGCTCTGGATGCATTCTTCGGAGTTTTTGCTTTATGGGCTTGAACTCGGGTTTCAAAGGTATGTGGTGTTCGACTATGCTAGGGTCGAGGCCGGGCATATCATCATAAGACCAAGCGAATACGTCCGAGTATTCTCTGAGGAGGGAGATCATCCTTTCTTTCTGAGTAAAGTCTAAAGTCGTTCCGATCTTGACAATTTTTCGATTTTCTTCGCTTGTCCCTAAATTTATTTCTTCCAACTCCTCCTGATGAGGAATTATTTCTCTTTCCCAACTCTCTACTAAACGGGCCAATTCGCGCGGAACCTCATTTTCATCCTCGGTTGCGGCGAAAATTTCTTCATCAGTAAAGACATAGGGTATATCAAGACCAATCGGTTTAGCATTTATCCTGAAAAACAAAATGCGAACAGTAAAAGACATTTGGAAAAAGGTTAAATATGTTTATTTATTTATAAACCGAAGGGGAACGCAAGTTCCTATAAAAGGCAACAAAAGCATGCATACATAATTACTTTTTTGTGTTTTTGTTGTTTTGTTTTTTTTTACCAAAGGGGAACGCAAGTTCCTATAAAAGGCGATAAAAAACAACATGCATATATAATTACACATGGACATCAGGAAGTGTGATGGCGGTCCAATTGCGCACGGGGCCCCCAGACTTCTTCACGAAAATGGCTAAACCTGGAGACGACACTTCTTCTCCGAGGGTGCAAACATGGAAATCCGAAACCACACTGACCGTGGTGGAGTTCGAGTTGACAATTTCAGCTGCGAAAGGGAAAGTGGTTCTAATGTGCGGAATACTCATGCTATAAGAAAGCATAGGACGCCCAAAGAGCTTGGCTAGCTGCTTCTCTTTCTTCTCTTCAGCTATCCTTACGAAATCGGCCTTGGTAGGTTGATACCCCAACCCAAAGCGGTCCCCGAACTTCTTAGGTGGCGCTAGGCCCGTTGCTCCCTGTAGCATGGCCCCTAGCCTTTTTCCTAGCTGAGAGTTGTCTTTCGATGTCACATGGGTAACCCTCATGGTCTCCGTGGGAACTTGGTCTTTGACAAAAGGCGATCCCTCCTCTATCCATTCCGCGTTAACTATTTCAAAAGCTTGGAATGAGCTCTCCAAGGTTTCGGTAGCCTCGATGTAAGGCACGGAGGAATGTTTTGCTAGAATCAAAGCCTCTTCTGCCCTTATGGTAATGAGGACGTCATCCTTTACATACTTAAGGCATTGATGTAAGGACGAAGGAACGGCTCCTGCCGCATGGATCCAAGGTCGACCAAAGAGCATGTTATATGCTGGTTCGATTTCCATGATTTGGAATGCCAAGGTAAAGGTGTGGGGCCCTATTACCATATCCAAATCAAGGCTTCCGATGATCTCTCGGATGGTTCCATCGAATGCTCGGGCCATCATTCCACTTGGTTTCAGAAGAGCCATGTCTATTGGCAATTGCGCGAGGACATGTTTGGGCATGACATTCAGCGCAGACCCATTATCAATTAAAGCTTTGGCTATGACATGGCCCTTACATTCCACTGTTATGTAGAGGGCCTTGTTGTGATTCGTCCCCTCGGGGTAAAGTTCCTCTTAGGAGAAGGTGATGGTACTTAGAGCTTGGATTCTCCCTACAAGGTTTCCCACTCCTTCCACGGTGATGTCTTTAGTCACAAAAGCTTCATTCAAGACTTTCAAAAGGGATCGACGATGAATTTCAGATGTGAGTATCAGTTCCAATATGGAGATGCGAGCCGGAGTCTTCTTTAATTGCTCAATGACATTGAACTCGCTTCTTTTCATGATTTTCAGAAATTCGGCCGCCTCTCCTTCGGTCACGGGATCATTCACCCCTTGCTCCTTTTCCACTATTTCCTCGGGAATCAATGGACCTTTCCCTTTGGCCAACCTTTGCCTCTCAACTTCTTCTGAAATGTAGCACCTCCCGGTGCGAGTCATGCCCCCAATGTTAAAGGTTTCGGCCGTGGAAGTAGCGAAGGGAGGAGTGGCGACAACCGTGTAGTCATAGTCAAATGGGACGGCGTGCAAGTCTTGGCTAGGAGTGTTTTGTGAAAACTTGAAGACTAGTTTGAAGGGCGTTGCAACGGGTGTCTCGGCTTCAGCTATACACTTGAAGGTATAAGGGGTGGGAGGTCCACCTCCCACGACACCAATTTCCTCTACTTCTGGGGTTTTCCTTTCCACTTGAATAACCCCAAGACTCACAAGTTGCTTCAATTTTTCCACGAAAAGGCCACAATCTCTGATTCCATGGTCTTTTGCTTGGTGACAAAACAAACAAACGCCAAAACCCTCATGCGAGTGCAGTATGTGACCACTTTCGACTAGTGCGGCGAAGAGCCTTTCCCGAGGCAAATCCATGATGAGAGGGAAGGGATCCTTAACCTTTTCCACAGAGATGGTGCTCACCCCTCCACTTCCTTGGGCGTGGTTTGGGAGAGGGTTGGTGGTGATATTAGGCCCTTTGGCCATTCCTTCGAAGGAGACCCACCCACTATTGACTAGTTGCTGGACTTTTATCTTAAAGGCATAGCAATTATCCATTGTGTGACCTGGAGCCCCTGCATGGTATTCGCATTTTGCGTTGGGGTCATACCACTTGGGGTAAGGAGGTAGTATGGGTTGTGGAGGAATTGGCACAATTTGTCCAGCGGCTAGGAGGTGCTTGTAAATTTCCCCTGCAGGAAGAGGAAGGGGTGGTGGTGGTCCTGGCTGGAAACGGTTAGTTTGAGTTGTTTGGTTGCTAGGGTTCTTTGGTGGGTTATATGGTCTAGGTTGTGCGGGTTGTGGCATTTGTGGAACGGGATATGGATAAGGTGGGAACGACGTGGGGTACTGCTGAGCCACATTAGCAATGGGCATTGGTGGGGGGAAAAATGGCGACTGATATGGTGAAGGTGCATGGTGTGGTGGTGGTGCAAAGGGTTGTCGATAGTTGGGCAGGTGAGATACAAAGCCGACCTCCTTTTTCACAAGAGGCGCTTTCTTGGGTGCTACTTCAGGTGCAACAATTCTCCCTGTCTTGATCCCTTGCTCAACTCTCTCTGCTATCAAGACCATGTCGGAAAAACTGTTTGACGGATTAGAGATGAGGTACGTGTAGTAAGGGGCCTTGAAGGTGTTCACAAAGATGGCTATGAGCTCTTTGTCGCTTAGGGGTGGAGAAATCCTAGCCGCTAGCTCTCTCCATCTTTGAGCGTAGGTTTTCACTGTTTCACCCACTTTCTTCTCTAAATCCTGAAGGTCAGAGCGGTCTGGTGCCACCTCCATGTTAAACTTGTATTGCTTGAAGAAAGCATCAGATAGATCCCTCCAAGTCTTAATCTTAGCTCGGTCTAAACCCATGTACCAAGTCAAAGCATGCTTGGCCAAACTTTCCCTGAACAGATGGATCAGAAGAGGCTCATTGTGTATCATTTCGGCCATCTTATTGCAATAGGCCTTAAGGTGAGTCCTTGGGCACTCGACCCCAGTGTACTTCTCAAAATCCGGAACTCTGTACTTAGGAGGCATCACAATCCCTGGGACCATGCACATGTCTGCTGGGCCTGTAGGATCAAAAGGGTCCGTTCCTTCAACGGCTCTGAGCCTTTCTTCTAGCAGGTTTATTCTATCCATATTCGGCCTCTCCATGACAACCATGCTAGGACCAAGGGGTAGTGGGGGTTCTGATGCGAATAGTGGTTGCTTCGGATCGACGAAAGGAGGACGAATTCCCATAGGGTCGGGGATCATGCCTTGAGTGTAGTGGCCCTGAGGAGGACAACGATTTTGGGATTCCTGATGAATCTGAGTCTTGCCAGGGTCCACGGTGAGGTTGGCTGAGGAATGTTGCGGAGCTGCAGTAGTTTCTTCACCTGTGTTGGCTATAGGATTCACGGTGATAGGTCCGGCGGATGGACCCGTCCACTTCCATTGACCCGTGGGCATCATAACAAATGATTGGGGTCCAGTGGGTCCAGTGATAGTAGATGAAGAAGGTCCCATCATCTGAGTAGGATCAAAACCGGGTGGGAACTCTAAGGTGGCTTCATCTCGCTCTCTTTCGACCTGAGCGGCCCTCTCTGTAGTATTCCTGACTTGCTCTTCCAATTCTGCTATTCTAGAAACCCATATCTCTTCTGCCTTCGCTTGTTCAGCCATTTTTCGTGCTTGAAGTCTAGTCACGAGGGGCCTAGGGGGAGTAGTTTTTCTTTGAGGAGCTATCATTAACCTGAAAAATGAAAAAGCGATAAAAGGTTAGTATCGGTGATGCGATCCCGAAGCCTCCACACTACTTATTCACTCTTCCGGCCACACTTTCACTTAGCACTTGAGGATGGACGAGAATATGATACTCTGGTGAAGATATAAAGGAAGCTTTTATTCATTCCAACGATGCGATGCGATCTTGGATGCCACCAATGGGAACCCTTGAAGCTGAACGACGCGAGTTACTAATGTCATCATGTTCGAAAAAACCTAAATCCGTCGTCCAAAGAGGTTGATTTTTGGCATGAGCAAACTTTAATCTGTTATCAATAACTTTCGTGCTTTGGCCGAACTGAAATTCCAAATCCCTCGCAACCATATTGGCCCAGGTAGAAGATCGCGCGGCAGAGACCGTGAAAACTGTCATCCTTACACTTCGAAATTAATTGCAAGAGATGTGCCACTCGAAAAATCCCATCTTTGGCAAGGAAGATCTTCAATGAGTTATGAAAATCTTTCGTGTTTTGGTCGAGCAGAAATTCTGAGCTCATCATGTCTATATCAGTCAAAACAAAAGAACGCACGACTGAGACCGAAGAGAGCAGCTGTCTTCACGTCTAAATTAATTCCGAGAGATGTACCGCCAAAAAGGCTCTGAAATTTGGTGTGAGCACCCTTCAATGTGTTTTAAACAACCTTTGTGTTTTGGTCAAGCTGAAATTCGGAGCCAATCCTCTTCGTTTTGTCCAAAACAAAAGATCGCGCACCTGAACGGATGATTTTTGGAGGCAAAAAATTGATTTTGAGGGAACTTGGAGCGAATCTAGCGGCATGCCGCTAAGGGCCAGGTGAGCCAGGCGGCACGCCGCCAGAGACAGGCTTGGGAGCCGATGGCGGCCTCCTTGGATGGAGCTACGCTGCTCCGAAAAATCCAAAATTTGGTATGGATAATCTTCAACATGTTGGGAACATCTTTCATGTTTTGGCTGAGTGGAAAATCCGAACCAAAGCCCTCCGTTTTGTCCAAGACAAAAGATCGCACAACTGGGACCAAGAAGGAGCAACTGTCCTCGTGCTTCGAAAAACTTTTTGTGGGAGAGATGCTTCGGGAGTAGCGGTCTTATGACATCCTTTGTAATAACAAAACTCCCTGACTCATCCGAAAAACTTACAAGCTTTATCATTGCTGGATGTTTTTGCAAAGAACACACTAAATACATGTTGGACCAACTATCTAGAGTCGTCTAAGAACAAGTAGACAAAGTCTAGAAATTACATTGGGCAAAAAGTAAAACTTTGGTGTATCTGGCGCATGCTCTTTCTTGCGGAAGTATCAACCTTGAAAGTCCGGATCCGCTCGCTCATACTAAAATATTTCGACGACGCAATCTCCCATTTCTGCATCTCCACTCCTTCCTTCCCAATCTTGGTCGACGAAACCTGATTTCAACATATCCCCTTGTTCTAACTGATCGGTGTAGCTCGAAATCCCGAAAGTATTAAGTGAATGCATCGTTGGTGTTGCCATTTGAGTGAATAAGTAAGATGGGGGCTGTTTATGAGCAAAAAGAAAATTATTGCGTTAGTGAAACACAACATGAAGAAAATACGAGTATAAAGTAAAGCCATAAACACGACTATAAATGCACGAACATGATGCATATGCTGGTGTGACTCCACTAAACTAGCATGGCTGAAAGGTTCCCGAATGGTGCCCTCCTAAAGGGTCCCCCTAAGCGGATACGAGAGCGTTGACCGAATCATAAAAGGATTCTGTTCGCTCAATCCATTTAAGGGTCCAACATCCGAGTTAGGGTTCGTGTAAGCATACTGGGACACAGGTCCTCAGGGCTTCACTAGTACCTTCCTAAATCCTAAAGGGTGTCGATGCCGGCGATAAGCATTATGCATGATGCATATGAGCAATTTAATAAAGCCACAATAATAACAGTCACGAAAACAATTTATTTAAAGCAAATAAAAGCAAACACCATAAAACCGGCTTCGACCCTACTAGTCCCCAGTGAAGTCGCCAAACTGTCGCACCCCCTTTTTCGTTGAAAACGAGTTTAGGATCGGGACGGGCCATAATGATAGACAAGCGTTGGACTCGTCTTAAAACTATGCAAAATGAAGTCGCCACCCTGGTCTAAACCAAAGAACGATGGCATAAAATAAAACAAACTAAGGCACAATGGTCTAAACCAAAGAACGATGGTTCGAGGTCGTATTATGGACTTGGGAAGGTGTTAGGCACCCAAGTCACATCCTTAAAAAAGGTTACCGGTATGCAAGGTGTTTTTGAAGATATTTAAACATGTAATTTGGCCCTCTAAGGTGACGTTACATCTTAGCATTTGGGACGTGTTATTTCCGTTTGGGTTCGAGGAATGGGGTTACCATTTTGTCTCGATGCTAGAGCGGACGCTCACCCCTTTCACTGGGCCATGCATGACTTAGTTACTACGTGATCTATCATGGCTGAAAACTAGCAAGGTACATTTTTAATGAATGCACGTAAGTTGATATGGCCTTTGGAGCCATCATGCACATCACTTAACAGAAAAGGCATTTAATTCCATGGCAATTAAACGCAAGTGATAAAAACACGTAAGCATGTGGGTTGATTTTACTTGTTAGCAATTCTATATGTCATGCATACAATTGGGTGGTTCTATTGCTTCCTAAGTGGTCATGTATACGATAAGATTTAAGGCTTTGGACCTTGGTGTGAACATACAAGGAAATGTTTTAAGGTAATCTTACCTTTTGGACGATCCCCGATCGATCCATCTCTTCAAAACTGATGTTAAAAGACAATTGACATAATTACATAGATATAACAAACATACACGATTTTTAACTACTTAATCTAATTATTACAACCCACAATTCATAATAAAACTACTTAAGTAATCATTACAAACCACAATTCATAATAAAACTACTAATGTAATTATTACAAATTGGAGGTCTGAATAATTAAACTATTACACCAAGTGAAATAATTAATTAAAGCTCTCACTAATTATTACAACGATTGAGGTGGATAACTAAAAGCAAACAAGTTGATAATGAGTTATTAACTTATTACAACAAGTTCAACAATTAATTATTACAACAAGTACAATTAAAAGTAGTAGACAGTTGATTATCACATACGAATGCATGAAAATAATGCTTACCGTTCTAATGGGCCGGGTTAGGCCCACACTTGGATTCCTAATTTTTGGGACACAATGCATGCAAACATCTTTTGCGGAAATCATTTAAATTAAAGGAAAGAAAAGTAAAAACGTACTTTTCGATTGAAGGTTCGAAACTTAACCTACAAAGTGAGAGGATTAGTACGAACTTAAAGATAATAAATAATAAAAAGCACATGCACCATTTATTTCATACAAGCAGTCATAAAAACAAATAAACATCATTTGAGCACTTCATGATTTTACAACAAAATTGGCACGACACATAGCAAAACTTCATATAAAACATGCAATTTAAAATTCATGATAAATTACATGTTATAAACCAAATAAATTTCATACATGACATAGAAATAAATAAAACAGCATACATATCATGCAATTAATTTTAAACAAGTTAAACATGGCAAAAAGATCATACGAGCAATTAAAATAAATTGACGATTCCATACGAAAATTTGAAATTGAGACAAAATAAATAAAAGGGACACATGGGCTTGGCCAAGCCAAGCCCATCAGAAATTAAAACAAAGAAGGGACGGGCTGAAGCCCGTCACCTTCCTTCTCCTTCGCAAGAACAGCCATGTTGGCTGTTCTTCCTCACCACGTCGCCAGCCACCATGGCCGGCGACTCAAGCTTTACCAACACCAACACAACCTCCCTAGACAGCCTAGAAACTACCCGCTCTACATCAGTAGTAAAACCCTCCCAAAACAGTAGGCAAAACGCAAGCCAAAACAGAAGGAAACGACGTGCGCGGCTCCTTCGGAAAACCGAAGCAAACGTGGACAACAACAAGCAACAATTCGACACAAAACTGACTTATAACGTTCAGGGAAATAGCAGGACTATCATACGAACAAAACCTATCAAGAACTAGACTAAACCATCCATGTACCGTAGGTAATTTCTCATGGCAAAAAATATATGCATTAATGTCAATAATTCGTAATTAATTAGCTCGAGCAGTAGATGTTTAAATTGGAGCAAGAACAGACCATATAACTTGACAATCAAACATTTAAAACAAGTTTAAGCCATCAATTCAGTTCATACATGCATAAACGAAAATTTATCAAGAGAGAAGTTAGAGAGAGAGAGCTTGGAAACTTACCTTCAATGCTCCTTTCTGCTTTCGGTTTGATGTTGGTGATGAATAGGTGCGACCCCCCGTCCCCCGCCCGGACGTGAATAGCTTGCTATTTATAGGACAAGAAGTGAGGTTGAGGAGTTGAGTCGGTCGTCTGCACGAGCTTCGTTCGCGCCGTGGGTGAAAACGAAAGCAGTCTCCGGACGTGGTCCTCCAAGCTCCTTTCTTGTTGTATACTTATTAAAAATCATATCTAAGGAATCAAGTGTCTGCCACGCCTAGGAGAGCCAATCAGAAGGAAGGAAAAAACAAAACATACATTAATTGAATTAATTCCCGCTCGAACGGGATATTTTGGTACGAGCGGGGGCACACGAAAGTGAAAATAACTCCGAGTCGAGGGTACAACTATGTGTAGAAAAATAAGGCGAGAAAAGTAATATACAGTGACAAAATGCGAAAGTTGATTTAACGTATTTATTTTCTTATTCAGAAATGACAAAACGTTTGCGCGCAAAATAAATGTCCTTACGACAAAAATTGAACGAAACTGAACGAGGCGTCATGAAATAGAAAATTAACACGTAATTATCAAATAACGAAAAAGGGCGTTCTGCACTCGGTCCCTGGAACCTTACTCGAGACCGATAGGAGTTCGCGAAAAGACAGTTAAAAGTACAAAAAAATTAAAAAGGCACGAAATGACAAGAAAATTTAAACAAACTAGCCTAGGACCAGAATCGACATGAATTTTGATCTAGACAAGCTAAAAAGTGGCAAAACGTAAAGGTTGTGATAGAAAGTCAAAAATCGGGTAGCAACACTTATGAGTGCATTCCTTGTCTTCTTGGAACTCATTTTTATCAGACACAAGACTTCTTGGGCCCCTCTTTGTTATTCTCATGAGCTTACAAACATCTTTGAAGAATGAAGCAACATTCTTCTTGATTTTGAGAGAATATTCCCACTAGTTTACAAGCACTTTGAAGACAAGATTTTTGGAGCTTGTGAACTCGTGTTGTCTGACCTTGGAGAGGAGCATGCAGGCAGATGGAGGACCATTTAAGGTAGCAATTTTGGACAGAAGGGAGGGAGGAGAGTAGAGAGCAATCAAGGAAGAAAATCAGCATTTCACCATCTTTTTCCAAAATTTCCAGCTTTTCTTTGTATTTTCGGATTTGAATCTTTTTGCCATTTTGTTTATGTATTGTAACTAAACACTCGGTTCCTGGTAGGGATCGAGAGATTGGCTGGTTATGTTAATTGTGAGACTTTATTGATCTTAATAGAAATGGATTTCATATTTCTTTTCTTCTTGTTTTAATGTTAAACTTGTCTTTGTTATTTTTGAGTTTGGCCAACTTGAATTTAATTTGGATAGGTGCTGTCAGTTCCCTTGTGATTAAATCACTCTTAGGGAACACCAGTAGACAATTTCAGTAGGGTAAAAGGGCATTTACTTGGTCTATGCTGATAGAAGAAATAGAACTAGACTACCTTCCCGTCCCAAGGCCTTGAGAAGGGCTGACCTGGGTGACAGCTGGGTTAAATGCCAGACTTGACCAGACCTTAGGATGACGAATTATTCCCGATGTCTAGAAGAAGGATTTCACTGATTTTATCAATCTCTTGAGTTTTTCCTTAAGTTTTCTAATTCCTTTGCTTAGGCCCCGCATGGCCAAGCAAAGTGGCGGGTTAGAGTCTTAGGAGAAGTTTGGGAAGATTAGGGTGTTTTAAATAGAAAAGATTCTTTTAATTCACTTTTGAAGCGAGATTTGGGAAATCTTAGTGTAAACTAATTTCCGCAACTTCTTCTATGAAAACCATTTTGAAAACGTATTTTTGTCAATGATCAACAACTTGCCATTGCCATCTTATAATGATCTCTACCTAGAATTCTTTCTCATCTGTGATTCTCTCTATTTTAGAACTGTTTTATTTGCATGCAACTGTCATTATTTCCACTGTATTTCTGTTTAATCTTAACTTCATCACAAAACTTGGTGTTACGTTTGGTTATTTTCAGGAAAAACGAGAATTAGTCAAGCTTGTCCTTGTGGGATCGATCCTCTCATCACTATCTACATTTTATTTGTAGCTTAGCACTGAGTTGTATTTATATTTTCATGCAGGGCTTGCGACACCCTCGTCAATAAACAACGCCTTTCTCGTCCTCTTAGGAAAACGACAGCACCATCCGGTCTAACGCGCTTATCGCTTCGCTCTTTGCTAACACGTTTTCTCTTTTTCGCTTGTCGCCAGCTGCAGGTGCTAACACTGTGGGTTCTTCGGAATATAGAGTGCCTCCTGCTATGATATTGATTATGGGAATGTCCCCTTCGTTAACCACAAACGATTCCTTTTTCCTACCAATAGGGATAGCGTTGGCTCCCGTGGCGTAAGAGGGCGCTTGCCTGTCACCGGCCGCCTTGTCCACTGGATTGTTCCTGACCTCCTCCCTTATTTTAGTGGCAAATTCCCCGAGGTAGCCTTCCTCGACTAAGCGTTCTATTGCCAATTTCAATTCTCGGCACACGTCCGTGGAGTGCCCTTTAACTTTATGGAACTTGCAGAATGCATTTTCCCTTCCTCCCATAATCACTCCTGGCTTCACAGGAGCGGGGTAACGGATGGGCAGGTTTCGCTGCTGAATTATCGCTAAAATTTCTGCCCTTGGGAGTATGAGTGATGGGAGATCAGGATCGTATATTCGCCCTTTAGGCGGATCGGTTTGCCTCCCCATAGGGGGATTCCCGAATCTTCCTCTCGAAAAGCTACCTCTTTGGAGATTTGAGGTCCTGGGGATTGATCTTTTCGCTGTCCATAGTCATCAGTTGGTTGTGTGTCAGGGGTTGCGCTAACGTGGACGTTAGGTGTCGGATGCGTGTCTTGAGGTATACTCTGAGTTCGCTCCCTGTTTTCTTCTTCCTCCATTCTCGCATAATTGTGGGCTTTTAGCCTTAACGCATCTAGCATTGACGGCGGGTCTACCATCAAGGTATCTCATAGTTTTCCGTAACGGCAGTTACGCTTCAAAGCTTCGACAACAAAATCAATGGTGACCCCCGGCGTTAGTGACATCTCCAGGTCAAAACGACTCAAAAAGTCCTTCAGAGATTCTTGTGGTTTTCGATGAACATCGAATAGTGCTGCCGCAGACTTCCTAATAGGAACAACGGTGCTAAATCGGCTCCGAAATTTCGCTTCCAATTGGGAAAAGTTGTCAATGGAACCTGCCGAAAGTCCCTCGAACCAAAGGCGTGCTACGCCAGATAGCGTCATTACAAAGATTTGACATAGCGCCGCGTCACTGTGAGTCTGGAATTGTATAAAATCTTTCACCTTGTTAAGATGCGAAATAGGGCCCTTTGTGCCATCATACGATTCCGTGGGGAGTTTCACATACCTGTTGACCCGGTGGTGTCTGACACGGTAGCTGAATGGATGACCACTATTATCATCAGGAATTCCCTGTGGTTGACGAAGGAGAGCGGGTTCGTCTAACTGCCTTTGGGCTCGAAAATCATACTCACGATGCTGCCTGGGAGATCGGCTGCGACTCCTTGGTGTTCGGGTCCGGTGCCTTTTGCTACTTGATCTCTCGCTGTGCCTGGGAGATGGATCCCTAAACATCTCCTCTCGCCCGTTGTCCCAATGATCTCTATATTCGTCTTCCCATCGCTCCCCTTCAAGAACAGGAGCTCTCCTCCTATACTGCTCGGATGGTTCGATGTGTCTGGGCGCGAGTTGCATGACTCCGACGGGGGCTGATGTCGCAGGTAGGGATAGCATAAAACCTCTAGACTGTTGGGGTGACAGTGGTCGGTCAGCAACGATGGATGGAGTAAAAATCACATGAGAAGGCACACTGGGCCCTGAGACATGAGGCGTAAATCCTGCAGCCAACTCTGTCAACTGATCTATCTGGGCACGAAGAGCCGATATCGAATTCACAAGAGGATTACCCGCGCTGTCTACTGCGGGTGTCCTCGCCTGGAAAAGAGAGTGACTGGGTCCTGGTATTTGAGATAGAGGAGTATATGCCTGGGATGCGAATGTTCTCGCTAGTTGTTCGGAAGAGGGATCCGACATGGCTGGTGGGATTTCTTGCACTGTGGTGCCGATATCAGAGGTGGCGAAAGCGAAAAGTCGCCTGCGGGTCTTATATGGGAGGTTGGAAGACTGGGACAGTGCGGGATCCGAGTCGGACTCCATAATCCTCCAGATTTTTAAGGGAGCAGAGCTTGGCTATTAAGGATGCTCACTTAATAGGACCAAAGCTCTCAATGAAAGCACCAATTTGATAAGATTCGATCTGTTCGTTCTCTGTAGGATAGTGAAGGATTATGAGCCTTGAGGTCGACTGTCCCTGATGTCCGATGTACCTGCACGGCGCCGGAGGGGGTCTCCGGCGTAAACACTCCGATGCTTAAGTCAGTAATGATTGTATGAAATAGCAGCGCTTTGGCTAGCAATCTTAGACTTACCTCCCTCCTTGGTGGCGGAGGTGTTTATAGACAAAATGGAGCATTTTTGAGTGATCATGGTCACAAGGGGCTAACGCGCCCGTCAGAGGGGGTTAGAGTTCCCAGTTGATGGAGTGTGCTATCGTCGCGTCAGCTATATGTATGGAGGTAAGCGTTACCTAGGCAAGGCAACACTTATGCTTCTCACGGGATGCTTGGTTAGGCCTGGGATGGGGTAACGCCCTGTGTCATGATGAAGTGACGTGTGGGACCCCCTCGCTGGTGTCGACCATCCCAGCGCCAGTTACACACAGGGAGGCGATAGCCTCGATGCTACCGGGGCGGTAAGAGCAGCTTTTTCTTCCTTCCACGGGATATAGGACGAAAATGCCCTTTGTTGCTAGGGATATTGTTATCAGCTGTCTTGAATGGATGTTCGCTTCCTCAATGGTATAGGGGAAGACAGTACCTAGGCCAAGGTGTTTCCCTGTGGAAACCCTAGGTTGTCAATCTGGTCTTGACCTAGATTACTTATTTCTTCTAGTCTGGCGCGCGATTAGTCACCTACTTTGTCTAGCCGACGGGTACTCCCTTTCCTTCTAGACCGGTTGCAACTCTTCTCTACTAGAGTATAAGGATGATCAAACCTTGTCTCTAGTGAGTAAGCGATAGGTTAAGTTCAAGGAATAAATAAATACGAGAGAAGAGATTGTTAAGTACGGATTGATCTCACGAATGCATAAGAACTTCAGCTCATCAACCCTTACCGAGAATGGGTGTTTAGCTACTCATACTCATAGATAAAAAGATAAAATATTTGATTGCATAAATAAATTAAATCCGAGATTTAAATAATTAAATCTGGAGCAAATTGTATCAATGTCAAAGAAGGAGAAAAGAGAAGAAAGGTTTTCGATCTCGATAGAGGAGGAACAATGTTTAGCTAAATAGCCCTCAAACTCCTCTGTCCTATTCCAACTCTAATCCCTCGAAAATCTCTAAAAGATTGCCACAATAAATTGTTCTAAAATGGAAATTAAATCGCAAATACAAAAGAGGGAGATCCCTTGCGGGATTCTTCAAAAGATATGCTTTAGATCCCTTTAGATTTGCTGGACAACTGCGACTTGCCAGCTTGCAAAGCCCAATGTGGGAAGCGGCCCAAGTGATCCATGCTTCTACCTCTATCGCAAAAGTGTGTTGGCCGCAGGCTTGGCCAAGACGATCTGATGTGCGCTGCTTTGAATGCGAATGTGTCTTGGCCAAGCTCCAGGCCAAGACTCGGAAAAATAGCTTCAGCGCTCCACAAATCAGATCCTTATAAATTGTCTCCAGACCAGAACTGTTAAGATATGGGAAATACAATGATAAATTAGTAGGTTTACTGCCCAATTCAACAAGTAAATGGACAATAAAACATGATGAAATGTAATGTGTAGGTTTATTAATTAGTAAAATAAGAAGTATGGATAGGTAAGTATGAGTGTCAATAGCCTCACTCATACCTAAACAAATAAAGTAAATAAGCAAAAAGGATGAAAAGGATAAAAGAGAACAAATGGGTGAGTAAAGGGTGGAAAGAAGAGTTTGACAAAAAGAAATAGTATTTTATCCACCAGAACTAATTGTCAAAAGTAAAAATAAAATTTCCGCTCGTGCCCTCTTTCTTTAAGCATTTTTTTTCCGTTGAATCAATAGACACATTACTAAAAATATACTAGTGGTGGTTCATGAAATGAAATACTAAGAATTCTTATTAAATAATAGTAAAATTATTACATCTAGATTTTTGGGCAAAATTCTAGAACCTTAAAAATAAAATAAAAAGTTATTATTTTATTAAAATAACCAAAAAAATATTGAATACAATTGAACCACAATCACCATCAATATTGTTGGTCTGATGCTTGAAATTTAACATTAAAATTGAATCAAATAATTCTAGGGAAGAAATTAAAATCAAGCAGTTTTAGTAATTTTTTTCATAGAGACAAAATTCGATCTGAACTTGTCTGTTCCAAATTTGTCAGATTTCGACCGAACTATCTGAATGCTCACCCCTAATCAGAAAATGATATTTAGATCATGCACTATGAATTTTGCTAGAATTTTATGAAACAAATTAAATTTTATTTAGTTATTCTAGCTAATTGGTTCTTCAATTCGAATATGATTTCGTGTTTTTGTTTCCTTTCCCTCTACCTACTCTTTCCCCTTCGTTTATCACTATGTTGTATTTTACTTTTTTTTATTTTTTAATCTTTCTTTGAAAATCAACGGGTATGAAATTGAATGGGAAATTTGCAGAAATTGAAGTTGACAGTGGAGAAGAGGAACATGGGAACTACAGTTGTGCTGGGTGCGGAAATTAGATGAACGGAAACTAAGTTGCTTGAGAAATTATTGTAGCTCCAAAGCCTTGCGCTTGAGAAGGTAAAAAAGTTATCAAGAAAGGATTGGGATGACTCTTCTAATTTTTGGCAGATTTGTTTTTCATTTTTTATTATGCAAAATCAAATTCTAACTCAAACATGTTCTTCATTTCATTTTTGGCATTCTCTGGAAGTTATTTTTTGAGAGAGATTACATAATTATAGATTTTTGCAAGTTGGCTTTTGGATAACCTTAGACTCTAAGAAAGACGAGAGTTGAATGAAGGAGATGAATTTTCAATGGAACAAAATGCTACACTAGAAGAGGTGTAAAGAAGAAGATGTACGTAAGGGCCCTTATCACCTGTAGCAATGTGATGTTGTTCTCGCATGCTTTATTTTTTATTTGATATTTTTGCCGATTTGGTTCTTGAGTCGATACGCTTACATAGTCCCTCTTTCCTTCTTATGCAAAACATATAAGTTGGGTATTTAATTTCGTTGTGAATGTTGAGGTTTGTTTGTTGTGGTAGCTAATAGAGAATATTGTTGGATTATTTGTATAGTGATAGTTATACCAAGTAGTGGGCTGAGGTATGTGGTTGGTTTTCAGAGTAAGGTAGACAACGAGAAACTCAACTCATTGCCGGCCTAGAATCATCTTTCGATATATGTCAGACTAAAAGAATGTAAAAAACCCTTGAAGATTTTGTGGTGCTTCATAATCATGTTTCTAATTTTTCAATCTTGCAATGGCTTTAATTTGCTCAGATTTTGAAATTGAATTTCATTTTGTCGAAAATAATTTTTGGTCACTTCCTATGAGAGTTAAAAGAGATTTTGGCATCTTGATCTTCGTTTTATCAACAATCTGAATTTTTTCTTAGTTGTCAATTCAAACTTTTGAATATGCAGGGTTCTTTCTCTTACAGAGATGAACTTAACAAGAAAATATTTTTGAAAGATGTTTGGTGTTTTTTTTTTTTGTGATTTAGTGGTTATTATTTTTCGGGGTCAAGAATATGGAGAGTTTGCTTTGACACATTGAATAGGGTAGATAGATGGGTGGTTGGATATGACAAACGAACAAAAAAGTATTAATAATTTAATATGTACTATTATTTGTTTGTATACTTTTACATGGATTTTGAAAGTCAACCTATACTACTCCTTTTTAGGTTGAGTAAGGTTCTTAGATATAGTTGCATCGCATATTTGAATATTTTGACACTTATACTACTTGAAAGTTAATTTCATAAAGGATTCTTGTGTGTTTAAGTTAACTTCATTAACTTTGTTATTAAGCAATCTTTTGCTAAGTATAACATTGTTGTTCCTTTTTAGATTTTTAGTGATTCTTTCGAACCGTATTGTATCCCCTTACAAACTATATATGGGTGGTTATTGAGCAATCTTTTTGCAACATGGCTTCCACTTACAAACCATAAAAGAGGCAGTGGAAAAGCATGTTCATGCGTAAATATGTTAAATCGTAAAACAATGTTGTTGTCCTAGTTATGAGTTTTTGACTCGGATAATGGAAAAATGTGTCATTTATTGTGTTTGAGTTTTGTAAGGTATATTATCCTCTATAGACTTTGAATACCGTAATATACTTTTTTTTGTTAAATATATGCTTAGTTGCATGGATAATGCTAGGATAATTGGAAAAATCCTGTCTACGGAGCCAACATCAACATCGACTCAGCCACTTAGGTATTTCCTCAAATTCATTATGTATTGATTTTGCTTAATGTTTGGAAGTAAAAACCTGATATGAGTTTGGTTGTTGTAGTGTACATAGTAAGTGTTTTCATTTGTTTTCACTTTAGAACTTAAATTCAAAATTAGAGAAGCTTTTACATCCAATTTGGACTGATGTGATTTTTTCGTATCGAAACTTATCTTAGGTTGTTTGTTGACTCCCCCTACGAGTAAGCAAAAAAGGGAGGAGTAAAGAGGCCCTGGAGAACCGTCATAATTAGCGATGCTACAGGCAGCCTAACTAGTTACATTTTTTTAGGGTTTAGAATGCTTTAAATAGATTATTACTACATGATAAGCATCAAGGTTACATTTCTTCCCTGTGGATAAGTTCAATAAGGATTGGATTACAATATAGATTTACCCAAGTAGATATGCACCAAACCTTCTTCACCTAAAAAAAATTAATTAATTAATTAAAATGAAAAATCTGAACAATTAAGGTAGGAATATCTGGTCATAAAAATATTATTTGACTAGGAGAGGCATAAAATATGGCACAAAAGGAAGTAGAAATTGCAGAAAAGGAAGCGTCCATCTCATCTGGATTTGGGTTTTAGCAAAGTTAATTTTTCCCTCCTAAATCTATAATCATAAGAAAGGTGAAAAAAATCCACGCCAACCCCTAAAATCCAAAAATGGGAAAAATGATTCAAAACAATATTAAAAAAAGAAAAAAGAAATTCCCCCATTTTCTGTTTATTTAGTCCAATTGGAAGTACTATTTTTCAATTATAATAGAACAATCACTCATCACTTAGAAACCATCAACAACAACATAGTAATTTGTTGCTACCCGAATTTTGACTTACGTCGCGACTTTTTTGTTTTATTACCTGTCGCATTAATAACCCGTTTACGTCAAATTTCAATCGATTTTTGATCAAGGACTATTTGTTTTAATGTTTCACGCCTTTTGAATTTTTCGTATTTTTCTCGTATTTTCAACTAAACCGTATTTTTTGGTTTTCGTCAACGCACTTACGTATTTTTATGTTTACCGCATTTAATAGCTCGTCTAGGTCAAATTTCTGTCAATTTTTAGTCCTAGGGTAGTTTGTTTAATATTTCATGTCATTTCGAGTCTTTCTAGTTTTTCGTACTTTCGACTGTCTTTTCACTCGAACTTTTCTCAGTCCCGAGTAAGTTTCCCGGGACCGAGGGTCGAACGCGTTATTTCTTTGTTTGATAATTACGTGCTATTTTTCTCTTTCACGCCACCACGTTCAGTTTCGTTCAATTTTTGTCGTAAGGACATTTATTTTGCGCGTGAACGTTTTGACACTTCCGAAAGAGAAAATAAATACGTTAAATCAACTTTCGCATTTCTTCACTGTATATTAGTTTTCTTGCCTTGTTTTTCTACACATAGTTGTACCCTCGGCTCGGATTTATTTTCACTTTCGTACGATTTCGCTCGTACTAAAATATCTCGTTCGTGCCCAAAAATAGGATAAATACCACATTAATGCACAATCAATGCAATCTCACCCTCCAGCTCGGTTCCACCTCAATTGGATCATCACCAAGTCCCATCCGATCAACCAAGGCCACAATAAACCCCTCCCCTAGCTCACTATTCCGGCTAGAGCTCATCATCACCCTTGGATATTTCTTCCCGACGATTCTCAGCCAAGGAACCCAAACCGACTCCAATTTTATTTTCCTCTATAAATAGCAAGCTTCATGCAAGGTATCAAGGGCACCAAAATCTCCTCTTAACCACCATTTCTAGCACTACCTTCTTGGATAATTTGCTCTCCCGGAACAAGTAAGCTCTCTCTCTCTAGTTTCCTTTAATTTTCATTTTTGTTTATAATGCATGTATAAATTGACAAAATTTACTTCACATGCTTAGTTTTCATGTTAGTTAGGCTCTCCTTGCCTCAATTTAATTGTATAATGCTTTAGCTAATTAATAGCCATATATGCATGTTAAATAGCTTGAACTTTCCATGTGAAATTGCCACTGCTTTGCTTCACCTTTGCTTGCTGTTTTTGGTGCTTTAAGTTACTGTTTTAATACCATAAATATTGGAGCCATTTTGGGTAAGAATGGTGGAAGTGTTGGAGCTTGGTCTTTGACCATGGTGCTAGGCGGGTTGGAGAAGAAGAAGAAGAAGAAGAAGAAGAAGAAGAGGTGAGCGGGAAAGAGGAGAGGAAGAAAGGTGATGGGCTTAGGCCCATTTTTGTTTTAAATTAAAATTTGCCAAGCCCACTTTTTAACGCCCAAAAATTCAAATTGTGGGGCCCGGCCTAATTATTTTCGTCAATTTTCGTATGAAATATTCGTATGCTTGTGTGTTTAATTAAATTTCTTGCATGTTATAAATGAGTTGTTAATTTATTTATGCCATGTTTATTTAATTGAATGCTTACATGCTTTAATTAATTTATTTATGCCATGTTTATTTAATTGAATGCTTACATGCTTTAATTAATTTGTTTATGCCATGTTTTATTTAATTAAATGCTTGCATGCTTTAATTAATTAATTTATGCCATGTTTATTTAATTAATTGCCTATTTGTCATAAATTAAATAAATGTTTTGCATGCGTTTTTCTTATTTATTATTTTCGAAACCATCGCTAATACTTTCAATTTGCAAGGTAGATCAAGATCACGCAACGCAAGTACGCCCCTTCTAAGCCTCTTTTATTTATTCAATGTTTTCCGCAAATATTACTTATATACATGATATTTAAAAATGCTAAAAAACTCATAAATTGTGTGCATGATAAAATCAACCCACATGCTTACGTGTTTAAATCACTCACTTTTATACCTTGAAATTAATTGCTTGCATTGATATATGAGCATGGTGGCTTCGATCCCACACGGTTATTTGCATTTCATTAAACTTGTATTGTGCTAGTATTTATCCATGATAGGATCACGTAGTAATTAGGTTAATCATGCATGGCTCGATGAAAAGGGGGAACGTCCGCTCTAGCATGATGAACAAACGGTAACCCCGTCCTTCGTGTCCCGATCGGAAATAACATGTCCCTACGAAAATGCTAAGACGTAATGTCACCTTTGAGGGCCAAATCACGTCAAAAATGTTTAAATAATCAGAAAGTGTCCCAATTCGGTAAGCGGACTCTGTTGACACGATTCAATCATTGGCCTATGTAAATGATTGGAAAGTGACTTGAGTTCGTGGGAAGAATTGGTTGACATGCTTCGATCATTAAACAAATCTTTGTATATCAAAATTGTTTTCCAAACACCTTTCTACCGGTAACCTTTTTAAGGATGTGACTTGGGTGCCTAACACCTTCCCAAGTCCATAATACGACCTTGAACCTTCCTTCTTTGGTTTAGACCACAATGTGCCTTAGTTTTATTTTATTTTATGCCATGACATTAGGTTCCCTAAACCTTAGAAAAATAGGGTGGCGACTTCATTGCATTATGCGAAGCATCCATTTATGCTTAGCATCCGTCCCAAACCTTAAACTCATTTTCAACGAAAAAGGGGGTGCGACATAATTAATCTCTCTCTCATTATCTAATTGCTTTCTTTTCTCCTTCGAAAATTCAAAAAATGTACTCTAATTACATTTTGGAATGGAGTTGGCTTGAGTTTAGCGGCTTGATCAATTTCTCGCCGAGAAGAACTATGTTCGATAATCATGTCTTTCATCAATCAAGTCAACCCGAGCAGTGGCTGGTCCGAGCACAAGATTTTGGTGGGTTAGGGCACCAACCGACGGCCTTACTAAACCGACATGTGTTTGGATATGACTTCCATCAATCGAATCAATCCGAGCAATGACTGGTCCGAGCACAAGATTTTGGTGGGTTAGGACACCAGCCTGCCGCCTTGTCAAACCAAAATGTGTTTGAAAATGGCTTCCATCAATCAAGTCAACCTGAGCAACGGCTGGTCCGAGCACAAGATTTTGGTGTGTTAGGGCAACAACTTGCCGCTTTGCCAACCAAAATGTGTTTGAAAATGACTTCCATCAATCGAGTCAACCCGAGCAACAGCTAGTCCGTGCACAAGATTTTGGTGTGTCAGCCTTGCTGCCTTGCCAAACCAAAATGTGTTTGGAAATGACTTCCATCAATCAAGTCAACACGGGCAACGACTGGTCCGAGCATGAGATTACGGTGGGTTAGGATACCAGTCGGTCGCCACTACTCAAGGATTTAGATACACGGGCCATCATTCGGGCTCTTTAGTCAAGAATTTAGTTATAGAGCGCCATTCGAGTCTTATGGTCAAGGATTCCGTCACTAGCCTTATGGTTAAGGATTCAATTGCACCAATAATGTGCGATTTGAGTCCTTTAGTCAAGGGTTTGGACATAATAAGGGGCCGCTTGGGTAGAATAATTATGATGACACAAGGATACGTTTAGGGTTACCAATTGTGCCTTACGACTTAGGGTTAGACCCTTTGGAGCGTCTATGGATGGAATGACTGCCCCGTTTAGCCGAATGGATTAGACATGTGATTACGATACGTAATAAAATGTAACTAATTGATTAACTTGGTTTTTTTTAATGAGCATGTTTATTAAATTTTATTTTTTGTAAAAAAAAAAAAAAAGGATGCCAAACATAAGATTGGCCGGTACAAGGCAGATCAACCAGCGGCGCCACCTTTTGTTGAAGGAGGAGTGATTAGTGTTGCTCCTGTGTCTTTTCGCATGCTAGATCAGGATACGACTTTGAATGATGTAGTTTTCAAGAAATTTATATTCTTTCCTTTTTTTTTTTTTTTGTTTATGGATGAAAGTGTGTTGTTCTTGAGTGAATATATTAGTATATCATAAATTAAAACTCCCTCTTCGCACTTTGTGCCTACACTCAAGTTACTGTTAGGCACTGTAGCGAAGTATAGAGGCAGAGACAATTCTGTTGTTGGGCACACTGTTTTCAAGCATTAGTGCAGGGAATTTACCAACTTGCCCTTTCAATTTGGTTCCATTTAACATTTTGAGGAGGCATAAGCTTTGTAATTATTGGAAAAAACCTACCCTTAAATCAAAGCAAATGAAAGCATTGCCTATGGTGAGCCTGTAATGCTTTCTAGAGTCACCCCTTTTCACTTTGTTGGTTGTCATATGGTCTTAAACAAGCATTCCCTCACCGTCTCCAAGTCGTCCGCTTTTTGTCCTTTGATAGTTTGCCTCCTTCCATAACTTCACCTTTCAATCACCATGACTTTGCTCTCATTTGAGGTTCAATTTATTTGAAGAAAATGCAAAGCTTAGACCATCTCTCCTCACATTTGCTTCTTTTCTTTTTTCCTTTTACACTTTTAGTGAAAAATAAAATGAAAAAAACAGAAAGAAAGAGAAACTCGATGAGGGGAAAGAATTAAAAGGTCATCTCTACTCTTTCATTCTCTCTAAATTGGACTATTAAATGATTAATTTTAAATTTTAAAAGTATTTTTTTACTCTAGAATAAATAATCCAACTCCGCTTATTCTACAAAATTTCTAAAATAATGACTTTATAGCTTTTTCTCCATAACTTTTAAGAAAAAAACGTCTTCATTCTTTCAAATATATTGAAAGGAGCAATTTGTAATCAATTATTTTCTTAATAAACCTTTGGAAGTAATTTTTTAAGAAAATGAAGCGATTGTTCAAAAAAAATTGCTTCGTTTGAGTTTATAGAAATATAGACAAAGAAAAACGTATATATATATATATATATATATATATATGTTTTAAGAAAATGATAAAAAAAGTGATCTTATCAATCATATGATTTTGCGTTAATAAAACTTGGTAAAATATTAAAACTTAATTTCTCATATTTTGTGAAATCTATTACGACCCTTAGTACATCAAATTAGTTTAGTATCCTTACATGCATATAGCAACGCGCGAGCAATTATAACTTGTGTTATGCTGAATTAGGTTTTTCCAAAAATAAAAAATAAATATATATATGAACACACGTGGCATTTGGACATGCATGCAAATGGCCATATAGTATTGCATCAAAAACTTGTATTTGATCATGTGTAATTCTTATTTTTACATTTTGATTAATTTTCTCCATAGAATTCTCGCAAGAGGAAAAAAGTGATGGCTTTGATGATTGCGAGAAACGACTTGTCATTTGAAATGATTCCCCAAGAGCTCGAGCAATTTATACCTTACATCGATGAGGTCAGTCGCTGCTTAATATTAATTAATTATTAAAACTCAATCCTACTTAAGTTTGCAGAATAATTAATTAAGCAATATTTTTATTTTATTGTAATTGATTTATCATATAAAAAATTGTATATATGAGTGTAGTTTTTGATCCGCCACATTGGAATTCAACTACAAGTCAGTTTTGCCGAGAGGAGATGCGGTTGGGACATTAGCGGTCAGATGGTAAATTCGATCCGATAATTTTCTATCATTTTTTATTTAGTAATTACCCGTTAGTTTCCTTAAATACGAGATCACAAGTTTACATACTAATGGATCGACCCAGTATAAAACTACTCATAACTGAACAGTGGACTATTTAAAAATATAAGTGATTAAGACCTAAAAAAAATTCTAATTAGTTCTTTGGGAAATTTCTTTATATGTAACTTTTTTTTTTAGAGGAAAATGATTATTATGTTACTAGGGATGGCAACGGGTATCCATACCCGGATACCCGCCCATACCCATGACTGTTTGACCGGGTAATATCCAAACCATACCCGGTTTGACTGGGTATGGTTTGGGTATTACCCATACCCATTCGGGTATAATGGGTATGATACCCGTTCGGGTATTACCTATACCCGAACGGGTATACGCCCTTTTTTTCCCAGTTTTTGCTTTCATTTCGCCTTCCACGCCTTCAACACTCAACAGAGCTCTACTCTCGTGCCCTTTTTTTCCCAGTTTTTGCTTTTTTTTTAGACAATCACTCCTTCTCTCTGCTTCTCAGCTGATCCGTTCTTCTTCCGTGCTCTTTCTCTCTTAGGTACGATACTATCACTATTATTATCTATCATTAAGCAGCAATTTGTTGTACAATTTGTACGGTGGGATTGATCCATTTTCCATTTTTAATTACTTCACGGTGGAATTTTGTTTCCCTCTCCTCGCCTCGCCTCTGTATGAGATTTTGGGTAAGGTTACTTATATGGGTGGAGCGGGATGTGGGCAAAGTTGTAAGATAGCAAATCAGATTGTCCACTAACATGATGTTTAGGTTCATTAGAAAGCTTGATTTGAGTTTGAATGGGTTTGTTGCTGTGTATGTGTTGTTGATTGTCCACTAACATTATGTTTAGGTTCATTAGAAAGCTTGATTTAAGTTTGCAAGCATACAAGGTTGGTTGGTACAAATTGAGATTGGCTCTTATAAAACTCATGGATGGACATTAGATGATTTTGGTAACTTTATGGCTCATCATCCACGCAGATTCTAAGTATCTGGTCATTTTGGAGTTTCAATTCAACATAAGAGACAGAGAGATGGATTCTTAGTGTTTGCTTGGTGATTATTGGCTTTGCTTTGTATGCAGTGGAGTAGTGAGCCAATGCTGGTATTTGCAGTTTGGAAGATCAATTTGATTGATCACAAACCATTGAAATATTTAAAAAAGACCATTAAAGTGGGCCTTTCAGCCTAAACATTTACCAAATCTATCAATAAAGGCCCTCAACCTTAATCTCAAATGCTGTAGAATAAAGGTCAAAATAGCCAACTTTGTTGTCCTCCCTGTTTTGTTTCTTTCCTTCTCATCTAGTTTACTGGTTAGTTGAAAGCAATTCATATTTAGGAATGATGGCTGAAAATGGGTTTCTTTTGTGTTGTTCTTGTTTTCACCTTTTTCTTCTCTGAAATGGTTCTTTATTTGGTAAGAAAAATTGCAGAACGATGGTTGTTTTCCAATGCATTCAATTTCTGTAATTAAATATGCTCTTCTCTGATTAAACAGGAGTTGCATATTCCAAACATATGGTGCAGTTGTATACCTATTATGGCGGACCCGATGTTCGACATCATATTGAGGTAAGTTTTGTTATTTGTCTGGTACATTATTGATCAATTACTAAAGAATTATCTTCTAATTTGTAGATTGATGCTCATATCGGAAGTGTAAATGATCTAGCATTTTTCAACCCCACTAAACAGCTTTCTGTTATCACCTGTGGAGATGACAAGACCATAAAGGTAAACAGCAAGTCTTATTTGTTGCACCATACTAATTACTGACTTCTAAATTCTAATCCGTAGGTTTGGGATGCGGGTACTAGTACAAAATTGTATACATTTGAAGGTCATGAAACGCTAGTGTATTCTATCTGTCCACATACGAGGGAACATGTTCATGTAAGAACTCTACTTAATCCTTATTCTTCGATTACACACATCATATGCTTCTTTTCCTCTGGTTGTTTCTTTCAATTACTAGTAGTTTCATTCCCTTTATATGCCTCAATTCGTCTTTTCAACATCTGTTGATGGAAAAATAAAGGCATGGTTGTATGATGTTACGGGATCTAGGGTTGGCTATGATGCTCTTGGCCGCTCATGCACCACAATGGCGTATAGTGCTGATGGGAAAAGGTAGTGTATTTGTCCTAAAGTAGTGTTCTTAATATTGTATTTTAAGGACAAAATGATAGTTCATTCTCTATTCTAAATGCACTTCAGGCTATTTTCATGTGGAACTAGTCAAGATGGGACGTCGCATATGGTGGAATGGAATGAAAATGAAGGTAGTATAAAGAGAACTTACCAAGGGTTTCATGGACGCTCGTTGGGTATCATTCAATTCGATACTTCGAAGAACAGGTTCTTGGCTGTTGGTGACAACCACTCAATCAAATTTTGGGATATGGATAACCCCAATCTTTTGGTTACCACTGATGCTGAGGGAGGCTTACCGGTAAGTTACATTCTTTATTTTCATCCATTTTATGCAAAACAACAATTCATTGATTGTGTATTCGTTATTTTTTAAAATTTGCAGCCTAGTCCTCGTATCCGATTCAACAAGGGTGGCTCATTATTGGCTATTTCTGCTAGTGATAATAGAATCAAAATCTTAGCGACAGTTGATGGTCTATGTTTGATGCGCACTTGTGAAAGCCATTCTCTTGTTGCTTCATGAGTTGGAGTTGCATCCGAGTCACCAATGAAGGTGAGTAATTTTCAGTCAAACAATGGTCAACGTAAGATGGATGGAGAAACCTCATTACTTATACTGAAACTGTTTGTGATTGCTAGAATGGTGACGTGATGAACTTGGATGATGTCAAACCAAGGTTCCACGGAGAACTAAGTCCAGCAAAGATATATAAGCTAACTGAGATTAAGGATCCTTCTCAGCTTCGGTCTTTGAGGCTCTCAGCTCAAGTTAAAACAGATAAAGTATGATTCTTTTTCATTCTGTTCAACGACGATAATATGAGGTTCCAAACTGAGATTAAGAATTTTGAAGTTGGAAAATTATAAAGGGTAAAAAACGAGTTAAAACGAGTCAAAATGGTAAAAAAAAACGAGCCAAAATGGTAAAAACCAAGCCAAAATGGTAAAAAATGAGTTAAAATGGTAAAAAACGAGCCAAAATGGTAAAAAAACGAGCCAAAACGGTAAACCGAGCCAAAATGGTAAAAATCGAGCCAAAATGGTAAAAATCGAGCCAAACGGTAAAAAATGAGCTAAAACGGTAAAAAATGAGCTAAAACGGTAAAAACCGAGCCAAAATGGTAAAAACCGAGCCAAAACGGTAAAAAATGAGTCAAGATGGTAAAAAAACGAGTCAAATGGTAAAAATCGAGCCAAAATGGTAAAAACCGAGTCAAAACGGTAAAAAACGAACCAAAATAATAAAAAACGAGCATAATTAATGAAAACGGATCTAAATAATAATTTTTTTATTAATTATAAAAAATAAAATAATTTGGTGAATTGGATATCCATTATATACCCAATTGGGTATGGGGCATATTGGGTATGGGTAATAATGGATATTTAGTTTTGGGTATGAATTGGATATTTACCCATACCCGCCCATACCCATTTTAACATGCCCATACCCGCCCATACCCGCCCAATTGCCATCCCTATATGTTACTCCCTCCGGTCCGAAATGTATGACGTTTTAGCATTTGCTTTTACTATTCCGGAATGTGTCTTAAGACGGCCAGAACAGTCACTATTTGAGACAATTTTGGCCCGAATTTTTTCTCGGAAGTACGTTAAGGATTAATGTACGTTCGAAAAAAAGTACGGAATTTTTTGGGGTCAAATAGTGTCTCATCCGACCTCCTCGATATGCGTTCCCTACTGAATATTGGGATGCGAGGAAGTCATACATTTCGGACCAGAGGGAGTATGTGTGTGCAGTATTATGACCATATGCCCACAAACCTCAAGATTTCAAGTAGAATTAAAATGATTTAATAAAAAAATAAAAAATAAAACCGTAACAAAAAATGATAATTTTAATAAGGGTAAACTGCATAAAAAAATATGTAATTTACGAAATATTCCACCTAACCTCTTATAGTTTTCTAAAAGTTGCAATTTTAACGTGAAAAAATTGAAAAAATAAATGAGATTTTTTTATAAAAATATTAGAAAAGGATTTTTTAAAAACTATGTTATTTGATTTTTTTTAAACTTATAAATGTTGAAATTGAATCTTTCTTAAAACTAAGGATTTTCTAAAAAGAAAAAATGAAAACATAATTCTTTTTTCATGAAAAATAAAAAGAAAAGAAAAAAGGGGAAAAATCCGCTGATTGGACGAAAATAAAAAATCTCCCGCGACCACAATCAGCACAAAGTACGTGTTCCTTGTTCCTCAAACGGAAAGCCGACCAGATAAGGCAAAAGGCACTGTATAATAAATAACTTCAATTTCCCTCGTTTCTTTCTCCTTTGTTTTACCCATCATCATGCAGTTCTGTTCCTAAATCCCTAAACCCCAGTCCAGGCCATCCACCGCCTCACCTCCGCCGCACCGGAACTTTAATAACTATAGTAATCTTTTATTATTAGGCGAATATTACAATAATACATACTCCATCTTTGCCGTTTAATAAAACACAACTCAGGCGAAACAAAGTTCAGGATCAGTTATGGCTGCCAGGAGTTCAGCAACGAGCATAGCTCAAATCTGCTCATCTTTAACTCCCCGAGAGGATAATACCTTTTCAAGAAACCGAAACCGAAGCGGAAGCCGAAGCCAAAGCGTGAGCGGTAGCCGCCTTCATTCCACACAACGCCGGGCTTTGCCAAAGCTTTGGACTTCTGCCTTGCCTTCTCAATCCGTAATTCCTCCCAAAAGGTATGATGTGTTCTGTTTGCTATTTGATTTAGGTTAATTCTTTGAAATAATACTTCGATTGCAATTGTTCAATTCATTTTGATGATCAGGGTTCTTGTTCTTCTTCTCTCTCTCTCTTTCTGAATTATCTTTGTAATCTGAACATTCTAAGATAGCTTTGGTTAGACAATTGCTAGTCCCTTAGATATAAATTGAAATGAGGTAGTTCTTTAGGCGACACTGGGACATAGGTTTCCGTGTTGTTTTACTCTGTGCATGCTTTGTTCTATATAGCATGTTGCTCTTGCTTCCTATTTGGCACTCATGAAGTTGTAGTGTTTTCAATTCGTCTCATTTTTTTCTCTCATAATTTTGTTGCTTATTATTACAGGTGGTCGTATGAAATTGGTAACGGTGGAGGATCAAGCTTCCATAGGAAGAAGAATAGTAATGCTTCGAAACTGTGTGCTTCTTCCTTCCTCAGTCAGCGAGTTGGTGAGACATCACTCGCTGAGCAACATAAGTGCATTTCTTGCTTCATAAACCGCCGAAGCAGCAGAAGTCATTCTAGCATCAAAAGAAGTATCCCAGCAGCCTTTCATGACAAATCAGAGTTTCGCTTGTTTGGGCTTTCAGATAATACTTCTTTGGTAAGTAAAAAGTTCTTAGATGGCGATATCCTTCTTTGTTAGTCGATTCTCTGAGCAGTCACCTTGGGGTATAGTATGATTCCTGTTCAGTTATGGATGTCAATTCAGTTGTTTGATTGCATTATGATCACACATGCCGAATTTCTTAATATCTATCTACAGTCTAGCCAATCAGCCAACTAGAAGCATATTGATGTGACAAAAAAAGAAGATACATCATTGGAAATGGCTTGAAAACTTGGCCTATTCAAATTTCAAGTTGGTTTGTCCTGAGATCAAGTGTAACCTTTATTGTTTAATGGACCAATCTTGAGTGTGTAATATGCATCATAAGCTTGAATCCATGACCTGAGTGTGGGGGTAGATTCTTTTGTTTTTGTGCCTGTGTGGAGTGGGTGTGCTATTGTGTAATGAAAGGATGATCTTTTTTTGGGTCAAAATTCGTCTTGGAACTTTTAGTTTAGAACTCTGGAAATGCTTTCTCTGCCGTATATCTTCAGATGTTTGACATGACTTGTCTCGATCCATCATTGTTTACCTATATGGACATGCTTGCTTCCTTCACTCATATTTTCTTGGTGGGCTTGATTGTAATCTTCAGATAAAGCGTGCCCATCTTCCATGTGCATCCGTGGGTCCTAATGAGCCACATGCAGCAGGTAGCGCCTGCCCTGATGGTGTTCTCGAGAGACATGATTTGGATATACTATATCCTGAATTGGGACAGACGAGCTTAGTTGACTTTTTAAGTTCTGAACTTCCACGCCACCCAAAGTTGTACAGAGGGCAATTGAAAAACGGGCTTCGTTATCTTATTTTACCAAATAAAGTTCCACCGAACAGGTATGGTTTGTGTGTTCTTGTTGGCTTTAATTTTGAAGCATGATTGTTTTGGTAGATACAGTGGGATCTTACAAGAGATGGGACCAAACAGGTTCTTACAAGCCTTGATGATGTTAAAAGAAAATGCATAATATTTATGGAGAAACAATTGAAGAATTTCCTAATTTTTAAAATTGACACATTTTTAGTTTACTTTCATCACAGAACAATGAAAGAATTTCCTAATTTGTTTGCTTTGAGTCCTGCAAATGTTTCACGCTTTATACCTTCTTATTGGACACACCATTAACACCATTGTTCTCCCTTAATGTTCAAAATATTTTTCTGTTTTAGGTTTGAAGCACATATGGAAGTTCATGCAGGATCAATAGATGAAGAAGATGATGAGCAAGGAATTGCACATATGATTGAACATGTTGCATTCCTTGGAAGCAAAAAACGTGAGAAACTTCTTGGAACAGGGGCGCGATCGAATGCTTACACGGATTTCCACCATACAGTATTCCATATCCATTCACCAACAAGTTCAAAGGTTTGCCGTTTTTCTATTTTACTCCAAATATATTTGCTTACAAATAGTGATAAACTAAATCAATTGCAACCTTTTTGGTTGGTGTCCTAAATCTTGACTCTATGTCTAGTTGTATAGTAATTAGTTTAATTTATTTTGCTTTTTTATATGTGATCTGTGTTTGTTTTTCCTTTTCTGTTGTTATGTTTGTGTTACTGTCTTTGGCAACTTTAGATGGGCTTAGAAGATTCGGATAATTGAAATATCAACAATGATGACTTCTGTAGCATGCAAGACAAATCTAAGAAAATGATTTGTATGATCCAGCTGGGCTTATACAATAATTAAAAGAAAAACTTGGTGCCACCTATTCTGCCACAGTAAGAGTAGTTATTTATTGGAAGGTGACCGTAATAGCAAATTGTGTTGTAAGATATGATCGATTCTCCATGAAGGATATGCTGCATGCATAGACAGTATATATAGTAGCACCATTTAGTTTTTGATCAATTGTGTATTCTTGTATCTTTAAGAAAATGCTTTTTATGGAGTGGATCTTCTTTATTAGTTTTATTTTGATTTTTGCTGAGAAAAGGCGTCTACTTTAAGTTTTTCCTTTGTCTGTTGTTGATTGTGCCTGAAGCTCTACAATTTGCAATGGGTGTTAGATATTTATGTTGCTTCATTCTCTCTCAAATTTATAGTCAATCACTCTTGTGTATCGTAGAATGTAAGTCCAATCTATGTCAAGCGACCGGTTAGCTGATAGTTCCGTATCATTTATGCTTGCACTACTAGGTTAATGGGATTGAGTCAAACGGATTATTCAAGTGTTGCAATGCAGTGCCTCTATGTCATCGTATGTTTACACTAAAAATCAAATATTGGTCTTGACTTCATTTGTTTATCCAGTGAATTGGAAATGTTTAATGTTAGATTAAGTTTTACATTTTTTTTTCTAATCTGAAAATTGTTTTGTGTTTGTCAGGATGCAGATGATCTACTTCCATCTGTATTGGATGCCTTGAATGAGGTATGGTCAAATTGAATCTTCTGCATGCTTATGAAGAGTTAGTATGTGCATGGTTAATGTTCTAGTGCATGATGACAGTTGAATTAAGACGGGTGGAAAAATAAATAATAGTAACATGGTCTCGGGACATCTAGTCTATCTAAAATTCATGTTTGTTCTTTTTGACAGATTGCTTTCCATCCTCAATTTCTTGCTTCTCGTGTTGAGAAAGAGCGACGTGCTATACTTTCTGAACTACAGATGATGAATACAATAGAGTATCGTGTCGATTGCCAGGTACAGACACGGATAGCTTCTGTGTAATGGCTTAATATTGTAATATTTTGTGTTCATACTTTATTTATTTTTTAAATGATTCTCTCCTGAATGCAGCTGCTACAACATCTACATTCTGAGAACAAGTTGAGTAAAAGGTTCCCTATTGGTTTGGAAGAGCAGATTAAGAAATGGGATGCGGATAAAATTAGGAAATTCCATGAGCGTTGGTATTTTCCTGCAAACGCAACATTGTATATTGTTGGCGACATCGATAACGTTCAAAAAACTGTTGACCAGATTGAAGTATGTTACTAGTTGATTGTATTATTATCAACTTCTGTCTGGTTTAGTATTTCTGTATTTCCCTCTAAAAGGTTGAGGATGACAATTAGTTGCTTCTGTGCAGACTGTTTTTGGGCAGACTGGTCTTGAAAATGAGAACCCCCTTACTCCTCCTACTAGTGCATTTGGTGCAATGGCTAGTTTTCTTGTTCCTAAGCTTTCAGTTGGGCTGCCTGGAAATTCATCCCTTGAAAAGCCATCTACTTCTTTAGATCAATCAAAAGTGTTGAAAAAGGAAAGGCATGCAGTTCGACCTCCAGTGGAGCATGATTGGTCTTTCCCTGGACACAGTGCAGAAGTGAAGCACCCACAGATATTTCAGCATGAGTTGCTTCAGAACTTCTCAATTAATATGTTTTGCAAGGTATGAGGTGATGGAATCTTGATTTTCTTTTTTGATTGTGGCTGCATGACTGCACGGAAGGCATTTCATTGTGTGGTATTGATTTAACCAATGTGCTCCATCTATGTTTTAAATAGTAAAATAGTTTTGGTACCAATAAAATGTAAGTTGTGGCTTGTGGCCCTGAATCGTTGTGTTCCAAGCCAGTAGTCAGCTTTCTGGCTACATGCAGAGGTAAGACTTGGCAAACTAGAAGTCATGAAGTTGTGGTTCTGTTTTGGCATATAACAATTGGTGTTTTGTTACAAGTATAGCCAGAATCTTAACATTTTAACTCCTTTTGCATTGCTCAAATTTCCTTAAATTGGTTGATAGATTGCACCTGGTCCTTAAAGCTGTTAGGACTGTAGATATAACCTTTAGATAGAGGTGTGATTAGTTGGCCATCTGAATGGGTGTTCTGCAAGAAAACTTTCCACATTATATATGAAAAATGGACTATCTTCCTGAAGTTGGTACTGGCACATGCATGTGATATGATTATTAAACTACAAATTTGTATAGGTAAGTCAACCAACTTTCAAATTGGTCTTTTTGTGATGCAAAGTATGTTCTAACCATTGGCATCAACTGTTGAAAATATATTTGATTCTTTTTCGACTTGGAATGGAGGCATCTAATGCTGATATTGGCCACTGTATTTTGCTGCAGATTCCTGTGAAAAAGGTTCAAACATATGGTGATTTGCGCAATGTTTTGATGAAA
The DNA here is from genome assembly GCA_963691705.1 of Viola odorata. NCBI lineage: Eukaryota > Viridiplantae > Streptophyta > Magnoliopsida > Malpighiales > Violaceae > Viola > Viola odorata. The sequence continues at coordinate 33,311,140 of OY829541.1, forward strand.
AGAATATTTCTCTCTGCATTGCATTTTCGGATTAACACAAGATATAAGGTATGCATTTAGTTCAACCAGTACGGTGATAATGTATTAGCTGAATGTTGTATTCACACCATTTTGTATAAGTATGTATATCTTGCAACTCATTTCTCACTCAATATGGATTCTACTGTCTTGTCAAACGGTTGGCCATTTCCATTTGAGAAAAGAGTTTTAGAACTGAAATTGGTGTAATGCATAGGATCAGGTTATAAACTTATAAGCAATGATGACTGTTCTATACAAAGCTGAGGATTTCACCTAGCTGTATTGTTTATAGTATTCTGCTTGCTTGAGTTTTCACCTCATGGTCATTGTGAAAATATAGATCAGAAAAGGATAAAACTTGAAATCAGATATTCAAGACTGCTTTTTGAAATAGTAGATCGTATTCATCTTCTTTATTATATTGCGATCACGATTTTAGAAAAAAATGTGGATACTATCAAGGATAAGTGTTGTTCATTATCAAGCATATATTTATCTTAGGGGCCTTGGCATTTCAGAGTGCACACATTCTTTTACTATGCATGTCATAAATAGATAAATAAATAAATAAATCTATATTAACCACATTAGCTCATATTGGTAAAAGATAAGATTGTCATAATTTGACATGTTGTCTCCAAAATGAATATTGTTGAGGATCATAAGAAGACACATTATCATAGTTACTACTGTCATGAGATTAAAGACTAAACTTTAAGAGAGGAGAATGGCTTCTGTATTATTATATTAGGTGTTTTACAGTTTGAATAATGGCTTGGATGTTCATTGGGAGAGCAAAATGTTATTGCACCTCAAAAGAAGTTAATAAGGGAATCATAACCAAACTTTAATTTCGAAAGATAACTGCTGCTTAGCCTTTATACATTTAGCTCTATATCTATGTTGGATTTGCTCATCTTTAAATATTTTCAGAGTTCAAATCCACCATTCACCTCAGTTGAATTGGATCATAGTGATTCTGGACGGGAAGGATGTACTGTCACAACTCTTACTGTAACAGCGGAACCCAAAAATTGGCAAAATGCAATTAAAGTTGCTGTTCAAGAGGTTTGTCTCTTTTCTGTTGTTATCATCTTCATTAATATTTAAAAACCACTAGTGTTATTATATTCAATTTGGTTAACTGGTTTATTTATTTGCGGTTTTATTCTTTTGATGCATCCTGGGTTGAAAATAGTAGAATTTTAATTACCCATCTAACATTTGTCCGCTTGATTTTTGCCGCCTTTACTACATCTCTATTAGTTCTCTTTATCTGCTGTATACCACAGAGAGGAGAGGCACCTTGTTTTATTTGATGCACTTACATTACAATTGCTGTCATAAAGTCTGTTCTCTAGTAAACAATGCTTCTGGAAAATCTTTAATTGAGGATTCAAGTGAAGGAAACTATTGCATCTAATTCGATGCAGTTATTTGAAATTATATTCATACTCTTTTTCTTCTTTTTTTCAACTTGACAATGTGTTATATTCTTTTTGGTGTAGGTTCGTAGACTAAAAGAATTTGGTGTCACAAAGGGTGAATTAACCCGCTACATGGATGCTCTCCTCAAAGACAGTGAGCATCTGGCTGCCATGATTGATAACGTGTCATCTGTTGATAATTTGGAATTTACCATGGAGAGTGATGCTCTGGGTCATACGGTGATGGATCAAAGACAAGGGCATGAGAGTTTGGTTGCTGTTGCTGGTGCAGTCACTCTTGAAGAAGTAAGAATAATTTTTTTGATTTGGTCCTACAGACCAAATCAAAATATGTGTTTCAGTAATCAAATTTATGATGCAATTATGCTAATAATCCAGAAATGTACTACCTTATCTGTCGTGTGTTTTCATTTAAATGTTTATTATATTTCATCTTCTCTGCTGCGACATTTTAGGGAGGATTTCGGAGTTAATATTAGTTATGTTTCTCATTTATGTTAGTTTGACGTGGTTAAGTCCTAACCCAGAGTGAGGTAGGAGATACTTATGGTTGAGACCTGAAAAACATTCCCAATTTTCTCTTTAACATGTTTATGGTTTGAGATGTAGTTCTAATCCTATCTTCTCTTATAGATCTTGTCTACCTTTAGAAGTGATAAAAATATTTCTGTAAGTAGCATAGTCAAACCTGGTCTGTGGTCACTGCTTTATCCTAAATAAGGAGAAGAGGGAAATATGCATTGTGAGATTCAGGTGCATGTCTTATATAGCAATCTATTTCCTACTTATAGTTGTAGAACAGACTATGATGAAGATTGAATGTGATCTGGTGCCATCTCATGGATTCCTGTAATATGTTTTTTTGCCAGAGACCTACAGGCCAAAGAGATTTATTTGTTGCTGCATATTTCTTCATTACCAAATGTCTGGACATGTATAGTATTGAACACTTATTATTGATGAGCTTTAAGAAGGAATCTGTTTTGACTTTTGAAATATAATTTACCTGATATGGTGGATATTTTGGTAATGTACTTATTGTTGAAATAGGCTTGGGTTTTTACCTATGTTTCTATGTTAATAATTGATAACTATTAACTAATAGTTTGAACTATAACATCCTCTGTGCAATCCATGTTTCTGTTCGTGATCTTTTTGCTGACGTTTTTTTTAAAATGTTTGGCAGGTTAATTCCATTGGGGCTGAGGTGTTGGAATTTATATCTGATTTTGGAAAGCCTTCTGCCCCAGTTCCTGCAGCAATTGTTGCATGTGTTCCTAAAAATGTACATGTTGATGGACTTGGTGAAACTGAGTTCAAGATATATCCAAATGAGATTACAGCTGCCATCAAATCAGGATTGGTGGAACCGATTGAGGCCGAGCCTGAGGTTTTTCTTGAACTTTGCTTTCTTTTTCACCCTTAATAGTTTTTTGGTATTTGTGATCACAAGCCAGTACAAAGAACGCTTCATCGCTTACTATATATATATATATATATATATATTTGTATTTGAAGCTTGAAGTGCCAAAGGAGCTGATCTCATCCTCACAGTTGGTGGAGTTGAAGTCACAGTGCAGCCCTTCCTTTATCCCTTTACGTCCAGGTGTACATTTCACAAAATTGCATGACCAAGAAACAGGGATCACTCAGCGTCTTCTTTCAAACGGAATTGCTGTAAATTATAAGGTGTGCTGCTTGCCTCGTACCAATAGTTCATGGTAGTTATAACTGTCTTTTGTTTAAGGGTTCAGTTGCATATTCTTCCCAGAACAAATACTGCCTCTACAAATACCGGAAGGATCAGCTGTCTTTCACTCAGAAAACCAGATATCCCCTTCAAACTCCTGGTTCTCTAAGAAATTCCAATCCCAATTAAGCATATAGATCAATGTCTGAGCCCCCAAGCTATGACTGCACATTAGCGGTCATGTGTCAATGCTTGTGCTATTTCTTTATGGATACATGTAAACAATTTAACTTAAATCCTCTCAATAGAGTTGGTATTTCTTGGTCACATCACATTTTTCTCTTTGTATGTTTAAAGTTTGATGATTATAGTTTGGGAAAGATTTCAATCCTCTTCCACAATCCTTACGTGTATTATATGCTATCTTGTCATACAGATTTCAAAAAGTGAGTCTCGAAGTGGTGTAATGCGGCTCATAGTTGGTGGTGGGCGAGCAGCTGAGAGTTCTGAATCGAAAGGAGCTGTAGTTGTGGGTGTTCGAACTCTTAGTGAGGGGGGTCGTGTTGGCAATTTTTCAAGGGAACAGGTAAATGAAGTTAGATTCTTCTATCATTTGGTGCCTATTTTGCACGCAATATGTCATTTTAAATTAAAAGATTAGTCAGTGTTGGACCCAACAGTCAGCACACCTCGTAGCTTATCTTTACATCACATCACTGGATGAACATTCACTTCCAACATAATGTATGAAAAAGAAAAATGAAACATGAAAAATGTACGCAGCTGCTCTTTTGGATTAGCTGGAAAATAGTTGGTGAGCATTTATGTGGGATTGTCTATATGATTGTCATCTGGTCATACTTACTCTTTTTAAGAGAGCAGATTATTCTTTGTAAGAACCTTGTTTTTAATCCTAACTTGGGGGGTATGAAGTTAGTTGTGTACTGTTGTTTTATGACATTGCACTTTTTTCATGGATGCTATGAAGGTTGAGGTTCAATGTTGCGGACTATTCCTTCATTTAACTTGTTTACTGGGTCTTATGATCCATCCAATCATTCCTCAGGTTGAACTCTTCTGTGTGAATCACCTGATAAATTGCTCGTTGGAGTCCACTGAGGAATTCATTTGCATGGAGTTCCGTTTTACTCTGCGTGAGAATGGAATGCGGGCAGCATTTGAACTACTTCATATGGTGCTTGAGGTACTGTACCCTTGTCAATAACTGCATAGCTTTGAATATTCAGCCCTTTCGTTTGATAATTCCACTTGTTTTATTTGATTGTTATGATTGCCTCACTCTTTGATTATTGTTCCGATGTTCTTACTGTGGTATTTTTTTTTTTAATTCCAGCATAGTGTCTGGGTGGATGATGCATTTGATAGAGCTAGACAATTATATTTATCATATTATCGCTCCATTCCGAAAAGCTTGGAACGTTCCACTGCGCACAAACTCATGACAGCAATGCTAGATGGGGATGAGCGATTTATTGAGCCAACACCAGAGTCTTTACAAAATTTGACTTTGGAAACTGTAAAGCATGCAGTGATGAATCAGTTTGTAGGTGATAACATGGAGGTATGTATCTATTTCCTGGAATTACTAAATATTGTTTCAGTATCTAAGAGCTCTTGCCATCTAAAGCGTGCCTTTTTCCTTAAGGTAAGTGTCGTAGGGGATTTCTCTGAGGAGGAGATAGAGTCTTGCATTATTGATTACCTTGGAACGGTCAGAGCAACAAGAAATTCTGGCATGAAAGCAGAATTTAATCCAGTCTTATTCCGGGCTTCTCCCTCTGATCTACAGTTTCAACAAGTGAGTGCCAAAGCCTTTTCTACTCTGACTTGCATTTCTTCACATTTATAAGATGGAGTGTTAGTTATTATGCATTATGCATAAGCAGGACTGTGTGAGTGCTTTCAATTTAGCCAACTCATGCCACAGGGAGCTCGACAGTGGCATGACTTACCTCATTTCTAAAGCAAGAAATACGGATTATTTAGAAAATGGGTACTGAACCAGAAAAAAATTGGTTTGACTTTCAAGTCAATAGTCTGGCTATCAATGAAAAGCTACTACATTTTCTTGAAAAAAATAACTTTTGATAGGACCTTTATCACATTAGATCTGGATAAAAGTTTAGGACTCATCATTTCTCATGTTTGTTTTAGATTATCTGTGTCAGAGACATCTGATTATTGATCTCTGTTTACTGCAATTATCAAAAGCAGCTTCATAATGCTCACATTTTCCTATTTTGCACTTTGATGTTTGGTCATTGGTAGTTATTTTTCTGTAATTAGGTGGTCAGTCATGTTTTTGTTTAGGTGTCATTTGTTATCCTAGTTGTTATTATTTTAAGAGAGTTGCAAGATCTCGTGCGCTCTATCGATAAGCTAGGTGACACGTCTGAGCTCCAAATTTGGCCTTGGGAAGTTTGCAAAAAATTGAACAATTCGCGTTGAGCTGAGTTGAACTTGCTTACTGGAGGTCAAGTTTTACTTGATCTTAGCCTCTTTATCATTGAATCGATGCTTGGTTGCACATAGTAATTGGCTTGCCTTGGCATGGCTAGTTCCCAGATCTAGTCTTTAATTTTCACTTATTTTCTTCTTTAGTTTGATAGTGCCATAGTTTTTGTGTTTTTTTTTTCCCACCGCAATCAGAGCTTAAACATTTATTTTGGGCAGGTATTCTTGAAAGATACAGATGAGAGAGCATGTGCATATATTGCAGGTCCTGCACCAAATCGTTGGGGTTTAACAGTTGATGGGATGGATCTGTTTGAGTCCATTAATGACATTTCTCTTGCAAGCGGTGAGTTGTCTTTCCATGATCACTGCTTACTAGGATGGATTTTAAAAAATGAAGACTTTGTACAAATTGCTACAGAAAACATGTAAAGGACTGGATGAGATATTGGGTTTAAAGATGGAACATAAATGAAAAAAGAGAAGGTAAGACATGGCTCGTAAATGACTCAAAGTTGTTTTGAACAATTTGCGGGAAAGATATGTCACCCACTTGGTGGCTGGTATGTGTTTGGTTCAGAGCACAACTATGGTTAAAATTCTATTTGGTTGTTTTCATTACGCATGAATTTAAACACTGTCATGGCTTATCCCCATCTTGTTTCACAAGGTGAATTGTGTAATTATAGTAAAATTACCCAGTTAGGTGGTGGTGAAGCTCATTTATTGGATAGAAAATGAGAAGGGAAAGTAGATTGGTTGGAGTTGGGGTTTCTTTTTGGATCCATTGTGGGAAAGCTCATGATGTATGGATTCATGTTCCCTTAACGAGATGACTGTTAGGAAACAGTTTTTAAAACTGATCAAGGCCTTATCACCCTTATTTTACTGGCATTCTGTTTCATGTGTTTGAGGTGATTTTCACTGTGAACAACTGAAATATATATGATACTTAAGTAAGACTTTTTTTCTGTGTTTTATTTGGTGCTCTCTTGGCTTAATAGTCATTGGTAATGGGGAGAATAATAAGAAAGGGTTATTTACTTCATAAAAGTTACAGGGTTTTTGAACAACTGACTAAATTTGGCATTGCATGTTATTTGTGGCCTTTTGTATTTCTTTGCAATTTCATTTTAAGTTGATGTTTTATGTTGCTCATGAAGATGATTGGCTATGTAAAAAATGCAATTTGTATGCATGTATGCATAAGCTTTTTTGAATGCTAATTTGGCTCTTGCTTCTTGAATATTAACTGTGCTTAGACAGTTAAACATTATAATGTTATTTGAACTTAAATTAGATATAGATTTCATGGCTGCTCATTTACTTTGCAGATGCACCAAAATCAGAGGAACAACTAATTGCAGGAAAGAGTATTCAGAAGAATATGCAAGAAAAACTTCGCAGGCATCCGCTTTTCTTTGGCATAACAATGGGACTGCTTGCTGAGATAATAAACTCTAGGTAATTCTCAGAAAATTATGTATGGATTTTCTTTTTATCTAGATCATACTGCAAGTAAAATGGCATTATGTGTTCCGTGATGTTAGGGAGCTTGATTGAGATTGTTTGAGCAGCTCGTGTAATTGACCTCTTTCCTTGCGTGGTGGTTTGGTGCATCTAACCACCTGAAACAATTGGTGTAACCTATAGAAGATTTATTTAGAAATCAGTCTACATCAATAAAAGTGTCATATATGTACTTCACATTTTATTCTTTCATAACTTTGGTTTCTTGATGTGATACAATTGTGATTTTGTCAAAGGACTATTTCTGTTAACACCGTGTTATATGTTGTAATCACTGTATTGGAAGGGCAGCTCCTTTGAAATAATTGATATTATATGGGGCCTGTGCCCTCAATAACATGTTGATCGGATCGCTTTCCTTGAAAATGGAGTGTCTGAGCAACCATGTCTTAGTGAGATATTGTAGTTGTTGTGAATTATTTGTGCTTTTGTTTTTTATTTGGTTATACTGTTATTGTTATTACTGCTATTATAAGTTGGAGCTGATCCATTTCTTTAATTTGTTCAGGCTCTTTACCACAGTCAGGGATTCTCTTGGATTGACATATGATGTTTCATTTGAGTTAAGCCTGTTTGATAGGCTTAAGCTTGGGTGGTATGTGATATCTGTAACCTCAACTCCAGCCAAGGTCTGGATCCCTTTCTCTAAATTTGCATTTTATGGACTGGCAATTCCTGGTGTTCACCATTTTCTGGTCTATAATCATGCAGGTACATAGAGCTGTTGATGCTTGCAAGAGCGTTCTTAGAGGATTACATAGCAACAAAATTGCTCCCAGAGAGTTGGACAGGGTTAGTTATCACACAACTATCAATGTTTATTTTTCCTGAAGCTATTAGCAGCATGACATCTTGGTGGCAATGCATAAGGATGCCTATTGCTCTGGAATCTATGATAATGAACCTGGCAGTTGAACAATGAATCCAACACTTTTCTTTTTGGTAATTAAATGGTGAATTGTGTAATAGGCATCTAACTCAAAAATACCTGAATTTTTGTCTTTCAATCAAGAAAAAAGGAAGCTAAACAAACACAGATAGCAAGTTGCAAAAATCCTGTGCGTTCCCGTGGTATCAGTGAAAGGTGTTGATTGAGAGCATCTTTGGCAGTTATTAATAGATTCCTTCCGATTTTTATGATAGACCTTGAATAATAGGATTGTTTTTTCCTAGCTGATGTAGAGTAGAAAAAAATTCAAGCTGATTATAGGCTAATATTGCCGTATCAAGGTTGTAACAACAATATTGCTAGGGGTTGTCTTAGACCTCCAAAAATTGCTTTAAGATGATAAATAAGAAAAGCTTCTTGGCATTGTATTCCAATTTCCAAGCATGCATATATTAGTACAAATTATTAGTTCTAATGACCAAAAGGAGCTCTTTGTTCTAACCGTTGTAGGAAAATAATTTGTCCAATGCTACCAGTATAACAAAAATCAAGGGAAAGTCCATGATAAGTAAATCCCAAAAGTGGCATCAATTGCACCAGTGGAGTGGTGCCCTTTTCCTTATGGGTTGACATGCGAGCTCCTATGCCAATTAGGAGGATATTGTTGCATTGCACTAATAACTAGTTTAAGAACTGTGTAGCTATTTTCTCTTTTAACAGTTTGTTGTGTTCTACATACTTGTCTGCTCTGTTAGCAGCTTGGTGCTTTTACTGTTTGTATTTTGTCTCTTGCATTTAGATTTGATTGTTGTGTTGCGTAATTTCATAGAGTGATCTCTCTGCTATTACAGGCCAAAAGGACCCTTCTTATGAGACATGAGGCTGAGCTTAAGTCCAATGCATATTGGCTTGGCTTGCTTGCTCACTTGCAAGCTCCTTCTGTTCCAAGGAAGGTAAAGTGAATATCTTTGAAGCATTCTGCATTCACTACCAAACCCAAAGTGCAGTTTCTATGTCCTTATTTGAGAGACACTGTTTAATTTTGAAATGTAAAATTTAATTGATTAACTCTTCTTATTCATTACTTGTGTTTTTTCTTGTCTTGTTTCAGGATATCTCATGCATTAAAGATCTCATTTCATTATATGAAGCTGCCACTATTGAGGACATATATATCGCCTACGAACAGTTGAAAATAGATGAACATAATTTGTATTCATGCATTGGAGTTGCTGGGACTCAGTCTGGAGAGGAGATGATTGGTAAATGTCAATCCTAGATCAATTCATTTTAACCCCCTGTTAGTCCCGTTTCTTGTTCCTTTAATAGATGTAAAATGGAATTTGTGGGTAAGGACAGCAATATTTTGTTCCTAGTGCTGAAATATTTTTGAGTCTTCATCTACAGTTGAGTTCTTTGAAGTGTAATTTTTCTGGAACTTTTGAATCCTTTTATGAAATCTTTTCCATTCTCCTAGGATACCCGCACGGTAATGCATTTGTTTTCCCTCTATAAGTTTTTTTTTACTTCCATAGAAAAAAAGTAGTACATTTTAGTTGCATGTCTTAAGTATGTAAATCCTGTTTTGCCAGGGTTTCCCTTCACCCAACTTGCATCATTTATATGATCAAACATTTATTAGTTCCGTCAGAAGTTCTCATTTGGTTGACTCACTCTATGCAGCATCCTTAGAAGAGGAAGTAAACAATGATGGTATTCAGGGAATAATACCTGCAGGGCGTGGTTTGTCTACAATGACACGGCCAACAACTTGAGCTTCCTGACTCTCATTGTCATTGCCTGCAGTGATACCTTGTTCAAAGTTAAAGGTACCAATCTTGTTGGTGTAACTGTAATTATTGTCTAGTAATTTCCCTTTCAGACGGGCATTTGTAGCGTATTTGAAATTGTTAGGAATGCTCTGAAAGCTATCGAGGTTTCAGTCTCAAGCCACCAAGCCAAGAAAGAAATAGTTTTTTTTCTACTCTCTTCATGTATACCTTTGGCAGATGAGGAATCAAGAAAGAGATTCTTTGATGTCTTACTACAGTTTGACCTAGAATTAATAGCTTGAGATGAGCAACAGGAGGCATGTTTTCTGAATCAGCAGAAGCAACCAATAGGTTCTTGAGTTGCAAATGAAATAAGTTTGGTTGCTTCTTGAGTTGCAAATGAACTAAGTTGAAACTTTTTCATCTAAATTCGAACAAATATAGAACCAGAATGGATGGTTTTATATTTATCACCGGTTCTTCTTCCCAAACCAAATTATTCTAAAAGCCTCCTCTTGAAAATGTATATTAAGATCTTCTATTGGCACTAACAGTAGGGAAATCCCAAATAGTTGTAGTAAGGGTGGGCAAAAATCCCTACTAAATCTAAACTGTGAGCTTATTCTTGACATTTTTATTTGCATATCCTCCACCAAGATTTTTAATTGGCCTTTGTACTGAACCAGTATGTTCTATCTGTGCATTCGTTCACGCTCCTCATCTGCTATGCTAACGAGAGGTGAACTGATTTTGTAGAGCCTCAATGCCCTCCTTAGATGATGCGGATGCAGTGGTGAAAGTCTTTGGCAGAGAGAGTTAGTAAAGCTGAAACTCGAGCCCAGTTTTTCACTTCAGTGTTCTAGAATGTCAAAGACCGCCCAGATAGTGGTTTGATTTATATTCATTCTTTATTCTCCTCTCCTTATATAACGTTCAGGTAGTAGTATACAGGCACGATTAATGCAATTTTATGAATTCAATCACTGGGAGTGGAAACAATACGACATGCTGTACAGGTGCTGTTCCATAGCCTTTGACTGCATTATTTTTCTTTATAGGTTACATAGACCTCAATTATTTTTTGTTGTAAATTTATGGAAATTTTTGAGACTGTAGATTGATATTTGATAACATAAAAAATCTTATTGGATAATCAAGTTACTAATGGCATGAATTTTGTGTATTCAAACTTAGTTATTGCCATGTTTTTTCTATATCGGAAATGTGTGAAATCCCTTTGGTTCGGTACTCGTTCCATGTACAACTTCAGCTGCATGAATTTCTTGCATCTATAGAAGAGTCAGTAACATGTTTTGACAACTTATTTCTGCAGTCACAAAAGTTTATTGAATTTTCGAACCGGGGTGTTAGTTTTTGAATGGCCGTGGTATTCATGTTAATCCGTTGTTGCCTCCTGGCCTGGGTGCAAATGATACCTAGGTTTTCAAGAGCACTTTGTTGTAGGTTCTCTATTTTCGGGTTGGTTGATTGAGGTTTTGAACTGGACCACTGTAAATTGACAGAGGAAGTGTATACTATGAATAAGAATTGTGAAAATGCCACCGTCATTCTTGAGAAATTAAGTAGCAAGTTACCGACACCAGGGCTGCTCAACGGTTTCTCACAACCGAGAAACTGAAATCCGAAACCGTAATTTTTGCTTGTTCGGTTTCGGTTTTTCAGTTTCGGTTAGTGAAAAATCGAAATAAATTATGGTTCGGTTTGGGATGTTAAAATTAACCGAACTAACTGAAATTTTGAGTTGGTATATAAGCAATAATTTTTCCTAAATTGCTTCCCTAATCCCTCCCATTCCCGACTCCTCTCTCGTTTCTCACTCTTTTCACTCTGCCATCTCCAACTCTACTCCCCCGACTTGCCTTGCCTTGCCTCCACCACCCACCGACCACCGCCTCCTCCACCACCACCAGCCACCCACCGCCTCCTCCACTGTCCACAACCGCTTCTCGATCCTCTCTCATCTCCCTCTCGATCGCTCGCTCATTCTCTCTCGCACCCTCAAGCTCGATCGATTTGCCTCCTCCACTGCCCACAGCCGCTTCTCCTCCACCAAGACCACCAGCCACCGCCTCAATCTCCCTCAATCTCGTTTAGATTGGTAAGTTTTCTCTAATTTCTTAAAAACCCTAATTAGTTCTCAACCCTAATTTTGAAATTAATTGTGAATTAAATTAGATTTGGTTACTTGTTTGCTGGGCATTTTATTGTCTTGTTTATTTGATTGAGAATGAGCATTCAATAATTGGTTGATTGAGAATGAAACGTTTCCAGCTTATGTTCTAGGTCTTCTGCTTTTTATTTATTTATGTTTTGCTGCTTATGTTTACAGCTTAGCAATTATTGAATGCTCATGTTTCAATTATATCTCTAAAAGTAATCTAATTGGCAATTTTCAAATTTAATTTGGCTGAGTTCTACAATCCATTGTGAGATTGTTTTCTGGACCAGAGAGGCTTCCTCTCCTTAGAAGGTATGCTATACACAAAACGTTTTCCAACTTTCCTTGTGGATGGAAATTCTTTGAAGACTTAAATTTTATTACATTACTGCGATTTACTGTTATGATGTTATTGCTGTATGGCCATCATCATGGCATCTCAAGGTTTTAGCTGTGTGGTTAGTAATGCAACTATTAGAGCTTCATATTGCTATGTCCAGTCATCTTGAGCCACTGTCATGTCTGGGCATTTGCATCTATACCATTATTTATCACTTACATTTATCAAAGTGAGTACTGATTTGTTAGACATGGATTGTGCACTTCTTGGTTATACTTGTGTGCTCCAAGATGCAATGCCTTTTTTTAATGTGCTTTACACTTGTTGGATCAAGTTCTTTTGTTTCTTAAAATGCTTAGCAAGATGCTTCTCGACTGTTGCTGGTCTCCAAGATGTGTTGTATCACAGAAACATAGCTTCTTTCAACTATCTCATGATTTAGCAGAACTTTTTTTTCTAGCCATTTTGTCAAATGATACATTGATACTTGAATTTCCTGAAGTCTACTTCATCATTCCTTTCTGATTAACAATTGAAATCTTTTGTTTTGGCTAAGCTCCTAGTTTTGTTGCTGCTTTGGTGTTTTTGTGACGTCACAATTTGAAAATTGAGACATGCTGCAAATTCTTGTTGCTTTGCCCTTCTTCTTTTTTCATTTGAATTTTTTTCTTATTTATCCACGTGTCTAAGTGTCTTTCATATTAAAACAGCAGTAGTTGATTCATATAGGATGGGGTTCTAATCTTGCATTTAATTTCCACAATGAAAACCATAGTCTTGTTTGAATCTTGTTTGCGCCTTTTTATTTTCCAAAACTAGGTAATGTTCATGTTTTTATGATCACCTTCTCATACCTGTTTTTTTATTTCAGATTTATCTAAATGGAGCCTCCTTCCCAAGACATTGTTGTTGCTTCCTCTGCTGCTGCTACTCCCTCAGATGCTACTACTGCTCCCTCAGCTGCTACGGCTCCTGCTCCCACCATAGAGTCCCATGCTCCAGCAATAAAGAAAGCAAAAGGGAGGAAGGCTACTCCAAGATCTGCAGCGTGGCTGCAATTTCACAAATTTGAGACTGAAGATGGTGATCAAAAAGGTAAGTGCAAATTTTGTGGAGCTATAATTGGATGTGACTCAAAAACACATGGTACAGCTGCTTTAAAAAATCATATGAAATGTTGTAAACAAGTGCCACACACATCTGACCCCAATCAAACAGAACTTGATTTGAGTGTAAATGATTATGGGAGTGGGAGTAAGGGTGTAGGATCTTGGAGATTTGACCAAGATGCTTGTATAAAGGCCTTAGGTCAGATGGTAATTGTGGATGAACTTTCTTTTAGCTTTGTTGAGAGGCCTGGTTTTAGAAATTTTATGGTTGTTGCACAAATAGATTTAAGGTGCCTTCGAGGTCAACTATTTCAAGAACTTGTTATCAGCTATATCTTGAAGAGAAAAAAAAATTGGTTAAATTTCTCTCTACAAACTGTCAAAGGGTGTGTATCACCACTGATACTTGGACCTCAATACAAAGAATTAATTATATGTGTGTAACTGCACATTTTATTGACAATGAATGGAGGTTGAACAAAAGAATATTGAATTTTTGCCAATAAGTAGTCATAAGGGTGAAGCAATAGGGAGGGCACTTGAGTTATGTTTGGGAGAGTGGGGGATTGATAAGGTTTTCACGATTACAGTTGATAATGCTAGCTCTAACACTGGGGTGGTTTCACATATTAAGAAAAAAATGGTGCATTAGGGTACTAGCATTTTAGGTGGGGAATTTATGCATGTTAGGTGTATTACTCATATCTTGAATTTAATGGTGCAAAGTGGTCTCAAAACAGTAGGTGATTCTATTTCTAAGATTAGAGAAGTTGTTAGATATATGAGGCAGTCCCCATCTAGGTTAGAGAAGTTTATGGTGTGTACTGAAAAAGAGAAGATTGACACAAACTCCTTTTTGTGCTTGGATGTGTGTACTAGGTGGAATTCCACCTATTTGATGTTGTAAGCTGCTTGTAAGTTTGAAAAGGCATTTGATGCATATGTTCATGTAGATCCATTTTTTTAAATTGAGCTAAGGAAACGGGTGTCAAAGCATGATGAATTAGTTGAGATTGAAGGTTCAGAATCTGAAAATGAAGATGATAACAATTTGGGGGGCTTACCTACTGAAGAGGATTGGGTTGTTGCTAGAAGATTGTGCAAGTTTCTTAAATATTTTTGACTTGACAATTTTTGTGTCTGGGTCAAAGTATGTCACCTCTAATGCTTACTTTGAAGAAGTAACAAATGTTACATATTTGCTGAACAAATGGATCCATAGTAATGACATTGACCTAAGTATTTTAGCTAATTCAATGTATGCAAAGTTCAATAAGTATTGGGGTGATATTGGCAAATTCAATTCTTTATTTTATATTGATGAAGTGCTTGATCCAAGGCACAAAATTGAATTTGTGGAACTTGTATTGGTTGACTTGCATGATGAGATTGTTGGTGAGGGTTTGGGACAGGAGGTGAGGGAGGATATGAAGAGACTTTATATGGCTTATTGTGAGATTTATGATCCCAAAACGAGAATTAATGAGAGCATAGAAACATCAAGAAGTGGCAGTGATATTACAATGCATAATGAAGAGGGGGATGAGTTGAAAAATGAGAGAAAATTAAGATTCAAGAGGTTAAGGTCAGAAGCTGGGGCTTTTAGGAATAGGTCTGAATTAGAGTTGTATTTACAAGAAGATGTTGTCCAAGATGAAGAGGGGTTTTCTATTCTAGATTGGTGGAAGAAACATGCCCCTAGGTATCCAGTTTTGTCAAGAATGGCAAGGGATGTGTTGGCTGTCCCAATTTCCAGGTGTTATTTTTTTTTCATGATTTTTTTTAAAAGGCATATTATTTCGGTTTTTCGGTTTCGTAAAATTTCGGTTCGATTTCGGTTTTCAGTTTTCGGGAATTTGGTTAACCGAAATTCAAAACTTCGGATTTCGGTTTTAGTTTCGGTTAACTGATGAACAACCCTAACCGACACCACTGACACGAGCGGGTTAGAGTGGGTCGATTTAACCTCAACCCGCTCGGGTTGACTTAAATGCAGGTTATGTGGGTTGGTGCGGATTGATCTGCAGGTTTGACAGTTTGCATGGTGTACAACTCTATTGTGTAACTCTAGGAGTAGTGAATAATCTCTCCGCCATAATCGGGAAATAGTCAATTAAGTTGGCGTTTAGTATGAATTCTCTTTCTTTACTAAGCCATCCAAAGAGGAGTCAACTTCAAGAACAAAGCCTTAATCGTGGACTAATTTTGATGTAGGAAGCAAGATTGTCAACCGTTGATTATCAAATCTCGAACAACTATTGAAGAAATAAACAAATCAACCTCCATTATCAAATCTTGAGCAAGAATCCACATGTATTTATCTTGGACTAAATGACGTAGCAAGATTTTCCTTTTGGGTGTAGCTGCGTATCCTTTTCTCAGTTTCACACCATCATACCCATAATATCATCAGGGACGGATCCACTTAAGGGCCAATTTTTTTTTTACCAAGCCCACTAGCCCAGCCACGCCACGCCTCATCCCTCTCCCCTCGACCAAATCCCTAGCCTCTGCTTCTCTTCTTCCCTCTCTCCTCCGGCAAGAAGAACTACTACGCCATCCCTCTCCCTTCCCCCGGCCGTTACTACATCCGCACATTCACCGTCTACGAGAATTACGACGGCAAGTCCAGGTATGTACACCACATTCTTTTAGTCTTATGATTTCCAATTTCTTCCCTATTTGATTTGCTGGATGATAATACTGGCTTTTTGCCTCCTTTTGTATCCCATTAAATGAGCGATTTCGTTTCTTTTTACCTAATTTAGATTAGTTTTGCTATTGGTTTTGTGGTTTAGCTAAATGATAGAGAATTAATATTTGGATTTTGAGGAAATTGTGCTGCAAATCAATGACAGGAAGAGTTGTTCTTAGTTGGATGATAATACTGGCTTGTAGTCGTTGGTCATTGTGAGTGTGTGTAATTCTTTGCACAATTGTTAATGGGAGTTGTTGGCTTGTGTTGCTGAATTGGTTTTGATGGGTTTCAGATGCTTTTTGTTTTCCTTCCCCCATTTTCTGATGCTAAATCACAATGGAAGATCACTTTTTGGACGAGAAATTGCAAGCTTTCGTTAAACAGTTGCTAACTGGAAGTTGGTCTTGCTTCAAAATGGAAGAACCAAATAAAGTGTTGTAGTTTAGGGAAGCATACTTCTTGACCATATTTAAGGCACTTAATGGGAACAGATGGGGACATAGTGTTGACACTGTGTTGTTGAATATTGCATCACGAATCATGATATTGGCATGCTTGCTTCTTCTTTTTCTCTTTCAATCCAAGTCTACAAGTCACGTTTTGTATAAATTTATAGATAAATAGCACTCAGCAGTAGGTAGCTAGCTTCGCTTCTCCAGTTCTCCTTTCCGTCACCACATGACTAATGACTTGAAAATTAATATGCTCATTGTATTAATATTTTTTTTGTAGATATGGACAAATATTTGATTAAACCATCTACTCAAGCACCATCGATATCATCAAATGTTGGTCTAAATGAAAGTGAAGAACGACTTGCGAAGAAGTCGAAGAGATTTTTAGAAGTTAATTTGAAAAATCTTCCTGCTGATCCAGGTATGCGACCTAAAATTTTAGCATACCATCCTAATGATCGGGATCAAATTCGTAGAGCTTATATGTTGAAAGGTCCTTTTCAACCACGAAACATAGAGTTTCCTAAAACATTAATTGGAAGTATTCAACGACGTTTTAATCCTAAATGGTATGATGAATTTGGCAATTGGTTGGAGTATAGTTCGTCCAAAGATGCAGTTTTTTGTTTATGTTGTTATTTAATGGGTTCAGAGAATGGAGACTAAGGAGGGCGTGGTGTTTTTATTTCTATTGGCTTTGACAATTGGAAAGACATGAAAAAATGATTACAGAAACATATTGGGGGTGTTAATAGTAGTCATAATAATGTTTGGAGAAAATGGGAAGCATTGATGAATCAAGAGCAACGTATTGAAGTGGCTCTTTCTCAACAATCTAGTCAAATAAAATAAGATTATCGGATTCAGTTGACTGCAGTAGTTGATTGTATTCGATTTCTACTTCGTCAGGGACTAGCTTTTTGTGGTGATGATGAGTCTGAAGATTCAATTAATAAAGGAAATTTTCTTGAACTTGTACAGTTCCTTGCTAACCGCAATGAGACCATTAGAAATATTTTGAGTCATGCTCGTGGAAATTTTAAGTTGGTAGCACCGAGTATCCAAAAAGAAATTATTAGTGTTGCATCTAGTGAGACTACTAATATTATTCTTGAGGATATTGGAGATGATTTTTTTGCTATTTTAATTGATGAATGTCGTGACATATCAATTAAAGAGCAAATAGGTGTTGTTTTGCGGTATGTGAATAAGAAGGGGCAAATTATTGAACGTTTTCTTAGTCTTGTTCATGTTACTGACACACGTGCTTGCTCTCTTAAGAAAGCCTTGGAGTTTTTATTTGCTAAACATAACTTGAGCTTGTCAAATGTACGTGGGCAAGGTTATGATGGAGCGAGCAACATGCAAGGAGAATTCAATGGTCTTAAAAGTTTGATCTCGAAGGAGAATTTATGTGCATTTTATATTCATTGTTTTGCACACCAACTTCAACTTGCACTTGTTATTGTTGCAAAAAAACAAGTTGCAATTTCATCTTTTTTTAATATGGTTGCTAATGTGTGCAATGTAGTTGGAGCTTCATGCAAAAGGCAAGATGCCATTCGAGGGAAGCAAAAAGATCATGTGGTCGAAGAATTACAAAATGGTGCAATATGTAGTGGAAAAGGTTTGGATCAAGAGAGGGTCATTAAAAGAGCAGGAGATACTCGAGGGGGTTCACATTATGGTATAATACTCAGCTTAATCGGTTTATTCTCTTCAGTGATTGATGTGCTTGAAATGATAGAGGAAGATGGCTTGAAGGTAGATAAAAGAGGAGAAGCATGTGCATTATTGAATACGGTACAATGTTTTGAATTTATATTTTGTTTGCATTTGATGAAGAACATATTAGAAATTACTAATGAATTCTCTCAAGCACTTTAAAGAAAAGATCAAGACATAGTAAATGTTTTAGATTTACTCAAAGTATCTAAGTTGAGACTGCAGTCAATGAGGGATGAAGGTTGGATGTTATTACTTAATGAAGTATCTTTATTTTGTGGCAAACATAATATAAATCTTCCAACTATGAGTGATATGTTTGTTGCCCAAGGTAGACCAAGGCGGAAAGGTGAGCAAATTTCCAATCTACATCATTATCAAGTTGATTTATTTTATCAAGTCATTGATATGCAACTTCATGAGCTCAATAATCGATTTGATGAGAGGAATAGTGAATTACTCCTTTGTGTGACATGTTTAAATCCAAGAGACTCCTTTGTTGCTTTCAATAAGGAGAAATTGTTTCAATTGACTCAATTTTATCCTAATGAGTTTTCTACAATTGATGTTCTTGCTCTTGATAATCAACTTCAGAATTATATTTTGGATATGCGGTCGGATGTTGGATTTTCAAATTTAAAAGGGATTAATGATCTTTCCGAAAAGTTAGTTGAAAGAAGAAATCATATTGTCTATCCATTGGTGTATTTACTCTTGAAGCTAGCTTTGATTTTACCGGTTGTAACTGCGACAGTGGAAAGGACTTTTTCTTATATGAGCATTGTGAAGAATCGACTGCGGAACCGTATGGGAGATGATATGTTAAATGATTGTTTGGTTACTTTTGTTGAAAAAGAAATTTTTGATAGTGTAGAGAATGAGAGAATCATACAACGATATCAAAAAATGAAAACTTGTAGAGTACAATTGTAAAAAGTACGTATATTGTATGAATTATAATGTATAATTAATTTTTTTCTATATTGTCTTTTTATTTATCTTTTTGTTAAGTTTATCTAAATATTTGTTATTTAGTGACGGATACAAATACTCTTAAGCATTTTTTCATTTTTCCATTTTTCCATTTTTTCGTTCAGCTCGTTTATCTTCCTTTAAAATACTCCAACGTCACTGCATATCATAATTAATTTTGTTTCTCTCTAATAAAATGAGTCAGTGTATAAATGCAAAAATTGTACAACCAAGTCGACAAACACATGGAAATTACAAGGTTGTCTAACTTTTGAGGGAAATGGATGGAAACTGGGCAGAATGGTTTGCCATCCTTCTCATTGCATCATTCCTCATCTTTGACACTTCTGGCGTAAAAGGTACTGGAAATGAGACAGATCACCTAGCTTTGCTGGATTTCAAATCAAGAATCATTCACTCCATTTCTGCAATTGGTATGGTGTTCTATGCGGTTGCCTTGATCTGCCATCAAAAGGGGTTACAAGGTTCTCTGTCTCCTTTCATCGGAAACCTGAGTTTCCTGCGCGAGATCAGGCTGCAAAACAACACTCTACAAGGTGAAATCCCACCTCAGGTAGGACATTTGTTCCGGCTTCAACTCCTTCATTTCGGTAACAACTCCCTTGAAGGCACCATCCCATCAAACTTGTCTCACTGCTCCAACCTCATCCACCTTCACTTGTCATTTAACAAACTCGTCGGTAGGATCCCACCTGAACTCGCCTCCTTGTTCAAGCTCAAGCGCCTTTATATCTACCGCGATTATTTGACCGGAGGCATCCCCCCATCTGTAGGCAACTTTAGTTCATTGAAAATCTTGTTTGCTTCAGAAAATGCCTTTGGTGGAACAATTCCTGCCTCGTTAGGGCAGCTGCAGAATTTGTCAATCTTGGGACTAGGTGGAAATAATCTATCAAGTACTGTTCCACCAACTATTTTCAATATTTCTTCCATCACTTCACTGTCCTTGTACGACAACAAACTGAGTGGAACCGTTCCATCAAACATTGGCCTGATGCTACCTAAGCTTCAGATTATACGAGTGTGGGGGAATCAGTTTAGTGGATCCCTTCCTGTCTCGTTATCCAATGCCTCAAATCTCTAAGAACTCGATCTAGGAATGAACAGTTTGGTAGGAAAAGTGAATGTTTATTTTGGTGACATGAAACTGCTTGCTTATCTAAATTTGGATGAAAACATTCTTGGAACCTTACTTAGAAGGCAATGATTTGGATTTTCTTGCATCTTTGGCCAACTGTAGCAACTTGGTAATGCTGCAAATATCCAATAACCGGCTCAGGGGAATGCTGCCTGGTTCGGTGGCGAATCTATCCTCGGGACTCGATTGGTTGGCAATTGAGCTGAATCAAATATATGGAGATCTCCCTTCAGGGCTATCAAATCTTGTTGGCTTAACAAGATTGTTTATGCAAGGTAACCAGTTTACAGGACTTATTCCCACCGAGATCGGTAAGTTTCGGAATTTGGTACGTTTTTTTCTTAGCCACAATAGATTCTCAAGACAAATCCCTTCCTCCATAGGAAACTTGTCATTGCTAACTGAAATTCACTTGGAGCATAATGCATTACATGGCACCATCCCTTCTAGCCTTGGAAACTGCAGCAACTTGAAAATTATTAGCATTTCTCAGAACAACCTCAGTGGACTAATACCTAAGAAACTTTTCTCCATTCCTGACTTGTCTGTTTCCCTCGATCTATCCGAAAACCATCTTGTTGGACCCCTTCCCTTAGAAATAGGTCACTTGTTCAACTTGAATGAGTTAGTTGTATCCCAAAACAAGTTGTCTGGAAATATTCCGAATGAGCTTGGTCAATGCAAAAGCCTTGTAAGTCTTTTCATGGATAACAACAATTTTCAAGGAACCATTCCTCCTTCATTGCATTCTTTGAAAGGTCTTAAATTCTTTGATCCATCTCATAACAATCTCTCTGGAAGAATTCCAGAATATTTAGGCAAATTCGCGTTGGCTTATCTGAATTTGTCTTACAATAACTTTGAGGGTGAGGTTCCTACCAAAGGTGTTTTTGCTAATGTAAGTGCAATATCAGTAGAAGGAAACAGCGGGATTTGTGGAGGCATTTCTGAACTGAAACTTCCTAGATGCAAACATGAAGTATCAAGGGAGCATCATGGACAAAAACTGGGTCTTGCCAAAATAATTGCACCTGTATCAGCAGGTATATTTCTCATTGTTACAGTCCTGTTAGCTATCCTGTCCTGTACTGTAAATTCAGGAGGCAGAGAAAAGGTCAGTCTTCTGAGCAATCTTCTCGGATGGGATCAATGAGGAAACTCTCATACGAAACCATTCTCAAAGCAACAGATGGGTTCTCTTCAACAAATTTAGTTGGTGTTGGAAGCTTTGCATCTGTTTACAAAGGAACTCTCAATCAAGGCGATGGAATCACCGTCGCGATAAAAGTACTCAACCTTCAACAACAAGGAGCTTCTAAAAGCTTTATGGCAGAGTGCAAAGCCCTTCAAAACGTTCACCACCGGAATCTTCTGAAGGTTATAACTTCTTGCTCAAGCATTGATTCCCAAGGGAATGATTTCAAGGCAATAATTTTCGAGTTCATGCCTAATGGAAGTTTAGACAAGTGGCTACATCAAGACTTGGAACGCGGAAACCTGAGCCTTATCCAAAGGATAGACATTGCTATAGATGTTGCCAATGCACTAGACTACCTCCATAACCAATGCCAAGATCCAGTGGTTCATTGCGACCTAAAGCCGAGCAATGTTCTTCTTGATTCGGACATGACTGCTCATGTTGGAGACTTTGGCCTATCAAAATTTAGCTCTACACAGTTAACAAATCAAAATCAAAGCAGCAGCTCATTTGGTGGGAGAGGAACAATTGGGTATACTGCTTCAGGTAGTTTATTAAATGTTAGTTTTTCTTTCTGGTTTCTTCGCCACTTAGCTTTTTGCATGTTTCTCGAAAAGGTTACATTTTATTTATCCCTTTTTTGTGGAGTACAGTGAGGTTTCTACAAACGGGGATGTGTACAGCTATGGGATTCTAGTCCTTGAGATGGTGACAGGAAAACAACCTGTCGATAACATTTTCGGAGAAGGGCTTAACCTTCACAACTTTGCTAAGATGGCCATTATTAATCCTGATCAGGTTGCAAAGATTGTGGATCCATCAATCGTGTTAGATGATCATGGTCCATTTGATGATGATCATAAGATGATGACTTGTCTTGTTTCTTTAGTCAAGATTGGAGTAGCATGTTCCATGGAATCTCCAGAAGATCGAATGAAAATTCCTAATGTTATCAATGAGTTGGAGGAAGTTAGGAATTTCCTTTAAGGAAGGAAGAAATACCCCAAGACCCTCTGGGATGTTTTATTGGTTAATTTAACGTTTTTGTTCTCATCAAATTTTCACGTAGTGGAAAAAAAGTAGCAAATCAATTGTTAATATACTTCTCTGCTATTATGGTAAACGGTAAACCTATGACCATTGACAATATTGACATTAACAGCATGGAATCCGTGTGCTTATAGGAAGGTGAATAACCAAAAACAGAAACAAAGCAAAGCAAAGTCTCTAAAGAACATTTTAACCTCAAAGCTCTCCTGCTGCTGCTTCAACTACCGTCCATTTGAAAGTTTTGATCTAATTTCCTTGAAAACATAGTGAATGAACTCCGTAGAGGAGGGTTCGTTTCCGATCCCATCTTCAATCATAAACGATTTGAATAGCATCTCTGCACCACAAAAAGCATTAAAAAGAAACACAAGAAGCAACAATTAGAACATGTTTTGGTGTTCATTTTCTCAGAAGCAATGCAGACAAACGGAACAAATTAAAGACCTCTTTGGCATACATATGTAACTGAGTTCTGCAGTACCAATATAGTCTGGGGATTTGGTAAAAAATTTATATCCCCTCAATCATAACTTGCTAATTCAAATCCCCAAAATCGTAGGAAGAATGAGGAACGACGCCAATTATCAATTATATATATATATGGTTTTGCAGGGAAGTAAAATCTAATGGGGCTGCTCTGCCTGCTGCTAAGTGAGATACAAGACAAGGGAGAAAGTATCGTGACATGACACTAGAAAGTTACAGTGTGTGTGTGTGTATCAAAGATGGTGATGGTATGAAAAAAGAGGAAATTTGGGCCTTAACAACTAACCTGATAGATCTCCCTTCCTGCAGAACTTTAAACTGCTTGGAAAATATGAAGTCATTAGTAATTAGATAAGTAACAAAAAGATGAACAACATTAGAAATCTGAACCTGAAAGAAAATGCCAGAGTAGGAATGTCATTTATTACCATAAGTAGCTACATCTAAAACACCTTATCCCATAGATCAAATCATTTAGTTTTCTGGAGGATGGATTGTCGTATTGCTGCAACACCAACTGAGTGTACGCAGGGTTAATGTTAGAATTGAAGAAGAGGAAATCTCCTAAAAGCAGAATAAAAGATATATGCCAAAAGCCAAATCCAATAAAGGGAAAACTAACAGCCGAAAAATAATGAGTTGCAAGAATGAAATTAGAAAGTGTGTGGGGCTTCCAGAACAAGGTTGACGGGTACCTGTGTTGAACCACCAATGGAAGATGTGCCAAACAGCTGCTGCAGTAGAAATGGATCCACCGCATCTCCAACATATATGAGAGCATCCTCGCCATTCTCAAGGAGGAAGATCCCATCCTCAGTCACAAGCTCACTAGAAAGAGGAAGCCTTGGGGTATTAAGAGATCCGTCTGCATCCTGCCATATCACCAGGGAATGAAAATCGATTAAGGGCCGCAAAAATAAGACCGAAAAAGTAGACAAAATCTAATCCAGGCTCCATAAATACTACTATACCTGCGAGAGAAGGTGGTGGATAGCCATCATCCTAGGATAAATCAATGGAACAACCAGAGAAATGGGAAGTGCGGACACACGACTTATCCAATAGGATTTGTCATCTACCCATCCGGAACTTTGCAATGTGATACTTTTCGATAGAGCTGAAGTTAAACAGATGCAACAAAGAAAACTGAAACACGTTACCTTCCATTACGGTCCATTTTACGTAGTTTGAAAGAATCCAACAACTGAATGCAAAGGATCAAAGTTAGCTTTCATTGGCAATGAAATGAATCAATTAACTATGCGACAAATATGACGAATAGAATTATGAAAGTAGCACCTAGGCTGACTAGGTAAATTTATCTTGAGTTTGGGCCCCATATTATTAGAAAGACAAGTATACAACAATATGTGGAAAACAAGGAACAGGTTCATGAAAGGTCAGGGGTCGCAAATGTGAAACTTAATTTGCATTATCCGATGGCCACAGGCATCAAGTTCGGAACTTTGTACAATGACATGGAAATTCATACTAGACCCTCCAAATGGTACCTTACTGATGGTGGCACTGAAGTAATATAGCATTATTTTTTGGGGCCTCACCCATCAACTTAAGCTTTTAGGTTGGGTGGCTCCTTGACTGTTGGAACCTGCTAAGCTCTCAGTATGACAGAAAGCTTAACTGTTGTTTCTACAAGGTTCCTACCCTCGAATCAATTATGATTTCCATTTTCTTGATTCTAAAGTACGATACTTATAGAAAAACTAAATTAGATGAAATATTCTTGAATATTGAGGCAAAGTCTTGCAAATTCTCATTCTCCCCACAAGCTTGGTTCAATAATGATATAAGGTAATCCAGTCTAGAATGGCAGAAGGCTGGAAATGGGATACCTAGAATATACAACGGCAGAAGGCTCAGTGTCCGCGGAAGGACTGAAGATCTGGGATCTGACATTGTTGCACATGATTTGTGATAAGAATGCAGAATATTGATGCAACTATCTGTTAATCGCTCACGAACTTGAAGGGGAGAACTTGTGGTAATTTCATTAGCCACTACAAAACAGGGTACAAAAATAAACAATATTTAAGTGCTAATTAAGCTAGTCTAGAGACGAGAAAAGGCTTACAGATTTCATCAAATAAACCCTTTTGGAACCATTGGATATAGAAGTGTCAGAATAGATATGGTGCCAAATCAAGTGCACAATAGTATTACGAATTCCAGGGCGGGTGTGAGTGTGTGTGGGGTTGACGGGGGGTTGAGGATGGGGGATTATATGTTCAGCAATGAAGACGAGCAGTTACATGTTAGGATACACAAACTAAATACCTTTCTTTGAGAAACAAGACAACTGAGTTTCTGCATCAGCAGAATGGAACATATTCTCAAGCGCAGTTGTTGTTGGAAGGGATAAAGTATTTACTCTAATCATTCTTTGGCCATCAATAGTGGTGTAAACAAGGGCACACTGCAAGATATGGAATCATCAAATCCTATAATTAAAACACAGGTTCCAAATCCTTTTGGTTTCAGCATAATAAAATTTCAAAAAATTCTTTATCACGATAAGCACCATTCTTCTCAAGTAACTATGGTTTATCAAAAAATTCTTTATCATGATAAGCGCCATTCTTCACAAATAGTAGCAGAAACCAACCACCACAAGAACACAAAATGGTCCATAGAATTAGAAAACAGCTTTCCTCTGCAAGAAAAAGCCAACTGTTCCAATATATACCCAAATTCTGCACATTAAGGGCAAAAAAAAGTTAATTTGAAACTTAAGTTGCTGCAGCACAACAACAAGGTGCTGTTTAAGAAGAAAAAATGAGGGAAATTTACATATAATAAAACCTTTTACATGGAAAACCTTTTAGATGGCATCAAATTTCCATGAAAACAAGCAAATACTAAAAGTTAAAGAGAGATATTGAATTAAAAATTTGAGGTTCCTAGATAATCCTTTTTACCTGAAAGGAACATTCAGGACCTTTTAATTTGTCATCATGCTTTAGAGTAACCGTAATGGTTTTATCACAATCAATCTGCATGGGAAAGCTAAATTTTATTAGCAATGCAAATGCAAAAGCCACAACAACTTTGATTACTAAGTAAAATTTAGGGTAATGATTTTAGTTTGAAGAAAGATTCTTAAAATCCAAGATTGGCCCGCTTGCTAAGAGGGAAAAGTCAAGAATTGCACCACAAGATTACTGAATAGAAAAACGATACAAACCCCAGCAAATCCAATACAACTTGACTGATCTCGCCAATCAACAAATAAATTTGGGCGGTCCTTGTAAAAGTTTCCCGAGTACTCTTCAACTTGCAGACCCTATAAGGATCAAAATAGTTTTCAGATATGTTAATGCAGTTCAATAGGCAATCTGTAAGGTTCTTGGCATTTACTGAATAAGAGGCTGGAGCCAGAAAGAAGTCTTTTACTAACCGTGCTGCATCTGACACACATTACTCCTTCACTAGCTTGAAGTCTTGTGATATTCCACTTTAGGTCATTGTAAAGCTTAGCAGAGTGTAGATGTGCAGAAAAAGGATAGTAGTAATACATCTGAATGATACAAGTGGAAAACAAATTGCGATTAAATTTGAATTTCCTTTGAGACGTCAATGAATACAATAGTAAACCGTATAACCAACTTGGCAGCCGTGAGTTGAGTGGTTAAACAAACCTGTCCTCCAGTAATTTTAGGAATGACGGAGATGGAGGCCACATCGACGTATGTTTGCGTAGTAAGGAAAATGTCCACTCGAACCTGAGAAGATATCAAACTCAATCCAAGCTGCTAAACAATATGCATCTAACCATAAGCACTTGAAAAATAATACAATAAACAAAAAGAAGTTGCACCTGACACTTGGCCAATTCTATGGCTAATGAATTTAGGAAGTTATTAGCTGGTTGAAGCAATTTCTGGGATGCCTAGTAAAATATCATAAAGAGAACACTCTGATGAAAACAGTTCAACATTATAAATTAAAGACATCGATCCCAACAAAGAAGATTAAGAGGGAAAATTGTCAGGATCTCAACCACTTGAAACACAAAAAAGAGAGAGAAGTATATGCTTTAGTTGAAGCAAGCCACACCAATCCCACAAAAACAATAGTA
The DNA here is from genome assembly GCA_963691705.1 of Viola odorata. Lineage (NCBI taxonomy): Eukaryota > Viridiplantae > Streptophyta > Magnoliopsida > Malpighiales > Violaceae > Viola > Viola odorata. The sequence continues at coordinate 33,338,432 of OY829541.1, forward strand.
CATGGTTATCTTGAAACCCAACCCGAAACAAACAACACTAGAAAAGAAAAGTATTTATGCATACCTTTTCCCTAGAGGAGTCAGTAAGGCATTCATCTTGTCTAACTGAAAGAGCTCCAACACCAATTGAAGGCAACACTGTGCAACAACTCTCTCGTCATGAATTTAAATTTTAAAGTACCAGTACTAAAATGAAACAATCTTAAAGCAACCCCAAAACCCAAGCAATTAAAAAGAAAAACTAACTTGGACATTGCAAATGCCACACCATGCTAATAGAACATGGTAATTCAGAATTGCTCTAAATTGTGTAAGCTCTTAGTCTGTCGTTGAGCACAATAAACTTTACACAGGCCCACACACAAATTGTCATAGTTTACTCTTCAAGAAATAACATTTTTAAGGCAATATCAATTAGCGAATTACAACATAGAGTTGAATCAGGTAAAAAAGAGCAGAAGAACATGGGCAATAGCAGTTGCTCATGGCCAGTAAAGTAAAATCAGAGACAAGGGTTTGACCATAGTAAGAATTGAGTGATAAATTTTGCAAACTTGCCTGACTGAAATACAAGAATCTTTCCACCAGTCGTCTCCAATAATAAACATCCAGCCTGAAAAGAAAAAAAATAGAATGCATCTGTCAACAAATATTTCCTCAACAAAAGTCACGATAAGAATGTGCTTTTCTTCACTGGTACACCTACAAGGCCATGCCATTTTATGAAGAGCTCATAGATAAGAAAATCTTGATTAGATCTAGATGTGACTTGTAATTTCACATAAATTCACCATGCGTGAATTGCATCAAATAGAATAAAAATAACATTAACCTTTAAAAGAATGGCATACCTTAACTGCAGCTCCGAAAGCTGAATCAAAAGAATTACTACCCTCAAACATGCTAGGAATATTCTCCAGCACTTCCTCCAAACATTGGTGCCACTGTTTCATCAAAGAAAAGTACCACCAACATAAGAAAATGAGAAATAATAAGTTTGTCTGATCTCTTTAATCAATCAGCTTCTATAAAACACAAAGAAACTTTAAAGCTAACCTCTGAAAGATTAACTATGACATCTGTGGGAAGTGGGGTGAAAACATCTTCTGTGTCAGAAAAAATGAGCATCACTGGCTGCAAAAAAATATTAAACAAAAATTTTATCACACAAGACTAAATATTAATTTTGAAGTTGAGACTTTGCGAGAATATGCAACTTCAACTGAATAAAGGGTCTTCTAACCACATTTCAGGACTACAACTTTACTTTCAAATTTATTTGGCTATACACAAATGTCAAGGCATTTGAGACTTAAGATTCAGATGTGTCAATAACCTCTGTTCTTGCAGTTAAAGGGGAACTAGAAGTGCTGGAAATAAAACTCTTCAAAATGCTCTGAGACAGGTTGTAATAAATAATAAAGCAATTGCAACTAGAGGAAAAATGCAATTTTCCATTACTATGCGGTCTATAACATATCGCTATCATATAAGACACGATTTATGGGATTTTCCCCTAATAATAGCTAGTAAATTTGCATTACGCAGTAAAAGATGTAACAAAGAAGCGTAAAACCGTGTACCATGTCAAAAGTACAATCCAAAAAATATATATTTAAAAAAATCAGAAACGTTTGTAAGATTTCAAGTTACCTGCTTTGAAGTACGCTTGAGCTTGTAAAACTGAATGGAACGACTATATGTTATAAGACCAACCATAGTCTGAGGCCCTTCCTGCAACAAGTACACTAAAAAACTTGAAGCGATCTCTTGTGAGTGATGGTGGATATAGGCAACAGTTCCAACTGAGTGCATTTGTTTGTCTAATTAAGATCATAAGATTCCAAGAGAGATTACTTGTGATTAGCAGGCTGAACCTAGATAGGAAGTTGAAAAGAAGTTACACTATAGTAATCACCATGAAAAGGAAAATCTCAACGGTTCATATGGACAGTTTTTTCCACTTTTAGGTTTTACCAACTAACAAACTAGCTAATGTTACACCAAGGTTTTGGCTTTCAATTAAAAATCAGTTCTTCAAGCAGTTTAAGTTTCAAATACTTGCAGCATCAGGGCAAGTTTGAACTTGTAAATATATGTGCTTGTGACAATGAAATTGAATTTATAAATTATAACACTTCCATCCACACTTCACAACTGTAAGGGTGTACATGAAATTAAAGGTTGCGGGTCATAGCTAACAGGCTGAGCATCAACTAGTTCAGAATAAGCTGCAATGAGCCGTGTTGAGTATTCATAACTTGTAAAGAATTTTCAAATCCCGTCTCATAAAATCCAACACAGCAACTCACTTGACCTTTGACTCCCTCAAAATAATGTTTTAGCTAAAAACTTAAAAAAACACATTAAACTTACAGGTAGATCTCCAATGACTTGTTTAATTGCACTGCATGCAGCTGCAGTAGCACCAGTGTTCAAAGCGTCTATGGATATATCAATGAGGAAGACATACACACCATGCACAGGATCACGAATCTGAAAATAGATGGTTCAAATAAAAATCACATGCAGTAATTAATAAAATTAGATATTGAAACTACCATGACAATTCACAATAAATGAATCACCATAAGAAGATAATAACAGAACAAGCTGTCTACTACACCCAACAATCCCAGAAGAGCACCATAACTATGAAAGAATTGTCAAAAAATTACTGATTCTTTGCTTGTGAAGTAATAACAATGTTACTTTCCTGATTTGCAACTTCTAAATGCACAAGTGATCCGAAATAGTGTCTAGTAAATTAGCACCCATTTCCGTCACATTGCATCCGGAAAGTGATACAACGTCAATTTAGCTCATTAGCATTATATGGTCATAGAATTGCTACTCTCATGCAAGTACCCATGTACACAACTTTAAGTAGGATTTGTCACTTACTAGACTGAATTCTCAGTATTTTCTCTTCCTGAGGGGAAGGAGCAAAAAGGGTGCCTAGTTGAAAACCAACCAGTGAATTTCAGTTACTTAAATCACATGAGAAAAGAATTAACAGTTACCCATGCACTACATTATCAGGGTTAGAGGAATGAAATTCTCGGTCAAAATGTTCAATTTCAAGCAGTACGGACCATAATTTGCGTCACTTGATGCAAAGAAAGCTTAATCAATATTGACATATTTGCATTGATCTATTTTTTTTAACTAAATTCAATGCCCTGTTGAGAGAAATAAAGTTGAGAAAATGAATATTAATCTCCATAGCAGTTAGCTCAACTGACCATGTAGTCTTTCGTTGCAACAAATTCAACCGTTCCATTATACAACTCAGGCCTTTTATCAGCATCATTATGCATACCATCCATCCCCAAGTTCCAGCAGTAGTGACGAGTTTCATTAACAAATCCTAAGAGTTAAGAGGAAAACCATCAATCCATATGTGGTGCAGTACGGAAATGAACTTTATGGTTAAAATTGACTCAACTGAGGCTTATAATCTTTGCTAAGTTCACACGTTGGATTTTACTTTCATGTGTAGAGAAAGTTAGAAGTAGATTGCACATAAAATAAAACTTTAAATTCTGGGGAAAACTGGTTGCTGTTATGATTAAGTGAGATCTTTTCGTATCAATAGTATTTTTCTTTTTAAGGTAATCATGGATGGAACAAAGTAATAAAGAAAATGTTGTGAAAGAGATGGGCTACAGCTAGAGGATGAAATGAAAACTCTGCCATATACAAATGCATAGAAACTCTGGCAACAAGCACCAAGTCTGATATATTAAAATAGTGGATTAGAAGGTTTAATCACTCGTCCACGCTTATGACAACAATGGGGTGTAGCCACATACCGCATAAGTTGCAAATGAAATGAGTCCCTCGATTAGTGAATTTCATAAAAGGGTTAATGTAGGCCTTGCAAAGATTGCATCTGACGGGACCACTTTCTCCAAAATCCACAACCTACAGATGCAGTAACTTATTAGATTTTCCAGAAACATCTATGCTGTCAGATAACATATACCAAAAAGTACAAGCCCCAGCTTATACCTCCTGTCAACTAACATATCAAACAAAGAAATAGAAACGGGAAGAAAGACATAAAAGGGAAAAGGAAAGAAACGTTTTCTAGGTGGTTGAAGCAAAAGGCATGTACTGGTATTCAGCTAAAAAGACCAACCATGGTTAAATGAACAATTCAACACTCCAACTTCTATGATTGCAAACCTCATGATAAACATGCATAAAATCTGGAAGCATGAAGAAAGAAAAGTAAAGTACACAAACTAAAAGAGACATATATTACTTGTACAGGCTCCTCGGATGGGTGAGGAAGAGCTAATGGTTGTATTATCAAAGACAATGGCATGCACGATGCCTTCAAGAGATCATTGGTGCACGGAACCTGTTAAATAAAGTTAGTAGTAATGTTAACAAATCTTCTTTCCACTCCTTCGAATTTCTGAAGCAAGGGACAGGCATACACAGTTCAAATGCTTTAATTTGACCTGATTCATAGTGCACCTCATGTGAGATGGGCTGCAATTGCCAACCTTCAAAGGAGTATAAAAACTTTAAGTTATGATCAGTGTGTTGCTAAGAGAGCTAAAAATGACAAAGAAAGAACATAAAGTAAGAAGTAAAATCAATATTTTTCAGTTACATCCTAAGGGAGGAGGAAGCATACTGAGACGGGGCTGTAAAGGATGTTTTGGCATGTTTCATGCATGACTACTGATGTGGAATTATGGGTTGGATGAGGCAATCCACTTGATTCAATATTTTCATCAGGCCCAACAAATGGCATGCAACTCATAGATACAAATTGATCTGAACCAATTGCTGTTGGTGCAGTCATTGTAGGTGTAGGACTGGTTCTTGGGAATACCATCAACAAACGATGAAAACATTTCTTTATATGAAAAATGTCATATCAGGCAGTTAATTCTAAATTGTCAATTGATACAATTATCAACAACCATTTACCAATACAAATAGGCTGCCACTGAACTATCTCATGTATGCTGGGGTTGAAACAGAAAAGCTATACTTCTTCCTAACATATACTAACTGTAGTAAATAGAAACGCGAAGTGAAGCTCAATACTGTAAATCATTGCATTCACTCACTTGGTGCAAAGGTCGCACTGGCCAAGTTTGAGATGGACTTCCACCAACAACATCATGCTGAACATATTGACTTGGCACCATATTCGGGTGGCCAATTGGAGACCAAGGACCTGGTTGACCTGATGAAGGCAGCATGCCTGGTGCTTGTAGTCCTAACACAGAGACATCTCTTGAGACTCCAGTATCCAAAATCAAAGATCTGGCCACAGGTGGCTGAACTGGTGTTCTATCCAAATGGCCCAGTGGCATTCCAAGTCTAGCCATCCTAGGCTCTGGAATCTACAAAACAGAAAATAATAATGACAATAAATTAGCCCCCTCTTGAACTCCAAAAGCAATACCAGAACTAACAATACTACCATTACTAGCAAGCACAAGATTCTCTGACATATATGAGATACAACATCACCTCTGTACATCCAATTCAAAGTTTCTTGAACATCAAGCAACTAAAAGAGACTCACACATTACAAAAGTAACAACTATAAATAACTGATATGTGTAATGAGACGCGTAATTTACCCATGCACACAATAACAAGTTCACAAGAAATCACTCCAAGAACGCATACACAGTACAGATCAAAACTATCAAAAGTTAATCCTACATTTACTTGACCACGAGCACGAGCATTCAAGATCAACACAAGAAAGCACAAGAAAACCAAACCCTAACATAAAACTCACAAGTGGACGCCTCAACGACGCCGGCAACGCCCCAGGCGGCCGTCTTGGACCAACAGGACCAGCATAAGGACTATGAAAAGGCGGATTGGAGTTGTGGTGGCGCACATCAGTAACCGGAGGAGGAGGAGCAGCCATCAACGGCCGGTGACTGTGACTGACATTTTGGAGAGTAGCGTTGTTAGTGAAATCAGTGCAGAGAGACGATTCAAGATCAATCTCCGAATCACCATTTGTAGCGTCATTTTGTTCACCATTTACAACAGTGCCACTGTCGCCTCTGTTGCCAAACCGCAACTTTGGTACCAACGATGATGCTGACACCATTGATGTGAAGGTCGCTTTAGCTTCTCAACGGCGGAGAGAGAGAAAAAGAAGGCTTACACTTTTTTATTTTTTATTTTATTTTTCAGAAAATTTTCCAGAACTATACTGGCCTACTACTTGCAGCAGCAGCAGCTGCTATATAAACGTTTCCTGAATTGTTGAAGTAGTTGAAGTTGAGAACAAAAGTAGAGTGACGTATCGGTCAGTTACGGGAGATGATATGGCTGCTTGTGAGTGGATTGTGAGGTGGTGAGCGTAATCGCTTAGTGCGGAGGATAATGTAGATTGGACAAATCGGCATGCATGTACTTGTGCTGATCATTGACTTATTCTGGAAAATAAATTGACTAATGGGCCCGCGCAAAACGTGGTATAATTAATATTGCATCCGGTAATTTTTTTCAGTTGTTTTTAGCGAAAATATTGTAATTAAAAATTAAAGAAAAATAGGTAATTAAATTATTTTTCTGTTAAAGAATATTGTCAACCGAAATATAATTCTATTTATTTTTCACTTCTATTTACTTCCTATAAGTTATTCAAATCTTACTAGCTACTTATAATTAATTAGTTTTTAGTTGATACTCCCTCCGTTTAAAATTACTTGACCCGATGAGAGAAAACACAAGTTTTAAGAAAAGTGGAGTCGTGTCAGACAATCAGAAAATTATTTGTGCTCAAGAGTGTCAACTATGTTATCTCTTGGTCGGAATCACTTTCCGGCGTTCATCTGTTCTCACCGCCCCCACAGAAAGGAGCGGAAGGCCGTCTCGAGTTAAGAGCAGGTGGAACGACGCGATTTCAACCAGCCACGCGCCGCCAATCGCCGACGAAGCTTCCGGGGCTCCTTTCCACACGCCGGCGCGTGGGAACACGTCCGACCACCGTTGCCGCCGTCGTCACCTGGGTTTGACTCGTCTCGTCTCGTCATTTTCGGCACGAATCTATGGTCGCCTTGATTTTTCTCTGCTTATTTGTTGAAGAAAAAGATGAAAGGGAGATGAAGAAGAGAGAGGGAGAAGACGGAGAGAGAGAATGTCAGACACTCTGCACCCAAGGACAACCACGTATGATGTACTGTTTCGTTTCACTCTTTTGCCCCTGTATGACACACAATTTAATAAGCGAACGACATGTCGTTCAAGGGGCATTTTTGTCAAAAAAATTATAAATGGCACAATTGACAAAGGCGTCAATTAATTGCCAACTTTAATTTTTACTCTTTGGGCGACAACTAATTATAGATGGAGGGAGTATATATTATATTTTACAAACATAACATAAGAAACAATAGCTTATAATAAAATAGTAATTACAACCCAAGAAGTAATAATTACTTGAGCACCAACATTTTAGTTAATAAAGATTTTAATTTTTTTCACTGATATTGCATTTAATTATTAATTAGTTAATTTTGATTAAGGCCTCTTGTATTATTTTTTAAAACAGAAATCTTCTATAACTTTTAGAAACTTAATTCCGCTTCCACTGTACTAAAGGTCAACGACAAAAGCAGAGATTCTGTTAATTTTGACTAACAGACCGTTACTTCTTACCTACTACAACAATTTTTTTTCTTTTCTTTTTGTTGTTTTTGCTGTTTTTTATGAGGTACTCCCTCCGTTCTTTTTTATTTGACGAGGAGGGAGGGTTCACACAGATTAAGAAAACTGTCCGTTTTCTGTGCATGTCAGCAAAGTATCTGTGGGCCAAGGGCACACGTCAAAATGAAATCGTTTGTCAACGTTGTTGTTGCTGCTCGGAATCAATTCCCGACCTTTCCTATTCTCACCACCCCCACAGAAAGGAGCGGACGGTCGTCTCGAGTCGGGAGCAGGTAGAACGATGTCATTCTGATCAGCCACGCGCCGCCAATCGCCGATGACGCTTCCGCCACTGCTTTCCACGCGCCGGCGCGTGGAGGCGCGTCCGACCATCGTTGCCGCCCCCGTGACTTGGGTTCTCCTCGCCTTGTAATTTTCAACAAGAATCTATGGTTGCCTTCTTGATCTCTGGTCATTTCCGGCAAGAAAAATATGAAACAGATCCGAGGAAGAGAGAAGGAGAAGATGGACTGTGTGTCAAAGCCTCTGTTTTCAAATTTAAAATCCGGCCCCATACTTTTCACTTTTCACTCTTTTGCCCTCGTATGACATGCAGTTTAGTGAGGAATGACATGTCATTTAAGGGCATTTTTGTCAAAAAAAATATAAATGGGTAGAATTGCCAAAGGGCGTCAATTAAAAAAAACCAACATTTTTGGACTAAAACGTCAAATATTTCAGGACAGAGGGAGTAGGATTTAAGAGTGCCACCAGATTGAAACGCAGATACCACACAGGAGGAGCTTGTTGGAAAATCAGGTTGGTTCTTGGACTTCAATTTTGATGCATCTTTTATTACACCAATAAACTAATAAAAAAAATTACTATTAGAGATTTCATATGGAATGACCCAAGAATAAAATAACAACACAAATCAAGCGAATACTTTTACAGATAGAATTAGGTTTCGAATTCTAATTACCTTACAAATATATTACAATAGTGAAGACTGTGTCAAATAGAGATTTCTTGTGTAAAGACCATCCTTAGAGATGCTATTTGGGTTGCGGTTTTCTCTCATATCAGAAACTTTAACTGATCAAGCAAATACAAACGACCAAGAAATTGTGAGATCAAATGACGTATAAACAAAACAAAAACAAAGAATCGTATTATTATTACAAGAACGTGAATCCATAATTACTTTGTTTTGATATTCTAATTAAACCAAGAAAACTAAAGAAAACCCAAATCTTGAATTATTATCATTTAAAGAAAGAAAAGTACAGAAATTAAGTTAATTAACTCGTTACCTGCAACTTCTTGGCCTCCATAAACTCCATAATGGACAACGGTGTCCGTTCCTGTTCCTATTTCTTTCTTAAGCACAAGCTTTCCGGTATCCAGGTCCTTCGGCTCCGGCTCTTACTCCGATTGGAATTTCTTACGCAACGATGTGTCGTTGTGACACCTTACTTCCTCTCCTCATTGATGCGATCCTTGTTTGTAAAGGAGACGTAACACCAATGTTGATCTTTGTTCAAGACGGGATTTCCCTGCGGAATGGATAACTTTCTTAAGCAATTAAGCCTGTTGATCGCTAAGCATCAACCAACCTAACTCGAATAAGGAAGGATCTTAATCGAATCGCTAAGCCGATGTTAGCTTTCATTTGGGACAAGATTCAGCTCATTTGGCCCAGTGGTTTGAATGTTATGTACGTAAATATTATGGTGCGCAGTCTGTGCGCGAGACAACATACAACTTGAAGTTTCGGCCCAAACCTTGGCCCGATGATGGAGAACTCGACATGAGCTGCTGGAATGTATTTAAATATATTTATATTTACTTTAATTAGTTTCCTTAATTAATTAGTTAAATAATGGCAACAACCTTTGTTTCCATTTATTTAATTAATTAGTTAATCAGTTTATTTAAATTAGTTAATTAAGTCAATTACCTTATTTAGAACTCCTACTTCTATTACTATTAGGGTTTCCTTGTAACTTTATATAAGGAGCCGCTTGGCCTCCTTAGAAACTTGGCTGATTATTTATAAAGATATTTTCTTATATTCTCTGCCCTTTTTGCGTTCAACAACGAATGAACCTTGTTCTTCTTGAGTCTTGTAAGCTTGAGTCGTTCCAAGTAAAACCTGAAATTACTTCCATTAATTGTCTGTTCTAGGTTGATATCCGCAAGGGATATAGACTTAGCGATTCGATTAAGACCGATCTTGTATATGTTCTGGATATGTTATTGACGCCGTTCTTCCAAGGGTTAACTCGGATGGATGTCAAACCTTGCGCTAGGTTCCTCCAAGCCACCTTCCATGTCATCCTATGCGTGAAGACTTGATCAAGCAGCGTCTCCTGCCTTGTCTCCATGTATAGAGGTTGTATTAACCTCACTGGGGTTAACCATGGGGCTAGGATCGTATCACTCGTTGTCATCATCATCATCGTGTTCAATCCTTCTACAGTCTCTGCTATGATTATAGTTTTGTTTCTTGAAGCTGTGTAGTAGGTACGTACTCTTTCTTTGAAAGATTTCTAAAACTTTGTACCAAAAGAATTAGAGAAAATAATAAAGCAATATCCTAATATATATATAGTCTTGGTATGTCGGTTGTGTCGTGTGCTCTTTTTACAGATGTGCACGAAAACGCAATCCATGGGGGATTCCTGAATATAAAAATAAAACAAAGCTATAAACCGGGTAAAAATATTCATTAGCCCATGCATACCGCGTTGGACCACACAAGAATTCCACCGCCTATCTCCTTGTTATTTCAACTCCCACTCCGACTAGGAAACCTGATAGTATAGATTAAGAAGACGCTTTATCAACTCTGATATCCGGTTTCTTTCCTTTCCTAAGCGTTTCAAATCCTTTCTTCGATTTCCTTTTCCCTGTTCATAGCCATGCTTATCTTGAGCCGTCGTTTTTAGTGATGCAAGTTTTCACAACTCAACTTTTCCTTCTTTTTCTTCTCTGCTGATATTTTCAAGTTTCAACCATGAGAACTCTCGGTTACCACTTTCTTCCCAATAAAAAAGAGCTCGTCTTGTATCTTCAAAAGAAAATTAGAGAAGATGTCGATGGTCAAACAGTGCCAGAGATTGATATCTATGGTGATAAAAAACCATGGGAATTGTTCGATAAGGATGTGAAAAAAGATTATTACGTGTTCACCAAATTGAAAAAGAAGAGCAAAAGTGCTCGTAGAATCGATAGAACAGCCGGTTCCGCAACATGGAAAGAGTGGCAAACAAAAGATAAAGACAAGAATAATATTCCGTGGACTGGAAAAGAATTTTTTTTCGAGCCGGAGAAGAAGAAGACAGAACCTTCTCATGGCAGCTGTGGTAACGGGCACTGGATCATGTACGAATATTCACTACCCGTGGATGGTGGTAAGGTATGCATATGCGCATGTATTTCGTGTTTTTTTTTTATCGATCGATTGTCCGGTGTCGTTCTTGCATGTTTTTGGTTTATGCGAGTAATATTTTTTTATTTATTTATGTATTGATTGATATGATCGTTTATTTATTTATTAGGACCGAAGTCCGTTCGATCAATTCTTTTCTTTTCAAGCTTGTTTAATTAGCAGTAGTATGATCATGAATTAGATGATGTTTCCATGTTTTCTTTAAATTTCAGGTATACTCTCTCTCCAGATTAAAGATTTATCAATTCTTCTTCTTCTTTTTTGTTTCCTATTACCACAAGGATTAGGTATCTCCGATTAAAGATTTATCAATACTTTTTTTAATCTTATTTTCGTTTCCTATTACCATAAGGATTAGGGTTTTTGTCAATCCAATGCTATTCTATCCTTTTTAATGGATTTTTATGTGCCACATGTTAATTTTCTTCCTCTTCATGTTTCAGCCCAATGACTACGTGATCTGTAAAATCAAGAACAAGTATGCTTCCGAAGTGGATTACGGGTCAGATGGGCTGGAAGGCATCGGACGCTTCTTGGCCCAAATTAGATTCCTGGACCAACAAGCTGTGGAAAACCAAGACAAAGCAGTTAACAGTTGCAACAAAAGAAAGTTGCATGCAGAGGAAGAAGGACAGCAACAACTGCAAAAGAAGAAGCGGACAAGCAACAACTACAGTCTTCAGCGTAGCAACCACGAGACGAACTCTTACTTAGCTCCTCCGAAGGACCCAGTTGTGACGATACAGTTTGCAGAACAAGTTCAGCAGCAACTATAATCTTGGGTGGGGCAATGGCGACTCGAACACTCTCTTACCTCTTCTGGTGGATCCAGTCGCGACACTGATGTCAACGGAAGAATGTCTTCAGCAGTTAGAAATGCAGACAACCAGCAATACCAGCAATGGCAACACAAACTTTTTCTCAGCTTCTTCTGTGGATCCAATCGCAAAGCAACGCTAATGGGCAACGTGAACTTTTTCTCATCTCCAGCAACTGTTCCATTCGCATCGCCAGTGTTTGCAGAAGAAGATCAACAACAGCTAAAGATGTAGACAAGCAACAGCAACAGCGACAACTTCCAGTGCGGAAATGGTGAGGGGAACTTTTCCGTTGCTCCTCCAATGGACCCAACAGCGACACCAATGCTTGCAGCGGAGCAGCCTTTTGTGCCTGGTTTCATGGAACAATTGGGTGCAATTCTCCCATCTCTTTGGACAGAAAATGAACATCTAACAGAAAGCACCTCTGCTACTTACTATCAGCAGACGTTCGATGACCTGCCGGATTTCTACTTCACAGTCACAGACCCTCAGAATCCCAACAACACTTGATGGAAAGTTACTGAAACCAAGCAGAATCCTTGTATACATTCTTTTGTTTGAATTTCAAGCTGTGACAATTCATGGATCTTTTGATGGAAAGTTTAGGTCGTTTGTCGTGCATAGGTGTGATGTTGATTTAGGCTGAATTGTCAGTGCAATTGATACTATAGCTAATTTGAGTTTGTAATGACACATGAAAATAAATAGTCTTTGATTAAAGAAAAGGAATTTGGTATTGATGGCACAATTCTGCTAATATTGACATTTCTTCACTTTAATAGAAAGACCCAACTAAACAATAACAAGAACTACCCACAAGGCCATGGTTATCAATTGACTAAATCAAGCCAGAATAACATTTATTGATACTATTATCATCAAGAGCATATTTGCATTCAGCTGTAAGATCACAAAATCCAGTAATATGTTAATATCAGAATTATTAATAAAAGTATCAATATTGGTATTAAAAAATAACATTTTTTTGAAAAATTGGTAAGCATGAGTGAAAATAAGTTATTTTACATGGGAAAATACTAAAATATTCTTTTATTAGTATTTTGGTAAAAAAAAAAAGGACTTTGCATCAAACATAATCACAAGCTTCAAAATTGAAAACTAAGAGATACATAGTAAATTGTACTTCATCATCATTGTTCTTGTTTTGTTCATCATTATTTTTGTTTGAAAAAGAGTAAAAAGGGGGAAATAATTAAAACAAAAAATTTGGAACAAGTTATTGGTTTTGAGAAATAACATAGAGAAAAGATTCCAAGCAAAGACTTCGGCAAACAATCAGATTTGGTTGATTATTAATTGAATTTGTCTGAATCCAAATATCACTAAATTATTTTAGTTTTACGTAATTCGGTTAGAGATAAAAAAGATCATATCCAATCCGAAATCAACCTAAATTGAATTGAATGCGACCCATATCCTGCTCATCTCTCTTACCTATTAGGAAGACAAAAGGTTTCGTTTTTAAGTTAATTAATTATAAATAAATTCTAATTGTAATAACGGGAGTGGTCATTTTAGATGGTAATAAGTTTATGTTGGGGAGAGACTCTCTTTTTGGGTCACAGCTAGGAAAGACATCAATTCAATTCTTTTCTGCATGTTGTGCGTACTTTTTCTTTGACCATATCCTTCCCTTCTGCGAATTACTACTAGCTAGTACCAAACAAAATAGGTTCCCTTTTTTAAATAAAAAAAAATAGACCAACTCCCATCAGTGACGGATCCACTTGAGAGAGGGGTGGGCAAATGCCCCCCTAAGCCCATACCCAAAAAAAATTCTACCAAGCCTAATCCCAAAAAAAATTCTAGTATTTCTAGTATTTCATAGAAAATTCAGCTGCCCTTTCCTGTATAGAGTCATTTGGTCTCTAGAAATAAAGGGCATCCCCTTTGAATATGTAGAAGATCTCTTAAATAAAAGTCATTTGCTACTAAAATCCAACCCTGTTCATAAGAAGATCCCAGTCCTTGTTCATAGCGGAAAACCAATATGTGAATCCTTGGTAATTAACACCAGAAAGATGGGAAATATTGTAACATGAAACCATTACACCACCACGAGACATTTAAGTTACTAAGTTAGGGAGACCAACTAACTTCTTTAAGCTTACACCAGATAAATTGCCTTACTTGTTTATCTTTTTGTTAAGTTTATTTAAATTTTTGTTCAATTTTTCGTTTAGCTCGTTTGCTTTCTTTTTAAAATACTCAAAAAAAAAATTTGGGGGCAACCCCGCCCCCCAGGAAATAATTCCTGGATCCGTCACTGACTCCCATAAAAAGAAAATTGAAAAAGAAAAATATTTCTCTCAAAATTTGGATAAAGTACGTAAAAACCTCTATAATGTACAAAATGTCTCATTTAATTTTTAATAATTTTAAATTTTGAAATGCCAACTCTACAGTTTCATAACTTTAAAAAAAAACATAAAATGGAATTTTGAGTTCACATGGATGCAGGAACCGCATGATCATAGTTTTCCAACGGTGAGAACAAGTTATTGTCAATCTATTAACTTAATTTACTTATTTTTCTAGGAAAAAGGGTAAAATACACCCCTACATTTGTATCATAGGTTAAGATAAGTCACTACATTTGTAATTGAGTCAAATAAGCCACTGCATTTGTATCACATGTCAGGATAAGCCACTATATTTGTAATTGAGTCAAATAAGCCACTGCATTTGCCAATTTGATCTACATTAGCCACTCATCCCTAAAAATAGTTATACCTTGTTTGGATATATCATAAGAATATGCTTACATGGTATTCTTTTTTAAATGACATGACATAAAAACCATGACCAACACTCATTTTTACAATTGAAAAATAAAAAGTTGGATCTCAAAAATAAATAAAATTGAGTGCACAAAAATAGTGGTTTATTTTTTGATCTTACTCGATGTTTTATCGCTAAAAAAATGAATATTATTTTGATCTCGCTCGATTTTTTATTTTTGAATATTTTGATTCAACGTTTTATTTTTCTATTGCAAAAATGAATGTTGAGCATGATTTTTATGCCATGTCATTTAAAAAAAAAAATACTATGTAATCATAGTCTTATGATGTATCCAAACAAGGTATAAGAGATGAGTGGCTAATATAGATCAAATGGATAAATGCAGTGGCTTATTTGGCTCAATTACAAATGTAGTGGCTTATCTTGACATATGATACAAATATAGTGGTTTATCTTGACATGTGATACAAATGCAGTGGCTTATTTGACTCAATTACAAATGTAGTGGCTTATCTTGACCTATGATACAAATGCAGGGGTGTATCTTACCCTTTTTCCTATTTTTCTATTTTATTAATGATTAAAGAGAGAGTACTAAATTAATGAATAAAGATAAATTTCAAGTAGTATTAAAAATTATTAATTAAATAATAAAAATGGTAAGCAAAAATCACTAAATTTGTTAGGTATAATAATGTAAACAAGAAATTGATGACACGTTGCAAAACTCACACTATTTGTCATTAATTAACAAGAAATTAATGACACAGTCACACTATAATTAAGGTTAGTTTGCAAAGATCACTTAATTTGTTAGACATGTAATTAAACAAGAAATCGATGACACTGACACTAAAAAGCTTAGTTTGGAGTACTATTGAAAGCTTATGTTTAATTCAGTTTCTATTCTTTTATGTTTGCAGAACCTTACTCTACTTTTTATATTTGATACTCTTTTCTTTTTTCCACCATGAGTTCTAATCGTCGTCCTCATTAGGGGTGTGCGTTCGGATTTCGGATCGGAATCCGACGAGTTCGGATCGGATTTTTTCGGATTCGAATTTTTTCGGATCGGATTTTTTTGGATTTTTTGACAGAGAATCCGAAACCAATCCGACACCTTCAGTTTCGGATCGGTTCGGTCGGATTTTCGGATTTTTGGATTTTTTTCAGATTTTCGATCGTAATTGTAAATAATCATGCATACGAATAGATAATAATTAAAATACAATGACGAACACGTTTTTCATGGTTTTAATTAAAAGCCCACTTTCTCATTTTTTTGTTGTTGGGCGGAGCCCAACTCTCCTTTATTTTCCTTCTCTTTTTCGTTCACTCTCTTCTCTTTTTTTTCTTTATTTTTCTTTTCTTTGTTATTGGGCCGTAGCCCAACTTTCTTTTCTTATTTTTTCTTCCTTCTTTCATTCCTTTCTTCTATTCCCAATTCCCTTCTCTGTTTCTTCTATTTTTTCTTCTTCTATTCCCAATTCCCTTCTCTGCTTCTTTTATTTCTTCTCTTTTCTTTTTTTAATTTGGATGATGAGCAACGAGGGAGATCCGGCGATGGTGGTGTTGGGTTGAGGGGAGAGGATGCGGCGGTGTGGTGTTGGAGCAGCGGGATCGGCTGTAGCGATTGTTGCGTCGTGGCTGGGCGGTGGACTGGTGGCTGCTGGGTGACTTTTGGTGAGTGAGTCGGTGACACTTGACAGAGAGGCACAAGGATTGGGTTGGGGTTGGGGACAGACAAAGGTTGGCTGCGTTTGCGGGTTGGGTTGGGGATTAGGATTTAGGACATTAGGTAAACTGAAAATGAATTAGGGTTGGGACTTGGGTGGGTGGGAGTCGGGCCGGATCATTTAACCATTTGGCTTATCGGAATCCGACGGATTCCGATAATCCGACCGTCGGAATCCGAAACTGATCGGATTTCGACTGCCTCCTCCGAACCGGATCCGAAAATGGTGCGGATCGGATCGGATGGGTGAGTTCGGATCGGTCGGATCCTCCGATCCGAGCTCACCCCTAGTCCTCATCCTCAATCCGATATCCTTTTAATTTACACAACTTAGAGTTTGATCCTGATCGTAAATGGCAAAATAGGAATCCACCAAATAATTGAGTTCCACCAAAAAATATATCTTTACCTCAACTTTGGAGTATGTTAACTAGGTATCAACACTATCTTCTTTTCATTATTAGGGAAATGCTAGGTAGGGGACAAGTAGTGATAGTTCACAATCCTCAAATCCAGAAAATCCTGTCACTTTTAAATTCTTCCAAAGAAGGAGGTCAGTGAAGATGATAGAAGTTTTGATCTCATTTTAACTATCGAGAACAAAAGTATAACTATTAGAATAAGGTGGGAGGACTTATCCCTACTAGGTTATAGAAATAGGACTTGTGATTGGATATGTTTTCAAGGGGATGAAAAATATTTTAATCATTTTCATCCCCTTTGAAAACATATCCAATTACCGGTCCCATTTGTATAACCTAGTAGGTATAAGTCCTCCCACGCTATTCGTTATACTTTTGTTCTCAACACTTAAAATGAGATCAAAACTTCTATCATCTTCACCGGTCTCTCTCTTTGGAAGAATTCGAAAGTGAGCGGGATTTTCTGGATCATAAGGGTTGTGAACTATCACTACTTATCATCTAACTAGTATTTCCCTAATGAAAAGAAGATAGCATTGATATCCAGTTAACATGCCCCAAAGGTGAGGTGAACACATATTTTCTGATGGAATCCAATTATTTGGTGGATTCCAATTTTGTCAGTCACGATCAGGGTTAAATTTTAAGTTGTGTAAATTAAGGAGATATCGAGGACGAAGACGACGACAATTAGAACTTATGGTGGAAAAAGGAAAAAAGTATGACTAACTAAAGAGACATAAAAAAATTAGTTTTTTTTTAAAGTTAACTATTAAGTTATTAACCGTTTTATCCCCAAACCAAACATTCCCTAAGGCCCTTTTGGTAAGGATTAGAAAACGAGGGTTAAATGTTATAGGGTTAATTGTTTAGGGATGAAGTGTTATATGTAGGTTTAAAAGTTATTATGAGATTAAAAATTTAAAGTGTTAACTAGTTAATGGGCGAGCGTGAACGGTCAATAAATGTTAATTTAATTATTATTACTCATGTATTATTAAAAAAAATCATGAATAATACGGTAAAGTAATTATTTTCTACAATTTTTCAAGCAAAAAAAACTAATAACATCTTTTTAGAAGAAAATAATATTAGTTAGTTGTTACATTATATAGTTTAACTATTAAGCTATTTAAATCAATTCGTACTATACAAATTATGTAATCTTAGTAGGTAATGTATATAATTATGAAAGTTAATAAAATGAAAATAAAATAAGATAAGTAATACCAAACCTAATCCCCAGGTTGAGCGGTGGACCGACTAGAGCGTGAGCTCGTGCCAGAGAAAAAAATATAAGAAATATCTATCTGCTCATCTCTCTCTTTGGTCGATCATTTCCATTGGCCGCCTTCACCTACCGGAACAAAACCGAACAATTAAAAAAACAAAACTTGGGTTTTCCTCCCATTCTCTCCGCCGCTTGTCAAATTTGTGAGATGTCGGAGAAGTTCTCGCCGACGCTGCGGATTGGAGATCTGAGCGATTTCATAGCGCCGTCTCAGGCTTGCGTTGTCTCGTTGAAAGCCAACTCCAAAAAAATTGATAAACCCCAGGTTCCTTTTCTTTTGATCTCCTGTGCATCTTCTTTCTCTTCATCTTGATATACCAGCTTCCTTTTCTTCGTTCATCCGTATAGTTATCTGTCTTTTCTTTTTCTTCAAATGCTCAGGTTTCAGTTGCTAACAGAAAACAGCAGCAGCAAACTGAGCCAGTTAAAATCTCGCTCAAGGACTGCTTGGCTTGCAGGTAACCCAATTATTCCCACTTCTATTTCAAGTGCTCTATTAATTATTTGAGATTGATTGATGTTATTTTCTTGTGGAAATGAAGCGGATGCATTACATCAGCAGAGACTGTTATGCTGGAGAAGCAAAGTTTGGATGAATTCCTCTCTAATCTCCAAAAAGGAAAACCCATTATTGTCTCTCTCTCCCCGCAGTCTAGAACTTCCCTCGCTGCGTATTTTGGCCTATCTCATCTTCAGGTAGGTACCGCTCTGCTCACTACTTGCAACCTCAGATAGAATGATTACCCAAATTGTTTTGAGTTTGAAGTTTCTTTTTTCTTCGTAATTGTTAGGTTTTTAAGAAGCTGACCACATTTTTCAAGACTTTGGGTGTGAAGGCTGTGTTCGATACAAGTTGTAGCAGGGACTTGACACTTGTTGAAACTTGTAATGAGTTCATTAGTCGGTACAATCAAAGGAAATCCAATAGTGATGAAACATCCAAATCATTCTTGCCTATGCTTTCCTCTGCTTGTCCAGGTTAATTTCTTTACTCATACCACTGCACCATTTCTATTGTATTTGCTCCCTTAGTCAACTTGTTCTTCACACGTCGTTCTGGAGAGTGTATACATAGATGGAGTTTTGTTCTATTAACATTTTTTTGTGATTGCAGGTTGGATATGCTATGCTGAAAAGCAATTAGGATCATATATTCTTCCTTATATATCTTCCGTGAAGAGTCCACAGCAAACAATTGGTGCTACAATTAAGCATCACATATGTAAATCATTGGGTCTCAGGTAATCAGTAATATTTTCTTTTTCAATTTTTGCTTTCTTGCTTTGCGATTCTCACACAAGCTTGCTCCCTTTATAAATCACTGGTTTAGACGCGGTTACATCTCTTGAGCATTATTGTTTTTGGAGAGAACTATCCATTGAACCACCTAGTGTCCTGAAGAAACCTTTACAGTTGTGCTGTCTGAATTTAAACAACCGTTTGTCTAATACTCCACTTCATCCTTTTCTCTTTAAGGTGTCGCTTCTTAAATAATAATTGTCGGGACATAATAAAATTTATTGGGACTATTCCCACCGTCATTTTTATCTCCAAGCCCTTTGCTTCCTGACCTGCCAAATCAAGAAAGATGCAGAAGGGAGGAAGGATAAAAAGACAATATTGTATATGTTATGTCATGGGCAGTTTTGTGTAGGTTTAATTTTTATATTTTTATTATTTGTCTTTTATCTTCCAGTTGTCTTTTCCAATGGTGATCCCATGTATCTGAACAATTTCTTTGTCATTGGTGGTATCTCATCTAGGTTTATCTTCAGTTGCTAGTTTAAGGTTCTTTGTACTTTGGTTTCCTATGTTGTTTTGGAGTGGGAAAGTCGATAAATGATTTAAGACACTCTTTGTTTCAGTTCATTTCCATTTATACATTATTTAACAAGTTGGAATTGTTTAAATAGGCCTCATGAGGTTCACCATGTGACTGTGATGCCTTGTTATGACAAGAAGCTTGAGGCTGTGAGGGATGATTTTGCCTTTGAAGTAGAATCTGAAGGAGATAATAATGAGGATAGTCTCAGGGTTATGGAAGTAGATTCAGTTTTGACATCCGGTGAAGTTCTAGATCTATTAAAGGTTAGGCTGTTTTGCAACTGTGGTACTTTGTTGTTTTATCCTTGTAATGGTGGAAACATTTACTTGCAAAGTTTTGCAAGCTGTTACTTATCCATAATAATTTCCCCACCAATATTGTGCAGTTGAAAGCAGTAGATTTTGAAGCCTTAGAAGAATCAACTCTTGATGGAATGTAAGTTTCAAGTTAGCTTATGAGCTGCGGTGAACTTTCTAAGGTCATCTCATGTGGCAGAGTGATTAATACAGAAGTTCAATATTGCAGGTTGACTAACATAAATGAAGAAGGCCTTCTCTATGGAGTGGCTGGAGGCTCGGGGGGCTATGCTGAAACCGTGTTCCGTCACACTGCCAAAATGCTATTTGGAAGGGAGATAAGGGGCCCTTTGGCTTTCAAAACTATAAGGAATACAAATTTCTGTGAAGTCGCTCTAGAAGTAAGCTGCACTCTTTCTGATTGGCCTGTGATATATGGTGCCAGTTTGGTCCTGGGCTCTATATATAGCACTCTTGACTTTATCCTCAGTCTGGATGTCATTAACAGAAGATAAGCTTCACATCTAGATACCCATTATTCTCAACCCCTCCCCCATGCTTTTCTTTTAGTTGTGTCAAAGTGAACCCGTCTTTTCAGTTTGGCAAACCACATGTTTTTGTTCATCTGAGTTCTATGCTTTCTCCACACAGTTTTTATTCATAACCAAAATCACAACCAGACTAAGGAAAGGAGCTGGTAGGTGCAGGGATGCATTTCATTACTTTGTTTGTTCTGACGTCAGTAATATATTCTGCCATTATGTATTGTAGGTGGATGGAAAAACTGTGTTGAAATTTGCAATATGTTATGGTTTCCAGAACCTGCAAAATATTGTAAGGAAAGTTAAGATGGGAAAATGTGATTATGATTTCGTGGAGGTTATGGCATGCCCATCAGGTGATGATTTCTTTCCCGTCTCCTTGTAAAAGTAATAGATTTAGTCGCATGCGGTTTTGTTGAAACATGGTTGGCCTTCAACATCCAACTAGAAATTGGTGAGTGCATTAACTGTGAGCCTGTCTTGCTAAACAGGTTGTTTGAATGGTGGAGGTCAAATCAAGCCAAAACCAGGGCAATCTCCTAGGGATTTGCTTCAAACGTTGGAAACCATCTATGCTGAAAATGTGAGACTTCTTTTTTATTATAACACTTAAAATTAGCATTTTAATGTAGGAGCTCATGTCTAGTGTGTTTTTGGCATCACAATTTTCTTAAGCCTATTATTTTAATTCACGAGTTCCATGAGTACTTATGGTCCTTAGCCTCCTATATCTTTACTCGTGGTGCTGCCTTTACCGTGAGGACGTGGTCAATTCCCCCTCTTAATAAAAAAAGAGAGGCTAATTCAGAAATTTTAGGACTAGGTATTGTGGGTCTTTGTGACTAATTTAGAAATTTGGTTTTGAGCTTTCCTTATACATGCACCAATGACATGGCCTCTCTTTCAAGGAGTAGTTGTTGGCGTGAGGTTCCTGGAGAGTTGAAAATGGTATAACTCTAATTAAGATGTCTGAAACTTGAAGCACACTAAACATGACAGTAGCTTGATGATGTTAAAATGAATGTGATCACCAGCACTTCAAGTCTCTGACTCTAAATGACTATGCTGTGAAGCCTTCCCTTATGCCACTAGAAAGACTCAGTGATTTTGATGTGTTTGCATGATCTTCCCTGTTATCTTTATTTTTGCATTATTGTCTGCTGTTATCAATTCATTATCTACTGCATGATTTGTTATGCTACCAACTATCGTTTGCTGATTTGTAGGTTTTGGTAGCAGATCCTTTTGAGAATCATATTGTAAAGCGTTTATATCATGAGTGGCTTGGAGAACCTGGTTCAGAGAAAGCCAAAAGGCATATGCACACAGAATACCATCCTATTGTAAAAAGCATAACTGCACAGTTGCATAACTGGTAACTTACCTATAGCTTCGACTCTCAACTGCTGTTCCCACTCGAAGGCTGCAGCTCCCTTTGCTTACTTCTACGGGGTTTTTGCTTTCTCCAAGGAATAATCTCTCTCAGACATTCTACCCTTCATCTCTGACCAAATACTTGTTTATTGAACTGCATTTCGCTGATACGAGCCTTATGAAGAAGTGGATACCGGCAGGAAAATAGAGTTACAGTTTTGTTAGGGCTTTGTACGGACATACTTCACGAAGGAAAGCACAATTTTGGTAGAATCTACAGATACGATGTTTCATCTTTTTCACTGTGTATATGTTGACCTCTAGCACGTGGCATAAACTTTTCTGATGATTTATCATACTGTTGTATTTGTGCCTCTTTTCTGTCTTGTATTCGTTCTCCTATTATTTTTTATTTATGTACTCTCCTGTTTTGAAACTCCTATTTTTTTCTAAATTTTAAAATTAATCATTTTATTTGCTGCCACTCAGTGTTTTTGGAACCGGACCGGATAGCGAACCGGAAATAGAAATTTTATGGTTCGATCGGGTTCAACCGGAAAAAAACTGGATTGAACCATTGGATCGTTTTGAACCGGACACACATTGAACTGTTCAATCTTAGATAATTTAACCGAATTGAACCGGCTGGTTTTTAAATTCTGATAGGCTGACTCATGCCTGGCCCATCAAATTTTCAAAAAAAAAAAAAAAAAATAACCAAAACCAAAATGGCGTCTTTTTGGTCAAACTAAAACCGCGAGACACATCAAATTTTCCATTTTTTAATAAAAATTAATAAAAAAATAAATTAAAAAATATTAAAAAATCAAAACGACACCGTTTTGGATTTTGGGTTCAAAACAGTGTCGTTTTGCATTGAACCAGCCGGGTTGCTATCGAACAGGCCAATTCGTTGGTTGTCAAAAAACCGGCCGGTTCGACCGGTCCAACCCGGGTCATATGCATTTCTGTCCGATAGGCCGAATCAGACCGAAAACCCAAAAAATTCAGTTGAACCGGACCGAACCGGCCGGTCCGGTCCGGTTCCAAAAACACTGCTGCCACTAACCGATGTGTCAATGATATGTTAAAATATGATTGATGTTTATCCTTTTTAATTATATTATATTTTTATTTTTATTTAAATAAATAATTATCAAAAGTATGTGAAGATGACACATATATTTTAAGTATAAAAGTTAAAAAAGTGTTAAAAGTTGCAATTTTAATTTTTATATTTTGTATTCAAAGAATCACTTTCCTCCTTTAGAAGAAAATGGAAGGGTCATGAAAAAGTGGATTTTTAGGAATCCAGTTTTGTTATGTCAATCTTAATAAAATTTGAAATTTTAGTTTTTTGAATTACTCTCTCAATGATTCCGTTAACCAAATGCTACCTATATTATATAAAAAAATACAATAATTTTAAACAGTACAAAATCAAATTTTATGATTTCTTAAAATTGCAATTTTGACATTTTTAAGGGTTAGATACTAAAAGAAAATTAGTAAACAAATAATTGAAGATCACATCACGGGAAATAAATGAAGATAATGGAAAAAAAATTATCAAAAAAGAAAAAATCAAAAGAAAATCCAAAAAATATAAATCAACCAATTTATTTTTATTGTCAAACTCTACCATATATAATACATTTTCTCCCCAATTTTCAAATATTCTATAACTTCTTGCATTTTTACCATTTTTTTACACTTTAACTTTTAAATAAAGTCAAAATTGCAATTTGTAAGAAATTATGACCTCATGTTGCATGTTCTATAATCACTCAGTAAAGTCGCCCTTTGAATCTTTAAAATTATCATATATATATATAAATTGGTTGTCTTTGATAAGATATTTTAGGGTGTGTTTCGATTCTATTTGACTTCTACGAAAAAGTCTAGAGATATATCAATATTATTGTGTAGATGGAAATTATACTTTTTTGGAGAAAAGTTTGATACAAATTCGTCTTTTGTTAAAAAGAATTGGAGGAAATGGAAATGATTTGATAGAGTAATTAAATGAGTTAAGGGATATTTTAATGAATTAAGATGATTAGTTTAGTGATTATATGAAATTGAAATCGCTGGGTTGAATTAGTATATGATTGTGTTCAACTTAAAAGTACGTGTGATTTAATAATTACGTAAAAAAATCCATCGAATTCAAGTATAATGTATTCTACTTAGAATATACTCCGATCATTTTTTTCTAAAAGTGTGTTTAAATTGGGGTTAAATTAGAAGTTAACAGTTTAACTCTTTCCTGTTAAGCCAGGGATTAATCAAATCATGAGAGAATTTCTAGGCAAAAAGCACTAGGTTTCACATTCATGATGCACATGAACACATTTGTAGTCTAATAATGTTAAGCAAAGAACATAACCTAAATAAAATCATGAATAGTTGGGTGCACAGAAATCAAACCATGGGCACTGCGGGAGAGAATACAGTGGCCAAGAATAAAATCAAAATGACAGTAAATTACGCTTACCATTTTGACTGCCGGAGAGAACTTTTTCTTAGATTAAAGGTGAACTCTTATAGAGTGAAGGCTTAATAGCTTTGCTCAAAATTATGATACTAACTTTAGTTCTAAATTCTAATGTCTATTAATTTATGATTGAAGATTCCGAGGACCATGATCGATAATGTGGAGGTCATAAATTATGTTGGTTAGAAACAGTGACGGATCCAGGATTTGTATTCAGGGGATGCGGAGGTTCGGGGGCACTGCCCCCGAATATTTTTTTGTGTGAGTATTTTTAAAGGGAAGGCAAGCGAATTGAACGAAAAATTGAAAAAATGCTTAAGAGTATTTGTATCCGTCACTAAATAACAAATATTTAGATAAACTTAACAAAAAGATAAATAAGAAGACAATATAGAAAAAAATTAATTATACATTAGAATTCATACAATATATGTACTTTTTATAATTGTTCTCTACGAGTTTTCATTTTTTGATATCCTTGTATGATTCTCTCATTCTCTACACTATCAAAATTTTCTTTTTCAACAAAAGTAATCAAACAATCATTTAACATATCATCTCCCATATGGTTCCGCAGTCGATTCTTCACAATGCTCATATAAGAAAAAGTCCTTTCCACTGTCACAACTGCAACTAGTAAAATCAAAGCTAGTTTCAAGAGTAAATACACCAATGGATAGACAATATGCTTTCTTCTTTCAACTAACTTTTCGGAAAGATCATTAATCCCTTTCAAATTTGAAAATCCAACATCCGACCGCATATCCAAAATATAATTCTCAAGTTGATTATCAAGAGTAAGAACATCAATTGTAGAAAACTTATTAGAATAAAATTGAGTCAATTGAAGCAATTTCTCCTTATTGAAAGCAACAAAGGAGTCTCTTGGATTTAAACATGCCACACAAACGAGTAATTCACTATTCCTCTCATCAAATCGATTATTGAGCTCATGAAGTTGCATATCAATGACTTGATAAAACAAATCAACTTGATAATGATGTAGATTGGAAATTTGCTCACATTTCCGCCTTGGTCTACCTTGGGCAACAAACATATCACTCATAGTTGGAAGATTTATATATGTTTGCCACAAAATAAAGATACTTCATTAAGTAATAACATCCAACATTCATCCCTCATTAACTGCAGTCTCAACTTGGATACTTTGAGTAAATCTAAATGATTGAATGCCATAATGTCTAATTAATCATCTCATTTTCCTATTATTATGGATGATGATACTACTTATTATGGCTATTTCTACTCCTTTTTGCAGGTTAATTGGTTTACACATAGATTGAGAGAAAAGGAATGAATTAGCCATGAAGAGAGCATGAAATCGGGAAGAGAAGTAATTCTGGGCAGTATTCAACATTCCAAGTTAGTGTGCAAAAAGCTGAATATTAACACATGTTATGCATTCATCCAGCAAGGAAATTCAAAGCCAATGGGCTTGGGCCCATGATGAGAAGAAGGAGGCGTATGCTACCATGTGAAAGAAATTGAACTTATTAATTAGTTGAAACATAATTTTAATAATTAGTTTAATAATTAATTAAATCCTATTTTATAGGATTTTAATTGGTTTAGGTTTATTATTTAAAAAGACCTACCTGGGAACAGAACAGCATCTCTTCTTCCCTTGAACTATTGACGGCTACTGTTCTTATTCTATCTATTTTATTTCTTCTTCTTTCTTTGATTTAATTAATTCATGCATAATAATTGCTTGCTTTAATTATGTCTTGTTCTAGCTAAGTTATCTATTCTTGGTAAAGGCTCGAGGGTTATGATTCATATGTTGTGAGATCAAATTAAGCTTCATAAAATCCAAGTTTGTATTTCTATTCTTTTTATTTAAATGTCAATTTGTTCATATTTTGGTTAAGAGTAGCTAACTTGATTTTAAATATGAATGATTACATCTTTTCTTAGAAACGTTGGATTCTACATCGTTGATAGGAATCTGTAGGTAACTAATTAGTGTAAGAGCTAATTTAAAAAGGGTAGAATCCGGTTTATAGGAGTAGAAGAAATTCTCTTCTAGATCGGGAAATGTCTCTCCCCGTGTTTAATCAACCCTTCAATTAAACTTTATTAGGAGTACCGCCTTAAAGTTATTGAACGGTTAGGGATCCTAGTAGGAGTACCGCCTTAGGAATCTTGAGTAGGACGAGAGCAGGAGACTCAGAGTACCGCTGGTCTCTATAGCTTTTCTATTAAATTTGGTTTTGAAAACACTTGCATCAATGATCGACATTTATGAATCGTGACCCGAAAAGAGTCTTTATCGGGAATTTACCATCATCTGAGTTCATCTAATCATCATTTATTTACTGTTTTTATTCTCTCTGTTTATTAATTTAATTGCAACACAAAAATCCCACTCATTGGTTTTTACCACTGTTACAATTCTGGTCTTTTATAGAAATTATTATTGTCCTGAAATTCCTGTGGTTCGATCCTTTTACCACTTGCTACAGTTTTAATTAATTGTGCATGGTGAATTGTATGATTTATTTTTGTTGGTTTCGGCACTCATCACTAAAGCATTTACTAGGTCTTGATCTTTTTTTTGAAGTGCTTGAGAGAATTCATTAGTAATTCCTAATATATTTTTCATCAAATGCAAACAAAATATAAATTCAAAATATTGTACCGTATTCAATAATGCACATGCGTCTCCTCTTTTATCTACGTTCAAGCCATCTTCCTCTATCATTTCAAGAACATCAATCACTGAAGAGAATAAACCGATTAAGCTGAGCATTATACCATAATGTGAACCCCTCGAGTATCTCCTGCTCTTTTAATGGCCCTCTCTTGATTCAAACCTTTTCCACTACATATTGCACCATTTTGTAATTCTTCGACCACATGATCTTTTTGATTCCCTCGAATGACATCTTGCCTTTTGCATGAAGCTCCAACTATATTGCACACATTAGCAACTATATTAAAAAAATATGAAATTGCAACTTGTTTTTTTGCAACAATAACAAGTGCAAGTTGAAGTTGGTGTGCAAAACAATGAATATAAAATGCACATGAATTCTCCTTCAAGATCAAACTTTTAAGACCATTGAATTCTCCTTGCATGTTGCTCACTCCATCATAACCTTGCCCACGTACCTTTGACAAGCTCAAGTTATGTTTAGCAAATAAAAACTCCAAGGCTTTCTTAAGAGAGCAAGCACGTGTGTCAGTAACATGAACAAGACTAAGAAAACGTTCAATAATTTGCCCCTTCTTATTCACATACCGCAAAACAACACCCATTTGCTCTTTAATTGATATGTCACGACATTCATCAATTAAAATAGCAAAAAAATCATCTCCAATATCCTCAAGAATAATATTAGTAGTCTCACTAGATTCAACACTAATAATTTCTTTTTGGATACTCGGTGCTACCAACTTAAAATTTCCACGAGCATGACTCAAAACATTTCTAATGGTCTCATTGCGGTTAGCAAGGAACTGTACAAGTTCAAGAAAATTTCCTTTATTAATTGAATCTTCAGACTCATCATCACCACAAAAAGCTAGTCCCTGAAGAAGTAGAAATCGAGTACAATCAACTATTGCAGTCAACTGAATCCGATAATCTTATTTTATTGGGGAAATAGTTTTTACCACCCCTGAACTATCGTCGAAAGTCAAAAACCTCCCCTGAACTTCATTTTTTGAAATTCGCCCCCTTGGACTATTGTTTTTGGGCAAAAAGCCCCTTCAATGCACATTTTTACAATTTTAAAAAAATTATAAAAAATCTTAAAAAAATGTAAAAATTCACGAAAAAATGTAATTAACTTAAAAATCAAGAAACATTGTCAAAAATTCCAAGAATTCACAAAAAAATTGATTTAATTATGGACAGAAGGGGTTTTTTGCCCGAAAACAATAGTCCAGGGGGGTGAATTTCAAAAAATGAAATTCAGGGGAGGTTTTTGATTTTCGACGATAGTTCAGGGGTGGTAAAAACTATTTCTCCTATTTTATTTGACTAGATTGTTGAGAAAGAGCCACTTCAATACGTTGCTCTTGATTCATCAATGCTTCACATTTTCTCCAAACATTATTATGACTACTATTAACACCGCCAATATATTTCTGTAATCATTTTTTCATGTCTTTCCAATTGTCAAAGCCAGTAGAAATAAAAACACCACTTCCTCCTTGGTCTCCATTCTCTGAACCCATCAAATAACAACATAAACAAAAAACTGCATTTTTGACGAACTATACTCCAACCAATTACCAAATTCATCATACCATTTATGATTAAAACCTCGTTGAATACCTCTGATTGACGTTTATTTTCATGTATTTTTACCATCTAAAACCACCTTGGTTATGGTAAAAGCAATCTCTTTCACGTCATATTGTGGTCTTTTGAAGGAAATCTCAACCAAGAGAAGAATTGAAGGAAACGGGTGCCTTGAGCAACAAAGTGACAATCTTGGCCGCAAGCTTGGCCAAGATTGCAGAGATAGAGGCGTGCTCATCTTGGACTCACGGAAGGCGGGTTCGGATCAGGAAGTCAGCTGACTGTTACACCCCTTTGAAGAAATCTCGGATGCAATCTTTTAAGAACAAAACAATCTGTTTAGATATTTATCTTATGTTATTTTGAATTCAAACAATTGGAATTTTATCCCTATCTTTTAGGCATTTGAAGTTTGGAATTCGGAAAGGAACGTAATTGGTGGGGACTCTAACCTTGTTAAAGGTTAGGGAAGGCTGTCAATTAGGGGATCTTCCTTCTTCCAACTTCTGGTTCTTGTAAAAAACGCTTATTGCGAATTCTCTTTGAATATCACATTTAATCCTATTTCATGTTCTTCAATTATTTCTTTTCTTCTTTGATTAATATGTTTAGTAGCTAAACACCAAATTCTTGGTAAGGGTTGAGTGAGCGTTCTTGTGATTCGTGAGACCGATCGTTCTTATTATCCTCTCATTCATAATCAATTCAAGTTTTGTTTTAACAAACCGGTTCTCGTCTAGGCTAAGACTTGATCGATCTTAGGCAAGACGACGGATTTGTAGCCAGTCACAAAGGGGACGAGCGAAACCGGAGTGACGAAGTAGGCAGCTAACCTCGTGGGGGTTAGTGGACTTGAATCGATATAGGCCTAACCAGGCTGACAATCTAGGGCTCCGAGTTGGGAGTAGCTTGGCCTAGACTCTGTCTTTCCCTACGCCATTGAGAAAACGCATGTGCCTCAAGCCAGCAACCAATTGGATAAACCCTTTAACCACCAAGGTGTCCACTAGCCAGGATCACTAGGAAAGGGGGTACCCTCCAAGTGATTTGAATAGGAGGAAAGTAGGATTGGAAAGGGGTTCCTCCCAATCTATAGCAGAGTTATGAAAGAGAACGAGAAAATCTAAAGGTCGATGATCGATTAAACAAGGAATGCGCTCACAAATTCACCCTTACCGGGAGTTTACCTCACGACAGTTCACAACCAATCTCAAGCACCAATCTTAGCTAAGATTCATTTCCGCCTAAGATTGCTTCCTTTTATTTTATTATTGCTTGTTCTCTTTTATGCTTTGTTTATCTTAATTGCAGAAACAAAACCCCTCAACTCCAGTGACGAGGAAGTCGAGTCAAGAGTACAAAACACCAACAAGATCTCTGTGGACGAACCTCTTATTATGATCTACGAGTCCCTTGAGGACGAGTGATAAGTTGTATTCCTACCCCATTTCTATATCTTTTTACAACTAAATTTGATGCCATCGACACGCAATCAACCTCCAATTAATATTTTAGGAAACTCTATGTCTTGTGGTTGACAAAGACCTTTCAACATATAAGTTCTATGAATTTGATCCCGATCATTAGGATGGTATGCTAAAATTTTAGGTCGCATACCTGGATCAGTAGGAAGATTTTTCAAATCAACTTCTAAAAATCTCTTCGACTTCTTCGCAAGTCGTTCTTCACTTTCATTTAGACCAACATTTGATGATATCGATGGTGCTTGAGTAGATATTTTAATCAAATATTTGTTCATATCGAGAGGCGACGACGAGCAGAGGCAGCAAAGGCGTGATGACGCGACAAAGAGGCTGAGAGCGCAATGACGGACGGAGAGTAGAGGTAGTCAAGCAGAGGCAGAGCACACCGACCGATGGGCGTGAAGGGGCTGAGGCCCTGACCGCTGAGCGACGGGATGAGGGATCACGATTAATTTGGGGATTAAGGTTAGGGATTTCAATTTTGAGATTTGGGGTAGCTGGGTTGGGTTAGGGATTTAGGTGTGGATTGGTTACTTAGGCTAGGTTGGGTTATTTGTTTGGGTTGTGTTTAAAATTTGGGCTGGACTTAGTGGGATAAATGGGTTTTTTGATTGGGCCAGGAGTGTGGTAGCCCACCCTGGCCTAATGCTAGATCTGTCCCTAGTTAGAAAGGTTAATAAATTTCGAGTTAAGTTAACATTGTTCATTATGTAACTTTTTTTTTTTTTTTAATGATTGTGATTGTTTTCGTGATAATTAGCGAAGGCTTATATTGAGTATAAAATGCTTGCAACTTATGTTTATCTACGAAATTCATTCTATTTGGAATTGCTAAGTAAGGTTAGAAATTTTATGTCGTACACTTAACTATTATAAAATATTTATCTTAAATTAAAAAAATAATTGTCTTAATAGTTAATTTAAAAATCCTGTCATTTAATTTTATTGTCATAAACTATACAATATATGTTATATTTTCTCTCTAATTTTTATTTTTTCATGATTTTTTTTTTGTATTTTCACCATCTTTTTATACATTTTTTAAACTATATTAAAAAAATTAAGTGCAATTTCTAAGGCATTATAGATTTATGTTTGCATATTTTAAAATTATAGGATGGGAGTGATTTTTTTGTTTTTTAAAAATAGCTAAGGGTGAGTAAACAGACGGATAAATCGATTTATCTAAGTTATCGAATCAAACTTTTAGTCTTTGGATGATTATCCTAACCGATTTACTAGACCCAAATACCCAACCCACTAACCCGGTCCCATTTAGAATTTTTTTTTTTATATTTAATTATAACACTATAAATTATTCTCGCTTAACATTCCTTTGAAGGCTTAAACTAAACAAAATTATTAATATTTAATACATTAATTTTTTTTTAAAAGACGCCCTATGTTATAGATCCATAAATCTAATAGTTTAATATTTTTCGCTGACAAAAGACACAACCATACAATATTTATCATTATCAATAGAAAAAAGTTCCAATAAAATTCACATAATTTAAATATCTGAATATCAAACCGAAATTTATTTAAATTACGAATTTGGATTAGTTTGGTGGAGAGAATTTTTGTTTGGACAATCCAAAAACTGAATTAGCCGATCCGACACCCACCTCATTTGGCCCTTTTTTAATTTTTCCATGGCTTTCTAACTCTCTCTTTTTTTTCTTAAGGAGGGAAAAATTGTTTGTCGCAAACTTTTTTAATTTTTTAATTACATACCATACGATTGCAAACTACATAGGTACGTGTGGATCAGCTGACATTTTTAGTTAATTAAGTCTAACTATTAATTTAATATGATTCTAAAATTATAATATATTTTTTAATTTGATCTTTTTAAAGTTTTTCATGACTTAGAATGCTAGCGTGTAAATTACGTGTTATTAAAAAATCAAATTAAACAAAATAATCATATTTTAGGAACCATATTAAACAAAGAGTTATACTTTAGGATATAATTGAATAAATTTATACCATGTTAGTTGCACGGTTCAAAACTGGGGCACGTCACCAATCTCAATTAATTGCAAATAATAAAAGGAACAAATTAAATAACTTAATACTTTAAGTCCAGATTAAATAAAATGTTATACACGATCATCTGCTAATCAGCAAACTAACGCGGGAAGAGGAAGAAACTAGTTTGCCTTGCCCGCCCTAAACCCTAAACCCTCTCCGGCTATCCGGAAAAACCCTTTTTCTTTGTAGTAGAAGTAGTAGTGGTAGAAGAAGAAGAAGAAGGGGAGGCATATGGCGCCAGTAATTCCGAGCTCGCAGCCATGGGTTGAGAAATTGTACGAGCTAAAATTGCTTTCTTTGCCCTTAATTTCCATTTCAATTTTTTTATTACTCTCCTCTTCTTTTTGAGTTAATTTGATTTTTGTTTCTTTGTAGCCGGCCAAAGCAATTGAAAGATGTGGCTCACCAGGATGAGGTGGTTCGGGTCCTTACCAAGACTATCGAGACCGGAAGTGTAAGCCATTCATCGGAACAACATTGCTCTTTAGAGAACTATACATTTTCATTAAACCTTTTGGATTCTTATTTTTTCTTTGTTTGAATCTTTGTAGTGTCCTCATATGCTTTTTTATGGCCCACCTGGTACTGGCAAAACCACCACTGCACTGGCCATTGCCCACCAACTATTCGGGTAGGTGCATATTTTTCTTTTGTGTGTGTCTTGATTCCCAATTTTAAGTGATACACATGAGAACGTGGGTTTCAACAGTAAATCACTCGGGATGTTGTTAGAATGCAGTGAGGTAGGAGTAGGAGTTTGATTGTGGAACTTATGGAAGCTGAAAATAAATTTGAATTATCTGATTCAGAATTATGTTTGCACATAGGAATCCATTATGAACATTTACCTCAGGTTGATAGTCTTGTAGAAGATGTATAAGTGTGGGAACTGCAGCAAAGAATACTCTGAAGTTCAATCTTTGAATTAATAGTTTTTTCAAACTTGACTAAAATAGGGTTGGGATAATTTAAAATTGGTTAGTTTGCGACACCATACAAGAAATATCTTTCGTTTTTCATGATTCACAAATGCTTTGTGAACTGTGTCTTCTAGAGCCAAAGGTTGAGAGCTGTTCCCTGTGATTTTATGATTGTCAAGATCTTGGCAAGAAATATCGTATAATATCGTTCTAATCCATTCCTTATGACAAAAATTGATGTTATTTTGTAAGCATAGATTATGCTCTATTTTTTTCTTGGGCAATGAACTGACAACAGTTGTTTACAGGCCTGAACTCTATAAATCTAGGGTTTTAGAGCTAAATGCAAGTGATGACCGTGGCATCAATGTTGTACGGACTAAGATCAAGGATTTTGCTGCCGTGAAAGTAGGTTCTGGTCAGCGCCAAGGGTATACATTCTTCAGTTTTGCTTTAGCTTTGCTTTTCAGCCTAGTTTGTAGTTTTCCTTTGCTCTATGACCTTCATAATTGTGTGGTCTTTCCTCCAACATTTAGGGGTTATCCTTGTCCTCCATATAAGATCATCATCCTAGATGAGGCAGATTCAATGACTGAAGACGCTCAGGCATGTTTTTTTAATCTTCTTAGCTACTGATTATCCATTAAGATGTTACAGAAGTACACAACTATGACACCATGCATGCTGTTTACCAGAAAAAAATGACACCATTCATGCTTGATGTCGCAGAATGCCCTGAGACGTACAATGGAAACCTACTCTAGAGTTACAAGGTTCTTTTTTATATGCAATTATATCAGCAGGTAGCAGCCTTCTATTTTCCATATACTGTTAAAGAACTCAAAGGTTAGGACTAAAAAATGACGTGTTTTGTGCGCATGGTGGACTTTGAGCTCCAAACTTCTCTGAAAGAATGTTCCTGTCCTGTCATCACATTAATTTTCCAACACAATACTATTGAGCTTAAAGATCCAAACTTCAAGTTTCATGATTCATCAAATCCTTAAATATAATAGTTATAGTAACAAATTTTTTGTTTTGAATTATGGGGCCAGCAATCTTACTATTCATTTTTCTAGAAAGAAATCAGCTTTGAACATCTAAAATCTATCTAACATGAGAACAATATGATGTTTCGATAAGAAAAGAAAAACAATGAGAACAGTATGATGTAAGCTTAGGGCAGGATGAAAACTTATAGAGATATTCTTTGCATCAGCTGATTAGCAGGTAAAAGAAATTTAATGATGCCAGGCATTTGCAACCCCATTTTCATACGATTTCAGGTGGGAGTGTTCTGTTTCCATGGGAGCCAAAAGATTTTACTGCCCTTTTTGTTTCATTTTTTTTCCTGAGGAAACAGTTGTCTGAAATTAGACTCGTGCTGCATAGAAAATGTAGAAAAAAATTGGTCTACCTTATCATAATGCAGCTCTTATTTTTGGCATGTTCATAATGCAGTATATGCTATGGAAGATAATATAGCATCATGACAAATGCTAGAGTTTATGTCATAATTTGTAGTTAATGTTCATAATACTGTAATTTTGGTAGGATCATAGAGCCACTTGCTTCCAGATGTGCAAAATTCAGATTCAAGCCGCTTTCAGAAGAAATCATGACCAATCGCATAATGCACATTTGTAATGAAGAAGGATTGGCACTGGATTCAGTGGTACACCATCAAAGTTCTAATGGTTTAAAGCTTTTATATTTTTTGATCTTCCTGTCAACCCTTAATCAGTTTGCTTGGTTCCTTGTATAAAACAAATGGTTTGCGTTGCAGGCTCTTTCAACCTTAAGCTCTATCTCACAAGGTGACCTGCGTCGGGCTATCACATACTTGCAAGTAAGAGATTACTTTTTTCTATCATATTATATTACTTATTATGTATAGTATAAAATTTTAAGTTTGCATAACTTGGAGTAACGCAAGAATTATGCTAGTTCTTACTGTATCCCGTGCTCCATATTACTTCAAAATATAATAATGAAAAATTAGAAACCTCTGACAAAAGAAGGAGTTTACAGATAACTAGAGAGTTGTGTTGTTACCATATCATGTGAGCTCATGCAACATAGCATGCATGTGATTCTGCCAATGGTTTGGAATGACCTACTTCACCATTTTGATTAAATACCCAGCTTAGTTGGGCGTGTTTGTACAGCATGCGTTGCTTGTCTGTCAAAAAATGAAAAATGATTTGGTTCAAGTGGAAAAACATGATATAATTTGGTGACCAGAATAGTCTTTTTTTGGCTTTCTCTAGTATTCCTATCTTAAGCTCACAATTTTGGCCTTTTTTTAACTTTGAATTGGTTGGTACTTCTTCTTCTGGACAGGCAAGACGAGAATTGACTTGCAGTCTTGGTGGTTTAGCATTTATTGTTGCTTGTAGACATGCAACATAATTTGTAGATCAGTTGAAATTTTAAACTGCCTAGCATTTCTCTGATCCTGACTTTATTAACTACTCAACAAGTGATTCATTGTTGATTCTGAAAAGGACTCAACTTTCACCTCTCTTGAATTGTCTGACAATGCATGGGATATGAAGATGGGGTGATCATGTAGAAGTCAGATAATAAGTTTCTTAGCCATGCTGTTTTACCCAGAGAAACTTTTATATAACTCTTATAAGATCAGTTCTTTCTTCACAAGTTTATTTGATGTTTACTCTGCAATGCTCTTACTTCTCCCATCTTGATTGAATCTTTCATTTATGCTAATCTCACTAAAATTTGGTGATCAAAATTATGGGATATCATTGCACAACGTTCCTAACCCTGAACTAGGGGAGACTTTTATGTAACTCTTATAACAGACAAATGCTGTCTTCACAAGTTTATCTGATGTAGCCTGCAATGCCCTTACATCTCCCATTGTTTTAATCTTTCATTTATGCCAATCTCACTAAAATTTGTTGATCAAAATTATGAGGCATCATTGCACAACGTTCTTAACCCTGAACTGAAGGTTATTAACTTTATTAAATGTTTCAGGGAGCTGCTCGATTGTTTGGGTCATCAATTTCATCCATCGACCTAATAAGTGTGTCTGGGGTAAGTCATACAACCAACCTCTTCGCAGTTGCCTGTACCTGTAGATATATGATGTAGTTGTTTAGGGTTGGACAAAGGAGGTAGATTTGCTTGCAATCGCTCTTGAATGCTTTAGATGCCGGTGGCTGGAAGTAATTCTTCTGTTATTTACCGCTTAAAAGAGGTTTCAACTTTCATCATGCATAAAAGTGGAAAGCAAATCTGACATAAAGTTCTTGCATTTTTCTATTCATCATTGAACGGAAAATGTTCAAGTAACTTAATTTTTAGTGTGGAAGTAGAAAAACCCACTCAACTCTTCTAAGCCTTCATCCTAAAATAGTTAGGGTTAGTTACATGAATCCATATCCACTTAAGGCGATGATGGACTAAATTGTCCAATAATTGGAAGTATTCATTGGGTGCATGATGGCATTTGTATTCATGATATAAAGTCATCTATATTTGTTGTTATTATAATCTTTTGCCAAAATTTGCTAGTTATACTAGTCCATGCTCTAATGAGCTTTAACAAAGCACTATGAGTATTAGAATTGGTCTAAATGTTACTTTATGTTTGGAATGTAAAATGTATACCATTTTAGTCAGAAACACTACTTTACTTTGTGACACTAGGATCCTCTCTGAAGAGAGAACCCTGACTCATCTAGTTGCTTGAGCACGCAACTTTCTCAAGTCAAAATAACAAGCATAGAAGGAACTTGTAGTGCTTTGTCTATCCTAAGCATCAGTCTTCCATTAGCATGATATGTGATGAAATAAACATAGCAGAACACATTGTCGCAAATAACTGAAACTAGAGAGTATTATCTAAATGTTTTTTGTCTCGTTTTATGGAATAAACACGCTTGCATATGGTGTGTGATGTTTCTACTTTATCAGGCCATTCCACAGGAGGTCACTGAGGCACTCTATACTGCTTGCAAAAGTGGGGATTTTGATTTGGCTAACAAAGAAGTCAATAATGTAATTGCAGAAGGGTATCCTGTCTCTCAGATGCTATCCCAGGTCTCTTACAATTGTTAATCCTCACTTGATGGCTAGCAGGTTGTTAAATAAATATAGTACTGACACAATATTTGAACCAGTTATTTGAAGTTGTGGTTATGGAAGATGATATATCAGATGAACAGAAGGCTCGAATGTGCAAGAATTTGGCTGCAGCTGATAAGGTATCATCACTAGACTTAATTTCTTTTGCACAGTAACTTGTTCAGGCATCGTGAGGTTTCTCACTGTATATTGTGAGGTTTCTCACTGTATATTGCGGTGAAAATTTAGCGGAATCGCATGTTTGCTTAACAGATTGAGCTGTTGTTTTATACAATAGCTAAACCAAATATTTCATTTTTCTAGAGCGATATATTGGTCTCATATAGCCATCAACAATCACTAAGCATTTGCAAACCTGGCTTTTAATTTTCTTATCGTAAATGATTTAGGTATGCATTGCAAAAACATCTCTGCTGGTCACACATTCTTACACTTTGATGCCTCTGGTTTGCAGTGTCTGATCGATGGTGCCGATGAGTATCTGCAGTTGCTGGATGTGGCTAGCAACACGATGCGAGCTCTGTGTAACATGGCAGAAGAATTTTCCTGAGAGTTAGGTAGAACTCAAGGTCAGATTGAGGTAACTGCACATTGTGCCTTGAGCGACTGTATATACTTGGTTTACTTTTCGAAAACTGCCTAGGTTGTAAAACAGGGGTATTCTTCGACGGGATAGATGGTTTTGCTTGCAAACTAAGTACATGGAAGGAAATTTAGATTTGAATTCCCCATAACAGATATTTGGTAACTACTAATCAACTGACAGAGTAGCCTCTGCAATGTTTTTGCTTGCCCACTAAGCAAAATGGAAGGGAATTATCATCTGCTCTAGAAGTGTTGGCTAATTTTTTACATCCTACTCACATAAATAGTAGGGTATACGAGCACGAGTAAATAATCTCTAGTAAAACGGACACGAGACATCTCTAGATTTCCAAACAAGTAAATTAAAATGCTTCCCATGCCCTTATTCATGCTTGTCCTGATGGGATGAAACATTTGGTGGTGTAACCGTGGATGATAGGATTTTGGGCAGAACAACATCATTTAGATGATTTTAAAGATCTATTTAGCACTACCATCACATCAACATTTTGAAAAGGGTAATAGTATAAAAATTCTTGAATTATACTCGAAAAATAGAAACCTCCTCTGAATTAAAAAAATTTAAATCGGGGTCCTTGAACTAAAAGTCAACGAAATTAAAGTTCATTCCGTTAGTCAAACTAACAGATTGTTAGTTGTGACCCTTTGTGGCCAGTTGCAAAATTCTGCTTTTCTTATAAATTACAGAAAAAATAAGTTGCCATCTATCATTGCGAAGTTTTTTTTTTTTAAAAAAAAAAAGAAAATTGAGAAAGAAAAAGAAGCTTGTTAGTCACATTTTTCTACAGTGCAATTTATGATAATGTCAATATCTTCATGCCTATCATCTGGAAGGTTTGGAGACTTTCGAGCCACGTCATTAAAACTTATACTCTTAAAAAGTGATACGAGGCATTTGTTGGTAAAAAAATCAATTTTAAATTTATTTTTATGATAATATAAATAACAACTTACTATATTAATAGCAATATTTATTATCAAAAGCTTAAACATTTTTATATTAAATACAAGCAACAAGTAATATTTATTTTAATTAATTATAATTTTTTTACTTACACCATTCAGTTTTCCTTTTTCTACTTTGGTGTAGAGATTGCTTCTCATAAAATAATCACACGGCATCACAATCTTCTAACTTCTTCCCATCTAGGTAGGGGTGTACACGGTCCGGTTCAGATCGGTTTTAGGCCTAGAACCGATCCGAACCGTAATTTACGGTTTTTATTTTTATGGAACCGGACCGCACCGGATCAATACGGTCCGGACCGGATCGGTTCCATTTTTCCCGGTTCGGATCGGTGCGGTTCCTGTTCCAATCCGGATTTTTTTTTTGTTTGGCCAAATTCATTATTTTCCAATGGGCCGGCCCATTAACCATTCCGCCAAGCCCACCAGCCTTTCCACTTTGCAAAATGAAATCTGCCTAGGAAGGGATTCGAACTCCATCCCCTTTGAAAGTTTAGCCAATGCCTTGCCACTGGAGCAAAGTGTCTTATAGATATCTTTTGCAGATAAATATATTTATATATATATTTCCGGTTTTAAATTTCTTTTGCCACTTGAACAATTTCAAACTTTTAGTCATCTATAATATATTTATAAATGTAAGTTAATTGAATCATTTGTTTTGTTTTATTATCATCTTAAATATTAGAAAGAGTAACTTTGAATTCTTCTTTTTAATTGTAAAACAATTTCAAACTTTTATTCATCTATACTCTATTTATAAATGTAAGTTAATTGAATCATTTGTTTTGTTTTATTATCATCTTAAATACTAGAAAGAGTAACTTTGAATTCTTATTTTTAATTGTAAAACAATTTCAAACTTTTAGTCATCTATAATATATTTATAAATGTAAGTTAATTGAATCATTTGTTTTGTTTTATTATCATCTTAAATACTAGAAAGAGTAACTTTGAATTCTTCTTTTTAATTGTAAAACAATTTCAAACTTTTATTCATCTATACTCTATTTATAAATGTAAGTTAATTGAATCATTTGTTTTGTTTTATTATCATCTTAAATACTAGAAAGAGTAACTTTGAATTCTTCTTTTTAATTGTAAAACAATTTCAAACTTTTAGTCATCTATAATATATTTATAAATGTAAGTTAATTGAATCATTTGTTTTATTTTATTATCATCTTAAATACTAGAAAGAGTAACTTTGAATTCTTCTTTTTAATTGTAAAACAATTTCAAACTTTTATTCATCTATACTCTATTTATAAATGTAAGTTAATTGAATCATTTGTTTTGTTTTATTATCATCTTAAATACTAGAAAGAGTAACTTTGAATTCTTATTTTTAATTGTAAAACAATTTCAAACTTTTAGTCATCTATAATATATTTATAAATGTAAGTTAATTGAATCATTTGTTTTGTTTTATTATCATCTTAAATACTAGAAAGAGTAACTTTGAATTCTTCTTTTTAATTGTAAAACAATTTCAAACTTTTATTCATCTATACTCTATTTATAAATGTAAGTTAATTGAATAATTTGTTTTGTTTTATTATCATCTTAAATACTAGAAAGAGTAACTTTGAATTCTTCTTTTTAATTGTAAAACAATTTCAAACTTTTAGTCATCTATAATATATTTATAAATGTAAGTTAATTGAATCATTTGTTTTGTTTTATTATCATCTTAAATACTAGAAAGAGTAACTTTGAATTCTTCTTTTTAATTGTAAAACAATTTCAAACTTTTAGTCATCTATAATATATTTATAAATGTAAGTTAATTGAATCATTTGTTTTGTTTTATTATCATCTTAAATACTAGAAAGAGTAACTTTGAATTCTTCTTTTTAATTGTAAAACAATTTCAAACTTTTATTCATCTATACTCTATTTATAAATGTAAGTTAATTGAATCATTTGTTTTGTTTTATTATCATCTTAAATACTAGAAAGAGTAACTTTAAATTCTTATTTTTAATTGTAAAACAATTTCAAACTTTTAGTCATCTATAATATATTTATAAATGTAAGTTAATTGAATCATTTGTTTTGTTTTATTATCATCTTAAATACTAGAAAGAGTAACTTTGAATTCTTCTTTTTAATTGTAAAACAATTTCAAACTTTTATTCATCTATACTCTATTTATAAATGTAAGTTAATTGAATCATTTGTTTTGTTTTATTATCATCTTAAATACTAGAAAGAGTAACTTTGAATTCTTCTTTTTAATTGTAAAACAATTTCAAACTTTTAGTCATCTATAATATATTTATAATGTAAGTTAATTGAATCATTTGTTTTGTTTTATTATCATCTTAAATACTAGAAAGAGTAACTTTGAATTCTTCTTTTTAATTGTAAAACAATTTCAAACTTTTATTCATCTATACTCTATTTATAAATGTAAGTTAATTGAATCATTTGTTTTGTTTTATTATCATCTTAAATACTAGAAAGAGTAACTTTGAATTCTTCTTTTTAATTGTAAAACAATTTCAAACTTTTAGTCATCTATAATATATTTATAAATGTAAGTTAATTGAATCATTTGTTTTGTTTTATTATCATCTTAAATACTAGAAAGAGTAACTTTGAATTCTTCTTTTTAATTGTAAAACAATTTCAAACTTTTAGTCATCTATAATATATTTATAAATGTAAGTTAATTGAATCATTTGTTTTGTTTTATTATCATCTTAAATACTAGAAAGAGTAACTTTGAATTCTTCTTTTTAATTGTAAAACAATTTCAAACTTTTATTCATCTATACTCTATTTATAAATGTAAGTTAATTGAATCATTTGTTTTGTTTTATTATCATCTTAAATACTAGAAAGAGTAACTTTGAATTCTTCTTTTTAATTGTAAAACAATTTCAAACTTTTATTCATCTATACTCTATTTATAAATGTAAGTTAATTGAATCATTTGTTTTGTTTTATTATCATCTAATTTTAAAAACTATAAATTCAGTAATTATAGCTAAAAATTAAAATTTACATTTCTACAAATTAAACATATTAATTAATAATAGCCCTCCAAGCCCACCAGCCCGCCAAGCCCGCCAAGCCCACCAGGCACCAGCCCTTCCACTTTGCAAAATAAAATCTGCCTAGGAAGGGATTCGAATTCCTTCCCCTTTGCAAGTTTAGCCAATGCCTTGCCACTGGAGCAAAGTGTCTTATTGATATGTTTTGTAGATATATATATTTTTATATATAAATATATATATATTTCCGGTTCTAACGGTTCTACGGTTCGGATCGGATTTTTTAGAGCCGAAGAACCGGACCGAACCGGGACAATACGGTTCGGACCGGTTCGGTTTTTTTTTCAAAAAAAAAAAAAAAAAACCGCCGGATCGGTCCAATTCGGGCCGGTTCCGGATCCGGTTCCGGATCGGGCCGGTTCTTGTACACCCCTACATCTAGGATAGTAAACTAGAACTATCCTATGAAGGAATTTGGTCCATGATCAATATATTCATTCTCAGCCTAGTGCACCGTGCATGGACCCATCGATGTAGAAGTTTGGCCCGCTAATCCCCCTTCTTCGTTGCCATTAATCCCGCTCATAAGTCATAACAAACCAACGTTTGGAAATTCAAATTCTTACGCTTTGACTATTAGGCTGCGCTCATTTTTTCTTCAACCCAAAAAAAAACTTTTTGTATATATAGCCATGAACTCAGCCATGATGTTTTCTTTATTATCTACTCTTTGGATTAGTGTCTTAGTCAATGGAGATTAATTAAGAAATGGAAATGGAAATGGAAGCCGATTATTCTTTCAAGAAACCCGGAGCCATACCATTTAAGTGGGAGATCCGACCTGGTGTACCCAAGTTTCAACAACAAAATTTCTCCAAACCTAAACAACTATCACCACCAATACTTCCAACACCCTCATCTCCATCCTTTCACCAAAAGCAAAAACCCCTTAAGCCCCCTCCGGCTGGTTTCACCGTTGCCCCCTCACCGGAGTCTTCTTTTCGATCCAATTTGCGCGCCCGGTCCGAAAGATGGTGGTTTGACCAACCTACCCAGATCCTACCTGCACCGGGGAGTGTTGCACCCGGATGCTTCCCCTCACCATTAGCAAGCAGGAAAGAAAGCAAGAGGAGGGACAAAATCGTCACCATACCAAAATCAAGATCCGAACCCGACTGTACTTCAGAGTTTGAGACACTATCTCGATGGTCTTGCTCGAGCCGGAAGTTATCCTCGCCATTTCGTGATTCACCGAGTTCTTATTTTTCGTCATGCCGGTCATCTCCTAGGGGCGTGGGTGATGCTGAGTGGGCCGGGTTTGGGCTTTTTTGAAAAGCTCAAATTACTAGAAAAAACTTTCAATAATGTTCATATACTTAGATGCCATGGTAAGTATGGGTGAGTACGGATCGGAGGATCCGACTGATCTAAACTAATACATTCGTTCCGATCCGAACTGTGTCGGACAGAAAGTAAAAAATTCGATAAATTTCAAAATCTGATATGATATTATCGGAAAATTCAAAAAATTCGAAATATTTGAATAAGTTTGGAATTTAAGTTTTTATCTCTTAGTTTTACTTTCTTTTCTTAATTTTTTTTCTTTTTTTCTTACTATTTACTCCACGTTATAATACTGTTTGAATGTTTTGTTAGGTTGCATAAGGGATAGAGGAATTAAGGATTAAGAAAAAGTCTAAAATTAATAAAATTTCCCCTTTTTAAAATAAAAATAATAATTTAAAAGTATTTAAAATGTCTAAATTTATCACAAAAATCCGACCTATCCGAAATAGTCAGATTGCAATCTAATTAGGGTCATTCGAAGAATTCGGATTACCGCGGACAAAATTCGATTCGAACTTAACGAATTTCGACCGAATTATCCGAATGTTCACCCCTAATGATAAGGTATAAATGTTATGATCACATCAGCATGTAAAAAATTAAGGTTGTCATCTACCATTGCAAAGTTCAAGAAAAAAATTTTTGGGAGAAAAAGAAGCTTATCAGTCACATTTGTGTACAAACACATGAATTCAGTTTATGATTATGTCAATACCTTCATGCCCCTCATTTAGTGGAAGATTTAT
Organism: Viola odorata; assembly: GCA_963691705.1. NCBI lineage: Eukaryota > Viridiplantae > Streptophyta > Magnoliopsida > Malpighiales > Violaceae > Viola > Viola odorata. The sequence continues at coordinate 33,382,599 of OY829541.1, forward strand.
CCCATCCCGCATTTGTAAACAATTTTTTAATAGTACCATAAGTTTCATAAAAAATTAATTTTGTGTTTATTCTCACTGGTATTGAATTCAAATTGACTTTTATTTTATTTTAAGAAAATGCCTATTAACTTACGTGACATTTATTATTATTATTAATATTATTGACGAGACATATTTGGTGCTAGGTCATAAAATTATAAAAAAATCAAAAAAAATCAAAAAATTAAAATAATTAGAAAAAATTATGAAAATAAGAAAATTATTTAAAACTTGGCATTTTTTTAAAAAATTATAGAAGAAAACCTAAATGATAAGAGTCCGGGAGATACTGAGCAGGATCGGCCTGATCTGGGCTGGTCGGGAGCACTGTACTGGGGTCTTCGTCACCTACAAAGCGCCGAAGGGGGTCTCCGGCGTAAACACTCCGATGCCAAAGTCAGTGTGAGTAGTCAAAACGGCAGGGGTTCAGTACGCTGTCTTAGGCTTACCTCTTGTCTGAAAAGGTGAGGGTATTTATAGGCAAAGGAAGGAGTGTACCGACAGGGGGTAGGAATTATCCCTGGTAGGTGTCGCTGGGGTGATAGATGTCGCTGGGGTGGCAGGGAGTGATGTCATGCGGGATGACGTCATGCGGAGTGACGTCATGGATGACCTGGGATGGGATGCCGCCGTGCGGATGTCGCATGAGAGCCCCCCCGCTGATGTCGACCATCCCAGGATCGGCCGCCAGGTTAAGGGCGGTAAGAACAGGGTCTCGTCTCCCTCGACGGGTATGCTGGCCGAGTCACCCAGCGGGGTAGTGGAGATGCCGCTTTTGTGGTATCGATAGTTATCACTAAATGACCCTAAATAAATAAAAAATTAAAATTTGATAAAAAAAGCTTCTTACTTCTCTCCAGCCATTTTGTTTTAGAAAAATCATAAAAAAAATTAAGAAACTAAACTAAAAAAAAGACCAAAATAATTCCAGAAAATTATTTGAAGTTTCAAAAAATTCCAATGTTTGAAAATATTTTTAATTTTTTTTATATAAAAAAATAATAAAAAATTTCACGTATGATAATAAGTATTATTTGGAAATAAAAATAATCTAAAACACAGGGGGGATATAATTGGAAAAAATTTAAAAATGAAATTAAAGGTGGAAAAAGATTATTTAGCCAAATGAAAATGAGGTGAATATTTGAAGAAAACGAGAAATTCGTGGCCTTAATAGTAATAATGAGGATGACGGTAAGTTGGATACCTACGAGATAAATAAATCATATTACCATTACCATACGCTCAAAGTCTACTAACTAAAAATCCACAATACTCATGAAATCTTATAAATAAGTAGATATAAAAATATGACGCAAACTCGGGATCATTTATTGGGATTACTTCCGAGTTAGAAACGAAATCAAGCTAGGATAAAAAAGAATAAACAACAACGAGATAAAGAATTTACGTGGTTCGGTCTAGCCGCACTCTACAAGCCGCACAAATATTATTGCTCTTAATGATGATTTTACAATTACAAGAGAAGTTATTTATAGGGGAAGAGACTAGCTGATTGAGCGCTAAAAATGTCTTATATTTCATCATCCTTTCCACCCTTTTTAGGATGATGATACTGCTAATTCTAGGCTTTTTCACTCATTTCTTACAGAACATGTTGCTGAGGAGCAATTCATCCATTTGGAGCTGAAACTGCCTGTTAAAGAGCAAATTCTGATGATCAGAGTTCAGAAGCAGTCCTTATCCCAGGCCTGGGATAAGGCGAGTCAGATACGAGTGACTCAGGCCTGGGACGCGACTGCCAGCTGTCTCTTCTAGAAGATTACTTCTGTTGAAGTCCGATTCCAGCTAGAAGTCCTAATTGACAGAGCAGACTCCTATTGTTTAGGAGATTAAAACAATTTCTTTTAATTTAGATAATTATCTTTTCTAAGTCTTTTGAATTTTAAAAACACTTAGGGCTACTTAAACTCTTGAGAAAAGAGGGCTGCGTCTCTCTTCTCTTCTTCTTCCCAAACATTTCTTTTTCTTCTCTGGAACAACAACCATTAAATGGAGCGTTAAACTCTGTTTGCTTTTCTTCCCTTTTAATTAATTAAATCGTTTATGCTTTCAATCTTCTTTATTTATTTATTATGATGATGCTTGGCTAAATTCTGATTTCCTTATAAGGATTCATTGCCATGATTATCTGATTGTGAGGTCTAATTGTTCTTATTAAATTCCAGCTTATATCTCTATTTGTTTTGGTTGAATGTCAAGTTAATCTTATTTCTATTGAAGCCTGATCAACTACAAATAGGATTTGATTAATTACAGTCTTCTCTTAATACTTTGGAGTCTACATTGTAGAGAGGGATACGAAGGCAACTACCTGATCGACGGATCAGAATAGAAAATGAATAGAGTCTGGTTTACATGAGTAGACACTTCTCTCTCCTGGACCTGGGAGGGTCTCTCACAGCGTATTTATCAGCCCACTTCCTTAGACTTGATAGAATAACTTCTTCAAGCCAGTAAGTAGGTTAGGGAATTTTAATAGGTGAAAACCTTTATTAATCTTGTATAGGTAGAGAGTAGGAGATCTAGGTGAAAACCTGGTCTCTATAGCCGCCTATAAGCTCGGTCTTGAAAATACTTAAATCTATGATCAATCAGTATAATGCATGAGCACAGTCGAATCCTTACTGGGAAATTTATCACATCTGAACACACACAATTATTCTTTGTTTATTGCTTTCTATTATTTCTATTCCTTTACTCTAATTGCGTCAAAACCCCCAATTATTGGTATTTACCACGGTTACAAGAATTGGTCATTTAGCGAGAATTAATTTAGTCCTGAAATCTCCGTGGAACGATCCTTTTACCACTTGCTACAGTTTTTAATCAAATTCGTGCATGGTGAATTGTACTTATTTATTTTTTATGGTTTCGGCAACCATCAAATTTTGGCGCCGTTGCCGGGGATTTCATCGGTATTAATTTTAATTTCTTTGTTTTATGACCAGGTCCTCTTGTTAGCAATTAAAAAACCTAGAGATCACCTGAAGCAGAGGACAGAAAAAGAAAAAGAAAAACAGATCCAGAAAACAACTCTTCATTAGACGCAACATCAACAACAAAGGGACTCTCTCCCAGACCTGGGAGAGAGCACGTTTGCACTTAGATGGCAGGTGCAACAGAGGTACGGTTAAGCTCCATAGATAATAAAATCAATGCAGTAATTCTTCGTCTCGCTTCTATTGCAGATCAGATGCAACAAGTCTCATATGGAGCGCTTAACTTCCAACCGCACCTTTGCGCGAACGCCTACAACTATAATCAAGGATGGGAGTATCCCCCAAATTTCAACTGGACTCCACAACAACCACCACAGTTACCAGCCCCAGAATATCCCCTACTGCTCACTGGAGTCCCAATGGAAGATATGTTCAAACAATTCATGCAGGCTACGCAAGCCAACATGCAAGCCACTCAAGCTAGCATCTCGAGTCTCGTACAATCAAACCAAGCAATGCAGAAAGAGATGGGACAGATACAACTAGCATTAAGCAACAAGAAACGGGAGCAAGGAAAGCTGCCATCGGCTACTGTGGACAACCCGATATATAATGTCAGTTCTATGACATTAATGAGCGGGACTGAAATTCCAGACAGAACGGTCCTTCCCCCAGGTCTGGGGAAGACCAAATTGCAGTGCCACCCCCAGACCAAATCGAACCAGAGGCAGAGGTATTTTCTGAAAAATCAACTAAGGTAAATCCTACTCCAAAACCAGTACTGTCCCTGAAGGAATAACAAGAAATCCCTCTTCCCTTCCCAGAAAAGTCTTGGAAGACCAAGGAGGAAAGGGAAAGGAGAGTTCTTTTAGATATTTTTAAAATAACGCCAATCAATCCTATTCCAAAACCACCAGTACTACCCAAGAAGGAACATCAGGTAATCCCTTTTCCCTTCCCTTACAAGTCTGAAAAGATCAAGAAGGTAAGGGAAGAAAAAGCTATTCTTGATATTTTTCGTAAAGTAGCCATTAACGTTCCTTTACTTGATATGATTGCTCAAGTTCCTAAATATGCGAAATTTTTAAAAAAATTATGTACTAAAAAGAAAAAACTTGCAGGCATAGAAAGAATCAACTTGAACGAGAATGTATCTGCAGTTTTTCAGAAGAAGTTGCCCAACAAATGCAAGGATAGAGGGACGTTTGCAATTCCTTACAAGATTGGAGAGAAGTGCATAGAGAAAGCGCTATGTGATCTTAGCGCTGGGATTAATGTTTTATCATCAATTGTTTTTAAGACTTTAAATATTGGTGAACTGAAGGAAACAAAAGTTGTGATTCAATTAGTTGGTAGGTCTACTATATACCTGATAGAGCGTTTTATGTCCATAATTCTTCCCTCTTTTGTAGCCCTTTTTGGATCTTGATGCTACTGATTAACATCTATTTCCTTACTTATTGCAGATTCAGGTTTTAGGAGAGGAAATTCCAGAAAGATGCATTTTTCCCTGGATTTTGGAGTGTTTCGAGCGTCTTGGCCAAGCGCTGATCGCTCGCTGGCCAGCTGCAGAAAATGGAAAGTTCGGAAAAGGAAAATTAATAAATCCGACTTATTCTCCGACTTCCCCTCCGTGTTTCCAGCTCAGCAAAGGCATAATTAAGGAGACTTAGTTCTATTAGACGTAGGACTTTATTTATTTTAGGAAACCTAGTTCTATTAGACTTAGGATTTCTATTTTCTATTTTCTATAAATACTTTTAGTAATTAGGTTTTGAAGAGGGGGGCTCTCTCTTCCGCCTCTTCTTCTCTTCCTCCTCTCCTCTTCTTCTTCATCTTCTCTTCTATTTTATTTATGCAATTTATTTATTTATTTGTTTTTACTTTTAATATGTGCGGCTAAGTTTTCTTGTTCTTGGTAAGAGACGATTGAAGGTTGCAAGGGAAGTCGTGAGGTCAAATTGTTCTTCATAAATTATGTGTTGGTATCTTCTTGTTCAATAATTAATTGTCAATTTACCTAGGGTAATTATTAGCTTGATCACCTAGTAATTGAACTAGAGTAATTACTATCGTCCCTGTTGTTATACTTAACGCGAAGCTGCAGGGTAGAGCAGATAACCATACTGGTCCTGACTGGAAACCTGGTATCCCCCAGTTGGATTGAACAAGTCGTTAGGGTAGAGCCTCGAGCGTACTGAGTGTCTCGCCCTAGACGCATCTTACCTCTTCTTCATGGGCATCTGAGTGTTGCCTCCATAAGCGTACCTTGGAGGACGGCAGACTGTCAAGGTTAACCCATAAGCGTACCTTGGGATAACTTATATTACGAAGGTAAGCAGGGGACCTAAGCGTACCTGGTCCCTATAGTGTGTCTATCAACTCGGGGTAGACGATGCTTGCGCCAATGATCGGCTAACCACAATTGCAACCGGATTCAGACTCTTACTGGGAACCCTTTTCTCTTCTGATTTCTTATTACTTCTATCTCCCTTTACTACTAGTCGTTATTACTTTCGTAGTTAATAATTAGATTAATCAACACTCTCAAAACCCCCTTTTTTGTTACTGTTTCTGTCTGTTTGCCCTAGTCACACACGAAAGTCAGCGTCTACCCTTAGTCCCTGTGTTCGACCCTGCTTCCACTATATACAATCTATTGTGCATTTGATAGCAGGTTTTTATTATTGTTTTTGTATGTGCTTCGACAACACATCAATACCCTGTTGGTGTTATTGAGGATGTGTTAGTACAGGTTGATAACTTTATCTTTCCAGCTGACTTCTATGTTGTAGATATGGACAACGAGCATTCAACAAAATCTATAGAGGTATTTCCTGGAAGACCCTTCTTGAGGACAGCAAGGGCGAAGATCGATGTGGCAGGAGGGAGTTTAACATTGGAATTTTGTGATGAGATTATTAAATTCAATATGTATGATGCCATGAAATTTCCAAATGACATGCATAGTGTGAATTGCACAGACGTTATTGATCCTGATGCTAATGATATTCATAAATTAAATGCTACTAATCCTGTGGAGCATGTTCTTAGCAGAAACATTGATGATAAGATCTGGATTCTTGTTGGAGGGTAGAAGGGGAAAATGACTTCTTGAAGTTACTGTTCACCGCCGTCCGATGTACCTGCAAAGCGCCGGAGGGGGGCTCCGGCGTAGACACTCCGATGCTTAAGTCAGTGAGGGTGGTGAAAATAGCAGAGTTTTGGCCAGCAATCTTAGGCTTACCTCAAATCTCGCATATGAGGGTATTTATAGGCAAAATGTGAGTGTTATGTCTAAGGGGTGGGCGTTATCTAGGGAAGATAACGCCTAAGTATCTTAAGCGACGCCATGGTCTGCCTGAGATGGGATAACGCCGTGCGATAAGATGAATAATGCGTGAGACCCCCTCCGCTGATGTCAACCATCCCAGAGCTCCTCGTTAAGTGCAGAGAGACAACCTTAACGGTAGGGGCTACAGTGTTCCGGCCTTGACGCTAGGTGTAAAGATGAAAATACCCCTAGAATTACCTATATAGTTATCATAAGCCCAACTGAAAACGAGCCCAAGTGTTTACCAAGGGCTATCGCTTCATCTTGCTTCCATGTCGTGCCTGACGATCCTCGAGATAATGAGATGGTTCATTTTCTGAGGGACACGTCCTTTCAGACAGTTATTTCTTTGAACCTATAAATTGGATCTTCCATCGCGCTAATTTTTCACACCTTTTTCGCATTTCTCTTGGCATCTTCATCATGGACAATCTTACTAAGAACTTCTTGATCTCCAAATCCCATACTCTGAAGAATCTTAATGAGGGTGACACCAACTTTCTGGAAAACATGCTGACCAAGACCTCTGAGGACATCCTGGAGCTTCAGGGGATGATGACCCCTCTGCGATCCAGGCTAGGTGCGGCTTCTCTGGAGGATTTTAGTCCTCTAGAGAATGTGTCAAAGTTGGCTGCTGCTGTCTCCCGCATCGAGGTGGTGATTACCATGCTGCAGCAGAGGAATGACCTGCTGGGGTGCTGCTTGAAGGGCATGAGGATTTCTTCCTCTGAGCTGACCTCCGTGGCCGATGCCCTGAGAGAGATCCCCACTCTACTAGAGGATGACGACGCTGGGTCCCATGCTTGACCGCCGGCCGTCGTCCTTTTATTTCTTCTTTTTATGCCTGTACTGTACGCGCTTAGGCGCTTAGGCCATGAATAAATAAATATGCCTTTTATGTTATCTTCTTTGCTATCTTCCATTTCTGGTGTCGTATGAATTATCAGGCCATCGCCAGGCCAGTTGGGGCAGTTGCAAGCCCAACTGAAAATGAGTCCTCTAGGGGACGTATTCTCGCAATGCTCACGTTCCTTATCCACCACATGGATAATAAATGTTTTACTCAACCGTTTCTTGTATTTGACTTCACGCTGCACTCCCAATTGTGAATGATTGGGCAGTTTTTTGGCACCTCTTGATTAGCGCGACTTTTCAGCAGGTGCGATCACGCAAGATCCGATTCTGTAATTATGATAATTCTTTCCGAAAAGTATTAATTATCTTGGTGCGAAAAGGCAAGAAAGTCCCTTCGTCACGAGTATTTAATGGGGTTTTCTCTTCTTTTTTCTGTTCATCTTCTTCTTCTTATTTCTCTGTTGACATTGTCTAGGATTTCATGGCTGACTCATATTCCATGGATAATGTTGATCGTGATTCTCCCCTGACTCCTCCAACTTCTCCAGATTCCGACAACCCTCCTTCGCCGTCGTGTCTAAAGAGGCGGTTTTCCCATCGTAAGGGTCATAAGAGATCGAAGAGGAAGACCTCTATAGCAGTCGACATATCTTCTAACTTTTATGTCCCTACTGGGCGGAGGGGTGATGAACTATTTCCTCACATTAGTCGTTACTTGGAAAGAGATCCTAATGGTGATATTGGTTCTGAAGTTACTGCCTCTGTCGTCAAAGAGAATTCGGATACGATTCTTTCAAAGGTGGAAGAGGCTTCAGAGGGTCCTAGGCTAGAGCGAGGCAAAGAGAAAAAGGCTGACGATCCTTTTCCTTTTCTTGATGCGGAGCTACCGTCTTCGGATGGAGATGACTTCTACTGGCCTTCTTACTGTCTTGATGAAGACTGACTTTGCGTTAGGCACCTTGTAGTTGTCGTATGGCTTTACGAATTATTTACGACTATCCTTTGTTACCATTTTCATGTTTCCTCCCGACTTTCTTTAATAGTTAACGCGAATGCCTTCGTCATTTTGAAATAACTGTTATGTAACCGTCTAACTTGGTCAAACGTAACCACCCCTCGAAAAGATGTGACGAGTAAATGCTTGGTCTTAAATTCTCCTTTAATATGATTCCACGTGGCTACTACATGTCTTCGTATGATTGGCTGTTCAATTAATATGGCGGCACCTAATTCTTTAAGAGGAGACTTCTTTCCCTTCCTTACTCTTTTCGTCCTTATTTCGAATTTCCTTTTTCCTTTTTCTTCTACTTTATCACGAAGAATTTCTTGCTCGTCCGCTGTCCACCGCTGGCTCGCCTGTAACTCTTTTCTTTCGAGGTATTTCACTTCATCTTCTTCAGATTTTCTTTTCGCTGGTTCATTATGCGTATGATAAGATCTCCTAGGGGTCTTTAGAGACCTTTAGATCCAGAAGTCGATAAAATGCCCAGTATTTTTTCTTGTGAAACGGTTCTGAAGGCTGAATTAGAGAGTCATGGTATCACTTTTCCCCCCGATTATTCCGTTACTGTTCCTGAGGATGGTCTGCGGCTTCACGATCCATTATGGAGAAACTATAGAATGGTTTACTTTAAGATGTTTCTTTATGGCTTTCGTTTCCCAGTTCATGCTTCTGTAGAGAAATTGTTGCGCCAATATGATATTAATCCGGCTCAGATAACTCCTTCCTCCTGGTGTGGAATTTACGCCTTTCTTCGTGCTTGTGAGATGAAGGGCATCTTTACTCCGTCCATCGGTCTATTCTGTAAATTCTTTAGTTTAAAATGTCTTCACTGTTTGGTTGATATTACCCCGAGGTGGGATGATACATTTGTGCAGCCGTTCTGGCAGAAATTTCAAGGTTTTGAGGAGACTGTGGCTGATTGGAAGAGCGGTTTCTTCATTATCGAGATGCCTTCACGTTTGTGGTGCGAAGGTTTTAATCGGGAGATTACTAGTGCTGTTTGGGTAGAACCAGTAGTGTTGACTAGAAATGAGTTAGCTTAGGCTAACACTCTGTTAGAGATAAATACATCCTTCCATATTCGGGAGTTCGCTTTGTACAGACGCTTGGAAGAGTGCGTTATTGGTGAGTTTTCCTCTTTTTGCGTTATCGTTTTGATTTGCTTGTCGTTCTAACGTAGTTCCTTGGCAGAAAACACTAGGGGTCAGTCATCCGAAGGGAATAACGCTCCCTTAAACGTGGTGCCGCTCCAAACGCTGCCAGCTTCTCCACCATCTGGGAGCTCCAGTCGCCAGGATGTCCCGTTAAAGAAGAGAAGAACTAAGACAGTCGCCGGAAGAGGGCGGGGTATTTCTCCTTAAGCTTCTCGTTTTCTTGACAATTGGTTACCAGTTCGAGGCAGAGGAGTAAATTCGGGCCCGCCCGTAACTAGGATAATTGACAGCGATAGTGAAGATATGGATACTAAAGCAGATCTTCATCATGCTTCTTCAACCCAACGAAAGAAACTCAGAGTAGAGAAAGATGGGCAGGTTGCTAGGATTTCTTCTAGAGATGCTGACGAGATCCTTACCGTGAGGGCTGACATTCTTACTACGACAAGTACTTCTCAGACGACCAAGGTTGCCGAGGCGTCGACTGTCGTTCCTTCAACTGCCACTGAAGTTCTGCCGATGGCAGATTCACCTCCACCGGTTAACGCCCCTTACTCTCCTATTTTTTGTTGTTTTCCAGACGTGGCGACAACGACTTCCCATGTGAGTCCACTTTCTGAGTCATCGCCCAAGGCTCCTCAACGGTTGTTTTTCACTTCTGTTACTGGTGCAGGTGATAAAGATTCTTCTCCGGCCTTAATGGTCAATCTTTCTTCTCAAGGCCCTAAGGGAGTCCCGTCCTATCGTCTAAATTTGGTAGGGCTTGGATTCGATGGTCTCCGCGCCGCAGGGGTGTTGAACCCTTTCTCGGGAGACGAATTAACGCCATCTTTAATAGGCAAAATGATGAGCTCCTCTGAAGAAAGAGAAAAGTTTCTATAGCTTTCTCAAAAGGCTCGATATGCGCGCGTTATGAATGATTCTTTAGACGCCTTCCGCTATTTGGACTATGCTGTCGAAGCTTATGAAAGCCAATTGTAGGATTTTTCCAACGCGATGTGTGCTCAAAAAGCGCAGCTTGACCGAGCGTTAGGCCAAGTGAAATTGCTAACGCGACTCCAAAATGAAATGCAAAACGAGTTGAATAGAGAGAAATCCAAAGGGAAAGCAAAAGTCGAGGTTTCGGAGGCAGAGTTAGTGACAGAAAGGAAGAAGAACTCTCTTCTTCATGAAGAAATACTAGCTTGAGACGAGGAGCTCGCCAAGGTTTCGCTAAAGATTGAGTGGTGGAAAAAGAAGGTTATGCAAGCCTTTAACTCTGGTTTGCAGATTACCATAGGAGTAGTTCTTTCGATCCAGCTAAGATTGCTGACTATACCTCTGCAATGATGAATAAAATTGATGGGAGTAAAGAAGGTCAACTCTCTTCAGAGGAGGAAGACGCTGGTGATGGCAATGACGCTTGACGCTTGATTTAATCCTCGCTTATTTTTCCTTTATTTTTCCAGAGGTTGTAACGTAAAACCATTTAACGCTATTTATTTGTAATAACGCGCATGCTGCGAAATCGTTATTTTCTTCTCGTAAATCTTGAGTCTTTGTTTATTCTGTTGTTAACGCTAACCGTGTCTATTGACGCCTGTTCGCTCTTATAGCGTTAGTGTTGGCGTTATCTCGAGCTTTCTTAGAGATCACGTGCTAAAAGCTGGCGCTACTTTCTAGAGCATTAAATGCTAGAAATCCCCTCATTAATGTGATTTGAAGAAGTCATGATGAGAAAGGACACGTGTCTTTCCTTTTGGGAGGCGTTTGAAGCAAGCGCCCCCTAGGGAGTAACAAGAATTGAAACGTCTTCTTCTTTTCAAAGGTTATATCCTTAGCGCACGTCGTGTCTTTCTAACACGCTACCCTGCCATGTGTCGATTGCCCACTGGTTGCTTCTCTTAACCCCTTTAGGGTTATATATAACATTCATCGCGCCTCTTCTTTTCTTTTTTATCCCCTCTCCTACACAATATCATTTTTGAAAATAACTTGCGTTGCTTTTTTCTCCTTTATCCGGACTTTCTGGCATTTCTTAACAAGGTACACTTATTTCTTCTTCTTCTTCTAATTTCTTGTCTGTGTTTAGTCATGGCAAAATCTTGTCGTTCTAAAAAAGCCATTGGGGAAGAAAAGATTGAAAATACCCCAACTTCTCTTTATTCCTTGCCCATGCTCCAGCGGGGGTTAGATGAGTTCAATGCACAATTTCCTGTTGGTTGGTCGATTCAGGTTGCTTCTGAATCCCTTCGCCTTAACAACGAATTACCTGATAACAGTAGAATATTATATGCCAAAATGTTCAATTATGGGTTTCGACTTCCTCTCGACCTATTAGTAGAATAATTGTTAACCGAATTTGACTTGAACCTTGCCCAACTGAGTCCCAACGCGTTCTGGGTTGTCTATGCTTTTATAACATTATGTAGATTTAAGGGAATTGAGTCTCCTTCTATTTTGTTGCTTCAAAATCTCTTCCAACTGTACTCTCGTAGAGGGGTGATAGTGATAGTGCCCCATTATGATGACGAGTCCTTAAAACCATTCACCTGGAAACTCATGCACCTCGAGTCTTCCATTGCTGGTTGAAAAGAGGGGTTCTTTGTTGTTGACCTACCCGGTCCCTGGTGGAGGACGGGTTTTAATCATAAGATTAAAGACGGAGCCTGGGTAGTAGGAAACCACTTTCTTCTCCAGAGGACAACTGGTTACAGAAACTACTCCAACTAGAACTTAGTGTCGATACCTGTGATGTGGCCAACGGGGTGGATGTTCAAGTGTGTAAAGTTGGTGAGTATTTAACCCACTTTCTTTATACTTCAGAGAAGTACTAACACTGACGTTACTTTGTGAATTTGCAGTGCCTTCGCCTGGTTGGGAACCAGAATACATAATAAGAAAAAAGAGACGGGCCCAGAAGCAAAGAGAAAAAGCCGATGCTGCCGCTGTTGCTGCCACGACTACTGTTGCTGCATCTTCTGAGGGAGGGGATACTACCGTTACTTCAGTCCTATCATCTTCCCAAGAGGCTGTCGTTACGCTTGACACTGCCCAAGCGTCTTCATCATGAGTACGTGTTGTGAGGAATAAGATAACTAGAAACACAGGCAGCGTACGTTCTACTCTTTCTCAGGATGCTACCGCCTCAGAAGTGACAGTTGCTGACGCAGTTCTGACAAGAATTCCTCTAGTTTCCACATCTACTCAGGTACTTTCGCTCATTGTGCCTATCATTTTTCTCAGTTTCCTCGCTGTTTTCTTAGTGCATTTTTGCTCCTTTAGGAAACCAGTACCGCTTCCGCTCATTCCCCTCCCAATAAGAATATGTCCTTCGCCGATTTTCTTGAGAGGCGTAAAAAGAAGGCTCGTCATGACTTTCAAAGTAACCCGGTCGGTTAAACGTCGCCTGGTGCTAACTCTTCCCCAAGAGTTTCTGTGGAAGGCGGTCCGCTTCTTGAATCATCCCGGGGTATTAACGTTGATGATGCTTTTCACCCTTTTGCTGAGTCCTCTCCTCTTCAATCTTCCTCTATCGCCATGGGTTTTTCTTCAGATGTGATGGGCTCCGATTTTGAAATGTTCACTGGACCTGGGTCCTTTATTCCTGAACTAGGAGGTTTTTCTCATCACCCTCCCTCTCCGGCTGCTTTGTTTGTAGTTCTTGTGTCTCCACCTTCCGAGGAAAGGGGCAACGCCGCTTCTGATGTGATGATTAGTTTGAGTACGTTCGCTTCCTCTGGGCCCGTTACCCACCAAGTTAATTTGGGTGGCCTTCGAGAGGAAGCCTTTCAGATTTCAGGGGCGGAAGGTGATAACACTGTCCTCACCTCTTCATCTCGCTTAGCGGCTCCCATAATGTCACATCGAGGAGAAAGAGATGTGTTTTTGGCCAAGAATCGTCAGGAGCGTATAAGCTTCCTCTGTTCTCGCCTGTTTTCTTCATTTTTTAGTCTTCATTATTGGGACGAGGATAACGCGAAGGTAGCAACGGAGAAACAAGGAGAAATAGACAAACTGACGACTGAGCGTCAGGGGCTATTAGACGCTGCGGCAGCTGCCCAGAAAGAAGCAGAGGATGCCCGACTCGCGCTGGATAATGAGAAACAGAAAGGGGTCGCTCTGAATACCTGTCTTTCTGAGGAAGAGGCTAGGCATACTTCTCTTAACGCCGAGCTGGAGGCGGAAAAATGTACAAACGCGGAGTTGATCGCAGAGCTCAATCTTTCTGCCGAGAAGTGCCATTGGTATATGTGGGAGGGAGCGGGACTGATGACGGATGCTTTCCTGAAGTTTTACGGGACAGAAGCTCTCCGAGTTAACGACCTTTCCGAGTACTACCTAGAGAAGGCCCAGAACGTAACCGACGAGGATTTCCACAGGGATAGGGCCCCAGGGCAAGAGAGAAATGATGCGATAACTCCTTCATGAGCGTTATGTTTTAATTCTTGTTTTTTGTTATTAGCACACCTTTTACCTGTCCCTTTCAGATATTTTATAACATTAACAATGTTAAGATTGCCTTGAACGGTTGCTGCTCTTTTCTCTTGGAATTTTTCTTGTTAATTTTATTCCGTAGTGCTTCTGTCACGATATAATTAGTACCATTATTAAGATCGAAAGATTATAATTATCATACCTTATTCGAAGAACTAATTGCTGTGGCTTTAGTGACACAGTTTCGAGATAACGTGCCGCATATGAGGGGTGTTAAAATACTTCTGCCTTTGGATATGATAATGCAATATCCTTTTGAAGACATGTCGCTGAAAAGAGAGGATATTCGTCTCTATACTGATCATAACTTTACCATAATGAACACCCATTGTAGTAGATGGACCTTTTTCACGAACCATATAATAATGGGCTTTGATATTGTCTCCTTTTGAGGAAGATATAACAATTTGACGTATTAACGTATATGTCCCGACGCCTGGTTGGAAACAAATATCTTTCGCCGAGTCATACAATGTTTACAGAGGTAGAATTCATTGCGATATCTTTCTTCACATTTCTCTCCAGCGAGAACTAGGAGTTGATTTCTGCATATCATATGGCTGCCACTCTTTTAACGTCGTCCCTTTGATGTTGCTAGGGAGGATAGATTATCGTCATCCCTTTGTTGTTAGGGGGATCACATCAACACCGCCCTTTGTTGTTAGGGGGATCACATCAACAACGCCCTTTGTTGTTAGGGGGATCACATCAACACCGCCTTTTTGTTGTTAGGGGGATCTAATCAACACCGATCTTTGTTGTTATGGGGATCATTCAGCCTCGCTGAATATGGAATTACCAGGGAATTACTTTATCATTCAGCAAAGTCGGGGGATTACTTCGAGGCATTACTTTATCATTCAACTTTGCTGAATTCGGCCTCGCCGGGGCATTACTTTATGTTACTTTCCCTCCAAGCTCTTTGGATCCGGGTTTGCTGGGGCATTGCTTTTGCTGTAGAGATATCTGTCCAGCCCTACTTTACTGGGTATTTGCCGTCCAGTTACTGGCTGGGATATCCGTTATTGTTTCAAGTGATAACGATCGGCCTGGAGCGTGCCTCGTCTTAGTGAGCCGTCTGATCAGGAGCGGTTGTCACAAGGATAGGATTTTCACTTCCAGGCGTTGATTTCTCGTATCCCTAGAGCGTGCCTCGTCTTAGTGTGCCTCCTGTATTAGCACGGTCACCACAAGGATAGGATTTTCACTTCCAGGGTGGAGCCTTCATTTCCCTGGGGCGTGCCTCGTCTTAGTGAGCCATCTGTATTAGCACGGTTGTCACAAGGATAAGATTTTTACTCCCAGGGGTGCCGGGGCGTGCCTCGCCTTAGTGAGCCATCTGTATTAGCACGGTTGTCACAAGGATAGGATTTTCACTCCCGGCGTTGAATCTTTACGTATGCCAGGATGTGCCTCGTCTTAGTGAGACGTCTGATCAGGAGCGGTTGTCACAAGGATAGGATTTTCACTCCTAGCACCCTTCATTATCTGCACACTATCAACCACAGAGTGCACAAGAAATATTCTTGATTTGCTTGTTAAAGCATGTTATTAATATTACCGTATAGAAGGAATATTAGACTCTAGCATGATATAATTTCAAACGAGCTATGTTCCAAGAATTTGGTAAGGGAGTACCGTCGAGTGTTTCCAAGTGATATGCTCCCTTTCCGATAACGCGGGTAACGCGGTATGGGCCATCCCAGTTTGGACTAAGTTTCCCCATGCGTTGTCCAGCCGCTCGTTTATCCCTGAGCACTAGATCTCTTGCTTTGAGTAGTCGTTCTCTGACTCGTCTATTGTGATAATGTGCCATTTTTCTCTTATAATGTAGCATTTTCAGAAGAGTTTCCTCTTGTAACTCAGGCAATGCGTCGAGGTTAGCCCGCAACCTCTCTTCATTTATCTCTTCTTTGAAGTATGCCATCCTCAAGCTTAGGGTGCCAATCTCTACTGGCGTGACGACCTCTGTGCCGAATGCTAACGCGAAGGGGGTTTCTCCTGTGTTGGTTTTGACGGTCATGCGATATGCCCACATCACGTATGGTAGCTCGTCTGCCCATTTCTTCTTAGAACCTTCCAAGTTCTTTTTGATACCGCTAAGGATGCTGTGGTTGGTTACCTCCGCTTGACCATTAGTCTACGGGTGTGCTACGGAAGAGAACCTTTGTTCGATCTAAAATTTCGCGCACTGGTCTTTAAAAAATTGACTCGTAAATTGTGTCCCGTTATCGCTGACCAATACGCGAGGTACGCCAAATCGCATAATGACTTGATGTTTAAAGAAATGCCAAATCTTTTCCGTAGTGATGTTAGCTACTGCTTCTGCTTTTGCCCATTTCGTGAAGTAGTCTACCGCCACGACCATAAATTTCAGCTGAGACTTGGCTTTTGGAAACGGGCCTAAAATGTCAATTCCCCATTTAGCAAACGGGCAAGGAGCAACAATCTCGGAAATTTTCGCGGCAGGTCGACGAGGAATCTTAGCAAATTCCTGACATTTCTGACAAGTTCGTACAAAGGTATCGCAGTCTCTGCGAATAGTGGACCAATAGAATCCCGTTTGAAAACCTGCGTGGCCATAGTGCCGCCTGACACATGCATGCCACATATTCCTTCGTGGATTTCTCGCAAAGTGTGGAGGCCTTCTTGCTCCGTTATGCACTTGGCGGCGGGATGAGAGAAGCATTTCAGAATCAATTCTCCGTCATAATACGTGCATCTTGCCGCTTGCTTTAAAACTTTTCTCTTTTCGGTGTTATCCGCAGGTAACTCGTCGTGCTTCAAGTATTTTATCACGGGGATTCGCCAATCATTTTTAGTTTCTTCCACGCAAAGCGACACTTGTTCTTCCATAAAAGAAGGGACAAATATCTCTCCGTAGTACACGTCCTTAGGTATGGATACTTCCGGGTTTGCTGCGATTTTGGCGAGATTATCTGCCTCAGCGTTATCCTCTCGAGGGATGTGCTCAAACCTGACCTGCATGCCTTTTTTCTTTATTTCTATCAACTCGCGTTTCACTTTAGAGAGATATTGAACCATGATGGGCTCTCTGGCTTGAGAGTTTCCCAAGACTTGATCTATTATTAATTTGGAATCTCCACATATTTTTAGTCGCAAGTCTCCCATCATTCCTGTATCATGTATGGCTTTGGTGGAGAAATTTCTTCCTCTTTTGAGTCCGGCTAGCAACGCTCCGTATTCTGTCGCGTTGTTAGATAACGGTTGTAAGATTCGGATGGCATACCGTATTTCTATGTTGTGTGGCCCAATCATGAAAATTCCTGCTCCGACTAGCTCTTGATTCTTGGCCCAGTCTACATGGATAACCCATAAGTCGGTGTAGGTTTCTGGGAACGGAAGATCCAAGTCATCCTTTTCATCTTCTGGTAGGTCCGTCAATGGATCTTGTGCAAACGTGCATTCCGCTATGAAGTCTGCTAACGCTTGAGCTTTTATAGATGGTCGGGCTTTATACTGCAATCTATACTGCTCAAGCTCAATGGCCCAAATTAGCATCCTTATTGAAGATTCAGGCTTTCTGAAAATCCTTTTCAAAGGTTGATCTGTAAGCACGATGACGGGATGGGCCTGAAAGTACCGGTCCATTTTCCGCGTTGCCTGTACTAACGCAAATGTTATTTTTTCAATGCGAGCGTATCGTAGCTCGGCATCTTTCAAAACATGACTAACGAAGAATACGGGGCGATGAACATGACTGTCATCTCACACAAGGACAGCACTGACCACCTCATCAGCGACGCCCAAATATAAATATAGAGTATCCCCTGGCTCTGGTCTTGTTAGTACCAGGTCAGAGGAAAGGTAGGCTTTTATGACACCAAACACTTCTTCACACTCTTCTATCCATCCAAAAGGAGCCTTTTTGCGAATAACCTTGAAGAACGGTAGGTATCTCTCGCCTTGCTTGGAAATGAATCGCCCCAAAGTGATAACTCGCCCTGTAAGCTTTTGTACTTCTTTAACTGTTCGAGGGGATACCATGTCGTGGATGGCTTTGATTTTCGACGGGTTGGGCTGGATGCCTTTTTGACTGACCACATAGCCTAGAAACTTACCCGTTTGAAATGCAAACATGCATTTACGGGGGTTGAGCTTCATTTGGTATTTTCTCATTACTTCGAATACTTCCTCCAAATCCGCTAAGTGGTCCTCAAAGCTTTGGCTTTTTATTAACACATCATCAACATATGCCTCTACTTTCTTCCCAATTTGCTTCTCGAAAACCTTGTTTGTCATGCGCTGAAATGTGGCTCCAATATTTTTTAGACCAAAGGGTATCGCTGTGTAACAGTAGGTGGCTTTTGGAGTGATAAAAGTGATTTTTTCCTCATCTTCCATAGCCATGGGGATTTGGTGGTACCCGGAGTTGGCGTCTAAGGAGCTTAGATATGTATACCTGGCAGTCTGGTCGACCAACTGGTCAATTCTAGGAAGAGGATAGCAATCCTTTGGACAAGCGTCGTTTAGATCAGTGAAATCAATACACATCCGCCAATCTCCGTTAGGTTTTGGAACTAGAACAGGGTTAGCTAACCAAGTCGGGTATTGAACTTCCCTAATAAAACCTACATCCAGGAGTTTTGATACCTCATTCTCAATGACCATCACCTTTTCTGGTAAGAACGCTCGACGTTTTTGCTGAACTGGCTTAACATTAGGGTCAATGTTAAGTCGATGCTCCGCTACTTCTCATGAAATTCCAGGCATATCCGCAGGCTTCCAAGCGAATTCTCCTTTGCACTTGTTTAACAATCGAGCTAACTGCGCGTTCTCATCTGGGCTTAACTTTTCATTCACCGGGAAATTTACTTCTCTGATTCCGCTAACAGGTACTGGTACCATCTTATCCACAGGCTGCGTGCGCTTTTCATCTTTCTGTTCAAAGGGGTCATCTGCCACACACACATAACAGTCGCAACTCTTTTGAGTCATGAGTAGGTAACATTCGGCCGCTAGATTCTGATCGCCTTTGATCGAGACTACTCCATCCCATGAGGGATATTTCACCCTTAAATGCTTTTGAGATATCACTGCTCCAAAATGGTTGAGGAACGGTCGTCCAAGTATGGCGTTATATGGCAGAGTTAAGTCTACAACCATGAATAACAACTCCTCCGACCGCTTGGACGTATCTTCTCTAAAGTACACTGGCAATAATGTGACTCCAATCACAGGGATCAGAATTCTGTCTACCCCCATTATTGGCTTCTTGCAAGGTGTCAGCTTGCTGTCAGGAAGCTTAATGAGGTTGTACGCCTCTAATGAAAATAAATTTACCGCGCTTCCATTATCAATAAGAGTTCTCCTAACTCCATGATTGTCGGTAACTGGCGTAACTACTAACGCATCGTTATATGGGAAGACAACACCTCTCTCGTCCTCCTCAGAGAAGGACAACACCATTCGATCTAATGCGCTTATCGCCTCTCTTTTTACTAGCGTGCTTTCTCGTTTACGCTTCTCTCCTGAATTGAGCGTTATCTGCACAGGCTCATCGAGATATGGTGCGCCACCAGCAATAATATTTATGATAGGAATGTCATCATCGTGGACTGTTAACATCTCTCTCATTCTTCCGCCAGGGGTGTCATTGTTTCCAGGAGGGTGAGGTAGTGCTTGTCTGCTGTCCGACGTTTTACCTGTTTGGTTGCCTCTGGCTTCTTCTCTCGCCGTAGTGGAAAACTCCTCGAGGTAACCTTCTTCCACTAAACCCTCTATTGCTAACTTTAACTCTCTGCACACATCCGTGGAGTGTCCTTTGACTTTGTGGAGTTTACAAAAAACGTTTTCCCTTCCTCCCATAATTACTCCTGGTTTTACAGGAGCTGGATAACGAATGGGCAGGTTCCGTTGTTGGACGATTGCTAAGATTTCCGCTCTCGAAAGTATGAGAGAAGGCCAAGGTCATACACTCGACCCTTTGGTGGATCCATTTGTCGTCTAGTGGGAGAATTACCAGGCCTTCCTCTAAAAAAATTGCCCTTTTGCCGATTTGAGGCCTTAGGGATATGATCTTTCCGATGGCCGTAGTCGTCAATTGGACGAGTGTCCGAGGTCATGCTCGCATGAGCGTTAGGAGCAGGATGTGTGTCTTGTGGCGTGTTTCAAATTTTATCTCTATTTTCTTCCTCCTCCATCCTCGCATAATTATGAGCTTTTAGCCTCAACGCATCCAGAGTCGGTGGGGGATCCACCATTAATGTATCTCACAACTTCCCGTAGCAATAATTGCGTTTCAAGGCTTCTACAGTGAAATCAATAGTAACGCCTGGTGTCAACGACATTTCGAGATCAAAGTGAGTAAGGAAGTCCTTCAAGGACTCTTGAGGTTTTCAATGGATATCGAATAACCCCGCCGCAGATTTCTTGATAGGGACAGCCGTACTAAATCGGCTCCAAAACTTAGCTTCCAGCTGCGGAAAACTATCAATCGACCCCGCTGGGAGTCCTTCAAACCAAAGATATGCTACCCTTGACAATGTCATGACAAATATCTGGCACAAAGCCGCGTCGCTATGAGTTTGAAACTGCACGAAGTCCTTTACCTTGTTAAGGTGGGAGATGGGATCCTTCGTGCCATCATACGATTCTGCAGGAAGTTTTACGTGCCGACTGACCCTGTGGTGTCTTATGCGATAGCTGAATGGGTGACCGATGTTATCATCAGGAATTTCGTAAGGATGACAGGGAGGAGAAACTTCCAGGTGACGCCTTTGACCTCGGGGGTCACGCTCATGATGCTGCTTGGGGGACCGACTACGACTCCTGGGCATCCGAGTTTGATGTCTTCTACTACTCGATCTTTCATTGTGTCTAGGGGATATGTCCCTAAACATCTCATCTCGCCTGCCATCCCAACGATCTCTGTATTCGTCATGCCATCGTTCCTCTTGAGAAATAGGGATTTCTCGCGCGTGCTGCGCGGAAGGTTCCACTTGCCTATGAGCGAGTTGCATGAGATTGACGGGGGCCGTCATCACGGGGTGACAGCGGCTAGTCGGTGACAATAGACGGAGTAAAAACTATGTGAGAAGGAACGCTAGGCCCTGAGACATTGGGCGTAAATCCTGCGGCTGATTCAGTTAAGTGATTTAGCTGAGCATGAAGAGCTGATATTGAATTCACAATAGGGTTGCTTGCACTATCCATCGCGGATCCCCTTGAAAGGGGGGTGGAATAGCCCAATCCTGCCATCTGAGAAAGAGGAGTATGCATCTAGGAAAAAGGCGTTCCCGTTGTTAGCCCGAAGGAGAAATCTAACGTTCCCTGAGGAGTTTCCTGCATCATGGTAGAAACAACAGTAGTAGCGAAAGGAAAAAGCTCTTTGCGGGTAGCAAAAGGAAGGCCAAAAGATTGAGGTGGTATAGAATCTAAAGCAGAAGCCATGATCCTTCGATCTCCAGGAAAAAAACAGAGCTTGGCTATTAAGGACGCTCACTTAATAGAACCAAAGCTCTCAATGAAAGCACCAATTTGATAAGATTTGGATTCTTGTTGGAGGGCAGAAGGGGAAAATGGCTTCTTGAAGTTACTGTTCACCACCGTCCTATGTACCTACAAAGCGCCGGAGGGGGGGCTCCGGCGTAGACACTCCGATGCTTAAGTCAGTAAGGGTGGTGAAAATAGCAGAGTTTTGGCCAGCAATCTTAGGCTTACCTCAAATCTCGCATATGAGGGTATTTATAGGCAAGATGTGAGCGTTATGTCTAGGGGGTGGGCGTTATCTAGGGAAGATAACGCCTAAGTATCTTAAGCAACGCCATGGTATGCATGGGATGGGATAACGCCATGCGATAAGATGAATAACGCGTGAGACCCCCCCGTTGATGTCGACCATCCCAGAGCTCCTCGTTAAGTGCAGAGCGACAGCCTTAACGGTAGGGGCTACAGTGTTCCGGCCTTGACGCTAGGTGTAAAGACGGAAATGCCCCTAGAATTGCCTCTATAGTTATCAATTGACAATCTAAAAAAGATAGAAAAGGAGAAAGTTTTAGAAATCAGCAAGGAGATTAAAGAAACTGTGTTTGAACTTGAAGTTTCTAATTCCTATGATAAACTTTATGATGAAGTTAAAGTACCAGAAACTCAAAGAAATTCTCCCTTCAGTTTTGCAGGCATCGAAGATCGAGCTGAAAACCTTGTAAGGAGAATCGAAGGAAGAAAGACTTGCGAGGGTACTAAAGGAGTACGAAGAGGCTGTTGAATGGAGGATAACCGACATTAAGAGGACTTCTCTGTCCATCTGTAGGGTAATGCATAGCCCACAAACCACCTGAAACAAAGGAGAAAGTGTCTAGTCGAAAGACAATAAATCAGGACGCTTCTTGGGAGGCAACCCAAGTCTTTTAATTTAGTAATTTTCGTTTCAATAAAACTTCTGTCAATGGGAACTTTCTTATGGAATTCTGCTTTTCTTGACAGCAAGACGCCTCTGCCCCAGGCCAAACAGTCAGACCCCAAGATGCCTCTATCCCAGGTCAAGTAGACAGACCCCAACTAGGCCTTGGGATAAGAGTCCAGGAGTAGGAATCAGAAGAACAGAAGCACTTCGCAGCTCTACACTCAAGGCTGCTTGTCCTGCTACGAGATCAACCACCTGCTTCACCACAACCTTGATTGCCTCGGGTACTTTCCTTCCTGTTTTTCTTTTCTTTTCTTTTCTTTTATGTCGAGTCTTTTCCCTTTCTCACACTTTGAGGACAAAGTGTCGTCTAGTGTGGGGGAGGAACTTTTACGTGAGCATGGTTGTTTTGATTGTTTGATTGAAGTCAGTTGTGTGAGTCAGTCTGTTTGAGTCGAGTCGCTTGAGTCAGTTTTTATTTCTTTTTTATTTTTTTGGTCTGATGCGTGAATTTTGTTCTTATTTTTTGTGCATGTTTGAGTATACACCAGAGCCCTAGTTTTTAACTTAGGCTGTTTAGTTCGTCACTGAAACTACATTTAGATGCTTGTCTAGGCGAAACAATGCTTTAGTAACAGGGGAGTGAATGAGCGTAACATGATCAATGCCTAAGGGGCATATATCCTAATGTAACCCAAACATTAACCATCCACATGGTCGAAAGGACATCTAGCTTAGGAGCTGAAGTGTAATTAGGATGGCAGAAACTAAAGAATAATGACGATGTTGCGTTTAAGCGGTGCTAATAAGTCCAATTTGTTGAATATGCTATATGTGAAAAGTGCTGGAATGTCTTGCATAGTAGAAAAAATTAGCACAAAGTGGATGTTCTGGGAGTTGGAGTGCCCAAAAAGAACAAGCGCTGCTATAAAAATAAAAAATTAAGGCTACCTGTAAAAATAAAAAGGGCAAAATTCTGCTATGCAATAAAAGACAATAAATGACACAGTGGTTTAAAAAGCATATCATTTTGGAAATGCACTGTTATTTGCTCAATCGGTAGGAAAAAGAAATGCATTTTCTGTCCCTTGATTATTACCTAAGATCTAGAGCTGGATGTCTTGATACCATGTGGAAGGGGTATATTTAGGGTATTGATTGGCCCTTGTTAGTCTAGCATTGGGTCGGTTAGGGGAATGTCTTGGTAATTTCAGTGGTGGGGTAAACAACCAAAAGAAGAACTCTTGGGGTCTTGGTGTCTGTTGTGTTTTGATGTGTTTTGATTTGTTTTTCATTTGATGCTTGAGGGCAAGCATAGGTTAGTGTGGGGGATTTGATTGAGCGCTAAAATGTCTTATATTTCATCATCCTTTCCACCCTTTTTAGGATGATGATACTGCTAATTCTAGGTTTTTTCATTCCTTTCTTGCAGAACATGTTGCTGAGGAGCAATTCATCCATTTGGAGCTGAAACTGCCTGTTAAAGAGCAAATTCTGATGATTAGAGTTCAGAAGCAGTCCTTATCCCAGGCCTGGGATAAGGCGAGTCAGATACGAGTAACTCAGGCCTGGGATGCGACTGCCAGTTGTCTCTTCTAGAAGATTACTTCTGTTGAAGTCCGATTCCAGCTAGAAGTCCTAATTGACATAGCAGATTCCTATTGTTTAGGAGATTAAAACAATTTCTTTTAATTTAGATAATTATCTTTTCTAAGTCTTTTGAATTTTAAAAACACTTAGGGCTAGGAAAAGAGGGTTGCGTCTCTCTTCTCTTCTTCTTCCGAATATTTCTTTTTCTTCTCTAGAACATCAACCATTAAACGGAGCTTTAAACTCTGTTTGCTTTTCTTCCCTTTTAATTAATTAAATCGTTTATGCTTTCAATCTTATTTATTTATTTATTATGATGATGCTTGGCTAAATTCCGATTTCCTTGTATGGATTCATTGCCATGATTATCTGATTGTGAGGTCTAATTGTTCTTATTAAATTTCAGCTTATATCTCTATTTGTTTTGGTTGAATGTCAAGTTAATCTTATTTCTATTGAAGCCTGATCAACTACAAATAGGATTTGATTAATTACAGTCTTCTCTTAATACTTTGGAGTCTACATTGTAGAGAGGGATACGAAGGCAACTACCTGATCGACGGATCAGAATAGAAAACGAATAGAGCCTGGTTTACAGGAGTAGACACTTCTCTCTCCTGGACCTGGTAGGGTCTCTCACAGTGTATTTATCAGCCCATTTCCTTAGACTTGATAGAAGAACTTCTTCAAGCCAGTAAGTAGGTTAGGGAATTTTAATAGGTGAAAACCTTTATTAATCTTGTATAGGTAGAGAGTAGGAGATCTAGGTGAAAACCAGGTCTCTATAGCCGCCTATAAGCTCGGTCTTGAAAATACTTGAATCTATGATCAATCAGTATATTGCATGAGCACAGTCGAATCCTTACTGGGAAATTTATCACATCTGAACACACACAATTATTCTTTGTTTATTGCTTTCTGTTATTTCTATTCCTTTACTCTAATTGCGTCAAAACCCCCAATTATTGGTATTTACCACGGTTACAAGAATTGGTCATTTAGCGAGAATTAATTTAGTCCTGAAATCTCTATGGAACGATCCTTTTACCACTTGCTACAGTTTTTAATCAAATTCGTGCATGGTGAATTTTACTTATTTATTTTTGACGGTTTCGGCAACCATCACTAGCCTATGCTGCCGAGTTCTAATACCACGCAAATTAAGAATTCTAATTAACTAAGACTATAAGTTCTACTCCTACTCCTATTAGGAGTTCTACTTAGTTAATCAGACTCCACATACTCAACATCATTAAGGTAATAGATCACCTACAAGTATACGATCAATTGGTAGGAAGTTGTTCTAACTATGTAGAGAGAGCGAGTCTCGAGTTCGTGTCCTTTAATCTGCACTCCTATGTGTTAAAAACATGATAGATAGTTGTTCTAGTTTTATGTCTCACGTTCGAGCTTTATGTATGCAGTTGTATTAAATTTTGTAAGGAAAACTTTGCTGCCCTTTAAGGTCCTATCCAACTTGAGTTTAGAATAATCGACACTTAGTTTAATGACGGGATATTTGATGGTCATTGACAGAAAAGAAAGAAAGATAATACATGCTTAAACTAGAACTATCCCATTTGCATAAGATTGTGTATCATAAATCCATATCTACATAAGTGGACGTTGTGAATATATACTTAGAGAGTTGATAGAAAGCCACGTGGGATTTATAGTCCATCCTCAAATGTCGTGTCATCTTTAGTTACGTGGGATTGATATATATGAGCCTATAATAAATTTTAATTTTATATAATTAATTAAATATTTCGTCAAAAACTATTTATTAAATAAGTTTAAAAAAATATTTACAATATAAAATTAATTTAATATGTATAATTAATTGATTTGTTTTAATAAATTCATTGTATAAATTATGGAATTTATAAGGATTGAAGTTTAAAAATATGAAAAATTGCACAACTCACTATAAGTACTTATAAATCTTTTTTTGTTTACAAATACTTATTAAATGGTGTTCCTGGATGTTAATGGTTATTAGAACAAAACAAGGTCAATTTTATTTTTTATTTGTTTAATTTTTTAATTTCTCTATTTTATTTACCTATTACATGTTTGTAAGTTCTTATAAAAGTTAACAAAATATTAACAATAAACCCTTACATTTCTCTTTCTTTAAAAAGAAAAAAAAAACTTAATCTTTTATTTGTCAAAAGTTTCTTTTAATCTTTGGGAGACCGTGATGTGTTCATGGAAGTACCACCGATAGACACTGATATGTTCACGGACCTCTCACCTCCATAAACCGAAGATGCCGAACCGACAAGACCGATAACACGAAGCCAGACAAGAAAGTTAGCCCTTTGGTTCACGCATGAAACGGGTAAGGACCAACCAAACGTCGAGAATCGAGTCTAACAGTGCTCGTGCACCATACCGGGAACGATAGGCTTTCCATAAACCTATTGGTAGGGCTATCGGGAAACCCATCGCAAGCCAACATCAAGGCCTTGAAGCAAGCTACCGGGTCAGGGCATCTATCGAAAGATCTAACAGAAAACATAGTACGAGCTACCGGGAGACGTGCCGAGAACCACGTACGAGCCTATCAGGAGCGCCCAAGTTCCCATCCAAGGAACTACCGAATTTGATCAGCAACTGGTAACCGTCAAGGAGGATACCGGGATTCCACCTCTATCGAAATATTTTTTAGAGTAAATCTTGCCGAAGCTAACGGCATGCCGCCAAGGCCCTAACGGCATGTCGTCAAGCGCTGTCCAGAAATACCAACGTGGATATTTTGAAAACTCTCATCCTTATTTTGTGTATTAGTATAAATAACACTCTTTTAGCTCATTTTCTCCTTAGTTTAGATTTGAGTGATCTTGTTAAGTAGAGATAACTCCTCCCTTATCACCTAAACTCATCTTGTAGACTTCTAAGCCTTGATGGTGCTTTGATCATCTGCAAGTAAAACGTAAACCATCAACCTTTGTATTTGTGTAATCGTGAATAAGCTGTTCTAGTAAACGAATCTTCTTGTGAAATATATGTGTGTTTCTTTCCATCTTCCAAATTCTTACCCTTGTGTTCAACGTGCATCTGAAATCTTCACCGCGCTCAAGTCCTTCCAGTTTTCCTTCTAGTTCATCTCGGTAATTTTTTTCTTTCTTGTTTACCATTGCTTCCGTCCGCTGCGCATCCATCCATTTCATCCTCTACCCCCTCTTTGAGTTCATTTTTATGTTGTTGTTGTCTAAGAAAACTCTCGGCTAGATCCTACGCTCCATTTAAATATCATTCGATCCACTCAACCTGGGTCAGATCATATCAGACCGTCCCGCCTAATTTTGATCGTTAGAGTATTTTTTAGGTTTTTAATGAGTAATTTTAATAGTAGTTGTCATTTTTAATAAAGGTTTGTTAGTTTTGGTCATTTGAATAAAAGTTTTTAATTTATAAATTTCTTATTGTTGGTATAGACTTTATATATTTCTTTAATATAAATATTAATGCTGAATAAAGGATCTGCTGGAAAAGAAAAAGCTACATTTATACGTCTAAAACTAACTGAACTAAATGTTGGAGATACGATATAAACAAAATGTTCGAGATGCTATCCAGTTGGTCTTTTCGTGATTCGCCTGGTTCTTATTTTTCATCTTCTCGGGTCGTTGGTGATGCTGAGTGGGCAGGATTTGGGCTTTTCTAGAAAGTAGAAGCCCAAACTATGAGGAAGAAAATAAAGGTGTATTCTTGATGATAAAAGTATAAATGTTATGGACAAATAGAATCCATCGTTAAAAATAAGTAGGCGTGTAAGAAAACAGGACTGAACTGGAAATCGAACCGGCATCGGAGTATTTTGCACTGAACTGGACCGAACTGAAAATTTTCGGTTTAGTCCGGTTCTACTCATAGCAGAACCGAAAATTTTCGGTTCTGTCCGGTTCTACTTCTACCAAAATTCGCAAACCGCACCGTAGAACCGGAAGAACCGGTATATATATATATATGCAATATTTATCAAAAGTTTCCTTTGCTTCAGTGGTTAAATTTTTTGGTACTAAGCTAAAGGGACGAGTTCGAATACCCTTCCCTCAATTTTCTTGGTTTTCATTTTTTGGGTTGGGCTTGGTTTTCATTTTCTTGGCGAGCTGGATTGTCTGGCCCATTTCTTTATTTTTGTATTTTATTTTTTAATTATTTGTTTATAATAGTTAGCTAATAATTTTTTGAACTTTTTGAACAATTATTTTCTATTTTTGTGAATATTTTATGTTAATTTTAGGGAAATTGTATAATATATTTTTTAATTAATTATATTAAAAAAAAAACCGAAACCGGACTGAACTGTCCAATTCAGTCCTATTCCAGGCCGGACAAAACCGAAAATTTTCGGTTCTGTCCGGTTCTAAGCCCAAAACTAGACCGAACCGGACCGGTTACACCCCTAAAAATAAGGAAAGGGAGAAGAAAACAATCTTGTTGGGTTTTTTAGGGGTATGCAATGCATGGTGGTGTTACTGGTATTACCAATATATAGAGTAAATAAATATATAATTTACAAAATTACTAATTATTGTTTTCTCTATAGTGGGTAATTTCCTTTAGGTCAATTTAAGGAAGAAAAAATTAGAGAGAACTTCATTTTTTTAACTAAAAGAAATTAGAAAATAAATTCAATTTTTCTTTAATAAATACCAAAAAAAAAACATCAATACTAGATCTTCATTTTCACTGCCGGATAGCATTGTTATAGGGGTGAGACAAAACTTAGCATAAACGACATGATTAGACATCTCTAAAACAACATACATGGTCAAGTCATAAACCTCAGTGAGAAAGAAGATCCTTCAAGAAATAAAGGACATTTTTCCCAACCATACTTCACTGGATTGAAGGGATGACCATTTTACATATCGTACATACTGATCTCTATACAAAGTACAAGCTCGTATTCCAATATTACCCTTTGCTATATGTCGGTATACAGTAAATAACATCCATCACTATGCTACTAGCATTGCATTTTAGTACACTAACAAGGCAAAATACTGACTGATGTTACATTTGAATTGCTTCAAATGCAACGCTCGACATTATTGCACCCCTTGCGTTGCACGGTTTTCAGGTCTCGGGGATTCAGGATAGACTTGCCCCTGCTCTCTAACATCTCTAAATAAGGAAATAAACGAGTTCAAGCCTTCAGAAGAAGCCCCTCCCAAGATCCAAAACAAGAGAGAACTAAACGAATTCATAGAGCCAGGGTTCGGACCAGCTTGACCTGGGATCTGCATGGGATTTCCTAATCTGCCCAGGTTGTCATTTTCCACACGCTGTTGAAGTTCTGGACCATCTACATTCGCCGGCATAGGTTGGTCAGATCCAGGCCTCAACCCAGCTCCGGATCCCACATCCATATTAACGGGACCTTGGTTCCTGGTGTTCAATCTGGTGATGTGTAGAGTTGAGGCAACTATCGTAGAGGACGTGAAATGGTAGTCTGGGTGTTGTTGAAGCTGCGACCGTCGGTTTTGCATGAACCTTTGCAGAGCTGGTACCTGAGGCATGTGAGCATTGAAAGAAATAAGTGATGAAACTTTATATATAGAGAGCTCTTGGAAGCTAGTTGACGTGTCATCCGATAAAAGGATATTGATATGAGAGTATCAATATATTACTGTCTCCCCACTGATATTCATATTCTGAAGTCTATTGCCTTCCTCACTGATTTTCCAACATGATGTGTTTATTCAAACATAAAGTAATGGTTACCTCAAAACGGTTCCAGAAGTACAAAATGAGATGCATCATAAATGCTGCAGTTGTAGAAAGCGCTAAGTATGAAAAACCTGGAAGAAATATAAAAGATTTCCTCAGAAAATTTTCAAGTGAAAAGAAACTGAGAAGAACACCAGATGTACATACTCATACCGTAAGCATAGGAAAAGAAGTAGATGTGGAAAACTAGGAAGTAGAGCAAAAAAAATCGAGGGAAGAACTTCATTGATATGGGTGTGCGGACACTGCAAAGTTCATGGCAACAACAGTCTCATTATGCAAGCAAAAAATGAACTTAACCACAAACGCAGCCACAAAAAGATGCGGCAAGCACAGCATATGCATGACGATCAATGGAGGCATGCAAGCGCAATGGAAGAGAAGCATTAGTAATCATTACGCTATAGCAAGCAAGGGTAATAATGGCATGCGTGTGTGTGTGTGTGTGTGTGTGTGCGTGTGCGTGTGCGTGTGCGTGTGCGTGTGTGGGCATGACTCAGTGAGTGAGAGGTACCTGATGAGTGTGAACAGTTCACACAACCATACAAGAATTAAGACCATGAAAGCCAACAACTGATCATCGTAGAACTCGAACAAAAAAAATAAGATACCAATCATTATCTGCAAAAATCAATGGTGTAACCTCATTAGTTACCAACTCCTTAGAATGCTCACGGCACTAGGTGTTAGAAAAAGTAAACCACAGAGTAATTGACGTAGAAACAAAATTATAAAAATATTCCAAACAAGAAGATGGATAATTGGTAGACTACTTTATCAATAATAAACCAAGATTTCTGCTTACTGGTACAAAGACGAGTGACTCAATCACATGCACAAATATCAACTGAAATGTTGGAAGCCGATGTCGAGCATGGTGTTGAAGCTGCACTGCAGAATTTCAGAAAAGGGAACAGGCAATCATTATTAAATGAAGAAAAGGTAGGTGCATATGATGGCATCTTAAAATTGTGTCACCCTGTTTGACAGCACTTTCTAGTTTTGCACTCAATGAAGTAATTCAAACTGACAAAAGAAGTTTGTACAAAAATAAAAGGCATCAAAACTCCACTTCCTAGAAAACCTAACCGCCACATGAACCCTCTTTTCAGTTGGTAAGCATTAGGAGACAAATGCATAAGTAATACTTCTTTTAGTTGCAACATCTTTCAATATATGAATGACCCTGAAACAAAGGAGTACATAAGGCACTATGATGTTCAGTGATAGCAACATCGCTTAAATTTAATATACATATTCAGAATAAAAATGCAATACCTGTGAATTTCAGCATGCGAGTCTGAGTCTCTCTCAATGTAAATGACACTGACATAGTGGTAGTGAAGAAAACGAACAGGGACATCATAAGCACTCCACACTTTGTGACAAGGTAGTCTTCGTGGAACAAACAAAAACACAACTCGTCAGTGCACTACTCATATCCGCTAACTTAAATAGTGACAATCTAGTCCTGATACACTAGCTAGCATGTTATCATGGAAAATGTGTAACAGTTACAGAAACATTCAGCATCATGATAACATTATCAAGACAAAATTTAATGCACCATTACCCATCTCTCGAAACCAAAACCTAGTGACCTGTGATAATAAAACTAAAAGGAAAGAAAAACCCTAGTGGTTGGTGATGCATGTCTGCTGGTCACATTTATCAAGATTCCAACATAACCACAATTATTAGATAATTTTGGATGTCTTATGTAAAGGCTATCTTTAGATTGGTAAACCCACAAACTAAGATAAATGTTGCATCCCACTATCTCCACAACAATGGAGATGAGGTAGGACCACTTTTTAAGAGCAGGCCAAACCCCCCAAACTATTTTTGAACACAAGTACACATGAAATAACTTTTCTGAACTCAATTGAAGCAGTTAAAATAAACAATAACTTCAACTACAATTAAAGGAGAAAATAGATCTGTTGTAGGAAATGCCTCAAATTTAGAATGAGCATGAAATACTCCATTTCCTTAAAAAAAATAGAGAATAGTGCCAAAAAGATGAAACTTAAGAATTATTTAACAAACATCACTCGACATAAGTAGAAACAAAAATAAAAAATTATATTACAAACATCCTTCCTGACATTAATTGAGTAAAAGATTAAAGTGAAAAGCTTCACAAACTTAAGAGAGAAAACAAAAGGTTGAAATTATGTAACTGACAGATACAAAGCTAGAACTTACAACTGCAATATACAAGAAGTGCCAGAAAATACGATAAAAAAGAACAAGTCAATATTACCTCCAAATTTTGCAGGACCTTCAGGTGGTTCTTGTGCATGACTAAGATTGTAAAACTCCTTTGACTGGAAATTGTACAGGTAGCCTGCAATTTAGTTGGAGAGTATGCTTAGATGAATCTGGCAACTATTAGATCAATTATATAGTGCACCTTTGAAGCAGATAACATATCAAATTCCCCATAAACATAAAGTGATGTAACCTTCACATTTATTTATGCATTTGACTAAATAATAGCAAAAGTAGACTCAGAAGTTATTTGTGTGCATCTGCTTTGGACACTCCAGTCCCCACATTCCTTAATCTTAACATTCTCTGGATGGTCAGCCTCAAACAAGTAACCAACAACAAGGCAACTAGCTAGGATAAGAAATCAATGTACGGCACTAAATGATTCAGCTATACACACCAAAAAATAACAGGTGAAACTTGAAATAGTTGGGTTGAATGAAAGCAACCAATTTGAGCCACAAGGAAATATAGAAGTATGGACTATGGAGCCATGCAGTTGACAGAATTCCAACACTAAGAAACAAGAGAAGGACACACTAAACATACGTAGAGCACTAAACAGCAGGTTTTACAGAGCACACACTCATAATAAATACACACCCTTGATGAAATTACAAGATAACAAGAAATCATCTTCCAAGCTCAATATTGCAACAAGCTAATAAAGTCATGCGATTAAATATAAGTTCAGTGGAATAAAACTACTATAGACTTAGATAATTCATTCAGTTAAATGAATCATATATCACACATTACACTGGTGAACAACATCAAATAAAGAAAGTTGGAATATGTAGGATGATGCATCCAAGAAAGTAGAGATCACCTTGACCAGGAGAATTCAACAGACTATTCATCAATATGGTATCGTATCCAACAATTCTGTTAATGAGAAGTTGCTGCCACCTGGAAATAAGAAAATAAACATTAGTATGGAAGATACATATTATCACAAAAAATTTACATTACATATAGCATCAAACTTTACACTCGTTTTCATTTATGTCCACTAAAACTAACTTTTTCTTTCTTTCCTAATAGCTAATGTGGTTTTTTCAAGTCTCAACCACAAGTATCCCTAAGCCCACAGTAACAGCAACTAATCTTGTCCATACCGGGTTGGGCCACTAAGGAGTAAAGTGCTTCCAACAGGTAATTTCTCCAAACACAAGGATTGAACCAACGACATCTTGCTTAAGGGGGTGAGAGTGCCAAACCACTCACACGAACCGCTTGTAGGTAGATAATAGCTAACGAGTTGACTTCACTTGAGATGCAGTGTTGCCAAGAGGACTCCTACTTATTTTTTGTCTCTTTCCTGAATCCCAATTACTGTAGTTTTTTTTTTTTTTACAAAGTTAAACTTGCCAAACTGAAAGCTCTCTTATCTGATAACCAGATCTGACGTGTTGAGCCCCAAAACAAAAGGTAGGTTCCAGGAGTTCATGCTATATGAACTCTACAAACTAAGAATTTGACACAATAATACGTTGTCACATAAAATTGTAAGCTTTGAGGGGAAACCAAACAAATACCTGTTACCAAAGCAAGGATGTCGAGCTGATATGCTAATGTTAACAGTAATGATATTGTGCCGAGACTTGGCTTCTTCAGGCAGCAAGAAGAAACCCTGTAATGATTAGTTTTTTATACAACATCAGAATACATATATAACCATGAAACTAGCTTCAGGCTCAAAGTAACCATAAATTCTCTGGTCATATACCTGAATGCAACAAAATAAAACGGTGGAAGGAGAACTGGACTTTAAAAGAAATTAAAATAAAATAAGTAAATAAATTACCTTCTCCATGGTGTATAAATAAGTTGGTTCAAATGCTTTGCTCTTATTCTCCAGCCATTGCTCTGAAACAGATAGTTTGCAACTCCTTACTAATACTAATTACATCAAGCATATTACACAACTTAGATAGCCTTAGCAAAGCCATTGTGATAAGCACAAGGAATCATGCATATATGATGTCAGCAAGATGTATGAGAAGTGTTTGCATCATTCAAAATTAATAAAGTTAATACTCTAAAATGGCAGATCTTGTCTATGTAGATAAGCATAAAGTCCAAACCATGCTGGGAAAAATAGTTTAAGACACTAACTCCTGAATAGAAGTTATTTTGTGTACAGGAAACACATAAAACATTAAACCCGTTACACACTGTATTATCACCACCACGGAAGATGAGAAAACAATATTGTATACCCTGGTTCGGAGAAGCCAAAGGCAAAAAGGTTTATTGTCCTTAGAGCACTAAAGCGTATACATTTTCATTATAATTTATTCTACTGCTAAATATGTTTTAACAGCCTGATATTTGGATAATCATTGAACCAAGAAAGGACTTCTAGCATTTGAGATGGAGAAAACTTTGACGTGAACACAACCATTTCACATGTTACTTGGATGAATCTAGATCATATAATGTCTGCAATGCTATGATCAGTAGTAAACCAAGGACCTGGATGTTACCTGCATAAGAATTAAGCCTGTCCAAATGAAGTATTCGCAACCACTTGGGAACATCAAGATTCAAATGTATCCCAGTAATATTCTGCAATTGAAATGTCACAAGCAACAAAGCAACATCAGTTCCATGATACAGGAAACCATATTAGGATCGGATCAAATACAGAACAAATAGCATTAAATAAATGCTCTGAAAATCTTGCAAATAGCTTGAAAACTTCAAGGCACCTAATGGTAAAAATATTTGAAACTAAAGAGGATACTTTGAAAATTAAGGAACATTAACTAAATTTTACTGCTTCTAAAACACAGCTAAGAATAACCTATACCAAATGTTACACATTGGCTAGCCTAATATTTAGTTCACGTATCTTAGCCAAAATCAAGGTTTTACAGCCCGCAAAGCATGAGATTGAAACCACAGAACACATGTAAGCACAATTTGTGAAATTACTCTCAGTGGAGAAATAGGTTGAGCAAGCTCAGCACACATCACAAGAAGAGTTGACAACATCTAGATTTAACTGCCACTGCACATGTTGACATCTTACAAAACCATTACATGCACTAGTACAAAACATAACGGCCACCTGTATCTGCTACAAGTCCCAGTAAACTTTATAACATACTAAGACAACCCATTGCTCAAATATGGCTCCATTCCTACTCTCAGCAGTAGATATAATACAGAATAATGATCCATTACAGATAAGTAGAATACTAATTTCCATCAGAAGAAATGGCATCATTCTAATATATTTTTATTACGAATGGTGATTACATGCTAATGAAAGGAAGAATGAACCTTTCTCACTTTTTATTGTCACCATGGACTCAATATGCTTCTGTGGAACTAAAAGCAAATGCTCAATCTAGAGCAAATAGTTCAGAAATCCTGGCTCTTATCATCTAAACATCCATATCAACCATAATTGAACCCCTTAAGCACTAACTTTCAGTAAGGACCTAAGTTTCATGCAACAACATCATAATGCATGAAAACCATCAAGGTTACACAGAATTAAAATGCACGTAACTGTTAGACTTAAAATACAATTCATTCAACAGCTCAACAATGGCACAAGATAGGAAAAGAATAATAGGAATCAGCATAGCAGAAATTCACTCACCCACAACTTTTGGAAGCCACGTATTATTTGCATTCCATATCTCCAAATTAATGATAGACGACGGTGCCACTTTTTGCCAAAACGAACTATGACAGCTTTGATAGTCTCCCTGGCTGAAGCAGAGAAGCTACTGCGTGTCTCCACCTTCTCAGGTTTAGAAACAGCCTCATCAATTATTGGCTTAGAGCTTTCACCATTGGTCGAGCTTTCATGTTGAGGTTCAGTATCACTCTTCCAGAACTTCCATGCCAGCTTGCCTTTCCTTGCGCCTGAACCAATCCAATTAAACCAAACTTTGGCAGCCAAAAACGTCAATCCACTATCATCCAGACTTGGCAATGGCAATTCAAATTTATCTGGCACAATCTCCACAAAAGGGGCATCCACAACACTGGATTCAGACTCATTCCATGACCACAAGCCAGCACTGGTTATCTACATAAAAGAAACATAAATCAGCACAGGAAGCAAACTCGTAAAACATAAATTCAGAATTTCAACTAAAACTTGTTAGAAGGACATAACACCAGACAACATGTTTCAAGGTGGTTTTAGTTAAATTAAGTGTGCAAGTACCATTTTGGTCGCAAAAAATAAGAAGAAAAAGGGCATTCTAAAAGATGAAAAAGGAGAGAAAAGAACCTTGATATGGATGAGCTGAGCTTGCATTGCTTCCACACCCGAGAACTCGGCAGAACATCCAGGCTGCAACCGCATGCAAACAACACCAAATGTTTAATACAAAAGACATTGAAGACTAAGACGAAATAAACAAACAAACCCTAAAAATAAATTGGAAGAAAAAAAGAAAGTTACCTGCTGAACATAATTGGCGTGCATTACAACAAGGATGCAGAAGAGCGTGATGGCGAAGAACAAGTAGATATACTCCAAGGTGGCGCGAACTCTTGGGGTGAGAAGTTGAGAAAACCTCTCTTGAACCCGAATAAACGTCTGCTCCGGATCCATTTCCACCAATTACCGGCAGCTGATTGTTCTGCTAGGTCTAATATAGGAGCATGTATAAAGAGTATTAAGGGGAAAAATTCAAGTCAGCCACCCACCCATCATCGTTTCCTTCGTCCTTCCATGGTTGACTAAATGCTGCGGCGGGCGGTGATGAATTTTGATCAAATTGACGGTTCGATCGTTTGATCTTTTTTTTCTCCTCTTTTTTCCCCAGGAAAAGGGTAAGGGATATGCATGTAAAATATCTGAGATAGACTGCATAATTTCACGCCGGTTTATTATGGTTTCTTTTTTATTTAAAACAAAATTGGTTGTTCCTATTAAAAAACAAACAAACAAAAATGAGTTGTTAAAATTTTTTTTTTTGAAGGATAGTAGGAAATTAATTAAACTGAATCTTGAATTACTGATGCTGCAATCATCTCGGGTATATTCCTATCCAAACATTTTCTAAACCAAAAATTAAAATTAACTTAGTTAATTCGTGTGCGAAAACATTACAACTTCTTTTCACATGGCGGAAAGATCACTTAATAGTTGATTGCGCTAAATGCAAAACATCGTAGATGATTAACCCTGTGTAACCAAGAGGTAGGTTCCCAAAATTAATAACACCAACAACTTCTAAACAATCTGACTCTACACTCTTAACATCCAAGCCTTGCTGCCTGACATGTTCTTCAAAGCCACTCGCATCGCCATTACCTCCGCAACATCCACTAGTCATGAGCCTGGGACATGAACAACTCTAGCCATAACACAACCTCTTTTATAATCTTTAACCACCAACTCCAGCCTAACCGCCAATTGTCCAATTACCGCATTCGTATTAACCTTTAAACAACTTGATTCATGCGGAAACTACCAGGTAACTGCCACCTCTTGAGTCTCAGGTTGACCCGAGATATTGCTCACCGACGCCTCCTTATATTTAGAAAGAAGTTTCCCTCCTCTTAGTAAGACCCCCAAGGCAATTATTCCTAAAGCTTGAAAATTCTATTGTTCCACGATGTCCAAATCGACCACAAAACAGAGGCAAATAGCTCATATTCCTCCTTGTCCACTTCGTTGCTTGCCCAAACCAGCCACTTTCCATTAGGCCTATCCAGCCCTCCGCTATTCTAGAAAGCCACACCCGTCCATACTTGAGCCGCAAACGGGCAAACAGTCCATAAATGGGATATAAACTCTAGAGCATTTTTACAATAGGGACAACTAGGGTCCACCATCATACCCCAACGAATTAGATTGTCCCTAGGGAGGGACCCTTGAGCTAACCTTGATTGAGCCTTATTTTATCATATTTTTACTGTTTAATTACTTGTTATTTGGACAATAAATCTATTGACTTTGTTATTATTCCCTTGATTTTGGAAGTTTTGATCAGAGGCGCAATTTTACAGAAAAGTGGATTCGAGGTGGTTTGGCCTGAGGTTTGGCCAAACCAGTTTGCTGAGGACAAAGATAGCAGTTTGGCCAGAGGTTTGCCAAGATCACAGAACAAGCTGCAGCTGGAGAATTTTGACAAAAGATAAAGACGCGAGCTGGCAATTACAACTGAAAACGAGATTTCAGGGATTGACATCAATAAAGATTATCTTCAAGAGTCCTTAACCGATCTCCCTCCTGAACAATATTATCTTTAGGATTTAAAACAATCTTTTGAATTTTGTAATTTTTAGATTTTATTTTATTTTGAATTTTGGATAGAGATAGAGGAGAAAAAGAATTCCTTATTATAAGGACACTTTATCCCTCTCCACTTGGGGGCTCTCTACTCTCTTCCTCTCTCTCTTCCTCTACCATTGAAACAATTTTCTTTGCTCCGTAATTCTAAGTTTAGAATTCATGGATTTATTTTCTTTATGCAATCAAAGTATTTTCGTTTTACATCCATGAGTATGTCTAAATCACCATTCTTTTCGTGAGATCTAATTACTCTTAATAATCTCTATTTCTGTAATTATTTATTTTCTGGTTTTTTACTTCCTTGTTAAAGTTTAGAATTGACAACTCAAATTTTAGCTTGGGAGACCTAGTTATATGAATAATACAATTCGGACCCGACTGACAACCGTGGGCCTCGACTGACAACCGTGGGCCTCGACTGACAGTCGAGGGTAAACTTGAGTTAGGCGTTATGTTATCCACAGCAGCGCTGCAGATATAGAGATGAACACCATTGAATCAGTGATCGAATCATAAGAACATAGCCCGCTCATGCTCTTACCGGGAACCTCCTTTTTACTGTTTTCAATCTTGATCCCCTATCTTGGCCAAACCTTTGACCAAGATTACTTTGAACTGTTTTATTTCTTTTGTTTTTGTCTTTATTTTCAGATTCACCCAACCAAATTCAGTGACGAGGAAGTCAATCAAGAACTACAATTCCCTAGAAGTCTCTATGGATGATCCTCTTACCACCATCTACAAGTTCCTTGTGGACAAGTGATAAGTTGTATTTCTACCCATTTTTCATATCTATTATACACTTATATTTGACGTGCTCGACACGCGATCAAATTTTGGCGCCGTTGCCGGGGACTTCTAACGGTTTTGTAGTTTTTGTTTTTGTTTCTGTGTTTTTATTTTTTTGTTTTGCAGTCTTGGCCATTAGCTTGGCCAAACTATAGGCCAAGCTGAACCACAGGATCCAAACATGGCAGAAAATCAACAAGAGCCAACCATGAGGGAATTGAATAGAACAACAGAACAAGAAACCTTTTCCTGTATCAACTTACCAGCTGTAGTGAATGATTGGTCTATAAAGACTAATATAGTGGCCAATCTTCCTAAATTCTATGGTCATTCGAATGAAAACCCGTTCAAGCATCTAAGGAATTTACACGTTCAATGTGATATCATGAAACCTGTTGCAGTGAACATACAAAGAGCAAAACTGAAGGCCTTCCCATGTTCTCTTGAAGGGGCAGCCCAAAATTGGTTTTATAGTTTGCCCCACAACACCGTCAACACGTGGTCTGAGATGTCTAACATGTTCCTCAACAAATTTTGGAATGCGACAAAGGCAGGGACAGCTAGGAAGAATATGGCTGCTATCCAGCAAAGAGGCAACGAGAGTTTCAATGAATATCACCAAAGGTTTCATGAGTTGCAAGAGATTTTTCCCACCCATGGAGTTGTAGATCAAACGATGATCCAACATTTTTATGATGGGATGCTTCCGAGTGATAGAGCACAAGTAGATGCAGCAGCTGCTGGAGCGTTGCAGGACCTGACCATTACAAGAGCCAAACTGTTGCTTCAAACAATGGCAGATAATTGCCAAAATAATCTTGTTTCAGAAAGAAATTCTATTCCTTCCACTCTTAATGCTATTAATGTTGAATAGAGGTTGAATGAATTAACTGACATGGTTAAAAATATTTCTGTTAACATTATAGGTACAAAGCCAATAGGAGTTCCAGAACAGGTAGCCATGGTTTATGGAATATGCCAACAGCAGGATCACCCAACCCACAATTGCTACATGGTACAACATCCAGGTGATCCAGTCTAGGTCAATGCAGCATACGGATACAACTAGGGGCAACAATTCCCCCATGAAAGCAACTAGTTTTTCGGGAGGAACCATCCAAATTTAAAATGGCGACAAGACCCTCCACAACAGAATCTTGGCCAAGCTTCTGGTCAAGCTCTTGTGCCGCAGTTACCGCCTGCTCCTCAACCTCTGCAGATTGTTGGTCCACCTATGGAAGAAACTCTCCAAAAGTTCATGATGGCAACTCAGTCCAACCTAGTAGAAATGCAGAAACAGATCACTCAATTGTCACAAAAACAGCAGTCTGACCAAGGTAAATTGTCTATGCACAATGTGAGTGCTATCCATCTCAGAAGTGGAAGTGTGATAAAGCAGTTCGACGATGAGGAAGAAGATGAGGAGGATGAGGAAATCCAAATAGAATCGATCTTGGCCAAGCCCATGGCCAAGCTCAACATTCCAGAAAAAACATCAAAGGAAGAACCAGTCTTGGCTAAACCCATGGCCAAGCCAGGTAAGAAGGTCGTAGCTCAAAAAGAAGAGATAGAAATTCCACCTCCTTTCCCTCTTAGGTCTGCAAAGACTAAAAGGGAGAAAATACTAAAGGAGTTTATGAACATTTTTGGAAAAATTGTTGTTAATATTCCTATGCTTGATTTAATTGCTAAAGTTCCTAGTTATGCTAAATACCTTAAAAAATTGTGCAGCAGCAGGAAGAAACTTGCAGGAGATGGGAGAATAAATGTGACTCAAAATGTATCTGCAATCCTACAGGCAAAACTTCCAAAAAAATGCGAGGATCAAGGCACTCTTACAATTCCATGCAAAATAGGTAACCAACAAGTGGAAAAAGCTTTATGCGACTTAGGAGCAGGTATCAATGTGATGTATTTTTTCTAAATATAAAAAATTGAACATTGGTATCATGAAAGAAACTAGGGTAGTAATTCAACTTGTTGATGGATCTGTATACTCCCTAGAGGAATTGTGAAAAATGTATTAGTACAAGTGAATGATTTTGTTTATCCTGTAGATTTTTATATTGTGGAGATGAACACTGACCTACCTTCTAACTCCACAGATGTACTCTTAGGAAGGCCATTCCTAAGAACAACAAAATCCAAAATTGATGTGTATCATGGACGCCTTACCTTAGAATATAGTGGTACAACAATAGAGTTTGACATGCATGATGCCAACAAAAATCCTAATAAAATGCATATTTTCAACTTTGTGGACAGCCTTGGACATGATACTGATAAGGGTTATGAATCAAATGCAACTAACCCTTCTGATGGTGTTCTTAGCAGGAGGAATTCAGATAAAAAGTTAAAGGAAGAAGAATTTGTGGCTAATGATGGGTTGCAAGACATTGTTTTCTGATCTTGAATTTTTTGAACCAAATACTGATATTTATAACAGCCATGAATTACCAAAAGTTTATCCTAACCTTCCACCTTCAAGTGTGCAGGCACCAGAAATTGAGCTAAAAGCAGTCTTAGCCTCAAGCTTGGCCAAGTCGTAGGCCAAGATTCATCTCTACTAGCTAGCCCGCCCAAAGCCATGGACTGGTGGACTGACCATCTTCTCAAGATGTTTCCTACTGTTCACAGTAGCTAAAACTCACCATTTGTGGTGCAGGGACAACGAAATTATGAGCTGGAACAACCTCCCGACCCATTCAAATTTATACCTTTAGTGGTTGTCTAAGGAATGCCACCCAAAGGTCCTGTTAAGCTTAGAGCATGGAGTGAATTTGGGAAAGTTTCTTGATAATAAATCCATGACAATGTCGAGCCCAAGACAATAAATAAGGGTGCTTCATAGGAGGTAACCCATGTTTTTATTTCATTTATTTCCGTTTTTCTTTTAATTTTTCGTGAATAAGTTCAGAGGTATTTTGTTGATTCACTTATCATTCTTTACGCTTGTTTCCAGGGCTGCTGCAGCGCGAGGAGTGCGTTCAAAATCAGAGGAAAATTTTTATGCTTCGGCAGTTGTCTTGGCCAAGACATTTTTCCATACCAGCCAAGCAGCCCCTTCAGCAGCTGCCTCTGCCCCTCCAAGTTAACAACCCCTAGGTTGTTTCTTTTCTTTCCCATATTTCTCTTCTTTCCTTTACACAATGAGGACATTGTGTCTTCTAAGTGTAGGGAGGGTGTTTTTGTGAGTCCAGTCTGTGAGTCTTTTTGAATTCATGTGTTTTGATGTGCATTTTTGTTTGAGTCGTTTGAGTCAGTTTTTATTTATTTCCTGGTCTGATGTTTGCATGAATTTTGTTCTTATTTTTATGCATGTTTGAGTCAGTTTGTCTTGCT
Source organism: Viola odorata (assembly GCA_963691705.1). Classification (NCBI taxonomy): domain Eukaryota; kingdom Viridiplantae; phylum Streptophyta; class Magnoliopsida; order Malpighiales; family Violaceae; genus Viola; species Viola odorata. The sequence goes on from OY829541.1 coordinate 33,424,805, forward strand.
GTGTGTACATTAGACCCTGATTTTGACCTAGGCTGTATAGTTCACTACTGAAACTACATTTTAGGCACTTGTTTGATCAAGTCTATGCTTTAGTACCAAGGGAGTGAATGAGCGTAACATGATCAATGCCTAAGAGGCATATATCCTAATGTGCTTAGAACATTAACTATCCACATGGTCTAAAAGATATCTAGCTAGAATCTGAAATACAATTAGGGTGACAAGGCTTGCTGCGCTGGATTTGAGAGTGTTTTAGTTCCATCTGGTTGAATGTGTAACGTTTAAAGTGCTGGAATATCATAGAGCAGAAGATAGCAAAAGTGGAAGTTATGGGAGCCTAAAAAGAACAAGCACTGCTATGAATTATGCCTGTAAAAATAAAAAAGGCAAAGAATTATAAAAAAATGAAAAATCTGCCAAAAAAATGACGTAAATAACACAGTGGTCTAAATACACATATAGATGGAACTACACTGCGGTAGAACTCAAATCTGTAGTGAGCTTTGTCCCTTAACCATTGCAAAAATATAAAATTGCTGGATGTCTTGATACCATTTGGATGGGGTATTTTTAGGGTATTGATCGGCCCTTGGTAGTCCAGCATCGATTTGGTAAGAGAAATGTCTAGGTAATTTCAGTAGTGAGGTATGCAGCCAAAGGAAGAACTCTGGGTCTTGATGTCTATTCTGTTTTGTTTTGTTTTGATTTGTTTTTATTTTTGATGCTTGAGGGCAAGCATAGTTCAAGTGTGGGGAATTTGATTGAACCTTATTTTATCATATTTTTACTGTTTAATTACTTGTTATTTGGACAATAAAGCTATTGATTTTGTTGTTATTCCCTTGATTTTGGCAGTTTTGATCAGAGGCAACTTTGCAGAAAAGTGGATTCGAGGTGGTTTGGCCTGAGGTTTGGCCAAACCAGTTTACTGAGGACAGAGATAGTAGTTTGGCCGGAGGTTTGGCCAAGATCACAGAACAGGCTGCAGCTGGAGAATTTTGACAAAAGATAAAGACTCGAGCTGGCAATTACAACTGAAAATGGGATTTCAGGGATTGACATCAATAAAGATTATCTTCAAGATTCCTTAACCGATCTCCCTCCTGAACAATATTATCTTTAGGATTTAAAACAATCTTTTGAATTTTGTAATTTTTAGATTTTATTTTATTTTGAATTTTGGATAGAGATAGAGGAGAAAGAGAATTCCTTATTATAAGGACACTTTGTCCCTCTCCACTTGGGGGCTCTCTACTCTCTTCCTCTACCATTGAAACAATTTTCTTTGCTCCGTAATTCTAAGTTTAGAATTCACGGATTTATTTTCTTTATGCAATCAAAGTATTTTCGTTTTACATCCATGAGTATGTCTAGCTAAATCACCATTCTTGGTAAGAGCTCGAGGGCTATGTTTCTTATATTTCGTGAGATCTAATTACTCTTAATAATCTCTATTTCTGTAATTATTTATTTTCTGGTTTTTTACTTCCTTGTTAAAGTTTAGAAGTGACAACTCAAATTTTAGCTTGGGAGACCTAGTTAAATGAATAATACAATTCGGACCCGACTGATAACCGTGGGCCTCGACTGACAGTCGAGGGTAAACTTGAGTTAGGCGTTATGTTATCCACAGCAGCGCTGCAGATATAGAGATGAACACCATTGAATCAGTGATCGAATCATAAGAACATAGCCCGCTCATGCTCTTACCGGGAACCTCCTTTTTACTGTTTTCAATCTTGATCCCCTATCTTGGCTAAACCTTTGACCAAGATTACTTTGAACTGTTTTATTTCTTTTGTTTTTGTCTTTATTTTCAGATTCACCCAACCAAATCCAGTGACGAGGAAGTCAATCAAGAACTACAATTCCCTAGAAGTCTCTATGGACGATCCTCTTACCACCATCTACAAGTTCCTTGTGGACAAGTGATAAGTTGTATTTCTACCCATTTTTCATATCTATTATACACTTATATTTGACGTGCTTGACACGCGATCAAATTTTGGCACCGTTGCCAGGGATGATAGTTGCGATGACAATGATAATTGAGGGATTTCTATAATGATCAGACTTCCAAGCAAGAATCTTTATCGTATCTCCCTCATAGATAATATTTGATTTTATTTGAATAATTTTTTTTTTTGAAAGAGGTTGTGTTTAAGTAGGACTAGGAGTGTAGTTAAGCTATTTAAGCTACAAGGACTCCCAGGATATAAACATTTCCTCCCCGTCTTTCAGTTTGTTTATTTCGTTTTTAGTTTTAGGCAAATTAATAAAAATAGTTTTCTTCATCCGGATAAATCCCTTATTCCTGATATGAGCCTGAGGGCTGTGTTTCTTATACATATGTGAGATCTAAATTATTCTTAATAATCTTTATCTTTGTAATTATTTATTTTCTGGATTAATAAATCGCTTTCATGTTAGGTTTAGATCTGATCAATCTTAAACTCTAATTTGAATAGTTGCAGTCAACCTAGAAGGGGACAAGCGAAATCGGATTGGCTAAGTGGACAACTAGTACTCGCGATAGGCTAGAGAAAATAAGTAATATAACTCAGACCCGACTGACAACCGAGGGCTTCGATTGGGAGGTAAACTTGAATTATGTGTTGTCTTCCCCTATGCCCATGATTACGATTGCGCACTGACGAATCAAAAGCAGCTCATCAACCAAATTAGTAAACCCTTTTATATAGAAGGGAAGTATGAATACACAGAAGTCCTTGTATTCTATAGCAATACTGTAAAGAGAAGATAAATACTATTGAATCAATGACCAAATTATAAGAAACATAGCTAGCTCATGCTCTTACCAGGAATCCTCTTTTAACTGTTTTCACTCCTGACCATTTGCCTTGGCCAAGACGCATTTCACAACTTTAATTTATTTTTGCACTTTTTGTTTTCAACCAACCAAAACTCAAAATTGTGACTTAAAGTCACCACAACCAGTCACCAAAGGAATCCACATCTCACCAACATAGTTTCCGAGGACGATCCTCTTACTATTATCTACAAGTCCCTTGTGGATGGTTTTAAGTTGTATTTCATAACTATTTTTAGCGCTACTGACACGCGATCAATATGCTTGGCCACCACAGTCGACTCTGGGAGTCCCGAAACAATTGACGAGAACCTCTCATCAGGAACCCCTAGGAGCCAAGAATCATGCCAAATTCGGATCAACTCCCCGTTACCTATCCTCCAAAAACATTCCTTCCTAAGGACATGATCCCTACCCGCTATGATACTTCTCTAGATGTAAATTGGCCTTTGCCCCACTAAGGTCGAGAAAAAATATAACCTAGGAAAGTATCAAGATTTCAGAATTCTAGCTAGAAGGGAGTTAGGGAATTTGCACAACCGCCAATCCTGCTTAGCCAATAATGCTAGGTTGAACTCGCAAATTTGACGAAACCCTAGCCCCCCATCTGACTTGGACCGACACATTGTATTCCAAGCCACCCAATGCACTTTACGCTCTTCACCACTACTGCCCCACCAAAATCGTCGAGTCGCCCTTTCCATCTCTTCACAAACTCCCATAAGAATCTCAAAGCAACTCATAATATACGTTGGATTGACTGTACGACCGACTTAATTAGAACCTCTCATCCTACTTGAGATAACTTCTTTTCTTTCATACCCATCAGATGCTTATAGATCCAATCCCGAATAGAACTAAACATTGTTTGCTTTGACCGACCAAATGCCACCAGCAGCCCGAGGTACTTAGAATGGTGGTCCACAATCTTGACACCCAATCTAGAGCGCACAATGTCCCTTATATCCTGACTAACATTCCAACTAAAAGCAACTTCAGTTTTATCTAGGTTAATCTTTTGGCTTGAAACGATCTCATATCTATGTAAAAAATCAGAGATAACCCCAACAACTTGCTCTATGGCCTGAGCAAAGATCTTACTGTTGTCGGCATATAAAAGTTGACTAAACATCGATGCCTGCTTGCATATCTGGAACCCATGCAAAGATTTTGACTCTATCGCTTATTAATTTGGTCTCCCCCTCATGTAGTGCATACGTGGCATTTTAATATTACTTTTGTTGACATGGAGTCTCCATAATTATAAGAAAAAGGAAAATTTATAAAAAAATAAAATTTAAAAAAAAGAGTAGAATTTTTTTAAATTTGAATAAAAAATAGGGAAAATAGCATAAAACACCCCTGTACTATACGCGAAAAGTAAAAACCTCCCCTGACCTTCAAAACGTCAATTACACCTCCCCTGAACTACGTTGACCATGCAAAGTGTGGGGTCAGGGTTGTGGTTAAGATATCAGAATCCACAAGTAACCCAGGTAGGTTGTACTATAAATGTGCTAATGGTGACTGTGGGTTGTGGGCATGGTGCAATGTGCAAGGGTGTTCTGTGCCGAACGTTCATGGGGATGAAATTAATGACTGGGTTGCGATTAAGGATGATTTTAGGGAGGGTCTGAAGGAAGAATGCGAGGTGATTCACAAGGAGTTGAAGGAGATTGTTGCTGCAATACATGAAAAGCCAGAAGCAGTGGTTAATAATGGGAGTATTTTATCGTATGTTGTTCTATATCTTGCAATCCTTCTCCATTTAGTGTTGATTACTATTGTAATTTTTCGGGTTTGAATTTGTTGAGCTTTGAGGGTTTGTATTAGGGTAATTTTTAGGGTTTGTGTTTGATGAATTTTGGGTAATATGAAGGGTTTGAATTTGTTGAATTTTGTGATTTATGAAGACTGCTTTGCTTGAATTTGGTAATTTGAAGTGCTTACACATTACAATTTACAACAAATGCAACATAAACCCTCAATTTGGTGAATTATTTGTCATGCGTTTGCATGTGTGGGATAAAATAAATGTTGAAACTCCAACGAAACCCCTGCCTTAGGCTTCTAACGTGTTTGGTTCATCGACATCAATATTAGGTCTTCATCGACATCAATGTCAAGGAGCTACTAAAGTCAGCACAAGAAACAAAGGGAATTTTGAACTGAGACAATGACAAAATTCAAGTTTCCTAAACAACAATATACAAAACTTACGCAATAAGAATTACCATTATGATAACCACAAAATACACATTAACAATACCTTTACCGTTCACATCACAAGTGCTCTAAAACGCAGTTCCAATATGCACACAATTGGGCTACAAAATACACAAAAGTGATCATCATGTCTGCATCAAACAACACAAAATCAGCAGACATGTATGCACGAACATGCCTGCATCAAACTACATAAAACCATTCACAAAAGTCCCACATAAATTTTTTAAGGCATCCACCTCTTGGAATGCACGTAATTTCCAGACATTGGTGTTCCCCCTTCATTCCCAGCATTGCTTCTTGAATCTCGTGTGGTTTGGCCTGGCTGTACTGGTTGAGATGTAGTGGAGCTTGTTCGTGGCCTTGGTGGGAGGTTTGTGCCACTAACTTTAGCGGGCCTCTAAGACTTCTTCTTCTTCTTCTTAGGCTTTTGTCTTGATGTCTCACCAGATTTCCTAGATGGCCATGACATGCCTGCAGGTGATGGAGATGGCATTGGTGCAGGTCATGGAGATGGCATGCCTGCAGGTGATGGAGATGGCATTGGTGCAGGGGTTGGAGGGGTTGGAGAAGTGTCTGCGGCTGGTGTGGAGGTCCTTGAAAACCTAGCTTGACTTGTATTTTCCTACAATGCAAAATGAGTAGATAATTACATTGAAATATTACAAACATGAAATTTACAAGATTAAATTAAGGGGTAATATGTACCTGCACTTCAGGCTCACAGTCACTGTCATTGGCATGAGCTGCTTCAGGGGTTCTTCTCATTTTCTTCCTCAAAGGTGGTATATCTGACCTCATAGGCAATGGACGAGTCCTCGTGTTAGGATTCTTGCATCTACAATTCCTGCATGTCATCACCAGCCCAGTCCTAGTAGCTCTGGTTGAAAAGGATGGACCAGTCTCTCCAGCTTCCCTCCTTCTCTTAATCTTGGGTCTACCACTTTGTAGCATGCATGATGGAGGCTGAATATCATGATTCCCTCGAACCACTGACCACTCACTCTGATCTGGAACAGACAGGGTACCATCTTTGTATGTCTCAAGGAATGTGCTCTTTCGGTGCCATATGTACAAAGTCATGAGGAATTTTCTTCAAAAACAAGTAGGCAGCTGCTGCATGCCTACAAGGCACTCCAGTTAGGTCCCACTTTCTGCATGAATAGGTCTTCAATTGCAGGTCATAAGTGGCTTTTTCTCAAAAAAATGTGCTATATTTCAAACTTCTGCAGCTGAGAATGAGGATAGACAATGAAAGACTGACATTCTTGAATGCATTTCTCTAGCCTGTTGAACCATCTTGGACAGATTGCCCCCTCATACAACATCATTCCCTGGTACTTCATGTAGAACCGTTTCATGAGCAATCTTCTAATTGTGTCCAGACATGTCAATATTGGTTTAGTCCTTACAAGCCTGACACGTAAATGATAACTATTGATACCACTGAAGTGGCATCTCCACCCCTCCCCCGAGTGGCCAGGCCAGGATGCTGTACCCGCCGAGGGAGACGAGACCCTGTTCATACCGCCCCTAGCCTGGCCGCCGACCCTGGGATGGTCGACATCAGCGGAGGGGGCTCTCACGCGGCATCCGCATGGCGGCATCCCATCCCAGGTCATCCTTGACGTCATCCCGCATGACATCACTCCCTGCCACCCCAGCGACATCTACTCGAGGGTAGCTCCTACCCCCTGTCGGTACATTCCTTCATTTACCTATAAATACCCCCACCCATTCTGATAAGAGGGTAAGCCTAAGATAGCGTACTGAAACCCTGCCACTTTGACTACTCATACTGACTTAGGCATCGGAGTGTTTACGCCGGAGACCCCCTCCGGCGCTCTGCAGGTGACGAAGACCCCGGAATAGTGTTCCCAACCAGCCCAGATCAGGCCGATCCTGTTCAGCGTTTCTCAGACTCTTATCAGTAAACATGAATAAACTCAGCTACATTATAATACACGCAAAATAAAGAACCAAAAATAATTTGTACAATAGAAAGTAACACATTACCTAATGTAGGAATTGAAACTCTCTGAAAGATTGTTCAGTAGAAGGTCACACATCACCTATGGGTTGAAAGCATGCTTTGACCACCTTTGAGGGGGTATCCTCTTCAACCATGCAAATGCAGCTGGACTTTCACACTTGATTTTCTCCATATGGATGTTGAATTTGGTCTCTTTGTATGCTCTTGCCACCTCCCATAATTGATTTTTCAAATATTGACTACCCCCAAACTCAGTCTTGAAATTACTCCAAATGTGTCTCACACAATACCTATGATCCACATCCTTAAGTACAGTATCAAATATATTCCCTACATAAACAAGCATATGTTAGAATAGTTATGGAAAATTTAAAAAGCACAAGAGCAATGGTGAAAATTACCTTCTGCCTGTCAGACATGAAGCACCATTCATTGAGTGTCCCAATGTCCTCTTCTAACCTCTGAAGAAACCATAACCAATTGTCCTTGTTTTCAGAATCCACCACTGACCATGCAATAGGAAATATATTACCATTACCATCCTTTCCTATTGTTGACAGTAAATGACCCTTATACCTCCCTTTCAAATGACAACCATCAATACCGATGAATGGTCGACATCCTTTCAGAAATCCACGCTTACAGGCTGCAAGACACATATACAACATATACAACCTTGTGAAAACACCACGTGGAGCAGATATTTTCACTATGCTCCCAGGATTGGACTTTCTAATTGCCTCTGCGTAATTCCACAACATCCTGTATTGCTCACCATGTTCTCCCTCAATCATTGTTTTTGCTATTTTCTTCGCCCTCACCATCTTATATCTTGATACTGTCACAAATTTCTCTCTAGCCAGCCTACTTGCAAGGCTACTCAAATCAGTATCTATGTTATCCTTGAAGTCTGCCAAATATGTCTCCGCAATCCATTTGGCAGATGCTCTACGATGATCTATATCCTTTCCACAGTAGTGAGTGCTTCGAAAGGTCTTGATCTGGAATGAGGTCGGTCTTGTCTGCTGATGGTGAGGCATGGATTCTCTATCCACAGTCTTTCTTGCAAATGACAGTGATCCTACTTTTCTCATTCTTCAGAAACTTGTAATCATGTCCAGTCTGCAGTGAGTAAAGCTTCAAAGCCTTCCTGAAGACATCAGGACCGGCAAACAACATTCCACATTTCAAATTTATTGTTCCAGCCATATCCCTACTCTCATTGAATATTGGAAATTTATTCTTCATCCTTGCTATTTCATCCTCACTGTCAGAACAAGGGGGAGTGTCTAATTGATCACTATCCTCTTCTTATGTTTCCACATCAGGCACAGCTGGACCAAAATTTGTACATGGTGGCCTATTAACTCTGTTACTTCTGCCTTGCTCAAGTCCCACAGCAAATTGTTTAGCAAATTCCTGAGCCAATTCCTCAGTCTCCATATCAAACTCTTCATGCCCTTCATCCTCATTCTTTGAGTCTACAAAGTCACTCAACTCTTCAGAATCACTACTGCCTTCACCTTCAACTTCCCAACTGTAAGTTCTATCAGCATGGTTGTCGTAACTGTGCTCATCATCTCCATTACCTTTAATTCCAGGCCCACAATCAAAAGCACCTTCAATTTCAGGCCTATCTTTCTCTCCATTGGGCCTTGCACCAGACCCAGACCCATATTCATTCCTATCTACATTCTCTGTAGCACTGTCATCACTACAATTCTCAACCACAATGATACGATCCCAAGATGTATCACGCGACTACATGGACAAAAGCATCAAGACATGATAAAGCAGATGGAGTCTGATCAGGGATCAGAAAGGCTTGATGGAAACCTCTATGTGTTGTGTTTACTGTGTCCAAATTTCAGGATGTTTGGATGAGTGGAGCATCCAAACGATCAAGCCAACATTCTCATTAACAGTAGTCCTACGCAGACAAGGATTCTAAGACGCATCAGGCAACTTCATCTGACCCTATTCGGCGCTGTACAAGTCTGAATCATGTTATCGACCATGTTTTGGAAACGTCTGGATGTTATCTTTCGTTTGGGATAAGTTTCAGCCCATTTGGCCCAGTGGTTTGAAAGTTATAGAAGTCTACATTATGGTGCGCAATGTGTACGCGAGACAACATACGACTTGAGGTTTCGGCCCAAACCTTGGCCTGATGATGGAGAACTCGACATCGACTGCTGGAATGTATTTAAATATATTTATATTTACTTTAATTAGTTAATTAGTTAATTAGTTAATTGGTTAATTGGTTAATTAGTTAATTAAGTTAATTTCCTTAATTAGAACTCCTACTTCTATTCCTATTAGGGTTTGCCTATTAGGGTTTGCTTGTAAACTCTTTATAAAGAGCCGTTTAGCTCCATTATTGAGTTGGCTGTTATTTTGATAAAATTGAGACTTCTCTCTTCAAATCTCTGCCCATTGTTCATCAATTGAACATTGTTCCTTCTCAAGTCTGCAATACTCGAGTCGTCAAACAAGTAAAACTGAAATTGCAACTCATTGTATCGTTTATCTTAGTGCAATTCTCACAATCGTTGGGTCTAGTCCTAAGAATCTGATACAAGAACCTTGACGTGAAATTGACTAGGGCTCTTAGCATTCAGTTGGGGAGGTGGTCTACGTTCGCACGAGTCAAGTTAATCATTCCGCATTGAAATCCTTCTTTGAACAACGATCAAAATTACGTGCTACACATCCTAAGCAACTAGGATCGTATCAGTTGGTAGCGGAGTTTAAGGCGTTCAAAGATTGGTAAGTATCTTTAATTGTTTTCAAGTTTTCATTGCTGAAATCGGTTTCTTCTTCTACTTCATTCTAAAACCGATTTCCTTGTGTGCTTTGGTTCGTTACTTGAATACAATTGGTTGTATTTTCAGTCCAGTTTGTTGTGTTGAAATTAGCTAAATTACTTGCGTTTTCTACCAACAAAGAGGTCACGAAATACAAAAGAGAATCTATGCAAATTCTATCAAGTCAAAATTGAATTTTAATATATAGCTACTGAAGTCTGATTTGAGTAAAAAAGGATCCGTTGGAAAGTTGTGTTTGTTGGGCTTCCGAATCAAAAAGAATCAGTTGATTCAGAGTCCAGAGTAAAAAGCTGTGATCAAAACACTAAACTGTGTTCATAGTAAAAAAAAAGAAAAGAAAAAAAAACAAAGGAGAAAAGAAAAAAATATTATTCTGCAAATACAAAAATATATAGAAGTATTTGTGCCACAAAAGTCAGATTTAGCAAGGAATGAGTTGAAGTACAATTGGGTATTAAAATTAGAATTGAAAAATTGGATTTGTTGAGTCCTTTCGAGTCAATTTGAGCCTTCTTTGATTCCTTAAAATTGCCTTCTACTCTACTTGCTATTTGTTTAATTGGTTGTTCTAGCAATTACTCAAATATCAAGTGTCTTTGAGAGTCTTCTTGGAAGCCTTTTTCTTGAACTCTTGAGTCTTACTAACACTTGAACAATTGCAAGGATTTTGAGTGCTTTTTGTGAGTTCAATTGAGAGTTTAAACACGAGAGTAAACAAGTGAGGGAGTGCTAAGTTTAGTACAAATTTTACGTTTGTTTGCTAGTGTTGTGAATTTACAGGAATTACAGAATGTCTTACACGCAATGGTCCGAGAGGTGAGATTATGAGGATGATGCATATCCGAAGCAAGGGCAGTATGATAGGCGTGAAAGGAGGAAGATCTTAGTTGGTTTGAGGGCTAAGGCTGAGACATATAACAAAAGTGAGTCAAGGGTAAGACTTCCACTTTTTGAAGCAGTGTACAATCCGAATGCTTACTGGAATTGGGAGCGAGAGGTACAATCTATTTTTCGCTGCCATAATTATTCAGAAAGGAAGAAAGTAAAGTTAGCATCAGCTGCGCTTAGTGGGTATGCGGTTAACTGGTGGGATAAGATCAACCTTAAACCAGCTGCCCTAGGGGGTCTTCCAATTCAGGATTGGGAAGTGATGAAGAGGGCCATGAGGAATCGTTTCGTTCCCACTCACTTCAGCCATGAGCTTCTCCGAAAGTTGCAGACCTTGACACAAGGAAATAAGAGTGTTGAAGAGTACTTTAATGAGATGGAGATTGCTTTGGAGAGAGCGCAAGTCAAGGAGACCGAAAAGGAGACGATGACAAGATTCTTCAAAGGCCTCAACCAAGAGATAACAGATCCACTGTATTACACTGAGTTCTTCTACTTAGAGGATATGTTACAAAAGGTGATCAGTATAAAGAAGCAAAGGAAGAAGAGGTCTCTTTATCCTAGTATCAGGCCTACTAAGTCAAAGGCGAAAGATGAGGAGCAAAAGCGAGTTGCGAAAGCTTATGCCGAGTCTGAAATCATAAGGGATATTGAGAGAAAAATGGGAGAGTTGAGTGAAAAGAAAGAGAGAAATAATGAGGAAAACAACTCCCATGAAAAGAGTGAGCATGGGAAAAGAGATGAAATAAAAAACAGCCCCCATGGGAAAAGAGATGAGAGTTTAAAACACTTGCATGAAAATAAAGAGCATGCAGAGAGTGACATCATTAAAAAATGAGAGATATGTGTTTATGCCAAGAGAGAACAAGTGAGGGATGCATTACATGTGCAAAAAATCTGTTTTGGCGCAAGTCACCAAAAATTGAAATTTTTGCCATTGCGCTTAGATTTTCCTAACCCTAATCCGATTGTTTTCCCTTCTATTATTATTTCTCGTAATGTGCAGAACAAGAGAAGATTGTTGGCAAAAGAGAAGCATCTTACCTTACCACCAATAAGAGGGAAAGAGCCTTGTGCATCCATAGTGTCTATTTCGGCCAACCCTAATCGAAAAGGTATGGTATGGCTCTCTTCCCTAAGGAGAAATTTGTGTGAGTATACAAACATCATTAATTTTTATGCTTCTAGTTCTAAAATTAATTTAAATGATGATGATTATATGCAAACACCGAAGGTCAAGTCATATGCCTTTGAAAATTACTCGCAAAAGCGAAAACAGTTTGGTATGTTGGCTAGACCGAGAGACATGGATTGTGTTGTCTCTAACACAAATTTAATTGGATTCTCACATATTTTTACATTAGATAACTATTCTGCCAAGTGTGAATTTCATGAAAATTTTGTGTTTAAGTCGACAGGACTTGGAGGAGCTCTTTTCAGACGCAATCGCTTATATCGGTCGCATGATCTTTTGTGAAATTTTGATGAGCATGATGTGTTTGATGATTGTTTGATGAGCTACTGTGATTTAATTAATATTACTGGTTTAATTTATAGGAATGATATGTCTTCACATGATGTTCCTTTGATTCTTATTGGTAGTATTGATAAAAAGTCACTTAGTGAAAAATCGCTTGAGGTTACACCTAGGGTTAATCTTTATGCTAATGATTCTGATTTTTGTGAAGTCTATAAAGATTATTTATTTGACACAAAATCTATGTTTTGTATGCATAAAGGATATCATAGCAAGCATGAGCGCTTAATTTGGTTGTGTAGTTCGTTATACGATTTGACTGTGTATTGGTCATATGATGCTGGTTTGATACATCATTATAGCGCAACTATTACTAACATATTCTTTAAGGATGTTATGCTTTCACATGTTGTTCCTTGGAGTATTGTTAGTAATCACAGGGAGGAGTCACTTAGCGACTCATGGATGGAATTGTGGAGGAGGCCGAGCACGAAGATGCTAATTGAGACATCTTGTCAACCACAATTCGGAGTTTCAAGCAATGTGGATCCATTGGCACTTGAGTCCTCATGGCATGTTTCGGTTTGTAATTATGAGTTTACATGGAAGCAATGCTTTCAATTTATTTTATTTACTTACTTCCTTTCGGTACATGCTATTATTTTGGGATTATTGCTTAAACTCATATATGGTTTCATTCATATAATATTATTCGGTTTAATGTTGCTGCCTTTGAGTATATTGTTTAGTATAAGTGGTAGCAAAGAGATCGAAGTAATGCGGACAAGCCAAGCGCTATGGTGCACGCTTGAGTGTCAAGATGGCAACGTTGGAAAACTATGGAATGATGAGTGGATCCTTCAAGATAGGAGCTTGGGTTTGGCAGCGCTTACGCCGGAGACGGTCCCTAAACCAAGTTCAAGCAAGAGTAGCCGCTTGGAGCAATAATCTTACTAGGCACATTGACATATTTAGAGACGTTGCTGCCAAGTTGAATTTGCAGGGTTGGTATGGTTAGATTTGTGCTTACTTTGATATTAGTAACTTAAGGTATTGTGGTGCAGGTCTAGATACAGATTCGAGTTCGAATCTTTTCAAAGGGAGAGGGAATGATGCGAATCCTCACACATACCTTAGCACATTAAGCGTCTTACCCTTGAAGCGCAAGATATGACAACTAAGGAAGCACAAGAGATGACGAGTATGCTTTGAGTATATAATTGTGAAGCTTTCATGGGCAGATTTTGTTAAGCAAGATTCGAGGACGAATCTTTCCGAAAAAGGAGGGAATGATACGATCCCAAGATGTATCACGCGACTACATAGACAAAAGTGTCAAGACATGATGGAGCAGATGGAGTCTGATCAGGGATCAAAAAGGCTTGATGGAAACCTCTATGTGTTTTGTTTATTGTGTCCAAATTTCAGAACATTTGGACGAGTGGAGCATCCAAAAGATCAAGCCAACATTCTCGTTGACAGTAGTCCTACGCAGACAAGGATTCCAAGACGCATCAGGAAATTTTGTCCGACCCTATCCGGTACTGTACAAGTCTGAATCGTGCGATCGACTACGTTTTGGAAACGTCTGGATGTTAGCTTTCGTTTGGGATAAGTTTCAGCCTATTTGGCCCAGTGGTTTGAAAGTTATAGAAGTCTACATTATTGGTGCGCAGTGTGTACGCAAGACAACATACGACTTGAGGTTTCGGCCCAAACCTTGGGCCGATGATGGAGAACTCGACATGGACTGCTGGAATGTATTTAAATATATTTATATTTACTTTAATTAGTTAATTAGTTAATTAGTTAATTGGTTAATTGATTAATTAGTTAATTAAGTTAATTTCCTTAATTAGAACTCCTACTTCTATTCCTATTAGGGTTTGCCTATTAGGGTTTGCTTGTAAACTCTTTATAAAGAGTCGTTTAGCTCCATTATTGAGTTGGCTGTTATTTTGATAAAATTGAGACTTCTCTCTTCAAATCTCTGCCCATTGTTCATCAATTGAACCTTGTTCCTTTTCAAGTCTGCAATACTCGAGTCGTCAAACAAGTAAAACTAAAATTGCAACTCATTGTGTCGTTTGTCTTAGTGCGATTCTCACAATCGTTGGGTCTAGTCCTAAGAATCTGATACAAGAACCTTGACGTGAAATTGACTAGGGCTCTTAGCATTCAGTTGACGAGGTGGTCTACGTTCGAACGAGTCAAGTTAATCATTCCGCATTGAAATCCTTCTTTGAACAACGATCAGAATTACGTGCTACGCATCCTAAGCAACTAGGATCGTATCACACAACATCATCATAATTATGCACTGGACCATCACCACAACCATTATCACTCTCCCCATCAACACCACAACTCTCATCCACACCAACATCAAAATGATGCACTGGACCATCACTCTCCCCATATGCACCCCCATCAACACCACAACTCTCATCTACACCAACATCAAAATTATGCACTAGACCATTGCTCTCCCCATATGCACCCCAATCATCACCACAATTCTCCACACCAACATCAAAATTACCCACTGGACCATTGCTCTCTCCATCTATACCCCCATCATCTACCACAAGATCATCTACAGATGGTAGGAGAAGAGGAACACCCCCTACTCCATCTTCAGCACCAGCACTTGCACACATATCACCAACAGTCTCATTTTCACCACCAGAAATATATTCTTCCACTTCTTCATCACTGCTGTCAAGATTCACAACAAACGTGGGGGCGTTGACACCATGATCCACATACACTTCTAGTGTATCCTCACCATTGGCTAACATCTCTGCAATGATTCTCTTTAGATATTTCTCCTTCCTCAAACCCTTGCAGCCTTCATCGTAATCTTGCCATGGATACTTTGCCTCATAACATACAGCAGTTGCATGGTATCCACACTCTTGTACTCTTTCGTATATATCATCACGTGTCAGCCTGTCATGCTCAATAAAGAAACTTTCTTCCACTGCATCTACATAATGCAGTTTTGGAAGTAAAATCCATGTTCCACCCATGAAGATTTTCACATGGATAAGCATCCTGTAATGGGTTAGCACTTAAATATTAGGAAATAATCAAGCACTATTTAAGCAATATTACAACCACTATTTTAGGAATATTTTAACAGGACCAACCAAAAAGGAATCTCACAGATGGTCCACCACAAAGTGCAAAAACCACACTACAAAGTACAGATATCAACAGATAAAGAAGCAATATAAAAGACAGAAATGTGAAGTGAATAAAGAAAACCAACTAGCAATTGATTTATTCAACATCCAAATCGTATTGAATATGCATACACACATTTCAAGGCCACAGTTGTGTCATTAAGCCGTGAAAAAGACCCATCACTAACCTCGCAAATGCAGATGAAGACAATGTATAAAGGGAGTCCATTTTTCCTTTTCACCGTCCTTCGTTTGCTTCTTTTGGGCGGAAATGAAAAACGAGTCGGTCTATAAAAGAGTCAACCTTCTGTTCTTCATCTACTGTTCTTCCTCTTCGTCTTCGCCTCTTCGTCCTCTACAAACGGTCTCAAACCCTAACGCAGTCGCCTCTCTCTCTTCACTCTCTATTCCTCTTTCTCAGTTTATGCCTCTGTTCTTGCCTCTTTTCTTTTCTTTTCCTATTTTTCCTCTTTTCTGACGAGGGAAACAAAACGAATCTTTTTTCGTATTCAGAAGAAAAAGATTTTCAATTTTCAAAAATTATTTTTTGTTTTAAACCATTTAATTAAAACATTACCGGTGACATGTTAAAGAAAAGAAGGAAACCGGTGGTAGTTAGTGGCACAGACGGTTCTGAGTCAAACTGGACGGAGACCACACTTTGCACGGTCAGCGTAGTTCAGGGGAGGTTTTTTCTTTTCGCGTATAGTACAGGGGTGCTTTATGCTATTTTGAAAACTATCTAAAAATTCAATAAAATAAAAATTCAAACTATCTAAAAATTCAATAAAATAATTTTGAAAACTAATATTTTTTAAAAAATTATAAAAAAGAATAAAAAAGAGGAAAAAAATTTAAATCCTTCCTTGATCGAATTTGATATGGATCCAAGGAGGGAACTTTCTATAATCAACATTTGAGCTTTCGACTTCTACGAAGAGAAGTTCCTTATTCAAGAAGACAAATCCAATACATATAAGATGCTTGAGTTGCAATTATTTATTGGTGTATTTAATTCTCATGGTTATTTTTAAGATATTCCTAAGTGGCAAGAATCGAGCAAGGCATGGAAAAAAAGATTTTATGCAGAGAGCTAGATGGAGGCTGTTCAAGTGTCCTAAGATTATTTGTTTTATTTTATATAATCTTAGGCAACCAAGGAAGCGAAAGAGATGAAGGTCAACATAAAGAAGATCGAAGTAATTTAATTAAGATCGAGTCTGTAATTTAATTATTAAAGTTTGCAGTTTTTGCTTCTGCAATTTAATTTGATTAATTAGGATAGCTAAAGTCAAAGTCCACGTTTGGACTTTTAGCCATTTTGGACTTGGTGGTGTGCGGATGATGCATGCGTTGTGGGCTTTGCCAATTGGGCTTGCGCGAATGTCCATGTCCGTCCGTCTTTACAATTCTGTCTGTGTCTTTATTTAATTTTGTTTACCGAGTCCAAGTCGTAGTGGATTTGTTTCCATCGACTTTAGGTTTAGGTTAATTAGGTTATTTATTTTTATTATATATACTCATGTAATGCAGCAGAATAAAAGGGATTGATTTTGATAAAAATACATTATTGTGAGGTGTTTCATCTTTGATTCTAATGAAGAATTCTTAAGGTTATCTGATTGGAATTCGGTTCTGATTAAGTAAAACAATCCTTTCCCTATTGTCTATTTCGTTCTAGGGTTTTAAACACACGTTGGTTTAGGAATTTAGAAGTCTTGAGTTCGAGATCCTAGTTGATTCCGAATTTGGGGTTCTAACCACAGGTTGGGTTAGGAATCTAATTGTCTCAATTAGTTACCTGTTTGCCGTTCGAAGAGGATTTCTTGAGCAAGATCAGTAACAAAACATTTCCCATACACACCGAGAGCGTATCAGAATTCATTTGACAAAAAAACTTTTTAACGACAACAACGGTAACTGGGGCGATACTATTTTAGTCATAACAAACACAAACAATGAGTGGCATTAATGAAAGCAAAATGTATTGAGGAGGGAAATGAGTTTTTGTTTTTAATTCTTTAGAAATGAGTTTTTGTTTGTTTTATTCTAAAATAAAAATAAAAAAGAAAAAGAAATAGTTGGTGAGAAAATCTTTTTAAAAAAGTCCTACTTTTTTTTCTTTAATAAAAAAGTCCTACATTACTTTTTATATTTTTTCTATTTTTTGGGTAATTTCTTTGAAATTCTATAATTTTTAATCAAATATTTGGTTTATTTTCAAACTTAATTCTTACTTTTGAATTTTTTTGGTTATTTTGGTATTTTATACTTTTTGGGTTATTTTTTAATTTTTATTGTTTAATTTTTGTATTTTTTGTAATTTTTTAAAATATTTTTGACGTGGTATTTTAGGAAAAATAAAACTAAAGGACTGAAATAAATATTTAAAAAAAAATTGAGACTAAAAATTGTGTTGACTAACAATATTAGCGAAAGTTAATGGAAAGTTGGGAGCTAGGTGGCTTGGTTGCTAACAGAGGAAAAAAATAAGAGCTAAAAACTTAAGTGCAAAATTCATATAGATTAAAAATTAAGTGCTAAATTAAAAGAAAAAACCCGATGCTAATATAATATTTTCCCTAAAATAAATTTAAATGCACAATTGTTTCATAACGATTTCTCTTTTGTTTGTAGAAAGCTTAATGTTGTTGCTGACTGGCTTTCTAAGTCAAGTCATGCCTCCCCTCAAACTCAAGTCCTCATGACAATTTTGGTTCGGGTAATAGAATAAAATTCTCCTGTACTATCGCTAAAAATAGATTCCTCCCCGATTGTTGCTACCCGAATTTTGACTTACGTTACAACCTTTTTCGTTTTATTGCATGTCACATTAATAGCCCAGTTACGTCAAATTTCAGTCGATTTTTTGATCATGGACTATTTGTTTTAATATTTCACGTCATTTCACGCCTTTTGAATTTTTTGTATTTTTCTCGTATTTTCGACTAAACAGTATTTTTCGGTTTTCGTCAACGCATTTACGTATTTTTATGTTTACCGTATTTAATAGCTCGTCTAGGTTAAATTTCTGTCGATTCTTGATCCTAGGCTAGTTTGTTTAATATTCCGTGTCATTTCATGCCTTCTAATGTTTTTCGTACTTTCGACTGTCTTTACGCGAACTTCTATCGGTCCCGAGTAAGGTTCCCGGGACCGAGGGTCGAACGCGTTATTTCTTTGTTTGATAATTACGTACTATTTTTCTCTTTCACACAATCGAGTTTGGTTTCGTTCAATTTTTGTCGTAAGGACATTTATTTTGCGTCCGAACTTTTAACATTTCCGAAAGAGAAAATAAATACGTTAAACCGATTTTCGCGTTTATTCGTTGTATACTACTTTTCTTGTCTTATTTTTCTGCACGTTGTGGTTCCCTCGGTTCGGGTTTATTTTCATTTTCGAGCGATTTCGCTCGTACCAAAAATATCCCGTTCGTGCTAAAAAATAGGATAAATACCACATTAATGCCAATTAATTCGTTCTCACCCTCCAACTCGATGCCAGCTCGTCATGATCATCACCAAGTCCCATCCGATCAACCAAGGCCACAAGAAACTCTCCCTAGCTCACTATTCCGGCCTAGAGTTGATCATCACCCTTGGATATTTTCTTCCCGTCGGTTTGCAACCACATGTGCAAACCGACTCTAAATTTCCCCCTCCTCTATAAATAGCAAGCTTCACACAACAAATCAAGGGCACCAAAATCTCCTCTTAATAACCATTTCTTGCTCATCCTTCTTGGTCCAAAACTCTCCTAGAGAGGTAAGCTTTCTCACTCTAGCTTTTCTTTAATTTTCGTTTTCTTCCTTAATGCATGAATAAATTGCTTAAACTTGCCTCACATGCTTAGTTTTCATGCCAATTTTATTTCCCTTGCTTCAATTTGATTGTATGATCTCTTGAGTAATTAATAGTAATATATGCATGTTAATTAGCTTGATATTTCATGTGAAATTTTGCCACTGTTTTTGTTTAAAAAAGTTGCTGTTTTGGTGGGTTAGATTTGTTGGGGTGTTGCTGGAATTTTTGGCCCTGCTTTGGTTGAGTTTGGTGGTCAGGTTGTGCCTTGGTCGCCGGCCATGGTGGCCGGCGTTGTGAAGAAGAAGAAGAGAGGGAGTTGGGTTGGTGGGAAAAGGAAAATGCAAAGGTGATGGGCTTGATTTCACCACAAGCCCATCTTAATTAAGTGAGTGCTGGGCTTGATTTCATCCCAAGCCCAGCCACTGTTTTGATCAAATAGTGAGCCTGACCCATTTAATTTTCGTACAAAAGTTTCGTATGCGTACGGTTAATTTTTCGTAAAACTTTCGTGTTTAATTTCTCGTAATACTTGCATGCTTTAATTAATTTGTTTATGCCATGTTTTATTTAATTAAATGCTTGCATGCTTTAATTAATTAATTTATGCCATGTTTTATTTAATTAAATGCTTGCATTCTTTAATTAATTTGTTTATGCCATGTTTCATTTAATTAAATGCTTGCATGCTTTAAATACTTTGTTTATGCCATGCTTTATTTAATTAAATGCTTGCATGATTCAAATGATTTGTTTATGTCATGTTCTATTTAATTAAATGCTTGCATGTCGTGAATGATACATTGAGCTTGTTTGTCATGCTTTATTTTAATTAGTTGCTTGCATGTTGTAAATGATTTGCTTATTCGTTTGCCATGTTTATTTAATTAATTGCTTACTTGTCATAAATTAAATAAATATTTGCATGCGCTTTTCTTATTTATTATTTTCGTACCATCGCTAACATTTTCAATTTGCAAGGTAGATCAAGATCACGCAACGCAAGTACACCCCTTCTAAAGTCTTTTTTATTTATTCAATGCTTTCCGCAAATATTACTTGTATGCATTGTATTTAGAAATGTTGAGTCGTATGCATGATAAAATCAACGCACATGCTTGCTTGTTTAAATCACTCGCTTTGTTTATACCATGAAATTAATTGCTATATATTGATATGTGAGCATGGTGGCTTCGATCCCACACGGTTATGTGTATTCATTAAAATGGTACGATGCTAGTTTTTATCCATGATAGGATCACGTAGTAATTAAGTAATCATGCATAGCCCGATGATGAAAAAGGAGGAACGTCCGCTCTAGCATACGAACAAACGGTAACCCCGTCCTTCGGTCCCTATCGGAAATAACAATGTCCCGACGAAAATGCTAAGATGTAACGTCACCTTTGAGGGCCAACTTACGTGCTAAAAATGTTTTTTAAACACCTTTTTTAGGATGTGACTTGGGTGCCTAACACCTTCCCAAGTCCATAATACGACCTCAAACCTTCGTTCTTTGGTTTAGACCACATGTGCCTTAGTTTTTTTTATTTTTTATGCCATGACGATTAGGTTCCCTAAACCTTAGAAAATAGGGTGGCGACTTCATTGCATTATACGAGGCATCCATTTTTGCTTAGCATCCGTCCCAAACCTTAAACTCGTTTTCAACAAAAAAAGGGTGCGACAGTTTGGCGACTTCACTGGGGACTAGTAGGGTCGAAGCCGGTTTTTTTAAGGTGTTTGTTTCTTTTTTATTTACTTGCTTTAATAAACTGTTTTCGTGACTATTTGTTATATGCTTTGATCAACTGTCATACACATTTCATGCATAGGCCCTCCACCCAGGGGTTGCCATACCAAATAAGTTAGAACGAGTTGTAGTGACACCCCGGGACTCATGTCCTAGGTAGTGTTCACGAACTCCACTCGGACAAACCCTTAAAGCTAGCCGAAAGGTGTCCTGGTTCCGCAAGGAATTGGTTGACGCTTGCCGACACTTTAGGGACCATTCTATGGTATTGTCCGGGAACTTTCGGTCGTTAGAACTTTAGTCAACGACAAAATCCCTCATCATGTGCATCATACGTGTTTTATCATGGCTTGGTTTACCATGTTTTCTACATTTTTCTCCCTTCTGCACCATTTTTAGTAATGCATGTAAAAAACCTTGTAACCCATTTAGTTCAAGTTGCTAATACTAGAACTCTGCTTTATTTTTCCCAAGAACCCATCCTGCTTATCAAGATGCCAGCGCCCACGCTACTTTCCCTTGATACTTTCGGGGGTAGAAGTTTTGATAATCAAGCCGCATAAAGAGACATGCTAAAACCTAGTTTCATCCCCGACATCACAACTAATATTAAGGTAGAGGTTACGAACTTTGACGTAACCAAGATTAGGAGGTTAAGGAATGAATTGACTCGGGAGGATGAGGCTCAATTTGCCAATCAAAAGTTGGATGGGCTTGGCCAATCAAAAGCCGGCTTTTGAAGACTTCAAGAAGCGCATGGGCGAGGAAGTACACAAGAAGGAAGCATCTAGTGCATTAATCGAGGATAAAAATGAGGTGATAAAGGTTTTGACGACTCATGCCAATGAAAAAAAGCGTGGAAAGCCAAACCTTACCAGCAGGAGTGGCTGCGTTAGAAGCCGAAGTAATTATGCAAAGGGGAGAAATGGCGTCATTAGAGTACTTTTGGGATGAACAAACGGATCCCGACTTCAAAGGTTGACGACTTCAAAGAAAAGATCATGCATCGGCTACCTACGGATTTTTATCTTTTCACCCCATGTAATAATGTTCCTAGACTTTTGTCTACTAACCATTTTTAGATAAATCGAGATAGTCGATCAAGCTTGTAAACGGTTGTAACCCCTTTTGGAAAAAAAGAGAGAAAAAATAAAAGAGGGGTTTAATTGACGAAATTCATACTCATTCAGTTACCTATGGAATAAGTGCCTTTACTTTTTAGAGAAATTTTGTTCATTCAAAGGCATCAGACGACGAATACCTACAAATATATATAACCTCCACCAAAATAACCACATATAAAGCCCACGAAAAAAAAACACCACAGGCTAGCCTTTGAAATAAAAGCACACTCAAAAAGAATAATAAAAAAATAAAAACCAAAAAAAAAATTCAGAACGCAAGGATAACTTCTCTTCTCGAATTTAGCCGCACACTCTTTTACTTTGGCCAATATCAACACAATTGGCTAGGAGTTTCCACTCGGCCAAAACACAAAAGATATTGGCAACAAACTGAAATTTACCCATGATAAATTTCAGAAAGTTCTGGGAGGCCAATCTCCCACAAAAGTTTTTTCAACGCAATGACAGCTGCTCCTTCTCGGCCTCGGCTGCGTGATCTTTTGTCTTGGCCAAAACGGATATGATTTACTCGGAGTTTTCACTCGGCCAAAACATGAAAGATATTGGAAACCAGTTGAAATTTACCCATACAAAAATTCAGAAAGTGTTGGGCCTCCAATCTCCCACAAAAAAAATTTCAACTCAAGGACAGCTGCTCCTTCTCGGCCTTGGCTGCGCGATCTTTTGTCTTGGCCAATATCAACACAATTGGCTAGGCGTTTCCACTCGGACAAAACACGAAAGATATTGGAAACAAACCTAAATTTACCCATGATAAATTTAGGAAAGTTCTGGGCGTTCAATCTCCCACAAAATGTTTTTCAACGCAATGACAGCTACTCCTTCTCGGCCTTGGCTGCGCGATCTTTTGTCTTGGCCAAAATGGATATGATTTACTCGGAGTTTTCACTCCGCCAAAACATGAAAGATATTGGAAACCGGTTGACATTTACCCATGAAAAATTTCAGAAAGTGCTGGGCGGCCAATCTCCCAAAAAAGGTTTTCAACGCAAGGACAACTGCTCCTTCTTGGCCTCGGCTGCGCGATCCTTTGTCTTGGACAAAACGGATATGATTTGCTAGGAGTTTCCACTCGGACAAAACATGAAAGATATTGTCAACAGGTTTTAATTTACCCATGCAAAAATTCAGAAAGTTCTGGGCGGCCAATCGCCCAAAAAAATTTTCAACGCAAGGACAGTTGCTCCTTCTCGGTCTCAGCTGCGCGATCTTGTGTTTCAACCAGAATGGGTATGATTTACTTCGCGTTTCCACTCGGCGAAAATGCGAAAGACGTTGATAACGGATTAAGTGTGCCCATACCAAATTTCATGATTTTCTGGGCGACAGATCTCGCATAAATAATTTAGACGTGAAAATGGCTGCTCTCCTCGGTTCCAGCTGCGCGCTCTTTTATTTTGACCAATATGGACACGATTGGCTCGGAATTACCACTCGGTCAAACATGAAAGACGTAGATGACAGGTTGAAGATTTCCCATACCAAAAATGGGATTTTTCTGGGCAGTGCATCTCTCTCACGAACGGTGAAGGCGCAAGGATGACTGAAGACGCGCGGTTTCATCGAGAAATGTGAATTGTTGCCTCTCCTCGCACCATATCGGGCCTTTGGCCTCTAGACATGATTTGAAGCCATCATCAAGGCCAATCCTTCACCAAAAGATAGGTCTTTACTCCTCATAGCTCCGAATCCATAGCATGCGATTTTCCGAGCATGATGACATGGGCTACTTACGCCGGTTTGCCTCAAGGGTTTCATTGGTAGCATTCCAAGATTACGTTACGTCGTTTGAATGAATAAAAGCTTCCTTTGTATCTTCACCAAGAAAGCCGATTCAAGACGTGTCATCGCTCCAGTCACCCTGAAAGTGTCGAGTGAAAGTGTGGCCGGAAGAGGGAACAAGCAGCGTGGAGGCCTCGAGATTGCAACGCCCATACTCACTTTTATTTCTTTTCACTTGTCTTTTTCAGGTTAACAATGGCTCCCACGACGGAGATATGAAGGGAAGACGTACACGTAGTCGAGCCTACGACTTTAAACAAGGGCGCTTCGTGGGAGGCAACCCACGTGTTCTTTTCAATTATTCTATCTTTTGTTAATTTTAAATTTAACATCTTGGGATACCTTTTCCCTATGAATTTACTATTTAACTGTCTTTACATTTCAGGTGCAACGAGACTTGTAAACTTGGGGGCAAGCGAGTGAAGTGACGACCAAAGGAAGGCGTTGAAAAATGTCAAAGCTCATTTTTCAGGGAAGTTGTCCTTTACGTTTTTACAATTTCCCCTTCCGCAACTTACGTTTCTGCAATTTATGTTTTTGCAATTTACATTTCCATAGTTTTACATTTCAGGTGCAACGAGACTTGTAAACCTGGGGGGCAAGCGAATGAAGTGACGACCAAAGGGAGGCATTGAAAAATGTCAAAGCTCATTTTTCAAGGAAGTTGTTCTTTACGTTTTTACAATTTCCTCTTCTGCAATTTATGTTTTCGCAATTTACACTTCCGCAATTTTACATTTCAGGTGCAACGAGACTTGTGCTTGGGGGCAAGCGAATGAAGTGACGACCAAAGGAAGGCGTTGAAAAAATGTCAAAGCTCATTTTTCAGGGAAGTTGTCCTTTATGTTTTTGCAATTTCTTTTTTCCGCAATTTACGTTTCCGTAATTTATGTTTTCGCAATTTACATTTTTGCAATTTTAAATTCCGGCTATTTACATTGTTGCAAGAGTGCGTGCGTAATGTTTGTAAAATTTCGTAGGGGCTGTTTAGTTACGAAGAATTTTCTGAAAATTTTCCAAAACTGGAATTATTTCCAAAATCTGTTTCACTTCGGAAATATTTCCATTTGGAAAACATTTTTCCAAAATTTTTTAAATTTTTTTTTAATACTTTAGTTCAATAAATTCATATTGTTAATCTAAAAAAAAATAATGTTATTTTAAACATGTCTATCCTTGGAATTTTGATAATTAATATGTAGATTGATATAAATTGTAATAAAAATACTTCATAATTGATATTTAACTAATTATAATAATTGTTAGAATATGAAGAAGTAACAATTTAAATTAAGTATGTTTTGAATGTTGATATTTGTAGTATTCACGTAATGAACAAATAATTCAAGACTATTTTATATGTATTTTATTTTCATGAACGGAATTATTATATTTATACTTGATCTTTAAAGTGAATAGATTTAGCATATTTATATTTGATCTTTAACAAAATTAAAATGGGATACTATTTAGTTTATTAATCTTCAAAAATTAAAAAAACTAACATTATTTTTTCAATTCAAAAAAATTGATTTAATAGTTTTCATTTTTCAAAAAAAAAGAAAAAATAGTTCTTAGGTGAATACGATTTCGAGTTTGTAGTATTCACGTCATGAACAAATAATTCAAGAAAATTTTATGTATTTTATTTTCATGAATGGAATTATTATATTTATACTTGATGTTTAACGTGAATAGATTTAGTATATTTATAAATTATGAGGGTAGACATGCCTAACATAACATTGTTTCTTTTTTATGTTAACAATATGGATTGGTTAAGCTAAAATTAATATGTAGATTGATACAAATTGTAATAAAAATACTTCATAATTGATATTTAACTAACTAATACTCCTTATTAAAATCATACGAGTAAAATTCAATAATCAAAATCTGTTGCACAACAATATTTTTCTCCAAATGAAATTAATTCCAAAATTTTCCATTTGGAAAACCAATCCCATCCCGCCACGTCACAAGGCCCACTTTTTAAATATTAGTTTGAAGGGAGTGTTTTAGGTGGGAAAAAATTTTTAAATTAATTTTAAATTAGTTTAAACCCCATTTATAAAATATTAAGAAAAATAAGAAAAGTGGATATATAATTACTAATCTTGAGATGAAGATTATGGTTTTGTAACTTTTAATTTATTTTGTTCAAAGCATTAAGTAGGAAGATTGAGTTTTTGTATGAAAGAAAAATTAAAAAAGATAAGAGAGAGTAAAGTTGACCTGTAGACCCCACTTTGGAAATAAAGTGAAGGAAAAATTGGAAAACATCAAATATGGTGTTTCCAAAAGTTGGAGTGTTTGTAGTGTTAATTTTGGAATTATTTCCAAAACTGAATAGTAATTGGAGAACTAGAAAATTTTCCATTTGTGAAAATATTGTTGTGAAACAGATTTTGGAAATATTTCCAATTTTTGGAAAATTTTCCAAAAATTAAACAACCCTTAAATGGCTTGTGCTTTTGAATTTAAACATGAATATGTTTACCATACTGATATTTGATCTTTAATAAACTTAAAATGGGCTACTACTTACTCCCTCCGGTCCGAAATGTATGACGTTTTAGCATTTACTTTTACTGTTCCAGAACGTATCTTAAGACGGCCGGAACAGTCACTATTTGAAACAATTTTGCCCCGAATTTTTTCTCGGAAGTACGTTAAGGATTAACGTACGTTCGAAAAAAAGTACGGAATTTTTTGGGGTCAAATAGTGCCTCATCTGGCCTCCTCGATATATGTTCCCTACTGAATATTGGGATGCGAGGAACTCATACATTTCGGACCAGAGGGAGTAGTTTATTAATCTTAACAAAAAAAATAACATTAACATTATTTTTTAATTAAAATAAAATTGATTTAACAATAGTAGTAGTTTTTTTTTACCAAAAAAGTAAGAAATAGTTGTTAGGTGAATACGATTTCGAGTTTTTTAAGGTTGGAAAATGAAGGCTGGAAAATAGAAAACGTACTGTAGCTGTGAAACAGAATTTTAGAAAATAGAAATAATTCTGAAAATAACTCCAGATGGAAAATTTTGGAAAACAGAAATAACTCCAAACGGAATTAATTCCGTTATGAAACACGCCCTTAGCTTTTACCAAAAAAATACATATTGCTTGGTTTAAAAAAAAAAGGGAAAAAATTTCTATGTCTTTTAACATTCCTTAAATCAAGCATATTCATCATTTTATTAATTCACGGTTAACTTGGGCGTTCATTAGAAATTGTATAAACATGTATGATCTTGTCTGTTAACTCCTATGTCCATGACATGTTTAGACGTAAGCAAACACAAACATATCCCTGTGAGTATTTTGGGCATTCACGCCTTGTTTCTTTCACGAGTGTAAATGCTAAACTAGGTGCTAGTTAGATTTGTATAATATCTAGGGTACATGAACAATCAGACATGGGATAGCGGTAAGATGACATTGGACTTTCCTTTGCTCTTCTTCCACATTTTCTCTTTTTCAACCTTTTACCCTCAAACACATATTTTGTACACCATGTACGATTCTATTAAACACTCAAAACCAAGCCTCTTGTTCTCTTAACCAAGTGAGTTAGTGCTCGACTGGGACCGCCAAATTGGAGTTACACGTCAAGCAAGGGAATGACAAGGGAGCCCTTAGAGGATCACTGACAAATCAACGTCAAAAGAAGGTCAAATAAAATAAGACATGGAGGCCTCTGCCAAAGACAGAGAGGAGGATAGACCAGACAAAAAATTGCACTTGCTTCACTTGCTATTAGTACATACAAGAAAAAAGAGGGAAAAGAAAGAGAAAAAAAAAAGAGAAAAAAAGAAAAGAAAAAAAAGGAGAGGGAGCGGGAAATAAGGAAAGAGAAAAATGAAAACAGGAAAAAGAGAAGAAAGAAATACAAAGACAAGGCGTCTCAAGAACCACCAAACCAATAAAAACGGAAGCAAGTGCAAAAAAAGAAAAAAGAAAAAGAGAAGTCAATCAAGATCGCAAGGATGACCACGAAGAAGAACGCCTTAACAAAAGAAGAAAAACTCATGTACTTTGCTCCTCGCCACAATCAAATCGTCGAGCATCGTTCACCACAATTTGTCTTCATCACAATCAGTCGACGAGCACAAAACTCATAAAACTTTTGCCAAAAAACAACACAATACTTTCTTCTAAAAATTCCTTTTTTTCTTCCTCCCTCACAAAGTCCTTTCAATTATTAGCAGACCTATGCATGTGCATCTTCATTTGAAGTCTATTCACTCGGATTGACATTGCAAATTTAATTTTTGTGCTATGTTTATTGCATTTTTAGGAGTGTAAACACATAGCCTTGTTTTCTGAGCGTGAGCGTAAACACTAATATTTGGTGAGGATTGCTTATAGCTGCATGTCATGGGAAAGTTTTGTTCTTGAGGTCGTTATTTCCTGGACAAGGTGCAGACGTTATCTAGACTTGTGTCGATTATGTTTGTATAAAGAAAATTGAACGCATTTTAAAAAAAAAATAACGCTTGAATTTATTTCCTCTTAAACAAAGAGGTCATTTTCATTCCAAACAAAAAAACTTGGGGGCAAGCCGTGGGTTAAATGTAGGAATACATGATATTTCTCACATTATCAATTGCTCTCTCCTTTTTTTGCTGCTGCTTTGTGTTTGCCTCCTTCCTATTTGCAGGATACAGATACGCTTTGATAGAACCACTCCTCAACCATGGGTCTTCGATGACAACATCGTTGTAAAGCCCTCACAAATTGGGTCTTCGATAAAGAAATTGTTGTAAAGCCCTCGTCATCTTGGATTTCCACCAAAAATCCAATCAAACTTCGAATGGAGAACGTTACCACTCCTTAACCATGGGTCTTCTATCACAAAATCGTTGTAATGCCCTCACCACGGATCTTTGTCAACAAATCCATCCAACCTTCAAACCATGGGTCTTCGATAAAGACATCGTTGTAAAGTCCTCACCATGGGTCTTCGATAAAGAAATCGTTATAAAGCCCTCGCTGTCTTGGATTTTCGAAAAAAAATCCAATCAAATGGAGAACATTACCACTCCCAAATCAAATTCGTGTGGCGGATCACGCTCCCTCACGTTCAAATCAACTTCAGTTCGCACGGTAAGTTTAAGGTAAGACCTGCTTTCCCTTTACACCATCTGTTTAGTGTTGTGATAGGTCACGCCCCCACATACACCTTGTCATTTAAAAGTTGTGATTGGTCATGTCCCCACATCTTGTCTGTTTAGTGTTGTGATAGGTCACGCCCCCACATACACCTTGTCATTTAAAAGTTGTGATTGGTCACGTCCCCACATCTTGTCTGTTTGGTGTTGTGATAGGTCACGCCCCCACATACACCTTGTCATTTAAAAGTTGTGATTGGTCACGTCCCCACATCTTGTCTGTTTAGTGTTGTGATAGGTCACGTCCCCACATACACCTTGTCTTTTAATGTTGTGTCAGGTCACGTCCCCACACCATATCTTAAAAATTCATAAACAGTCACCCCGGATATCAAATCAACATAAGAGCGAAGGTATGTTACCATCAATCAATATCCGAGCGAAGCTACGTTACAACTCTCATTTACATAATTCTACATTTCTGCATAATTATTACTCCTCCTTGAGCGACTATATCTTTCAATTCCTGTCTTTCAATTCACGTCTCTCTAAAATACTCCTCCTTGAGCGACTACTTTTCCGCATACTATATCTAAAATACTCCTCCTTGAGCGACTATTTTTCCGCATACTATATCTAAAATACTCCTCCTTAAGCGACTACTTTCCTATCTATCTAAAATACTCCTCCTTGAGCGACTACTTTTCCGCATACTATATCTAAATACTCCTCCTTGAGCGACTACTTTTCCGCCTATTATATCTAAAATACTCCTCCTTGAGCGACTACATTTCTTGCATAATTCTACATTTCTGCATAATCACAATTTTACATTTCTGCATAATTATTACTCCTCCTTGAGCGACTACATTTCTTGCATAATTCTACATTTCTGCATAATTATTACTCCTCCTTGAGCGACATCATTTACCTTTTCGCAATACATTTCCCAAAACCGTGGTAAACACTTGGGGCAACCGTCTTTACTGCTTATAAAAAATTTATGTTACACTGATTTTTGATCAGACAGTAAAGAGGGGGCAACTGTTGCTACCCGAATTTTGACTTACGTCACAACCTTTTTCGTTTTATTGCATGTCACATTAATAGCCCGGTTACGTCAAATTTCAGTCGATTTTTTGATCATGGACTATTTGTTTTAATATTTCACGTCATTTCACGTCTTTTAAATTTTTTGTATTTTTCTCGTATTTTCGACTAAACCGTATTTTTCAGTTTTCGTCAACGCATTTACGTATTTTTATGTTTACCGCATTTAATAGCTCGTCTAGGTCAAATTTCTGTCGATTCTTCATCCTAGGCTAGTTTGTTTAATATTCCGTATCATTTCATGCCTTCTAATGTTTTTCGTACATTCGACTGTCTTTACGCGAACTTCTATCGGTCCCGAGTAAGGTTCCCGGGACCGAGGGTCGAACGCGTTATTTCTTTGTTTGATAATTACGTACTATTTTTCTCTTTCACACAATCGAGTTTGGTTTCGTTCAATTTTTGTCGTAAGGACTTTTATTTTGCGTCCGAATTTTTAACATTTTTGAAAGAGAAAATAAATACGTTAAACCGAGTTTCGCGTTTATTCCCAGTATACTACTTTTCTTGTCTTATTTTTCTGCACGTCGTGGTTCCCTCGGTTAGGGTTTATTTTCATTTTTGAGCGATTTTGCTCGTACCAAAAATATCCCGTTCGTGCTCAAAAATAGGATAAATACCACATTAATGCCAATTAATTTGTTCTCACCCTCCAACTCGATGCCAGCTCGTCTTGATCATCACCAAGTCCCATCCGATCAACCAAGGCCACAAGAAACTCTCCCTAACTCACTATTCCGGCCTAGAGTTGATCATCACCCTTGGATATTTTCTTCCCGTCGGTTTGCAGCCACATGTGCAAACCGACTCCAAATTTTCCCCTCCTCTATAAATAGCAAGCTTCACATAACAAATCAAGGGCACCAAAATCTCCACTTAATCACCATTTCTTGCTCATCCTTCTTGGTCCAAAACTCTCCTGGAGAGGTAAGCTTTCTCACTCTAGCTTTTCTTTAATTTTCGTTTTCTTCCTTAATGCATGAATAAATTGCTTAAACTTGCCTCACATGCTTAGTTTTCATGCCAATTTCATTTCCCTTGCTTCAATTTGATTGTATGATCTCTTGAGTAATTAATAGTAATATATGCATGTTAATTAGCTTGATATTTCATGTGAAATTTTGCCACTTTTTTGTTTAAAAAAGTTGCTATTTTGGTGGGTTAGATTTGCTGTGGTGTTGTTGGAATTTTTGGCCCTACTTTGGTTGAGTTTGGTGGTCGGGTTGTGCCTTGGTCGTCGGTCATGGTGGTCGGCGTTGTGAAGAAGAAGAGGAGAGGGAGTTGGGCTGGCGGGAAAAGGAAAATGCAAAGGTGATGGGCTTGATTTCACCACAAGCCCATCTTAATTAAGTGAGTGTTGGGCTTGATTTCATCCCAAGCCCAGCCACTGTTTTGATCAAATAGTGAGCCTGACCCATTTAATTTTCGTACAAAAGTTTCGTATGCGTACGGTTAATTTTTCGTAAAACTTTCGTGTTTAATTTCTCGTAATGCTTGCATGCTTTAATTAATTTGTTTATGCCATGTTTTATTTAATTAAATGCTTGCATGCTTTAATTAATTAATTTATGTCATGTTTTATTTAATTAAATGCTTGCATGCTTTAATTAATTTGTTTATGCCATGTTTTATTTAATTAAATGTTTGCATGCTTTAATTAATTTGGTTATGCCATGTTTCATTTAATTAAATGCTTGCATGCTTTAAATACTTTGTTTATGCCATGCTTTATTTAATTAAATGCTTGCATGATTCAAATGATTTGTTTATGTCATGTTCTATTTAATTAAATGCTTGCATGTCGTGAATGATACGTTGAGCTTGTTTGTCATGCTTTATTTTAATTAGTTGCTTGCATGTTGTAAATGATTTGCTTATTCGTTTGCCATGTTTATTTAATTAATTGCTTACTTGTCATAAATTAAATAAATATTTGCATGCGCTTTTCTTATTTATTATTTTCGTACCATCGCTAACATTTTCAATTTGCAAGGTAGATCAAGATCACGCAACGAAAGGACACCCCTTCTAAAGTCTCTTTTATTTATTCAATGCTTTCCGCAAATATTACTTGTATGCATAGTATTTAGAAATGTTGAGTCGTATGCATGATAAAATCAACGCACATGCTTGCTTGTTTAAATCACTTGTTTTTTATGCCATGAAATTAATTGCTATACATTGATATGTGAGCATGGTGGCTTCGATCCCACACGGTTATGTGTATTCATTAAAATGGTACGATGCTAGTTTTTATCCATGATAGGATCACGTAGTAATTAAGTAATCATGCATGGCCCGATGATGAAAAAGGAGGAACGTCCGCTCTAGCATACGAACAAACGGTAACCCCGTCCTTCGGCCCCTATCGAAAATAACAATGTCCCGACGTAAATGCTAAGATGTAACGTCACCTTTGAGGGCCAACTTACGTGATAAAAATGTTTTTTAAACACCTTTTTACCGGTAACCTTTTTTAGGATGTGACTTGGGTGCCTAACACCTTCCCAAGTCCATAATACGATCTCGAACCTTCGTTCTTTGGTTTAGACCACATGTGCCTTAGTTTTTTTATTTTTATGCCATGACGATTAGGTTCCCTAAACCTTAGAAAATAGGGTGGCGACTTCATTGCATTATGCGAGGCATCGATTTATACTTAGCATCCGTCCCAAACCTTAAACTCATTTTCAACGAAAAAAGGGGTGCGTCACCTGTACTTTAAAAAGTTATAAATTCACCCCTATACTATCGGTCAGTGACAAAAGAGCCAAAACTAACAAACTGTTAGTTTTGACCCAGGCTAGTCGGTTCCCATTTTTTTCCTTCCCTGTTTTTTTTTCTTTTCATTTCTTTAAAACTTTAGAAAAATAATGTAATTAATTTAAAAATCTCGAAAGATAATGTAATTAATTTAAAAATTCTTAAAAAATAATATGATTAATTTTTAAAATCCAGAAAATTAATATAATTAATTTAAAAAATTCAGAAAAATATTTATTTATTTTATATATTTTTGTTCATTTTCTTCTTTCATTATCTCCTCATATTTTCCAATAATTAATGAATTTCATAATTATAAAATATTTCAAAATTAGAATTTAGCCCATCCGACCAACATAGCCGCACAACCCAAACACCACCGCCACTGCCGCTCACCAAACCCGCCTCAGCCACCACAGCCGCACACCACAACCATCCGCCCAGCCACCACACACCCAAAACCAACACACCGTCGTACCCATACCACCGCTGCCTCACCAACAAACACTAACAAACCTTACCCAACACCACAGCCACCACATACTCAACCCAATCCAAACAGTAAAGAAAAAGAAAAGGGAAGAGAAGAAAAGAAAAGCAGAAAGAAAAAAGAAAAGAGAAAAGAGATGAGTTGGGGTCAGATCTAGATCCATAAAAGAAAAAAGAATAGAGAAAAGAGAAGAGAGAGACGTAGAAGATGATGTTTTGGTGTTTTGGTCACTGGAGTTGCAGGTGGTGGCTGGAGGCAGTGCTGGTTGAGGGAAAAAGATGATGTTTTGGGGTTGTAGGGTTTGGGAGTAGATTGGTTGTTGGGTAGCTATAACGATGTTTAGTTTCTTCTTTTTCTTTAATTTCTAAACCTATTTTTAAACTAACTTTTTTGTGTAAACAAAAATTAAAATAATTGCTGAAATTAAAATTAAAAAATGAGTAAAATAAATAAGACCAATTAAGTTTTATATTATTTATTATTACTGAAAAGAATTTTTTTTTATAATTTATATTTTTTTTGGAATTTGTACATTTTTTTGTGATTTTTACATTTTTTTGGAATTTTTACAATTTTTCTGAATTTTTTAAATTAATTAAAATATTTAATATATAATTGCCTAGAAAATAGGTTTTAAAAAAAAAACCTATTGTAGCAGGTAATCTGTTAGTTTTAACAGTAAAATTTAACGAAGGGGGCAACTTACGACTGATAGTATATGGGAGAGTTTATAACTTTTTAAAGTACAGGGGTAAAGTCTGTTTTTGGCGATAGTATATGGGTCCTTTTTGGTTAGCTGTTAGCGAGGACCAGGTCCAGGCCCTATTAGCCATGAACCGGCCTCAGTGATTGTATCCCGTTTTTCCTGTGCATTCCATTTTTACATCTTCAAACAAAAAAGAATCTGGAGGGTTATTGATCTTGCCCCAAAATCTGTGTCTTCTATCTTGTCAGCAACTTACCTACTTCACTTGTTGGAGTCCTAAAATGGCTGCAACGACATCAACAACGTGTGTTCAGCGGCCACTCCTCAGAGTCGAAACCAAAACCAGAAGCATCAATATCATCCGCGTCCCTCCTTATCCATGCCCCAATGACATCTTGTTTCCAAGTCCGAGGAAGAAACTCACCTCTCCTCCTCCTCCTTCTACTTCTATCACTGTTGTTGCTACTGTCTCATCCAAATCTCCTGCTTTTCCCTCTCGTTGTTGCTTTGCCGTCTGACCTCTCCCCTCCTCCAATTGACCATGACCTCCTTGTAAGCACCCCATCCCGCTCCCCTTTTCCTTTCCTTTATAGGCCTGTGACTTCAGGCTGAAGAAAAGTCACGGTCTTTGTGTTTGTTTGTCTAAAGTTTAGAAGCTAGTAAGGAGCAGTTTGATGAATACCGGACTGGCCTTGAATCAGCTTGTAGTCAGCGGTTGATTTGAGAAGAAACCAGCCTTGAATCAGCTTGTGACTTCTCATTGATTTGATTCGATTTGATTTTGAGAGAAAAACTGGCCTTAATTTGGCTTATAGTTTTTCTCTTTTTCTTGAGGATGATACGCTTCAGTTCTTTATCTTTGCAGCAATTTGTCTCCAAAGAATTCCCCCTTTCACCTTCTAATGAGGCCTCTATTTATAGACTCATAAGGATGATTTTGAATTTGAAAGATGACACGTGTCTTCATCTCATTGATCTAATATCTAACCAAAAATATTTGATTTGATTTAGATTTGATCTTGATTTCAATTCAAACTTGATCTGTATTTGAATTTGATTTCAGAATTTGAATATTAATTAATTTGATATTTAATCAAATTAATACATATGAAATGAGTTTTGGCCATTTATGAATTTGTTGATGGGCTTCGACATGAAATCTGCCCTTTTGACCCTTGGGCTTTATGGGCTTCGTTGATCTTTATAGACTGGGCTGAATATTTTAAACAGGCCGAAACTTTGATGGTTACAAATGCCTTCTTAAGATTATTTTACTTGATGAAGTAAATTAATCTTGAACTTTTTCTTTTCGAGAGTCTCGTGCTAACGGGCCGGACTTTAAAATTATGCTTTAGTAATAATCCAAACGTGGACTAAATTTGAGGTTGAATGTGATTGAGAACTATTGAACTGCTACTAGAATTTGATGAACTCCCAAATCCGCAACCCTTCCCAAGAGCCATGTTTACCCGGTACATCACAATTTTGTTGATGGACTTATTTGGCCCAACATTCTTGTGTTATTGGATATAACCTTATCCTTTTAATTTGCCAAAGTCCACATGCGTGGAAATTCTAGGCCTAAATCAAAAACTTGACTTGGCCCACGTACTGCTCTTCCTTCTCATGAGTGGACAACCCCGCATATGACTATAGCTGGATTTTTTCTTCAATTTATCTCATTTAATTTAGAGTATAAATCCATCTTGGATTGAAATTGTTGCTAACAAATTTTACTTGGACTAGGAGTAGGAATTTGGTTAGAATTAAGAGATAGACTCGAACTTTTTTAGGATCAAGGTAGACTTTTATCCTTTAAAAAATTATCTCTTTCTTGTATGTATCCACTCACATATCTAAAGCAAACCCTGAGAATGCTTTTATTTGCACAACCATCTTCAAATATTGGGTGAGTATAAGGGGCTGTTTCACAACGCAAAATTTTCTGAAAATTTTGCAAAAGCTGTTTCACAATCAAAATTTTGCAAACATTTTCCAATTTTTTTTTTAACTCTAGTTCAATAAATCCATATTGTTAATCTAAAAAAAATTAATGTTATTTTAGACATATCTACCCTTGTAATTTATGTAAATTGATACAAATTGTGTTAAAAATACTTCATAATTGATATTTAACTAACTAATACTCCTAATTAAAATCATACGAGTAAAATTCAATGTTTAACATTGTAATGAATAACATTTTTGATCATGTTACTATCGAAAGTTACATTATGAAATAAATATAAACTCGATTTAAAACAAATAACTTCATACATCCTAAACAAATAAGAATAAATATGGCTAAAGATACACCTTTTTTATATTTATTTAAAATTAATCCTAGTAGATTGATTCCAATGTTCTAATTGTTTTAATTAATCAATACTCCTAATTAAATTTATACAAATAAAATTAGATCAATATTTACTGAAAAATTAATTAACCAATACTCTTAATAATTTCGGTACGGTATTACTGTAATATCGAATTACATACAAATAATAGTTTAATAAATACTAAATAAGTAAAAATATAATCTTGGAACATTGGAATTACAAACATTAACATTAGTTTGGTCGATAATTCGATATACCATACAATAAAAAGGCCCCCTCTATACTAACGCGAAAAATAGAAACCTCTCTTGGCTTTTAAAAATACTATTCAACCTCCCATGTACCAAGGGTCAACGACAAAAGTGTAGTTTATTTGTTAGTCAAACTAACAGACCGTTAGTGTTGACTATTGACTTTAATTAAAAAAATTAGAAAAAATATAAAAATTCTAAAAAAAATGTAAAAAATAAAAAAGAATGTAAAATTTCTAAAAAAAATTAATTAACCTAAAAATTCAGAAACAATATGTAAAAATTTCAAAAAAAATATTTAATTAATCTAAGTATCCAAAAAAATGTTAAAATTCCAAAAAAATGTAAAAACTCACAAAAACATTTAAAACTTCTAAAAAAATTAATTAATCTAAAAATCTAAAAAATATAAGAATTCCAAAAATAATTGTAAAACATCCAAAAAAATGATTAATCTAAAAATCTTTTTCCAAAAAATTGTAAAAATGTTGTAGACTTATTTTATGAGTTTTATTTGGAGTTTGTTTTAAAATGTTTATGACTTGGTTGTTATGTATGTTGGTACAATTCTATGACATTTATGTTAAGTATTATTGTCAATTAATTTTATTATTAGCATGTCAATTTAGCTAATTTT
The DNA here is from genome assembly GCA_963691705.1 of Viola odorata. Taxonomy (NCBI): domain Eukaryota; kingdom Viridiplantae; phylum Streptophyta; class Magnoliopsida; order Malpighiales; family Violaceae; genus Viola; species Viola odorata. The sequence continues at coordinate 33,462,136 of OY829541.1, forward strand.
GTAATTGGTATAACTAATACAACATAATTGTTTAACAATGCAGGTGAAATGTCCCAATATTTTCAGAGTTGTTCTAATACTTCTGTTATTAATTCAAGTAGTGATAGTTTTACCGATGATGATGATGAGGACGAACTCGAGGAGGCTATGTTCATCCGTATGTTAATGGAAAGTGAAAACAGTTTCATTGATAGAATACCTTGCCGCACATCTTTGCTCACCGGTAGAGCGTATATTATTGATGTTTTACTGGGAAATCCAATTAGATGCTACGACAGTTTTCGTATGAGGCCACATGTGTTTCTGAACTTATGTGACAGGTTGAGAGGGTTGAACTTACAGAACTCACGTGCAGCTAGTTTGGAAAAGGGTGTGGCAATGGGATTGAGTGTATTATGTCATAGAATGACTCAAAGGCTGATGGCAGAACGATTTTAGCATTCAACTGCGACAGTCTCACGTTGGGTTAAGGGTGTGATACGCGCTTTAGTTCGTTTAGGAACTGATTTGATTAAACATGTTGAAAGAGGACCCATTAAACTAGAAATTCAAGCAAATGCTAGATGGTATCCTTATTTTTAGGTATGCACGTGTATTATAAATTCATGACTAAATAAAAAAAATTATGTTTGAATATTAAACTTATCTGTGTATTTTTTTCCGTTTTAGAAATGCATAGGTGTTATAGATGGTACTCATGTCGCAGCTTGATGTCCTGCCCAAAAATAAAAAACTTTTCGGGGTAGAAAAACACTTGTTACTCAAAATGTTATGGCGGTATGTTCGCATGATATGATGTTTACCTTTGTGTATACTAGTTGGGAAGGCACAGCTAATGATTCACACATCTTTCTTGATGCATTAAAAAGACCAAATAATGTTTTTCCTATGCCTGCAGCTGGTAAAATATTATTTTTGTAATTTATAACAATATTTATTAGTTGTTACATTAATGGTTTATTACAAACATCTGATTGTTATTTATCTTTGGTAGGCTACTATTATGCAGTTGATGTTGGTTATCCAAACATTTCTAGATTTTTAGTTCCTTATCGTGGTGAACGGTATCATTTAAATGATTTTCGTGGACGAGGAAGGATAACAAGAAAATATGCATTGTTTAACTATCGACATTCATCATTGAGAAATGTGATTGAAAGGGATTTTGGGGTTCTGAAGGCTAGATTTTCAATCTTAAAGTCCATTCCAAATTATCCTCTTCGCCGTCAAAGGCAAATACCTCTAGCTTGTTGTACACTGCACAATTTTATTCGAATGGAAGATAGAGTTGAACGACTATTCGCAGAACATGGTACAGAAGGTCAATAAAATTTAAACGAGAACGAAGCTACTGTGACGCAAGAAGGTATTCAAGTGGATATGTCCCAACAACAACTAATGAATGTGGTGAGAGAAGATATTGCAGATCAATTATGGGCTAATTATAATAATTGTTAGAATATGAAGAAGTAACAAGTTAAATTAAGTATGTTTTGAATGTTTAAATTTGTAGTATTCATGTCATGAACAAATAATTCAAGACTATTTTATATGTATTTTATTTTCATGAATGAAAATATTATATTTATATTTAATTTTTAATTCCTATTTTGGATTTTTAGATTAATTTCTGAATTTTACAATATTTTTGGAATTTTTTGGTTAATTAATTTTCTTTTGGATTTCTATAATTTTTTTGAACAAATAATTTCATGTCCAAATAATTCAAGACATTTTTTTTTTGAGTTTTTACATATTTTTCTGGATTTTTAGATTAATATGTTTTTGGATTTTTTACATTTGTTTTGGATTTTTTAAATTTTTTGGATTTTTTACATTTTTTAGGGATTTTTTACATTTTTTCTAAACTTATAGTGTTAATTCTGAAAAACCGTTTTGCATTTGCAAAACTTCAAATATGGCGTTTGCAAAATTTTCTAAACTTGTAGTGTTAATTCTGAAAATCTGTTTTGCAATTGCAAAATTGAAAAATTTGCTGAAAATTTTCCATTTGCAAAATGTTGCTGTGAAACAAATTTTGGAAAATTTTCTAACTTTTGAAAAATTTTCAAAAAATTTTCAAAAATTTCCCCCCCCTAAATGGCTTGTGCTTTTCAATTTAGACATGAATATATTTAGCATATTTATATTTGACCTTTAACAAACTTAAAATAGGCTACTATTTAGTTTATTATTATTTTTTCAAAAAGTATTAGTATTGTTTTTTAATTAAAATAAAATTGACTTAACAAAAGTAGTAGCTTTTGTTTTTCAAAAAAATAAGAAATAGTTGTTAGGTGAATACGATTTCGAGTTTTCTAAGGCTGAAAAATGCATTCTGCAAAACAGAAAACGTACTGTAGCTGTGAAAGAGAATAATTTTTTTGTTGTTTTGCAAAAACTGAAAATTTTGCAAAACAGAAATTTTGCGTTGTGAAACGCAGCCTAAGTTTTTTTTTTTCTCTTTTCTTGATGTAGTTACGTTAAATATATATATATATATATTTTCTTGATGCAACTACGTTTTCTTCTTAGTTGCCGCATCAACACACACAGAGGGGAGCGCATCAACATACGCAGAGGGGAGAAGGTAGCTCTTTTGATTTATTATTTCTTCATGCTTTATCGTTTCTAAACCCAGCCGATATATATATATAACACATAATTACATAATTAACAAAACTAAAATAAATAATAAATACTACTCCTTCCGTCCCTCAATGATTGTCGTTTTAGCTTTTGCTTTTACTGTTTCGGCACGTATCTTAAAACGGCCGGCAGACGACCTATTTGAGACAATTTTGCCCTAATTTTTTCTAGGAAGTACGTTAAGGATTAACGTACGTTCAAAAAAAAAATCAGATTTTTTTGGGGTAAAATAGTGCCTCATCCGACCTCCTCGATATGCGTTCCCTATTGAATATTGGGATGCGAGGAAGACATTTATTGAGGGACAGAGAGAGTATATTTTAAGAAAATTATTTGTACTCTCTTGTCTCAATAAAAGAAATGCATAGTTTCATATTAATTAACTAAAATATTTTACTCGCATATTTTGCGAACGAGTAATCTTACATTCCACTATTAACTTAGATAAGTTGAGGTGACCCGCCTTGTTGAAGGTCGTCCTCCCTCAACCTTATATTTAATTGTTAATTGGGTTTTTTTTTCAATGTGGTACTACTTAATACCAACATCCACCGAGTTCCTTGCTTTCAATTAGACCTGGCAATTTGTCCCGTAGACCCGCGACCCGTCCCGAGACCCGGGAAATCGGGCCGGGTCGGGTCCAAATATTGGTCCTGAAAATTACCCGGTCCCGAAAATTTTCGGGACCGTCGGGTCAGACCCGAGACCCGACAACAACCTTTCCTTAAAAAAAAAAAAAATTTCCTAAATTTCTATTTTCTAATATGTTATTGCTAAGTTAGGGGAGGTGGATTTGGTAAGAAGTGATGGTATCATTTAATTGCATGAAAATCAAGGAATTGAATTGAATGACAATTATTACCTGCCATTTCCCAATTCAATTCAATTCAATTTCCCGTAATGGAATGGGTTAGGGGAGGTGGATTTGGTAAGAAGTGATGGTGTCATTTAATTGCATGAAAATCAAGGAATTGAATTGAATGACAATTATTACCTGCCATTTCCCAATTCAATTCAATTCAATTTCCCAATTCAATTTAATTCTTTGATTTTCATGCAATTATTAAATGCACTCTTCCCTTATTTTTTAAACTGACATGTATATTTAGTATATTTATTATTTTAATTATTTTAATTTGGTTATTTTCAATTGAATAACGGTCACAAGGGAGCTTTAATAATGAACAAAAGAAGAAAGTGGCTAATGTCATTTATGCGTATTGCATGAATGATATTTCTTACATTTGACTCATTTTTTAAATTAAATTTGATTGATTTTTAAATTAAATTTGATTGATTTTAATTTTTAATGTTTGATTGATTTTTTATTTTTTTAAAGCATTGATTGTTATAATTTATAGTAATTAATTAACTAAATAAGCATTAGTTTAAATTTTAACGAAAGGACCTAATTGAAAATTGATGATTACGAAATAAGGAGGACTTAATTGAAAACTCATAATTAAAAAGGATCAAATTGAATTTTAAAAAATAAAATAAAAAAAAATAAAATCCCCGGGCTGGGTCGGGTCCAGTCCCGGACCCGAGCCATTTACCCGGGCCGGGACCGGGACCAATTTTTGGTCCCGTATTTCTTCCGGGTCGGGTCCAGTCCCGGCCCGATTTTTCACAGGTCTTCCGGGTCCCGGGTCGGGTCTGACCCGCAGACCCGGATTGACAGGTCTACTTTCAATGGTACGACCAGGTTCCTATACAGTTTTGTTTTATTTACTTGGGGACAGTTTAGGAGGTACATTTTGTAAGACTTTAAAGTCTTTTCTTCTATAAAAATAAAAATAAAAAATTAATAATATATATTTTCCAGAAAAAATAAATAAAGAGTTACTAAAAAGGAAAAAAGAAAAAGAAAAGAAACCTTGTTTTGTTCCTACTCTTCAACAAGTCAATCGACTCAAATTCTCTCTTGCTCAGGAGTGCAGAAAAAAACCAAGAAGAAATCCAGTCAGTGTCGCGCTTGCTACTTGCTCTATCGTAGCCGACACCTATTCTATTCCTCGTTTTCCATGGTAATCTTCTCCTTCAACTCATCTTCGCCATTTCATTTCTGTTTCCCAATCCCTAATTTCTGTTCCGAATTAGGGTTCTTCAATCCCCTGTGATTTCATTTTATTTCGTTTTAAACTTTGCCCTTTGCCTCTTGCCTTTTGTTGCCGGGATGGCTTAGTCCATCCTTTGGGAGTTTTCCTGTTATTTTGACGATGTCGCAACTTTTTTCTTTGTTGGTCTCGTTTCATGATGTGACTGTTTCAATGAAGTTAGTAGGCCTTGCTATCAGAATTATAATAGTGGCTATCATACCTTATGCGGTTGCACGCCCTCCGCGGTTGCTAAAATATTTCTGTCTTTTACAGACATAATGTTTCATAGCGGTTCATCTTTCGAGGGAGGCTTTCCTGTGGCGCCTTGTGTTTAATTCTGCATTTATCGCTGCGTTAACCCTGTATTCTGCATTGTTATTTCTTTAGTGATGTTTTGAGGAACAAAGTAGTTATTATTTCCATCCGTGCCGTGCATAGTTTTGTGCATAGTTTCCATGTTACGATAGAGACATCTCTCCAGCTCAACTTCACCGGGTATCAACCGCTCGGCTACTAGCTGGGATATCTCTCCTTGTTTTAAATGCCAACGATCGGCTTGGGGCGTGCCTCGTCTTAGTGAGCCATCTGATCAGGACCGGGCATCATAAGGATAGGATTTTCACTCCCAAGCGTTGAAACCTCACGTTCCTGGAGCGTGCCTCGTCTTAATGGGCCGTCTATTTGAGCACGGTTACCACAAGGATAGGATTTTCACTTCCAGAACGGAGTTACTACCTCCTTGGGGGCGTGCCTCGTCTTAATGACCCGTCTGTATGAGCACGGCTGCCACAAGGATAGGATTTTCACTCCCCAGGATGCCGGAGTGTGCCTCGTCTTAATGGGCCGTCTATGTGAGCACGGTTACCACAAGGATAGGATTTTCACTCCCGGGGGCGTTGGGGCGTGCCTCGTCTTAATGGGTCGTCTATGTGAGCACGGTTACCACAAGGATAGGATTTTCACTACCAACGCTATTTATGCCAGGGCGTGCCTCGTCTTAGTGAGCTGTCTGATCAAGACCAGCCATCACAAGGATAGGATTTTCACTCTTGGCATTCTTCATTATCTGCGTGTTGTTGGCCATAATATGCACAAAGATGCCTTTCATTTATGCGTTAGAGCAATATTAACAAGGCCAAATAGGAGAGATTAGCTTCTAGCATGATATAGTTTTAAACGGGCTATATTCCAAGAGTTTGGTAGGGGAGTACCGTCAAGTGTTTCCAAATGATATGCTCTCTTTCCGATAACGCGATTGACCCGATAGGGCCCGTCCCAATTTGGGCTGAGTTTTCCCATGCGTTGCCCCGCTGCTCGTTTGTCTCTGAGCACTAAGTCTCCCGCTTTGAGCAATCGCTCCTTGACCTGTTTGTTATGGTACTGCGCCATTTTCCTTTTGTAATGCAAAGTTTTTAGGAGAACCTCTTCCTGTATTTCTGGTAGCGCATCAAGGTTAGCGCGTAACCTTTCTTCATTAACTTCTTCTCTGAAATATGCCACTTGCAGGCTCAAGGTGCCTATTTCTACCGGCGTGACAGCCTCTGTTCCGAAGGCTAATGCAAAAGGCGTTTCTCCGGTAGTAGATTTCACGGTCATGCGATAGGCCCATATTACATATGGCAGCTCGTCTGCCCATTTCTTTTTAGAACCTTCTAGGTTCCTTTTGATGCCACTGAGGATGCTGTGGTTGGTCACTTCTGCCTGACCATTGGTTTGCGGGTGCGCTACAGAAGAGAATCTCTGTTCAATTTGAAATTCTGCGCATTGATTTCTAAAGAATTGGCTTGTAAATTGTGTTCCGTTGTCGCTAACCAATATGCGAGGTACCCCGAATCGCATGATGACTTGATATTTGAAGAAACGCCAAATCTTCTTTGTGGTAATGTTAGCTACCGCCTCTGCTTCTGCCCACTTCGTGAAATAGTCTACCGTGACGACCACAAACTTCAATTGGAATCTGGCTTTTCGAAACGGGCCCAATATATCAATTCCCCGCTTGGCAAACGGGCAAGGGGCGACAATTTCTGAAATTTTCACGGCTGGTCTTCGTGGGATTTTGGCGTATTCTTGACATTTTTGACAAGATTTTACAAAATTGTGACAGTCTCTACGAATGGTGGGCCAGTAGAATCCCGAACGAAAGACCTGTGCTGCTAGGGTGTCACCAGCCACATGCATGCCGCATATTCCTTCATGGATTTCTCGCAAAGTATGGAGCCCTTCCTGTTCCGTTATGCACTTCGCGACTGGATGAGAGAAACATTTTCGAATTAATTCCCCATTGTAGTATGTGCACCGTGCTGCTTGTTTCAAAATTTCCTTTTTTCAGCGTTATCTACTGGCAGCTCGTCATATTTCAAATATTTCACAACGGGAATTCTCCAATCGCTCTCTATTTCTTCTACGCACAGGGACACTTGTTCTTCCATGAAAGAGGGCACTGGTATCTGACCATAATGCACGTCTTTAGGTATGGAGGCTGTCGGGCTAGCTGCCATTTTAGCAAGATTGTCAGCTTCGCTATTATCCTCTCGAGGAATATGCTCGAAGCGGACTTGAATGCCTTTTCTCTTTGCCTCTGTTAGCTCATGTTTTACCTTTGTGAGGTATTGAATCATGATGGGTTCCCGCACTTGGGAATTTCCCAAGACTTGATCTATTACCAATTTAGAGTCCCCCCGTATCTTTAGCTGCGGATCATGCATTGTCCCTGCACCGCGTGTGGCTTCCGCGAAGAAGTTGTTGCCTATTCTGAGCCCGGCTAGTAACGCTTCATATTCGGCCGCGTTATTGGATAGCGGTTGCAGAATTCTGACGGCGTAGCGCATCTGTATGCCACCGGGTCCGATCATGAAAATTCTCACACCGGCTAGCTCTTGGTTTTTAGCTCCATCCACGTGAATAATCCACGCATCGCTGTAAGTATCTGGGGATGGGAGATCTGCCTCTTCTCCTTCCCCTTCTAGTGGGTTCACCGGCAGCTCTTGTGTAAATGTGCATTCTGCTATGAAGTCTGCTAACGCTTGGGCTTTGATGGACGGTCTGACCTTTTATTGCAATCCATACTGCTCGAGTTTGATTGCCCAAATCAGCATTCTTCCTGAGGATTCAGGCTTTCTCAAGATTTTTCCCAGCGGTTGATCAGTAAGCACTACAACAGGATGAGCTTGAAAGTATCGATCCATCTTTCGTGTTGCCTGCACGAGGGCAAACGCTGCTTTCTCTATGCGAGTGTACCGCGACTCAGCGTCCTTCAATATATGACTGACAAAGAATACGGGGCGATGAATATGCTTATCGCTCCGTACCAGGACGGCGCTGACCACCTCGTCGGTGACACCCAAATATAAATATAAAGCGTCCCCCGGTTCCGATCTTGTCAGCACCAGGTCAGATGAGAGGTAGGCCTTTATGCCGGCAAACGCTTCTTCGCATTCTTTTGTCTACCCAAAGGGGGCTCTCTTACAGATAATTTTAAAAAATGGGAGGCATCTCTCGCCTTGCTTGGAGATAAACCGCCCTAACGCAATGATGCGCCCTGTGAGCTTTTGCACTTCTTTAACAGTTCGCGGGGATATCATGTCTTGGATCACTTTTATTTTCGAAGGATTAGGCTGGATGCCTTTCTGGCTAACCACGTAGCCTAAAAATTTGCCTGTTTGGAACGCAAACATGCACTTTTGGGGATTTAACTTCATCTTGTATTCTCGCATCACGCCGAAAACTTCTTCTAGATCGGCCACATGGTCCTCAAAGCTTCGACTTTTGACAAGTATGACATCTACGTAAGCCTCTACCTTTTTCCCAATTTGCTTCTCGAAAACTTTATTTGCCATGCGTTGGAATGTTGCCCCAACATTTTTTAATCCAAACGGCATCACCGTATAGCAATAGGTGGCCTTGGGAGTGATAAAGGCAGTCTTTTCTTCATCTTCCGCAGCCATGGGGATTTGGTGATACCCTGAGTTAGCGTCCAATGAGCTCAGGTAGGCGTATCCCGCTGTCTGGTCGACTAGTTGATCGATTCGAGTTAGGGGATAACAGTCTTTGGGACATGCATCATTTAGATCGGTGAAGTCGATACACATGCGCCATTCTCCGTTAGGTTTTAGGACTAAGACGGGATTAGCCAACCACGTTGGGTACTGGACTTCTTTGATGAAGCCAGCATCCGTGAGTTTCGATATCTCTTTCTCGATAGCTATCATCTTTTCCGGGGAGAAAGCTCACCTCTTTTTTTGGACGGGTGTGACGTCAGGGTTAACGTTGAGTCGGTGCTCTACTATTTCTCGCGAAATTCCAGGCATGTCCGCTGGCTTCCATGCGAATTCTCTTTTACATCTGTTCAATAGTCGAGCTAGCTGTGTGCTTTCTTCTACGTTCAGTTTTTCACTGACCAAAAAATTTAGTCCTTCGACTCCATTAACGGGAATTGGCTTCATGCTGTCTACTGGCCGAGTGCGCTTTTCCTCTCTGTCCTCAAAAGGGTCGTCTGCCACACACACATAACGGTCACAACTCTTTTGGGTCATAAGTAAATAGCACTCGGCGGCTAACTTTTGGTCCCCTTTGATCGAGACCACCCCATCCCACGAAGGGTATTTCATTTTCAAACGTATTTGCGATATCGCAACTCCAAAGCGATTGAGGTACGGCCGCCCGAGTATGGCGTTATATGGCAATGACAAATCTACAACCAAGAACAACAATTCTTCTGATCGTTTGGAAGTATCCTCTCTAAAGTATACTGGTAGCGTTGTAACTCCTACCACCGGGATCGGGACTCCGTCTACCCCAACTATTGGCTTCTTACAAGGCGTTAACTCACTGTCGGAACGTTTCATCAAGTTATAGGCTTTGAGCCAGAACAGGTTGACCGTGCTCCCATTATCGACAAGGGTTCTCCTAACTCCATGATTGCCGATGACGGGCGTGACTACTAGCGCATCGTTGTGCGGATAGACAACGCTTTTCTCGTCCTCTTCGGAGAACGGCAACACCATCCGGTCTAACGCGCTTATCGCTTTGCTCTTGGCTAACACGTTTTCTCTCTTTCGCTTGTCGCTAGCTGTAGGTGCTGACACCGTGGGTTCTTCGGAATATGGAGTGCCTCCTGCTATGATATTGATTATGGGAATGTCCCCTTCGTAAGAGGGCGCTTTCCTGTCACCGGTTGCCTTGTCCACTAGGTTGTTCCTGACCTCCTCCCTTATTTTAGTGGCAAATTCCCCGAGGTAGCCCTCCTCAACTAAGCGTTCTATTGCCAATTTCAATTCTCGGCACACGTCCGTGGAGTGCCCTTTAACTTTATGGAACTTGCAGAATACATTTTCCCTTCCTCCCATAATCACTCCTGGCTTCACAGGAGCGGGGTAACGGATAGGTAGGTTTCGCTGCTAAACTATCGCTAAAATTTCTGCCCTTGGGAGTATGAGGGATGGGAGATCAGGATCGTATATTCGCCCCTTGGGCGGATCAGTTTGCCTCCCCATAAGGGAATTCCTGAATCTTCTTCTCGAAAAGCTACCTCTTTGCCGATTTGAGGCCCTGGGGATGTGATCTTTTCGCTGTCCATAGTCATCAGTTGGCTGTGTGTCAGGGGTTGCGCTAATGTGGACGTTAGGTGCCAGATGCGTGTCTTGAGGTATACTTTGAGTTCGCTCTCTGTTTTCTTCTTCCTCCATTCTCGCATAATTGTGGGCCTTTAGCCTTAACGCATCTAGCATTGACGGCGGGTCTACTACCATTAAGGTATCTCGTAGCTTTTCGTAATGGCAGTTATGCTTCAAAGCTTCGACAGCAAAATCGATAGTGACCCCCGGTGTTAGTGATATCTCTAGGTCAAAACGACTCAAAAAGTCCTTCAAAGATTCTTGTGGTTTTCGATGAACATCGAATAGCGCTGCCGCAGACTTCCTAATGGGAACAGGGGGTGCTAAATCGGCTCCGAAATTTGGCTTCCAATTGGGAAAAGTTATCAATGGAACCTGCCGGAAGTCCTTCGAACCAAAGGCGTGCTACGCCAGATAGCGTCATTACAAAGATTTAACATAGCGCCGCATCACTGTGAGTCTGGAATTGTACAAAATCTTTCACCTTGTTAAGATGCGAAATAGGGCCCTTTGTGCCATCATACGATTCCGTAGGGAGTTTCACATGCCTGTTGACCCGGCGGTGTCTAACGCGGTGGCTGAATGGATGACCATTATGATCATCAGGAATTCCCTGCGGTTAACGAAGGAGAGCGGGTTCGTCTAACTGCCTTTGGGCTCGAAAATCATACTCACGATGCTGCCTGGGAGATCGACTGCGACTCCTTGGTGTTCGGGTCTGGTGCCTTCTGCTACTTGATCTCTCGCTGTGCCTGGGAGATGGATCCCTGAACATCTCCTCTCGCATGTTGTCCTAATGATCTCTATATTCATCGTCCCATCGCTCCCCTTCAAGAACAGGAGCTCTCCTCCTATGCTGCTCGGATGGTTCGATGTGCCTGGGCGCGAGTTGCATGACTCCGACAGGGGCTGATGTCATAGGTAAGGATAGCGTAAAACCTCTAGACTGTTGGGGTGACAGTGGTCGATCAGCAATGATGGATGGAGTAAAAATCACATGAGAAGGCACGCTGGGCCCTGAGACGTGAGGAGTAAATCCTGCAGCCAACTCTGTCAACTGATCTATCTAGGCACGAAGAGCCGATATCGAATTCACAACAGGATTGCCCGCGCTGTCTACTGCGGGTGCCCTCGCCTGGAAAAAGGAGTGACTGGGTCCTGGTATTTGAGATAGAGGAGTATATGGCTGGGATGTCAATGTTCTCGCTAGTTGTTCGGAAGAGGGATCCGGCATAGCTGGTGGGATTTTTTGCACTGTGGCGCCGACATCAGAGGTGGCGAAAGCGAAAAGTCACCTGCGGGTCTCGTATGAGAGGCTGGAAGATTGGGACAGTGCAGGATCCGAGCCGGACTCCATAATCCTCCGGATTTTTTAAGGGAGCAGAGCTTGGCTATTAAGGATGCTCACTTAATAGAACCAAAGCTCTCAATGAAAGCACCAATTTGATAAGATTCAATCTGCTCGCTGGAGGATAGCGAGGGATTATGAGCCTTGTGGTCGACTGTCCCTGATGTCCGATGTACCTGCACGGCGCCGGAGGGGGTCTCTGGCATAAACACTCCGATGTTTAAGTCAGTAATGATTGTATGAAATAGCAGCGCTTTGCCCAGCAATCTTAGGCTTACCTCCCTTCTTGGTGGCGGAGGTATTTATAGGCAAAATAGAGCCTTTCTGAGTGATCATGGTCACAAGGGGCTAACGCGCCCGTCAGAGGGGGTTAGAGTTCCCCGTTGATGGAGTGTTCTATCGTCGCGTCAGCTATATGTATGGAGGTAGGCGTTACCTAGGCAAGGCAACACCTATGCTCCTCACGGGATGCCTGGTCAGGCCTGGGATGGGGTAACGCCCTGTGTCTTGATGAAGTGACGTATGGGACCCCCCTGGTGTCGACCATCCCAGCGCCAGTTACACATAGGGAGGCGATAGCCTCGACGCTACCGGGGCGGTAAGAGTAGCTTTTCCTTCCTTCCATGGTATATAGGACGAAAATGCCCTTTGTTGTTAGGGATATTGTTATCACAAAGGATTGTCTCCAGCCCTGTGCACACATCGGATACACCTAGACGATACTAGCAAGTCAGTTCGCCAACCACAGCGCCGTCTTAACCCCCCCAATGATGGAGGTCGTTAAGAAGGAGATATTAAAGCTCCTCGACGCTGGTGTGATCTACCCTATCTCGGATAGTACGTGGGTTAGCCCGGTTCAAGTTGTTCCAAAAAAGACAGGTATCACCATCACCACGGGACAGAATGACGAACAGATTCCTACACGTATTCAGAACAGATGGCGTGTTTGTATCGATTACCGTCGGTTAAACGCTGCCATGAGGAAGGATCACTTCCCTCTGCCGTTCATTGACCAGATGCTAGAGCGCCTAGCTGGGAAGACGCACTACTGCTGCCTCGATGGCTACTCAGGATTTCACCAGATACCGATTGCCCTAGATGATCAAGACAAGACTACCTTCACCTGCACCTTCAGTACATTCGCATACAGAAGGATGCCTTTTGGTCTTTTCAACGCCCCTGCTACATTCCAGCGTTGTATGGTCAATATCTTTTCCAAGCTTGTTGAGCGCGGCATTGAGGTATTTATGGACGATTTCACTATCTACGGTAATTCTTTTCTTGAGTGTTTACTTACTTTACAAAAAGTTTTGTGAAAATGTGTTGAAACTAACCTCGTTCTTAATTATGAGAAGTGCCACTTTATGGTAGGACAGGGACTTATTTTAGGACACATAGTTTCCCACAAAGGAATCGAAGTGGATAAAGCAAAAATTGAGGTAATAGAGTCTCTACCGTATCCTACTTGTGTACGCGAGGTACGCTCGTTTCTTGGCCACGCAGGCTTCTACAGGAGATTCATCAAAGATTTCTCCAAAATCATACAACCGATGTGGCAACTGCTACAGCGAGACGTTGAATTCATATTCACCGAGAAGTGTAAAGCCGCATTTGACCTCCTCAAGCAGAAGTTGATCTCAGCCCCCATTATTCGCGCACCGAATTGGACCCTCCCATTCGAGATTATGTGTGATGCAAGCAATAATGCCTTGGGAGCAGTGTTGGGATAGAAGAAAGACCGAGAGGTTTATGTCATCTACTACGCCTCCAAACTCATGGATGCTGCCCAACGGAATTACACAACTATAGAGAAGGAACTCCTCGCTGTGGTTTTTGCCTTGGATAAATTCCGACAGTACCTTTTAGGAACAAAAGTGACTATCTTTTCAGACCATACCGCACTCTGTTTCCTCTTGACCAAGCTGGATGCCAAACCTCGCCTTATCCGGTGGATACTCTTACTTCAAGAGTTCAACCTCGAGATCAAGGATAAGAAAGGCACTAAGAACTCCGTAGCTGATCACTTGAGCCGCCTGTCTGCCCAGACGGACAATTCGCTTATCCCAATTCGTGACACTTTCCCTGATGAACAGCTTTGTCTTGCCTAAGCCGTTGAGTACCCTTGGTTTACTGATATCGCTAATTTTTGTGCCACATGTCACTTTCCAGCAGATTCATGTCCCTCGGAACAGAAACGTATCAGGAGACAAGCTAGATCTTATATTTGGGGCAGCCCCTACCTTTGGAAGATCTGCTCAGACCAAATCATACGAAGATGCGTTACAACCGACGAGATTCCATCCATCCTCCGTTTCTGTCACTCTTCTACAGAGGGAGGCCATTTTGCAGCAAAGAAGACAGCCATGAAAGTTCTGGAAGCAGGACTGTACTGGCCCTCACTCTTCAAAGACAGCTACATGTTCTGTGCGGTTTGCCCGAGCTATCAGAGTACAGGTAACATCGGTGCCCGAAACCAGATGCCGCTCACAGGTATTCTTGCTTGTGAAATTTTCAACATTTGGGGCATTGATTTATGGGTCCCTTCCCCAATTCATATGGAAACGTGTACATCCTCTTAGTGGTTGATTACGTTTCTAAATGGGTTGAGGCTAAAGCGACCAGGACTGATGATTCCAAAGTGGTTGCAGCTTTTCTTCGTTCTCGTATTTTTAGCAGGTTTGGAGCACCACGAGCTCTCATCAGTGACCGAGGAACCTACTTCTGTAACCGAGTCATCAGCGGCTTGCTTAATAAGTATGGAGTCACACATCGTGTCTCCACAGCTTACCACCCACAGACCAACGGGCAAGCCGAGGTATCCAACCGCGAAATCAAATCAATTTTGGAGAAAACGGTCAACCAATCCCGCAAGGACTGGAGCTTGAAGCTTGATGATGCTCTATGGGCCTATCGGACAACATTCAAGACTCCTATCGGGATGACCCCCTATCGACTTGTCTTTGGCAAACCCTGCCACCTACCCGTTGAGATCGAGCATAAAGCCTTCTGGGCTATTCGAAGAGCAAATTTCAACCTTGACGAAGCTGGACAATATCGCAAATTGTAAATTCAGGAGTTAAAGGAGCTTCGTGATGATGCCTACGAGAATGCCCTCATCTACAAGGGCAAGACGAAGGCGTACCATGACAAACTTCTCTCTCATAAATCTTTCAGTGTTGGACAAAAAGTCCTGCTTTATAACTCTCGTTTGAGATTGTTTGCAGGAAAATTGAAGTCCAAGTGGACAGGCCCTTATGTTGTCACAGCTGTTTACGACCATGGCGTCGTTGAGATCCGGAGTTTAGACACTGGAGTTACATTCAAGGTCAACAGACACCGCCTCAAGGAATTCTATGAGGGGTTCAAGCCATTCATCACCGAGGAGATGAATGTTGCTGATCCACTCTGATTCTGGTTACCAACGTCTAGGCCAAGACGCTAACCACGACGCTTTGTGGGAGGCAACCCACGTTTCTTCCTTTCTCCTTATTTTCTTTATTTCTCTTTTTATTTTATTTTCCCTTTCATTTAATTTCTAAAACCCATGATTTCCTCCATCTCCGAATCCTTTCCTATTTTATTTTAATTTACTTCCCTTAATTTCTCTTTTTATTTATTAATTTTTTTTATTATTTCCTTTCTTTCCCTTATTTATCTTAGTTAATTTTCTTTTGAATTTTAAATAACTTATTTGGATGTTGACAGGAGCGTGACAGTTGGAGCAAAGCAGTTGGGATTTGATGGGTCCCAATCAGCAGCCGCCACATCCGCACATGTGCAACGGCTAGCAACTGCATCCATAAAGGGAGAATCCTTTCTTCCCTTTTCTCTTCACTTTCCCACTTTCTTTCTATCTTCTCCCCTTCTTTTCAAACTTTTCCTACTCCCACACAAACTCTGCAACTTCCTCCATGGCACGATCAAAGAAATCCGCCGCCCGCCAAAACGCTACCCCTAGCCAGCAACCGCAGGACACTCCGTCCACCACCACCGCTGTCACTACTCCCGCACCCACCGTGCTTGCCACCACTGGTACTCCGCCAGCGGCCACTACCAAACCCAAAACAACCAAAACCCGCTCCACTCCGCTGTCTTCGGTGAAGCAACCACAGCCGGCCTTCACCGTCGCTGTTACTACCCTAGTTGCTCTGGCCACCACCCCTATCAAACCTACCACTTCCCCAGCCAAACAAACACCATCCGCCCCGAAGGTCGTCAAGACACCAACAGCCAGACCTCTCATCACCTCACCTCCCAAATCCACTCCCCCACTACCAAAATCTACCCTCATTCCCACCGTTCCTCCCCCAGAAGCCCCTTCAGCCAACAATGAGTCTTCACCTGGTGAGTACGAGACAGACTCTGGGGAAACCGAGGACTCCATTGAAACCGCTACTACTGACCAACCCGCTCCATCGACGAAAGCACCGCCGAGTGCATCCAACACGGCGGCCGTTGATGCTACCACTACTACAGATGGGTCTAGAGATTCCTCGACAGAGGAGGAATCTGGGGAAGAAGACGAGGAATCAGAAGAGGATTCCGGTGAGGAAGAGGGTTCCGAAGAAGAATCGGAGGAAGATACTAAGGACGCACCCACTGGCCCGACGGAGACGACATCCGCCCTGAGCGCCACCACCACTCTGATGTTCGATGTCCAGATCACTGGATCTATTCCTGGTCCCAACAGTTTGCCCATGGGCCGTGGCATGACCTCTCGTTGCTGCTTGATCGAGCCGGTCTGCTACGCAGAGGATAAGCCCAAGAAAGTACAGCTCCAGATCCCCCTCGAGTCCGATGACGACTCTGAGGATGAAGTCTTTGTCCCTCCGACTACTGAGACCATCGAGGACACCTCCATGGACAGTGAGGAACCGTCTCCAGTCCGCCCGAAGCGTAAGGCCCCTGCCACGCCAGCTGCTTCATCTCAGCCCAGGAAATCAGCCTGTATCACCAACAGCTCGGCCAAGGTAGTGATACCCACACCTGCTGCTCGATCTGCCCACGCCAGAGCAGGCACAGCCGTGCCCCTTTCCCAAGTAATGCCTGACTTTGCTCGTTTAAATGGTTGGCTGGAATTTCCTAATAAACCCAGTAATTATAGGTTGTTAGCCTTGCATGGTATGCTTGTTTCTCCTTATGCTCAACTTGATGCTGAATTTTGTGAAAAGATGGGTATAGCTGTTTGGATGAATGTGTTGATTGATAATATTGGCTAGCGCCCTCTGTTTGACCTTGTGCATCCCACGTTCCTTGAGTTAAGCCATGAATTTTTTACATCTTTTTGGTTTGATTCTGCTGGGCTTAAATAGAAGGGTAAGGGTAGCTTGAATCTAGGCCCTGATAGGATAGTTAATTTTAGCATGATGGATAAGTGGGAGCACCTTTCTATTGACAAATTTAATGTTATGCTCGGCTTTGCCAAACAATCTGATTTGGGTGCACCTTGGTATCTTGGTGCATTTGCTGCCTACCCACCTGAGTTTGATGTCACCAGTGCCTTTCAGGAGCTTACTGGCAATCCCAATGCCAAGTACACCTCTAGAAAATCAAAAGGCCATGAGCTGCGTGACCCAGCCCTTCGTGTTATTCATCGTTTCCTTGCCCTCACCTTCGCGGGCAAGATGCAGTCCTCGGGCACCCTTTCTGTCCAGGAACTCTTCTTTTTATGGTGTATGCATAACGACCATAAGGCCAACTTAGGATACTAGATTGCTCATGAATTGCATGCCATTATTACTTGTAACCGCAATACTATTCTTGGTTCTCTTATTACTCATTTGGCTGTTGAGCAGCGTGGTCTTGATGTGTCCAGTTGTAACCTCTTTGTGCCTGTTGGTTTTAAATTGCTTGATGCCCGTACCCTAGATGGTATGGGACATTTGCGCTTGAAAGGTCGTGTTTTGTGTTTCAGTAAAGGTTACACTGGCGGCGCGAAGAGAGTTTGGAGTGCCCAGAATGGAGGAGTATTCAAGTGGCCCGACCTGTCTGAAGCTTCACCTCCTCCCTCCCCTGTTCCTCCTCGTGGTGATGATCGTCCCAAGAAAGCTGTTCCTGACATTCCTGATGCCGCACCTACTGCTGCTGCCATCGCCGAGACGAATGCCCTACTTCGGACGGTCATCTCCCTTCTCCAGAACCTCCCTGATGAGCTAGCTTCGAGGCTGCGACCTCCTACTAGTCCTTGATCCTCTCCCCCAAACTCATCTCTATTTTGCCTTCGGGCTCCATTTTGTACTTTAATTTTGCGGTGAACAAATTCCTTTTCCCTTTCTCTCTTTACTTTGAACTCCGTTTGTTTGATTCCTTTCTCCACACCGAGGACGGTGTTTTGCTTTAGTGTGGGGATGGGTTTCATATTGATATGATATGTTTTGTGTGCATTTCTGGCATGTTTGTATGACTGTTTGATTATTATCTTACTGCATGATTGTTTGCCTTTCACTTGCATGTTTTCTCCCCGATTTGGAATTTTCCCTCAAATGGTTTTTAACTGTTTACACTACCCCTGTTTTTAAACTCACCTTTGATGAAATGCACAGAGTAGGCCCACTTCGCACATAATTTTACCCACTGCACCAAAACCACTTACACACCATACTGCCTGTTAGCTCTTATGACTATGTCTTGCCCTAGCTGCTTGCAATCAATATTTCTTATCCTGTGAGTGTTTTGAGCTTCCATGCCGCAATTTATTTCTGAGTGGATGCAATGATTTTTGTGCTAGCTGAATTTGCATGTGACCCCTTGGGTATAGACATGTTTAGACATGGGAAAGCAATGACGTGATTAGGAACTTTGCACTTTTCTTTGTTATCTTTTTTCTTGCCTTTTAATCTCCCTACCTACACTGCTCACCCCTTCTTTCACCACCCTTCTAACTACTTAAGCCATTTCCTTCTTTTCTTAGCCGGTGAGAGATGCCTCCGGCAGTGGTAAGGTAGGACAGAGAAATCAACATCTTCGAAGTGGGGGTATTGAGCAGCTAGACCGAGACACTGAGAAGTTGAAAAACTGAAAACTTGCAGAAAATTGAGCTATAAACATTCAACTGCTACATCAAGATGCTGAAAGCAGTAATATGGCAACAATCACAGAACGCATAAGAGAGACAAAAGCTCTAGTGTGGGGATTCCAAACGGCTCAGGCCTAGATATTCGAGAACAATTCAAAAGCACTCCAATAAGTAATATGGAGATTAACTACTAGGCCGAGCCATTTACATCATGAACGTACTAAAGATTAGGCGCCCGAGGAGAATTCTGCTACTCCAGCTCAACAGTTCAAAACATCGTGTACGCTCCCTTTCGCTCAAATAAAATAAAATTATAAAAAGAAAAAAAAAGAGAATAAAGCATTTAAGCCAAAGAGGAGTGCAATTCAGAACCGGATTAGAGTATTACAAAGATCAGAAGACCGACGGCACTTTCCGACTGAAGATGATACCCCCCACTCTCCATCAGCGCTCTCTGTCTTGCCCGTGCCATTGCCACCAGGGGGCCTTTCTCACCAACTTGCCTTTTTCCAGCTAAGAAACTTCTATCCTTCCTTCTTTCTGCTTTGAACCCCCTTCTTCAAACATCTTATCTTGCTTTACCCTTGCAAAGTTTCTATGATCATATGATTGCTCATGCGTTTGTTCTCCGTACTCGGGTCACTATTGCAAATTTAGTTTTGTGCATGATCATTCGCATTGATGAGTGTATACACCTAACTCTGTTTCTGAGCGTGAGTGATAAACACCATATCTTGTGAGGATTGCTAGCAGCAAGCGGGTGTAGGAAAGCTACTCTTCTAGTTTCGTTATTCCTTTAGAGTAGCGCAGAGCTCATCTAGGCTGGAGGGTGGCGTACTGCTTGGTCGAGGCGTAAGTGGTGGCGTAGTTAACTCTGTGTGTTGTGGATTGAGGCTGCGTATTCCAGACAAGGTGATACTTTCTGATTTTAATGCTCTAGGGCGAGCATCGGGGTAGTGTGGGGATGTTTGATAGAGTGTTTTATGTCCACAATTCTTCCCTCTTTTGTATGCCTTTTTAGATCATGATGCTACTTATGTTGCTGTGTTTATTCACTTTTTACAGATCTAGGCTTATAAAGAGGAAACTACAAAGAGGAACACTTTCTATCATTTTCTGGAAGTATTTGAGCAGCTAGGCCAAGTAGCTGGACGTTCGCGGAAGGCAGCAGTGTCCTAGCGAGAAAAGGAAACAAGCGCAGAAAAGGAAAATAGTGGATCCGCTCATTAATTGCTCCAGAAGTCCTATGGGGAGTTGAATTCCAATCGGAATAGGAGTTTTATTTGTAATAATACTATAAATACTTTTTAGTAATTAGGTTTTGAGGGGATATCTATCTCTCTCGATCTCTCTCTCCTTCTCTCCCGCTAGGCTTTGGCGCCACCATTGCCTTCGACATCTTTGTTTTTCTATTCAATAAACTGGAGCAGTTGCTCCGGCCGGTAATTAATAAGAATTTCTTCTTCATCTCTTCTTCTAATTTAATTATGCACTTTAAATATTTATTTGTTTTTACTTTTAATATGTGTGGCTAAATCTTCCTGTTCTTGGTAAGAGTCGATTGAAGGTTGCAAGGGAAGTCGTGAGTGATAGCACGTCGCATGATCATGATTTTACCTTCTTTTCTAGCCCTTTCGGGGGCCCGAAGTCGGCATTTGACCCTCATTTCACTCTTATTTGCAGATTAGCATCAAAGGAGAGAAAAGGCCGAAAAGAAGCGATTTTGGAGCATTTCTGCGGACTTCCATTTTCCAGGCCTAGAAGAAAGAATGTCGTCAAGACCTCGACGCGAACCAGACCAGTGCGTTGTCCCAAGGCCTCAGCAATTCTGAACCTTCTTCCAAAGAGAGCATCTTCTGAGATCCGCACGGAATCCCAGGCACTTCCAGAAGATAGCAGACATGCTAGGAATCCCAGAATATTCCTTTTGCAAGGACGTGTGCTGTCACGCCCTCATTGATCCTTTCTCTCCCCTTAGCTATTTTTGTCTCCTAGCTAGGCTTAGGCTATATAAGCATAGTTTTAGGGTTTTTGTAAGGACGGTTGTTCCAAGGATAATTTCACACATTAGTTTCAGCATTTATTTTCTGGGGATCATCTCCTCTTCTGGATCAAGAGCAGCCATTGTCAACAACTTTCCTCTTTGATTATTAATTAATCTATCGGTTTACTCTACTCCCTTTTTACTTTCCTTGTTTTATCATTGTATGATTCTATCTACCTACTGTTTATACTATAGTATGAGTAGCTAAATACCCCTTTCTTGGTGAAGGGTGTTCCACGGGTTGTAGGGTTCGGCTAAGAGGTCTAATGCATGCTTAACATATTCTTTTGTGACACATAACTGTTCGCCAATTTAACTACATGCTTGTCTAGAAATGTTAAGAGCTTGATCATCTTTTAGTATTTCTGCATGAGTAACGTCATATTCCAGGGTTATAACTGACGCGAAGCCCTGGAGTTGGAGCAGACACCTAGGGGAGGTAGCCCGAGAGGCCTCACCTAGGGGTAAACAGTTATCTAGGGTATGCGATACGAGTCTGACAAGCTGAGCTATCGCGCCCTAGATCTGTCTTACCTCTCCTTCATGGGCGTTCTGAATTTAGCCTCCCTACTTCGAGCCCGTGACAGGCCGGACGGTCAAGGCTACCTTTTGATGACAAGGAAGGTAGCTGGGAGGATGGCTGAACGTCAAGGTCACCTCATATGTGGAAACGGGGGGTGACTTTTATCTACGAAGGTAAGTAGGGGATGCGGTGTGGAAACGCGGTCCCTATAGCAGATCTGCACATGAGTCTGGAAAACTTCTGCACCAATGACTAGCCGACCTAGAAAACAACCCAAGGGAGCACCTTTCGCTAAGATCTCGTCTCATTTGATTAATATCCTTTTCGTTACTTTTCCCGCATTCGATCTGTTTACATCTCTTGCTCTGGATTACAATTTACATTTCTTGCCCTGGATTACGATTTACTTTCATGCCATAGATAAGTACTTTCCAATTCTGTTTTGTTAGCTCCCTTACTCTGCGTTGATTAATTTATTAATCAACATAAAAAACCCCATTTTTACTGTTATTTTGGGTTTGGTCTGTTGCATATTGCCTTGTCATACATCTTCACTAGCAAATTAGTCCTTCAATCTCTGTGGTTCGACCCTGACTTGCTCTATACACATTACTCTGTGCATTTAGGCATCAGGATAAATTTAAGTATATTTGACTGACGATCAAATTTTGGCGTCGTTGCCGGGGATTGCACGGTACTGATTTTGTTTTGTTTTTCTTGTATGACCAGGAGATCTACCCCCGATCTACTCCCTTTAGACCTCGAGTTGACCAGAACGGAAAGAGGACTTCGTAAGCAAGCTCAAGGGACACCTGCTCATCGTAGAGTGATCCCTCATCCTGCCCTCGACGGTTCCCCTTCTAATCTGGCTGACCAGGAACATCAGCTTTTCTTAGACCTAACCTTTCTCCATCGTGATCCCGAAAACCCCATACCAGACCACTTTAATTTTCCAGCGATGGATGACCTAGCCAACAATGACAACCGTAACAACCGTGAAAACCACGAAGATCCACCACCACCCCAGACCAGCAAACCATCGACAATTTCCATGCAACCCCCGATATGGCCAGTAGCTGCATTGACTGGCCCAATGTCCCTAATGACTGGACTCTGAAGTCCGCCATGCTTCACCATCTGCCTACTTTTTGATGGGTAGCCAAGGAAAATGCTCTTCGCCATCTCCAACAACTCCACTCTATTTGCGAGGCCATGAAACCTGCCAACGTTAATATTGAGCAAGCCAAGCTTCACGCATTCCAGTGGTCTCTCAAAGATGATGCCCTAGATTGGTATTATGACCTTCCCGCAAGATCTATTCGTTCTTGGGCGGACATGTCAAAAATCTTCACTGAGAAGTATTACCCGACTTCTATCTCAAATACCAATCGCAAGCAACTCGTCTCCATTGTTCAGAAGAAAGAAGAGACTCTAGCCCAGTATTATGAGAGATTTCAGAAAATGCAATCGAGTTGCCCTGCCCACAATCTTACCGAGTACGCTCTGGTTCAATATTTTTGTGAAGGCCTCAAGGCTCAGGACAAGGCTCTGCTTAACGCAGCTGCCAATGGATCCTTGACTGCTCTAACTCCAAGAGCCGCACGAGCAACGATAGAGCTCATGGCCAAGAACACCTCTGACGACCTTGCCAACAATCCAGGCCAGGATGCCTAAGTAGCTGCCCTTCAGAACCAGATATCTTCTCTCACAGGAATGTTCCAAAACTTCATAACAGTACAACCCGCACCTGTCAAGGTCTGCCAGATATGCAATTTCGTGGATCACCCCACTGATGCATGTCCTCATATTCCGGAGGAAATACAAGTGAATGCTGCTGGCCAATTTATTCCAGTCTCTTACGCTCAGACTTACAATCAAGGCTGGAAACAACCAAATCCAGGATGGGTCCTTAACACTCAGCTTTCGGGACCTAGCCATCCACAGCATCAGAACCCCTATGGAAATCCCCCTCCTAATATGCCAAATTTCAGACCTCGACCTACATTCACCAGAACCAATATCAACGCCAACCTCCTCAGGATCAGACCTTCGTCCATCCTCCAGACCAAACTTTTGTCCAGCCCCCGACTGCTGAAATGCCTAAGAATCCCGAGCAGCAGAAAGAAATAGATGAACTTAAGAAGCAAATGAGTGCCCTGACTGCCAAATTGCAAGAGTTAACAAATCATGGCAGACTGCCACCCCAGACCAAAACAAATCCAAAGCACAATGTCTGTGCAGTAACTTTGCGTAGTGGATCAACTTTGACCCCACCAGAGCCTCCAGCCCCCGAAGTTGAAAACTCTCCAGAGACCGAGATTCGACCTAAACCTAGACCAAAGCGCCCTAAAGTACCCAGATTTGTCGAAGTCATGGAGGATAGAATCCGCTCTCCTAGAGGTTCACCAAGGAACGACCCTAACCCACCTGAATTTACCCAGGAATACATTCATAAGATTCTCGAGCCCCCGTTCCCTCACAGATTGGTCAAGACCAAGAAAGATAAGGAGGATCGCGATATCTTCGAGATGTTCAGCAAAGTGGTTGTCAATATCCCTCTTCTCCAGGCCGTGAAAAATGTCCCTCGCTATGCCAAATTCCTGAAGCAATTATGCACAAACAAAAACAAGTTCGCTGAAGTTAACAAGATCAGCGTAGGGGCCAACGCATCTGCACATATCCAGCGTCGGATCCCTCCGAAATGTAAAGATCAAGGCATGTTCATAATCCCTTGCCGAATTGGAACGGTTGATATTGGCAAGGCCATGTGTGACCTCGGAGCAGGAATCAATGTCATGCCCTTGCTAATCTATCATAGTCTAGGCCTCGAGCCTCTCGTGCCTACAGACCTCGCCATCCAACTTGCTGACCGCTCTATCATCTACCCCGAGGGGATAATCAAGGATGTCTTGGTCCAAGTAGGGGAATTCTTGTTCCCTGCTGACTTTTATGTGATTGCAATGGAGAACGAAGACTCCACCAAATCCACAGACGTTCTTCTAGGCCGCCCATTTCTGGCCACAGCCCGAGCAAAGATTGATGTTCACGATGCAACCATCTCTCTGGAATTTGATGGAGAGATCATCAAATTCAATATGCTAGAGGCCATGCGATACCCATATGAATTTTCTAGTGTGAATTATGTTGATATTGTTGACCCCCTTGTGGGGGAAATTGATGAAATATATTCTACTGACCCCCTGCAATTTGCCCTTGACAGGAGTCTAACACCAGCTTTTCTAGATGTCGTGGCCTCGACGCTTCCGATCCCATCCGAATTACACTCTGTTGTCGCTGACCTTGAAGAATGCGTTGTTGCTCAGTATGAATCCCCGAATCAGTTTCCCGAATATCCGGGCCATGCTAAGTTATTTCCCTCTATTGATCAGGCTTCAGCCCTAGATCTGAAGCCACTGCCTACTCACTTGAAATATGCTTATCTAGGCCCCGATAACTCTCTACCTGTCATTATCTCCAACAAGCTCGAAGACCTCGAGGAGTCCAAGCTCATTTCCTTGCTAAGGAACTTCAGGCAAGCCATAGGATGGACCATTGCGGACATCAAGGGCTTGTCTCCAGCATTATGCACTCATCACATTCACCTAGAAGACGCGAGCAAGACCATTCGCCAGCCCCAGAGATGACTTAATCTGCCTATGATGGATGTGGTGAAGAAAGAGATTCTCAAGTTGTTAGATGCAGGAGTTATCTACCCCATCTCGGATAGCCCTTGGGTTAGCCCTATCCAGGTCGTGCCCAAGAAAACAGGCATAACTATCACCATCGGTCAAGATGGCGAATCCATTCCTACCTGGATCCAGAATGGGTGGAGAGTGTGTATTGACTACCGCCGGCTAAATTCTGCTACCAGGAAAGATCATTTTCTCCTACCCTTCATCGATCAGATGCTAGAACGCCTCGCCGGTAAAACCCATTATTGCTGTCTAGACGGTTACTCCGGATTCCATCAGATCCCAGTTGCTCCTGAAGACCAGGAAAAGATCACCTTTACCTGCCCTTTCGGGACCTTCGCGTATAGACGCATGCCCTTCAGTCTATGCAACGCCCCTGCCACTTTCCAGCGTTGTATGGTCAACATTTTCTCTGAATTAGTTGAAGATGGAATCGAAGTCTTCATGGACGACTTCACCGTCTATGGAAACTCTTTTGAAGAATGCATGAACAATCTGAAAAGGTGCCTAGAGCGCTGCATTGAGACGAATCTTGTCCTGAATTTTGAAAAATGCCACTTTATGGTGGATCGAGCCCTGGTGCTTGGTCATGTTATCTCGGCCAAGGGAATTGAGGTTGACAAAGCCAAGATAGAAGTAATAGAATCCCTGCCCTACCCATCTTGTGTCCGCGATGTGAGATCTTTTCTAGGCCATGCCGGTTTCTACCGAAGGTTCATTAAGGATTTTTCCAAGATTGCCCAACCCATGTGTCAATTGCTCCAGAAGGACGTGTCCTTTGATTTTAGCGAGGCCTGCAAAACCGCTTTTTAACTTCTCAAGAACAAACTTATCTCGGCCCCGATTATTCGAGCCCCCGACTGGACACTGCCTTTCGAGGTCATGTGTGATGCCAGTAATCAGGCCCTAGGCGCCGTCTTGGGTCAGAAGAAGGATAAGGAGACCCATGTCATCTATTATGCTTCCAAGCTGCTAGACCAGTCCCAGCAGAACTACACTACGACAGAGAAAGAACTTCTGGCCGTAGTCTACGCCCTAGACAAGTTCAGACAATATCTGCTAGACACTCATGTCCTCATCTACTCTGACCATTCTGCCCTTCGGTGTTTGTTGACCAAAGCCGATGCCAAACCTCGGCTTATTCGTTGGATCTTGTTCCTGCAAGAATTCAATATAGCTATCAAAGATAAAGCCGGAAAAGAAAACCTTGTGGCCGATCACTTAAGTAGACTTCCAGCCCAGGAAGATAATTCGCGTGAGCGAATCCGAGACACTTTTCCAGACGAGCAACTATGTCTAGTCCAAGCTGTTTATTCCCCATGGTTTTCCGATATTGCAAACTTTTGTGCTACAGGCACTTACCCCGCTGATGCCACTCCCTCCGAATGCAATAGAATTAGAAGACAAGCAAAATACTACATATGGGACAACCCCTACCTATGGAAGCACTGTTCGGATTAGATCATTCGTAGATGTGTAACCATGGATGATGTGCCCTCGATCCTTAAATTCTGCCACTCAGAAGGAGGCCATTTCACGGCCAAGAAAACTGCCTTGAAAGTTCTGGAAGCTGGGTTGTACTAGCCCACCATTTTCAAGGATAGTTACATGTTTTGCGCTTCATGCCCCCGATGTTAAGCCACTGGAAATATCGGGGCCAGGAATCAGATGCCCTTGACAAACATTATCGCTTGCGAGATCTTTGATATCTGGGGTATAGACTTCATGGGCCCTTTTCCCAATTCCTTTGGAAACATCTACATCCTTCTGGCCATCGATTATGTCTCTAAATGGGTCGAGGCCAAGGCTACTCGAACGGACGATTCCAAGGTAGTCGTGAATTTCCTCCGCACCAATATCTTCAACCGGTTCGGTACACCTAGAGCACTGATCAGCGATAGGGGTGCCCACTTTTGCAACCGTGTTGTGTCCTCTCTTTTGACAAAGTATGGAGTCCACCATAGAACATCCACTGCCTATCATCCTCAGACTAACGGTCAAGCCGAGGTCTCGAACCGTGAGATCAAGTCCATTCTTGAGAAGACCGTTAACCAGTCCAGAAAGGATTGGAGTTTGAAATTGGGTGATGCTCTCTAGGCCTATCGTACAACTTTCAAGACCCCGATAGGGATGACCCCTTACAGACTTGTTTATGGGAAGTCGTGTCATCTCCCAGTGGAGATAGAGCACAAGGCTTTTTGGGCTATCAGAAAGGTTAACACAGATCTAGGCCTCGCTGACCAACATAGGCGCTTGCAAATTCAAGAGCTAGAAGAGTTAAGGGACGACGCTTATGAGAATGCCCTACTCTATAAAGGCAAGACAAAAGCTTATCATGACCGACATCTTCGTCCCAAAACGTTCTTAGTCGGACAGCAGGTCTTGTTGTACAACTCACGACTGCGACTCTTTGCTGGGAAGCTGAAATCCAAATGGTCAGGACCTTTCGTGGTCACGATAATCTACACTCATGGGGCAGTTGAAATCCAGAACCCCACCACAGGAATCATCTTCAAGGTCAGTGGACAGAGACTGAAGCCCTTCTACGAAGGTTTCCAGCCCTCGGTTGTTGAGGAGGCTATGGTGGACGACCCACCTATCCAGACCTAGAGTATCAAAGCACGTCGAGGTCCCGACAAGTAACTGGACCACGTTGGAGGCATTTGATATGCCATCTGTATCCTTTCTCTCTGCCTTATCTTCTCTGCAACCTTTCGGATTCTCTGATTTTTGTTGATTTTATTTCCATGATTTATTCCTTGTATATATCCCTTACATTTCCCTTTCCTTATGATTTTATTCCTTTTAATTAACATTAACTCACCTTTATTCTCTCTTTTTGTCCATATCTTAAATGTACCAACTGCCATTTTGAAATTTAAAAGTTGCTATCCTTTTTGGGCAGTTGGGATACGCGTGGGTCATCGTGCTCCACGCCCAGGGTGCCACGTAGCCTGTCAAGCCACAGAAAACGCAGACCTCATCAATGAAAAAGCTGCGCCATTTATTGCCAGCTGTGATTTCCACTCTCTCTCCCACGCTCCCACAAAATTTTCACTCATATCACTTTCAACCCTATCACTTTCACCTCTCTCCCTCACCAAACACGCAACCCCATCCTCTCTTCACTCCCATCTCCATTACTGCCATCTCTCTCACTCCACTCACTATCAATGGCACCTAAGACTAAAAAGCCAGCCCGCAAGAACGCTGCCGGATCTAAGCCGGTGGACACTTCGAACCCCGTTCCTTCCAGATCTAGATCCCAGTCAGCTACACCAAACTCGGCTTCATACAAAACAGCCACACCACCGTCTGTCAAGCCACGACCCCTTCCCTCTCCCACGGTGGTCTCACCCACAACCGTGGAGCAGATCAGAGAGTTTACTCCGGTGGAGGACGATATAGAAGTCACAGGCTTCGTTCCTCCGACCATGACAACCACTAAAGGCGGCCGTATGGTGAAGCTCCCTCCTGGATCGTCCACGGCCAAGCCCAAGCCTAAAAAGCCCTCTACATCATCCAAGCAGTCACCCCTAGATGCTG
The DNA here is from genome assembly GCA_963691705.1 of Viola odorata. NCBI lineage: Eukaryota > Viridiplantae > Streptophyta > Magnoliopsida > Malpighiales > Violaceae > Viola > Viola odorata. The sequence goes on from OY829541.1 coordinate 33,490,664, forward strand.
TCGTTGATCGTTTCCTATCTCCCCAGCCTGCCTTAACGGTGGAGGAGGTCCTCCAGGATATTCTAGTCTCAGACGAAGAAGCCGAGGTCATGGAAGACCAAGCAGAGACGGGTATTGACCAGGAAGATGAGGTTATGGAGGAGGGAATGGGAGAAAGTGGAGAAGTTGAGGGAGACGAAGAGGAGGAAGATCTCGAGGCCCAGAAAACAACCGCGGCTAAGAAAGGGAAGTCCAAAGTTGAAGCCAAGCCAGCTGCAGTCAATACACCGGTGAGTCTCAAGAGAAAGCTTTCAACCACCACTGCCGGCAAGCCCTCGAGCTCCAAGAAGTTTCGGGCCCCCGAAACAGATGAGGATGTCGAGGTCGAGACCCCAGCGCCTTCATCTATCCCCAGATCCGGCTCACACCAGGTGACTTCTGACCTTTCTTCACCCCATGAATGGATTGTCTTTAATGATAAACCTTCTCTTGACAAGTTAACTTTGCTGAATTCCAAGGGCGTTAGCTCATGTGCGCGCCTGGATTTGAATTTCTTGCTAAGATGGGCATTGAGTCCAAGATCAGAGATTATGTGACCAACATTGGTTGGGAATCTCTGTTCTATTTGGAACACCCGACCTATGTCGAGGTTTCCCTTGAATTTTTTACTACTTTTTTGGTAGATGGCACTTTTAGGCCCAAGGGTATGGTCGGTCCAAATTCCTCTACCCCTGGTTTGATCAACTTTAGACTAGCCACAAAATGGGAGCATCTGACACTGGGTGAATTTAATTGCTGGTTAGGTTTTGTTAAAAATGATGAATTGAATACCCCTCTGTATAAAAATGCCTTAACTGTTATCCCGTCTGTTTTTGATGCCACTGCTGCTTTTCGGGAGCTAACCAATAAGCCTAATGTTCAAAATGACGCTAAGGGTAGTAAAGCCCATGAAATTGTTGACCCTGCATTGCGTATCCTGCACCGGTATCTAGCCCTCACCTTTTCAGCAAGATTTGGTTCCTCAGGACAGATATCTGTGCAGGAGCTTTTCTTTTTATGGTGCATGAAACACAAACGAAGGGTCAATCTAGGTTTTTAGGTAGCTTCGGGTGTCTTGCATGTATTAAATGGTGGCCATGGGCCTATTTTTGGATCCCTTATCTCCCTGTTTGCTGTAAAAATGCGTAATATTGACCTGGCTGCTAGTAACCTTTCCGAGCCCCTGGCATTCAAGGATTTGGATATCCGAACCTTGGATGTCATGGGTCATTTATGTCTCTCACGTGGTGTGTTGAGCTTTTATCCAGGTTGTGCCCCAGCAGCGGAGAAGGTTTTCGGGACCAAGAATGGCGGTATCTTTGACTATCCAGATCTTTCGGACCCCCGCTACAATTTCATCCCTCCAGCCCCCGAAAAGCAAGTGCCTCAAACAGAAGCAGCTCGACAAGGCCAGAATACTGCATCAGGAAGCCAGCCCCCAACTTGCGGGAACTTCAGGCTTTGATGGCTGAACTTGCCCGCAGAAATTTGCCACCCCAGTAACCCACCCCCGAACAATTTCATCTCTCCAGCCCCCGAAAGGGGCACTAAATAATTTTACTGTTTTTACTTTGTACTGTACTTTTATTTCTTGAACTCCTTTTTATACTCTCCCCGCATTGAGGACAATGCGCTGCCTAAGTGTGGGGAGGGAGTTATTTATGCGTTTTGCCTGTGTGATTGCGTGTTTATTTTTACGTTTGCTGCATGATTGCATGATCTTCGGATTTTATTTTTAGCCATGCTAGGAAAAATTTTCCCGATATCAATTTTCAAACCCTCATTTTTGGCATGTGTTTTTCAACTTTCGATGCATAGAAGAAGCATGACATCCATAGCGCCTATACCTGAACATGCATTTTTAGACCTGCTAGCCCTTATATCTATATCTAGGCCACGACACCAGTAGTCATAATTTGATCCCGTGAGCATATTTGAACTTCATGCCTTTCATTTTTTGAGAAAAATGCTTAGCTAAGCACAGTCTAAGTTTGCATGATATCCTTGGGTATAGTCACTGTTAGGACATGGGAAAGCTTAGAAATGACAGAAAACTTCGCATCAATGTCTCTTTCCTTCTTTTCTCCCATCTCTCTCTCTTCTGTTTTCATGCCCCCAACGTCCCCCTTCTTTTCATATTCTTTCCTGACCATTTTTATTTTCTTGATCTTTTTCCTTGGCAGGTGAGGTAGCAATTATTGAGGGTAACGTCAAGGGCTAGACACCTAAAGTGAGCAGGCGAGTTCAAGTGTGGGGAAGCAGACGAAAGCAAAAGTCTTCAGAGCAGAAAGCTGCAAGCAGAGATCTAAGGCAAGAAAAAGCAAAAGCTCGAAAGAGTTTCGAGCCCTAGACCATTCATACAATTCGAGCCCCTGAAGCATTCAAGTGTGGGGAAGCGAAAAAGAAGTCACCATCGATGCTGGAACCAAATCAAGGGTCATCTCCTCTACTCTAAAAAAAAAAAATATATATATATATATATATATATATATATATATATATATATATTAAATCTCAAAATAAGAGGAGAAAGGCACCGAGCATCCAACAAAAAGCATCCGCATCCGAAGCTTCAATACGAAGACTTTCGTGACCCCAAAAGAAGACCCCTGTCTAGCCCCTGAATCACATCGTGCCCTCGATGAAAGTTGCCTCGCCACTTTACTTTTTCCAATCAAAGGAACCAACCAGGTTTTGCCTAGTTCTTTCTTTTCTTCCCTTCTTTTCTCCCCTCATCTCTCTTCTGTTCATCTCCTACTCCTCTCTTCCACCTTTCTAGCTCTTTCGATCCCGTTTCTTTCTTCTTTCTGATGCGATGTTTTCCCGATTGTTGATTGCCCATGCATGTGTTCTACAGTACTCGGATTGACGTGCAAACCATGCCTGTGTTGTGTTATTTGCATTCATGAGTGCTAGCCTAAGCACATGTTTTATTCTGAGTATGAGTGCAAATACACATCTTTGTGAGGACTGCTGGTGACTAGGCTAGATATGGAAAAGTCTGGTTGATAGGGTCGTTATTCTATCAACCTGATGCAGGTGTTTTCTAGGTCTGGATGTGTTCTGGTTGGGCGTAGTTTGTAGGATGGTGTGCCAATCCTAGGTGTTGGAAGTTGATTATGTATGTTTAGGAATGAGGTGACTTTCCAATTTTGTTTATGCTCGAGGGCGAGCATAGGGGCAGTGTGGGGATGTTAGATAGCACGTCACATGATCATGATTTTACCTTCTTTTCTAGCCCTTTCGGGGGCCCGAAGTCGGCATTTGACCCTCATTTCACTCTTATTTGCAGATTAGCATCAAAGGAGGGAAAAGGCCGAAAAGAAGCGATTTTGGAGCATTTCTGCGGACTTCCATTTTCCAGGCCTAGAAGAAAGAATGTCATCAAGACCTCGACGCGAACCAGACCAGTGCGCTGTCCCAAGGCCTCGGCAATTCTGAACCTTCTTCCAAAGAGAGCATCTTCTGAGATCCGCACGGAATCCCAGGCGCTTCCAGAAGATAGCAGACATGCTAGGAATCCCAGAATATTCCTTTTGCAAGACGTGTGCTGTCACGCCCTCATTGATCATTTCTCTCCCCTTAGCTATTTTTGTCTCCTAGCTAGGCTTAGGCTATATAAGCATAGTTTTAGGGTTTTTGTAAGGACGGCTGTTCTAAGGATAATTTCACACATTAGTTTCAGCATTTATTTTCTGGGGATCATCTCCTCTTCTGGATCAAGAGCAGCCATTGTCAACAACTTTCCTCTTTGATTATTAATTAATCTATCGGTTTACTGTACTCCCTTTTTACTTTCCTTGTTTTGTCATTGTATGATTCTATCTACCTACTGTTTATACTATAGTATGAGTAGCTAAATACCCCTTTCTTGGTGAAGGGTGTTCCACGGGTTGTAGGGTTCGGCTAAGAGGTCTAATGCATGCTTAACATATTCTTTTGTGACACATAACTGTTCGCCGATTTAACTACATGCTTGTCTAGAAATGTTAAGAGCTTGATCATCTTTTAGTATTTCTGCATGAGTAACGTCATATTCCAGGGTTATAACTGACGCGAAGCCCTGGAGTTGGAGCAGACACCTAGGGGAGGCAGCGCGAGAGGCCTCACCTAGGGGTAAACAGTTATCTAGGGTATGCGATACGAGTCTGACAAGCTGAGCTATCGCGCCCTAGATCTGTCTTACCTCTCCTTCATGGGCGTTCTGAATTTAGCCTCCCTACTTCGAGCCCGTGACAGGCCAGACGGTCAAGGCTACCTTTTGATGACAAGGAAGGTAGCTGGGAGGATGGCTAACGTCAAGGTCACCTCATATGTGGAAACGGGGGGTGACTTTTATCTACGAAGGTAAGTAGGGGATGCGGTGTGGAAACGCGGTCCCTATAGCAGATCTGCACATGAGTCTGGAAAACTTCTACACCAATGACTAGCCGACCTAGAAAATAACCCAAGGGAGCACCTTTCGCTAATATCTCGTCTCATTTGATTAATATCTTTTTCGTTACTTTTCCCGCATTCGATCTGTTTACATCTCTTGCTCTGGATTACAATTTACATTTCTTGCCCTGAATTACGATTTACTTTCGTGCCCTAGATAAGTACTTTCCAATTCTGTTTTGTTAGCTCCCTTACTCTGCGTTGATTAATTTATTAATCAACATAAAAACCCCCCTTTTTACTGTTATTTTGGGTTTGGTCTGTTGCATATTGCCTTGTCATACATCTTCACTAGCAAATTAGTCCTTCAATCTTTGTGGTTCGACCCTGACTTGCTCTATACACATTACTCTGTGAATTTAGGCATCAAGATAAATTTAAGTATATTTGACTGACGATCAGTGAGGTCAATCTGTACTTCATAAAGTCTGAGTTAGTATCTTTCTTGTTCAATGATTAATTGTCAAAATACCTAGGGTTAATTATTGGCTTGATCGACTAGTAATTGAACTAGAGTATTACAATCGTCCTTGTAATTATACCTAACGCAAAGTTGCAGGGTAGAGCGGATAACCAGCTGGAGGCGATCGGAACCCTGATCTCTCGCAGCTGGATTGAACAAATCGTTAGGGCAGAGCCTCAAGCGTACCGAGTGTCTCGCCCTAGACGTACCTTACCTCTCCTTCATGGGCATCCGAGTGTTGCCTCCATAAACGTACCTTGGAGGACGGCGGACTGTCAAGGTTACTCCATAAGCGTACCTTGGGATAGCTTTTATTACGAAGGTAAGCAGGGGACCTAAACGTACCTGGTCCCCATAGTGCGTCTATCAGCTCGGGGTAGACAATGCTTGCACCGATGACCGGCTGACCATAACTGCAACTGGATACAAACTCTTACTAGGAACCTCTTCTCTATTGATTTCTTGTTACTTCTATCCCCCTTTACCACTAATTGTCGCTACTTTCATAGTTAATAATTAGATCAACCAAACAACCATTTAAAACCCCCCATTTGTTACTTGCCACTTGGATTACTTAGTTTGTCAAATTGAATTGAGAGTTGATCCCTTAGTCCCTATGTTCGATCCTGCTACCATTATATGCAATTTATTGTGCATCTTGACTGTCGGTTTTATTATTATTTTTGACGGATTCGACAACCGATCACAGATGTAGTTAGTACAATGGCATATCTCATTAACAGAGGACCCTCAGTTCCTTTGGGGTTCAAGATTCCTGAGGAAGAGTGGCAAGAAAAAGAGGTAAATCTCTCACACTTGAGAGTTTTTGGTTGTGTTTCTTATGTGCGGGTTAAAGATTCTGATAGGGATAAGCTTGATCCTAAAGAAAAGAAGGTTATTTTTATTGGCTGCGGTTCAGATGAGATGGGGTACCATTTCTGGGATGCGCTGAACAGGAAAGTCATTAGAAGCAGAGATGTCACCTTCAATGAGAATGCAGTGTATAAGGATAAGCTTGCGGCAGATTCTGAAACAACAAAGAAACAAGAAATTAAAGAACAAATTGTGTTGGAAGACATTACAGAGGATATTCTTGCAGGAAATAGTGGGAGTTTGGAAAATAGAGATGCTGAGGAGGTAGTCCCACTTGCCCTATATGTTGCAGTAAGAAGATCAAATAGAGTTTTGTGACCGCCAGAAAGATACTCTCCTTCAACTTATTACTTACTTTTGACTGAGGATGGTGAGCCTAAGAGTTATTCAGAGGCAATGCAGATGGATGGGTCAGTTCACTGGGAGCTAGTCATGAACGAGGAGCTGAGTTCGCTTGAGAAGAATGAGACTTGGTCGTTGACTAAGTTACCAGTAGGAAAGAAGGCTTTGCAGAATAAATGGGTGTTCAAGATTAAAGAAGAACTTGATGGCAGCAAGAGATACAAGGCAAAGTTAGTGGTGAAAGGTTTTCAGCAGGAAAAGGGCATTGACTACAATGAGATTTTTTCTCCGGTTGTCAAGATGACTACTATTAGACTTGTTTTTGTATTGTGGCTGCAGAGGAATTACATCTAGAGCAGTTAGATGTGAAGACCGCGCTCTTACATGGTGATCTTGAAGAGGACATCTACATGATACAACCATAGAGATTTCCGGTAGCTGGGAAAGAGGACATAGTTTGCAAGCTGAAAAAGAGCTTGTATGGTTTGAAGCAAGCACCAAGACTGGTACTTGAAGTTTGACAATTTTATGATGAGGAGTGGGTACACGAGATGTACTATGGATCATTGTTGCTACGTTAAGCAATTTGATTCATCTTATATTATATTGTTGTTGTATGTTGATGACATGTTAATCGCAGGATCTGACATGAGAGAAATCAACAAGTTGAAGAGACAGATGTCTCTAGATTTTGAGATGAAGGATTTGGGTCTCTTAAAGCAGATACTTGGTATGAGCATCATCAGAGATAGAAATTAAGGTACTTTGAAACTGTCTCAAGAGAAGTATATTGGGAAGGTGTTAAATAAGTTTAACCTCCAGGATGCTAAGATCAGAAGTACGCCTTTGGGAGCCCACTTCAATCTCACAAAGAAGCAGTCACCTCAAACGGATGAAGACAAGAAAGAACTGGCTAATGTTCCGTATGCATCTGCTGTTGGTAGTTTGATGTACGTTATGGTGTGCACAAGGCCAGACATTGCTCATGCAGTGGGAGTTGTTAGAAGATTCATGTCTAATCCTGGAAGAGAGCATTGAGAGGCAGTTAAGTGGTTGTTACGCTACTTGAAAGGTACCTCTAAGGTTGCATTATATTTTCGCAGAAAAGATGTAATCTTAGAAGGATTCACTGATGCAGATTTGGGTGGTTGCAAGGATACAAGAAAGAGTACTACGGGATATACTTTCACTTTGGGTGGCACATCAGTTAGTTGGATGTCTCAACTTCAAAAGAGTGTTGTTCTTTCAACCACGGAAGCAGAGTACATAGCTATTTCAGAAGCCAGCATGGAAATGATTTGGTTGAAAAAATTTCTTGAGGAGTTGGGCGAGAAACAGGAAGACATCGCTTTGTACAACAACAGTCAGAGTGCCATTCATCTTGCAAAGAATCCTGTGTTTCATGCTAGGACAAAACATATCCAGTTGAGATATCACTTTATCAGGGAGTTGATTAGTGATGATACTTTGTCCTTGAAGAAAATCCTTGGTTCAAGGAATCCAACATATATGCTGACCAAGGTGGTTACTAAAGAGAAGTTGAAGTTTTGCATAGCTTCAACTGGCCTTCAGAACTGATTGTTGAAAAGACACTACACATATAGAGTTGCTTAATGTTGTTTTGGGTTTTACTAGAGTTACATGAGTGAGAGTGGACCTGTGATCAGTTTCCAAGTGGGAGATTGTTGGGTATGTGGAGTCTGATATACCACATCACTAATGTAGGGAATGGAGGCCGACCCTTTCCCTATAAATAGACTCTTTTGTAATTGTAAAACTAACGAATATTGAGAGCAATAATATTTGTGTGGCTTGTGGAGTGCGGCTAGACCGAACCACGTAAATCTTTTGTCTCGTTGTCGTTTATTCTTTCTTATCCTAGCTTGATTTCATTTCCAACTCGAAAGTAATCCTAACAAACCAAACCGATTCGAGGGATCGAGCATAGTTTTCTAACAATGAATCTTAGCCAATGACGAGGACCAGTACCAATTTATTCTTATCAATTTACTGGATTGAGTTGAATTGCTTGAATTATTGAGTTAGTTAATTGACTGAGTAAAAAAAGGAATTGAGAGAACGAGATAAGGTACAATGTACATACAAAGAGAAGAGTAAAAGGCCGGCCGGCCGGCCATTATCCTTTTTCCGCGAAGGAGGAGGAGAATGAGAAACTTTGAAAATGTTTCCTACTCCAACATGCACGTAATGTAACTATCAGTTTATTAAAAAAACCCCGCTTCTTTCTTTTTCTTCTTTTTCTTTTCTTTTTCAATTCATTCATGCCGGTAGTGATATAGATGAGTGGTAAAAGATTATTCATACTTAACTCGATTTTAAGTTCGAGTTTGCGAAATTGAAAAACAAAGTTGAGAGAATCAATCTCTTTTGAGTTAAATTATACTCTGAACAAAAGTAATTGTGTCGAAATAAATTGATGAGCGATTTTAACTTTTTATCTCTTTTAAAAAAAAATTACATTAATTAATGTTTAAATTTTCTTTTTTTATTATAGATAATACTCTCTCATTTTTATAATAATTGACGTTTTGATTTGATTCTTTGGTAAGCTGAGAGAATCAGTCTTTTTTGGGTTTAACTATACTCTGAACAAAGATAATCGTGTCGAAATAAATTGACGAGCGACTTTAACTTTTTATCTCTTTTTTAAAAAAACTACATTAATTAATATTTAAATTTTCTTCTTTTATCGTAGATAATATTCTCTCCGTTTTATAATGTTTTATAATAATTGACGTTTTGATCTGATTTTTTTGGTATTGAATACTTGTTATTTTAGAATTGTCAATACATATGTTTCGTGCATATGACGAAACAACCCTCATCTGTGAGCCCAATTTACAAATCTTGTCACCAAATGAAACAATTATTAACTTAAATGTTTATCGGGAGAATAATTTATGTTAGTATTATACTCTCTCCGTCCTTTAATAACTTAGAGCGTATCATTCATGTAATTCGAGAAAAAATTCGAGGTAAAATTGTCTCAAATAGTGAGTCATCCTGTCTTCTTAATATACGTATCAAAAGTTAAAGCGTCAGTATTAAAATGAGGAGGGAGTATTTGTTACTCACGCCCTTCAACAATTGCGTTTACTACACGCTCCATGAAGACGCAAATGTCAACTACCTAACTACGATCGTCGTGTCATCAATCAGCAGCCCAGGAACTATTGTAATAGCAGGCAGTGTGTCTCAGGCAAAAATGAACAATAAATAAATAGAAAAAAAGAAGATATCTATGACTTTTTAACCGCTCTCAGGAACTGTTAACAGATCTTTTGATTTTATCATTCCTTTCTCTCTTTTTTCTGGAGTGAATTTTCGAGAACCATGCCATATCTTGAGTTTATTTGATTTCAACAACCAAAACTATACTGGTAATAGAATCAAGAAACCAAGAAATAAAGAAACGATGGGCACTCTTGATTTGTTGGTCTCTTCAATTTCTCTCTCTCTCCTGTTTCTCACATATGCTTCTTCTGCTACTTCTAATCTGCCATCATCATCAGCTACTTGCCCCATGGACCTTAACTATGTCTTGAGGATCCCATGGAACAGGTCCCTCTGCCAAAATTTCCACCCTCCACAAAACGGCAGCCCCACCACTCCAAACGGCAGCACAACCTCCAACTCCAAGCCACCATGTTGTACAACTCTTCTCTCCTTATTTGGTATTGCCCTTGCTCAACATCTCAAAGAAACCTCCTTTTTCCACCTCCAAGATTTGAACACTTCCATTTCTTGCCTCCAAGATTACCAAACAAAGCTACAATCTTTATCTCTTGATAGCAATCTTGTCTCTTATTGTTTAGACCCTATGCAGTTTGTTATATCACCTAACGTATGTGCCCGTATAGAGACATCTAAAGACTGGGCTAAGCAGCTTGGTGCATCAACTGCTCTTGACTCAGCTTGCAGGCCTGATCTCACTGACTTTACTGCATGTGATGGGTGTGTGAGAGCTGGATATAGGGTTCAGGCTGCTCTGCTGGAAATTGATGGTAATCAAACTCATGCCATTGATTGTTTTTACTTTGCAATTCTTTATGCTGGTGGTATTGTTAATGAGTATGGTCCTGAAAGTGATGGTGCTGTTGAATGTATATTTGGGTTGGATTTAAATTCAAGTGTTGGGTCATCTAGGAGAACTAAGTCTAACCCAGCTCTTGTTTTTGGAGTAACTGGTGCTGGTGTTGCTGTTTTTGTCATGTCTAGTTTGGTAGGATTGTATGCTTGGTATGATAGGAAATGGAGAAGGAGAAAGGATTCGAGGTTTGGTTCTGATGTAGAGGAACAAGGGTCTAGGCCAAAATTGAGGCCGAATACAGGGTCAATTTGGTTTAAACTTCAGGATCTCGAGAAAGCTACTGACGGGTTTTCACAAAAGAATTTTGTAGGGAGAGGTGGGTTTGGTTTTGTTTACAAAGGGGTTTTAACAGATGGGACAGTGGTGGCTATTAAGAGGATTATAGAATCCGATTTTCAAGGAGATGCAGAATTTCGCAATGAAGTTGAGATTATTAGCAATTTGAAGCACAGGAATTTGCTGCCGCTTAGAGGGTGTTGTATGGTTGATGAAGTAGATGATTATGATGATGGAGGGAGTAAATGGTATCTTGTTTATGATTACATGCCGAATGGAAATCTTGATGATCATTTGTTCTCTTCATCAGATGATGGAATCCAGAAACCACGCCTAACCTGGCCTCAGAGGAAGAACATCATTTTGGATGTGGCCAGGGGATTAGCTTATTTGCACTATGGAGTGAAGCCTGCAATATATCACAGAGATATAAAAGCCACAAATATATTGTTAGATGCTGATATGAGAGCAAGAGTGGCTGATTTTGGGTTGGCAAAGCAGAGTAGGGAAGGGCAGTCTCATCTTACTACAAGAGTGGCTGGAACTCATGGTTACTTAGCTCCTGAATATGCTCTCTATGGTCAACTGACTGAAAAGAGTGATGTTTATAGTTTTGGGGTGGTCGTTTTGGAGATATTGTGCGGCAGAAAAGCCCTTGATTTGTCTTCATCAGGGTCACCTCGTGCTTTCTTGATCACTGATTGGGTTTGGTCGTTGGTGAAGTCTGGAAAAGTGGAACAGGCTTTGGATGCTTCTTTGTTTCGGGATGAAGATTCTTTGAATTCAAATCCAAGGGGGATAATGGAACGGTTTTTGCTGGTAGGAATTTTGTGTTCTCATGTGATGGTCGCCCTAAGGCCGACTGTTTTGGATGCGCTAAAAATGTTAGAAGGAGATATTGAAGTTCCACCAATTCCTGATCGGCCAATGCCTCTTGGCCATTCTTTCCATAATGGTAATAGTGCTTTCAGCATCTCCCCGGTATTAAGCGGTCCTAAATTGCATGCCGGAGACATGCTAAGGTAAGGAGTTAGTCTCAGAATCTTGTCTCGTTCCCAAATGGGATGTGTACAGTTAGAAGAACTGTCCGTGTTGTCATTCCCGTGAAAATTGTGTAAACAAGTGGATATGGCATAAAGGCATTGAGGCATGTGTTGACATGTCGATGGTAGTCCCTGAAGATCTTTAATCAAGACGTGGGGTGATCAAGGCCTACAATTTGTGGCTGAGTTCTTTCAGCGAACTATTTGTATCATATACCCAAAACAGTGGGCGTCAGCTTGATGACTCATTCTACGGCACAAGGTGGAGTTTTGCATTGTATCTCCAACCCGAATAATCTGCGGAAACTAAATTTGCGGGAGAGAAATAAGACTGTTGACACTTTTTAACCCTTGTTGCAACCTCGGGTTTGTTTTTGCATGCTTCCACAACAGAGCTCGCGTAGAATGCTTATCACTAGTTGTTAATTATGATGCATTTGTATCGGTTATGTGCATTATTAGAACCGAGTTTCCAGTTCCCAGGTGTGATCGCTATCCGCCCTTCAGATATAGAACTGCAGGGAATGCATACTTAGGGCGTTTCATCACTTCCCCACTTTCATCTTCCAGTTGAATGTGGTGACATATTTTAGATTATCTTCTAGTTAGTTGTGTACAGACAGATACTTGGATGTTTTCGGAAAAGAACCAACAGTCTGATGCTTGATTGCTTGAGTAGATATTTCTTTACTCCTTTTGTCATAATACTAATTGTTAATTGAAAGGTTCTTTATTTTTAAAGCTGCAACTTTTGTGGGGGATTCTAGAGAAATTGATGCTAAAGTGGATTGGATAAGCAAGGTTTGTAAATGACATTAATTATATCAATAAGACAGCAAAACTATATGATATGAGGCATTGCTTTCCGATTTGTTTTATGGTCAAGAAAGGAAAATGGGGTAGCCGGCGCAACACTTCATTGCGGACGGGACGTGACCCTACTACTGATGGTAGATCCCATCACTCGGGTGGGGTGTAAGTAGTGAGCTGATATTTCCAGAGTCGATTAGGATTTTTCGGCTTACCAACCCAAAATAGATTGTAGTGACTAAACCCATCTTGACTGCCCTGCCTTGTGTGTAAACTGTAAAGTCAAGGCCTGCCCTGACATGTCTTCTTCTAGGGATTGTGCGCACGGAAAGAGGGTGGTTTCTAGGAACTTGCTTTGAGTCTTGCTTTGAGTTTGACCAGAAAGATAGATTGGTGGACTTTGACGATAGCAGGCTTTATTTTATTTATTTAGTGATACAATGGGGATTTTTCCTTGCATCTTTTCTAATTGCTTCTTCTTTTCTTCTTCTTTTCTGTTGTAGTTTTCAGTTGTTTTACTGATGAGAAAGTTCAAATCCATCATGCCATTTAATCCTCTATTTTATCATAATTAACTTTGCAATTTCAAAACGTTTCTTATACCAATTTGATCCTATCGTTATCCATAACTTATCTTCTAGACACACATGACAAAGACTTAAAACCCCGAGGAAAGTGAAAAAGAACTTGCATGATACGGTAAAACCAAATCGGTACAAATATAAAACTTCACCAGGGTATCATGTTTCGAATCTTTATCTAGTTTTCTAATAGCTCCCAATAAAAGGGTCCCATGGAAAGAATATGAGCAGAAAAGGAAAGGGTCCAACAGGTTTTGGCTCCAATTTTGAAACACTCTAGTCAGTAGTTAGTACAAGCAAAATCAATTCCAGTAGCTTCCATGTTTACTTTCTTTTAACACAAGGCTTGAACGATACAACAAATTATTAAAGAAAGAATACATGCACAACAATCAATCATTGGACTCCATTCCCTTACCAGAATGCAACAAATCCCGACTTGTAGGCTGTAGTAGTGTGTACTTTCCCACCAATGATAAAAAGAAACCAGACTTCACAAATATGTGTACATGTATCTCTAAAACTGGAAGCAGATGCATCCAAATTGTTGCTCTTCCACTAGTGAAGCTCATGAGGAAACAACATCGATGGCAAGGATAATTAAGTCATCACCTTCCGAAACCAATCAATATCGCAACTGCACAATTGGATAACAGATTGCTGGATCCTATTTGTCAGGTTAAAATCGGTCCATCCAGCTGGTTAGTGGCAATCCGAACTGCAGTCCTCTCATCTGCGCAAGTAAAGATCCACAAAATTATCAATCCATCAAGTGCAGGGCCATGAGAAGAGAAATATTGAGAAAATGAATGATAATAGATTCCCTCCTAAAGCATGGACCTTTGATGCAAAGGGACGAAATTTACGAAAGTGAGAAAATTTGATGTGAAGAAGCAAAAGCTCCAAGTTGGGTAGCTTTCAATCTTTCGAGATGCCAGAAGGAATCCAATTCACTTACATGGATCACAAGAACCATGCGGTTTTACCAGCAGATGATTCCATTGCTGATTTGTCCACAAAGGTACTTAGCAGGTATTCACATTTCTGGATGCTCAACAAACTTAACAATATCCCCCGCTATATTCCTAAAACACTCTAGCAACCTGATTGACAAACTGGAATTTGAAACATAACCCTGAACAGGTATCTGGACACTAAAGTCATCAAGGAGCTGAACAGAGGTAGAAAAATGAAGATAATGTTGACCCCATAGTCAGCTGGCTGTATAGAAGTAGATGGGAAATCCCCGCAAAACTGATTTAGATTTCCCATGAAAGAGATTATAACAGCACACTTTTATAATCTAACTGTAACTGCACCAACAAGCGGAAGCATGGAAGCACAGACAAAAACAATTTTGGAGGCAACCAGAATCAAAGAGGCCATTATGGGAACACTTGTTATGTTAAATAGGTTTCAGATGGATGCAGTAATCAGAGGCTGGCTACCAAGCCAAGCATAACAAATTTCGACGAACTGTGCAGTGGGAGGCAAAGAGAAAAATGACACTGTGCAAAAGAAAAAGGAATTGAGATGACACTGGTTTTTCTGTGGTAGCATTTGGATCATGTCTAACAAGAATCGTAGCGTTCAAGCAGCAGCATGTTGCTTTCGGACTGATTCTGAGGTTTGGCAATGATAGATTCTGTGTCAACAACCAGTTTGGTTTGTTGAAGCCTGCTACTGCATTCCATACCAAAATGAAGAAAACTCAAACTTATGCTCGATATGAGAAAAGAAAGAAATACAAAAAACATGGCAAGACTGACCAACTAATCCAAATCCACACGAAGCATGCGGAGAAATAGCTAGGATTTACACAGCAGATTAACTAAGTTAATAGACAAAAGTCACCTAGGAGAACATGCTTACTAAGCAAGCTACTTCTACCAACTAAAGCAAACATCAGAGAATCCCTAATCAAGTACAAAGAAATGTCACCAAATGATCAAGTCAAGATAAAGGAAACATACAGGATCAGATATCTAGTATCATGTACATATGTAACTGTATTTCGATTTGTTGGTTTAATTGGTAAAGCAATCTTGTTCTAATTCAGATCCATCCAATAATATCTCTATCACTATGCTTATCAAAACTGGAAAGCAGTTGAACTGTATGGAATAGTAGACACGAGAAAGTCAAATATCATGACCCGTAACAAGAAAATCGTATTACGGATGTTGTTTACCATGAAAAACAGAATTAAAATGTAGGAGAAAACTACTGCCCATTGAGAGCCAGGCCATTAAGGTAACAGTCTCCTATATCTTTCTTTGTTTTTTTTTTTGAGTGATTATATCTTATTATACAGCTGTAATCCCACATTTCAGTTCATTTAAAAATTAGAGAACACATCATACCTTGGTCTAAAACCTGTGTTCTCTCTCAGTTTGAAATGTTCTGGGTGGTTGGCATGAAACAACAAGTAAACTGACACATGATAAACTACTAAAAGATATGCAAGAATCATGATAGATACAATGGTTCAGAAAAGCAGCCATACAATAGTTTCTCTTATATGAATTTAGATGGAATGGTGTGTTTTTTAACTCCAAAATACAATTTCCACAAAACAAATCAATTCTCAAGTAAAAGAATTGAAAAAGGTATTTCTATAACACCTTATTTCTATTTCTATTTTCTGCACTACAAACCAATTCTCAATAATCAAAATCAACTTAAAAAATAACTTGAATGAAAAAACCTCTTTTGGCAATCATCAAGACCAAGCATTTGCTCATGCTCAAATAGCTGTGAGTTGGCTGTATCAATTATCACCATCATTACTTCCAGCCAAAATGCAGACATCTATATGCATACAAAAGCGTGCATTCAAACATGTAAGCTTACTAGCGCTCAGGGACCCTCAATATATCAAATCTTCTCTTTTTCATTTTTTTAAACACCAGCGTTGGCTACTACACTTGACACTTGTCCAACCTTTGGGGTCACATCTTCAAAATTGAAAGTGCAGAAACAAGGGAAGAATATCATGAGCACATCAAGCAAGCACTTTCATTCACATGTGAAGGAGTTTTATTTTCATCTTCACATTACTTACGATACAATGTGAACCTTGCATAACTTATGAGTCATCAAATGAAAATGAGCAAACTCTCCTCAGGAAAACACAACCAATCATTAAGGCATTGTCTGATATACAAACAGAGATTGGGAAAACTAAAACATAAAGTTTATGCATCTATAGGATCATATGATGCAACAATCCATTTCAAATACATTTGAGGCATACATTTATTACCGATATCTAAAGTGCTGAGGCAAAAATATTAATACGGGAAACCAAGACTAAGTGACTGTAAATACCTTTGGAAATGGGCAACAGAGGAGCCAAGAGAATCAAAAACCAATGGAGCTGGGGTCCACCAAATACTCTGCAATTTGCTCAAGTTTGACATCGAGCAACTCATGGGTATCAGAGTCTTCCACAACCCCTACCTCACGGTCCAGATCTTTTTGCACCAAATTGCCAAACGTCCCCTCATGTTTTCCATACAGAACAAGAACAGGCCCTCCTCGACGAGGCAATGCAGTCTCAAGACAGTCTTGATCCACTTTTTGCACCATCTCCTGACTCTCATCCATGGAAATAGTGCACGTGTATGGTGCAACAACATCCAGCACCTGTCCTTTCTTCAAATACAATCTACCCCCCTTCAAGTCCTTGCTAACGACCCTAACACGAATATGACTCCTAAGCCACTGAACACCACGCTCACTCTTCACCCTAGTTCTGCTTTCAGAAATATCCCGCCTTTGAGTCTCCCTGTCTGCGATCTTTAGTTCCTTTAATTGCTTCAAAAACTTATGGTCTTGTTCAGACCCTAAATCTGTGACATCAACAACATGCACTTTCACTCTCTCTCCGGAGTCAGAAAGCTTGATAACAAGCCAATCGGAATTCCACAATTCCACGACTATCCCTTTGGACCCAACAATCTCTTTTTTCTTGCCACCAATGACTCTGACATTCTTACCCATCTGTCCCTGATCACTATCATTATCACGTTCTGACACCCTTTTTCTTTCTTTCTCCTTCAATTTTCTCTCCCTCTTGCTATCATCACCATTAATACCAGCGTTATTATTATCATGACGAGGAACAACAGCAGGAATAGGAATACCATTAGAAGAAGGCTTGTTCTTACTCTTGGATTCCTCAGAAAACCCCAACCCTTGGGTGACACTGCCACCCCGCTTCTGGTACAGCCTCACCTTCACATCTTCCTTGGCGTTTTTGCCGATCCCCCTTCCTTCATACCACCCATACCCCGCAAGCAAAGCCTTTCCATAACCCTCCACGGGCATCTCGTCATACTCCTCCGGCCGATTATCCTCCGCACACCGCCTCAGATCGCTCCTAAGCTTATCCAGCAACATATCCTCCGTTTTCCTACTAGCACCGTTATCACCATCACCCAACTGGTCAAGCTGATCTTCTTTGCTACGGACATTCAGGCCGTAGGAAATATTGTTGCTAGCAGCGTCGTTTTGATGTACGTCGCCTAGGGATTCGACTACAAAGCTGAGGTCGTCAGTGGAGGATCGAAGAGATGGGAGGTTGTGGAGATTCTTCAGGCGTTTGGTTGGTTGGTACTCATTCTGCAAGGGAGGGATTACGATGGCTGGGGTTGGATTTAGGGTTTTGGGTTCTGACTTGTCGAAGACGGTGACGTATTCGACCTGCTTGCTCTGGCGGTCATCTTTTTCTCTATCCTGGATCGACAAGGGTTTGGATTTTGGCTTCGATTTCGAAGAAGGAATGGAGAAAGAGAGCTTTTCCATGGAGTTTTTGATTCTATCTGCGGTGCTCGATCGCTGACGACGACGACGATGATGACCGACGGTCGTGAACTGAAGTTGTGAAATATTTATTATTGAGAGTCGGTAATTTAGTTCCGCGTGCCGGTTTAGACGGACCAGGAGTAAAATTTAAGATTTACATTGAGCCGGTTCTGTCCCATTTAAAGAAAGAAAAGTCTAATTATTACATAGAGGATTAGAGGGTTTATGGTTGGTTCGTGGCCATGAACCCTTGAAATTTATACCCATCGTCAATGTTAATTCGTCCAATTTTAGTGCAAAATGAACTAAAACTGGTTCTCTTTTTATTTTCATTATCATATATTATTGATAAATATATTAAAAGAAATCATAATTTTTAGAACCAAACTGGCGGGTTCAATTAGGAATTTGTTGGCTTTTTGATCCAATTTTGACCTAAAAACCATTTTTTAATTAAATCGGTAAAAAATAGTGACCCGTCGGTTCAATCATGGACTATTTGAATCAGGGACGGTTATACGATTCAGTTGGTTTGATTTTTATCTTCTACATTTTTTACTTCAAACTTTAAATGACCATAACTTTTTATATAACCGTTGATCGAGTTTAAATTTAATCATCACATTCATAAAATAATCGAGCAAATAACAACCGTTCGGATTGGGCAAATAATCTATGAATGAGTGGGTCTGAAGTTTTAAATTCTGTTTTTTTCATTTTGTTTTTGTTTATTTCAAGGCAAAGACTATTTGTTCCTAATTTTGTATTATTTTTTAGGTTATATATTATGTGACTATATTTATAAATATTAAGTTAATTTTTATGTTTTAGCAATCAACTTCAAAAATAATAATTTCTTAATCAAATAAAAGTTTTATAAAAACTAAAAAAATATAAATTTTTTAATCAAATAAAAATGTTTAGTTAAAGCTTAGTTTATAGTGTAAATAAATATAATTTTTTCAGGTCATTTTATCTCTAAAATATAATTTTAAAAGTAGTTTTAACCAAATGACTATTAAACAATTTTCTTCAGACACCGCCGATACTTTAAAAAATTATTTATCAAACGTATTTATATCTAGTGTAAAATTAGGTTTCAAGAGCAATCCCAAACATAAAGAATAAAAGTTTTAATCCACTAAAGATTTTTCTGTTAGTTCTTTTCAATTGTAATCCACCTTTTAATTGATTATATCAATTATCTTTGTCCTTCCTCTATCAATTTCACGACATCTCCTTCACAGAATTTCAATTCCTCTCCTAGGTGTACTTCTCTTTGTTCATTCTCGCTAATTATAATCTTGTAAAATATAAAAATCTAAAAGAAGATAAAGGGCATAAGTGCGGCTAAGATAGACAATAGTTTCTAAAGCTCTATTCTTTTTATATTCGCACCTTTAAAAAAATTATTTTTTCATAATAATCCTTAAACTTCTATTCCTTTTATACCAATCATTCATATCTACCCTCTTATACTTTTCAATTCTTCACATTAATTCTTAAAATTTTATGCTTCTTTCTTTAATCTTTCATATTTGTCCCCTAAAATTTTAAATTTTCATATAATAGTTTTAAAGTTATATTCTGTTTTTATACCTTTTCTCTGAAAATATTATCTAATTCACTCATTAAAAAATTTCACTCAAGCTCCGCCACTGATAAAGGTAAACAAATGAGGTTATTGTTAAGTATAAAAAGATACAAATAGTGTTTCTCATTTTAGCAGCATTAAAACTTCATTGCCACCATACTAATTGTCGGCTATTCTAAACTCGAATTCTTTTTAAATTTTTTGTCGAAACGCTAAAACTAGCATTTGGTGGTAGACCTAAACACTTTGGACGAAACACTAAGCACCTCACTACATGAAGTACATTCCGATGGAGAATACTTTCCTTCAATTCATGGAGTACCTACCTCTGCGCACACAAAAATTGACACGTGACAATTACTAGAAATTTATCCTTTTCAAACTAGGTTATATTTAATTATTATGTAAAATATAATTTAGTTATTATCACATTATACGGAAAAGTGCCAAAGTAGTGAAGAAAGAATTTCTGTTCAACCCCGTGGAAAATAACATTCCTACCCAATGGAGAATAACCTTCCTCCAACACTTACTCTAACCTAAACTGAGACCACATACAATAAATGTCATTAAGTTAACGTAAAATAAATAGAAGTTGGTAAGAACTAATGGGTACTTTATATAAAAAATTAGAAAACCCTTTAAATTCTTAAACATAAAAGTTTTCCAAATTCATAACCAAATAAAATATACATTGGAATTAAACTAGTTATTACAATTTATTCTTATTTATTCCCTAATTAAATTAATTTTTCAAGAAAATCGAGTTATGTTATAATCATTTGGCATGCTGTACTTTAATTTATTAGAAACTTAAGAATGACATATGACACCTTGTGAAGAACAACTTGTTACACACAACATTACCATCTTTAATTAGATCTTCAAGGTCGGAACGATGGAGGTTTCCTAATCTTAGTAGCTTGCTCAAATCCATAAGCAATTTCTATTAGTTTTGGTTCTGTACCCTTGAGACCTGCAAAGAAGATGCCAATAGGCAATCCCTTTCCATCATATCCAGCAGGAACAATTATCCCTGGATGTCCTCCAATTGCAAGAACAGAACTGATGCCTGAACCAGGAGTCACCAATGCATCTAGCTTGTGCTTCCTCATTAACTTCTCCATTCCATCTCTAGAAAGTTGTTTAAGCAATGACAATACTCACTTGTATTGTTTCTTTGTCACATTTAAAGATTCGGCCGAGGAGATCTTGACCATACTGTTTCATCTTTTCCTGCATATCATAACAATTTATATTAATCATTCATATTATAGTAGAGAAGTTGTAATCCATAATTATGGTCTCGGGCGCGCACCAGTTTGGAGAACTTTTTGTTGTAGGCGATGACATCGGCTAGGGTTCGCACTGGAGATGACACTAGCTGTTTTAAATATGCATTCAATGCAGGCTTGAACTCAGCAAGAAGTGCAAATTGTTCAACACTTTCTTCTGAGGAATAGTTAACAGCCAAGTTGGCTATCTCGAAATGATCAACAAGAACAGCACCTTTTCCTCTAATTACAAGAAGCAACAAAGAAAAGTCTCAATGTCAAATGTTTGTTGATCAGTTTATCAACTAATACACTCAGGAATTCTGTTTGCATTAGTTACCTTAGTGTCTGAAAGTGGTGCTCAAAAACTTGAGTCAAAACAGATTCTTGATCGCTCAAGAATTCATAGAATGATCTTACTATTCCCAACCGTTTCCCTTTGAGCCCGTGAGGGTTAAGAAATTGTTTGTAGCCACCATGTGGAATGTACTTAGCTGCTTCTTTTGTAGATGCATCATTGTGATCAAAGCCCACGATTGCATCAAGCACGTATACCGCATCTGACACTGTCCTGCATATAGGCCTGAATCCATCCAAGATGATCTTTAATATGTAACTTGACATCAAAGCAGCAAAATCAACAAACAGTCAGTTTGTTTCCCACTACTGAATTAGCACCAGCTGGGCATAAGATGGAACCATCTGTTTCTGTCCCTAGCAAAACTGCTGCCAAATTTTCTGCCACTGATATTGATGATCCACACGGATCATCTGATAGAACATAAGGATTCTGCAACCATTTTTAGAACACATCAACCTAAGGTTTCTTGCACTGAAGAACAATTAATGACTGATACACAATACAAACATCATATATCCGCGCGAGTGTGCATTTACAAAAGGTCAAGTCATGGGATGCAGAAAATATAAGTTTAACTCTAGTCAGTGACATAAAAAGCATAACCACTACAAGGTTATAAGCATATAATTTTCAAGTGACATAAAATAGAACTATGAGTATGAGTTCAAAAATCTGCCGAAAGCGGGAGGGGTGGGTCCATAAATGTT
Organism: Viola odorata; assembly: GCA_963691705.1. Lineage (NCBI taxonomy): Eukaryota > Viridiplantae > Streptophyta > Magnoliopsida > Malpighiales > Violaceae > Viola > Viola odorata. Next base: position 33,512,363 of record OY829541.1, read on the forward strand.
CTGTGTCTTTGAACCCCAAATCAATCAGTAGCCACACATTTAAGATGTGAGTGTTGGGAATCAATCCAATCCCTCCCCATTAGCTAAACCAAGATGGATTTGGCTATACACCTTTACAAATACATTTGTTTGATCACTTTGTGTGGTACATTAAGGCCAATTTCAATACTTGCAGAAAGAAACATTGCAATCTGATAGAAAATCTGGAATAATTTTAGGAAAGGAGAGATATATTCTTCTTTGCAAATAACATTTTACAATCACTATCATGCTACCAGAAGATCAGTTCAATCGTTGTAAAAAGAAAAAATGGATGCAATCTGATAAGAAAGCAGAAGGCTTTAAGGAAAAAGAAAGCATACTCTTTTGTTTCTTTAAACTCACCTTTCCTTGGCCAGTTCTACCACAGAAGCCACTAAGTACAATGATGGACCTGAAATTAGACCATTCACTCAAGCTAGCTTTTCCTAGAATAATTGCTCCAGCTTTCCTCAACTTCACCACCACTCCCGCATCACAAGGCACGACGGAGCCACGCAAAGCAAAAGAACCAGCAGTGGTGTTCAGCTTGTCTTTGGTTGCAATGTTGTCTTTGAGGAGGACAGGGATGCCATGCAGGGGAAGCAGGGTCGAAGGCGCATTTGCTTTGCGTTCTTGATCGGCCTCTATGCTTGAGAGATTGCATCTGGGTTCACCTCAATTACTGCTCTAAGGAGTGGATTGAGGGTCTGGATTTGGTTGATGTAGAACTCGGCAAGCTGCGTTGAAGTGAGGTAATTAATTATTTCTTATCTTTTCTTTATCTAACTCCATAGTCCATTCCTTGCCAATAATAGAGTGATATATCATAGTGTCAAGTTTACTAGACATAGGAGGTAGGCCTTTCATATATGGAAGGAAGTTGTACATGCCTAATAATCAGCCTAATAATTAGCTATTCACATCCCTAAATATCAGGCTAAATATATTCTATAGTTATTAGAAGATACACTTAAATTTACAGATAAGGAAATATTTACAGCTCACACTAACATCCCCCCTCAAATTGATGCGGGGTTGTCCAAAAGCATCAATTTGCTAACTAAGAACTGATGGCGTGGACGGGGCAGAGATTTGGTGAAGAGATCAGCAAGTTGCATATCAGTGGAGACACGTGGAAGAGAAATGGTACCAGCATCATAAGCTTCTCGAATATAATGACAATCCACCTCAATGTGTTTGGTACGCTCGTGGAAGACAGGATTTATAGCAAGCTGAACAGCACTGGTGTTATCAGCATATAAAGGAGTAGGAGAAGTCTGTGGAAAACCAAGTTCGGCCAATAAACCTCTAAGCCAAGTAACTTTGGAGGAGGCAGTAGACATAGCCCTATACTCTGATTCTGTAGAGGATTTAGAGACCCGATCTTGTTTCTTGCTCTTCCAGGAAATCAGAGAATCACCAAGAAACATACACCAGCCAGTAACAGAGCGACGAGTGTCAGTACAACCCGCCCAATCAGCATCAGCATAGCCCACAAGTTGAATGAGAGAACCAGCCGGAAAGAATAAGCCACGATGAGAAGAGCCCAAGATGTAGCGAAGTATACGGCGAACAACCACCAAATGAAGATGACGAGGAGATTGCATAAACTGACTGACTTGCTGGACAGCAAAGGAGATATCAGGCCGAGTGATAGTAAGATAATTTAAACTGCCAACAAGTTGACGAAAAACACTAGGATCAGGTAAAAGGTCACCATCTGCACGACTATATTTGACGTTAACTTCTAAAGACGTATCCACTGGTGAAGTATCTTGAAAGCCAGCCAAGGGAATCAAATCCTGAGCATATTTATGTTGATGTAAAAACACACCAGAAGGAACAACACCCACTTCCAAGCCCAAAAAATAATTAAGCGAACCAAGATCCTTCATATGAAAAGAATCATGAAGATGTTATTGAAGGCGACTGATGTGGGAAGGATCTGATCCCGTAATAACAATGTCATCAACATAAACAAGAAGGACAACCAAACCAAGAGAGGTCTTGCAAAGGAATAAGGAAGAATCATATTGACTTTGCACAAAGGAGAAGTGAAGAAGAGCAGACTTGAACTTGTCAAACCATGCACGAGGAGCCTGTTTTAACCCGTAGAGAGACTTGTTCAACTTACACACAACGGATGGAATAGAGTTGGACAAACCAAGCGGATGTGTCATGTAGAGATCTTCTTTGAGATCACCATGTAAAAATGTATTCTTGACCTCCATTTGATAAAGAGGCCAACCTTGAGAAGCAGCAATGGAAATAATGGTGCGAACAGTAGTCATCTTGGCTACTGGAGTAAACGTTTCGTCATAATTCACCCCATACTCTTGCTTGTTACCAAGAGCAACCAATCTCGCCTTATAATGATCCAGAGTGCCATTAGAATGCGTTTTGATGGAGTACACCCATTTGCAGCCAATGGGTCGAACATGGGAAGGACAAGGAACAAAATCCCATGTGTTATTTTCCTGAAGAGCCTGAAGTTCCTCCTGCATTGCTTGCTGCCAACACTCATGCTTGCAAGCCTGTGAGTAACTAGATGCTATAGGAATGGTATCTAGAGTAGCAGAAAAACCATACCTATCAGGCGGACGAGAGACCCTGAGAGATCGCCGAGAAGCAGGCTGAGGAAGTGCAAGGGCAGCTGCAGGCTCAGGCGGCGGAGGAACGTCGGGAAGGGGCAGTTGTGGACGTCGTCTTGCATACACAATTCCTGGTTTAAAACGCTCAAAAGCAGGTGATAAATCCTCAAAGTGAGGAAGGCAAGGAGTAGCAGACGAGGACTCAACATGAGTCGGGAAGAAATATTGGTTCTCAAAGAAGACAACATTGCGGGAAGTACGAAGTTTATTACCAATAGGATCATAACAGACATAACCTTTGTGAGACATACTATAGCCCAAAAACGCACATTTAGCAGATTGAGAAGAAAGTTTATGACGATCAGTATGAGGCAAATGGACAAAACAAACGCAACCAAAAGTATGCAAGTCACCATAGTCAGGATTCTTATGATATAAACGAGAATATGGAGAATCAAGATTGAGCACCTGAGATGGAAGTCGGTTAATTAAATAAACAGCAGTAGACAAAGCATCAACCCAAAATTTAGAAGGAACAGAAGATTCAATTAATAAACTCCGAGTGATGTCTAAAAGATGACGGTTCTTACGCTCAGCAACACCGTTTTGTTGTGGTGTGTAAGGGCAGGAGCGTTGAGAAAGAATGCCTTTCTCACGCAGAAAATTCTGAAATTCATGAGAGATATATTCGCCACCAGAATCAGATCTGAACACCTTAATACAAGTAGAAAATTGTGTCTCAACATAGGCTAAAAAGGTTTTAAACACAGAATAGACTTCAGATTTGGAATGAGGAAAATACAGCCATGTGAACCTACTATAATCATCAATGAATGTTACAAAATATTTGTAGTGAGCATGAGAGGGAACTGGGGAAATTCCCCAAACATCGCTATGAATAGTATCAAAACAATTAGTTGCACGAGCCCCTGAAGAAGGGAAAGGAAGAGTTTTACTCTTTGCCAATTTACATGTAGAACAATCAAACAGAAGACTTGGAGTAGAAAAGTCATTTTTATTCCCAAGTAAACCAGATTTCAACAAATGAGATAGAACTATAGAGTTTGGATGACCTAAACGTTTATGCCAAACCTCATTGTTATTGTGAAATTGAGCACAAGCAAAAGAAAGAAAATGAGGAATAGAAAAGTGCAGCGGAAATAAACGTCCAACTTTAGGCCCCTTCGCGATTGTCGTCCCCGACACCTGATCCTGCACAACACAACCAGCACGAGAAAAGTGCACATCACAATTGTCATCTACCAATTGACCAACTGAAATTAGGCTAGTAGAAAATTCTGGTGCTACCAAAACATTTTTGAAGAATGGAGTGATATCTCCAACCTTAGTAATCGGAATATTATTGCCATTAGCAACTTGAATTTGTCCAGAGTCAGAATATTTGTGGACATTTTGAAATTTAGAAGAAGAGTTTGTCATATGATTTGAAGCAGCAGAATCAACAAGCCAAAGAGTATCAGTGTTACCTTGGAGCTTGAAAGCTAAAAAAGGCTGAAATGATCATTTGTTGCACCATTTCAGGGGTGAGAGCAGGTACAGCAGCAGACACAGGCAGGTGTTCTGAAGCTGTTGCTGTTGCAGGGCTGCCAACTACAGCTTGATATGCATGCATCTTTCGGTTTGGTCGACGAGTGGGACACTCCTTAATGATGTGCCCTTGCTGTTTGCAATAATTGCAGAACTTCTTTCTACATTGGGAGGCAATATGGCCATATTCTTTACAGCTATAACATTGAACATTGCCCATATCTCGCCCTCTTCCCGTTCCTTGAGCTGCAAATGCGACAACGACATTTTGCTCTTGCTTGAGTCCGTCTTGAGTGTAGAGACGCTGCTCTTCACGGAGTAATTCTCCAAGGTAAACATCCAAAGATGGTGAAGGGTCACGATTCATCAGATTTGATCGAACCGTCTCAAACTCAGATCGAGCTTTCATCAAGAATTGATCCCGCTTGCTCTGCTCATGAACTTGGTGAACAATAGACAAAGATTCAGCAGGTATCTTGGCATAGATAATGTCAGTATATTCTGACCACAAATTCAGAAAACCAGAATAATACTCCTGGATGGAGAGATGGCCTTGAGAGTAACGAGCGATATCAGATTCCAGCTGGAACCGTCTTGCGGTATTGTCTTGGTGATACACCTTCTTTAGGTAATCCCACATAGTCTGAGCAGTCTTATACGGTTTCAGACTAAGAACGATAAGCGGGTCAACAGACCCCACTATCCAAGCCATAACCTGATTGTTTTTGACCTGCCATGCCGGCAGTTTGGTTGGGTCTGTGGGAGCTGGGTCACTCCCATCCACAAGACCCCACATATCTTTCCCTTTGACGAAGATTTGGAACTGAAATTCCCACGCAGAGTAGTTGTTCCCAGTAAATCGAACATTGAACGAATCAGATGTCATCTTCAGGAGTACCACAAAGAAACCAAAAGTGACGAAGAACACAAGATGTCTAGAACACGAGATATCAGAAAAGAGCCCTATGAAAGCAAGGCTACTAACCAAGATCAAGAATACCAAAGACTAAAATTTTCAAAGATATGGCTCCGCAACCATGTCAAGTTTACTAGATGCTTTTTCTCATATGATGTAGACCTTTCATATATAGAAGCAGGAAGTTGTACATGCCTAATAATTAGCTATTCACATCCCTAAATATCAGGCTAAATATATTCTATAGTTATTAGAAGATACACTTAGATTTACAGATAAGGAGATATTTACAGCTCACACTAACACATAGAACTTTTGATCTCACTCTAGTTATAAAAAGTGGAACTGAAATCACCAAAATAATAACTATAACTGAACATAACTAGAACTTGTCTTACAATTAACGGGACTTCGTTTCTTTTTTATGAATCAATTACATGGATTCATTGTTGAATATCGCAAAAACTCTCCAGTTCGTGTTCCTACACAATAACATCACAGCGATCCTGTCAAAATTATCCACAGGGAGACTCTAGTTAAGAGAAAAGTACAAGATCTGTCTAAGTTATACAGACAAGTCGAGAAATCTTGTTAGTTAATCCTTAGGCTGTGGTCTGCGCGGGTGAATCTGGTTCAAACATATGAAGTATGCACCCAGAAACGCAGTATTTACAAAACTGTTACATACTTGCATGAAACACTTGATCTCTTAATAACCCTCGTTCTTTAGTGCCCTTAAAATGGGATCATCTTCCTCATCTAGGGAGTCATCTTCCTCATCAAACTCATCTAGAAATGATTGATTGATCCTCTTGCGAGACACTCTTCTATGCTTCTTGGGCTCCAAGCGCGGTTCTGCTTGTTGGACACCCATGTCTCCATCCTTGTATCTGAAAACAGAATAGCATCCACACAAAAAAGGAAACAAGAAAAACTAGTTCAGAATCAGCGGGGGTACCAAAGACTACGAACGCACTAAAAGTACAACCGTATTTACAGAAATTACTTAAGCTACAGTAACAACATTGGCAATTCTGAAAGGAAAGGTGAGAGCTTCTGTATCACAATGGATTAATTTTTTGTTTTATCTTGTATACGCATTTATTTCTTTTGTTTAGTTGTCAAATGATAAGTTCAATGAAAGCTACTGGATATCATTATCACAAGCATTTCAGACTTCATACTCTGCATTTAGTTTCATAATAAAGAACGTATTTCGAGTAAATTTCAATGCAAATAGGCTCTTCTTCTTTTTTGAAGGTAATGCAATTGGGATTTGAGATGCAGTTTTTGTTGGTAATCGTTTCAACTTTCAAAGGTGCCTTCAAACTTGGAAATAATAATCTTAAAACAAAACAAGTCTCTGCAGTTTAAAGTAATGATTCATACCGTGTTTAAAATTAACTACAGTAGCAATTAAAAGGAAATCCATGGAGCTTCAACAGGGAATTCTGGCTGTCAAACATTTTAGTGAACATAATAGCTCTAATTTTCATTTCCAGAAATGCATCATTCTATCCAAGTGGTACATAACATATGTACTAGTATTTCACCTCTCATCTGAGTACAAAACATATGTTTGATGCTTGAAGATGTTTCCATTCCATCAACTACAAGTACAACAGTATACTCTCAAGACAAACGCCCAAGCATTTTGTGGCACAAGCAGCAGGAATTACCAGTAAAAAGTCCTATATATGAACGCTTGTGCAATAAAGAATTGAATTTAACAAACCTGACATCATCCTCCTTTTTGGTTCCAAATTTTGTTAAATGAACTTCCTCCCTGATTTTGATCTCATCAAGAAGTTTAATATACAGTGGATATCTCTCCGACTGCCAGTTCCCCTTCACAAGGCATCCTTGCTCAAGAAGATGCAAGCAATTATTGAATGAGCATCTAGCAGGCTCACTTACACTAAGCATATTTTGGATCTGTGGACAAGATGAGTCATAAAGAGGCAAATATTAATGTACTAAGCAGAGTTTTTTTGTTCTTCAAATGAATGCACTTATTGGTCAATAAAAGTACCAAGCACACAACAGCAGGGAATGGACAGGGAAAACACAAACCTCAGGGAACATTTGCGCAAGAGATTGCGTGGTTACGTTGGTCAATTTAGGCTGGTTAAACCCAGGAGTATCAACAAGATAGCCCCCTCCAGAGAGCGGAAGCAAGGAGACATGACGTGTAGTGTGCTTCCCTCTGCCACTTCTGGTTGAAACTTCTCCTATACGCTGATTGTCATACCACTTGTTGTCAATCACCTGGTGACGAGCACAACAATTTATAACAAATTCTTCACAATTTAAGAGGAAAACAGAAACTAAAAAAGGAAAAAGAGAGACAGCACGAACATGATCGACGGAATTCTGACGTTGAGGTGCAAGGTAGGTTGATCTCAAAGTGTTAATGAGGCTAGATTTGCCAACTCCACTTGGACCAACAATCACAGTTGTTTGATCTCTCAAAATCAAAGCCAGAGAATCCAGTCCCTGTTTGGATTCAGCACTACAAAAGAGGGGATCATAGCCCCAGCTACAGAGTTTGAATTTCCATCTATCCAACATCTACAACGTTAAACAAATATGAGAGATGAATACATGAAACTAATTGGACAAGAAAAAACAGAAGCAGAGTAACAGCTTCTACCCTACCTCTTCATCCGCCAGGTCAGCCTTATTCAAAGCAACCGTCAATGGAAACCCAGTCGACTCAGCCTCCACCAAAAACCTGGTGAGAACAAAAGCTTCCACTTCAGGCTGCTTCATCGAGAACAGCACCAGCAAGTGGTCCACGTTCGCCACCGGTGGGTCCCACATCTGGGAGCTCCGCTCCACATAATCCTCAATCATGCCCCTACGCGCCACCCAATCGATGGAGCCCACAACCACCTTATCACCAACCATAATCCTCCGCTTTATCTTCTTCAGCACTCCCCTCACGACACACAGCAATTCACCCTGGTCCGGCACCATCACGCTCATGAAGTTAGCCTGCGCCGCCACCACCGTGCCCACGGCTTGGGACTCCGAGAGTTCCGATTTGTTGTTCGGAGAAGGGACTGGAGACAGCTTCGAGTACTCCTTGACGCTTTGCTTGGCTCTGAGCAGTTGCTTGGTAGGTTTAGAGACATCATTATTGTTGTTGTTCCGTCTAGTGGGGTTTCTGGCCGCGGCGGCGACCGCTACGAAGGGGTGGCGGGAGTTGGTTACATGGCAGAAGACGGCGGAAGGTAGGCGGTGGAAGAGAGAGGTTGAAGAAGGCGTGGGAATGAGCATTTCATTTGGCTTCGGCTAAAAAAAATGATTGATTAGATAGATTATCCTGTTTCTCCGTCGATTCATTACTTTTTTTCTTTTCAAAATGATATTAACAGTGTAATTAAATTGCAGCCGTCCATTTTTTATGTGAACGGTGAGATTAAACTAACATCCACCACAAACAGAGCGCTAAAAGGAATAATAAAATAAATAAAAAGAACTGATAAATAAAAAGAATGGAAAGGAAAAGAAAAGAAAATGGAAATCCTTCCGTTTTCAATAAATTGTGCCAGTTCTTCTCTCATAACAAATCACCGATTTAATAATAATAAAAAGCCAATTAGTATCTTTTCTACTGATTCATTAGGGTGCTGTAGCAGCAAACGACGTTCAACAAACAGTACCTTTCAATTCCGACTTTCTTACAGTTTCCGATACAGTTATCGCGCAGAGGCGGAGGAGGATGATGATGAGGGCGGCGCCGGAGACGCCGGTGGTGATTTCACGACAGCGGTTGCGTTGTTCAACGAGAGGGAGTACTACAAATGCCACGACGTGTTGGAAAGGTTGTGGATGGAGGCGGAGGAGGGGAGGAGACGGCGGCTGTTACACGGGGTGCTGCAGTGCGCGGTGGGGCTGCATCACCTGTTCAACCACAACCATAAGGGGGCGATGATGGAGCTAGGGGAAGGGTTATGCAAGCTCAGAGACATGGATTTTGAGGAAGGCGAGGCGTTTTATGAGTTCCAGCTCCAGATTTCGGCACTGCTCAATTTCATCTATCGAACTCAGATTGAACTCGCTGCTTGTAAGTGTGAAGATTCTAATTTCTGCTCAAAACTCTCCGTTCCAACTCCTTAGCTTCCCGTCATTCTCAACCTATAATTATTTCTTTCTTTTTTTTCTTATAACTACCCAAATTTGCTCTCAACTAACCCAATTTTATTAGTATTTTAGTGATAGAATTTTAAAAAAAAATCCCCCAAATCCTAATGGAAATGATTAGTAATAATTAATCTTCATGAATAAAATTAGTTTTCAAATGTCGATATTTAAATAGATTAATCTGATTCGATGCTAATAGGATTAGTTTTGATTCTATGTTTTATCACATCATCCTATAAGTCTACAATGACGTTACTACAATCTCTTAATTTTATTTGAAATGTAGGTACGGATGATTTGTGTGTGACAATGGATCAATCAGAGAGATCATACCAACTTCTTGGAGGGTATGCTGCTGGGCAGCAATTGTATAGTCTAAGAAATGACCGAGATGATGACGGCGTCACTTACATTGCATTTTGTCCCGGTCAAAACTATCAGTTTGGTGAGCCACCAATGGTAAGGCTTCCCGTCCTCAATGCCACACAAGAAAATCTTGTTTCCTATACACGAAAAATGTAATCATGTTTCAGCCTTTGAGAGATGAGTGCACTCCATGTGTAAAAGAAAATCGACCACTTTGATAAACTAACTATGCATGCTTGTGCCCGTACTGAGAGAGTTATAGTCCTCCTTCCCTATTAGACAGCTTATATGCAACTGCCTTCCTAGTTTGCAAGTGCGGCAAGCGCAAATAATAACCAAGTCATGGGGCGAAACACAAGAGCATCGGAAACCATTCTCAACCGGAAGAGCAGTGTCATTAGTTCTAATGCCACTGCCTTTAGGTTATGACATAGATACAACTGTTAGGCTGTTAGTCTTAAGCTCAACAGCTCACATTCTTTTGAATGAGACATCAATGCGTAGATTCAATATGAGTATTCATCATAAAGAGGAACAGTCAATAAACTGCGAAGCACTACCGAAACAAAAACCAAAATCTTTCCGGTTCAAGTGGCATCACAAAGTAAATCCAAAAAATGTTAGTGAAATCAAAGAACATTCTACGGCGGCTCTAATAGACCGATTCATCAGCATCTGAAGCAGGGCTGTCAACTTCAGCAAGCCACCAAGGCATTGTCGCAAATCACATTCGAGTCAGGTTGATGTCTGTGAAGAACGCAGCTCACTTGGTGCACAGGAAAGTCAAAGCTGAACAGGAATAACAAAGATCAATTTACTGCAGTAGTAAAAATTAAGGTACCAAAAAGATGATAACAATTACGTCAACTTCTCTATTACAGTTATGGTTCCATATATTAATACGAAAATAAAGACTAGCAAAACACTTGTTAAACGATGAAGAACTGCATATTAAGACATTTTTATGCTGTCACGCCAATGGTTTTCACAAATACTACTCATTAACATGTACCTGGTTCAGGAACAAAGAGTTCCAAGTATACCAAATGGTTACCATGATGAAGACAGAGACCACGAAAACTATAAATAAGTTTGCCACACACGAGGCGTCTCCACATAGAACAGGATAAACATGCACAAGTCTAGTAAAAGAGAGAAAGAGACCTTGGTTAACATACTGTCATTACTGCTTATTTCGTAGCATCACTTTTCTCGCTCGTCTTCTGGGTTGACCTACAACGGAAGTGAACAAATTGGAGTAGTATCTGGGAAGAATATAAGGACGTACATAGTGAGAGAGAAAAAAACTTGTGTGCTAGACAAGGCTCCAGAAGGTAAACAAATAACCAAGATGGCATTGCAAAAACAATAGGTCAAGAGTTGGAATTTAATAATAATCAGACTAAATATTTGCAAAGGATACAAATGTGTCAAGAAGAACACAGCCTCCCGCGTCCACAGCCAAGGTAGATTTGGTCTGATATGAGACCATTCCAAGCTGCTAACCAGTGATGCTAAGAAAGAAAGAACGATAGTTCAGATAAAAATTGACGAGATTCTCAAGTGCCATATTTGCTGAGTAGAAAAGGGTCAAACGGAAACTCAATGCATAACCCAAATGCAGCTTAAAAACAATACAAACCTTGCAACATATGTGCCATTTCCAACCAACGCAAAGATGAACATAAATGGATTAAGCCCCTGGACATCATTGAAGAAAAAACTTAATTAAGTATCCATAAAGTATCCGTCTCCACTAGTTCGCTTTGTAAGATGGGAAGGTAGTGGAACCAGCAAACCCTGGGGATTACTAAATATTCTGTTCAGAACAATTTCAAATAGTGGAATCAGCCATTGTCCTTACCTCAACGTGGCCCCGCTTAATCTGTACAAAGTGGATACAGATAAAAATGAGACATGTTGTAATTAGCTTCAGAAAAGAAACATGACAAGCCACAACTTGAACAGGGAGAAGTAAAGCTCCAGAAATAATTGTGCAGATTTTTTAAACCTGGCAACTGAAGGGAAATACCAAGCTAACCAAACAACAAATTTAACTGCCTGCGCCGTGCAAAGAAACTAATATCTTGACAATATTCATATCATTCTTCTGCCAATTTTGACATGGTTTATCTGTTAGGCCTAGAGTTTTCTTTTTCGAAAGGGGTTAGGCCTAGAGTTTTGTCAAATACGCATATGACCAAATCATTCAGTCTAAAGCCCTATTAAACAATGTTTATACATTAAATCTTGACAACACATTTTGAGGAACCAAAAAGTTATTTCTGTTGAATTGTAAATATTATCACTAAACAGATAGGTAAATGTTATCGGAAATCTAATCTCCCGTTTAGACAAATTTGAGGAAGTCATCCACCCATGTAAATAGCTGCCATCGCCCATCCAAGGAAGGTTCCAATGCCACTGCTAGCTTCTGTACTGATTCCAAGAAACATACCACTATTTTCCTGAAATCCAATGCAATGAGCAGGATTTTATTGTCTGAGCAGCGAACCTGTCTACAAAAGTGACTGTACACCCTCATCCACATTACATCTTTATCCAAAATTATTGACTTGAGACTTACTTAAAGAAGCATTAAAAGAAGTTGACAACCACTGGCAACTAAAACAAGTAGGGGAAAAAGATTCCACAGGAGAATCTACTAACTGTTGGAAGACAAACAGATCACTGTTTCATTTACCAGCCACAAAACTGAGTTGCCAAATCCATAAATGAACAACTTAAAATGAAAACTGCTACGTTTTGATCATATCCAACAGATTAATAATAAACTAAAATCAAATAGATGAAACTGGGTTTAAATAGGTTGTGCTACCTGCAAAAGTTTTCGCCCTACTTGTATCACGAATTCTTGATTATTGTTATCAAACGTTACTCCAAACCTGTTGTTTGATGCTTGATGAAGATTAAGTGTGCCAAAGAATGTTACTGCTGAGACCTGAAGTAATAATTTTTTACAGTTATCTGAAGAATAAAGTGTAGCTCGGAAAACATGATTTTGGAACTTTTAAAGGGCCTAACCACACATAGCATAGTCTTGATGTTCAAAGATGGAGCAGACTGTGTTTCCACACCTCCTCCAAGCAAGGGCTCTTCGATTGATCCCATAATTAGAAATGACGGGGGTTGTGCTAAAAGGGATCCTGCAGTGGGAGTATGACTGCTTGAAAGAGACCTTGCTGACCTGATGAATTCACCATAGGAAAGAAACGGAAATAATTACTTTTTTAATCATAAAAGTGTTGTAGAAATACAAATCTACATGTTAGTAGCATAATATAGAAGATACGGATAATGCGCAAAGCACAAGTTCTTCAATCACACATGATTATATACACGTGTGCTGAGTGTTTCTTAACGAACGGAAGGTATGACCTGAAGGCGTGTGTGCTGGCCCAAGTAGCATTTATGGATAAGAAATACTGAGTTACACAATCCAAACACGGATGGAAAGAGAAAAAAAATCTAAAATACTTAGCTTTCAATGCCATGTACCCTTTTGATAAGTATTACGGGGATGGCAATTGGGCGGATATGGACGGATATGGGTATGTTAAAGTGGGTATGGGCGGGTATGGGTAAATATCCAACTCATACCCGCAACTAAATATCCAACTAAATATCCATTATTATCCATACCCAATATGCCCAATATCCAATTGGGTATGTAATGGATATCCAATTACACTTACTTATTTATTATTTAACTTAATAAAATTATTTCACCAAATTTTTATTTTTTTATAATTAAGTAAAAATTTACTATAATTTTATTTTATTTATATTATTTTTTTATAGAATCATATTTCGTAAAACCCATTTATAAAAAATTTAAGAAAAATATGAAAAGTGGATGTCTAAATACTTATCTTGAGATAAAAATTATGTTTTTATAATTTTTAATTTATTTTGTTCAAAGTATTAAGTAAGAATATTGAGTTTTTATTACGAAAAAAAAATTAAAAAGATGAGAGAGAGGAAAGAGGAGAGAGACAAAACCAAGGATTTTTTTTTTTTAGGGAAGTTGAAAAAAATGTGGGTATTTTGCGGGTATTGTGCGGGTATCATACCCAATTATACCCGCAATTATAAATGCGGGTATTATCCATACCCAAACCATATCCGCAATTACCCGCTGCCCATAACCATATCCGCAATTACCCGCTTAAGCGGGTAATTGCGGATATGGTTATGGGCGGGTATGGGGGTATGGGTACCCATTGCCATCCCTTAACCTCATTCATCTGTTGTTTTACGCTAAGTAATACTAAAGATACTAACTTTCCAATACTATCACTTTTACTAATTAATGTGGCAACACATGATTGGAATTTATCCCTTATTAATTAGGTTTTATCTCTTGTTTATTTAACTAAAACAGTATGAAGATAAAAATAACATGTGTACATGTAAGTAAAAAAATCAGTAAAAATGTTAGCACATGTAGCATTACTCTCTACACTTTCATACCATGAATGCATCTCATTAGAGACAGAAAAAGCAAGCTAAACAGGTTAAGCATGCTAGTAATCCGACTGAAGAACAGTAGTCCACCAAACTGAACAGAGAGAACAGGCACGTAGGATGAAAGAACAACTAAGAAACCTGACTAGAAAGATCAAGAAATTCTAAGTGTGAAACCCAAAGAGAACATAAATCACAAAGTAACCAACTTGAAACCAACAGCGGCAAACTATTACATGAAAAGATGAGCAGAAGCACAAACGAATAAATAAATGCAATCACAAAACAGGTAGCGATATTAGTTTTCAGAGCATGCCAAAATAGACCAAGGTCCTAGTTCATGAATCTAGTATAAAATAAATGCCAGTAGGGAAATTACATGTAATATAGCTCCTCCCTTTTGTAACTAATGTCCTGATGTGCGGGTAAAGGAATAGGCAAACTCAAAGTACTCATTCTGTCAAAGGTGTTAGATCCATTCCTCCATTTGTCAACATTGTGGACATATGCATCAGCGTCATTATTTCCTTGTCTAATTTTTCCTGACTTCTCAGTCTGAAAAGGCATGGAACCAGGAAATAATAGCAATTAAATGCTTCAGTCACTAAATGTGCAAATATCACGCGAGCAACTTGACAGAAAATTAAAATGCACATCAAATGCGATATAATACATAAGCCTGTAGCATAAATCAATGAACTAATCTGATTCCCACAGATGGATACACTTGATCGCATTCCAAATGGAAAAAAATCTATCTCATGTAAAGGATATTAAATAACCTGGCCTGCATCAAAAGTGCATTTGTCAAATGTGTAGTGTTCTTATCCTTAAAAGGAATCTCTTTATGACAAGGGATGCTTCATTCTCAAGGATTGTCAATTGGAGGAAGACAACCATATCAAGGATCTTCTATCACATGGTATTACTCAAATTTTGCATCCACATTTCCACACTTGCCATAACAATATTTATTTCCACTAGTTCCAGAGTATATTGTTTGCCACACAATCAGAACATCAAATACACATCTAATAAGAGAGAAAAGAGAAGATAGATTATGAAAAAGAACCCAAAAGAAACAATTTCCTACCTGGGGTCGTCCTTTATTGCATTTCAGACGATGATAAATGTGATTGTAGTATATGGCTTGTGTAGTAAGAATCGTGGTGGTCACTGTATACAACTGCATCATGTGAATGAATTGGTCAGGCTAATAGGGAACTACATAGAAAACCAAGTTGCACTATGGGGTTAGCAGAGTTCCATACCATTGCCATATAATACTGGGTCGGAAGCTGTAAAAGAGAAGAAATCTCAGCTGATGTACGTGATCAACTCAAAAATGAAAAATGCTGTCTACTGTACATAAAGTAGAAAATTTTGGATGTTGCTATAGATCCATATTTAATGGATAATAGTACAATAATCCATGATAACAGATCCACAGAGTTCACCATGGCTATTTTGGGATTATGGCAGAGTTGAGTTAGTAGTAGGAAAGCAGACCAGACATCAAATTTCAGCAAGACAAATCATGATTTCATGAACCTGAACCCAATATTTGACCTGCTATATGCGCATGCCTTGCCTAGAAGTTGAATGCAATGAAGGCATCAGAACAACTTTGTGGATGACCCCCATAATATTACAGTATAATCGGAATGCAAATACAAAGATGTAAATTTACAAAGATTATAAAGCAGCCATAAATGAAGTTGCAGTCCTTTTGTTTCCTTAGAATCTGCACAATGGATAACTTGGAGAACAAACAACCACCACATCTTTGATTGGCAAGAGTTTCAGGAATGACTAAGGTTGGCATTAGCATATGAAACGTACTTAAAGCGTCAATAGGTGGAAAGTTTTGATTGGAATGCAGGAGAACAAGACAGACTACTTGAAATGCAGGTGACTTATAATAAACACTATATGGTTTTGGATTTCATTTGACCATACAAACACCTCTGTGATTTGTAAATTATTAGGGTATCGACTAGCATGTGACCTTTCACATAATACTAGACAATAAAGACTCGTCACAATTCGTTATCCAACAAGAATGTGGATTAAAGTTTAGAGTAGTAGAAATACAGTACTAGGATTCCTTTTCAAGAGCTTTGTTATTAGCAATCCACCATATCTTTTCGATATTTATGAATCTTCTTTTCTAGGAGTAGTTGCTAATTTACACTGTTCAAAAACAATCTGCCCCCCCCCCCTCTTTCCCCTTACTTTAGGAAGACACATGCCTGGCCTATGGCAACAACATTTACAAGTGAGTGAGTGAGTGACATAAAGATTCCTAATGATTAGTGTTATTAAAATTAGTATGATCTCTAAGATAATGAAACACAAATATTTAACCTTCAAAGGACCACAATACTTTGAAGCATATTCTTCTTAAACTCTCCATGGCTCATAAAAATACACCACCTATATCCACATGGCCTGCGATTATCCTTTAGAGGATCTAAATAGGTTCAATGGTCATCGGTGTTATGAGGATTTCAACAACCATGGACTTCTCAACTTAAAAATAGTACTGAGACATGTAATGCCTATCTTTGTATAGAGAAAACCCTTAGCTTGTTTGTTAAAATAGGAGTAGAAAACATAAGAAAACAAGGCTAGGTACTTAGTGGCATTGACAGAGAAAGAAGGCTACTTATGCCTGTTTGGCGTTTGTGGCAAAACCATGGTTCAACCACTGAAAATTAAAGTTCAAGCGTTTGGCGTCATGCATTGACACTAGGCTTCTTGAGAAGCCCAGTTCCAAGACTTGGAAAATCCAAGTTTTGGGCGCTGGAGGCATTTTGGTCAGCCTGAAACATCGTTCACGGGAAGCGGGGTAGGTCATTTTTTTGGACAAAAATACCAAGCCATTTCAAATTATTTACAATTGAACCATGTATATAATTAACTCTAAAATAAACAATCAAACCCTAAAAACTGATTTTTATAAAATCTTCTTCTCTTCCCCTCCGCAGACGCTGAAGCCTTCTCCCAAGCGTTCGATTCGCCGCCACATGCACTCCCTCCTTGCCCTCCGTTCATCTTCAACCTTCATATGACTTAGGTATTTCTTCTTGTTTCCTTTTTTCCTTTTTCAATTAAGTTTTGCGACCTAGGTTTTTATTTTGTTTCTTGTTTGGTAGATTTCGCCTCCTCTGTCGTCGCTTGTCATTTCGACAACACCCATCTCATTATCAAACCTCCATCAGTGTGTGTATCTTACCAAGTCACTGCCTTTAGCATCAACAAATTCTTCTCTACTCGTAAGTCACATTGAATTTTTATTTTTATTTTTATTTTTAATTACTATGTTTTGGGTGAAATCCATTTTAGTAGTAGGGTTTTTTTCCGTTTGGTTAATCAGACTGTGCGAGATGGAAATGAATTGAATTTATGTTTCTTATTGAAGAAAAATGATTACGAATTGACTTGTGTAGGCTGAGTAAGGCATTCCGCATTATGTCATAATTTAGGGATTTTTGGATGATTTTAGTTCAAATTCAGCTCTTTGCTGCAATTTCCATCTCTGATTTTAACCTCTCATCTGACTTTACAGTATGGTTATTTCTGAATTTGTCTCCCGTTTTGTTTTCTTCTCTATATTACTTCATAATTCTTCTTGAATTCGTTTGCAAAGCTTTGATGTGTTAGGCATTTGTTACCTTGAGGTAATAGTTTTGGTGCTCTTCTGTTGGTATCTCAATGAAATGCAAACAGATTCTATATTCTTATATTAGTTTAATCAGAAAGAGTGAAAGCTAATGCATCACCCATTATCTGAATTTGGCTTGGATTGAAACCAAATAAAGCTTGAAAATTGATGGACTCTCCAAACATTCTTGCATTTACTTTTCAGTGAAGCGTCACATTGATTTCATTAACTTTTCATTAGCTTTCATTTTTGCAAAGAGTTTATTCCTCAGTTCTGGTCATAATATTCTGTGAATCATGCCATAAATAATTCAGGAAAACAGCATAAAAACTAACCGCATTTATGTTCTACTGTGGATCTGTTTGTGTTCTACTGTATTGGGCATGGTTGATGACATTGATTTTTATTGATGTTAAGAGGTTGACGGTATTGAGTTTTACATAAAATTGGTGTGAGTTGGACTGAAATGTAATTATTGGGTTAATATTTAACAAGAGATTTTATTAATATCAGTAGTTTGGCATGCCTTCAAATAGGAAACTGATGAGATAAAGCATTGGTTTCAAAAGTAACACTTCTTTTTGACTTGTTGTATGATAGCTAATAACCAAATGATGATAGCAGGCAACTCCTTGCCTTCTGTGTTGGTTTGTGAAATCCTGCTCTTTTGTGCAGTGTTTGAGTCCTGCTCATTTATAGTATCAGTATTCTAATACGGGTAAGAAGTTTTTCTGGTTTTGAATGTATGTGAATGTTATGAACTTCTAAATGGTTATATCTAGGGCTGTTCAACGGAATTTCGGAATTTTTCCGAAATTCCGAAGTTCAAACTTCGGTTTTCCGAACTCTTCAAAATAAATTCCGTTCCGTTCCGCAGTTTCTATATTCCGAAATTCCGAATTCCGAAATTATTTCGGAACGGAATTTCGGAAAACCGTATTTCCGAAGTTTCACAAAACCACATTCATCTTCTTCTTCCCTGCAAAGTTTCTGCGCTTTGTTCAATAGAAAAAACAGTAGAAAAGTGTGCCTATCACTACTGCCCATAAATTCCAGAGTTTTTATGCTCATATAGTGATGTTTCTTTAAGGCATTTTATCGAACAGTTCACAGGCGTGAAACAAATCACCAATTCTGCACAGGCGTTGGTCACGGTTGCCTACAAACTGATTCCACAACACTGCCGGTTATCTTCACCAACAACACCACCACCATCTCCTCCTCTCCTCCTCCAATCACTACTATAAAATCCACAAACCACTACCAACAAACATAAAATCCACAAACCAGAAAAACAGATGAGAAAGAGTGAGAGGTAAGAACCTTGGATCTAACACCGGACGGGGAGCGGTTGCTGTCGTGGTGGCTGGTTTCTTCATCGGCGGTGTCGGAAGGGGAGGCGGCCCCATCATCGGCAGTGCCGGATTGAGATTTGAGGGGAAGGAGAGATTTCAGATTTGAGTGGAAGAGTTTTGAGAGGAAGAGATTGAGAGTGAAAGAGGAGAACAAGAAATTAAAGAGGGGATTGCAAGCGAAGAAGAAGAAGAAAGATGTCTGTGTCTGCGACTGTGCATGTATCCAATTTGGAAAATAAAAAGCCGTAATACCTTATATATTAACGGTATTTCGGAAGTTCGGTAAACCGAACTTTCGAAAAAAAATTCCGTTCCGTTCCGTAATTCCCGAACCGTAATTCCGAACTTCCGCAATTTTTTTTCCGAATAAGGAAAATTGCGGTTTCGGAAATGCGGAATTGCGGTAGTGTCATTCCGTTGAACAGCCCTAGTGATATCCTCTTTTCTGTAGTCTTCTTGCACACAACAACTTGATGATCACATGTTTGGTTTCAACTCCTTGCCTTTCAATTTTTTTTGTGCAGTGTTTGAGTCCTGCTCATTTATAGTATCAGTATTCTAATACGGGTAAGAAGTTTTTCTGGTTTTGAATGTATGTGAATGTTATGAACTTCTAAATGGTGATATCCTCTTTTCTGTAGTCTTCTTGCACACAACAACTTGATGATCACATGTTTGGTTTCAACTCCTTGCCTTTCAATTTTTTTTAGCATAGATTCTCTGGTTTTGCTTCCTCTGTATGATATTATACTCTTTTATATCCTTTTCTATCCTATTGTCTTTCCTCAGGGTGTGTTGGATGTTACTACAATAGAGGAAACGAAAAAGAAAAAGAAGAAAATCGGTTGCTCTATTGAACTTTCTATTGTAATGGGAGTGCTGCTAATTGATGAGCATTTGGTGCATAGTTGTGTATTTTGTTTTTGTGAAGTTGGAAATTGATTAATTTAGTCCTTATTTGTTAAAGTTTTAAAATAAAACCCCTAATTGATTAGTTTAAACCACTTATTCAGCAAAAATATTTGTAATCAAACCCTTAAAAGATTAATTTAGTCTCTTTATTTTAATTAATGTTATTTATTGATTAATTTAGCCATGTTTGTTAAATTTTACAAGAAAACATTAATTTGATCTATATGTAGTTGTAAAATATTTACAATCAAGTTGTTGGAGAAGTCCTGCGGATGTATTTTCTTTTAAAAAAATAAGTTGAAATATTATTATTTCTAAATCATTTAAGAAAATGTATTTATTGATATTAATAAATAAATCAAGTTAAAGTAGTTTATAAATTATTTATTCACATTTGAACTATAATGTACATATATAACTTGTCATTTATGGTCATTTTACACCCAAATCATAGTTTTAACAGCAGGTTTAACTAAACAAAAATGATATTTTCTCCTCAAACTAACCACCTTTTAAAAATTATTTACCAAATAATTTAATTTTATGGTAAATAATATTATTTTCTCCTCATGTAGTAATATTATGTTTATTAGTTTAAAACTTTTTCATGTAATTTTATTACAATTTCAGAGTAATTCATTCCATTTTCGAAGTTAATAGTTTAAAACTTTTTATTATATTAAATAAATATTTATTTATGATATTAATAACTTAAATTTTTTATGGTATTAATAAGTTTAATTTATTTATGATATTAAATAAATATTAGGTGGTAGATATTAGATTATAAATAAATTGATTAAAAAAATATATAAATATACTAAAAAATTAATTATAACACTTGAAATGAATTGTGCCCTTTATAGTCATTTTACATTCAAACCATAGTTTTGAAAAACTGTTTTACCAAACACCTCAGCTATCTCACAGCATTTTTAAATTTTTTTACCAAACAGTACACTCCGTTTTTCAGAAATCTTTTTCCCACAGAACCGGAACGTCAAATACACCCTTACTTACAGTAGCCGGTGCGGCCAAATACATTGAAAAGATCACTGAAAAAAAAATCAAATTTAATACAACGTGCACATAGGAAAGCAACAAATGAGCTGAAATCTAAATCTCATACAGTAGAAAAGGACTGCAAAATAAATATAATTAAGAAATGACAAAGCATTGAAGCCTGTAACATCTAGAGTATGAGAACCTAAACGGGAATCTTTCTAGGCACATGATGTCTTAGTTTAACAGCTTCTCCTTGAATGGGAAAGCCTCAACATCTAGAATATATGTTAATCAAAAAGATTCCTGCATTACTTATTAGTGAATTCCCCTATGTAAACTATTGTGTGAAAACAAGAACTAGCAAATCAGATTCAGCACCTGTGGATCAGCTACTCCATTAATAAATTAGTTGACTGAACAATATATTCCAATGCCAAGAAAGGCAATATACTTAATTGGGTAATAATCTCCCCAGTAAAGGACAATGAAAGACCACAATGCAAATAGATCCCAAACTAATTTTGATTATCCTCCAAATTTCTCTCTTATATAGATATAGACCAACTGAAGTAGAAGAGGAAAAGAAAACATTGGATGATTATAAGAAGTACGGAACAAGAATATCATAGCAGAGATTACCCCGCTATCCATGTCATCAAGAAAGCAATAGAGAGGCCTTCAGTTGATTTGGTTTTGTAGTTTGTGACAATCTGAGGTATCTCCGCAACTCCCCAGCTGAGGACACTAAGCATATCCAAGCTTAAAGACACCCCATCTCTCACACTGCAAAGGCAATACTCCATGTATACTCTGGGCCATTCTGAACAATGCTGTCCAGGGCACAATGTTGGTTTGCTTCTCAAGAATGCCATTGCTATTTCCTACCCTTTCACTCTGCCAAAAACACAAATGAAGACAATTTGTTTTTTTTAATCAGCAGAAAGATATATTGAATTAAAATGTCATGAAGAACATGACTGAAGTTTACAAGACACCGCCTCAGAAGCAGTGCAACCAACGCTCTCAAAAACAAACGAAGCCCTAAAGGAAGGGCAAAGGACCGACTCCCTAGGCCACTATTGGACCTGACTCATTAAAAACCTACATCTGAGAAACACCGAGCTTGGATTTACCGATTGAGTAACCATGCCGGTGATTGAAGAACGTCGGACATACTATAGGCGAACCCATTGTCCTTACTTTTCAACCACCAATGCCACAACGAATAAATCATATTAATACATCTCACATCATTGTATTCCGTTTGTCTGAACACCACTCCGTTGCGAGTCTTCCACATGGTCCAAATAACCGCATAAAAAAGGATTTTCCAAGCCCTACCAGCCTGCTTGTCTGTACATGGTAAATAATTTCCCCACGTGCGCCACAGGTCCGAAAGATTTTGAGGCTGGCACCAAACCACCTGAAGCCAACGCATGATAAACTCCCAAATACCCGAAGCTACCTCACAACGCAAGAATAGGTGAGTAACAGTCTCCGGTTCCCTGTTGCACATTGGGCAGACATTCAAGTACTCAGCAATCATGTTTCGCCTCATGAGGAAAGTCCTTGTTACAATTCTTTCCCGCAGTGCTAACCAAAGGAAAAATTCCACTCGGTATGGAGCCAGGCCAGTCCAACAAGACCGAAGAAGTGGAGCTGGCTCAAACCTTGACTCCTCCCATTTCTTGTACCCTGAATTCACTGTGTATGTCCCTGATTGGTCTAATTCCCAACGAAGAGCCGGTTGTTGATCTCCCCTATAGGGAAGTGGTAACTGAGCTTTCAAACAAACCCACTCGTCTCTCTCCCACTCAAACAAACCTCGCCTCCACACGGTTTCCCATTCCCACTCCGAACCAATCCATGTACCAAATTCCTTGACGGTCCCGTACCGATTGCTCGATATATGATATAGCCGAGGGTGTTGCAAGGCCAATGGCTTCTTACCTACCCAAGTATCCCACCAAAAGACTGTGTTATTCCCATCCCCAATTTTTATCGAAGTGTTGTCGGTCCACAGATCGAAGAAAGCACTACCTCGGCCACAAACTCCCATAATATCACGCCAGATTGGGGACATCCTCCCCTCCCTATCCTTCCACAAGTCTCCAATGGAAAGGAGTTTGTATTGCCTGCGAACGATATCTGCCCACAACTTCCTGCTACCCCTCATCATCTCCCACACCCATTTAAAAAGCAGCGTAATATTCCGGTCTTGTATCGTCCCAATTCCCAATCCCCCATGAGTTGTCGCCCGCGTCACTTCTTTCCAATTCACCTTAGCCAATCCCTTGTTAATATCGCTGCCACTCCAAAGAAAGCGCCGCATAACTCCTTCACACTGGCTAGCGACGGACTTAGGCATCCTGTAAATAGACATGTTATAAATAGGTAGACTCGTTAGCACCGACTTGATCAACGTTACACGCCCCCCCATCGAGAGAAGATGTCCCTTCCATGATGAAAGTTTTTTCCTCATTTTCTGGATTAGAAAATCCCACCCCGATTTTCGTCTCGGATTAAAGCCCACCAGAGATCCTAGATACTTACAAGGGAGCACCTCATACTTACAACCATAACGAGTAGCTAAGATACCCCCGATCTGCTCACTCAGATTCACCCCTACCAAGGTGCTTTTGTGGAAGTTAACTCGAAGGCCTGAATAGGCGTCGTACCATCTCAAAATACCCTTCACTCCCCGGATCTCCTCCTCATTGTTATTAACAAAAACCAATGTGTCATCCGCAAACTGAAGATGGCTCAGATTCCACCCTGCTGACGGGTTGCCTATACCTCTCTGGATCCCCACCTCCTCTGCTCTAACAAATAGACGATGCAACCCCTCCGCTGCAATGTTGAATAAAAACGGCGACATTGAGCATCCCTGACGAAGGCCTCTACCCACACAGAATTGTCCAGAAGGTGACCCATTAACTAGAATAGAAACCTTATTCGTGCTAATGCATTGATTAATCCAATTCCTCCACTTCCTTCTGAACCCCATATGCCTCATTACGTCATCTAAGTACTCCCATTCGATGGAGTCATAGGCTTTCTCGAAATCCAGCTTGAAAAGCAGCCCTTGTTGTTTCGTCTCCTGCAAGTAATGCACCACCTCATTTGCTGTCATGACACAGTCTAGGGTTTGTCTTCCTTTAATGAATCCATGCTGCACTTCACTAACGACTTTTGTAATTACCTCGCTCAACCGCCTCGCCATGACCTTGGACACAATCTTATAATAACTACTCACCAAGCTTATGGGCCGATATTCACTGAACCTCTTCGCTTCTTTAATCTTCGGGATGAGAGTCAAAAACGAAGAATTTGCCCCTGATGGGAATATCCCTGCCCTAAAGAATTCCTGGACCAATCTGCAGTAGTCATCCCCGATAATGTGCCATGCCTTTTGCAAAAATCGCATAGAAAATCCATCCGGCCCTGGAGTTTTTTGACCGTCACAATCTTTAACCGCTTCCCAAATTTCTGCACGAGTTACCTCCATTTCCAACCTTGACGCTTCCTCCTCAGTCAGTTTCGAAAATCCCAAATCCTGCATCCGCGGCCTGTTCCAGCGGACGGAGCTGAAAAAGGTCTCATAGTACTGAACAGCTGCCCGCTTAATGCCCACCGGGTCTGTAAGTCTTTCAGTAGGAGTGATTATCTCTCTAATGTTGTTCCTTTTCACTGCAATCTTTGCCATCCTGTGGAAATACCCAGTGTTTCGGTCCCCCTTAGTATTCCACTTTAATCTATTCTTTTGCTGCCAAAATCTATCAACCCGCTCCTGTTG
Source organism: Viola odorata (assembly GCA_963691705.1). Lineage (NCBI taxonomy): Eukaryota > Viridiplantae > Streptophyta > Magnoliopsida > Malpighiales > Violaceae > Viola > Viola odorata. Next base: position 33,537,177 of record OY829541.1, read on the forward strand.
AGCCCACACCTTAAGCCTGATGTCATTGTGTTCTCTCTGTTCCTCCTGGGTCAACGGGCGGTCGTCCCCGAGTCGATCAAATGCCTCATGCCGATCCTGTAGATCTCTTAGATTGGACTCCACATTTCCAAAAACGTCCTTATTCCAAGTTTGAATTTTCTTCTTCAAGTATCGCATCTTATGAATTAACCGGTAATTACCAGGAAACTCGATACCTGCTTCTGACCACCAACCTACCACCAAATCTTTGAACCCTCTGTCCTCCCACCACACAGCTAAATCTCTGAATGGTTTGGGTCCCCAATCCACCCTATCATATCTTAGGAATAAAGGCGTGTGGTCTGATCCACTCTTTTCAAGAGCTGTTAGTTGGCAATCACTAATGCTATTCATCCATCCTTCTTGAACAAATACCCTATCTATTTTACTCCTGCTAATGGCATTAGACCAGGTAAAACGCCTCCCTACTAGTCTAACGTCTTGCAATCCACACCTGTCCACCCAATCCTGAAACTGGGCCATACCCCGAGAATAGCCCCCCCCTTGCAAGCGATCTGAAGGGACTAGTGTTTCATTGAAATCACCCGCTACTAATACCGGGATCGTAGCGCTCTCTATCTTTCTACCCAAAATCTCCCATAGCTGATCTCGTAACACCACCTCGTTGGGAGCATAAACATTCAAAACTGCACACCTCCTATTGTTTTCTGTAAGATTACCCTCTATCCAGATAAATCTGTTCCCAACCTCTGAATGGTCCAACTGAAAAACATTAGAATCCCACATCGAAACTAGGCCCCCCGATCTCCCAATTGAAGGAGCATAAACCCATCGCGTCTCATTATTCCCTCCTAACTCGTGTATAAGAAACTCATCAATTTCTTCTCTCTTGCTTTCTTGTAACAAGCAAAACGACGCCTGCTCTCCTTGAAACATTTTCTTTATAAACCGTCTCTTCCTAATTGACAAAATTCCCCTACAATTCCACGAAAATAATTGAACCATTATGACACTACTGTACTCGCCACCGGGACCGCCTTGCTTCGAACATTGTCCCTTTCCACACCAAATCTCTCTCGATCAAAGGCCTTGATTGCTTCTTCACTGGCATTGGCAGTTATCGACAAAACACGTCCTATTTCCCAAGTGTCTGTCTCCACAATATTGTCATCAGCTAGCTTGTTCATGTTTACAATTTCGTTATCCTCCGCCCGAAACACTGACACTTTCGAATTCCCAGATGAGTTGGCCGTGTGTAAACTGCCCGTTTTTGCCGTAATCTTCTTTATCTTATCTCCCTTTCGCCTCGTCGTTACTAGGGGATACTCCACCAGACCCTGTTGAAGAGAAGCTAGCTTCTCTTTTTCCGCCAATCCTGATTCCTTTAACAAAGAAGGAATATGATGATCATTGCCACCTTTCTCCTCTGCTGCCTCATAATCTCCTACCTCCGACTCCTCATCAGAAGCCTCTTCATCTGATTTAACACCTATCCTCCAATCAAGATTGGAAATCTCCCCCTGCATAGGTTCCTCATGGCAACTCACAGTATAGCTAAAGTCCCCAACCTTTACCCGAATATCCTTCTTGACATACAGCTGATCGGTTGTAATTAGAATCCTTGCCACGTCAAACCTTCTACGAGCTAGTGTTTTATCATCCACTGCCACTAGATTTCCTAGTTTCGACCCTAGCTTCTCGAAGGTCTCAAATCCCCAGCTCTGGACCGGAACACCCGAGCATTGAACCCAACACAACCTATCAGCCTTTGAAAGAACCTCTGTCCAGGGGACCACCTTGGAAAACAGGCGCTGAATGCCCTCATTAGTATTCAAAAGTGCTTGCTCTCTGTCTTCCTGTCTGTCAAATTCAATCCAAACCAGACCCCTGCCAAGGACTCTTGTTACACTAGTCCACCCCAAATCAAGCACCAATTCTTGTATTTCTGGGATGTTCTCAATTTTCCTAAGAATGCCGACTACACTCCGAGATAGCCAATCCTTGTTTTCTTCCGGAATCTCCAAATCTAAGACCTCAGCATCCTCCACTTCATTCACATTTTCCTCCTCAGATTGACCTATCCGTCCGTCTAGCTGTGAACCCAAATCTTCCTTGGCTACCGGCCCCTGTCGTTGATCACTTCCCGTATTGGAAACTGCTTCCTTATACGTCTGATTGGCTGCCACTTTTTCCTCTGAGCGATCTCTCAATGTTCCTTTCTGGCTCCGCACCCAATATTTCCGATTCGGGTTTGAGCTCGAATTTTCTACGCGGTCTTGAAGACAATTTGTACCTTATAGTAAAGGGGTATGCTTATGGAAAGGAGATCATAATTTAAAAGAGGCCAGAAGCAATCACATGCTGATCAATATGGAAATTGTTTTAAATGTATGATAATGAAGGGGGTAAAAGAAATCAAAAAACAAAGATTTGTGATTATGAGCTGCGTACTGTACAGAGGAGTACACGTCCTGATAATTAGTTTTTCTTCTTTCAGCCATAAAAAGTTTGCAAAAAGTCTAACTGAAGCCCATTCTAGACACAATCATTCCTGAAAAGGAAATTCCTTTCCAGCAAAGAACTGATATGAACATGATATCATTCAACAGTGAGTACTAAATAAGCATAAAAAACAGAATGCATACAACCACAAAACGACATTACAATGTCACTCCTGGTTTCCATTTCTGTTCTTACCTTTTTCTTCATCATCTTACTTTATATAAAGGAGATAAAAAAGACTAAAATCATGACACGCTGGTGAGGACAAAAAGGAAAGAAAATGAGTAGCATTAAAGATGTATATATGGTAACAGTAACGATGGAGTCAGAAAGCTTGAAATCAAACAAATTAAGCGGAATCAATTGCTATTTAACTGATTTCGGAAACCAAAGGATTACTAACTAACCGACAGATTGGAAAAATTACCAATCCTTGGGAAAGTGATGGAACAAAATTAAAAAAACAATCGCCATTGTCGTAGGAGAGCGAGAAAGGGAGAGGAAACAGAAGAAACTCACATGGGAAGGAGACGAGACGAGTGAGATGAGATAAACGAGGGAATTTGTACGTAGCAGACAACGACTCGACACCGCTTCCGCTCTTGCCGCTTCGCTCTCTCTTTTCTCTACTCTGGTTCGTTCCGGAATAAATCGGATTGCGATTTTTCGTGTTTTCCTTTATTATGTGTCTTGTTACAAAAAATGGGAAATTCGTTCGTGTTTTTCTAATTTCTGATTGAACAGTGACATGATAAGTTGATAAGAGGAGGACTGTAGCATGCAGAAGATGCGCCCATTCTTCTTATAATCCTTACCTTACACTTTGCTAGTTGCTATTTGCTAATAGTAGCCAGTGAAAAAGAAAAAAAACAGAAAATAAGACATTGCCGTCAGCCATGCTCTGGGCGTTACACGTGGGCGAAATTAACGAATCTGACAATTATCCTCTGCAAAGAAAAAACATTGTCAGAGGACAGTTTGACCGGATCATTGAGTATTGTGATCCTTACCGTACTTCAAGTCTTGTTCGGCTCGAATTCAAAATAACCGGCACGAATAATTTGATGGATAGGTGATCACTGAGTGTTAGAACAACTAAACGACTGAAAATTTGAATCTCAGTTTATAACTTTGAAGTGTGTAAAAACACTTATAAAAAATTGATCAATCACACCTCAAGAGCAGAAGCCCAAAAGCCTTTCTTCGTACACAAAACTCATTGTGAGTAGCATTTGCGAGTATATTTTTACCTAGGCAGTAACTACAACGAACTGTCAAGTTAACCATACATGCAGTTACGGTACGAGTATAATAGCTCAAATTCGAACTGTACAATCCCAAGCATTATTGTGTAGTATCTGATTCCATTTTCTGGACTGTAGGTGGTGTGACTTCTGCCAGTTTCAAATCACGGTGCGCAGGGTCTCCGGACCTTTCACATATCTCTCTGTACTCTTGGCAATTGGCGCATAAATGACAGCAAAAATGTGTAATGAAGTCACCACAAGGTGCTGCCTGTGTAAGACATCATTGAATTTGAGATTAGCTCACATTTTATGAACTATTTGACATCAACGACACCACTTTTATCAGTACATGGAGCTGCATAACTATAATTCCAGCATAAATAATAAACGAAGAGCAATAAGAGTGTCTTGAGGTGTCAAAGCTGTGACTTATCTGTAGTTCTAATATCTGCTATAACATGTTCTTGCAATTTTCCTTCCCCCTAAAAATTGTCAACCTGTGGAAAAGCACAGGAACTGAATAAAACTAACACCCTAAATCCTACTTGTTACACTTTTTATCAACTTCTCAACTTAGATAAGTAAACAACCTTGCTAAACCAAATTTGATTAGCACAACTGAGATTCTTCTATAGCATCTTACACCAACAGCTCAAAACAACACGAGAGCAAGATTCAAGGCACTTATCTAGGTGCAAGCTATCTTCAAGCCAGTCATGGAACAAAGCTAGAATATTTTAACTTGACATTATATATTCCAGATGATAATACCTGCAAATTATACTTTTCCCTTAGTGTCCTACGGTAACCACAAGCATAGCATGCAACAAAGCATCCAGGCGACCCCAACAAAAGACCATCAGTCATGAAGCAGCAGGCAGTATTAACAAGATACCACAGAATAAAATGGGCCGTGCATGATCCTACCAAAGTCCCAGAACCCAGAAATTGAGCATTCTTGCCAAACAAATACCACGGACAAAAAAGACCAATGCAACCTGCGCAAATAAAAGAAGAAAAAAACATCACTGAGTGAAAAGATCCATTTTAGGTAAAAGAGATTCATGTTTTCCTACAATCTCTGGACAAAAAGAAAACTAAAATCACCCCATGTGCAGATGAAAATCAAAAAGTTCAATGGCAAGTCTAAATAATCATAATTGTACCCTTTATTTCATACAGTCCACCATTTTTATTTTCAAAATACACCCAGCTTCAATAAAAATTTCATATACCATACTGATTCCCTTTAACATATTATGGACTACCATTGACCACCCTCCTCAAGGTTTCCCATTCAAACTAGCCATGAACAACTCAGAGTTCATCAACAGGCTCTCCATACGCAGGAAATATCCTTACCAAAATAAGCAATTCCTGAGTATTTCAGAGATCAATGATGCATTCTTACAGGGCACTTCTGCCCTTGACAAGCTAGGGTTGAATCCAAGAGGTAACCACTCTAACTAGCAAAGAGTACAGTGAAATAAAGCCCATTGGAAAAGCAACAGCCTAAACTCTAGATAAAAATAAGACTAAAAAGCAGTACGGAGTAGCAAAGTATATAACATCATAGATGCTTAAATTTCTTCAATCTCTATTAGCCAGTGGATTGATACCTTTCTTACAAATTTATTCCACAATCAATCTAGGAACCTGTCTACAAATGCCAGGTTCCATTCTCTATCAAGTTTTCAGCTAAGGAAACTGTCAACTCCCTTATGCCTTTAAAAAGATCAGGAATTAAGTTCCTAATTTAACAATACATAAAAGTCGACAATGAATTTTATGGTTGAGGGGACAAAAAGTAGTTTAGATCATCTAATTAATACAGCATAAACAACAGCCAAGCAGAGCTCTTTCTAACACACTGGATTGCTGATCGTAAAAGTTTCAATCCAACTTAACGTCAGCCCCGGAAAAACTTTGTTCAAACATCTCTTCTTTGAGCTATAATGCACGGAAATGAACCTAAGATAGATTTATTTTTTCATTTAACTCATTAGGCACCTTCTTACTATCTTTCATCTGATAAATCAAGGTCACAAGGCAGAAAGTAGCGTACAGCTCTGCATATCGTCACAGCAAGCACAGATTCCAGATGACCATTGAACAGGTCCATTGACTGCATTGGGAGGAACAGGACGATCATCATTTCGTGGAATGATCTCTGCTTCTGAATCTGACTGTCCCAATGGAATATATGCAGGTGGCACATAACTGCTTGCGCTTTTCATTTTTTTGTGTGGAGAAACTTAATTTTTACCTCCGAGATAACATTTAAATGCTCCATTAGTATCCTGGCAGATGCATCAAGAGACAAACAACAAGCAAAGAAATGATAAGTACACTGTAGTGCTGGTACAAAGCATCAAAAGCCTAAAATTGTTAGCCATAGAATACAATATAATACACTGTAAACAAGAATAAACCGATCCAATCGCCAGCATAGACAAAATAGATGAAACAATTAAGATACATCGTAAATTCAGATTACTTCAAGAAGCCAATACTTGGGCCATGAAAAGAAAACCAAAAATGGGATTGAATTGTGTCACGTGCCACAAGAAGAGGAAGAAGCAGGATGAAACTTGGATATTTGGTTGTTGTTTGTTTGAGTGTTTCTGTGTCAGTACGGTAGCGTTTTGCTACTTAGTTGTTTTGTTTTCTGTTAGGACAATACAGCAGCGTTTTGTAAGCCGCAACGTTAAGGCTAATGAACCATTTTGATATATAAAAGGAAAAGCAGAGAATTGGAGGGCTGGTCCAAGGATTGTGGCCAAAACCTAATTTGTTCAATGAATGTTATAGCTCAATGAGCATTCTACATCACTGTGATTGTGTTTTGGCTGATAAAGCAACACATCACATTTATACACTATAATTCCCTACGCCTCCGCAATTCTGTTGAAATCAACACCACCTTGGCGTTAACAATCATGCAGCAGCGTCATCATGTTGGAATCTCCAACCTTAGCGTCAAAGGCATGTTAACAAAGAAGCGGCAACTTGGCGATATCAGCAAGCAAGCGTTATCATCAAGCGGCAACCTCAGAGTTATCAAGAAGTCACGTCATAAAGTTCAGCGTTATCAAGACATCATGCGGCAGCGATATCATGGTCAAGCGATATCATCATGCGACATCATGGTCAAGCGATATCACTCAAGCGATATCATGGTCAAGCGATATCACTCAAGCGATATCATGGTCAAGCGATATCAACCAAGGGCGTTAGCTGTGCACTATCAAGCAAAATATTTGTCTGTTTCTAGCTTTGCTACGTGTCATTAAATGGTATGCACATATGTAAAAATCTAGAATATTGTACACGTGTAATAAATAGAAGTGTGTAGAAAAAGTAGGTCGGTGGTATGCCTATAAATATGTATCCTCCACATTGCAGAAAGTGGTTGGAACCTTTGTTCCCTCCCACATTGCCAGAGAGAAGAGGTTCTGAAACACCTCTCTCAAATCAAGAAATCATGTTTGTTTGTGTGAATGAGAGGAGAAGAGTGTGCACAGTGATGAAGTGTACACCACTCACTGAGTAAAGTGTGCGAAGTCACCACTCTCATCATCATCATCATCATCTTTTCCAGAGAAAAAGAAGAAATCAGTTGTGTCTGCTTGTGACTAATCATCAACCTTCAAAACCAACAATTGGTAGCGGAAAGCAATCTCAAAACCAACAAATTTGCCTTCAGCCCCTTTTCCATCTGCAATCGCGATTGTTGACTGTAAGTGAGCTCTTCCTCTCTTCCAGTCCTCTTCTAGTCCATTTTCATCAATTATTTGGGGTCACGGTGCAAGTAGGCACGTGACAATTGGTAGCGGGGCATCCTTCCTGCTCCCTGTAACTTTCCTCTCCAAGCTTCTACTCCATTGTTAATCACTGCAGCAGCGGTTGCCTTTCTCTTCTGTCTGGTTCTTCCTTATTGTTCAAGCACGTAGCACTCCATTGACAGACAAACTTTCCGGGCAGATCCTATGGCTGATTTGTTCAACTTAAAGCAGGTTAGTGATGTAGATACCTATATAGATCAGTTTAAAGCAATATATGATAAGAGTGAAATGTGTGATTCCTATGAAAGATTTGTTTTTGGCTGGAATGAAACAAAAATTAGCTCATCAAGTTAGGATGTTCAATCCCCAATCTCTTGAAGCTGTCATGATATTAGGCCGGTATATAGAAGAGGTCGTACCAATAGATCAAACACTCAATCCCGCAGACCTACCATTCAAAGTTCTCGAGTTGAAAACCATAAACGAAAAAAAAGCGACAGGGTTGTGCGAGTATTGTGAAAAGAAGTTCTTCAAGGGCCATAAGTGTAAGTCTAGGCAAATGTTTTTGATTGTCATGGGAGATGAAGAACAAGATGCCACAGATTATAGTTATGGTGAAGAGGAAGCAGTGGACGTAGGATTGGAATCAATTTCAGAAACCTTGGAGAAGGTTTCTGCACCCCAAAAATCACAAACAGCTACGGAAGTCGTGGATGTTGGAAGGGGATCAACTTCAAAAGCTTCAAATCCTCAAAAGCCTATTAAATCAGATGATTCGGAAATCAAAAAATCTTCACCTTTTCAGCACGTCTACATTCTTGAGTTTGAGGATGCTTTAAAAGGAAATCTTGAACTAGCAGCTGTAGAGTTTAGCAATCAGATTATTGTGCAGTTTCAAGTTGAAGGAGAGGAGAAAGTGTTCAGGAATGAAGAACCTACAACTCTTCTGTATGCAATCCACAACACCAAAAAAGGTATAGGTTGATCACATACAGGCAGCCTTCTCTCATATTCCTTGTGGGCAAGGAATTTTCTAAGGGGGGAGTATTGTCACGTGCCACAAGAAGAGGAAGAAGCAGGATGAAACTTGGATATTTGGTTGTTGTTTGTTTGAGTGTTTCTGTGTCAGTACGGTAGCGTTTTGCTACTTAGTTGTTTTGTTTTCTGTTAGGACAATACAACAGCATTTTGTAAGCGGCAACGTTAAGGCTAATGAACCATTTTGATATATAAAAGGAAAAGCAGAGAATTGGAGGGCTGGTCCAAGGATTGTGGCCAAAACCTAATTTGTTCAATGAATGTTATAGCTCAATGAGCATTCTACATCACTGTGATTGTGTTTTGGCTGATAAAGCAACACATCACATTTATACACTATAATTCCCTACGCCTCCGCAATTCGCCTTCAGCCCATTTTCCATCTGCAATCGCGATTGTTGACTGTAAGTGAGCTCTTCCTCTCTTCCAGTCCTCTTCTAGTCCATTTTCATCAATTATTTGGGGTCATGGTGCAAGTAGGCACGTGACAAATTGCATCACCTAATCAAAAAGGGTTTCGGAAATTGATACAACGAAAACTTTCATTCACATAAGGGAAGGGAATAACTAGCAACAAACACAGGGATGCAAATAAGTGTATATGTTTTGGGTGCGGATCAATAAACAACCAATCTATCACCCAGCAATTCTGAGATGAAAACAAGACGAGAAAAACTCCATAAATACAATTCATAGCAGACCCATAACATAAGTATGTCAGAGTGGACGATCAGAGGAACAATAGTAACACCAAAAGGGGAAAAAGTTACCTTTCTGTGTGGGTGGAATGCTAAGGAAGCTATCTGAAAGCAAGGAAATTCCTCAAATGAAACGCTCTCTCGGTCTCTCCTCCTCCTTCCACTGCTTGCTTTGTGCTATGGACTCTGTTGGACACATCACATGCGGTGCCCAAAACTTTGAAATGGTTCGTTGGGCTTTTTTGCTTATTACCCATATATCTGTTTATGGGCCATTAGACTTGCATATGGATGGCCTGTTTAGAGCAAAGATTGCCGAAACTGAAGTTAAATTGGAAAATTAAAAGTTCTTTCAAAAAATGAATTAGCCTAATCTTTATTTTATTTTTTTGGTAATGAAGTGGGAAAACCCGAGACTAATGAAGATAGGAGCATTCTTTGAGAAAGCCAATTGTCTAGATGTTCCGAAAAACAACAAAAAAATATGAACTTGGGAATTAAAAGACTAAACATAATGATAATACATAATCAGACTTCGAGGGCATTATAGACTTTTCTCCCCATCCAAGCCGAGCCAGTACGTTTCTCGGGGCCAACGGTCAGCTTACGGCCTAACGGACACCCGAAGCGTCTGGGCGCGACACGTGTCCCTTTAGCGGACTCGGCTCCTAGGCAACACGTGTCCTACCGACTTAAGAGAGAAAGGCCTATAAATACCCCCCCATCCCCCACTCACGGGAGGGAAGCTGAACACTGCACTACTCACTAAAATCCTTCATTACTCGCACTACCTCCGTGCTAACTTGACTGTCGGAGCCTCTACACCGGAGGCCCCCCTCTGGTGCTTTTTCAGGTACCTCGCCGCAAGCAGATCCACCCTACCCAACGCAATTACTGAAGAACCCACACCCCGTATCCCAGATTATCATATTGGTGCTCTCGTTGAGAGATCTGAGATCGTTAAGTGAGTCTACCTTGAGATCCAAGCTCACCTACCCCAACGCCAAACATCACGCTCTACCAAATGACATCCCCCCGGAACCCCCAACCCTTTGCGCCCTTCGAGGAAACTGGGACGCCCCTCCATGACTTTTACACGAATCCGCCCGGGGTACCACGGTCGGAAGTCCACCGGGCACCTCCAAGGGCCCCAACGGCACCTTTAGGCCGCCGACTGGATTTTTCTACTGTTCAAGGAGCTGGTCAGCTGACAGCGATGGCCGATAGGGTCGAGGCCAACAACTCGCCCCCACCAACGGCTTATCAATGGAATAATCCCTTTACCGGCGCGGGGACCAGCGCCCCCGTTGCGGAGTTACCCAGAGTTAGCACTTTCAACACCATCCTCCTCCACTCCGAGACAACCTTCTACACCATCGGATAGACCAGATCCTGGCTATACTGGCCGCAGGGATTCCCCAACAGGCGAATCCCCCCCGAGACCCCCTATTCCCCCTTTTCCGCAGCCTTTTCCCGCAGGCCCACATACCTTTGCTGACCATCAGCCGACGACTCCTATGCCCCACCCTCCCGGGCTGACGGAAGAATACGTGCCACCAACGGTTCCTCCGTTTGCACCGAGATGTTATCCTGATAGCCTTTTCGGCGAATATGACCCGTACAACCAACGACATGCGCCCTATCAGCCCTCTTGGGAGTCTAACCTAGGAGGGTGCGAAGGGCGGAGGAGCCGGGAGTGATCCCCAGCCCAACGACAGCCCGGTCCGGAGCACCATCAGGACCACCAGGAACGATACCTTGCTGACAGGAAGGAAGAACGTCCCCGATCCGTGTCATCCTGCGGCCGGAAGGAACGGGACGGAAATCCGAAAAGCCCTTTGACCCACCGGGTCCGTAAGCATAAGGTCGACCGACGGACTAAGATACCAGCGGACGTCTACGTTGGCCTCACTAACCCCGTTATCCACCTAACGCGGGTAAAGAACCAAGTGGCCTTCCAGACCTCAAGAGACGAGGCGTTATGCCAAATCTTCGTACTCTCCCTAGCCGGGATAGCCAGCACGTGGTATGAGGCGTTACCACCAGGCTCGATCGACAGTTTCGTAAAATTAGAGAGGAAATTTCTGAGCCGATTCAGCACGGCAATTCCTCTAAAGAAAACTTCCGCGGCACTCTTTGATGTCATCCGGGGATAGGACAAATCCCTTAAGGCATACTTAGAGCGATTCAACGCGGAACTTGGTCAAACGGCCGACGCCACCGTCGACTTTGCGACAGAGGCATTGAGGAGGAACTGCGGGCATAACAAACTGGGAGACATACTCACCACCGACCCCCCACTAACTCTAGACCTTTTGAGAGCCAAGGCAAATAAATACATCAAGATGGAGGAGGAAGATTTTTTGAGAGGACAAGGCAGAGAACTCTCCCCTCCACCAACGGCACAAGAAGCAGCCACCCCAGCCGGGAATACGAGGGAATACCCGACCACGGGATATAAGGCTCGAAGAGCCGAGCCCCGACAGAGGAGACACACGGGGAGGGAGAGAAACCTCCAACCCGGTAGACAGACGTATACAACGCACCACACCAGCTCCTCATTGGGACGAAGCGCGGAAATCCTAGCCGTTATCGAGAGCAAGGGCCTACCCATCCGATACCCTTACACCCGACCCGGCGACGCCATCGGAGGCAACCGAGGCCTCTATTGCCGCTTTTATAAAGCCATCGGCCACGATACCGAAGGATGTCGATCCTTGAAATCGGCCATTGAACGGCTGATAGAAGGGGGCCACTTACCAGAGTACGACCCACGCCCACAGCCAGCCAACGACACGCCCACCCCGGGGCCAGGGCGCAACGAAAGGCAAATCGCCACCGGCCCGAACGCCATCTCGATACCTCGTGCAAAAGGGAGAGAGGTACTGCTAACATCCGAGAATGGGGACAACATGATTAACTTCATCGCAGAAGGGGCCGCGAACCCTCCCGAAACCCCCGTGGGCGATAAACGAAAACGCGAGCTACCAACGGTCGACGATGGCGGTTTTGACTTCTTGGACCGAATGGCGCTATCTTTCTCTGAGGAGGACTGCCGAGGAGTAAGATACCCGCAGAACGACGCTCTCGTGGTCACAATGTTCGTTGAAGATTTCGGGGTAAGAAGAACCCTTGTGGACAACGGAAGCGCGGTTAACCTGCTTTCGCTGGGGGCATACGAGGTCATAAAGAGACCAGAAACGGAACTAACGCCCTGCCATAAACCCATCATCGGGATAGACGGAATCACTATTCCGATAGTAGGGATCACCTCCCTATCGGTGCGCTTCCGGGAAGATACCTCACGAAGGTCAGAACGGCAACTGTTCATGATAATCGACCTCAACCTGCCCTACAACGCCATCCTTGGGCGCCCCTTCCTGAACACTTTCGGGGCCGTTATCTCCCAACGACACCTAAAGATGAAGTTCCCCTCGTGGGACGGCGTTGTTACCATCGGAGGCGACCAGAAAATAGCCGCCGAGTGCTACCTCACCATGATAGGCGGTGCATGCGATGAGTACGTTTGCATAGCCAATGACCCCCTAGAAGACCCCGACGACGAGAGACGAACCCAACCACTGGAGAACATGATATCGGCACCAGTTGAAGGGATGCCCGACGAACACTTCCTTATCAGCGAAAGGCTAAATCCAGCGGAACAACAACTGCTGGCCCGATTGTTGAACAAATGCAAAGGGGAGTTCGCGTGGACATCCACAATCATGCCCGAAATATCCAGGGAAGTGGACGAGCATCAATTAAATGTGAACCCGGAGGCCAAATCGGTGCAACAGAAGCGCAGAGCCTTCTCCCGAGAAAAGGCTGACGCCATAGAGAAGGAAGTAGCCCGACTCCTACGGGCAAACTTTATCAGAGAAGTTCAGTACCCGCCATGGCTGGCCAACCCTGTGGTAGTCCCCAAAGCAAACGGAGAGTGGAGAATGTGCATTGACTTCAGCTCCCTAAATGAGGCTTGCCCGAAAGACTGCTTCCCTCTACCCCAAATCGAGCAGTTAGTAGACCGAACGGCCGGTTACGAATTCCTGAGCTCCCTGGACTCAAATTCAGGGTACCACCAAATACCGATAGCGGTAGAAGATGAGGAGAAAATGACTTTCGTGACACCAGCCGGAACATATTGCTACCGCGCCATGCCCTTCGGCTTGAAAAACGCAGGGGCAACCTTCTAGCGGACGGCCAACAAAATCTTCAAGGACCAACTGGGTCGGAACCTCGAAGTATATGTCGATGACATGCTGGTAAAAAGCAAGAGCTTCGAGAGCCACCTGATCGACCTAGCGGAAACCTTCCAAACCATGCGCACATTCGGCATGAAGCTTAACCCAAACAAATGCATGTTCGCTTTCCAGACGGGAAAATTCCTGGGATACGTCGTTAGCCGAAAGGGAATCCTACCCAACCCCACTAAGCTAAAAGCCATCCACGACATGATATCCCTTCGGAATATCAACGAGGTCCAGCGACTCACGGGTAGAGCGATAGCCTTAAGTCGCTTTATCGCCAAGCAAGGCGAGCGATGCCTCCCTTTCTTCAAACTCATTCGAAAGAAAGCTCTGTTCGGATGGACGGAGGATTGCGAAAATGCCTTCTCAGATCTGAAGGAATACCTCACATCCAACCTGCTGCTCAAACGGCCAGAGCAGGGGGATGTCCTTTTCCTATACCTCGGGGCAGCCGACGAGGCAATCAGCGCCGTTCTGGTACGGGATGAAGCAGGCATCCACAAGCCTATATACTTCATCAGCAAAATTTTAAAAGACGCTGAGCTACGATACAGCCGAGTGGAGAAGATAGCCCTCGCCCTAATACAAGCGACCCGAAAGATGACGCGCTACTTCCAGGCGCATTCGGTCATCGTCCTAACAGACCAACCGCTACGAAAAATCTTTAAGAAGCCGGAAACTTCAGGCCGAATGGTCATCTGGGGCGTCAAGCTAGAGCAGCACGGCCTCCAATACCAATCGAGGCCATCGATCAAGGCGCAACCATTAGCCGATTTCATCGCCGAATGCACATTCTCAGGAGAGTCGTCCCTTGAACCGAAAATGACTGACTCCGAAGACACGGACCCACCCTACTCCGAAGAGGGAGACAAATGGGCCATCTTCGTCGACGGGGCCAAAAACCTCCTCATCGTCCTTCGTCTCTGCAAAAATAATCACGGCCATCCCATCGCAATAAACGACACCATCGGATAAACAAGATAAGGAAATCATAAAGGAAAAACTTACCAATACCACACAGCTCTATCGGCCTCCAAATGACATATAGCCGCGTATTGAACGGTTGCTTCACAGCACCTAAAAGCTTCTCAACAGCAGCCACGGCTAAGGCTTGACCCATCGGGCATCAGTAAGGTGCCGATTGAAACCAGACCTCCAAGCGTAGTCAGGCATCTCAAGAACAAAGAAGCAATTCGCCCAGTTCTTGATCGAGGAGTCGAACTTCTAGAAATGCATGGTAAGAGACTTAACCGAAGGATCGGACTTCCGAGGGAAAATGGAAACCCAACCCTTTCGGATGCCCAATTGAAAGAAATGCCTCAAAAGCCCAAGGGTCGGCTGCGAGATACCGTTGGTGACACACACTCGGATAAATGCATAGATACCGGCCCAAGAGTTCGGAGGGATCTGCGCCGGGTTCAAATCAAACTCAGTCAACATTTCGCGAACCAGCGAATGAACAGGAAGACGGAACCCATACTTGAAAATCTTCGTATAAAGCACCCGGTCGTTCCCAACGAAATTAGTGTTCAACCTAACCTCCGGCCCGGGAACCCTGGCCGTGTATTTGTCCCCCATAATCCCATCACATTTTATCAACTCAGCATCCAACTCGACCCGATCGGCTATCACCTATTCGGTAACGGCAATCTTGGCCTCAACAGCGGACATAGGTCTGTCCACGTTGGCAAAAAAAGAAACGGGCGCCGCCATGAAATAAAAATGAGAAAGAAGGGGACGAGAAATTCAGAACGAGCAAGGAAGAAGAAGAAGAGAGCCTCTGTTTTCTTTTCTTTTCTTTGAAATTTGCATGCTTCGTAATTCCCTGGAAAGAGAGGAGAGCGGCGCACTATATAGGGCACCGCGCAAATGATAAAAAGGTGACACGTGGAAGAGGAAACCCTTGGAAACACCTTTTCCCACGAAAGGATAGGCCGCCTTGACCAGCCCAAACGTCCCTTCTCAAATTTCAAACTTGACCCGACCGCGAAGAAATGATCGGACGCCACGCAAGCACGCACGCGCATCCAGCCATCATTACCCCTGCCCCGCATTTATGAGACACGACGTTACCAACAGTCGGCCCGAAAGAGCCAACGGTCCGAAAACTTCACAACCCACTTTCCTTAAGGGCGAACGGTCGAGCAGGCCATCGACCCCACTCACAATCGGGAGACAGCTCCCCAACATAACGTAATACTCCAACCGCCCCCGACGGCCGACAGCCCTAGCGGCCCTCTCACCCCCCATGGGTCACGATAGCTGATACAACAAGCGAACGCGCCTAAGGAACCAACGGGCAGATATCGGACTAAGCCCTTGGTAAATACTCGGGCTCGTCGTCGTTCATGCATGATAATACATAATCAGACTTCGAGGGCATTATAGACTTTTCTCCCCATCCAAGTCGGGCCAGTACGTTTCTAGGGGCCAACGGTCAGCTTACGGCCTAACGGACACCCGATGAGTCTGGGCGCGACACGTGTCCCGTTAGTGGACTCGACTCCTAGGCGACACGTGTCCCACCGACTTAAGAGAGAGGCTTATAAATACCCCCCCATCCCCCACTCACGGGAGGGAAGCTGAACACTGCACTACTTACTAAAATCCTTCATTACTCGCACTACCTCCGTGCTAACTTGACCGTCGGAGCCTCTACACCGGAGGCCCCCTCCGATGCTTTTTCAGGTACCTCGCCGTAAGCAGATCCACCCTACCCAACGCAATTACCGAAGAACCCACACCCCGTATCCCAAATTATCATATAATAATATATGAAATCAGCAGTAAAGTTTGACTTATAATAAATATAAATCAGAAAAGTACTTTTTACAAATGCTAGAGATCGAAAACAAGTAGACAACCAAAATATTGAAGGAAAAAATGAGTTGATGTTTTTTCCTTTTCTTCATATACAGTAAAATGGCCATTTTAATTTAGTCCATATATTTATTTTCAGATGAGGTCCCTATATTCTCAAAATTGGTTGAATTTGGACTTGATAGCCCAACTCTCGTCAACATTTTAGATTAAAAGATAAAAATTAGAAGAAATATATAAAAAATAATTAATACATAAAAAAATCCATAAAAATTTACAAATTAGAAAAATAAATAAATTAAAATGATAGAACTGTTCTAGGTATTTTAACGGTAAGAAAATCTTTAAAAATAAAGACAATATTAAAAAAATACAAAAAAATAAGAAACTAATTAAGAATTTAATAATAAGAAAAATTAAAAATAAAAATGGAACAAAATAGGGATAAAAAAAACATAAAGTTGGGACATTCTTTTGGAAGGAGTTGTCTTTAAGCTACGATTAGTGGTGTCTTACGAGATGATAATGGTAATTGGTTATGAAGTTTTTCTGCCAAAAATTAAGCTTGTACTGCTTTCAAAGCTGAACTTTGAGGGTTTATTTATATCTGCAAGAAGCTTGGTCAAGTGGACTTCATAAAATAAAAAAAAATTTAAAAAAAATCTACAAACTCATGTATCTCCACCACCATCAATATTACATAGGCCACAGCATCAGCACAAACCTAAGACATTAACCCAAGACAGACCACGTAAAGTTGCTGCTTGGAATGGTTCTTCAGTGTAATAATAATAATTCACTTCAAAAGTGGCAGTGGCAGCAGCTGCAGCATCAGTCATTAGCATCAATTGCTTACCAGCAACTTGCGGTATCTACCATTAACGAAAACCACACTTCGAAAGGTGGCGGCACTACCAAGTCAAGGAGTTCTTTGAGTGCTGTAGTTTTGCATTGTAAGAATTCTCCATCTCCTCCTGCAACATGTTTCAGGCTTCTTAAGATACTGCTCCTGCTGTCATATAAGTCCCCACTTTTTTCCCTCTTTGGAAGATATACAGCTATTGCTAGAAAGAAACGAATCGGATACAGGAAGATGGTGGAACTACATCCTTAACTTATCCAAGTTCAAATCGAGACTCATGCATAATCGGATAGATAAAAGGTTGAAAATTAGTGTATTGAATGAAAGTAATACATAGTACATACAAGACAAGAAGTGCATAGTTTGGACATTGGACTGTTGAACAAGGGGACCAAGCAAAGGAAAAGTTTAAGTAGAAAATAAGAGCTCCACCACACAAAAGGCATAGAAAGGTCACCCAAAAAGTAATCATATTTTTGCTCTAATTTTTCCAGAAGGAAGAAAAGAAAGGAATAATAGTAATCATGCCTAGTTCATTGAATTTTACAAGTTAAAGACTTGCTGCTTAGGACGATTAGACACATCAAGTAGGATCAGGAATACCTTGCAAGATTTTAGCAGAGGTTCCAAGAATGATGATCTGAAGAACTGAACTGATTTTCCAAGCGACGTCCTATCCCATTCTGCAAATCAAAATAATATGCATGCTTACCCATCAAGCAGTACTAAGAAGTGTCCAAAATTAGAATGGCAGAGGATAAACGTACTATTGTCATCATCAACTCCTAGTTCTGCCATGTTAAGTTCTTCAACAAGCTGCAAATTTCAGTTGTAGAAGAAATCATGAGAAACAGAAAAAAGAATATAGAAATTAGCACATATTGTCTCACACAGTACCAAATGTCTCCATTCCCTCGTGCTCATGCATATTAATTAGGTTTAACCTAAATCTATACCTTTGAAATTTTCTTAACTTGGTCATCTGTGCAATTATCAACTCATGGGACTCTAGCACATCAACAAGGGAAGGTGACAAGCATTTCAAAGTGTTGTAGAAAGGGCAAATTGTTCTGTCCAGAAAATTTATGAAGCAGTGTCCAGATTATCCAAATCAAAAGTCACAGATTCAGGTTAATCGCATGTCAAAATTACTAGGATCATTTGTATCGTTAACCCATTTCACTTACCTAAAGTCCCAGAGTTATTGTTCTTTTATATGATCAAATTTGTATACAATAAAATGAATTGACCACATCGAAAGCGGTTACTAGGTAAACCTCAAGTACATCGAATACAACATCACCTGTGAAATTGTTGGCACTGCAGTTGGATCAAATTCATCACAATGTTCAGGATCAATTGGTACACACACACGTCCTGAAGCAAAAGATTAATTAGTGTAGTAAAACATAAATTGTTTCATACTCAGCACTGGAACCAATAGAACTGCCCCACACGCACCTGTTTTAGGATGCACACAGAATGGTGCTTTCAGCAAATGGTTCATTTTTCTTGAGACCTAGCATATAATTATCCAACAAAAATAGTTACGATGGACTATTGATATGTTGTAGATACAGACTTGATACAAAATTGTCTAAAGTAAAAGACAGTCTCAAAAAGTCTGAACTTGCTAAAAGTGATAGGAGAGGTTAACAGGAGGGACATAGGTATTTGCACAAACCTCCATATCAAGCCTTGGATAGGTGAAAGTAAACACAATCTCTTCAACACACCTCCGTACCCCTTGAGACTGAAACAAGAGGAAAATAAATCTAAAATCAAAAGCCTTTTACAAGAACAAAAGCCACTTGCTCTTCAGCTAGAAAAAGAGATATAGCATAAAGCCAACATGAAATCCAAATGCATGAATTAGAGATGTGTCAAAAAAATACAATGAAAATAAAAAAGGAATTTAAAGGAAGAGTAAGGGCAAAGGGTTCAGCATTTACAATATCTACATCTAAATGTTCAGGAATTGTTAAAGACCTAAAAAGCCAATATGCTGAGAACAAGAGATGCCCAAGTTGGTCAGTTTCTTTTATCTAAGCCAACTGAGTGTACCACATTAAAAAAAAAAGTTGATCCAGTAATGCTCATAAAAAGTAACTGCAGTATACAGTTTTCTTCCCCAGTAATTCCAACCCCTAAAAATTCATGCCATAACCTAAGCATTATGCATTAGAGAACACTTCTGGATGAAATGTTAGAAGTCTTAGACTGCTACGACAAGGATGCAAGCACTAAAACTGAGAGAAACCATTCAGCCAAAGGATCTAAACTGTAGGACAGTCTTCCTTAGACCCCTCCTAACTGAGTAGTGACCTAAAATACCATCAACGGCAAAAATAGGTCACTACAAAGAGCACTGGGTCACTGGCCATTGTTACAATGCTTGGTGATTGAGTCACTAATTGACAATCCTTTCCTCTTCTGTAATGGCACAACTTACAACCATATTATGAGAACTTCCCGCAAATAACCGACAAGAAATTAAGAAATGTTTATCAAATGATTTACTCAGTTCAGTGCATGGATAATCGATCCAGTACAAGATAACTTGTACGTCAAAACAAGATAACTTTTGATAAAAAAGAGAACTGGGCACAATAATCACCTTTTCGAGTGATTTGAAAGTAATTATAAGCATATTGAAATTGCTTTCACAGGATCCAATTGCCAAGTAACTAAAATAATTTTCAGATGATGTGGCTTTATGGCCAAATCAACAAAATTCAATCCTACCAAACAGTTTAAAAATGACATGTATATGATCATAAAAGTGAATTCACCATTAGCAGCGAATCCTTCAATTGAATCCATTTCAAATGAACACACGGTAAAGCCAATCATGTATACAAGTGTATGCCTGCATACATGCGTGTTCTCTTATATTGCTTGAATCAAACACACACCAAAATCATCAAACAAGGGACTTGACTTAGCATATCTCATGACAGGAAATAGGCTCCCTGAGCTGTACCTTCTGCTTAACACTTTGAAGTTTATGTTTTAGCTGGTCCCATCGAGTAATATTAATGTCTTTTGATGCAGTGGATGGCTTTGTATTCTGAAACATTTCCCGTAGTTCAGAAGTAACAGCTGTGAGCATAACAAGCCATACATAAATGAACTTTCAAGGACGCACAGGTAAACCATAAATCAACAAGGAACCACAAAAAATGTATACATTTTTCGGGTATCATCTCCAATATCTTTTCATATCTCTCCTCAGTTGAAAATATACTCTGACTGGAAAGCAATTTCCTCTCAAAAAAATCCCTGAGAACCTCAGTGTATGATCTCCTGAAGAGTAGTTTATTTTAGTAGAAGAAATTACTAATCTACATTTAGAAAATAAAAAAATTAACAATTTAGACTAGAACTTACGCTAGAAAAGGATGAAGAACAAGACCTGGCAATGTAACTTTTCTATTGCTGTTTTCATTGCCCTGAAAAATAGTACCGAATCAAGAAATCTGTTAAATATCCTATAAAAGATCTTGCGACGCGATTTCACCCTAGAGTATGGGTATATCACCTTGTATACTCGGAAGTAATCAGCGATTGATGCCCTCTCTTCGTTGGTTAACCTGCATGAGTTATCCCGGTGCTTTTAAAACATTTTGCATCATGAACCTTTTAAAAAAAGAAAATGCACAATAGTTTAAGTGCATTGCCTTCTTGCTTTGCCATCACAAACCCAGCAATGGATGCCGCGCCGACCACTATAAACCCAGAGAAGGTGACTAAAGCCAAAGTCATCTGCTTACGATAAAAATATTAAATTCCAGACAGAATTCAATTTTGCGAACTCTTGACCAGAATAAGAGGAAATAAGGCATCACTTGACAAAATAAAACTATAAACACAGCTGAAGGTTGAGAGGAAGGAAGAAAAGGATTAGGCCCATTGTATACTTCTGTCAGTAGTATTACAAAGGAAAAAACACCAGGAGTACACCACATACAGTATTCTCGTAAATTTCACCATTTATGCAATCTTTTTAGTTTTGGTAAACATCAGGTTGGATTTTGCAGGAAGTATGAGGACACAATGTAACATATTCCTACCTCTGAGTGCAGTATCAATCACTTTAATAGCAATTGTCATTAGGGGCCAGCATTCCAAGCAAGTATCAGCTCCTGAACAGCAAAATCTAACATCATCATAATCTGACATATCCTGGAGAAAAAACTTAAACATGTCAACTAACCAAAAATTCAGGTTTTTAATTAGGTATCATAATGGGCTACTGTAGAATGCCAATCTCTTACAATATCAAAAACAAGCTCTCTCTCCACGGGAGTGAAAACATTATCACCACTTTGGGTGTAGGCGTGCCTCTTGGAGGGCTGCAACACACAAATAATCAGGGAATAAAAAAAACATGGAAAAGAAAACAAAGAACAAGTGCAACAACCAAAATAAACCAAAGATCATAAGCAATTTATATCTCTCATGTGCATAAAAAGTGAGAATACTGAATAGAGTCCCCCTAAAAGACAGAAGATATAGCATACAATTTAACTTGGCTATATTGGATCGAGAAATAAAACCTATCACCTTTGTCTAGGCTACACTAGCTGTGAGTTGACTCTGGTTAAGAACAGTGTGAGTGTGCGTGAGTGTGAAACAACATAATGAAGTGTCAGGTTACCACACTGATGAGCAATGAAAAATCTTACATCCACACTGTAGATAGGGCCAATGTCTATTTTAAATGGGCACTTTTCTCTGACTGAATTTTCAAGCTCCGAGACAGTATTGAAAGACTGGAAACGCAGATAAATGTCCTTATCTAGTGTGAAAGAAAACTCCCTTCGGCCGAAGTAGGACTTGTCACAGGCTGGATGCTTCCCATCTAACAGATAAACAATGAAAAGGGCACAGTTCAGCCTACGGAAAGAATGCATCTTGCATCATTTTGAGAAAGAGCAAAGAAGAGGGTTTTGGCGCGCATAGGAGAATAAGTAGATTACCATTTCCATAGGACAGCCACTTGAAAAAATCAGCATAGGGGAACAGTTTTGCTGCCAATCAAAGATGAGGAGAGGACTATGTCAAGATGCATAAGTGAAGAAGTAAGGGAAGATGATGATGATGACGGGGAAGATTGAGTTACCATAGTAAAGCCTCAGATAATTGACATTAAACTCATCATCAATCAACATATCAGTGGTTGTCATGGCTCTGAAACCGAATTTCCTGAAAGTGAAGATGGATTGCTACTTGAAGCTGCAGCGTAGCTTTTTGTGTACCAGAGCCAAAAATGACAAAGGAGAAACAGGGTCTGTCACTCGATCGTTTTTTCAATTCGAAACGAAATTGGGTGTTTGAAAATTAAAATAATCAAAAACCTCTGATCTTGATTTTTAGGGTTTGCCACTTTGTACTGATAGAGAGCGTTGGAAAGGCGGTTGAAACAGGCAACCGATTAAACCGGTAGTGGCGAAAATTGAAGGGAACAGAGAGAAAATTAGGTTGGCGGGATAGGTATACGAAATATGGCGCCAAAAACCGTATGACAAGGCCCACAAAGACCAAAACAAAACACCTGCGGGTTGCTAACTACAAGTCGTCGCTCTTTGGATATAACTCGAGAGTTTAAGTAAATTCGAAATGGGAAAGTGAAATCGAAAACGTAAAATTGTAAGAGTTTACATTTTATGATAATTTAATATTATTATATATATATGTCAATTTCAAAATAATTTTATCAATAATTATTAAAAATTTACAAAATTTTTTTTAGACCAAAACGACGTTGTTTTGGATAGAAAAGAGAATCGTTTTGGTAATTTTTTTTTTAAATAGCCAAATTTTTTGAACTCGGTAAACTCATCCGAGTTTACACCTGATTTTGAGTTTATGTCCGAGTTGGCTCGTTTGAGGGATGGAATCATAAAAACGTACGAATTTATGAACTAAAAGCTAAGCTTAACTGTTAATCAAATAAAGAAAATTGGAAAAAGGGTAAAATACACCCCTACATTTGTATCATAGGTTAAAATAAGCCACTACATTTGTAATTGAGTCAAATAAGCCACTGCATTTGTATCACATGTCAGGATAAGCCACTACATTTGTAATTGAGTCAAATAAGCCACTGCATTTGTCAATTTGATCTACATTAGCCACTCATCCCTAAAAATAGTTATACCTTGTTTGGATATATCATAAGAATATGCTTACATGGTATTCTTTTTTAAATGACATGACATAAAAACCATGACCAACACTCATTTTTACAATTGAAAAATAAAAAGTTGGATCTCAAAAATAAATAAAATTGAGTGCACAAAAATAGTGGTTTATTATTTTGATCTTACTCGATGTTTTATTGCTAAAAAAATGAATATTATTTTGATCTCGCTCGATTTTTTATTTTTGAATATTTTGATTCAACGTTTTATTTTTCTATTGCAAAAATGAATGTTGAGCATGATTTTTATGCCATGTCATTTAAAAAAATAATACTATGTAATCATAGTCTTATGATGTATCCAAACAAGGTATAAGGAATGAGTGGTTAATATAGATCAAATGGATAAATGCAGTGGCTTATTTGGCTCAATTACAAATGTAGTGGCTTATCTTGATATATGATACAAATATAGTGGCTTATCCTGATATGTGATACAAATGCAGTGGCTTATTTGACTCAATTACAAATGTAGTGATTTATCTTGACCTATGATACAAATGCAGGGGTGTATCTTACCCTTTTTCCAAGAAAATTGGACGGAAGGGGATCTTTTTTTTGAAACAAATAAATCGGTGGGATGTTTAATAGTCCATGAAAGGTTTTTGCTTTTCTCAAATAGTTCAAGGAGATCTTGTACTATTTCTCCAACAAATTATGTCATATAATATAAGTAAGATTAATGTGGTAAACCCCTGAGTAAAAGTGTAAGAATAACAATTTAAAGTGTGAAAATATTACCACCTTAATAATATTTAATATTAGTACTCCCTCCGTTTTTTAACGGTTGTCCATTTTGGTAAAAAAAAAAAAATCTAATTAGTTGCTTCATTTATATCTCCTACGAAGTTAGTTGTAGTTTTTATCTTTCTTATAAATTACAAAGTCCAACCTAATCAATTTAAAATATATTAATTTTGGATTGGTAAATTTAAAGTAAAGTAATTAATATGGTGGAGTGAATTTGTAACTGAAATTAATAGCAAAAAATATTTACTGAGAAATAACAAAAGGATATCTAATATGTTTTTTAAGAAAGGACATCTAATTTTAGATGTGAAAGAAAGCTATAGAACATTCATTGAGGCATATATTCCATTTGTAATAACATCCAGCAATTTGCTCCTACAAAATGCTTTTCCCAAATATTATTATTCTTTTCTGAAACCCCTGCTGGCCAAGTTGAGAGGTCCCAATGAATTGCATAAAATGCATAATCATTATTAACCGAGACGCAACTCCGATAATGCTTAGTTTTATTGTGCTCCATAAAAAACTATAAATTCAATATATAATTATCTAAAAATTGCGACAATGTGTCACTAATATTATTAAAATTAACCATTTTTACATTTATGCCATTAGTTAATACCCGATAATAAGAAACGCAGTAATATTTTTTTTTATAGGCAGAGGTGAGATTCAAATTTGGATCTAACTTTCTTTTGATACTTTTATCACCAATAAAACAACTAATGAGCTACATAAATGCATTAACTTTTGACAAAAAAATATAAATTTTCTAAAAATGGAAAATATTTCATTTGCGGCATATAATTCTTAAAAACAGGAATATAGAATAGTATTTTTTTGTTTTTGGGTAAAATCATTCCAAAACACAGCTGTTTTCTCTTAGGACCATCAGGAAAGACAAAGCTTTAGGAATCCTAGAGGTGGGAGGAGATGCATTTTCATCCTCTGCTTGGGATTGGATATCTGTGTCAACTGCTGCATAAATCACAAGAGAATTTCCTTTAATTCTCGCAATTTTCAAATCTTCTGATGACTTATCATACATCAAGGGCAAAAAATGTATATGTCATGAGGGGAATAGATTCCGAATGACAACAATTTCAAATTGACATTTTCGCATTCTATTTATTTATTTTATTTTTAAAATTTTTTTTTCACATTTATCCATCACAAATAATTTAGCAGTATAATATATATATATATATATATATATATATATATATATATATATATATATATATATATATATATATATATATACTCCTTTTGTCTTAGAACATATATAATATAATATCATTTCCTCACCGCGCGCATGAGTTCCGTTGGTTGGTTCAAACTCATAACTTCAAAACATAAAGTATTGCCGCGAAAATAATATGATTGTTCTTAAATTATTAAGAAAGGTTATTATGAAAACGTATAGCTATAGCATAATTGCTTATATGCTAATTTGAAATTGTCTGTTAAAGTTCCGTTTCAGTTTTTTCTGAACTCGTACCCCCCTAATATATTCCTCAGTTTATCGGGGAAAATAATTTATTATCATTATTATTGTTATAAAGAGGAAGAAAGTTCAAACGACACACACAAGTTGTTTGATTGAGGTAGAGCTAAGAATGGCATTTTGCCTAATGTCTAATGTCATGAGTCATCATGAGCAAGTGGGTTTTCTCTGAAAACTGAAGTAAGGGTATTATTTCTATTTGAACTAACAATTAATATCATTGGGGGAGAAACTATATAGAACAGAAAAAGTCCCATTATAATTTCTCCTCTATTCACCTTCTTCTCTTTCTCTCTTAATTACAACATTGCCATTATTAATTAATTATGCTTGGATTTATTTCTGGGAGGTCAAAATTATCAAATGCCTTGTCCGTAAGTGCAACCCATTTATATATATAATTATTTTGATGTGTTTAATCTCTGGTTTTGATCTTCTAATTATGTTTGAACTGTGCTGGATACATACACTATGCATATATATGATATGTGATATACACAGATTGTGGAGCTCTTGGTACATATGGACTGCCAAGGATGCGAAAAGCGGATAAGAAGAGCAATCTCCAAACTGGAAGGCAAGTCCTTAATTCTTTCAATTATTTGCTTTTCTCAAGGAAAGTGTTTATACTCATAAGTTGCTTCGGTTGAAGTTTATATTAATGAGTAATTGGTGTGAATTGTTTGACGTATTTAGATTGAACGAACAAGACATGGTTGGTTTGTGATTTTTTTGAGGTTGTAACTGGAAATATATAAGGTAGAATTGTATATTGATTATTAATTAGTTGAAATTGTAACTAAATCTTTTAGAGGAAATGATCTCTCACCATTCTTTTTAATTACCTTGAAATAAATCTCTTATTAACACATATTTTATTAATGAAACTAGTGATGTTATTTTCATACATTTTTCTTGAAAATTAACTAAATTTTTTATTCTTTTATTTTTGGTAGATATAGATAGGGACACTAGAAACTAAGCAAATAGGCATCCCCGATTACATCATGAAAAACCCAAAAACTCATTTTACTCTAAGTTATGGATTAGGATTCCTACAGAGAAGCTATAGATATGAATGATGGGACAAAAAATCGACAGCAAAATTAGCTTCACAATGCACATAAGTGATAGTTTATTTTTTTATTTTATAAAAAATACAACTTTTAGTACTTAATTAAGTAGCCGATTTATTAAATTAATAAAAAGAATGGGCGATGTGAGAATAACACAATTCGTAATTAATTAGTTGACTAATATTATATGATCAAAAGGAAGAGTAATTGATTGGTTCAATGGGTAATGGCAGGAGTTAATAGCTTGGAGATAGACATGGATAAGCAGAAAGTGACTGTAAAAGGATATGTTGATGAAAGGAAAGTGCTGAAAATTGTGAGGAGAACAGGAAGGAAAGCAGAGTTCTGGCCATTTCCATACGATTCAGAGTACTACCCATATGCATCACAATACTTGGAAGAAACAAATTACGCATCTTCCTATAATTACTACAAGCATGGTTATAATGAGAGTGTGCATGGATACTTCCCTGACCAAGCCTACTCTACTGTCGATGATGAAACTGTCCATCTCTTTAGTGAAGACAATGTCCATGCTTATTGCACCATCATGTGATCATCAAATTCATCCATCCATACATATGCATTAATGCACCACATATAATTGAATAAATGCAACAAACTATATTATAGTTAATATATAATATAGATTTATAGATTTAGCATACATTTAATATATGTAACTTAGTGATAATGTTACACTAAAAAAACAAAAAAAACGAGAAATACCCGTCGATAAGACGCGAACCGAAACGTAATTAGTGATTCTTTGCAAGAGGAAGGATCAAACCAAAACCGGACACAAAAGTTGAAAAAACTGACCGAACCGAACATATGCTCCATCCTATTACATGACCTTTTCATAAAAAAATGTTTGTTTTTCTGCCAATGGCGCCCAACCTTCTCCCATGTCACCCACCACTCAAGAGTCTCAATTGCAGCGACTAAATTCCCGCTGAAATCCCTAATTTCCTATGCACCACCATCGTCACCGCCACTACGGCCACCCACACTGATATGATTCTTGCTAGGCTTGAACCGTTTCTTCTTGTGCGATCGTTGTTCAAGACTGGATTTCGTGCGAAAATACTTGGATAACTCAATACGAGCGTTGACCCTGCTAAACGTGATTGTCTAGCCAACCCAGCTACGCGTGTGAGGTTCTTGATCGAACTCCTAACCCTTACTGATACGATCCTTACTAGACTTGAATCGTTTCTCCTTGTGCGATCGTTGTTAAAGACTGGATTTCGTGCGAAAATACTTGGATAACTCAATACGAGCGCTGAACCTACTAAACGTGATTGTCTAGCCAACCCAGCTACGCGTGTGAGGTTCTTGATCGAACTCCTAACCCTCTAACCCGCAATTAGGCTAGCAACCTAGGTAGTTGAACAATGGGTGAACTTTCAATTTACTTGAGTTGTTCTTCGAGCGTTCGGACTCAAAGGATTCAAGGTTCAAGGTTGAACAATTTTTAGAGTAATTAACTCGGGGTTTTTGGCAAAAAAAAAGGTCTAACTCTTTATTAGCCAAGCGGCGACCTTTAAATAGGCGCATGCAAGTATAAATCCTACTAGTATTTGAACTACTATCTAAACTTAAATTCTACTTGTACAAAGACTGAAATAATTAATTAAATTAATTATAATACTAATACTAAGTAGTTTAGAAGACTAAAACAATCCTACACACGGTAGAATTGCGCAAGCGCATTCTTCTTCAAGTTGGAGTCCTTGGCGCGCTAGGACTTGCGCATGCGTTGACCGACTCGGCCATTCTCCCAAACGCGTCGTGCGTTTGACCTGAAACTCCTCCAACCTCTCCTAGACACTCCAAGCTATCTTGTAATTCGGCTGGGGTTCGACAAATATTTCCCAAGTCTGACTTGGCTCTGGCGTCATCTCCGTAGGCCCTAGTGTGTGCGCTAGGCGCGGCCAGCAACGTCACTAGCCTTGGCGTGTGCGCGCGCAGTGTAGACTCGTCCACCAAAGCCTCATGCTAAAGTTCGTCGTGCAAGAACAAAGATATCTAGTTGGACAAACGCTTGCTGTGTTGTCGCGTCATAGGGCCAAGGGGTGGCAAGGGCATGCGTGAGGTGCGGCGTGCGTTGTGCGATACACACTAGGGTTCACATCAGCCCCTCCCTCTTCACGAGGATTCGCCCTCGAATCTGATCCTTCCTCATCATCATCCTCCCAATCACACAGTCAAATCAGAGATGTTGAAGGTAGTACTTACGGATCCATATTCGCTAGGTAGGTCGAGAACATAGGCGTTGTTGCTGATTTTCTCCACGATAAAAAACAGACCATCTCCCATCGCGGAAATCTTGTTACGCCTCAAGGCTGGAAATCTTTCTCGCCTCAAATGCAACCAAACCCAGTCGCCTACCTTGAAGGATGCAGTCGTCCTCCCTTGATTCTTTTTGCAGACCAAGCACTCATTCATCTTCTCAATATTTTTCTTGGTATGCTCATGAATCTTCTTCACTGCTGCTGCTGCCTTTACTTCGCCATCTAAACTCATGACATCTTGTAATGGTAAAGGCACTAGGTCAAACGACATCAAAGGGTTGAAGCCGTATACTATCTCAAAAGGTGAGAAACCGGTGCTAGAATGCGTAGCTTGGTTGTAGGCAAGCTCCATAAATGGTAGTTGATCGTCCCACTTGGACACATGCTTGCCTACTAACGCTCGCAATAAGGAGCCAATTGTACAGTTTACCACCTCGGTCTGTCCGTCTGTCTGAGGGTGGCAAGAAGTCGAAAAGAGAAGCTTAGTACCTAATCTCCTCCATAAGACTCGCCAAAAGTGGCTAAGAAATTTGCCATCTCAGTCGCTAACAATGCTTGTGGGCATCCCATGTATACACACAATTTTTCTTGAAAAATAAGTTGGCGATGTAGCTTGCGTAGTTGCTAGTTGCACACGGAATGAAGTGTGCCATCTTTGAAAATCTGTCCACAACGACGAAAATACAATCTTTCCCTTTCCATGACTTCGGCAACCCAACCATAAAATCCATTGAGATATCCGTCCATGGGTGTGAAGGAACGGGCAGAGGCATATACTCACCGTGACTCGCAATCTTCGATTTAGCCTTGCGGCATGTGACACACTTAGACACAATGCGTATCACGTCTCTCTTCATGTGTGGCCAGAAAAAATGCCCCTTTAATATCTCAAGGGTCTTCGTAACTCCAAAGTGTCCCATAAGTCCACCACCGTGCGACTCTAAGACCAACAATTCTCGCATATAACAATGCGGAATGCACAACCTCTTGTGCTTGAATAAATACCCATCATGCCAAAAATATTTAGAACCATGTGTTGTCATGCATGTTGAGTATATCTCTCCAAAATCAGGGTCAAGGGGGTAGAGAGAAATTATGTGCGCAAACCCTAAAAGTTTCAAACTGAGAGAAGAGATGAGTGCATACCGTCTAGACAAGGCATCGACTACGATATTCTCCTTTCCTTGCTTATATTGAATGTGGTAAGGGAATGCTTCTATAAACTCCATCCATGTGGCGTGCCTCTTATTCAATTTCCCTTGCCCCTTCAAGTATTTTAAGTTAAGGTGATCGGTGTGCACTAGGAACTCTCGTGGCATAAGATAATGTTGCCAAACCTCTAAGGTGCGCACGAACACATAGAGCTCCTTATCATAGGTAGGGTACCTCAGCTGTGCGTCTTTTATTTTTTCACTAAAGAACGCAATCGGTCTCTTTTCTTGCATCAAAACCACTCCAATGCCGATGCCACTTGCATCGCATTCCACTTCGAAAGCCTTCTCAAAATTAGGCAATGCTAAAACCTGTGCGGTACACAACCTCTCCTTGAGCGTTTGAAACGCTTGTTCTTGTGGTTGTTCCCATGTGAAGGGAACTCCTTTCTTGGTCAATTCGTTCAAAGGTGTCGCTATAGTGCTGAAGTCCTTGACAAAGCGTCTATAAAAGCCCGCTAGGCCATGGAAAGAGGGCATATCACTCACATTCTTCGGTGTAGGCCACTCCTTAATAGCATTGATTTTCTCTTCATCAACTTTGACACCTTCCACACTCACAAGAAAACTGACTTGCTTAAGCGCGAACAGACACTTACTCGCCTTAGCATATAGTTGCTGCTCACGTAGGGTTAGGAATACTTGGCGTAGATGCGTAACATGGTCTTCAAGAGACTTGCTATAGATTAGGATGTCGTCGAAGTACACCACCACAAACTTGCCAATGAATTGCCGTAGCACATGGTTCATTAGCCTCATGAATGTGCTTGGTGCGTTTGTCAAGCCGAAAGGCATGACCATCCACTCGTAAAGATCATGCTTAGTCTTAAACGCCGTCTTCCATTCATCTCCTTCCTTCATCCGAATTTGATGGTAGCCGCTCATAAGATCTATCTTTGAGATGATTTGGCTGCCACTCAATTCGTCTAACATGTCATCTAACCTTGGAATGGGATGACGATACTTGATGGTAATTTTGTTCACGGCTCTACAATCCACACACATCCTCCATGTGTCGTCTTACTTAGGCACTAGAATCACGGGTACGACGCAAGGAGAAAGGCTTTCTCGCACATACCCACTACTCAACAAATCATCCACTTGTCGTTGTAATTCCTTTGTCTCCTTGGGATTACTTCTATAAGCTGGCCTATTTGGAATTGTGGAACCCGGAATAAAGTCTATTTGATTTTTGATCCCTCGGATTGGAGGCAAACTCGTGGGTATCTCATCGGGTAATACATCCGCAAACTCCTCCAATAATTCTGAAATAATAGGTGGGGCTGAATTTATAGATGAAGAAGAAAGACAATAAGGTTTGAAGCGAAGTAGAATCAAGGGCTTACTTGGTTCGCAATTAGAGTTGCGCATGGTGAGTGCTCGCCGAAGATCCCTTCCTTTAGCGTAGAGACTTACTTTCTTCCTGCCAATCTTCACTTCACTTGTACTAATCTTGTCTTCACCCTCCTTTTCCTTGAGTTTCTTAGCAATTTCCCATTCGGCATGGGCTTTCTCAAGCCATTGTTCGTCTTCAAACACTTGCGTTAGAGTCAAAGGCGCAAATGAGTATTTCTTGCCGTCTTTGACTAACTTGTACTTGTTGGTTCGACCATCATGTACTGCCGATCTATCAAATTGCCAGGGCCTCCCTAACAGAATGTGGCTCGCATGCATAGGCACTACGTCGCAAAGGACCTCGTCCTTATACCACCCAATTGCAAACGAGACAAGCGTTTAGTGATTCACCTTAATAGCGTTGCCATTATTCATCCATTGAAGCGAATACAGCCTTGGGTGTCTTATGGTAGTTAGTCCCAACTTCTGGACCAATATTGTGCTCACACAATTGGTGCAACTCCCGTTGTCTATGATCATAGAATAACCGGTCTTTTTGATGACGCAACGGGTGTGAAATAAGTTTTCCCGCTGCTCATTTTCATGAGATTCTTCTTTGACTTGTGCGCTAAGGCTTCGTCTAGCACCATGGCCAAAGAATTAATCAAACTCTCGTCTGAATCACTGTCCTCTTTAGTATCTTCGTCCCCCTCATCAACTTCTTGCTCATCTTCGGAGGCTAATTCGCCATTCTCGCGTATTAAGAGAAAATGCTTGTTAGGGCAGTCAGATTGCTGTGTCCTCTTACCGCACACTTGAAGCACACTATATCTTTAGTAGAGGGCCTGTTAGGAGCTGTATTGGCGCTACTATTGTGTGCCTTAGAGGGGTTGGTGTTGTTTCTAGGACCCTTGTAATCATAAGGCAATACTTGAGGTGGTGCGCGGATCCCTTTATCTTCCTTGCTCCATTGTGACTTCTTCCAATTTTGCATTTTAGTTGCGGTTGGACTAGAACTAGAGTAGGTGGCTCTAGCTTTAGATTGCCTCTCTACCTTGATCGTCATGTGGAGCCTCTCTTCTAAGGACCCATAATACACCAACTCCAACTTGTTGGCAATGTCACGGCTTAGGCCATTAAAGAAGCGCGCCATTGTAGCTTCTTCTTCTTCCTCAATTTGCGCTCTTGCTAGTGTAATCTCTAGCTCATTAAAGTACTTGCTGACCGATTGATTTCCTTGAGATATAGCTTGCAAGCGTTGATAGAGGTCTCTTTGGAAATATGTTGGGATGAAGCACTTCCTCATCTCTCGCTTCATCTCTTCCCATGTTTGAATAGGTGGAGTGTTAGCTCGACGCTTCAATTTGTGAAGTTGATCCCACCAGTGTACAACATAGCCATGGAACTCAACAACTGCTAATCGGATCTTCTTCTCTTCGGAGTAGTTGTGGAGTAAAAAGATTGACTCAACCTTTTGCTCCTAAGTAAAGTATGCGTCGGGGTCGTCCTTGCCATCAAACGGTGGAATTTTGATCTTGATGCTATTTAGATTAGCATCAACCCTCTCTTCGCCTTTAGGCTGCCGCTCATTAGCTCGGTCGCGTCTAAAGAAATCAGGGTTATCTTCATCATACGCACCATTCCAATACATGTGGGGCACTTGGTGCCACTGTTCATCATTGTGCATATGATTCACGCGTAGAAACTCCTCGGTCTTGTGCTCCATTCACCTTTACGCTCGACGCGCTAGGCGTTCCGCAATGATGCGTTGGTCCTACGTTGGCGTGCGCCACTGTTCCCCATTATTTCCAATCAACACAAAATGGAGATCTTCGTTCCCCTCACCAACAAAACCTTCGGGCAAATCAGCAAGCAAACCCAGCATGTCCTCTTTTTGTTCTATGTTATAGAGGTGAGCTGCGCGTTGTGGATTTAGAACTTGGGTCATATGGGGAGTGGTTGTTGCCTTCTTCTTATCCGATGGTTCTTTCAACTCGGGGCTCTTGTCTTTCTCAAATGCTTCCAACTTGTCCATCCAAGCTACGACTTGGAGAAGGAGGTTGTGGACAGCAGACATGTCTATTCCTTCGGTCTTCTCCTCCGTTCCTTTGTTACTTTTGTTTCCTGACTCTTGAGACATTTTTTTTTGACTATATATAAAACGAAAATACAACTAAATGGATGAAGGTTGATTGACTCCGAACTAGAGTAAATCGACTCAAGAATTTTTAAAAAAAAACAAAGAAAGTAAATAACTTTACCAAACTTGAACAACCTTCACTCCGCTACCAACTGATACGATCCTTGATAGGCTTGAATCATTTCTCCTTGTGCGATCGTTGTTCAAGACTGGATTTCGTGCGGAAATACTTGGATAACTCAATACGAGCGCTGACCTTGATAAACGTGATTGTCTAGCCAACCCAGCTACGCGTGTGAGGTTCTTGATCGAACTCCTACCCCTTTAACCCGCAATTAGGCTAGTAACCTAGGTAGTCGAACAATGGGTGAACTTTCAATTTACTTGAGTTGTTCTTCGAGCGTTCGGACTCAAAGGATTCAAGGTTCAAGGTTGAATAATTTTTCAGAGTAATTAACTCGGGGTTTTTGGCAAAAAAGGTGTAACTCTTTATTAGCCAAGCGGCGACCTTTAAATAAGCGCATATAAGTATAAATCCTACTAGTATTTGAACTACTATCTAAACTTAAATTCTACTTGTAAAAAGATTGAAATAATTAATTAAATTAATTATAATACTAATACTAAGTAGTTTAGTAAACTAAAACAATCCTACGCACGGTAGAATTGCGCAAGCGCATTCCTCTTCAAGTCGGAGTCCTTGGCGCGCTAGGACTTGCGCATGCGTTGACCGACTAGGCCATTCTCCCAAACGCGTCGTGCGTTTGACCTGAAACTCCTCCAGCCTCTCCTAGACACTCCAAGATATCTTGTAATTCAGCTGGGGCTCGACAAATATTTCCCAAGTTTGACTTGGCTCGGGCGTCATCTCCGTAGGCGCTAGTGTGTGCGCTAGGCGCGGCCAGCAGCGTCACTAGCCTTGGCGTGTGTGCGCGCAGTGTAGACTCATCCACCAAAGCCTCACGTGAAGTTCGTCGTACAAGAACAAAAATAGCTGGCTGGACAAACGCTTGCTGTGTTGTCGTGTCATCGGGACAAGGGGCGGCAAGGGCAAGCGTGAAGGTGCAGCGTGCGATGTGCGATGCGCACTAGGGTTCACATCACACACTAGCCAACTTCTCACCTCCCCCTCCATGGTAATCCCGTACTTCCTCAGAAAATGCTAGTCCTGCGAGCACCAACCGTGATGACACTGCCTATTACGAACTTCAGCCTCCAGTACCAGCTGCTGCAATCACCAGAGAAGCATCCATTTTCCTATTGGGGTGGTGTGGTGGAAGAAAGGTGTGGCCAATCGATGATGGATGATAAGTGTTGTTGTGTGTTTTTGTTGAGGAGGAGAAAGCGGAGATAAAAGAAGTCCCGCGGTAAGTTTGATGTTGTTAAAAGAGCTGATTTCTTTTTTACTTTCTTGACCTTTAAGTTCCTAAAAGTCCAACTTAGGATGAAACCCTTAAGGTTTTAAACTTCTAATTATAGAATAACTCATTAAGGAATAATGAATAGAAATCATAATCAGTATAGCAATCTTAATTTGAGGTGAGTATATAAATTTAGGTTTGATAATACATAAAGATATGCTAGGAACATTCCTGTCATTTCACAGACCCGATAATCTAGCTTCCGGATGAGCAAGTAGACTACCGGTAAGTATATATGATATCGGTACCCTTACTTCCTATCTGACAAGGCAGTAGCGATAGAGTCCCTTAAGGGTACATTACCGGCTACAACTCTTCATCAACGGGGGGTCTCAACTACACCTACCAGTATTTACTATCACCGATAGCCCAGAACACATACCGACTCCACGTGACATGCGCAGATCGAGGACAATCATCACCTCCTATGCTGCATTTATAACAGATACGAGAGTATTTAATGCGTCGCATGAGCGCATTAAATGCGCCGCTTGTCCATTTAATACGCCAGCCCCTAGACCTCATATGTCCTCGGTAACGCGCAAGATTGGGGTATAAAAACCCCCTCACCTCTGGACACTGAGGAGCCATTAGCATACACAAGCACATGCTCATACAAAACCCGATAACTATCCTGATATTTCTCCCTATTGCTTACAATCTTCACGATACTAACTTGATCGTCAGAGATTCTATGGGGCCTCCGGTGCTTTGCAAGTGACTTAGGGTCAAGGAGATCGTCCACATCAATACGTCAAATTATAGAATCACCCTCGTCCCGATTCCCGGATTATCAAGGTTGATGGGATTGGAATTGTCGGATTAGGGGAAAAAGTCATAATCAGAAGAAAAACAAAATAAGAATTCACAGTGCAATAATGAATGAAAATCAGAACCAAGATCACTACGAGGTTTTACGTTTAAGTAGGAATGCAACACAAGAGGAGATCAAAGCAGCGTTTAGGAAGTTAGCCCTAATATATCATCCTGAGAGGCATGCCTAAGAATCTCAAGTCGTTAAAGACTATGCCACCTGTTTGTTCAAGCAGATATCTAATGCCCGTGATGTCCTCTCCGACAGTAAAAAGCGTGCCGATTATGATTTCACCTCTTCATCATCATCATCGTCATCTTCTAATCGTAATCATACTCATTCGACGTCTTTTAATCGTAGCCATACTCATCACACGGGTGGTAGTGATTGTTGTAAAATTGAGGTATTACAAAAGTTATTATTGTATAATTGAGGAGAGCACTTACTCCTGTGCATAACTTTCAAGTAATTCTCCCCTCTTCAACCACCCACTCCACCAACACGTCTCCTCTAAAATAGCTCTACTAACACACGTCCATCTCCTGTAACCTCCACATCCCTTTCTTATTTTTCCATAACAACAAACTGTTACAAAAGAGAGAGCTTTTTCTTTCCTAGAAGATGAATTGATGATTGGTTCTTACTATTCTGGTCTTGACTTCATGTCAGGAGAGATCATTTTATCCTGGGGGAATAAATTCCTTTAGGACAACGTTTTTCGCGACTCAATCTTTGTTTATTCTCAAAATTTTCCAACAATCTAAAGAAATTTAAATCCGGTTTACTTTTAGATTCCTGGGAATATCTCCATCACCTGCTCATTAGATAAGTCTCTTTTGTGATTTTAATTCAATTAATTAATACTATTATGATTTTGTGGATGTGAGGTTTGGGCAATTGTTAGCCTGTGGCATACGCAATCGGGGTTTTACCTATGGCATACTAGAAGCCAATCGAGTTGATACTTTGTAGCTGAAATAA
The DNA here is from genome assembly GCA_963691705.1 of Viola odorata. Taxonomy (NCBI): domain Eukaryota; kingdom Viridiplantae; phylum Streptophyta; class Magnoliopsida; order Malpighiales; family Violaceae; genus Viola; species Viola odorata. Next base: position 33,574,113 of record OY829541.1, read on the forward strand.
TAATCTGATTCATTCTCATGGCATGGATTCCATGCCATATATATCGTTATCTCACAGATAAGTATATCTTTAATGGTTTTATTTATATATATGTATCATAATTTTTATAATCATTGCCATGATTTTTTTTGGTTCTTGTGAAATTTCTTAATAAATAAATAATATTCTAAAAAGGAGGACACGTTTACCATAAATTTAGGAAATAAAAAAAAGATCTTTTTGTTTATATTGGAATTAGGAAGGAGAAACCATGGTCTAATTATTTGTTTCTTACATAAACCAACATATGCATTTCTTGATATTAATTAGTAGCCGGTTGCTCAAATTGTATTCAAGTTGTATGTTTCCATGTCATTGTATACGTTGCTAGTATATATGTGAACACATTGATAAGTGTTATTCCATATATATTTTTGTGAAAGCATTATTTCAGGTGATGTAAATTTATTAAGTGTTGGTACTTTCAAAAAGATATTTACTCTCACTTTTAATTCTCGTGGAACTAAGAAAGTGCCAAATATATTTATCTGGTATAATTTATTTTTATACATACACAAGTAGAATAATATTCGCAAATGTGGGTGTCTGAATATTATAATTATTATTTTATTTTTTTATTTTAAAAAAATTCTATGAAGTATACTAATACTTTTGTGAGTTTGTGGCAGCAATGATATCACAAGTGTGATAATGGGCAAATTAATAAATAAATAAATGATAAGAGATATGATAGCATAATGCTATCACAAGAACTTTGTGTTGAGATTTCTCTCAAGAATTGAACATTTTGATGTCAAGTTTTTCCAGTACTCTTTAATGACGTACTTGAGGGGTATCATATATAATTTGAGTTTCTGATGTATTAGAGAATACAGTGATGATAATTAAATTTTATATTTAAATGAGATAAAATTCACTAGTGATGTTAATAATGTTTGGATGAAATTCTACAACATGTAAGAATTCTATTGGGTGTTACACTTATATATCGATACATTGTGATTGTCAAGCTAAGGCTTGAATATGTGGTTAAGCTATTGTTAAATGATGAGATTATTTTCGTTGACTATAAGATATCAGAAGTGTATTTGGTTAATCCTCTGCCTAAACATCGAGGGGAATGAGACTTGAGAGATTTGTGAAATTAACAGTGATGGGAACCCAACCTCTATAATTGGAGATCCCATGAAGAAGGTTCATATGGGTAATAACAAGTCACTTGTTAATTCTGTTAACACGAAATTGATTATCCCTCATATGGTGTGAGAAGTGTTAGACTGCATTGATTAAGAGGATGAGTTTTGAACTCTTAATGATTTCACATCCCTTATGGGTGGTATATTGATTGTGGGTACACTTGATGAAATCACCTATATGAATGTGGAGTGGGGCCGCTCCTATGAGATTGTGACATAATCTCTAGAGCATTCATTAACATCCAGACACGCGCATGGCCAAAACACGCACAACCACGTTAACAACAAGAATTGTGGGGGTACAACATGATAAATAAATTCTCTACCTTGCAAAAGACATAATGGCTCATAGAAGTTTTAAACTTCACCATTATCTCTGTAAGGATAAAATTTATTTATCTAGGTCTAGTTCATAGTCCAAAAAATAACAGATTCGAAAAGTTATACTCTATATATTAACCAAGAATTTCTACCTTCAACCTTTGTAATATGTGTGGGATTGTTGTAAAATTGAGGTATTACAAAGGTTATTATTGTAAAATTGAGGAGAGCACATACTCCTGTGCATAACTTCCAAGTAATTCTCTCATCTTTAACCACCCACTCCACTAACACGTCTCTTCTAACATAGCTTCATTAACACACGTCCATCTCCTATAACCTTCACATCCTTTTCTTATTTTTCTATAACAACAAACTGTTATAAAAGAGAGTCTTTTCTTTCCTAGAAGATGATTTGATGATTGGTTCTTGCTGTTCTGGTCCTGACTTCGTGTCAAAAGAGATCGTTTTATCCTGAGGGAATAAATTCTTTTAGGACAATATTTTTCGCGACTCGATCTTTGTTATTCTCAAAATTTTCCAACAAGTTCTACTCATTCTACTTCTTCTAAAAAGAGCCATACTCATCATGCGTGTGGCAATGGTTCAACTCATTCTACTTCTTCTAATCAAAGTGGCAGTGGTTCAACTCATTTGACATCTTCCAATCAAAGCCACACTCATCATGATACGGGTGGCAGTGGTTCTACTCATTCTACTTCTTCTAATCAACGCCACACTCATCATACAGGTGGCCATGGTAATGGTTACGCTTATATTCCTCGCTACCTATTAAACCGCCCCTTCCTTGCCTGATTTGCCTAGTACCTTCCACATGTTTTTGTTTATTGTTATTAGTATTCTTGAAATTTTTCTCTAGTGTTTATTGAATCAGGCTCCAAAAACTAGATACATGAGTTAACGAGGAATAAAAATTCAATGCTCTTTTCATTAACTTTAATTCTTTAAGCATAATTGTTGAGGGCTTTGATTTTGTTTAGGTCATTAACATTTATTAGTGGCTACATGATTGTTTTCCATAAGAGTTGTTTTGTATTTTGGCTCCACGCCTGCATGAAGCACCTTATTTTTTTATGAGGTAGGGGAACATGTATGAGTTATATTCAAATTGGAGTGCTTAACCAGACTTATTATTGCATTTGTTTAAGAATTCTTAGTTTCTTGCATTAATTTATGCAATACTTCTAGATATTGATGGCAATGAATTGCCCCCTTTGTATCATTAGTTTTACACTATTATATGTTCCTTCTACCATTATCTTGTTCTTTGCTTAGTTTCTTAACTTTCTTTGAACTAAACATGTCAGAAACATAATATAATGAAAAGGTTCATGAGTTCCAACCATTGTCTCTGCCCCATTGACAGTATGTTATTCATCGATATTCCTGCCTTTGACCTTGGATCTGGTTACCTGTGTTGTATTTTTTTTCTATTGTTACGTGTGGCACCATATAAGGATATGATATTTGCTGTCTTTTGGTATTTTTTGAGTTTTAATGCCTGAGATTTCTCCCCTCTTTTCTGCAGTGGCATGATCAGTGGTTCAGTGCTATTAGTTTTTGGCTTGGTAGCAGTAAAGCGTAAGCAATAACTAGAGCGTAGTAAGCACTTGGAAGAACAAAAGGGTAAGCACTCGGAAGAACTAGAGTGTAAGCGCCTGGAAGAGCCAGAGCGTAGTAATCGCTTGGAAGAACAACGGGGAAAGTGGAAGTGTTGGCTTGCATGGTACTAAACATGACTGTGAATGATTTATATTTGATACATTTCCAGTTTAAACCATCAGTTGTTAACCCAAGACCAAGACCTTAACTAGTTCTGAGTCTTCCTATTTCCTTCGATTTTTTTCGGATGGAAACTTTGTCTCAATTTGAAGTGTCCTGGCTTTACAGACCAATTCAAAATGCAGGGAATCTTTACGAGGAAGTTCCTTTTATTCTCTTCTGTCACTCTTCAGACAAGAAGGAGATTTGCAATTGTGTTGTGTTGTGTCCTGGTATGGTCTCGATTCAACAAAGAAGCTTGAGGCCGTGAGTTGATGGAGTAAGGATCTAGTCCTTGGTGAGTGGATGGTAATGTCACTTGAATGGATGGAAGATGGATGAATATTTGACGGGGAAAGGAGTAACTTGCAACGGATGAAATAGAGGAAGTGGAAAGTGTTTTAATGATAACATATATGAACTTAATACACCCAACAAACCCTCCAAGAGCTAGTCTTGGAAACCTTGTTCCTAAGTGTAAAAATGATCTATTAACAAGACCGACCCTCCAAGATCAAGTCTTGGAAACCCGGCTACCTTGAAGAAGATGAGTTTTGGTTTAGAAGAAACCCTAAGCTAAACTAAGATAAGTGGTCTATGTTGAATACACTCAAATCAAAGACAAGTGTAGAAATGAGTCCTTCTACACCTTAAATACCTAAGCTAATTACAAGGGGAAAATACCCCAATACCCCTTAACAAATGGGCCTTGAAGCTCTGAAAGGGCTGCTCAAAAGGTGGTCGAATTCCATCAAATGAAGTCTGGCGGTATACTGTCTAGTGCTTGGCGGTATGCCGCTAGGCTCGCTGCCAGTTTGTCCGTGGTAAAGTCGGGGCTAACGGCATGCCGCTAGGGCTGGGGCGGTATGCCGCTAGAGCCCTGCCAATTTTGTCTGTGGCATGCCGCTAGGGCTGGGGAAATATGTCGCTAGGGCCCTGTCTTGGTCTTCTAGTTGCGCGCGTTCGATGGTGAAGGCCTTGGTGTGCACGCAAGTCCCCCATTGATCCCTCATCTCCAAGCTGCTCTCCTCGGCTTTAAGACTCTTTAAGAGAATGACCACCATGCCTTTGCTCCGAGTGAAGTATCCATGATGAGCATCCGTGCTCGAATCATCCCCTCCCCCTTGGAGAGGATTCGACCTCGAATCCAAGAGCTCCTCTTCGGCTGCCTTATCATCCTCACCTACAAAATATGAAGACAAATTAGTCACATTAAAAGTGGGGTTCACATTGCCAAATGAAGGAGGAATATCAAGGTAATAAGCATTGTCATTAATTTTTTTGACAATGAGAAAATGTCCATCTCCTCGTTGGCTAAGTTTTCCTTTGCGTTGAGAGGGAAAACGATCCTTCTTCAAGTGTAGCCACACCCATTCGCCCACGTCAAAGGATTGGATGCGGCGTCCCGAGTTGCGCTTATCCATCAACTTGACATTCCATGCGCTTCTTGGCCTTTGCGTGTAATGTCTTTACTATGGCCGCTTTTTCCTTGCCATCTAGACTAGCATAATCACTCAACGAAATTGGGGGCATGTTTATGGGGGTGAGGGGGTTAAACCCATAGACAAGCTCAAAAGGAGAGAAACGAGTGGAAGAATGCATAGTGCGGTTGTAGGCAAATTCAATAAAGGGAATGTAATCATCCTATTCCTTGGCATATTGTTGGATCATGACATGCAAAATTATTCCTAAAGTTCTATTGACTACTTCGGTTTGGCCATCCGTTTGGGGATGACAAGTGGTAGAGAACAATAATTTTGTGCCTAATTTTTCCCACAACACACGCCAAAAATGACTAAGGAATTTTGTATCCCTATCACTAACAATTATTCTAGGCATGCCATGCAATCGAACAACTTCATGAAAGAAAAGAGTGGCAATGTGAGATGCATCATTTGTAGTGTGACATGGAATAAAATGAGCCATTTTAGGAAAAAAACAATCAACCACTACAAACAATGAATCCTTGCCCCGTTTTGTGCGGGGAAGGCCAACAATAAAGTCCATCGATAAATCACACCAAGGATGCGAAGCTACGGGTAGAGGCATGTAACGACCATGTGCAAGATATTTAGATTTGGCACGTTTACAAGCAAGACAAGCGACAACATAATTAGCAACATTTTTCTTCATTTTGGGCCAAAAGAAGTGCTCTTTAAGTGTGCCAAGTGTCTTATCTACCCCAAAATGACCCATAAGACCCCCCCAATGAGCTTCCTTAACAAGCAATTCACGCGTACTACAATTAGGAATGCACAAACGACCCTTTTGGAAAAGAAAATCATCATGCAACACGAGCTTGTCATGCACACCATTAGAACAAGCAAGGAAAACATATTTAAAATCAACATCATGCGCATACAAAGAGGTAATGTGTGCAAAGCCTAAGAGGTGTGAATGAAGTGAAGTGAGGAGGACGTACCTTTGGGACAAAGCGTCCGCGACTACATTCTCCTTGCCCTTCAAGTATTTGATGTGGTAAGGGAAGCGTTCGATGAATTTCATCCCAGAGGCGTGCCTTTTGTTGAGCTTTCCTTGTCCCTTCAAGTACTTGAGACTCAAATGATCCATGTGCACCACAAATTCCTTCGGTAAGAGGTAGTGTTCCCAAACATTAAGGGCCCGGACGAGAGCATACAACTCACGATCGTATGTGCAATAGTTGAGTTGGGGTCCCTTCAATTTTTCACTAAAATAGGCTACGGGCTTCTTGTCTTGGACCAAGACAGCCTCGATGCCTATCCTGCTTGCGTCATATTCCACCTCAAAAGTCTTGCAAAATTGAGCAATGCGAGGACCAGACTTGAAGAAAGCTTGGCCTTGAGCGTTGTGAAAGCTAATTCTTGCTCCTCTCCCCACATAAATGGTACATGCTTCTTGGTGAGGGTGTTGAGAGGAGCAAAAATTGTGGAGAAGTCCTTGACAAATTGGTGGTAGAAATCAGCCAAACCATGAAAGGAACGGACTTCGCCGATATTGGTGGGTGTAGGCCATTTGGCAATGACCTTGATCTTGTCATTGTCCACCTTGAGGCCTTTGACACCTACAATAAAGCTAAAAAAGTGCACTTCTTCCAAACAAAACTCACATTTGGATAACTTAGCAAAGAGTTGATGCTCACGAAGAGTTAGAAAAATGCGGTGCAAGTGGTCCAAGTGGACTTGTGATGAGGTGCTATAAACCAAGATGTCATCAAAATAAACCCCAACAAATTTTCCAATAAAAGGTCTAAGAACATGGTTCATAAGGCGCATGAAAGTGCTAGGTGCATTAGTGAGTCCAAAAGGCATCACTAACCATTTATAAAGACCAAATTTTGTTTTAAAATCCGTTTTCCAATGGTCTCCCTTATGCATCCTAATTTAATGATATCCACTAACCAAATCTATTTTAGAAAAGATAGTAGCACTACTCAACTCATCAAGCATGTCATCCAAGCGAGGAATAGGGTGAGAATATTTTACCGTAATCTTATTGATGGAGCGACAATCCATGCACATTCGTCAAGAACCATCCTTTTTGGGCACAAGAAGTACGGGAACCGCATATGGAGAAAGACTCTCCCGAATGAAACCCTTGGCAAGGAGCACATCAATTTGGGTTTGAAGTTCTTGCGTCTCCGTGGGGTTACATCTATAGGCGGGTCAGTTGGGAAGAGTGGAACTGGGTAGGAAATCAATGCGGTGTTCAATGCCGCGCAATGGCGGGAGGCCATCGGGAATTTCTTCCGGAAATACATCGGCGAATTCTAGCAAAAGAGAAGAAACAACACTAGGAAAAGATGGATTAGTGTTAGTAGAAAGAAGAGAATGAGACTTGAACCGAATAAGAATACACGGTTTGCGCAAAATGAGTGCATGCCTCACATCTCGACCTTTAGCCAATAAGCTCACTTTGCTCTTCATTTTCACTCCTCTCAAATCCTCACTCACTTGCTGATTTTTCTCACTCGTAAACACACAACTCGTACTCTTTTCTTCACTTGACGCATGTGCATTTTTTCCATGGCCAATATTTTCCTCATTCACACCACTTACTTTCTTCACTCCACTCCACTCATTTTTCTTTTCAAGGGACAAAGAAATTTCAAAAGCGACACATGCTTTTTCTAGCTTGAGTTGACCTTCATAAACTTCACTAGGAGGAAGGGGGGAATGATGAATTTTTGATCACCATGCTCAAGTTTATATGTGTTGCGGAACCCATCATGAATGACTTTCATGTCAAATTTCCAAGGTCGGCCAAGAAGGAGATGACTAGAATGCATAGGTGCCACATCATACAATCGTTCATCAATATAATTACCAATGCAAAAAGGGAGGAGAACTTGGTGCCTAACCTTAACCGAAGTGCCATCATTAAACTAATTGAGGACATAAAGATGTGGGTGTTTGGTGATAGTGAGAGTCAACAAATGCACAAGTAAGGAGCTAGCCACATCGGCACAACTCCCATTATCCGCAATGATGGAAATTACCATCTCATCCGCAATGCCACGGGTGTGAAATAAATTTTACTGTTGCTCCAAGATTTTATCATCCTCCTTTGCCTTAATGCTTAAGGTGTGCCTCACAAGCAAGCATTTAGGTACATCAACATAGTCATACCCATCTTCATCTACTTGTGCATCTCCCTCAAAATCCCAAGTCGTGTCGTGACTAGAGTTAGGCGCATCCTCCTCATCACTTTCAATTTCTCCACCTTTACGAAGCAACATGATTCGCCTATTGGGGCATTCGGGCTTCATATGGCCTCTACCCCCACATTTGAAACATGTAATGTTGCGGGATGGGGTCCTTTGGGTGGTATCGGTGGGTGGGGTTGGTTTGGGAGGGTAAGCCAAAAAGGGCTTGGCGGTTGGGGTAGGGTTTGGGGTGGTGTTTGGCTTAGGTGTAAAAGGTGGTTTAAAGTGGTCTTGAATAGGTTTAGAAGAAAGAGACCCTTGCTGCGTTGGTTTAGTAAATTGAGAGGAGGAATTGGAAGGAAATTTAGGCTTAACATTTACTTGCCTCTCAATTTTCAAGGCTATGTGGAGCATCTCTTCCAATGTGGTATAGGAATAGAAGTCAAGTTGATAGGAGATGTACTTGTGTAAACCACCCAAAAATCGGGCCATGGTTGCCTCTCATTCATTTTTGTGCGCATCAATAGAGTGAGCATTTCATGGTGATACTCGCCCACTCTACGCGAACCTTGGTACAAGCGTTGCAATCGTTGGTGTAGCTCACGAGTGTGATAGCGAGGCACAAACCGGTGTCTTATTACTATTTTCAACTCATCCCAAGAGGCCACAAGTGGAATGTCATCGACTCTTCTTGTGTACACTAGCCGATCCCACCATTGTATGGCCATACCCGTAAATTCGACAATTACAAGTCGCACTTTCTTTGCTTCGGAGTAGTTGTAGCAACCAAAAACTCTATCAACTTGACTTTCCCAATCATAGTACAAGTCCGTATCATCCTTTCCCTCAAAAAGTGGAAAGTTTGATGCTAGAGAGGTTTCTATCCACTCTCTCCTCATGGTGTTGATAGCCACGATTCTCATAAGGCTCATCAAAATCATAACGGCGTGCGCCATGTGCGTGCTCATAGGGTGACAGATGATATGGTAGCGGTCTAAGTCTCTCTTGGTGCGCTCTTGCTGCCAAAAGTCGAGTAAGAGGCACATAATCATTGGCGCGGTGTAGGGTAACCTCAAGTTGTTGATTTAGGTGAGCGGGTGCGGGTGGTGTGGGTGGTAGGCGCGACTGTCTAGGGTTGAGGTGTGTACTATGGGTTTGGAAAGGGGGATATGAGTGGCTGCAACCTTGCACTTGATCAAGATGAGGCTCATGCCGCGATGAGGACACCAAATGATGATCATCATCACTATAAACACTCTCAGCGTGAATGCCCTCATCATTGCCCCCGTGTTGTGGCAAGGTGTAATGATCCGCATGAGAAGGATCATTAGCGTGGGTTCTTTGGTGATAGTGGGTTGTTGGTTGGTTAATGTGGGGGTGGTGGTGTTGGTGGAGGTGGAGGAGCGACAGTCGGCTATTGTAAGGTGGCAATGGCAGCCAAAGTGGCCGTGACATTGTCTTAGAGTATCTTGGTGGCTGTCGCATTCTCTTCGTAGCGCGTCATTAGGGTTGTGAAATTGGCAATGGCCGGGTCTTGAGTGGTTGACCCCGCGGAGTCGTTAGCCATAATGTGGCCCATATTGGAGGAACCATCGGAGGCCCCACCCAAGGGAAGGTTGTTTTGTGACATGATGCAAGGTACCTACAAAAATAACAAACACAATATATATATATATATAGCAAGTTAGTCGCTCCCTCACATGTATGTCGCTCGTGTTTCACACTACTCTCAATTGCTCTTGCCACCTTACCCACTCTATATCCAAATACAAACCAAGTATCAAAGCTAGCAATGACTCTAGGAATCAAAGAAAGTATAAGGAATGCAAAGACAACTAGGGATGGAAAGAAAAGAGGAGAAAGCCGAATTAATGTCCAAGAATTGTTGGAGTTAAACACTAAGAAGAGTTGGAGTAGATAGATGATATAGGGGACAAGGAGAGAAACAAAAAAAACCACACAATGCACACACTAATGGTGATTCTATGGCTATTCTAAATGCACACAATGCACACACTAATGGAGTTCTTAGCTTGTGACTCAATCTCTAATCTTTGCCTTCTTTTTTTATTTTGAAAGGATTTTTTTTGTATTGTTTTCTTTTCTTTTCTTTTCTTTTTTTGTAGAGAAGAGTGCAAGAACTCAAGAGCTAATAATGGATGACAAGTAGTGTGTGTAAGTGACGTATAACAAGTAGTTTTAGCCTAAGAAAATGTTTTCTAAATGCTCTTGTAAGTGATGTAAGTGAGGTATCAAGGGGTGCTGAAAAGTTTGAGTGTGTTGTGGAGGGGAAATGGAGTTTGAAACCAGTTGGTCTCTTTGCTTAAACAGGAAAGGTGCAGGTTGCTTTTGGAGGAAGCTTTTTGCTTATCACCGAAATGGTAAATTTTAGAGAGGGAACTTGTTAGGTGAGGATTTTAGGGAAAAAGGTGTAAGAGGTGGGATTTGGTATGACTTTGGTCCAAGTAAACAAGCATTAAACACAATTTAGGACAGCTGATGTAAGGAAATTCGGATCAAACACACACACAAAGTCAAGAACTCACTTGAAGACTCAAGAATACACCAAGAACACCAAGAACACAGCCTCTGAACTTTCACCTTTTGACTGGGCAAATGATGGAATTAAAAGCTAAAAATTATACCACAAGAAACTAGAGAGAAAGTACTATAAGTTAGACTCAAGAAACAAGAAAAAATATGACATAAAACTCAAGATACATGAGATGCAAGATGAACATGAAAATAGAAAACGTGACTATTTTGAACACCTTTGAGTAAAAACAATTATGCAAGGATTTCCTTTGAAAGAAAACCTCAAAAATGGCTCAAAAGATGTACAAGAAACAGGATAAAAACTTGCAGTGGATGAAATGGAGGAAGTGAAAAGTTTTTTAATGATAACATATATGAACTTAATATACCCAACAAACCCTCCAAGTGCTAGTCTTGGAAACCTTGTTCCTAAGTGTAAAAAGGATCTCTTAACAAGACCGGCCCTCCAAGATCAAGTCTTAGCAACCCGGCTACCTTGAAGAAGACGAGTTTTGGTTTAGAAGAAACCCTAAGCTAAACTAAGATAAGTGGTCTATGTTGAATACACACAAATCAAAGACAAGTGTAGAAATGAGTCCTTCTACACCTTAAATACCTAAGCTAATTACAAGGGGAAAATACCCCAATACCCCTTAACAAATGGGCCTTGAAGCTCTGAAAGGGCTGCTCAAAAGGTGGTCGAATTCCATCAAATGAAGTCTGGTGGTATACCGCCTGGTGCTTGGCAGTATGACGCTAGGTTCGCTGCCAGTTTGTCTGTGGCAAAGTCAGGACTAAGGGCATGCCACTAGGGCTTGGCGGTGTCCCGCTAGAGCCCTGCCAATTTTGTCTGTGGCAAAGCCGGGGCTAGCGGCATGCCACTAGGGCTTGGGCAGTATCTCGCTAGGGCCTTGTCTTGGTCTTCTCGTCGCACGCGTTAGATGGTGAAGGCCTTGGTGTGCACGCAAGTCACCCATTGATCCCTCATCTCTAAGCTGCTCTCCTCGCCTTTAAGACTCTTCAAGAGAATTTCCACCATCCCTTTGCTTCGAGTGAAGTATCCGTGATGAGCATCCGTGCTCATATCATGTCCTCTTTTTTTTTCGTAGGTCTGCTTATTAGTAACACTTATTTCATGTTTTATGTTTGGTCTTACTGCATTTATTATTCTTGGTAGAAATATATATTGGTTTTATTTTTAAGGTGTTCTTGTTGTCATAGATATAAACGGCAACGACGGGTATGAAATGTAGTCCCATCTCTTTTTGTTTAACTACGTAGTTTGGGCACATGCGACAATTTTTTATATAAAATTAAATTATTTATTTTAGATCTTGTTTATAAATTAATTTTGGTCATTTGAAATAGATAATGTCACTATTTAAATATTGTTCTAAAGTAATATAACTGACTATATAAATCATTAAGCATACTAATAATATATATTAATAGATAATATAACTTAATAGTATTTAAATATTGTTCTAAAGTATTATAACCAACCGTATAAATTGTTAAGCATACTAATAATAATTAATTATGAAGTGATTTTACTATTTTTCTTGCTTGATCTTTTTTATTAGGGGCTCATACTCATATAATTCATCAAATTTCTTGTTATTAACCCTAATTCTAAGAAGGTAAGAATTCTATTTAGGAAACTACTTCAAAATGGAAGCAATAACTTAAATAAAATATTTAGAATATAAATGAGAAGTTCTGGAATGATTCCGGAATGATTCGCACAGCTGGTCTTTCCATAGGAGTATAATCTTCAAATCGTGGGCTGAAGGACGCACACTCTGCGTACAAAAATGTAAGCATAGGCTAACTTTTGATCCGCTCATCCAAACGGGCTGAAACCGGTGCCAAACGAAAGCTAACATCCGAAAATATCGAGAACAACTTCACTATTCCATGTCCAAGTCTTACTGGACCGGAATGGGTTCTTCGAAGTCGCCTGACACGAATGGGAGTCCTTATTGGCGTAGGCTTCTATCAGCAAAAATGTCACCCTGGGCTTTTTGATGATCAACTTACCCAATTTAATCCAAATTTGGACCAGAGCTAGCTAACACATTGGTCTGCCCAATCATATCTTTACTTCTCAATTTTCACATCTCCTTCATCGAAAAGTTTAGTACGTACTGCCTGCTCTAATTTTGTCCATAATTGGTTCCTTTTAGCTCCTCCTTGCTCAATTCCTCTCCAGATCAGTTCCCTGTAATATTTCCATGGAATTCGAATGAAATCAATAGAATTACCATTAAAAAATATATAAGAATAAGTGGTAAAACCACTACAATTAAGGCTCAATAAGAGACTCGGCCTAATGGAGAGCCCAGCCGTGCGAATCACTCCACAATCATTCCAGAACCTCTCATTTATATTGTTAGATATTTTATTTAAGTTATTTCTGAGATTGTAAGTAGTTTCCTAAATAGAACTCTTACCTTCTTAGAATTAGGGTTTTGTGTACCTAGTGCTTAGTATAAATAGAACCGCTTGGTTCCATTGTAAAGGGGACGAGCACAACAAGCAAGGAGGGACGACAACAACCACTCTCTTCTTCTCTTTTCCCTGGTTTTGAACTTGAGATTTATATATTATATAGTTCTATCATTTTCATTATTTCTCTTGTTTCGTTCTAACTAATCTTTCTTGTTCTTAGTAGAGGCGTTGAAAGCATGAGTATGAGTATGCATGAGACGTAATTGTTATTATTAATCTTTATATCTGCATTTAATTGATTATGTACTTATTCTTAACGCATTTCTATTTGATATTGAATCTGGCCAATTTAGTGTTTAACAGTCATTGCAGCAGTCATTCTCCTTGGTTGTGGATTATCGACCAAGAAGATCGAAGTAGACTCCTACACGCTACTAGGTGTATCCAGGAAACGGTAGGGGGGTTAATCAGATCAAGTCCCGACTGACAACCGAGGATACTAGTCTGGAGTTGTCTTCCCCTAAGCCATTGAGGACGAACGCACCATAGAGGTGTAATCGACTCAAGCCAGCTGCCAACTCGGTAAACCCTTTAACCAGCAAGGTGCTGATTGGTAAGGCATCACCTCTAAGCGTACCTGAGGTGGTGTTGATACAAGAGGGAAGTAGGGGTCATAAGCGTACCTTGATCATATAGCAACTCTGTAGATTGAAGATGAATACCCTTGTGTCCATGATTGCAATTCATGTCTCATCGCTTTCCAAGCCTCTATTAGGAATTTACCTTACATATTTGATTTCCGTTTCTGGATTTGTGTCTTGACCAAGAATTTCGTTCTTGGCCAAGACTGTCTATTTGCTTTATTTAATTTTTTGTCCTAAAAATAAACCTCCATTCACCTAGGTGATTTAATCTGGTCTTTTATCTTGTTTCAGGACTAACCATTTGTTGTAACCATATTTTTTACGCATTTTAGAATTTTTTTCGTTTATCGCATTATCAGCCCGTTTAAATCAAATTTCCATCGATTTTTGATCTTTGGCTGTTTATTTTAATATTTCGCTCCATTTCATGTCCTTTTGTTTCTCGTCATCTCATTTTGTTTTTTTCAATTCACTTCGCTATAGTATTTATTTTTCATTCGAACTTTTATCGGTTCCGAGCTTACTCGAGCCAAAGATCGAACTTTTTCTTTGTTTATTGTCTACTATTTATTTCATTTCATTTTACTACATATCTTAGTAATTTTAGTTCGGGCTTTTATTCATTTCAAATGAGTTCTCTTGTGCCATTAGCTCGAACCGAAAATAACTCGCTCGTACCGCATTAATATGCATTAATGCACATAAATGTCGCCTTCACCTTCATCCTCCCCGTCACCTTTCCAGAAACTGACCTACCTCCCCTTTAATCCTCAGCCAAGCACCCTCTGCATGTTGATCCATCAAGAAGCTTCCATCTAACCTCAGCCACAACCAAAACTTCATCATCACCTTTGCCTCGTCACCGCTACTACTCACGCCCACTCTCGTCGTGCTCACCAAGCTCACGCGTGGCCATCCTCGCCTATAAATACCAAACAACCCAGCACCAAATAAATCAGAAATTCTCCCTGCAATTGCTCATCATCAAGGTACAATTTACTGCTTTCAGTCAACTGCCAATTTCAAGTTATTTAATTATTTTAAATCATTTCATTGTTACTATTTTTGTTCATTTAAATTGTTGTCTTGGTTTGGATTAATTGCTGGTTTGTGGGGATAATATTTCTCGGAATTGCTTGTGTTTTTCTCGCCTGGAGTGGACCTTGGTCGTCGGCGACCCAAGGAAGAAGAAGATGAACAATAAAAAAAGGGAGGGAAACTTGACGGGCCAGCCAGCGTTTTAATTCAAACGCTGGTCAAGCCAAGCCCAAGCGGAAAAAGAAGAAGGAGTTGGGTCGCGTGTATGGCCCAGCTGGAGAGAAGAAAGGAGCACCCATCTGCTGGCTGGGCTGGGTTTGGCTGCTGGGCCCATTTTTGGCCCCTCACATTATTTTTTCGTACCGATTTATCGTATGCTTGTACTGTTTAATTAATTATTTTCATATGCTTTTAAATATTTAATTAATCATTTTGCGTACTTTTAAATGTTTAATTAATTATTTTGCTTGCTTTTAATTGTTAATCATTTTATTTATTTGTTCGTCGCTTATTACTACTCGTACTAATAATTTCGGCTTTTGTAGGGTAAAATCAAGTACTCATTCGCAAGTACACTTTTATTTATCCCTTTTATTTATTCGACGCTTTTCCGAACATATATACTTGTACGCATGACATTTAGAATCGTCAGAATTAAAATCAATCTCGTATGAACAATTTGTTTAAATCACTCGCTTTAAATACCATAAAATTAATTGCTTTTATTTATGCTCGTATTAAATGCATGTGTTTGGTGGCTTCGATCCCACACCTCGATTTCTTTTTCGCATTTCATTAAATCGGTACTTTGATAGTTTTATGCATGATTAGGTCACTTAGTAATTAAAATTTAATCATGCATAGCCCGATGATGAAAGAGGGCGCCCGCTTTAGTAAAGATTAAACGGTTAATTCCGTTAAAAGTCAGTCCCGAACAGTCCCGACCAACGTAAAATACTAAAGCGGCGATTCCTCTGAGGGACCCATTATTTTTAATTTTTTTATTATTTAAACACCTCTTTTTTTTTTACCGGTAACCTTTTTGGATGTGACTCGGGTGCCTAACACCTTCCCGATTCCATAAATCGACCCCGAACCATCGTCTCGGGTTTAGACCCTTTTTGCCTTAGCTTTTTTTATTTTTATGCCATAACTTTAGGTTTCCCTAAACCTAGAAATGAATAGGGTGGTGTTGATACCCGAATTTTGACGCCATTTAAATTGAAATTATCAGTTATGTTATTTTACTTAACTTACTGTCGTTTTAATTAATTTACTGTCGTTAGTTCATTTTTAATTCTCGTCACATTTTATCATCATTATTATTATCATCAATGTCGTAAATTGCATTTTTAATTTTTTCGTCGCGTATTTTTATAATTATTATTATTAATATTTTCAGCCTTAAAAAATTATATTTTTAATTATCCGTTAGTCATTTGCTATTTATTTTCTCGTTTTAGGTCATCGCATAAAATTTAGGATTTTTACTATTTTATCATATTTTTAGTATTTTTTTATTATTATTTTATTATTTTTGTTCGAGCTTTTATTGGACCCGAGTAAGTTCGCTCAGACCATTGATCGAACGCGTTATCTCTTCAGTTGACAATTACCTACTCTTTTTTTCATTCACGCCAGTCAACTTCATTTTGTGCAATTTTCGTTATAACGTCATTCATTTTTCGTTCGAGCATATTCATGTTTCCGAACGAGAAAATAAACACGTTAAAATATTTTTTTTCTCCATTCACTGTCGACTAGTTAGTCAGTCTTATTTTTCTCTACGCGTTGACACTTTTGGCTCAAAATTTCAAAATGTTTGTTCACAAAAATGGCTCGAGACCATTTAAATAAAATTAAATGGCGATCATCACCGTTGATCTGGTTGACCAAGGAAAGTCAACTAGATAAACGGCTCACTATTTACATGCATAGTGCACGTAAATAGTGGTGACGAGCAGTAGCGGAGCAAGCCACCGAGCTGCTTGCTCCCGTCCCCCCCCCTCGCGTCCTAGCCCACGCCCGTCGCTTCCTGTCCCGTCCGCCATCATCACGCCTAGCCATAGCCCCGCTAGCAGCTCCTCCACGCACAGCGCCGCGCCTCGCGAAAACGCCTATAAATAGAGAGGTCCCTTCTCCATTTTAAAACACGAATTCACCCACGCAACTTGCTTCTTCTCCCTCTTGACAGATTGCTCATCTTGAGCGATAGTCACCATAGTTCGAAGCTTTTTTTCCGGTGAGCATTGTCTTGCTTTTTTCGGCCATCTTCGGCTTTAATTTTTAGGATGAGGTTTTGATCAAATAAATTGTTTGTTTTCATCCCATTAAATCCTACACATGCTATAGATTAAATACATGTTTTTAGTTTGCTTAATTATTAGGTAAATTTTACGAATTAATTATTTTTTGTTAATTACCATCTTCGTCGTTTTTTGAAATTAAACTCGGTACAGTTTAAACCGAGATTCGAGGTTCGTACGGTCGGGAAGCCGTCGAGGAGACAAGTATCTTGGTATGAAGATTTTTTGGTTCCGACCACGGGTGCCCGGACCTTGGTCGCCGACAGTAGCGCCGACGACACAAGGAAGAAGGTGATGAATAGTATACATGGGCTTGTTTGGACGGGAAGAAAGAAAGGTGATGGGCCCCCATCACCATTTTTCTAATTTCCTTGGGCCAGGAACTATTCCTGGACCATTCTTTTAATTTCGAAGCTGGGCCCCACTGCCTTGGGCCCGACCCGCATTTTTTCGTCGATTTCTCTTTCGTGTCAAAATTCTTCGTGTGTCGGTTCGTTATGAATGTTTATTTATTCGACTAATTATTTATTTATTTGTACGCATGATTAGTTAATTTTATTTTCGTAAACCGCTTTATTTTCCATAAATCATGAACTGTTTAATTTTTGCAAAATATCAACTGTTTAAATTTCCGCAATTTAAAATTCAGTAATTTAATTTACCGCCTGTATGGTCGGTCACACTTTAAATTTCTGCAAATCATCAACTGCTTAAAATTTCCGCAAATCTTCAACTGCTTAAATTTTTCTGCAAATCATCAACTGCTTAAAGCTTCTGCAAATCATTAACTGCTTAAAATTTCTGCAAATCATCAACTGCTCAAATTTTCTGCAAATCATCAACTGTTTAATTTTTCTGCAAATCATCAACTGCTTAAATTTTCTGCAAATCATCAATTGCTTCAAATCTTTAATTTTTCGCCATTATCATCATTTAAATTTCTCGGACTTATCAACTGTCATCATTTAAATTTCTCGCACTCGTCAAATCATTATTTAAATTTTTGTATGCATCAAATGATCATTTAAATTTCTCGCACTTATCAACTGTCATCATTTAAATTTCTCGCACTCATCAAATCATCATTTAAATTTTCATAAGCATCAAAATCATTTTTTGATTTTTCGTATATATCAACTATTTATTTAAATTCTCGCATGCATAAACTGCTCATTTATTTTTTCGAGCTATCACTAACACTCTCATTTTGTAGGTTTAAAATTTAAGCTTCACTCGAAAGTACGCCTTTCTTTCCCTTTTATTTATTCAAAGCTTTCCGTAAATATTAATCGTATGCATGATATATAGAATTGCTAGAATTAAAATCAATCCACATGAAGAACTTGTTTAATGACTCGCTTTAAATGCCACGCTCATTTGTTTTAAATTCCGCTTATATTGACTGCATGTGTTTGGTGGCTTCGATCCCACATCGGTTTATCATTTTAAAATATCTCTCATTTAAATTTGTACTCTGTTAGCAATCCATGGTAGAATCACTTAGTAATTAATTTAATCATGCATGGCCCGATGATGAAAAAGAGGGCGCTCATTTGGTCTTACAGAAAATTCAGTCCCATCACACTACAGTCAGGGATAATCGATCGGTCTTGAAAATGGTAACCCCGTCCGAAAAGAATTTTAAAATGGTAACCCCGTCCAATGATTAATTATTCCTGAACGGTCCCGATCATGGAAAAGACTAAAGTGACGATTCCTCTGAGGACCCCCTTTTAAAACGCATTTTTATCAAGCATCTTTTAAACTCCTCTCTTATCAACCGGTAACCATTTTCAGATGTGACTCGGGTGCCTAACACCTTCCCGAGTCCATAATATGACCCCGAACCTTTGTTCTTGGGTTTAGACCCTTTTTTTGTGCCTTTAGTTTTTTTATTTTTACTTTTATGCCATGAGGATTAGGTTCCCTTAACCTAAAGACAAAAATTAGGGTGGCGACTTCATTGCATGTTGCGAGGCGTCCTTTTACGCCGAGCATCGTAAGGTCTCAAATTCGTCGTATACTCGTAAATTTTTTATTATTATTTTTGGGGCGCGACAGGTGGCGACTTCATTGCATTATATGAGATAAGTCCAATTTTGTCTCACATTCTTCCCGAACCAGCTCCCGTAAAATTGAAAAGGGGGTGCGATGCCATTCTCTGTGGATTGATCCTCTTACCACTATCTGCAATCTTTTGTAGGTTTTGATAAGATGTAATTTATTTTTGATGGATTCGACACACATCAATAGTCTACCAGATAGTAAAAGTATCAATTGTGTAAAAGCTCTAATTTGAAACTTGTAACAATAGTACTCTCTCTACACAATACTTTTAATATTGTAGTTCTATGGACACCTGTATATTAAAAAAACATGTGAAAATTCTATAAGACATGGGAAAAAATAGAGCTAAAAATTGAAATAATATCGCATTAATTAATTGATCAAAAATATTTTCTGCTGATGTAAATGTCAGAACACTTGAAAACTCTTCTGTAGTTGTTGTATTAGTATTGGAAGACCTTTCGCACTGTTTGAAAATATTCTGATGCCAACCAACTTCTCCTTTAGGGCATAAAAGTGGGGATTGGAGAGGATCATAACATCTAAAGTAATCTTTAATTCCATGGCTCTATCCCGAATGTGCATGAACAACTATATCTCTTTCAAATGGAACATTAGAATTATTTCCTTCAATCTATATAGCAGCAACTTGATCAACAGAAGGCGAGTTATAAACTCTTTGATCTATATTAATGATAACTATTGACATACCTCCCAGAGCATTTTAGTCCTGACAGGGGGTACTGTCACCTTCAGCTACTGTAGGGCCTGCCTGGCCTCCTACTAGTCCTACTACCGAGGGGTGGTCGACGTCAGCGGGCCCCCCCATCCAGTACGATATGACGCCTATTCCCACACCCGGTAAGCACTCAAGCGACATTAAGCTCTCAAGCGGCATCTACTACACAAGCGTCATCCTCTCGGCATTACCCCATGGCACCCAAGCGACACCTATTAGAGATGACACCTCTCTACTAGATCTCCTATAAATACCCCCCTAGGTAGAAAGGGGGTGGGGACTCCCTCTCCACTCTCTCTCTACTCTCTCACTCTCTCTCACTACGACTACTGACTTGATCGTCGGAGTATCTGCGCCGGGGACCCCCTCCGGCGCCTTGCAGGTGTACCAGCAATGTGGATTACCCCCTCAGAGGAGAAGATCTCCAGGATCCTTCCTACCCCGGGTACAATCCCTCCGATTATTATCAATTAACATGTGTTGATGCGGATTTGTAAATATCTTTGAAACCTTTCAAAAATTTAGCATATGAGTTGTTTTCTAGAACTTTCACCAATTTCTTCATAATGCTTTCATCCAAGTTAGCATTCTCCATAATTCTCATCCTATTGTGTAGCTCATTATGAGTAGCATAAAAATAAAGTTGAAAACACACTAGATTATTCTATGCGGGTACCAATCCGGAAAGATTGTGGTATGCCTGACCTTGAGCTTTAAAGGTATAAACTTCTTTCCTCGATGAAGCAAGTTCTTTGTCATACTTTACACCAAATGATGTAAACCAAATATACAAAGGATGAAAATGAAAATTAAAGAGAGGTTAGAGTGAGAAAGCTTACTTGTTTCCAGGAGAGTTTTTAACCAAGAAGGTAGTGCAAGAAATGGAGAGTGAGAGGAGATTTTGGTGCCCTTATTTTATTGCATAAAGCAAGCTATTTATAGGGGAAGGTTGAGTCGGTTTGGAGGGAGCTTGTGGCTGCAAATGGCGCACGAACTCGTGCGTGAGCTGGAGGGTGAATAGTGACCGGAGTGGAGGCCAAGTTTGGGCTTTGTGTGGCCAAGGCTTGCTGATGGGAGGTTTGTGATGATCACAGGGGAGTCGGCGAGGCTAGCTAGGAAGAAATGTGAGGTGATTTTAGATAAATAGGCATTAATTGCCATTAATGCATGCTTTTGGATACGAACGAGATATTTTGGTACGAGCGAATTTGTACGAAAGTGAAAATAAATCCGACCCGAGGGAACCGAGGCGTGCAGAAAAATAAAACAAGAAAACTAGTATACGGTGAATAAATGCGAAATTTGATTTAACGAATTTATTTTCTCTTTCGAAAACACTAAACGTTCGGACGTAAAATAAATGTCCTTACGATAAAAATTGAATGAAACCAAACTCGATGGCGTGAAGGAGAAAAATAGTACGTAATTATCAATTAAATAAATTACGCGTCCGACCCACGGTCCCGGGAAACTTGCTCGGGACCGATAGAAGTTCGCGTAAAGAGAGTCGAAAGTACGAAAAAATGAGAAGGCACGAAATGACACGAAATATTAAACAAACTAGCCTAGGACCAAGAATCGACAGAAATTTGACCTAGACGAGCTATTAAATACGGCAAAAATAAAAGTACGTAAATGCGTTGACGAAAACCGAAAAATACGCTTTAGTCGAAAATACGAGAAAAATACGAAAAATTCAAAAGACGTGAAATGATGTGAAATATTAAAAAAAATAGTCCATGATCAAAAATCGATTGAAATTTGATGTAAACGGGCTATTAATGCGACATGCAATAAAACGGAAAAAGTTGTGACGTAAGTCAAAATTCGGGTAGCAACAGTTGCCCCCTCTTTACTGTCTGATAAAAAATATAGTGTAACTGAAATTTTTGATAAGCAGTAAAGACGGTTGCCCCAAGTCTTTACCATATTTTGAATACATCCTGACCTGTTGAGATGTGGGATTGTGCATGAATTGAAAGATATAGTTGCTCAGGGAGGAGTAATAATTATGCAGAAAAGTAGTCGCTCAAGGAGGAGTAGTTTAGATATAATATGCGGAAAAGTAGTCGCTCAAGGAGGAGTATTTTAGATATAGTATGCAGGAAAGTAGTTGCTCGAGGAGGAGTTTTTTAGATATAGTATGCTGGAAAGTAGTCACTCAAGGAGGAGTATTTTAGATAGACAGGAATTTAAGACAGGAAAGTAGTCACTTAAGGACGAGTAATAATTATGCAAAAATGTAGAATTATGTAAATGAGAGTTGTAACGTACCTTTGCTCGGATATTGACGGTAACATACCTTTGTTTTGATGTTTGATTTGTGATAACGTACCTTCGTTTTGATGTTGATTTGATCGCGGGGGTGGTATGAATCGCTTAAACTAATTTAAAAGACATGACGTGGGGATGAACCGCTTACGCAAATTTAAAAGACAAGGCGTGGGGACGAACCGCTTACGCTAACGTGGGGACGAACCGCTTACGTAAATTTAAAAGACAATGCGTGGGGACAAACCGCTTACGCTACGTGGGGACGAACCGCTTATGTAAATTTAAAAGACAATGCGTGGGGACGAACCGCTTAGCGTAAATTTAAAAGAATGATGTTTTTTTGAAAAGGGGTGTAAAGGGAAAACAAGTCTTTCCTCGAACTTACCGTGCGAACTGAAGTTGATTTGAACGCGAGGGAGCGTGATCCGCCACACGAATTTGATTTGGGAGTGGTAACGTACTCCATTTGATTGTTGATTGGGTTTGTCGAAGGGAAATCCATGACGAGGGGATTACAACAATTTCTTCATCGAAGACCCATGGTGGAAGGAGTGATTCCATCAAAGCGTATTTGTATCCTGCAGATAGGAAGGAAGCAAATACAAAGCAACAACAGATAGAAAAAAGAGAGAGCAATTGACCTATGTGAGAAATATCAAATATTCCTACATTTAACCCATGGCTTGCCCCCAAGTTTTTTTGTTTTGGAATGAAAATGATTTCTTGGTTTAAGAAAATAAATTCAGGCCCCCTTCTTTTCCCTTTTTTTTTTTGGATAAGATGTTCGTCCAATTTTCGTTATATGAACATGATTGATTCAAGTCTAGGTAATGTCTACATCTTGTTAAGGAAATAACGACCTCAAGAAGAAGACTTTCCCATGACATGTAGCCGTAAGCAATCCTCACCAGATATTAGTGTTTGTGCTCACGCTCAGAAAATAGGGCTATGTGTTTACACTCTTAAAAAATGCAATAAACATAGCACAAAAATTAAATTTGCAATGTCAATCCGAGTGAATAGACTTCAAATGAAGATGCACATGCATGGGCCTGCTAATAATCAAAAGGACTTTGCGAGGGAGAAAAGAGGAGGAATTTGTAGACAGGTATTATGCTTTTCGACGAAAGTTTTATGAGTTTTGTGCTCGACGACTGATTGTGATGAAGACAAATTGTGGTGAACGATGCTCGACGATTTGATTGTGTCGAAGAGCAAAGTACATGAATTTTTCTCTTTTGTTGAGGTGTTCTTCTTCATGGTCATCCTTGCGATCTTGATTGACTTCTCTTTTTCTTCTTTCTTTCTTCTCTCTTTTTTTTAATTTTTTTTATTGAATTTTTTTTTTTTGCACTTGCTTCCGTTTTTATTGGTTTGGTGGTTCTTAGGATGCCTTTTCTTTGTATTTCTTTCTTCTCTTTTTCCCTTTTTCATTTTTCTCTTTCCTTATTTCCCTCTCTCTCCCTCTTTTTTTCTTTTCTTTTCTTTTTCTTTTCTTTTTGTTTTCTCTCTTTCGTTTCCCCTCCTTTTCTTGTAGGTACTAATAGCATGTGAAACTAGTGCAATTTTTGTTTGGTCTATCCTCCTCTCTGTCTCTGGCAGAGGCCTCTATGTCTTGTTTTATTTGACCTTCTTTTGACGTTGATTTGTCAGTGATCCTCTAAGGGTCCCTTGTCATTCCCTTGTTTGACGTGTAACTCCAATTTGGCAGTCCCAGTTGAGCACTAACTCACTTGGTTAAAAGGCTCTTGGGTGTTTGATAGAGTTGTACATGGTGTACAAGATATGTGTTTTGGGGGTAAAAAGGTTAAAAATGAAAATGTGGAAGAAGAGCAAAGCAAAGTCCCCTGTCATCTTACCGCTATCCCATGTCTGATAGTTCATATACCCTGGATATTATGCAAATCTAACTAGCACCTAGTTTAGCATTTACACTCACGAAAGAAACCAAGCGTGAAGGCCCAAAATACTTACAGAGATATGTTTGTGCCTGCTTATGTCTAAACATGTCATGGATATAAGAGTTAACAGACAAAATATCGTGTGTTCATACAATTTTTAATGAACGTAAAATGATGAATGCTTTGATTTAAAAATGTTCAAAAAACGTGGGATTTTTCCTCCTCTTTTTAGCCCAAGTAGTAACATGTACTAAGAATTTTTTTTTTGTTTTTTTGAGAAAACTAAACGTTACACGCACGTATTCGTAACAACGCAAATCGTAGAAATTTCTAAAACTACGGACAATGAAAATTGCAGAAATACAAATTGCGAAAATATGAATTACGGGAACGTAAATTGCGGAAAGGGAAATTGCAAAAGGTAAAGGACAACTTACCTGAAAAATGAGCTTTGACATTTTTCAACACCTTCTTTTGGTCGTCACTTCACTTGCTTGCCCCCCAAGTTTACAAGTCTCGTTGTACCTGAAATGTAAAACCGCAAAAATATAAATTGCGAAAACATAACTTACAGAAACGTAAATTGCAGAAGGGGAAATTGTAAAAACGTAAAGGACAACTTCCCTGAAAAATGAGCTTTGACAGTTTTCGACACCTTCTTCTGGTCGTCACTTTACTTGCTTGCCCCCCCAAGTTTATAAGTCTCATTGCACTTGAAATGACAAGGGAAATAAATAGTAAATTCACAGAAAAAAGATATCCCCAAATGTTTTGAATTTAAAATTTAACGAAAAAAATAGAAATGTTGAAAGGAACACGTGGGTTGCCTCCCACGAAGCGCCCTTGTTTAAAGTCGTAGGCTTGACTATTGTACAAAGATATCGTGGGTATCGCCACCGCATGATTTAAATAGAATGGACCCACCGTGGGTCGGGAGAGTGATCATTTCAAGAGTTGGTGGTCGTGTAGGGTACCTCGGCTAACCCTTCGAAAGAGATGCATCCGCTCTTAATCAAGTGATTAACCTGTCCTTTAAAGGCAAAGCAGTCTTCTAATGTGTGCCCCTGAACTCCAGCATGGTACTCGCATTTAGCATTAGGATCGTACCACTTCGGGTAAGGTGGTTGTGGAGGTTGGATTGGGGTTGGTGCAATTTGCCCAGTTGCTAAGAGATGCTTGTAAATATCCTCCAAAGGAGCGGGAAACGGCGGCAGTGGCCCTTGGTTCCTATGGTTATTTTGGTTTCTTGGGTTATTTGGGGCATTATATGGTCTAGATCATGCGGGTCGTGGTGTTTGAGATGGAGGCGTCGTGAAAGATTGCCTATAACTGGGTCGGTAGGAGAGAAAGTCGATGCCTTCCTTCATGACAGGCGCTCTCTTAAGCGTTTCCTTTGGTGTGGGAGCACTGATCCTTCCGGACTTAACTCCTTGCTCAACTCTCTCGGCTATGAGGACCATGTCGGAGAAGCTACTTGACGAATTGGAGATGAGATAAGTGTAGTAAGGAGCCTCGAAAGTGTTCACGAAAATTGACAAGAGTTCTTTGTCACTTAGCGGAGGAGAAATTATGGATGCTAGTTCTCTCCACCTTTGAGCGTAAGCTTTCACCGATTCGTCGGTCTTCTTCTTTAAATCCTGTAGATCAGAACGGTTTGGTGCAACCTCCATGTTAAACTTATATTGCTTGAAGAAGGTGTCAGACAAATCTCTCCAAGTTTTGATCCTAACCCTATCCAAACTCATGTACCAGGTCAAGGCATGCTTGGCCAAACTCTCTCTAAACAGAGGGATCAACAAGGGCTTATTGTGTATCATTTCGGCCATTTTGTTGCAATAGGCCCTGAGGTGAGTCTTTGGGCACTCGACCCCAGTGTACTTCTCGAAATCCGGAACCTTGTACTTAGGAGGCATTACGATCCTAGGGACCATGCACATGTCAGCTGGCCCCGTAGGGTCAAAGGGGTTCGTTCCTTCAATGGCTCTGAGCCTTTCTTCTAGTAGGATCAATCTATCCATGTTCGGCCTCTCTATGACGACCGCGTTAAGACCAAGGGGTAGTAGGGGTTTTGATGTGAATGATGGTTGCGTCGGTTTGACGAAAGGAGGACAAATTCTCGTAGATTCGGGAATCGCGACTTGAGTAGAGTGGTCCCGAGGAGGGCGAAGGCCTTGGGATTCCTGATGAATCAGACTTTGACCCGGGTCCAAAGTGAGGTTAACCGAAGAGTGCTGTAGAGTTATAGCAGTTTCTCCACTTGTGTTAACTACAAGGTTTGTGGTGAAAGGATCAACCCATTTCCATTGACCCCTAGGAACAGAAAACGATTGGGGTCCCGAGGATCCAGCGATGGCGGATGAGGAGGGTCCCATCATTTGACTAGGATCAAAACCGGGTGGGAACTCAGTGGTTGCTTTATCTCGCTCTTTTTCGGCCTGAGTGACCCTCTCTGTAGTAACCCTGACTTGCTCTTCCAACTCTGCTATCCTAGCAGCCAACATCTCTTCTGTCTTGGCTTGTTCAGCCATTTTTCGCGCTCGAAGTCTAGTCACAGGGAGCCTTGGGGGAGTGGTCTTTCTTCGAGGAGCTATCGTTAACCTGAAAAAGGGAAAAAGGGAAATAAAAGGGTTAGTATAGGTGATGAGGTCTCCACGCTGCTTATTCACTCTTCCGGCCACACTTTCACTTAATACTTTGAGGATGGACGAGAAGATGATACTTTGGTGAAGATATAAAGGAAGCTTTTATTCATTCCAACGACGTAGCGCGATCTTGGACGCTACATTCGAAACCCTTGAAATAAACCCGTACGAGTGGCTAGCGTTTAACCTGCTCGGAACTCCTCTTTTGTGATGAGTTTATGAGTATATTTTTTTTTGACTTTGAAGAATGAGGCCATCGTGCCAAGAGGTCTTGACAATCATTTGAGCGACGAAGGTTACATTTATAATGAGCGAAGACGATAAAACCCGGCTTGGGAGCACTTCGAACAACATTCACAGTAACTCTTTCTTGCATACTGACCTTCCATCTTAGAGGGTGAATTTTAACCAGATTTATGGCACTCTTTCTAGCTATTTACGCGTCCATACCGAACAAGACAAAAGAGTGCACGGTTTGCAACCGAAAAGGCACTGTTACACTTGTCTCTGAATTTCTCTGTAAGGGATGCGCTGCCCGAAAAAAAATATGAAATTTGGTATGGGTAGACTTCAGCCCGTTATCAATGTCTTTCATGTTTTGACCGAGTGGAAATTCTGAGTAACTCGTATTGATTTTGGCCAAGGAAAAAGAGTGCGCAGCTGAAACCGAGAAGGAGCCACTGTCTTGTTTTTAAAATTATTGGCGAGAGATATGTCACCCAGAACTTTCTGAAATTTGGTGTGGACAAACTTTCCTGTGTTATGAACATCTTTCGTATTTTGGCCGAGTAGAAATTCCGAGTCAATTGTATTGATATTGGCCAAAACAAAAGAGCGCGCGGCTGAGACTGAGAAGAAACAACGATCTTCGCATTCTAATTTTTTTGTGAGAGATTTACTGCTCAGAAAGATCTGAAATTTTGAGGAGGTATTCTTCAACTTGTTGCCTATATATTTTGTTTTTTGATCGAGCGGAAATTCCTAGCAAATCCTATCCATTTTGGTCGAGGAAAACAATCATGCTGCTGAGACCGAGCGTGATCACGCTAAGCCCTTAGGGTAATCATGCTAAGGATTTTCAAAATCACCAAACTCTTTCCAGCAACTAACATGATTCACGCTAAGAGCTTAGCGTGATTACACTACACACTTTTTTCTTAGCGTAATCACACTAAGGATTTTGGAAAAAGGGGGACATTATATATATTTTTTGCTTTGTTTCGGAATAACCATAAGACCCTTGCGTTCCGATTCGTTTTTTGAGGGGTGTGCTGTTTATAAATTTATGAAATTTGGTAGGGATGAACTTTCATGTGTTCTGAACATCTTTCGTGTTTTGGTCGAGAGGAAATTCTGAGCAAATTGTCTCTGTTCTGGTCACGACAAACGATCGCACAGCTGGGGCTGAGGGGAGCAGCTGGCCTGGCGTTCCAATTTTTTGTGAGAGATTGGCTGCCTAGAACTTTCTAAAACTTTTCATGGGTAAACTTCAATCTGTTTCCAATATCTTTAATGTTTTGACCGAGTGGAAACTCCGAGCCAAAGGTGTCTATTTTGGCCAAGATAAACGATTACGCAACTGAGGCTGAGAGGAGCAGCTGGCCTGGCGTTCCAATTGTTTGTGAGAGATTGACTACCCAGAACTTTATGAAATTTGGTGGGGGTTGATTTATATGTGTTATGAACATCTTTCGTGTTTTGTCCAAGTGAAAATGTGGAGTAAATTGCCTTGATATTGGCCAAGGAAAAAGAGGGTGCGGCTGGCCGAGAAGAAGCAGTCATCTTTGCGTTCTGAATTTTTTTACGCGAGATATGTCACCCAGAAAGTTCTGAAAATTGGTGAGGGATAACTTTCATGTGTTATGAACATCTTTCATGTTTTGTCCAAGTGAAAATTTGGAGTAAATTGCCTTGATATTGGCCAAGGAAAAAGAGGGTGCGGCTGGCCGAGAAGAAGCAGTCATCTTTGCGTTCTGAATTTGTTTACGAGCGATGTGTCACCAAGAACGTTCTGAAAATTGGTGAGGACGCACTTCCATGTATTATGAACATCTTTCATGTTTTGGCCAAGTAAAAATTTGGAGTAAATTGCCTTGATATTGGCCAAAACAAAACAGCGCGCAGCTGAGACCAAGAAGAAACAACTATTCTTTGCATTCTTTATTTTGGTGCTTTCGTTTCAAGGATTAACCCTCTTTTTTTCTTGGCTCTACGTGTGGTGTTGGGTCTCTATTTTTGTTTTTTTGGGGGGGGGGGAGGTGAGGGGACTCGACCGTAGGTAATAGCCGTTGTATATCTTTTTTGGATGTGTGAAAGGAAAAATACGTTTCATATTTATCCGCATAATACGAACCATGTCATTGATTTTTTTTCAAAAAAGGTACAACCATTATAAGTTGGATTACCTATCTACCAAAAGGCTAGTAGACCGAAGTCTAGGAACATGGTTACATGGGCAAAAAAGTAAGATCTAAGTAGTCGATGCACGATTTTTTTTTTGAAGATGCTAACCTCGGAAGTCGGGATCCGCTTGCTCATTACAAAAGAAATCCCACGATGCGAGCTCTCCCTTTTGCATCATTACTTTGGCTTCCAAAGCCGCCACTCGCGTTCGTAGTGCTCGATTTTCCTTGTCTTTCTTGTTGGCGTGAGTGGTCAAGATCTTCATTACCGAATCCTTTTATTTGATTATGGCACTTGATGCCTCTTTCTTGCGGGTTTCGCTATCCAAGCGCTCCTTAAAGTCATCGAATGCCAACTTCTAACTTGCCTTGTGTATGCGGAGGTCATCTCTGTTGCGCCTTTCTAGCTTGTGTACCTCGAGCTCTAGGTCCATTTTTTTGGCTACCGACTTCTCTCTTTCTTGTGCCATTTGATCTCGCTCTTCAAATCTTTTGTGTGTTTTTCTTTTTTTTGATGAGGCCAGACATCCCTATGGATTCGGTCTTTCCTCCATTGTAAGTGTTCTTCGGTTGCCGAGGTAGGGATAACATGTCCTTCAAGGCAAAACGGAGTAATCCAATCATGTGCATATTATTGGGGAGTTCGGTCTTTTGTTGAGTGTAGTAGACTAGAATCCGTCATGCCGAATGTTGCGGGGATTACTTGTATGATGCAGAATTGTCTCAAGACGAGAGTGGGGCAATAAGGCACACATCCTCTTGCGCTGATTAAAGGGACCCATGGTAAAGGCCCGTAGCAAACTATGGGATTGGCGGCCCATAGCCACTTAGCATGCCAATTGAAGTCCTTTTCAGAAAGGTCTAACAGCCTGTCAACCCAAGTATGTTTGTCTTCGATCTTCCACTTATCTCTGGCCATCTCTTGGCCCATTCCTTTACTGACTTGTTCCAAAGGGTCCCAGCCCAGGTAGTTCGGTGAAAATAGGGACTGATCCGGTCTTTGTTTAAAATGACTGATCAACCAAACGGTCAAAAGTGGTGTGCAGCAAGCAAGCTTCTCTTTCCCGGCCCGCCTACAATGGTCCAAAGAACGGAAGGTCTCGGCTAGGATTGCAGCTGTAGGGTTAACTTTGTTCCTCTCCATCTCATAAAATACGTTAGCCGCTTCAAAATCAATATAGTCTTTCATTTTAGGAAATAAAACCAAACCGGTTATGGCGAACGCTAGAATCTTCGAATGTCTCAATCCTTGCGACGAACGAAATTGTCTCACGATGTCAGGCCAACACCATATGGGTTTCCCATTCTTCCAATAGGTTGAAATCTCTAAAAGTGCGTCCATCTTTAGCTTAACGCTAGCAAGGTCGGTGTGGACATTCTGATAGATACATGATATCAGAGGAGTGAAACATAGCAAGGTGGCGTATTCCTCTAAAGTAGGAGTCAAATCCACTCCTTGATCAAAGGAGAAGCATCGGTAGTATGGGTCCTAAAACTTAAGAGCCCCAATCGGTCTTTACATCAACCAAAGTCCACAACTTCCCATAGTTGCACTTGAGTTCTATTTCTTCTCCCTGAGTCAATTCATCCCTTAGTGTCCTAATTTTGATTATATCAAGATTCGTAACCTCCGCTGTAAGCTTGATCGGAATATCGGTAATGAAATTGGGTTTTAACATATCCCCATATGTGGCTTGATTCTCGTAACTCCTTACCGCAAAAGTATCAAGTGAAAGTAATGTGGGCGTTGCCATTTGAGTGAATAAACAGTGCGGGGCTTTTTTCGGAAAAAGAATCCTGTAATTTTAAAAGATGAAATGTGAGGAAAATAAAGATGAAATCGAAGCATATAAATAAATGGCATCAAAGAAAAATGCACGAACATGATGCATATGCTGGTGTGACTCCAACTATTTCTAACTGGATGAAAAGTTTCCCGGATGTTACCCTAAAAGGAGTCCCCCTTAAATGGATACGAGAGCGTTAATCGAATCATGACAAGGATTCTGGGCGCTCAATCCATTTAGGGGTTCAACATCCGAGTTAGGGTTCATGAAAGCATACTGGGACACAGGTCCGCAGGGCTTCACTAATACCTTTCTAATCCTATTGGGTATTATGGCCGGCGATAAGCATTATGCATGAGATGCATATGAACAATTTATTAAAGCCAATAGTATATAACAATCACGAAAACAATTTATTTAAAGCAAGTAAATAATAAAAAAAGCAAACACCATAAAACCGTCTTCGACCCTACTAGTCCCTAGTGAAGTCGCCAAACTATCGCACCCCCTTTTCGTTGAAAATGAGTAAAGGTTTGGGACGGGCATAATGCGAGACAAGCGTTGGACTTGTCTTAACATCATGCAAAATGAAGTCGCCACCCTAATTTTCTAAGGTTTAGGGAACCTAATCGTCATGGCATAAAAAATAAAAGACTAAGGCACAATGGTCTAAACCAAAGAACGATGGTTCGAGGTCGTGATTATGGACTTAGGAAGGTGTTAGGCACCCAAGTCACATCCTAAAAAGGTTACCGGTATGCGAGGTATTTTTGAAAATAATTTTAACATGTAATTCGAGCCCTCCAAGGTGACGTTACATCTTAGCATTTTTCGTTCGGACTTGTTATTTCCGATTGGGACCGAAGGACGGGTTTACCGTTTGTTCGTATGCTAGAGCGGACGTTCCCCCCTTATCATTGGGCCATGCATGATTAATTTAAACTAGGTGATTCTATCATGGCAAAACTAACAAAGTACGTTTTATAGATGCGCATATTCCGTGTGGGATCGAAGCCACCATGCATAGCATTTAACAAGAAAACAATTAATTTCATGGCATGAAAGACAAGTGATATAAACATGTTGTGCATGTGAGTTTGATTTTAATTGTTTTAGCAATTCTATACGTCATGTATACGAGTAGGGTGGTTCTAGCGCCTACTAGGGTGTCATGCATTCGATTCAGTTTTTAGACTAAACATACAAGGAGAAGTTTTAAGGTAACCTTACCTTTCGGATGAACCCCGATCGATCCACCTCTTCAAAACCGTGGTTAGCAATAATTGACATAAGGTAGGTATAAACAAACACACATGATTTTTAACTACTTAACTAATTATTACAAACCACAATTCATAATAAAAACTACTTATCTAATTATTACAAATTGGAGGTCGGAATAACTATCTAACTAAATATTACAACAAGTGAAATAACTAATTATTACAACAAGTTGATAATTCCTTAAGTATTACAATGAGTTGATAATTCCTTAATTATTACAATGAGTTGATAATTAAAATATTCATACATGCAATTTTAAAAAATAACGTCTAATTTAAACATCACATACGAACGATAATAATTCACGAAGATAATGCGGTGGTTTGATCATGCATGCAATTTCTCTTTATGGGCCGGGTTAGGCCCATATTGGGATTTCTAGTTTTGGGATGACATGCATACGAATAATTTTTAACACATCGAATAAGTAAAAGAAAGAAAGAAACGTACTTTTCGAGCGAAGATTAAAAGCTTAACCTACAAGCGAGAGTGTTAGTAATAACTCAAAAATAATAAATAATAAAAGCACATGCACCCATTTATTTAGCAAGCGAGCAATTAGATAAACATGATTAACAAGTAAACAATTTATTTCATGCCAAACAAATAATTAATTAATTAGACATGGCTAATGAGTAATCAATTAATTCATTTATTTCATATGAGCAATTTATAACAATTTAAGCATGGAATAACTAATAATTTATTTATTTATAACATGCAAGCATATTAAAATTTCACAATAATTTAAACATGGCCTAAACAAATTATTTAAATCATGCAAGCATTTAATTAAATAAAGCATGGCATAACAACTCAACAAATTATTTAAAACATACAAACATACGAGTATTCATTACGATTTAAACATGGCATAATTACAAAAGGAAGCATACGAATATTTGCATACGATTTAAACATGTCATAAAAGTATACGAACATATCATGCAATTTAAACACGTCATAAAAGCATACGAACATTTTATACAATATTGACGAAAATAAATGGGTCGAGCCCCACATTTTGGATTTTTGGGCATAAAGAAATGGGTTTGGCATAAGCCAAGCCCAAACTTTAATTTAAAACAAAAATAGGCTTGGCCATCACCTTTCTTCCTCTCCTCTCCCGCCAACACCTTTCTTCCTCCTTTCTTTCTTCTTCCTCACTACTCAACAGTAGCAATTTAAGCATGAAAATTAAAACATGATCTCCTACTCCCGAAACCGACTCAAGCAATACAACATCATGCCAGCAAATCAACCCAATAATTACAGCAAGAAATTAAATCAAAAGAGTGGCACTTTTATCATGTGAATAGTAAACTAATTAATATGCATTGATGCGCCGTCGAGACGCGCATCAAAAGTAATAGAATATTCCTGATAGGCTAGATGCACAAATTAATGTATATAGCGGCAAGTCAGGGTCGAACCACAGGGAAAATGAAGGACTAAATTTAATCTTGCCCTAGATGTATGATGAGGATGAAAATGCAATAGACATAAAAGTAACACAGGGGGGTTTTGGTTGGTGTAGACGAATCTAACCAACGATGGCAGTTGATGTTGGGACAGAAAATGAAAATGTAAATAACAAGTAATAAAGGACAAACGAAATAATTGAATAGAGAGGGAACGAAAACAAAGCAAGAGAATATCAATGAAAATGGTAAAGACTAACAGGTGTAATAAAGATAATAACAAGGTAAGTAGAGATAATAGATCAGATAAAAAGAGAAATCTTAGCAGGGGTAGACGGCGGATTGCGTCGAGGTCTAGTCGGTCATTGGTGCAAGGATAGACTGTTTTCACGCCATAGACGTGCTATAGGAATCATGTTTTCACGTGGATTCCCTACTTCTCTTCTTAAGAGAAGTCACTCCCAAGGTACGCTTATGGGAGTGGTCGTGACACTGCGCCCAAGGTATGCTTATGAGTCATACACGCAGGCCCGTGAAGTGGAGAGAAGACACGTCTAGGGCTAGACACTGAGAAGTCTGCCCTAACCGGTTTCTTGCCCTAGCTAGATTGTACCAAACGACATGGTGACTATGGACCAGGTGCCTACTCTATTCCATGGCCTCACGTTAGTTATTACTATGGAAATGACAATATTTATGAGAAATATGCAAATAGGTGATCAAACTACCAACAAATCTCATACGAAATGACAATAAAATGGCAAGAAAGCAGATACAACAATGAACACGTTTTAAGAACACTTTGACCTCCCAACTATCCTCTTGCAATACTTAAAATACCGCTGCCAAGACTAAGAGATTTAGCCACTCATGCTGGAAATCATGCACAAGATAGATGGAGAAAGCAACATAAACAGAGAAAAGGTGCAGATGAAAATGAAAATCTAGATTAAAAACTAATTGGAGCTTGGGGCTCCAATTTCTGGAAAAATAAAGGAAGAACAAATCCCAATGTTAGAGAGGTGGCTACAATGATTGAAAACCCTAAAAAGATGGAAAATATACTAAAGTGTAGCCCCCTTTTAACCTAAAGTTAAGGTTCTATATATAGCCTAACAACCCCACTAGGGGACAAAATGGCAGGGAGGAATATTCTTTGCTGAGCTAGATGATCTGCACATGGAATCCCGCTAGAATCTTTTTAGCATCTTTGGTCAAGCGTCATCCGAAAAATAACATGCACGTGCGTTGTTTAGGCCTGGACATAAGATCTCATCTAGGTCCCGACGGTAGGTCTCGAAGACAAAACGCATCTAGGGCTTGATGATGTAAGATCAGTAGAAATGCATCCAAATGGTGCGCTTTTCGGCAAGTTTCTCCCTTTAGTCCAAATCTACAAAGTGGTTGGAAAACAAGCCAAATTAGTAGTATCAAGTGTGAAATTAGACCTAAAAGAGAGGGAAAAACATGCATAAAAAGGCATCATATCAAATTCCCCCACACTGCCCATTGCTCGCCCTCGAGCAATCAAAACGGAAAAACACATCCCAAGACATAGACAAGCACAACCAACCATAGCACAAGAATTAACAAACCAAACAATCAGCCCTGACCATGCCAAGACATACTCTGCCTAGATAACTCTGCATCAAATCATTAGGATAACGACCCTAACGAAGAAACTTTACCACATCAGACTTGGCATCAGCAATCCTCACCGGGAAAGTGTTTGCACTCACACTCAACTAGGCTCGGTGTTTAATCACTCAAGTATGCAAATTAACAAGGCACACAACACAGTTTGCACATCAACCCCAGTTAAAATCCACATGCATAGGCAATCAACAATCAGAAATGAACTTTGCATCATAAAAAAAGAGTGAAAGGAAAGAGGTGAAAAGAAAAGATGAAGAATACGAAGAGAAAATAGGAAGATAGAAAGAAAGAAGGAAAATAGGAAGAACAAGAAGAAAAAAAATATATAAAGAGCAAAAGAGGAAGAAAAAGAAAAGGAGAATAGAATGAAAAACTCGGATGGAGATGAAGCGATGAGGCAGTATCCGTCAAGGGCAGACAGACGAGGGCTAGATGAAAATGTTCTTCTGGGGGAGAAGGGAACCATGCTGACAAAACTTCATTCTTTTGGTTCGTGCTTTTGCCCTCTCTCTCTTTTATTTTATTTTTTTGAAACCAAATAAAACTTTTTTTTTTTTTAAAGATGAAGAGAGGCACGACTTTGGAAACTTACTTCAGCTAGGGCTTGATTTCCTTTTTAAATTAGCTTGATGATTTTGCCCTAGCTCTGCTTCAACATTTACACCTTTTTGTCGGTCTCCCCCACACTTGGGCTTTGCTGATCATCTAGTCCGCCACCTCTGACAAATACCGCTCACCTGCCAAGGAAGAGGGATCAAGAAAAGTGAGAACAAGTGGTTGAAGAAGAGAAAAAAATGAGAAGGAAATGAGAAGATGTCGAGGGCTAAACGAAAAAGGGTGTTGAGGGCTAAATAAAGAAAAAGAGAGGAAGGATAGAAAGAAATAGAAACGAAAACAAAGATGCAAAGTTCATTTTTTCCGTCTTTTTGTTGCTTTCCTAAGACTGATGGTGCCCATACCCAGGGGTCTCATGCAAACCTAGTTGAGTGCCTAGCTAAGCATTGAATCACACATAAAAAATATAACTGTTTAGGCTCAAATGATCACAAGGTGCTATAAATGATTGCTGATGTTTAATGCAGATGTAGGTTATAAGAGCTAGCAGACAAAACATGCAAGATCTAGGGCAAGACCAACATGAAAGGCAGTTCATTTCTATATGCTCATAAGTCAAAAGTGTGTCCATACAAGGGGGTTTTAAAACTGGGCAGTGCTGACAAGTGAAAATCCGATTTTTTTTTTACTTTTTGGTATGTTTTTTCCTCTCTTTTAGGTCTAATTTCACACTTGATACTACTAATTTGGCTTGTTTTCCAACCACTTTGTAGATTTGGACTAAAGGGAGAAACTTGCCGAAAAGCGCGCCATTTGGATGCATTTCTGCTGATCTTACATCGTCAAGCCCTAGATGCGTTTTGTCGTCGAGACCTACCGTCGGGACCTAGACGAGATCTTATGTCCAGGCCTAAACGACGCACATGCATGTTATTTTTCGGATGACGCTTGACCAAAGATGCTAAAAAGATTCTAGCGGGATTCCATGTGCAGATCATCCAGCTCAGCAAAGAATATTCCTCCCTGCCATTTTGTCCCCTAGTGGGGTTGTTAGGCTATATATAGAACCTTAACTTTAGGTTAAAAGGGGGCTACACTTTAGTATATTTTCCATCTTTTTAGGGTTTTCAATCATTGTAGCCACCTCTCTAACATTGGGATTTGTTCTTCCTTTATTTTTCCAGAAATTGGAGCCCCAAGCTCCAATTAGTTTTTAATCTAGATTTTCGTTTTCATCTGCACCTCTTCTCTGTTTATGTTGCTTTCTCCATCTATCTTGTGCATGATTTCCAGCATGAGTAGCTAAATCTCTTAGTCTTGGCAGGGGTATTTTAAGGATTGCAAGAGGATAGTTGGGAGGTCAAAGTGTTCTTAAAATGTGTTCATGGTTGTATCCGTTTTCTTGCCATTTTATTGTCATTTCGTGTGAGATTTGTTGGTAGTTTGATCACCTATTTGCATATTTCTCATGAATATTGTCATTTCCATGGTAATAACTAACGTGAGGCCATGGAATAGAGTAGGAACCTGGTCCAGAGTCACCATGTCGTTTGGTCCAATCTGGCTAGGGCAAGAAACCGGTTAGGGCAGACTTCTCAGTGTCTAGCCCTAGACGTGTCTTCTCTCCACTTCACGGGCCTGCGTGTATGACCCATAAGCGTACCTTGGGAGTGACTTCTCTTACGAAGAGAAGTAGGGAATCCACGTGAAAACAGGATTCCTATAGCACGTCTATGGCGTGAAAATAGTCTATCCTTGCACCAATGACCGACTAGACCTCGACGCAATTCGCCGTCTACCCCTGCTAAGATTTCTCCTTTTATCTGATCTATTATCTCTACTTACCTTGTTATTATCTTTATTACACCTGTTAGCTTTTACCATTTTCATTGATATTCTCTTGTTTTGTTTTCGTTCCCTCTCTATTCAATTATTTCGTTTGTCCTTTATTACTTGTTATTTGCATTTTTATTTTCTGTCCCAACATCAACTGCCATCGTTGGTTAGATTCGTCTACACCAACCAAAACCCCTCTGTGTTACTTTTATGTCTATTGCATTTTCATCCTCATCATACATCTAGGGCAAGATTAAATTTAGTCCTTCATTTTCCCTGTGGTTCGACCCTGACTTGCCGCTATATACATTTATTTGTGCATCTAGCCTATCAGGAATATTCTATTACTTTTGATGCGCGTCTCAACGGCGCATCAAATTTTGGCGCCGTTGCCGGGGAACGAACCCGGGTCACCCGCGTGACAGGCGGGAATACTTACCACTGATGACGAGCTGGTGGGTGATAGGTTTTTTTTTTTTTTTGGCCGGGAGTGGGGGTGCGGCTGGTGGTCTCGATTTTGTGGGCCACCATTTTAATTTTTGTGGGTCTTTTGGGAGACATGGTGAGTGTGTGGCTAGGGTTCAAGGGAAGAATATCTTCATCTTGATACTCCCGAGATTAGAATCAACTCTCTCTTTTGGCCTATAACGCCTAGCATGAAATTTGTCCCTCTGCTCATATGGATAGTCCTCATCATCCTCATCATCATCCCATTGCTCATGGTGAACTGGGTGCGGGTCGATGACATGCTTCTGAGCTAAGGATGTTGGGCGCTCATGATTATGTGCACGTCTAGGTATTACTTCGCGCTTGGCGGTTCGATAAATTATTTTAATTTAGTATTTGAGTTAAAGTTATAATTTAAATGGTTAATTATATTATTTTTATTTTAAAGTTTTGGTTTAATATCGAATATTATAATAAATTGTGTTAGTTTAATTACATTTATAAAAAGGATTTTGGCAAGCCAAATACAGGAGAAGCTATAAGCCAATTCACAGGGGCCAAATAAATTATATACGAAATTAAGAAGAGCTTGGCCGGCTTGACTGAAAAACTCGATGGCCGGTCACTTGGGTGAGTTTGACAACCTCAATACCCTCAATTTTCTAATCATTCAAAAAATTGGGCAACCTATCCGGGTCAATTGAAGACCTAGTCGACCTAGAGCGAATTTAACTGGGTTGGATTAAGATTTGGGTCAATGTAAAAATAAATTCTTAAATTGCTGGACTTGCAAAAGTTTAACCACTGCACCGTTTTATTGATTATAAATGAAAATGAATGATATAAATCTTTAATTTTTCCTTAAAAAGTGTTATACTTACACAAAAATAATTTTTATTTACTAATTTATTAAAATTACGAGTTATACCAATTCGATTCTAATTGAACATTAGATTCTCAACCTTCTATTCTTTCTGAGTTTATAAGTTCATTATAAAAAAAAAATGCTTATTTTCGACGGAGAGTTCCGTCGTAAAAAAGAAAAATTCCATCGGAAATGGAACATTTTGATGGAATTTCGTCACAAACGCTTCGTAGAAGGCTTCAATTTTCGAGCAAAAAATTGGTCGTAAATACCTTGCGACGGAATTACTACGGAGACACCGTCGGAAAAAAAATTGGATTTCTGGAACAAATTTCGGCGGAAACATTTGGTCGAAAATTCAAGACATTTTCGACCGAAATTTCGGTCCCAAATGTTTCCGACCGAATGTTCGTCGACAATATCAAGCTAATTCCAAGCTATCGCGACAATGATGTTAATCTATAGCGGCGATATATTTTCGTCGCTATATTTTCCGACCGTCGAAAATGTCAAGCTAATTTCAAACTATACCGACGATATTTAAATTTATAGTGGCGAATATATTTCGTCGCTATTCCAATAAAATGTTCGTCGACAATATCAAGCTAGTTTCAAGCTATCGCGACAATGAGTTATCTATAGCGGCTAGATATGTTTGTCGCTATATATTTCCGCCGTCGAAAATGTCAAGCTAATTTCATACTATGCCGACAATATTTAAATCTATAGCGTCGACTATCTTTCGTCGCTATTCTGACCGAATGTTCGTCGACAATATCAAGCTAATTTTAAGCTATCGTAACAATATTATTAATATATAGCGGTGATATATGTGCGTCGCTATATTTTCCAACCGTCGAAAATGTCAAGCTTATTTCAAACTATGCCGATAATATTTTAAATTTATAGCGGCGACTATATTTCGTCGCTATATATTTCCAATCTAATTTTTTTCGAAATATTAAGGTAATTTCAAGCTATCGCCGCAATAATTTGAATTTATCGCGGCATTATATGAAGATAATTTCAGTGCAATTTTAATAATTTAGGTATATGTAAAAATGTTAATTTTGATTAGAAACATACACGTACAATTAAAATAATTTAAATGATAATCGAAATAAATTTAATGAGGCTTGTAAGTTGTAAGTTAAAAAATACAAAGGAAAGGAAAATTGGTATTTATACACAAATTTGTACCCTAAAAATAATTAACATCATCCGCATTTAAGCCAACCGTATTACAAGGAACTCGTGTATTGACTCGATCATGGGTTGATGGTGAACAAATATTAGAAAATTGCAATCTGCCTGCATGGAAAAAGGCAACAATAGTAGTTTATTTACCAATCAAGGTAAGCCACCAACTCCATTCACCAAGTGAGAAAACATATAAAGAGTTCCAGACCTTATGCACATCCTCCATGACATTTTTTGCCGCTTGGTTTTAGATCAGCAAGGAATGGAACCGCATCGCTAACCTTTTGGAAATTGTCAAGTGTTAACTCCAATCCAACAGACCTGCACAAAATCTCATAAGCTGTTTCCAGATGTGCCAAATATTGCAGGCAACCAAAGGCAAACTTCTCATCTCGCAATTGCTATTAAGTGTAAGACAACATTTGTAGACCCACTTAAATAATCACCATAACTCTACAGCAAGTGGGGGAAACAAAAGCAAAAGAAAAGAGAGTGAGAAATGGAAATGGCAAATCAATATATCATTTCGGCTAGTTGTATTTAAGTTGCTTCAAAAGCAATGGCCTCATTCGAAAAAAACACTAAGATAAGTATGTATCATAAATATCTTTTCGCTTTATTTATTTAAGTTGTGGAAATCGAGAGGAACCTAAATCGACAACAACCTTGGAAGTATTAAATTGAAGCTTCCTTCTTTTAATGGGAAAGG
The DNA here is from genome assembly GCA_963691705.1 of Viola odorata. Lineage (NCBI taxonomy): Eukaryota > Viridiplantae > Streptophyta > Magnoliopsida > Malpighiales > Violaceae > Viola > Viola odorata. Next base: position 33,614,795 of record OY829541.1, read on the forward strand.
AGATCCGGATGTGTATTTAAATTGGGAGAGGAAAATCAATTCGATTTTTCTATGTCATAATTATTCGGAAGAAAAGAAAGTGAAGTTAGCCGCTGTTTATTTATTTAAGTTGTTTAGTATGTATCATAAATAAAGAATACTAAACAAGATCCAATAATTTAGTAGTGATCCAATGTTATACGAGTACATCATCATTGCAACTAAACTGAAGAGACATACATCAGCAAAAAGACGTGGGAACACTCTTCACAGGCATACTTTATAAGCAGCCCATTAAGACAAGTCAACAAGTAGTGGAAAAAGGAAACAGGCCAGTGAAGATGGAATCTGGTTCATACTGGGTATGACTTTTACATGGAAACCGGATGTGCTTCACTCACATAAGATAAAAACAATAACTTAGTGTGCATACCTGAAAGGCAGATAGTACATCAAACGTATGACCATTAAAGTGACCAGGCTGCAAAGAGAAAATGCACAAGCATATAAGTCATTTGCAAATTTGTAAAACCATAATTACCTCATTATGTACATTTGTCACTTTGTAAAATCCTTCAAATTCTGGTTTTGGAGTGTGCTCCAAGTCCTCTATATCCTCCCCTACACACTGAAGTTAAGTATAAGAATGATTACTTTGTATACAGAGAAAAGGAGTTTTGAAATTAATGAAACAGAGGGACTGATAGCCAGAAAGATAGAAGGAGGGGAGGAGAAGGTAATTTTTCTCCCAATGGCATTTGCATTTCAATTTAATGAGGAAAAGCAGAGTACCAGTAAACCACTTCAATCCATCAAGTGAAATAGATATTAAGGGTGGTGGACATTAACAGATGAACAAGTCACTCTATTCAAGCATGTAAATCAAAACAATCAAAGAAGAGTCCCTAATACTCCTTGAAGTACCAATGGAAAAACCCTCGCAATCCCCTCAATTCCTAAAGCAGTATACCATAATGGGGTAGGGAAAAAATATCATACGACGTATTCAAGGTCTTTTTGTGAATATATAGCCATGCAATTTGATCTTGCAACAAGCTTTAAACCCCCCAGACAGGATGCAATAGAGCTTCTTTCTCTCACTCAAACAAAAGGTAAGGATGAATGGAGGATATAACGGAATCCTACGCCTAGAAAGATACAGCATTAAAGGTCTGTTTGGCGTTCCGGTTTTAGCTGTAAAAGTTTTGTGGGAAAAAGTGGCGTGTGAAAAATACTTTTGGAAAAATCAGTATACTGTTTGGTAAATATTTGTTAAAAGTGTTGTGAGATACTAGAAGTTGTTTATGGTGTTTGGTAAAAACTGCTTTTAAAACTATAGTTGGAATGTAAAATGACTATAAAGGACAATAAATTTCAAGCATTATAATTAATATTTTTTAGTATCTACATAGATTATTTAAATCAATCTATTTCTTTAAACAAATAATTAACATTTTATTTATAACAAAAATTAAAACTTCATTAATAGAAGAAAAAAAAGTTAAATACCGAGCACTATTTTAAAGTTTTACATATATAAATCATAATTACATATTTATAACAGCAAAGCCTTCTTCCCTTGTCAAACAACTAAATATGAATAGAACAGAACTCTTACAATGAAAATGATACACATTAATTAGTTCAGACTTATTTTTCATATTAGATATCTACTATAAAAAATATAATTAAAATTAATAATTTAAGTAATTTTTGTAGAGATGGAAAAAAATTAAATAAAAAATAATATTATATTCAATCAAACAGTTTTAAGCATGAAACTTGACTCATCATTCGCAATGAATTGTATGTAAATCATTAGAAAGAGTAAATTAGAGCAAATTTACAAACACATAAAGAAGGGCTTGATTGATTTTTTTTAATGAACACAAAGATTAAAGTAATTATTAAATAATAGAGGTAAGATCAATCAGGCTATTGTTTGGTTAATCATTCATGTTGGATTATATAAAAATAATTAGAATGAGTAATTATGTAATATTTAGTTGAACCAAATTTATAAATAAGTAAAAAAATGAGATTTTATAAAAGTAAAGATTTGATTGGAAATATTTTACAAAATAGGGACTAAATTAATCATTTAGAAGTTTGATTGAAATTATTTTACAAATATGAATATTAAATTAATCATTTAAGGATTCGATTGGAAAACTCTTTAAAATGGTAGATAAATTAATTTTAAGAGGTTGCTTTGAAAGAAAAAAATGGACAAATTTTTACTTTTTTACGGTAGAATTTACTGTAGAAATAAGCATTTCATTTTATAAAGTAGAGTAATTTAATTATTTTTTTATTTAATTTTACTTGTTTATTTGTATTTTTTAATAAAACCCTAACATTACTCAGCGTTTTCTTAAGAAGATCTTAAGTTCCAATACATTTTTTTATTTAAGTCAATTAATAACATAAATTTAGTGCAATTAATAATAATACTCCTTGGTTCTCTAGCATCAATCATTTGATCATTTCCTTGGTTCCCAAAAAAACCCAGAAATATACAAACAGACAATCCAAACAGTGATAGTTCTCCTTGCAGCTCCAGATTGCAATGCCCACCTCCATTTATCCATAATGGCTCGTACTTCTCCTTGCAGAGTTCCCAAAGTTGTTTCCCATGAGAGCAATCAACAACTTCATCTCTAGTAAGTATTAATAACAGAATGATGTATCAGTTCATCTCAAGTTCAAAAAAAAGAAAAGAAAAATGTATCAGTTCATCTCTAGCTTCCATTACATTGTTATTCAGTAGGTTAGGTATATTACATGACCTAAGGAGTTACGCTATGTTACGGATTTGGAATATAGTGACTAGCTATATGTAGAAGCATTTAAGCAATATGTTCCATGAAGAAATCAGGATAAAGAATCGAAACAGGGAAAAAATGGAAACAATACTTACATGAATTATCAGAACAGGACAACTCACCATACCAATTTTGTATGGTGTTCTGGAAAGATATGTATGTCAGGGCTTGCATGCATATATAATAACATAAACAGCCTTTCTACAAAAAAAACTGAACAACACAGGACAAACCTTGTAAATATCAAACCAGTAAGTCCTTTTTACTGGGTATAAAACCCTCATCCCAAGCAATTGGGACTTGGGCTTTAAAAGCCTTGAATGCATTCATGTTGCCACTCATTTTCACCTGCACTACTGAAAAAACATTTCAGCAAATATCACTGTAAGTGCAACAGGACATTAAGATAACTGCACATAAATTGACTGCAAAATACCATAGTTCATCAACTATTTTTTGTTAAAATCGAGAAAAACAAACTAGCTGTGGTTTAAAAGCATATTCTTCGACCATTTGGATTTGGTGTGCTTAATCCACAATTACTTTTTCAGATTTTGACAAACTTGGATGATGGTAAGTAAGATAACTTTCAAGATTTTTCATCAGCTAGCCCAAATGAATGGCAATGGAGTTTAAGAGTGTGACATGTTATTTGTAAAATCAACTGCATTTTTCTAATATCAACTAAAGCACCTGCATTTGATTCATCAAATGACATTAATTAAAGCATGACATGTAGTGAAAGAGAGCACACCAATAGTCAGACCCTTAGATCCATCATATTCAGGTTCTACTTGGGAAAGTTAGTTCCCAAAACCACAAAATAATTACCAACTTGACGTAGACATGGCACAACGACGTATGACAAATGATTACCAACTACATAATTCCAAGCAAATTGACAGCAAAGGTAAGAAGGAGTAGATCCAAACGTAAGAGGAAAAAAAAAAGAGAGAAACCTGAACCGAAGGAGTAGATTGTAGTAGATCCGACCGGCGTTCCTTTCCCTTTATGACTGAAACTCTAATTTTACAGAAAAATTAACAGATTTGGTAAGAAATGAAGGTTGAATGAAAGAAAAAATAGTGAGATGTTTATTAGTAATTGATGAAAGTGAGAAAAAATTAAAAGAAGAAGGATACCTAAACAATGTTATTTGTTGCTGGGAGGATTTGAGAGAAGATGAATGAGGTGGTGTTTGAGGAAAATGAAGCTTGCGTGAGGAGAATGAGGAGATAGTGTTTTGTTCCCACCTTGTATATCTAGTAGATGTCTAAATAAATAGAACTTGGGCTGAGATTTTTGTTCGAACCAGCTGATGCGCCGTCGAAACGCGCATCAAAAGTAATATTTATAATCCTGATGGGCTAGATGCACAAATTAATGTATATAGTGGTAGGTCAGGGTCGAACCATAGGGAAAATGCAGGACTAAATTTAATCTTGCACTAGATGTATGATGAGGATGAAAATGCAATAGACATAAAAGTAACACAGGGGGGTTTGGCTGGTGTAGACGAATCTAACCAACGATGGCAGTTGATGTTGGGACAGAAAATGGAAATGCAAATAACAAGTAATAAAGGACAAACGAAATATTTAAATAGAAAGGGAACGAAAATAAGGCAAGAGAATATCAATAAAAATGGTAAAGACTAATAGGTGTAATAAAGATAATAACAAAGTAATTAAAGATAATAGATCAGATAAAAGGAGAAATCTTAGCAGGGGGTAAACGACGGATTGCGTCGAGGCCTAGTCGGTCATTGGTGCAAGGATAAATTGTTTTCACGCCATAGACGTGTTATAGGAATCTTGTTTTCACGTGGATTCCCTACTTCTCTTCTTAAGAGAAGTCACTCCCAAGGTACGCTTATGAGAGTGGCCGTGACACTACGCCCAAGGTACGCTTATGGGTCATATACGCAGGCCCGTGAAGTGGAGAGAAGACACGTCTAGGGCTAGACACTGAGAAGTCTGCCCTAACCGGTTTCTTACCCTAGCTAGATTGGACCAAACGACATGGTGACTCTAGACTAGGTGCCTACTCTATTCCATGGCCTCACATTAGTTATTACCATGGAAACGACAATATTCATGAGAAGCATGCAAATAGGTGATCAAACTACCAACAAACCTCACACAAACTGACATTGAAATGGCAAGAAAGCAGATACAATCATGAAAACATTTTAAGAACCATTTGACCTCCCAACTATCCTCTTGCAATCCTTAAAACACCCTTGCCAAGACTAAGAGATTTAGCCACTCATGCTGAAAATCATGCACAAGATAGATGGAGAAAGCAACATAAACAGAGAAGAGGTGCAGATGAAAACAAAAATCTGGATTAAAAACTAATTGGAGCTTGGGGCTCCAATTTCGGGAAAAATAAAGGAAGAACATATCACAATGTTAGAGAGGTGGCTACAATCATTGAAAACCCTAAAAAGATGGAAAATATACTAAAGAGTAGCCTCCTTTAACCTAAAAGTTAAGGTTCTATATATAGCCTAACAACCCCACTAGGGGACAAAATGACGTAGGGGAATATTCTCTGCTGAGCTGGCTGATCTTGGCATGGAATCCCGCTAGAATCTTTTTAGCATCTTTGGTCAAGCGTCATCCGGAAAGAAACATGCACGTGCATTGATCGTCACTCAAATATAATATATTTTCCTGGTGCCTAGATGCACAAGTAAATGTGTATAGGGGCAAGACAGGGTCGAACCACAGAGATAGAAGGACATGTTTGCTAATGAAGATGTATGACAAGGTGATATGCAACAGACCGAATTGTAGTAACACTGGGGGGGTTTAATGTTGGCTAATAAATTAACCAACGCAGAGTGTGGAAGCTAACAAAACAGAATTGTAAAGTATTTATCTAGGGCATGAAAGCAAAATGTAATCCAGGGCAAGAAATGTAAACACTTTGAGGGCTAGAAACGTAGTAAAAGAGATATTAATCAGATGAGAATAGATCTTAGCGAAAGGTGTTCCTTTGGGTTGTTTTCTAGGTTGGCTAGTCATTGGTGCAAAAATGTTCCAGACTCATGTACAGACCTGCTATAGGGACCGCGTTTCCACACCGCATCCCCTACTTACCTTCGTAGCTAGAAGTCACCCCCCGTTTCCACATATGAGGTGACCTTGACGTTCAGCCATCCTCCCAGCTACTTCCCTTGTCATCAGGAAGCAGCCTTGACCGTCCGGCCTGTCTAGGGCTCGAAGTAGGGAGGCTAAACTCTGAACGCCCATGAAGGAGAGGTAAGACAGATCTAGGGCGCAATAGCTCAGCTTGTCAGACCCGTATTGCATACCCTAGATGACAGTTTACCCCTAGGTGAGGCCTCTCGCGCTGCCTCCCCTAGGTGTCTGCTCCAATTCCAGGGCTTCGCGTCAGGTATAACCCTGGAATATGACGTTACTCACGTAGGCATACTAACAGATGATCAAGCCATTAATATTCCTAAGCAAGCATGGAATTAAATCGGTAAATAGTCATGTGAACAAGAGAATATATTAAGCATGCATTAGACCTCTTAGCCAAACCTTTTCAACCCATTAAACACCCTTCACTAAGAAGGGTGGTGTTTAGCTACTCATACTATAATATAAACAATAGATATAAGTAGTCATAAAATAACAAAAGGAAATAGCAAAGGATTAGAAGGAACCGATGGATTAATTAATAATCAAAGGAGAGCTGAATCATAAAGGTTGTTCTTCAAGGAGAGGAGATTATCCTAAGAGAATGTGTGCTGAAATTAATGTAAGAAAATATCCTTAGGACCAGCCGTCCTTACAAAAACCCTAGCACTATGCTTTTATAGCCTAATACTAGCTAGGAGACAAAATAGATAAGGGCAATGAGGAGGTGACAGCACATGTCCTTGCAAAAGGAATATTCTGGGATTCCTGCCACGTTGCTGCCTTCTAGAAGCGCATGGGATTCCGTGCGGATCTTTAAAGATGCTGTCTTTGGAGGAAGATGCGGAGCTGTCGAGACCTAGAGACAGCGCACTGGTCTGGTTCGCGTCGAGGCCTTGAAAGCATCCTCCCTTCTAGGCCTTGAAGTTGGAATTCCTCAGAATTGCTCCGAAATTGCTTCTTTTTGCTCTTTTCCCTCTTTTGATGTCATTCTGCAAATAAGATCGTAATAAGGGTCAAATGGCAACATGAAGCCCCCGAAAAGGCTACAAAAGAGGGTAAAATCTAGGTCATGAAGCATGCTATCATGCATCGTTTAGGCCTAGACATAAGATCTCATCTAGGTCCCGACGGTAGGCCTCGACGATAAAACTGCATCTAGGGCTCAACGATGTAAGATCAGCAGAAATGCATCCAAATGACGCATTTTTCCTCAAGGTTCTCCTTTTAGTCCAAATCTGCAAAGTGGTTGGAAAACAAGCCAAATTAGTAGTATCAAGCATGAAATTGGACTTGAAATGAAGGAAAAACATGCATAAAAAGACACCATATCAAATTCCCCCACACTGCCCATTGCTCGCCCTCGAGCAATCAAAACTGAAAACACACCCCAAGACATAGACAAGCACAACCAACCATAGCACAAGAGTTAACATACCAAACAATCAGCCCTGACCATGTCAAGACATACTCCGCCTAGATAACTCTGCATCAAATCATTAGGATAACGACCCTAACGAAGAAACTTTACCACATCAGACTTGGCATCAGCAATCCTCACAGGGGTAAGTGTTTACACTCACACTCAACTAGGTTCGGTGTTTAATCACTCAAGTATGCAAATTAACAAGACACACAACATAGTTTGCACATCAACCCGAGTTAAAATCCACATGCTTAGGCAATTAACAATCAGAAATGAACCTTGCATCATGAAAAGGAGTGAAAGGAAAGAGGTGAAGAGAAGATGAGAATTTGAAGAGAAAAGGGAAAGAAAGAAAATGGGAAGAGCAAGAAGAAAGATTATATACAAAGAGCGAAAGAGGAAGAAAAAGAAATGGAGAATAGAACGAAAAACCTAGGAGGATTCCTTGGTGAGGAAGGAGACGACGTGATGAGGCAGTATTCTTTTTTTTTTTTTTTAAACCAGATAAGACTTTCTTTTCATTGCTTTGTTTCTGGTTTTGAAATTTTTTTTTTTTTTGAAAATGAATTTGGCAAACTTCAGCTGATGAAGATTGAGTTAGCTCGAGGATTTTGCCAACTTACTTCGGCTAGGGCTTGATGACTTTGCCCTAGCTCTTCTTGAGCATCCGCACCTTCTTGTCGGTCTCCCCCACACTTGGGCTTTGCTGATCATCTAGCCCGCAACCTTTGACAAATACCGCTCACCTGCCAAGGAAAAAGGATCAAGGAAAGTGAGAACAAGTGGTTAAAGAAGAGAGAAAATTGAGAAGGAAAGGAGATGTCGGGGGCTAAACGAAAAAGGGTGTCGGGGGCTAAACGAAGAAAAAGATAGGAAGGATAGAAAGAAAAAGAAACGAAAACAAAGATGCAAAGTTCATTTTTTTCCCCGTCTTTTTGTTGCTTTCCTAAGACTGATGGTGCCCATACCCAGGGGTCTCATACAAACCTAGTTGAGTGCCTAGCTAAGCATTGAATCACACATGAAAAATATATCTGTTTAGGCTCAAATGCTAACAAGGTGCTCTAAATGATTGCTGATGTTTAGTGCAAGATGCAAGTTATAAGAGTTAACAGACAAAGCATGCAAGATCTAGGGCAAGACCAACATGAAAGGCAGTTCATTTCTATGTGCTCATAAGTCAATAGTGTGTCCATACAAGGGGGTTTTAAAACTGGGCAGTGCTAAACAGTTAACAAAATCTTGTATAGTGAAAATCCGAAAAATGAAGTTTTTGCACAAAGCATGCAATCAAACATATACAAAGCATGATGTCAAACATATATACTAACATATCACACAAACACATATATCCTCCCCCACACTGAGGCTTCGCATTGTCCTCAATACAAGAGAGATACACAAAACAGACAAGAGAGTTCAGATCATAAAAGGAGTTCAAGAGAAGGGGGAAGGGATAGGAGAATGTTGTGGAGTGCCCTAGGGCGGTGGTGCATTGTCGGGGTCACTACATAGGCGGAAGGTTGCGCCTTGCAACTTCCGTCGTCAAGTCCTGTAGTTGCTTCAGAATGGATCAGAGAAGAGTGTTGGTCTCTTGGGTGGCAGCAAAGAGGGCAGGAGGAACATCCCGGGCGGCTAGAGCAATGGGTGGCTCGTCTTGGGCAAGATCAGCTGGAGCGTCTGAGGCGAAGCTGGTTTGGCCTGGATGCTTGCTCTGGGCAGCAGTCGGATAAGTGAAGTTTCCTTCATGTCTAGTGCCGAAAGCTTGCTCTTTCACCGGTGTACAACCTGCACTAAACCTCAAGATACGTTGTGAGACACACAAATGACCCATCTGATCGAGGGTCTTGGGGTCTAGCAATTTAAAGTCAAGTGGTGCAGACAAGTTACTGCAAGGTAACTCTAAATTATGCAAGTTTATGGCAAGACGAGTGATTAACGACCCTATAACAGGGCTACGACACACGCCCTGGACAGTTGCAATAGCAGTGGCAAACCAAAACCCAAGATTAAGACGAAACTCATGCATCATACACCACAAGAAAAATAGCTCTTGCATCGACAACTGGCCAGATGAATGGACTTTGCCTGAGAAGGTAAGGGCCAAATATCGATGCAAGATCCTTAAAGCAGGGTCAGAAATTTCGTGCCCTTTGGAAGATTTAGGGCTAAACTCGGCATTGTCATCGCCGGTCAGCTCCTAAAAAGCAGCATTGGCATCAAAATCACTAGGATACACAGTATGGGCAGATCTATACACAGAAGACTCTAACTCATCAACACTCACAGCACCCAACACACAATTCAGTTTATTGACAGACATTTTAGACCATTTTCCCATCAGCCTAAAATGAACAATATCGGGGGCTGATAGGCACGAACCAGTCTTACCCTTAGGCTTGAATTGGTCCGAAGCAAGCCAGAATGTGGAATAGAACTCAAGTGAGAGCTCGAAAAAAGTAGGGTGCTCTAGGAAGAACAAAACTTCCCACCCAATACCTTTTACAAGCTTTCGAACTCGAGAGCCTATACCCATTTGGTCCAAAAACACAAGATCAAGGCGCGCGCATGGGCTAACACCTTTTGAGTGAAAAGTAACAAGTCTATCAAGAGAGGGTTTATCATCAAAAGTAAGCCAACCCTTAAGGTCGGCGAGTTCAGATGTAACCTGATTTGAAGCTGGTGTGGGTGAAGTGGCGCGAGGTTTTGTAGATCTGGTGGTTGTCTTTGCTTTGCCTTTTTCCTTCTCGGAGCTCTTTCTTTTCTTGCTCGCAGGAGCAGATGACTCGTCGGCGTCGAGGGTGATCTCCTCCACCTTGACGGACAGAGGTGGTTTAGGCTTCCTCCTGACCAAGATTATTTCTTCCTCTTCTTCGGACGCAGCTTCCTGCTCGAGGGTGGTTACCGGCTCAATCGTCGGCGCCGACGACTTGTAGATGTTGGGTCCGGGTTCTTTTGGACCGACCGACCGAATCTAGTGATGGTGGAGGTCGCCGGCTTAGATCCGGTGACTTCTAGGTCTTTATCGGATGGAGGCTGAGAGTTGGAGGGCTCATCGGCGTCGGTAGCTTCTTTATTTTCCGGCCCTAGGTCGGTGTGGCGAGATTGGGAGTGAGAGTGGCAGGAATCGGCGGCCGACGGTGAGGGTGATGTCGAACGGGTGGGTGAGGGGTTTTTTTTGGGCGGGAGTGGGGCGACGGCTGGTCGTCCCGATTTTGTGGGCCGCCATTTTAATTTTTGTGGGTCTTTTGGGGGACATGGTGAGTATGTGGCTAAGGTTTCAAGGAAAGATGATGGAGTGAGAGAGAAAGGTGGTCGGCGGTTGAAAGGGAAAGAAAACCAAGATAGAAAAGAAAAGATGGATAAGTGAGGTTGACTGAAGCTCGGGGACACGTGGCATTTTCTTATTGGTCGAGGGACACGCGGCCCGCTGTGAGAGGGCGTAGCTGTGGGACCCGGATTGCCAAGGGGGAGGACACTCTGACGTTGAAGACACGTGGCACGCGTTATTTGGCCTACGCGTTGAGACGAGGATCGACAAGGGAGGACGCGGTGTGGCTGGATGACGTAGGAAGAATGACGAGGGACACGTGGCGCGCAGGGATTCGGTGATGCGGATTGCGTGACACATGTCGCGCGCTGGTTGGCCGACATGGATTGCGGATGACGCTTTCGTTGGATGAGGTAGAGGACGCGTGTCACTTTCTAGTTGGAGGACGCGGATTGCAGGACACGTGGCAACACGTCATTGGCTGAGGCGGATTGCAGATAAGCGCTGACATTGGAGATGCGTGTCGCGTAATGGCTAGATCCGCGCCCTACAACCTACATTTTGAAATTTAAAAAAGGGATGGAGAGGAGGGAAAAAATAAAATGAACAAGGGAGGAAAAAAATTAAAAGAAGATAAAGGAATAATACATAAGAAAATAATAATAATAATAAATAAAAATTAAAACCAAATAAAATAAAATAAAAGAAAGGAATAATGGAAATAATTATTTAAAGAGAGAGATACGAGGAAAAAAATTAAATGAGGCGCGTGGAATGCCTCATTGACTGGCTAATTTTTTTGTCTAGGCCTGGACGTTGTTAGGCGTCTAGAGCAAGACAGGTGGATCTGCCACTCTCATTTCATCGGTCGTGAAGGGTTTGAAACCTTCATATAATGGCTTTAAGTGATGACTGTTTACTTTGAAAGCGACGCCTGTGTCTAGGCTTTGGATCTCGACAGCTCCATGGTCATAAACCGTGGTAACCAGATAGAGACCTGTCCATTTGGATTTCAATTTTCCTGCGAACAAACGCAAACGAGAGTTGTATAATAGGACTTTTTGTCCAACATCAAAAGATTTGGGGGTCAGAAGTTTATCGTGTTGAACTTTCGTCTTGTTTTTGTAGATGAGGGCATTCTCGTAAGCATCATCTCTTAATTCCTCCAATTCTTGAATTTGCAAGCGACGGTTTTGGCTGGCTTGGTCAAGATCTATATTGACCTGCTTGATAGCCCAGAAGGCTTTATGCTCAATCTCCACTGGCAAATGACACGGCTTGCCATAGACAAGTCTATAAGGAGTCATCCCGATTAGGGTTTTGAAGGCGGTCCGGTAAGCCCAAAGAGCATCTCCAAGTTTTGTGCTCCAATCCTTTCGTGACGGATTGACTGTCTTTTCAAGAATTGCTTTGATTTCCCGGTTAGAAACTTCAGCTTGCCTATTCGTCTAGGGGTGATAAGCGGTGGAGACGCGATGAGTCACTCCGTACTTATAGAGGAGAGAGTAGACGATTCGGTTGCAAAAATGGGTGCCCCGGTCACTGATTAGGGCGCGTGGGGTACCGAATCGATTGAAGATATTGGAGCGTAGAAATTCGACAACTACCTTTGAGTCATCCATCTTGGTTTCCTTGGCCTCGACCCACTTAGAAACGTAGTCGACGGCGAGGAGGATGTAGGTGTTGCCAAAAGAATTCGGGAATGGCCCCATAAAGTCAATACCCCAGATATCGAAGATCTCGCAAGAGATGATACCTGTCAAGGGTATCTGGTTGCGTGCACCAATATTCCCTATACTTTGGCATCTAGGGCAAGACGCACAATACATATAACAATCACAGAATAGGGATGGCCAAAAGAATCCAGCTTTGAGAACTTTCATTGCGGTCTTTTTGGTACCAAAATGGCCTCCCTCTACGGAAGAGTGACAAAACTTTAAGATCGAGGGCACTTCCTCAAGATTCACACAACGCCTAACCACTTGGTCAGAGCAATGCTTCCATAGGTAGGGGTTGTCCCAGATGTAATATTTTGCTTACTTCTGAATTCTGGTGCGTTCGCTAGGTGATGCATCCGCGGGGAAAGAGCCTGTAGCACAAAAATTTGCAATATCCGTGAACCATGGAAATTGGACAGCTTGGGCAAGACAGAGACGCTCGTCAGGGAAGACATCCCTGATTGGCACTAGTGAATTATCATCTTGGTCAGGAAGTCTACTCAAATGGTCTGCGACCACATTCTCTGCACCTTTCTTGTCCTTGATGAGAAGATGGAACTCCTGGAGGAGCAAGATCCAATGGATAAGGCGTGGTTTAGCATCTACCTTCGTCAGGAGGCACCTAAGGGCAGAATGGTCATTGTAAACGATGACGTGAGTGCCCAAAAGGTACTAACAAAATTTGTCTAGGGCGTAAACGACAAGAAGGAGTTCTCTTTCGGTGACGGTGTAGTTTTGCTGGGCAAGATCAAGTAATTTGGAAGCATAATAAATTACATAGTGTTCTTTGTCCTTTGTCTGCCCCAAGACGGCTCCAAGCGCATGATTACTGGCATCGCACGTGATTTCAAAGGGAAGGGACCAGTTGAGGGCTCTAATAATAGGTGCAGATATAAGCTTGGCCTTTAGAGTGGCGAACGCTGCCTTGCACTTGTCATCGAACACAAAATCAGCATCTTTTTGCAATATATGACACATTGGCTGGCTGATTTTTGAGAAATCTTTAATGAACCTCTTGTGAAAGTCGGCATGCCCTAGAAAAGAACGGATGTCTCGGGCACATGTAGGATAGGGTAATGACTCAATCACTTCGATTTTTGCTTTGTCGACCTCAATGCCTTTAATGGAGACTATGTGGCCCAAGATGAGGTCGTGGTCCACCATAAAGTGACATTTCTCGAAGTTAAGAACCAGATTGGTCTCGACGCATCGTTGAACAATCTTTCGTAGGCTGGACAAGTATTCAGAGAAGGAATTTCCATAGACGGTGAAATCGTCCATGAAGACTTCGATGCATTCTTCGACGAATTTGGAGAAGATACTGATCATGCATCCCTGAAAAGTGGTTAGGGCGTTGCGAAGGTCGAACGGCATTCTTCGATATGCAAAAGTGCCAAAGGGGCAGGTGAAGGTGGTCTTCTCCTGGTCGTCTAGGGCAACTGGGATTTGGTGAAAACCAGAATATCCGTCTAGACAGCAGTAATAGGTCTTGCCCGCGAGGCGCTCTAGCATCTGATCAATAAACGGGAGGGGGAAATGATCTTTCCGGGTAGCTGCATTCAGACGTCGATAATCAATACACACTCTCCACCCGTTCTGGATTCGGGTCGGAATCAACTCTCCATCTTGGCTAGTTATAATGGTGATTCTGGATTTTTTTGGCACGACCTGGACGGGGCTTACCCATGGGTTGTCCGAAATAGGGTAGATCACTCCTACATCTAAAAGTTTCAATATCTCTTTTTTCACAACCTCCATAATTGGAGGATTCAAGCGACGTTGAGGCTGTCGAACTGTTTTACTTGCGTCCTCAAGATGGATCCGATGGGTGCATAGGTCTGGAGATAAACCCTTGATATCAGCAATAATCCACCCTATGGCTGACTTGAACTCTTTGAGAAAGGAAATCAACTCAGATTCTTCGAAATCATCCAACCGATTGGAGATAATAACTGGGAGCGAGTCGTTTGCACCTAGATAAGCGTATTTGAGATGTGCTGGAAGAGCTTTCAATTCTAGAATGGGTGCCTGCACAAGCGATGGAGGAAGCTTGGTATGCTCCTCGTGATACGGAGAGATAACAAGTTGAGCGGGGGCGTCGAGAGACTTTTCCTCTAGGGCTGCAACGATAGTATACAACTCCGGAGGAATATTGTTCGTCGAGGCCAAGATGTCCAATGTTGCTGGCGTGATGCTCCAATCTAGGGCAACCTGTAAGGGTTCAAAAGAATTTAAGTCAGCAACTTTATTGACTACAGGGTCAATCAAATCAACAAAATTCACACAAGAGAGATCAGAGGCAAAATCGGAGGGGTATTGCATGACATCCATCATTTTGAACTTGATGATTTCCTCATCAAATTCAAGAGAAATAGATGTGTCGTGAACGTCTATCTTCGCCCTGGTTGTAGCTAGAAGCGGTCGCCCTAGAAGCACATCTGTAGCTTTAGCGGATTCGTCGTTCTCCATTGCGATGACATAGAAGTCCGCGGAAAATAAGAAGTCGCCTATTTAGACCAAGACATCCTTAATTACACCTTTAGGGTGAATTATGGAACGATCAGCTAGTTGGATAACAAGCGGGATTGGCTCGAGGCGGGTCCTAGGCCCAGACTGTTGAAGATCGTCAAGGGAATGACATTAATGTCGGCCCCTAGGTCACACATAACTTTGCCTATGTTGACTGTCCCAATGGTACAAGGGATAACAAACATGCCCCGATCACTACATTTTGGAGGGATCTTTTGCTGAATGAGAGCGGAGACCTGGACTCCCACACTGATTTTGTTTACCCCGGTCAAGTTGCATTTGTTGGTGCAAAGCATTTTCAGGAACTTGGCGTAGCAAGGCACATTTTTGATGGCCTGGAGAAGTGGGATATTGACAAGGAATTTGCTGAACATATCAAGGATTTCTCGATCCTCTTTCTTTTTCTTGGTCTTGACGAGCCTTTGAGGAAATGGCGGCTCGCGGATCTTGTGTATATACTCCTGGGTGAATTCTTGTGGCCTTGTGTCACCTCGTGGAGCCATCCCTCGTGGAGATCTAATACGGTCCTCCATCACTTCCGGGAGTTCAGGCCCAATAAACTTGGCCTTGGGTATTTTCTTGGGCATGATTTCGGTCTCGACTACTGGACCTTCGTCTAAGCCAGGATGCTCTCGAGTTGGTAGCTCAAGACCGCTACGGAGCGTCATAGCACACGCTTCGTGCTTTGCATTTGCCTCGGTTTGGGGCGGCAACCTGCCCTTATTTTTCAATTCTTTCATGTCCGCGGCCATGATACTCATTTGTTTTTGTAGATCAGTGATGATGTTCCTATAGTGAGCTACCTCATCTACCGGTGGGGCAGACGAAGTGGAGGTCTTGCCCTGATTGGGTTGATAGAAAGATTGTTGGTTGTTGGGGTGGGTAGATCTAGGCTTGAAGTTTTGGACGTTGAAAGGTGGTTGGGCCTGATTCATGTACTGATTATGCTGCATCAGTTGTCCTGGGCTAGACGATTGCTGATGGCTGGCCCATCTGGAGTTTGGTGGTCTCCACACCTGATTGTAGTTCTGTACATATGGGGCCTGATTGTAATTACCGATGACGTTGATACTCTGGATCTCATCAGGGATATAGGGGCACGCATCTGTCAGATGATCATTCAAGTTGCAAATCTGACAGGCCTTGACCTGAACTGACTGCCCAGGGGTCATGTTCTGAAGCATGCCCATCATAGCGGTCAATTGGGTCTACATCGCGGCCACTTGGGCATCTTGCCCTGGATGATTGCTTTCCTCGGGTATGCAATTTCTTGCCATTAACTCTATGGTGGCCTTCGCAGCGACAGGGGTGAGTCTGGTGATAGCACCACCAGCAGCGGCGTTGAGCAATGCCTTGTCGCGGCCTTTGAGACCTTCACAAAAATATTGGATGAGGGCGCGCTCGGTAAGATTATGCGAGGGGCACATAGCTTGCATCTTTTTGTAGCGTTCGTGGTACTGGCCAAAATCTTCTTCTTTCCTTTGGACTATAGACACCAACTGCTTGCGAGTTACATTAGCCATTTCTGATGGGTAATATTTTTCGGTGAAGGATTTTGACATTTCAGCCCAAGAATTGATGGAATTTTGGGGTAGATCATAGAACCAGTCTAGGGCATCATCTTTCAGAGACCACATGAAGGCTCGAAGCTTAGCGTGCTCAATACTGACATTGGCTAGCTTCATGGCATCACAAATAGAGTGCAATTGCTGAAGATGACG
This sequence comes from Viola odorata, assembly GCA_963691705.1. Taxonomy (NCBI): domain Eukaryota; kingdom Viridiplantae; phylum Streptophyta; class Magnoliopsida; order Malpighiales; family Violaceae; genus Viola; species Viola odorata. Next base: position 33,631,416 of record OY829541.1, read on the forward strand.
GTGAGGGTTTTCCTTTGGAACGCCACGGAAGAGGGGAAGATGGTGCAGGACTGCGGACTTGAACGTCCAATCATGAGCAATAGTGGGCCAAACGATACAGGTGTTGGGTGTTTCAGGGGCACCATTGAGGTCCTCAATAGTTTGCGGAGGATTGTCGATATTAGCACGGTCTGCCATGATGAATATCTCGGGGTAGACAACCGCTGGGTTGTCGAGGTCAGGATGAAGATGATTGTCGGGACCGGCCTGACTAAAGGTTTGACTGTCGATGGCAGGACGAGGAATTACTCTGCGAGAGGTTGCTCCTCTGGCCCGTCTCCGAAATTCTCTCTCTGTCTTTGTGAGTTCGTGGTCAAGGGGTAGAAGGTCAGGTGCAGATCTCCTGGTCATACCAGTAAAAGAAAGAAATTAGTCCGTAAACACAATCCCCGGCAACGGTGCTAAAATTTGATGCGCCGTCGAAACGTGCATCAAAAGTAATATTTATAATCCTGATGGGCTAGATGCACAAATTAATGTATATAGCGGTAGGTCAGGGTCGAACCACAGGGAAAATGCAGGACTAAATTTAATCTTGCCCTATATGTATGGTGAGGATGAAAATGCAATAGACATAAAAGTAACACAAGGGGGGTTTGGTTGGTGTAGACGAATCTAACCAACGATGGCAGTTGATGTTGGGACAGAAAATGGAAATGCAAATAACAAGTAATAAAGGACAAACGAAATATTTAAATAGAAAGGGAACGAAAATAAGGCAAGAGAATATCAATAAAAATGGTAAAGACTAACAGGTGTAATAAAGATAATAACAAAGTAAGTAAAGATAATAGATTAGATAAAGGAGAAATCTTAGCAGGGGGTAAACGGCGGATTGCGTCGAGGTCTAGTCAGTCATTGGTGCAAGGATAGACTGTTTTCACGCCATATACGTGCTATAGGAATCCTGTTTTCACGTGGATTCCCTACTTCTCTTCTTAAGAGAAGTCACTCCTAAGGTACGCTTATGAGAGTGGCCGTCACACTGCGCCCAAGGTACGCTTATGGGTCATACACGCAGGCCCGTGAAGTGGAGAGAAGACACGTCTAGGGCTAGACACTGAGAAGTCTGCCCTAACCAGTTTCTTACCCTAGCTAGATTGGACCAAACGACATGGTGACTCTAGACTAGGTGCCTACTCTATTCCATGGCCTCACGTTAGTTATTACCATGGAAAGGACAATATTCATGAGAAGCATGCAAATAGATGATCAAACTACCAACAAACCTCACACAAAATGACATTGAAATGGCAAGAAAGCGGATACAATCATGAAAACGTTTTAAGAACCATTTGACCTCCCAACTATCCTCTTGCAATCCTTAAAACACCTCTGCCAAGACTAAGAGATTTAGCCACTCATGCTGAAAATCATGCACAAGATAGATGGAGAAAGCAACATAAACAGAGAAGAGGTGTAGATGAAAATGAAAATCTAGATTAAAAACTAATTGGAGCTTGGGGCTCCAATTTCTGGAAAAATAAAGGAAGAACAGATCCCAATGTTAGAGAGGTGGCTACAATCATTGAAAACCCTAAAAAGATGAAAAATATACTAAAGAGTAACCTCCTTTAACCTAAAAGTTAAAGTTCTATATATAGCCTAACAACCCCACTAGGGGACAAAATGACATAGGAGAATATTCTCTGCTGAGCTAGCTGATCTTGGCATGGAATCCCACTAGAATCTTTTTAGCATCTTTGGTCAAGCGTCATCCGGAAAGAAACATGCACACGCACATTGTTAATTTAATGGCACCAAATACCAGCTATTTCAACAAGGACGATACAAACAACCACTTTATTGGCTATAGATGTTAAAGAGTGGAAACCTATTACTAGTAGAACATGTGCCACATAAATAGAATTCAAATATTCATTTGTAGATAAGATAAAAGGAAAGGTATAGCAAACTCATAACTCTGTTACCTCGGTGAGGCGAGACGCTGGAGATGGCAATTAGCGAGAGGTAGGTGGTGACTAGTTAGGCGAGACGTCAGAGATGGTGATTGGCGAGAGGTAGGTGGTGACTTGTGAGGTGACACGCCGGAGATGGCGATTGGCTAGAGGTAAGTGGTGACTAGTAAGGCGAGACGCCGGAGATGGTGATTGGCAAGAGGTAGGTGGTGACTGGTCAGGCGAGACGCCGGAGATGGTGATTGGCAAGAGGTAAGTGGTGACTGGTGAGGCGAGACACCGGAGATGGCGATTGGCGAGAGGTAGGTGGTGACTGTCCAGGCGCCAGAGATGGCGAGAAGCCAGTAGGTAAGCCCACAGAGGAGTGAGAGAGAGAGAGAGAGAGAGGACAGAGAGAGACCAAATAGAAAATGAGAGGAAGAAGGAGATTAAGGGAAGATAAAGTCTTTAGTATTTAGTACTCATCAATCTCTATTTACAATTGTATTTAGAATGGGAAATTAGAAAAAAAATGGCACCAGCGCTCCATTTAAATGACTGATTTATCACCTCTTCTTTTTTTTTCTCTTTTAAATGGTACTTACACTAATAAAAATGTCACATTTGGTACCTCCCCTCACACCCGTTAGTCTGTCACCATTAAATGTCCTACGTGGCATGACACGTCGTATGTTGATGATGTGTCATGCCACATAGGGCAAACCCGATCCAGACTTATTTTAAACGGGCTTGGGTAAACGGGCATTTAGTCCCTTATCCAGATCCCCGTCCAAAACAACACAATCATCATCATCTTCATCTTTCATTTACTTCCATGGCTTTGACTTAGCCTTGGACTTGGGCGGATTATACTCCCCCACCACCACAACCTCATCATCATCATCAGCAGCAACAACAACAACAGCATCATCAGCAACATCAGAAACGGGTTGCTCAAACCCACGAACTTGATCCAATTTTTTGTGTTCACCGCCTCAATCTCCCTCTATGCCTAGACCCAAATCACCAACCACCAAACCAATCATCAAAACCAATTGCCAACCACCAAACCACAATTGCCGACCACCACACCGCCTCCAACCACCACCACCACTCTCGGTAGCCAAGAAAGCACGAGAGCAGAGTAAATACTCTCATCCCTTCACTGTACATCTTCCCCTTTTCTTTGCTTGCCTGTTGCTTTGTTATTTTTATTGCATAAATTTACAGGATGGAACGGAGGAGGAGATGAGGAGGCTTTGATGCATAATCGGGTCCTGTTTAGATGGGTTTAGGACCGGGTCGGTTTGTTTGGTCGGATGTTGGCTGCGTTGGAGTGCCGACAACAACGGCAGTGGTGCCTGCGATGGAGGAGTTTTGCCGCGTGGCTGGGTGTTTGATTTTGGGTTTTAATTATTGGTATGGTTTAATTAATCTTGAGTTTAATTGTTGGTTTGGATTAATTGATCTTGGGTTTAATTACTGGTATGGTTTAATTAATCTTGAGTTTAATTGCTGGTTTCGTTTAATTGATTTTGAGTTTAACTGTTATGGTTGGTTCGCAATGGTGGTTGTGGGAGTTGGGACTGCCGGCAGCGGCGACAATGGTGGCTGCGTGGGAGAAGCAACCGCTGCCGGATGGGCTCTATTGGTGTGGTCTGGGCCAGTTGGGTTTGAGCAACCCGTTTCTGATGTTGCTGCTGCTGCTGCTGATGATGATGAGGTTGTGGTGGTGGGGGAGTATAATCCGCCCAAGTCTAAGTCTAAGTCAAAGCCATCGATACAAATGAAAGATGAAGATGATGATGATTGTGTTGTCTTGGATGGGGATCCAGACGTCAGACCAAATGCCCGTTTACCCAAGCCCGTTTAAAAGTAGTCCGGATTGGGTTTGTCCTACGTGGCATGACACATCATCAAAATCCGACGTGGCATGCCACATAGGACGATTAACGATGACAGACTAACAGTGTGAGGGGAGGTACCAAATGTGATTATTTTTTTTAGTGCAGGTGCCATTTAAAAGCAAAAAAAAAAAGAGGTGTCAAATCAATCATTTAAATGGAGTGAAGGTGCCATTTTTTTTTCTAATTTCCCTTCTTAGAATTACACTTTTTGCCAACTTTACTAGTCTTAAATCGTACTGTATTTTAGATTTATTCATTTTTTAAATTTCAAATTGTAATTATATTCTTGGTTGAATAATTATATATTCTATTTTTTACATTCTAAATAATACATGTTTTTATTATCAGTTGTTTAGGAAAATCCTAGTATCACGATAAGGTGAAAATGTATTTGTAAAAAGTATAGTTATCAGAGCTGAACCGGATAGCAAACCGAAAATAAAAATTTAATGGTTCAACCGGATTGACCCATTGGATCATTATGAACCAAGATAAATAAATATTTTACCTTTTGTTCGTTAATAGAATTTCTCGAAATTTGCCATTGAATGGTTTTACGCTAATGACGAATCCAATAATATCTGTCATTAAAATAATTGAAATTGGAATAGGAATATAATTAATTAATAGTATTAAAAAAGTTATCAATTTAAAATAATGATTACAACGTTTTATAAATTTAGTTGCTTACCGATTCGTTTGCTTTTGTCACAATGAGGAAGATCTTGAAAGTCCATGAATTCATAGTTAATAACATCAAGGGGGATAGGGATTGATGATTCTTGCACCATGGTTGAATTTGTCAGAATGAGTTCAATGTCAAGGTTAATATTCGAGTAATTTGGATTTGGTTTCTTAGCAACTCCATTAGTAATAATATATGTGCATCCCTTTTCTATGGTATCCTTGAGCTTTTGCACTGCATGCTTGAAAATCATTACTTGAACTTTTGTTCCTTGATATAATACATATAATTTAATATTATAAATAATATTAAATATTCAATAAAGGGAAAAATAATTATTAATGTAATGCCTTAATTAATACCTCACGATCTACTAAGATTAGTCCTAATTTTTCTGAGGTGCCCATTTTATCCTTGTAGTTTTCGACTTGACCTTTTCGGATGACCAAAAGTTCTAGACAAAATTCAGTTTGTTGATCTTTAAGGTGTCTTATATATGTGCTTTTTTTCTTCTTCTTGAGATACTTGCATTTTTTTCGCTCGTTCTTGTCATCTAAAGAGAAAAATAAGGGGTTGTTTACTTATGGAGAATTTTCTAAAAAAATTCTGTATTTTCTGAAAACTGGAGATATTTTCGAAAGGGAAATTAGAATTTTTGGCACTTGCACTCCATTTAAATGACTGATTTGGCACCTCTTTTTTTTTTTTGCTTTTAAATGGCACTTTCACTCAAAAGAAATGTCACATTTGGTACCTCCCACTCACACCGTTAGTCCATGACCGTTATCTGTCCTACATGGCACGACACGTCGGATTTTTAGGTTAATTAATTTTTTTTAGAAATTTTACATTTTTTTTGGAATTTTTATATTTTTTCTAATTTTTTTAATTAAAGTCAAAAGTCAACACTAATGGTTTGTTAGGTTCACTAACAAAAACTACACTTTTGTCGTTGACCCTTGGTACAGGGGAGGTTTGATAACATTCGGCCTTAAATGGAGAGATTGGAGTCGAATTGATCTTGAGCTTCGAATCTAGTCTTCTTTAGGAGATTGATGAACCCTTTGATGGTGGATTGAGTGTGAAATATTTAGATGTTAGGGAGTTTAAAGGCAACGGATTTAGATGGATGCAGTTCGGATAGGAGTTTATGGAAAACAGTATATAAACTTGTAATCAAATGTTTACAAGGATCTCTTAATCGTGCTCACCCTTACTTGATCAAACAATGATCAACCCGATGAGATTAACAAGAGGAATGAAAACCGGTCTTAAGAACCCTAAGGCTAAAGCCAACTAATTGGTCTTGGATGGAGATATACTCACTTTAAAATCAAAGACGAGCTATAAAGAGGTTATCTCCTTCTATTTATAGCTTGGGACTTATTACATGGAAATCCCTACACTACCCCTCACTTAAGGCTTGGTCTTGGATAACTAACGCAAGGCCTCAGATGGCTAGCGCATGGGCCAAGGCGGGCGTTAGGGCTGGCGCACGACCTTGGGTGGAGTTCCTCAAGGGAAGCGAGGGTTTGGCGCGGCCCCGTGCGTGCTTCCTTATGGTTGGCTCGGCCATCCCGTTAAGCCTTGTGGCAGATACGAGATAGGGCACTCGAGCTCGTATCATCACGGCCTTGCGCGGAGTTCCTCATGGGAAGCGAGGGTTTGGCGCGATTCAGAGCCGTTTGGTTATATTTCGTTTGGTAGTAGTGGCAGCAACGATGGAGGGAAAAGGGAGTAAAGGAGAGAAGCTGAGCGGAAGAAGAGAACTTCGGGGACTGAAGAAGACAAGCAAGAATTCTATGGCTTTGTTGTTAAAAGAGTGAATTTTTGGGATTTTTATATTTATGCTTTTATTTGATTTTGTTGTTTGGTTACAGAGAATATCTGGTTGTGATTTCCATGTCCTTTTCTTTCTTTAATGAACAAAGATGCCCCAATTAGAAGAAAATGCAAAGATTCCTGCAAATATTTGTGTTGAATGATGGAGGGGTAAGGGTGGGGAGATGTGGATGGATACATGGTGAACGACGCGTCGAAGGGAAGGGTGTTTGAAATTAGTAATTAACAAAGGAGTGAACGACGCGTCATTCAAACACCTGAACAATGCGTCGTTCAAACACCTGAATGACGCGTCGTTTGATAAGACCCATTTTATAAATAAAAAATTCCAGGTCAGGTTTGCTGACATGGCATGACACGTCAGCAGCCTATGACGTGGCATCCAGTTTGTCGTGCCACGTAGGATGGATAACGGTCACGGAATAACGGTATGAGGGGGAGGTACCAAATGTGACTTTTTTTTTAGTGTAGGTGCCATTTAAAAGCAAAAAAAAAAAAAAGAGGTGCCAAATCAGTCATTTAAATGGAGTGCAGGTGCCAAAAAAATTAATTTCCCTTTTCGAAATGTGTTTACATAACTGTTTTTTCCAAACTAGAAAATTCTTAGAAAATTCTCCAATTTTTCAAATTTTCTAAATTAAAATTAGAAACGCCCAAAATGGAGTTTTCTAAATTTTCCAAAAAGAAAAATTTAATCATGCTCATAGTTTTGAATAAGGTTTACTTTTTAAGTGGACAAAAATATTAGATACAAATTGTCAAAATTTGTTTTAATGTGTAGTAAATATAAGTAGATGATAAAATGTGACCAAAGTAAAATAAAGGGACCAATTATACAATTTAACCACGAATATTTTTTACCCACCGTAACGATTTCAGAGAGTACTATGTCTAGCAAAATGAAATGAGTAATTTTATTAATTGTAATTTCTCTTAAACACATACAAATATTACTGGATTTTTAGCTCCTTATCGTGGTGAACGGTATCATTTAAATGATTTTCGTGGACGGGGAAGGATAATAAGAAAATATGCATTGTTTAACTATCGACATTCGTCATTGAGAAATGTGATTGAAAGGGTTTTTGGCGTTCTGAAGGCTAGATTTCCAATCTTAAAGTCCATTCCAAATTATCCTTTTCGTCGTCAAAGGTAAATACTCCTAGCTTGTTGTGCACTACACAACTTTATTCGAATAGAAGATAGAGCTGATCAACTATTCACCGAATATGGTACAGAAGGTCTGCAAAATTTTAACGAGGACGAAGCTAATGTGACGCAAGAAAGTATTCAAGAGGATATGTCCCAACAACAACAAATGAATGCGGTTAGAGAAGATATTGCAGATCAATTATGGCCTAATTATAATAGTGTTACAATAAGAAGTAACAAGTTAAATTAAGTTTATTTTTAATGTTCATATTTGTAGTATTCATGTAATGAACAAATAATTCAAGGCTATTTTATATGTATATTATTTTCATGAACGAAGTTATTATATTTATATTTAATTTTTAACAAAATTAAAATGGGCTACCGTTTAGTTTATTAATCATCTAAAAAAGAAATAAATGATAGCATAATTTTTTAATTAAAATCAAATTGATTGAACAAAATTAGAAATTTTGGTTTTTTTTTTTAAAAATTGTCTTTAGGTCAACACGATTTTGAGTTTTCTAAGTAATTTTAGTTTTTCAAAAAAAAAAGAAATAATTGTAAGGTGAACACGATTTTGAGTTTTCTGAGTAATTTTTCGTTTTTCAAAAAATGAAGAAATAATTGTTAGGTGAATACGATTTTGAGTTTTCAAAGTAATTTTCATTTTTAAAAAAATGAATAAATAATTATTAGGTGAACACGATTTCGAGTTTTCTAAAGCTGAAATTTTTCACATTTAGTACAAAGTAAACAACATATCTTGTTTTCTAATATTTTCTAAAATCAGATATATTTTTGAAAAACAGAAACAGAAAACAGAAATTGTTTTCTGTATGTAAACACCATAAACTATTTTCTAATTGTTTCCAAAACAAACAAAAAAAAATTATTAAAGCAAGAGTCACGATCTAGTGAGTAAAATCATCAAGAACACAAATTAATAAATAAGATGCAGAAGCATACCTACAACTTTAATATTATTAAAAAATTACCGGTGGAGTTGCTGTAGTGGAGAACACCGGTGGTGGTGATGACTGGGGAAGTGAACCGAGACGAAAACGACTTCTTATTTGTGATGGGAGTCTTCTGTTAGGCTGTAGAATGGATATACTCCGGTGGATGTATGCTTTACATTATGAGTGTATATATAGGCACACATGTGTAGACTGTGGTTATTGTTCATTGAAAATCGGCAATCGTTATTAATCAAATAACTTAATAGGTAGGTTAATTAATTGAATAACTTAATTAATTAAAATATATTTACTAAATTACACCTTTAAGTTTTTTAATAATTTAAGAGTATAATAGTAATTTAAAGAAATAAGGTTATTTGTGTTTTTTTTATAGTATAGATAAGAGAAGTACCGTTTGTTGTTGTATTCCTTTTGTTCTTAGCGAACAGATTAGTAAATAAATTAATAAATAATAGTATTAGTGTATGGGTTTATCCAAACTTTTTTTTATTGCATATGGATACAAAAATGAGACTAAACGAGGTGTTTACCAATCAAGTCACGACTACAATGATGTAGAGTGGATATGTTGTAAGGTATATTTGTCAAAATAGATAGTTGCGAAACTGATTTGAAAACAGTAAATGTAGCAGACTGGTTCCAGCATTAGCATGAATCTTTTAACTAAGCCACTATATATATACAAGAAGTAATTTATTGTGGCTTGAATTCTAATATCGGTCCTAATTTTATACTCCCTCCGTCCTTTTTTAATAGACGCGTACTGTTTCGGTGTGCATCTCAAGGAGACCGGATGACTCACTTTTTGATCCCAAAAAAATTCGTATTTTTTTTTCAACATACGTTAATCCTTAACGTACGTCCGAGAAAAAATTCGGGCCAAAATTATCTCAAATAGTGAGTCATTCGACCTCCTTGATATGCGTGCAAATAGTGAAAGCGTCTATTATTAAAGGACAGAGGGAGTACAATAGAAAACGATCTAGAAGAGAACGAGAATATTTCGAATATGTCTTGGTTTTTGGCTTTCTCACGATGCGGCGGGTGTAACTTGTTAGCGCCAGTCATTTTTTTAGATGTTAAACCCACTTTTTGCGGGGAAAAAAAAAGAGAAAAGAAAAACGCTCTTTTATTTAAATTTTTTTTTGAAGGGGAAAAGCGCTCTTTTAGGTTATAGATGATTGTGATGTTAATTTTATTTTGTTTATGCATGCCAAGATTATATTTTCGGAGAAAACATAATTTCATAGATACTCATTGATTCATAAAAAAAGAGCATATCTAACATAAAAATTGTAACTAAAATAAACAAGTAAAATTAATTTTTATTTTTATTTTTCTTGTCAATCATTTTCTTTACAAGATATTCCCTCCGGAATTTTTTATTTGACTCTTTGCTGTTTTTGTTACTGTAGCAATTACTTAACTTTTTGGTCTTTAAGCTACTTTTTATTACTGTAGCAAAGAGACAAGTAAAAAATTCCGGAGGGAGTAGCAATTAATCCATATTTAGAAAATAATTAATTATATTTAAGGGTAAAATATATAAAAAATCCTATAGTTTATGAAATGTTTCACTTAACCCTCTATAATCTAAAAGCTTGTAAATCCTATATAGACTTGCTAGCCGGACTAGCCGCTCGTAGGGCCGGGCCGGGCCTGTTCTAAATGGACGGGCTTTGGTCGCCAAATTTCAGGCCCGGCCTGACCCGACAATGTAAAAGGGCGCCTTCGGCTCGACCCGACCCACGCCACATAATTATAGAGTCGTGACATGAGTTTCTATTAATAACTTCTAATTTGATACTTTCTAATTTCTAAATAAATAAATAAATTGTAGAGCCGTGACATGAGTTTCTATTATCATAGTCATGTACTACCGAGATTCTAGGATTATCCCGTTGAGTTTTATACTTTTTTATTTTGTTATATTTCATGAGTAGGTCATGAGTTGTAGGTAGAATAATAGAATACTTGTCATTATTGGTTAAGTATCAAATGAGATTGTAAGGTTAAAGTACTCAGATTATTATTTTGAACTTATAAAACTCTGCGAATATTTTTTTATTTAAGATCTCTAGTTGATATACAAAATTATCATTTTCTCTAATTAGATAAAATTAAAAGGGTCAGCCCGTTAGATCTGCGGGCGGTCCGTTTAGTAAGAGGGTCAGGCTTGAGCTATGTAAAAGTTGGCCCTCTTAAAGCTAGACTCGACTCGCCTCAATTTTTAAAGGGTCTAGTCAAATTAGGAGCAAGTCCGGCTCGGCCCATCCAATTAGCAGGTGTAATCCTACCGTTCTTTAAAAATTGTAATTTTAAACTTTCCAGTGGTTACAAAAATTCAAAATAAATGGTAAAATAATTCAAACATTATACAAATTTGAAGAAAAATATAACAAATATGAGAGATTCACTCCACTAAAAAAATGAAAAAAATTTATAAGATTTTTTATAAAATATTTAAAAATAAATAAATTAAAAAATATTTTGTAAATATTTTTTTTAAAATTTTTTTTCATTTTCTTACTGATTGTTTTTGATTTTTTAAGTATTTAAAACTTTAAAATTGTAACTTTTAGTAAACTATAAAGTTTAGATTGCACCCTTTTAAATTATAGAAAGTTAGTGGAATATTTTGTAAACTATAAGGATATTTTTTTGTTAATAGTTTACCCTATATTTAATGCTAAGATATTTATGCTTCTGTAATCTGTATAATAATTATTTTTTTTGACACCGCTGTTTGTAACGTTCATATATTAACATATACCTTAATTCAGTGATATTTTATTCAAAACATGCATAAGTACCCCGCTTAAATGTGCTTGCCTTCCTCCATGGTTGGATCCATGTATCTGTTTCAGTTCACTCTATTCTTGTCGGTTTCATGCTTTCTTTCTTTAGTATTGATGATGGCTCTTTTTCCTCTATGAACATGGTTGTTCTTGTTCATGGACCAAAGCTTCTGATTCTAGTAATGATAGCCCATTGATGAATCAACCAATAGTTGACGAGTCTGATGACAGTGATCCCGTTTTTTAGGACGAATGAGCTTATCAGCAAATAAGTGTTTCAACTTTCAACATTCGAGCTATTGGACAATAGATTAACAGAGGCTCATCAAGCAGCACAAGTAGGCTCTCCTTACACCTCCTAAAATTTCAATTTCAACAACCAAATTGTACTAACTTATTTTTATTTAAAGAATTAACTTCCAAGTGAATATGATATATGTATTTTTTGTTGTAAAATAATGATATTCCAAAGGTTGAATATCTCTCCCATTCCAACGGCTATGAATGACTTAATTACCATGATTATGCAACGGCTTAATTGCCATGATTCTGTAACGGCTATTAAAATTGTTGGAAAATCCTGCAAAACAATGTTATAAACACAAAGATCGAGTCGTATAGAAACACTGTCCTAAAGGAATTTATTTCCCCCAGGATAAAACGATCTCTTCCGATTTAGAAATCGAGAACCAGAACAGCAAGAACAATAATAACCAGGAAAATACTCTCAATTTAAGTGTAGTGTTTTTTCTCTTTTGTCTTGTATCTTGGTTTGATAGAGTAGGTGGTATTTATAGGAAGGAAGAGAATCATGACCATTAAGGTGGGGAATCATGGTCATTATGGTGGAGATTGATGACCATTAAAGTGGGGATTATCATGGCCATCATGGCCATTACCGTTACAGAATCATGGCAATTAAGTCGTTGCATAATCATGGTAATTAAGCCATTCATAGCCGTTGGAATGGGAGAGATATTCAACCTTTGGAATATCATTATTTTACAACAATCCCCCACATATTACAAAGGTTGATGGTAGCAATTCCTGGTTAATATATATACGGAGTATAACTTTTCGAATCTGGTGTCTTTTGGACTATGAACCAGCCCTAGACAAATAAATTTTATCCTTACAGAGATAATGGTGAAGTTTAAAACTTCTATGAACCATTAACTCTTTTGTAAGGTAGGAAATCTATTTATCATGTTATACCCCCACAATTCTTGCTGTTAACGCGGTTTTGCGCGTTTTGGCCATGCGCGTGCTTGGATGTTAATGAATGCTCTAGAGATTATGCCACAATCTCATAGGAGCGGCCCCACTCCACATTCATATAGGTGATTTCATCAAATGTATCTGCAATCAATACATCACCCATAAGGGATATGAAATCATTAAGAGTTCAAAACTCATCCTCTCAATCAATGCAGTATAACACATCCACACCTTAGAAAGGACAATCAATTTGTGTTAACAGAATTAACAAGTGACTTGTTATTACCCATATGAACCTTCTTCATGGGATCTCCAATCACAAAGGTTGGGTTCCCATCACTGTTAATTTTCCAATATGGCTTTAAGTCCCATTCCCCTCGATGTTTCTTCAATTAATCGATGTTTCTTCAATTAATTTTTCCACTCAGAGACTTAGTCAGAGGATCGGCCAAAATCACTTCTGACTTCTCATAATCAACAAAAATCATTTAACAATAGCTAGCTCAACCACATGCAAGCCTCAGCTTGGCAAACATAATGTATCGATACATAGGTGTTACACCCAATAAAATTCTCACGTGTTGTAGAATTTCATCCAAAAATTATTAACATCACTAGTGGATCATCACATTTCATCACTAGTGGATTTTAATCTCATCAAATCTCATTTGAATATAAAATTCAACTATCATCATTGTATTTTCTAATACAATGGATACCACAATTCATTGTTCTTATCATCACTGTATTCTCTAATACAGCAGAAACTCAAATTATATATGATACCACAATTCAGGGTATCTATCATCACTGTATTCTCTAATACAGTAGAATCTCAAGTACGTCATTTAAGAGTACTAAAAACTTTGACATCAAAAATGTCTACTTTTTGAGAAAAATCTCAACACCAATTTCTGGTGATAGCATTGTGCTAACACATCACATCTCTCATTTATTTATTTATTTTTCCATTATCACACTTGTGATATCATTGCTGCCACAGACTCACAAAAGTATTAGTATACTTCATGGCAATTTTTTTTTAAAAATAAATAAATAAATAAATAAGACAATAATATTCGGACCCCCACATTTGCGAATATTATTCTATTTATTTAATTTTACCAAATAAATATATCTGGTACATTCTTAATTCCACACAATTACACAAGAATTAATATTGAGAGTAAATACCTTTTTTTTTTTTTTTTTTTTTTTTTTTTGAGAGCACCAACACTTAGTATATTCACATCATCTGAAATAATACTTTCACAAAAAATATATATTGAATAATACCATCAATGTGTTCACATATATTTCATCATATATACGTATAATGGTAATATATCTCCTTCCTCAAGGAGTTTTTATCTCCTTTAAATTATATAAATAATTCTCAATTTTTTTCTTCCATAAATAATAACAATACTCATATGAGAAAGTTTAATACATTCATACCTCTTGTAGTATCGAGTATAATCAAATTACTCATTAATTTGATAGCAAGCTTCATGAGCGTTGAAATATATACCTTATATATTTTCCCCATAATTAAGTTCTCTGCAAACTTAATTAGGTAGACAGTTCACTGGACAATTGATCCCTACCACTTTAATCAGGAAACAATCGCATTGATTATATTAATACTCACAATTTCCGCATATATCAGAATGTTAATCAATCCATAACAGTAATAGTCACACCACTTAAAAATAATTTTACATGCATCACTGTTTTAAATTCTTTTTAAACGGTAAGACTAAACATTAATCCCTTTCCGTTTAAAACATCACATAAAATTGCAATTAAATTTTGGAACCTTAATTGCATACCATAATACATAGATTCTAATTTCACCAATAATAATAAAGTCATCATCCACTTTATTTTCATAACCAATTAAAAATTAATATGATATATTAAGATCTCATTTATATATGCATTTAAGTAGTCATTTGACTAATTTTACATATTAGTCCATTGCCACATCATAATACATTAAAATTTCATTTAATGCATCTCATTATAACAATATTTATGGCATAAATTACTAACCAAAGATCACAATCAGTTTTATGCCATAAAGCTTTTCATAAGCCATAAATCTCACCATATTGTTTACTCCTTTATTGAGCATTTCATATAGTCAACTACGACCAATTTCATCTTTATGGTTTGTTTATAAAACATGGGAAAGAATTAAGAAATTTCACAATTAATAGATTTTAGGAATAACGTACCTCTGTACCTTATTACTTTCCAAATAAAGATATTTGACATCTTAACACCATTAATGTATTCATACTAGTAATGAGAAAAATTCTACAAGAATTACTTCTCTGGGTAATCTTGCATTCATTCTACTGCTCCTCTGTAATTACTCCACTTTTAGGCAGTGGATATAAATAATTAAATTATCTGCAAATATTTATGAGAAAACATAGGCTAATGCCATTAAACATACAACTGTAAAATTCTCATGTGGCCATCACATATATAAAATTATGTTTTAAATTTGTAGTTGGGTATTTGAAATACCACTCAATTTCCTCATAAGCATAAAGTTAGTAACCACATGTTATTATAATAAAATTTATAACTCCATTATTGCTCCAAAAAAAAACACCCTCCACAGTAATTGGTATCATTAGGAAACAAAATTAAATGATAAAATGTTGAACAATATCAATACATGACAAACATCTCAAACTCTTGTGACATTAGCAGAACTAAACAGTAAATGGCCATGCTAGCAAATGCTCCTAATTACCAATTCTTTATTGGTCCATCAAAGGCACATTATGATTTAAAAACATAATAATTAATATTTGTCCATTGATATTTTGTCATTGAAACTGCATCCCATTGTAACAACACTTACGTTACTAGCCGATTAACAAGGTTGCTATTAAACATTAGTGCATAATTAAAAATCATTACGGTATGTATAGACATTACAATCTTACTGTCAATTACACTCTTAAGTCTTAACACACCGGTCAAACAACAATAGTTAAAATAAAATCCGCCCCTAATTGAGCTTCCCCTTTCACAGCCCTCTATCTTGTGATGCCACTCAAGACTAAACCAATTTTTGATTAATAAATCAGCCAACAAAATTAACCCAATAGTAATTGAATCCAAGTAAAAGAAAATTAATTAGTAATTTAACCAAAAGCTGCACCCGTAGCAATTAACTAAGCAATTTAATTGCAGCAACAAATTTAGAAAGCCAATTTGCACCACCCAAAAATCAGACATGTATATTCAAGGTTGTTAGAGCGAAGTAAATAGGAGCTTATCAAGGATACGTGGCAACCAACTAAATAAAAAAGCAAGTGATCATTTTCCAAATAAACAACACAGTAGGAAAATACACATCCCATGTTAATTTCTCATTCCAATTTTTTTTTTTTTTAATTCTACTAGCACTCAAAATATCCATTAGCATGAAAAAATGTTGTACAAGAGTATCAAACCAAACAACTATACGGAAAAGAATGAAGAAAACAGTGTACCTAAAACAGTTACCGATTTCTCCAAGCCACAATAAGTATTTAATTAATTGAAGGACTTATCTGATGAGCACACGTGGAGGTGATGAAGATATTCCCAGGAAGCTAAAAATAAACCTGAAAATAAATTCCTTTAGATTGTTGGAAAATCCTGCAAAACAATGTTATAAACACAAAAATCGAGTCGTGTAGAAACACTGTCCTAAAGGAATTTATTTCCCCCAGTATAAAACGATCTCTTCCGATTTAGAAATCGGGAACCAGAACAGCAAGAACAATAATAACCAGTAAAAGACTCTCAATTTAAGTGTAGTGTTTTTTCTCTTTTGTCTTGTATCTTGGTTTGATAGAGTAGGTGGTATTTATAGGAAGGAAGAGAATCATGACCATTAAGGTGGGGAATCATGGTCATTATGGTAGAGATTAATGACCATTAAAGTGGGGATTATCATGGCCATCATGGCCATTACCGTTACAGAATCATGGCAATTAAGCCGTTGCATAATCATGGTAATTAAGCCATTCATAGCCGTTGGAATGGGAGAGATATTCAACCTTTGGAATATCATTATTTTACAACATTTTTAGTATATAAGTTAGTAAAAGTGTTAGGGCCCGTTTACTTGGGAGAATTTTCAGTTTGAAAATTTACTGTTTTTTTGAATTTCGAGAATTTTGTTTTCATTTTGAAAACTGGAAAACGTGTTTACTTCGCGCTTGTTTCCTGATCAGAAAAACTAGAGAACGCGTTTACTTCGCACTGAATGTAAGAATTTCCTGATCTGAAAACTAGAAAACGTGTTTACTTCGCGCGTTTTCATTTTTTGTGGAAAACCAAAAATATTTGTAATGAAAAGAAGAAATCATTTGAAAATTTAATAGTCATTTGGGGAAATAGTTTTTACCACCCCTGAACTATCGTCGAAAATCAAAAACCTCCCCTGAACTTCATTTTTTGAAATTCGTCTCCCTGGAGTATTTTTTTTAGGCAAAAAGCTCCTTCAATGCACATTTTTACAATTTTAAAAAAATTGTAAAAAATCTAAAAAAAATGTAAAAATTCAAGAAAAAATGTAATTAACCTAAAAATCAAGAAACATTGTAAAAAATTCCAAGAATTCACAAAAAAATTGATTTAATTATGGACAGAAGGGGTTTTTTGCCCGAAAACAATAGTCCAGGGGGGTGAATTTCAAAAAATGAAGTTCATGGGAGGTTTTTGATTTTCGACGATAGTTCAGGGGTGATAAAAACTATTTCCCCTTAAATATAACATCAATCTTCTAATATTGCATTTAAATATTGTAATTCATAATCCTACATGAAAATAAAAGCAATCTACTAATATAGTAATTGATGAAAAAATTACATAGCAAACGTACTCCACTTGACTCGTAATTCATATTCCTTATGTTTTAAGTGAACTTTTTACACTGATGAACTAAAAAAATATTAATTAGTTCACAGTGCCAATTAAATCCACAGAAAGTACTGCATTTTGGCCTTAAACCGCAAAATTTGATATCCTCTCATACAAAAACAACAAAGGAAGAATTAAAAAAAAACAGGAGGATTTATTTGATCAGTCCAGCACAGCCAGCTTTTGATACTCTTCACCCTTGACATTGTTCATTCTACTCTATTCTTGGATGGATGGATTGGAACGGAACTCCTCCAATTTTTGCTGTTTGATTGGGATCGTATTCTTCAACCAAAAGGGCTCCTCTGGATCGATCATTTCTTCTGTCAGAAACAAAATATGGAGCTGTATTTGGAGGAGTTTGCAAGGCCGGGGTACAAGAAGCTCCTGTGGAGAGTGGTACCAAAGACTGATAAACCTGGTGATGAACTTTTCTTTTCTGCTGTTCATGAAAAACCAGTTAGGACATAAATAACTTTGCTAAATCTGTACTCATTTCCATGGAAAGAGAAAAAAAAATACTTGTCTTTCGTTTAATGTCATTTTTACATTCAAGATCTCTCACTCTCATTTCTAGTTTTACTAATTCTACCCTGGCTCTGATATTATCCTTCCCGGATAATTAATGTTACAATTTACTCTCATAATTTGAGTATATTAGGAAAGTTGTTGCAAACAATGAATGGAGAATCTCTTGCTCTTAATTTCTGGTGATCTTCGATCACTACAAAATGAAACGGAATTTATCGATGGGTCTAACCCATTGATATGCAAAAAATCCGTCGAAACTGCGAAGTTTAGGCAGGGCATCCGTCGAAAAGAATCATGTCGGTGCTCGGTACGCGAGAAGTTTCAATGGGATTGATCGTGAGAACACCCGTCAACACTAGTAGGATAATCTCTAGTCATCATTTGCACACAATCGCTCTGAAAAAGAAAAGGAAAAAGAAGTATACACATTCATGAGCCTGTGATGGAGTGAGGAAGAAAATGTGTGAAAAAATATACGAGCCAAGGGACTGAAAATGTAGAACAACAACAGTAGTACAACAACTATACACCCTAATAGTAGACCGATGTGAATTAGACGAGCAAAAATGTTATATTGGTCCATGCATTCAAAATCAACTGTCGTCATAACCACAGAAGTTTCCATCTTTACAAATTCTGCTTTAGTATTAGACAAGGAAGGTATGAGCCACATATTCCTAGTTTCTTACATGAACAACCGATCTCATCAAGGTTCTCAGCCAAGAGGAATCTCTAATGATTAAAATCATCTAACCAGAAATCATAGTTCAACATTATGTGGTTAGATTTTCACCGTTAAAGAAAGACAATGAAATGCACACGTAGAAGCAATTAGCTCCAACATACAGGTAAATCATGACATAACCCACAAGGACACGGATGTGAGAGTTATGTGGTAATTGCATAGTTAGAACAATCAAAAATAGAGAGAAAAATCAAAAGAAAATGGGACAAAAGAACAATGTCATTGACAAAGCACCGACAGAAAATTCATCAATCAATGAACATACTTTCCAACAACTTTTTTTCATTGATATAGTGTACTAAAGAATGAAGACTCTTTCAAATACTTGAACAGGTGACCCATACATAAAACAACTTCTAGTATTGTAGTTCATCATCTACAGGCATATTCAGCCACCCAATACTCAAGTATCTAGGTAGCATTGGTCCATGCGCATACAAAACTATGCAGACACTATGCAAATAGTGGTATCAAGTTCATCATTTCTTTCAGTCAGTCCTCAAATTTCATACACAATCCTGACCTGCAAGTCATCGCTTGGTTTTTAAAATGAAAAAATGGAGTACAAACACTTAAACAACTAGGGAGAGAAGCTCGCAGTCATTCCACCGTTTGATTTTGAATACTAAAATAACACAAGCTTCATTCATATGATTAGGTTTATGTCCATTTGGTCAAAACCACATCGATCCATAATGTTTTGCTAAGTAGTTCAAGTATGTACCACCATAACAAACAGTTTGTGTCGATCATACAAAACCCACTGAAACATAAGATAGTGTAATCATATGCTCAAGCATCCACCATCTGCCCCATCCACCAGCTTTTGCAAACTAGCTCAATTCCTCCATCCAAATCCAACATCTTTTTATTTATGAATTCAATCCTACCACCATGATATGAGCTTTGGTTTCAAAATCCAACACAAACACTGAAGCATGAAACCTCGCCAAGGACCTCAACAATGACAACATGAATGCATAAGAACAACTATTATTCATAAGCATCCGTATCTAAATCTGAGATCTACAAATAACGGGCAGCACATCCAAATCTAACGAAACATACAGAAATCAAATCCAACCAGCAAATAAACATATAGACATCTAAATATCCACAGATCAAAACATGCATCAGTGCGCGCAAAGAAGGACAAACGGTGGTGTAGATGGATAGAGAAGTGGTACTTATAGGTCACAGAGTTGCTCGACTGTGAGGAGGCGACGGTGAGGAGGCGACTGGAGGTGACGATGAAGGGGAGTGAGAAACGACTCGACTGGAGGTGAGGAGCAGACTGGAGAGTGGTGGTGATGGAGTGAGAAACGACTCGACTGACGATGAAGGGGAGTGAGAAACGACTGCCGGCCACCGCCCCGATCAACTCCGGCGACGCAAACACGACCTTTGCTATGGTCGTTCTCGCGGTGATGATTTACTCGCTAGGGTTAGCAGAGGCAGAGGAAAAGAAAAGAAAGGAAGCGTGAGAAGAAAAAGAAAAGGGCAAAAGTGGGTTTATGAAAAATTCATTAAAGTGCACTGTTTGGAAACAATGGAGAACCGAGTTCTCTAAAATGGAGTAGAAAAATGGTGAGTTTTTGAAAATAGGTTTTTGGTGTTTTCAAAACTTACCCATGAATTTTTATTCTGAAAATTTTCATTTCGAAAACAGAAACGAAAATAGTGCGAAGTAAACACGTTTTTGGAAAAAAAGTCCAGTTTTCAAAAAACTGGAGAATTTTCGGGAGAATTTCCTGAGGTAAACGCAGCCTTAGTATCTCTAACACTACTCCGATTGTAACCTTCTATCTCTAATTGTAAACGATAGAGCTCTTAAAGCTCATAATTGTAGATAATTAATATATGTAATTGTAACCGAAAACATGCTAATATTAACAGCTTAACGGAGTTTGTAGCAAGTGACCAATTCATCAACTTTCCATTAGGTTTAAGGAGGGCCTGGGTCTTCAATTGAAGACTTGTGTGCTGCGTGACGGCCCTCTATCTATTGGCAATACGTGCTACAATTTTGTATATGCTTCAAATGCAGTAATATTTTCCCATCACAATCTTCTAATCCACACCTAAAAGTGGAGTAGAGACATAATGGGACTGCAACGCAATACAAATATAGTCATGACATGAGATGACATCTAACAAGAACACTAATGAATAATGCAGTTGCTACTATTTTATTTATAACAGCAGCACTGAAACTTAAACTTATTTCCTTGACAAACAGCTAATCTTATCCATCATGAGCAAGCGCACACAGGGAAGGAAGATAACATAGATCATTACCATGGAAAAAAAGTGAAAAATTAAGTTGAAAATTAATGATTATAGTAGTGTGCTATATATTAGCGTTTTGGGGGGAAAAAGGAAGGAGATTATCACCATCCCTTCCGAATCCGGAATACTATCAACCTAATAATAACTTAGGTACGCAACCATTCGATACCCTTTAATAACTAGCTCATGTACAAATAATATGCATACAAAAGACCCTTGCCCAAAGTGCGAAGCTTCCATTAACCAAAGATCCTTTAAGTTTCCTTAAACCAAAAGATACCTGCAAAAGATTCCGGGTAAAATTGAATGGACAGAATAGCTAGCACCACAATGCAAGACAAAAATATGTTCTACAGGAACGAAAGATCGAAACGCATAAGTTCCATAATTCAGGTCTGTGGGACGTCTAAACTGCATCACCGAAGTTGCATACTCCCCCTCGTGGCCATCATCAGAAGCAGCCACCAAAGTGATTGAAGTAATAAAAACGAAGCCCACCAATGAACTGATTTACTCTATTCACGTGGACCAATTTCAATTTGTTCCCCTAATATCCCAAACCAAAAAGAGTACATACTACTCAGACATCTTATGTAAAAAATAAATCCATATATAATCAAGCCCAAAAGAGATATGTTGGGAAAATGAACAATACCTTTGTTGTAGCATTGTAGCACAGATAGCAATAATGCGACCCTCAAGTTTCGAGTTGGTGGCCTTGTGATCCCATACTGGAAAAAGACTAAACAACTCTAGTGTAGAGTGTTCAGGACAAGTGTAGCGAATGTATAAGCTAGTCAACGACTTTGCAAATTTCCACTTTATACCATAAAGACAAATTACAAATTATTCCAACAGAGTCTAAATACAGAGCTGCATTCAACACAGTTATCACATCGTACATGCATAATAGCAACGAACAAACCTAACCATACAAGTAATTAATCATGACTAAATTACTTGACTATTGGCGTAGTCTCATGGTTAAAAATGTACTTGAAAATACTACAGAATGGATCTTTTCTGTAACCCAGGTTCCATCCAACTCATCTCGGGTTGTTGCAGCACTCATCTGTGGACGAGAATCGCATTTAAGGCATGTTAGGTGAGTTCTATATCCGGTCTCTTTAATGTTCTAATATTTTACGCATGATGGATAGTTGTTTAGGCAGAAGCGCCTATGTATTCCTATTTGTTCCCTGCGTGATTTATTTGTGCATGAGTCGCATAGTGGCGGTCTCATGGGTCATTTTGGTGTCACTAAAACTTTTGACTTGTTGAAAGTGCATTTTTATTGGCCTAAAATGAAACGTGATGTCATTCGTGTAGTCGCTAGATGTCTTGTTTGCCAAAAGGCAAAATCGCATGCGTCTAACCATGGAGCCTATATGCCACTGCCCGTACCATCCCACCCTTGGACCGATGTGTCCATGGACTTTGTAGTCGGCTTGCCTAAGTCGTGGGACGGCCATGATAGCATCTTTGTTGTAGTCGACCGATTTTCAAAGATGGCACACTTTTTGCCATGTAAAAGCACACACGACGCATCTAAAGTTGCTAAGATTTATTTTAGGGAGGTAGTCTGCCTCCATGGGATGCCGGCTAGTATTGTAAGTGATCGTGATGGTAAATTCTTGAGCCATTTTTGGCGAATTTTGTGGAGTCGCTTAGGGACTAAGTTGTTGTATTCTACATCTTGTCATCCTCAGACGGACGGTCAAACTGAGGTGGTTAACCGAATGCTTGGGTCACTACTTCGCACACTAGTCACAAAGCACACGTCCAAGTTGACGGATCACTTACCCTTTGTGGAATTTGCATATAACCGGGTTGTTCACTCTACTACAAATTGTTCTCCATTTGAGGTTGTTTACGGTTTTAATCCTATTACTCCACTTGATTTAACACCTCTACCTTTCAGTGATGTAGGTAGTTTAGATGGACAACAGCGTGCGGACCTTGTCCAGCAAATGCACGCTAAGGCCAAGCAGAATATTGAAAAGGCTAACGAACGCCTTGTGCACAAGCGCAATGAGGGCCGAAAGATTGTATCTTTTCAGGTGGGAGATTGGGTGTGGTTACACCTAAGACGTGGGCATTTCCCTAAGAAGAGACGAGGGAAACTTGCCCCGTGAGGAGATGGAGCGTTCCAAGTGGTTGAGAAGATCAACGATAATGCCTATCGTTTGGATCTACCTAGTGAGTATGGTTCGGTACATGGTACTTTTAATATTACTGATTTGCGTCTGTTTGAAATAGGTGATGAAGCCGATGCTGATCTGGATTCAAGGACGAATCCATATGAAGGGGGAGGGGATGATACGAGCCTGAGTAGGAGCCTAGTCGCACCTGCCGCATCCGTGCCCTTGCCGCCCTCAAGCGTCATCACACGCTCGCAAGCGAGGACCCTGCAAGCGAGGCTAAGCTCTCTTCTTCATTCGGAGCTGAAGGCCGAAGCCTCACTAGAGTCAGCCATCCTGCGTGCGCCCCAGCCGCGCCTTGTCTCGCTCGTGTGCGCTGCACCCGAGCCCGCACCGAGGCCACCTTGGGCCAAGTCGGACCTCTAGCCCAAACTTTGATGTAAGAAAGATTCTGGCAAGACAGAAGTTAATTATAATTCACCAGGAGAGACCTTGCCAAGTTTTAACCCAATCGCACCAGGGGTTAGAGAGGACGCATCACTTCAAAGTATCATACTGCCAGCGAAAGCCACCTTCGAGCCTTTTGACGATCGACGAATATTCCTTCGAGCCATCTTCTGAAAATTGTTAGATACATGTCTTGTGAGTATCCTGTACAATTTTCATCCAAGTCTCCCAAGGGATTTGAGAGAACGTCTTGTTCTTCTTCGACTGCGCAGGAATAAAGCCCAACGGGCTGCCAACAGATCCGATCCGAGTCTTTGGTCATTCCGACCGACCTTGAACTCGTCCAGGTCATTGGCTTGACTTTATTTTAAGTTGTTTGACCTTATTTATCCAGGTGGATTTTATTTAGTTAATTAGGAGCGCTTTTAAGTAGTTAAGCGCAAGTGAACTTCCTAATTAGGGTTTTGCGCATCTCTTTCCTTATAAAGAGTATGCCGCTGCTATTGTTATTTTCCTTAGACGGTATTTGATAAACAAAACCAGAAGATTTTTCTTCAGTTGATCTCCAAGATCCTTGTCCTACATCCGGTTTGATAAGCCGCATTTAGTTGCAAGTAAAGCACGAAGTCTATCACTCCATTCCTTAGTTTCGTCTGGGTTGTCTAGGTATTGCACCTAGGAAGGTCAGAGTTCTATTGAAGATCCTTGAAGGATTTCGTCCAGGTTGCCTAGGTATTGCACTTAGGAGGGTTGGAGTTTCCGACGAGTTAGTTGTCCGCATTCAAATCCTTGTCGCTGAGCAACGATCAATCCATTGGAAGGTTTTCCATATAGGAACCTTATCAGCTGGTAGCGGAGCAAAGGCTGCTCACCGTATAGGTATCTATCCTTTTAATTATTGTTTTTGTTTGTTAAGATTGGTTTTTCTGGTCTTCCTTAGCCAAATCTATACCAATCTTGTTTGTTTTCCCGTTTGTGTTAGTGAGTCGAAACTAGTAACTAGTTGCGTCTTGTTTAGGTAACAAATCAAGCCCTTTGATTTGCTATCTTCTTTGAGTCAGAGAACAGAAAATAAAGTCCCACAAAGTGTCAGTTTATTTTGTCTCAAGTATTTACAATTTCTATTTACAAAAAAAAAAAAACAAAAACAAAAGGAAAGAACACAAATTCGCACAAAAACAGAACATAAGCGAAATTCAAAATTTTCAGTGCATTTAAAAGGCAGGAACCTTGCGATCTATACAGAATCAAAATCAGCAAGAAAAGAGTGTTACAACGCAATAAGAATTATAGAAAACGGAGTTGTAAATCAAAAGTTATCAAAGAAACAAATCGGACACTTAGTAAACTAGTTCTAAAACAAATCCGAACTAGTTCATATATCTTGTCTTTCTTTGAACTCTTGTGATACATGATCTATCTATTCTGTATATAGTTGTTTGATTAGTTTGCAAAGTAATCCGCGATTATATCACATCTATTTTCCTTCTACGCTTGAGTTGTCCTTGCAAATTATTGGAAGCTTTTCTTTTGACATTCTTTGAGTCTACGGATCTTGGATTGGTTGAAGAAGAATTTTCAGTGAGTGATTTGTGAGCGCATTAGAGTAATTAAACATGAGGGTTTAAACACATGAGGGAGTGCTTTAGATAGGACAATTTTACGCTTGTTCTTTGTTGGTTGTTTGTGATTTCAGATGTCAGACCATTCAGCTAAGAGCACAGGGACGAACGACGAAGTAATCACAATGTTGCGCAATCTCAATTAGAGGTTTGACGCAATAGAGGAATGGCGACTGGAGAGCATCAGGGAAAAGGAAGCAATTGCCAACGCTGTGAAACAGAACCCCACTCAATTCCACCAAGTCCTAAACCCTAAGAATTCACCACACGCCTATGGCATGCCACCATCCGGAGATGGATATAACCCTAATGGCCGAAGCGATAGGAGGGTGACTAGGAATGTACCTAGCCGAGAGGAGGACCATGAGGAGGATGATCCCGGACCCAATCCTGATGGGTACGAGGAGAAGCATGAGTATGAGGAGGAGGAGGAAAGACTTAGACAGAGGAGACCTCCACCGAGACAACCTAGAATAGAGGACGGAGGCGAGGAGCGCCTAATGGGAATTAAACTTAAGGTTCCCGCATTCAAAGGGAAAGAAGATCCTGAAGCGTTCTTTACTTGGGAACGCAAGATGAGGGCAATTTTCTTATGCCACAATTACTCAGAGGAGAAGAAGGTTAGGATAGCCTCAGTAGAGTTCTTTGGGTATGCTGCCCATTGGTGGGATCAGTTGCACATCACTAGACAAAGAGTAGGCGCGGGTCCGATTGACAATTGGGATGAGATGATTAGGGTTATGAAGGAACGATTTGTTCCACGATATTTCCACCGAAGTCTCCATACAAAATTGCAGACCCTTAACCAAGGATCGAAGAGTGTTAATGAGTATTACAACGAGATGGAGATGGCCATGGCACGATTGCAATCGGTAGAAACCGAAGAGGCCACCATGGCACGCTTCTTGAGTGGATTGAACCGAGA
Source organism: Viola odorata (assembly GCA_963691705.1). Lineage (NCBI taxonomy): Eukaryota > Viridiplantae > Streptophyta > Magnoliopsida > Malpighiales > Violaceae > Viola > Viola odorata. The sequence goes on from OY829541.1 coordinate 33,657,573, forward strand.
GATTGCTAATGTCGTTGAGGTCATGCAATACCGAACCATAGACAACCTTCTTCACCTTGCTATTATGGTGGAGAAACAGAAGAGGTTCCGCAGCCCAAACACCACCCCAAATACTGCCCAAAACCCGAAGCCAACACCTTGGAAGAAGCCTTGGAACAAACCCACCAATTTCACCAAAACACCACCAACAGTGATACCCCCAAACTACAACCCTAAGAGCCCAAACACCACACCTATTACCACAAAACCTACTGCCCAAAAACCCCAAACCACTGACTGCCAACTATCGCGGGAGATTGTTTGTTTTAAGTGCAATGGTCGTGGCCATATGCAAAGGGAATGTCCGAATCGTCGAGTAGTAGTCCTTCGGGGCAATGGTGACCTAGATTCCGAAGAGGACAGAGAAGTGGATGAAGAGGAGGCCAAAGAGGAGAGTGAGGCCGAAGAAGAGAGTGATGGAGAGGAGCGAGTGCCCATAGCGACTAATTGTGTTATTTAACGCAACTTGAGTGCCGTGCCAAAGATAGAAGTTTGCGATGAGGAGCAGCGCGACAACTTTTTTCACACTCGTTGCATCATAGCAACCAAGGTATGCTCAGTGATTATTGATAATGGCAGTTGTGCTAACTGCGCAAGCACACTCTTGGTTCACAGGCTTGGTTTATCCGTTGTTAAACATCCAAAGCCCTACACCTTGTCTTGGATGAATGACGGCAACACTTTGAAGGTTACCAAGCAGGTGCTGATCTCGTTTGCCATAGGGAGATATAAGGATGAGATCCTATTTGATGTAGTACCTATGCACGCCAGCCACTTGTTGTTAGGAAGGCCTTGGCAATTCGACCGAAATGCCAACCATGAAGGGCGAAACAACAAGTACCGATTGGAGAAAGATGGTGTCAAGTACACCCTAGCGCCACTAAACATGAAGGTGGTCTTGGAGGACTAGCTGTGGCTTGAAAAATCTAGTGCCGAGTTTGAGTTATCTCGGCCATGGGGAGAGAAAAGAATTGAGGGTGAAAACAGCCCCCGAGAAAAGAGTGAGCTCGGGTTAGAGAAAAATAAAAGTGAGAAGAGAGTTGCGAATGGGAAAAAGGGGAATAAAAACAACCCGTGTGAAAATAGAGAGCACACGTTAAAATTAAATATATTCACAAAAGTGAGGCATGTGAGGCAAGCATTGACGGTTCAAAAGTCGTAGGACTCATTTTTTTCCTCTCATTCTTGTCCGTTTTAAGTCGTTCTCTTTGAACGCTTCTAACCCTAACCCCACGGATTCCTTGCTTCCTTGTTTTGAAGCTCTTTTGCAGGAATTTGAGGACGTGCTGCTCGAGGAAATGCCGCCAGGACTGCCCCCTATCCGCGGCATTGAGCACCGCATTGACTTTGTACTGGGTTCGTCAATACCTAACCGACCGGCGTACCGTAGCAACCCCGGGGAGACCAAGGAGTTGCAATGCCAAGTGGACGAGCTATTGTCCAAAGGCTACGCGAGAGAGACCCTCTCACCGTGTGCTGTTCCTATCATCCTTGTGCCGAAGAAGGACGGCTCTTGGAGGATGTGTGTTGACTGTCGCGCAGTCAACAAAATTATGGTAAAGTATCGCCACCCCATCCCACATTTAGATGACATGTTAGACGAAATTAGTGGGAGCATTATGTTCTCTAAAATTGACTTAATGAGTGGGTACCATCAGATTAGGATGCTAGAGGGTGATGAATGGAAAACGACATTTAAAACTAAGTATGGACTATACGAGTGGTTAGTCATGCCGTTTGGCTTAACCAATGCGCCAAACACATTCATGCGTCTAAGGAATCATGCTCTTAGGCACTTCATAGGCAGATTCGTAGTTGTTTACTTTGATGATATCTTAGTCTACTCTAAATCTGTTGATGAACATGTTGCGCACTTAAAAGAAGTTTTCCTGACCTTGCGCCAAGAGAAATTATTTGCTAAACCTTCGAAGTGTTCTTTTGCTTTAGAACAGGTTTCCTTCTTAGGTTTTATTGTAGGCCGAGAGGGTGTGAAGGTTGATGAGGAGAAGATCCGAGCGATCCGCGAATGGCCAACTCCAAAATCAGCAAGCGACATCCGTTCCTTCCACGGATTAGCAAGCTTTTACAGACGGTTCATTTGTAATTTTAGTTCTTTGGCCGCACCACTTAATGAACTAACAAAGAAAATTGTTCTTTTCAGGTGGACCGAGACACAGGAGGCTGCTTTCCAAGCGCTCAAGGACCGACTGTCCAACGCGCCTGTCCTTGCCTTGCTGGACTTCGACAAGCCCTTTGAGCTCGAGTGCGACGCGAGCGGTATAGGGATAGGAGTCGTGCTGATACAAGAGAAGCGAGTCATTGCCTTCTTCAGCGAGAAGCTCAAGGATGCCCAGTTGCGCTACCTTACATATGACAAGGAGTTGTACGCCTTGGTGCGCGCGTTTGAGGTTTGGCAGCATTATCTTATGCCGAGGGAATTCGTGGTACACACGGATCACCTCAGCCTCAAGTACCTGAAGGGCTAGAGCAAGCTCAACCGAAGGAATGCAAGGTGGTTGGAATTTTTAGAGGCTTTTCCATACCACATCAAGTATAAGGAAGGAAAGGACAACGTCGTGGCCGACGCCTTGTCCCGCAGGTATGCCTTGATCTCTTCACTATCCGTAAAATTTCTAGGGTTTGCACAGATAATTCCTATGTACGCTGAAGATGCGGATTTTGGTGAAATTTATAAAACCTGTGATGCACAAGCTGATGTGAAATATTTTCGCATGATGGATATTTGTTTAGGCAGAAGCGCCTATGTATTCCTATTTGTTCCCTGCGTGATTTACTTGTGCATGAGTCGCATAGTGGCGGTCTAATGGGTCATTTTGGTGTCACTAAAACTTTTGACTTGTTGAAAGTGCATTTTTATTGGCCAAAAATGAAACGTGATGTCATTCGTGTAGTCGCTAGATGTCTTATTTGCCAAAAGGAAAAATCGCATGCGTCTAACCATGGAGCCTATATGCCACTGCCCGTACCATCCCACCCTTGGACCGATGTGTCCATGGACTTTGTAGTCGGCTTGCCTAAGTCGTGGGACGACCATGATAGCATCTTTGTTGTAGTCGACCGATTTTCGAAGATGGCACACTTTTTGCCATGTAAAAGCACACACGACGCATCTAAAGTTGCTAAGATTTATTTTAGGGAGGTAGTCTGCCTCCATGGGATGCCGGTTAGTATTGTAAGTGATCGTGATGGTAAATTCTTGAGCCATTTTTGGCGAATTTTGTGGAGTCGCTTAGGGACAAAGTTGTTGTATTCTACATCTTGTCATCCTCAGACGGACGGTCAAACCGAGGTGGTTAACCGAACACTTGGGTCACTACTTCGCACACTAGTCACAAAGCACACGTCCAAGTGGACGGATCACTTACCCTTTGTGGAATTTGCATATAACCGGGTTGTTCACTCTACTACAAATTGTTCTCCATTTGAGGTTGTTTACGGTTTTAATCCTATTACTCCACTTGATTTAACACCTCTACCTTTCAGTGATGTAGGTAGTTTAGATGGACAACAGCGTGCGGACCTTGTCCAGCAAATGCACGCTAAGGCCAAGCAGAATATTGAAAAGGCTAACGAACGCCTTGTGCACAAGCGCAATGAGGGCCGAAAGATTGTATCTTTTCAGGTGGGAGATTGGGTGTGGTTACACCTAAGACGTGGGCATTTCCCTAAGAAGAGACGAGGGAAACTTGCCCCGTGAGGAGATGGAGCGTTCCAAGTGGTTGAGAAGATCAACGATAATGCCTATCGTTTGGATCTACCTAGTGAGTATGGTTCGGTACATGGTACTTTTAATATTACTGATTTGCGTCTGTTTGAAATAGGTGATGAAGCCGATGCTGATCTGGATTCAAGGACGAATCCATATGAAGGGGGAGGGGATGATACGAGCCTGAGTAGGAGCCTAGTCGCACCTGCCGCATCCGTGCCCTTGCCGCCCTCAAGCGTCATCACACGCTCGCAAGCGAGGACCCTGCAAGCGAGGCTAAGCTCTCTTCTTCATTCGGAGCTGAAGGCCGAAGCCTCACTAGAGTCAGCCATCCTGCGTGCGCCCCAGCCGCGCCTTGTCTCGCTCGTGTGCGCTGCACCCGAGCCCGCACCGAGGCCACCTTGGGCCAAGTCGGACCTCTAGCCCAAACTTTGATGTAAGAAAGATTCTGGCAAGACAGAAGTTAATTATAATTCACCAGGAGAGCCCTTGCCAAGTTTCAACCCAATCGCACCAGGGGTTAGAGAGGACGCATCACTTCAAAGTATCATACTGCCAGCGAAAGCCACCTTCGAGCCTTTTGACGATCGACGAATATTCCTTCGAGCCATCTTCTGAAAATTGTTAGATACATGTCTTGTGAGTATCCTGTACAATTTTCATCCAAGTCTCCCAAGGGATTTGAGAGAACGTCTTGTTCTTCTTCGACTGCGCAGGAATAAAGCCCAACGGGCTGCCAACAGATCCGATCCGAGTCTTTGGTCATTCCGACCGACCTTGAACTCGTCCAGATCATTGGCTTGACTTTATTTTAAGTTGTTTGACCTTATTTATCCAGGTGGATTTTATTTAGTTAATTAGGAGCGCTTTTAAGTAGTTAAGCGCAAGTGAACTTCCTAATTAGGGTTTTGCGCATCTCTTTCCTTATAAAGAGTATGCCGCTGCTATTGTTATTTTCCTTAGACGGTATTTGATAAACAAAACCAGAAGATTTTTCTTCAGTTGATCTCCAAGATCCTTGTCCTACATCCGGTTTGATAAGCCGCATTTAGTTGCAAGTAAAGCACGAAGTCTATCACTCCATTCCTTAGTTTCGTCTGGGTTGTCTAGGTATTGCACCTAGGAAGGTCAGAGTTCTATTGAAGATCCTTGAAGGATTTCGTCCAGGTTGCCTAGGTATTGCACTTAGGAGGGTTGGAGTTTCCGACGAGTTAGTTGTCCGCATTCAAATCCTTGTCGCTGAGCAACGATCAATCCATTGGAAGGTTTTCCATATAGGAACCTTATCAGCTGGTAGCGGAGCAAAGGCTGCTCACCGTATAGGTATCTATCCTTTTAATTATTGTTTTTGTTTGTTAAGATTGGTTTTTCTGGTCTTCCTTAGCCAAATCTATACCAATCTTGTTTGTTTTCCCGTTTGTGTTAGTGAGTCGAAACTAGTAACTAGTTGCGTCTTGTTTAGGTAAGAAATCAAGCCCTTTGATTTGCTATCTTCTTTGAGTCAGAGAACAGAAAATAAAGTCCCACAAAGTGTCAGTTTATTTTGTCTCAAGTATTTACAATTTCTATTTACAAAAAAAAAAAAACAAAAACAAAAGGAAAGAACACAAATTCGCACAAAAACAGAACATAAGCGAAATTCAAAATTTTCAGTGCATTTAAAAGGCAGGAACCTTGCGATCTATACAGAATCAAAATCAGCAAGAAAAGAGTGTTCCAACGCAATAAGAATTATAGAAAACGGAGTTGTAAATCAAAAGTTATCAAAGAAACAAATCGGACACTTAGTAAACTAGTTCTAAAACAAATCCGAACTAGTTCATATATCTTGTCTTTCTTTGAACTCTTGTGATACATGATCTATCTATTCTGTATATAGTTGTTTGATTAGTTTGCAAAGTAATCCGCGATTATATCACATCTATTTTCCTTCTACGCTTGAGTTGTCCTTGCAAATTATTGGAAGCTTTTCTTTTGACATTCTTTGAGTCTACGGATCTTGGATTGGTTGAAGAAGAATTTTCAGTGAGTGATTTGTGAGCGCATTAGAGTAATTAAACATGAGGGTTTAAACACATGAGGGAGTGCTTTAGATAGGACAATTTTACGCTTGTTCTTTGTTGGTTGTTTGTGATTTCAGATGTCAGACCATTCAGCTAAGAGCACAGGGACGAACGACGAAGTAATCACAATGTTGCGCAATCTCAATTAGAGGTTTGACGCAATAGAGGAATGGCGACTGGAGAGCATCAGGGAAAAGGAAGCAATTGCCAACGCTGTGAAACAGAACCCCACTCAATTCCACCAAGTCCTAAACCCTAAGAATTCACCACACGCCTATGGCATGCCACCATCCGGAGATGGATATAACCCTAATGGCCGAAGCGATAGGAGGGTGACTAGGAATGTACCTAGCCGAGAGGAGGACCATGAGGAGGATGATCCCGGACCCAATCCTGATGGGTACGAGGAGAAGCATGAGTATGAGGAGGAGGAGGAAAGACTTAGACAGAGGAGACCTCCACCGAGACAGCCTAGAATAGAGGACGGAGGCGAGGAGCGCCTAATGGGAATTAAACTTAAGGTTCCCGCATTCAAAGGGAAAGAAGATCCTGAAGCGTTCTTTACTTGGGAACGCAAGATGAGGGCAATTTTCTTATGCCACAATTACTCAGAGGAGAAGAAGGTTAGGATAGCCTCAGTAGAGTTCTTTGGGTATGCTGCCCATTGGTGGGATCAGTTGCACATCACTAGACAAAGAGTAGGCGCGGGTCCGATTGACAATTGGGATGAGATGATTAGGGTTATGAAGGAACGATTTGTTCCACGATATTTCCACCGAAGTCTCCATACAAAATTGCAGACCCTTAACCAAGGATCGAAGAGTGTTAATGAGTATTACAACGAGATGGAGATGGCCATGGCACGATTGCAATCGGTAGAAACCGAAGAGGCCACCATGGCACGCTTCTTGAGTGGATTGAACCGAGAGATTGCTAATGTCGTTGAGGTCATTCAATACCGAACCATAGACAACCTTCTTCACCTTGCTATTATGGTGGAGAAACAGAAGAGGTTCCGCAGCCCAAACACCACCCCAAATACTGCCCAAAACCCGAAGCCAACACCTTGGAAGAAGCCTTGGAACAAACCCACCAATTTCACCAAAACACCACCAAGAGTGATACCCCCAAACTACAACCCTAAGAGCCCAAACACCACACCTATTACCACAAAACCTACTGCCCAAAAACCCCAAACCACTGACTGCCAACTATCGCGGGAGATTGTTTGTTTTAAGTGCAATGGTCGTGGCCATATGCAAAGGGAATGTCCGAATCGTCGAGTAGTAGTCCTTCGGGGCAATGGTGACCTAGATTCCGAAGAGGACAGAGAAGTGGATGAAGAGGAGGCCAAAGAGGAGAGTGAGGCCGAAGAAGAGAGTGATGGAGAGGAGCGAGTGCCCATATCGACTAATTGTGTTATTTGACGCAACTTGAGTGTCGTGCCAAAGATAGAAGTTTGCGATAAGGAGCAGCGCGACAACTTTTTTCACACTCGTTGCATCATAGCAACCAAGGTATGCTCAGTGATTATTGATAATGGCAGTTGTGCTAACTGCGCAAGCACACTCTTGGTTCACAGGCTTGGTTTATCCGTTGTTAAACATCCAAAGCCCTACACCTTGTCTTGGATGAATGACGGCAACACTTTGAAGGTTACCAAGCAGGTGCTGATCTCGTTTGCCATAGGGAGATATAAGGATGAGATCCTATTTGATGTAGTACCTATGCACGCCAGCCACTTGTTGTTAGGAAGGCCTTGGCAATTCGACCGAAATGCCAACCATGAAGGGCGAAACAACAAGTACCGATTGGAGAAAGATGGTGTCAAGTACACCCTAGCGCCACTAAACATGAAGGTGGTCTTGGAGGACTAGCTGTGGCTTGAAAAATCTAGTGCCGAGTTTGAGTTATCTCGGCCATGGGGAGAGAAAAGAATTGAGGGTGAAAACAGCCCCAGAGAAAAGAGTGAGCTCGGGTTAGAGAAAAATAAAAGTGAGAAGAGAGTTGCGAATGGGAAAAAGGGGAATAAAAACAACCCGTGTGAAAATAGAGAGCACACGTTAAAATTAAATATATTCACAAAAGTGAGGCATGTGAGGCAAGCATTGACGGTTCAAAAGTCGTAGGACTCATTTTTTTCCTCTCATTCTTGTCCATTTTAGGTCGTTCTCTTTGAACGCTTCTAACCCTAACCCCACGGATTCCTTGCTTCCTTGTTTTGAAGCTCTTTTGCAGGAATTTGAGGATGTGCTGCTCGAGGAAATGCCGCCAGGACTGCCCCCTATCCGCGGCATTGAGCACCGCATTGACTTTGTACTGGGTTCGTCAATACCTAACCGACCGGCGTACCGTAGCAACCCCGGGGAGACCAAGGAGTTGCAATGCCAAGTGGACGAGCTATTGTCCAAAGGCTACACGAGAGAGAGCCTCTCACCGTGTGCTGTTCCTATCATCCTTGTGCCGAAGAAGGACGGCTCTTGGAGGATGTGTGTTGACTGTCGCGCAGTCAACAAAATTATGGTAAAGTATCGCCACCCCATCCCACATTTAGATGACATGTTAGACGAAATTAGTGGGAGCATTATGTTCTCTAAAATTGACTTAATGAGTGGGTACCATCAGATTAGGATGCTAGAGGGTGATGAATGGAAAACGACATTTAAAACTAAGTATGGACTATACGAGTGGTTAGTCATGCCGTTTGGCTTAACCAATGCGCCAAGCACATTCATGCGTCTAATGAATCATGCTCTTAGGCACTTCATAGGTAGATTCGTAGTTGTTTACTTTGATGATATCTTAGTCTACTCTAAATCTGTTGATGAACATGTTGCGCACTTAAAAGAAGTTTTCCTGACCTTGCGCCAAGAGAAATTATTTGCTAAACCTTCGAAGTGTTCTTTTGCTTTAGAACAGGTTTCCTTCTTAGGTTTTATTGTAGGCCGAGAGGGTGTGAAGGTTGATGAGGAGAAGATCCGAGCGATCCGCGAATGGCCAACTCCAAAATCAGCAAGCGACATCCGTTCCTTCCACGGATTAGCAAGCTTTTACAGACGGTTCATTTGTAATTTTAGTTCTTTGGCCGCACCACTTAATGAACTAACAAAGAAAATTGTTCTTTTCAGGTGGACCGAGACACAGGAGGCTGCTTTCCAAGCGCTCAAGGACCGACTGTCCAACGCGCCTGTCCTTGCCTTGCTGGACTTCGACAAGCCCTTTGAGCTCGAGTGCGACGCGAGCGGTATAGGGATAGGAGTCGTGCTGATACAAGAGAAGCGAGTCATTGCCTTCTTCAGCGAGAAGCTCAAGGATGCCCAGTTGCGCTACCTTACGTATGACAAGGAGTTGTACGCCTTGGTGCGCGCGTTTGAGGTTTGGCAGCATTATCTTATGCCGAGGGAATTCGTGGTACACACGGATCACCTCAGCCTCAAGTACCTGAAGGGCTAGAGCAAGCTCAACCGAAGGAATGCAAGGTGGTTGGAATTTTTAGAGGCTTTTCCATACCACATAAAGTATAAGGAAGGAAAGGACAACGTCGTGGCCGACGCCTTGTCCCGCAGGTATGCCTTGATCTCTTCACTATCCGTAAAATTTCTAGGGTTTGCACAGATAATTCCTATGTACGCTGAAGATGCGGATTTTGGTGAAATTTATAAAACCTGTGATGCACAAGCTGATGTGAAATATTTTCGCATGATGGATATTTGTTTAGGCAGAAGCGCCTATGTATTCCTATTTGTTCCCTGCGTGATTTACTTGTGCATGAGTCGCATAGTGGCGGTCTAATGGGTCATTTTGGTGTCACTAAAACTTTTGACTTGTTGAAAGTGCATTTTTATTGGCCAAAAATGAAACGTGATGTCATTCGTGTAGTCGCTAGATGTCTTGTTTGCCAAAAGGAAAAATCGCATGCGTCTAACCATGGAGCCTATATGCCACTGCCCGTACCATCCCACCCTTGGACCGATGTGTCCATGGACTTTGTAGTCGGCTTGCCTAAGTCGTGGGACGACCATGATAGCATCTTTGTTGTAGTCGACCGATTTTCGAAGATGGCACACTTTTTGCCATGTAAAAGCACACACGACGCATCTAAAGTTGCTAAGATTTATTTTAGGGAGGTAGTCTGCCTCCATGGGATGCCGGTTAGTATTGTAAGTGATCGTGATGGTAAATTCTTGAGCCATTTTTGGCGAATTTTGTGGAGTCGCTTAGGGACTAAGTTGTTGTATTCTACATCTTGTCATCCTCAGACGGACGGTCAAACCGAGGTGGTTAACCAAACACTTGGGTCACTACTTCGCACACTAGTCACAAAGCACACGTCCAAGTGGACGGATCACTTACCCTTTGTGGAATTTGCATATAACCGAGTTGTTTACTCTACTACAAATTGTTCTCCATTTGAGGTTGTTTACGGTTTTAATCCTATTACTCCACTTGATTTAACACCTCTACCTTTCAGTGATGTAGCTAGTTTAGATGGACAGCAGCGTGCGGACCTTGTCCAGCAAATGCACGCTAAGGCCAAGCAGAATATTGAAAAGGCTAACGAACGCCTTATGCACAAGCGCAATGAGGGCTGAAAGATTGTGTCTTTTCAGGTGGGAGATTGGGTGTGGTTACAACTAAGACGTGAGCGTTTCCCTGAGAAGAGACGAGGGAAACTTGCCCCGTAAGGAGATGGACTGTTCCAAGTGGTTGAGAAGATCAACGATAATGCCTATCGTTTGGATCTACCTAGTGAGTATGGTTCGGTACATGGTACTTTTAATATTACTGATTTGCGTTTGTTTGAAATAGGTGATGAAGCTGATGCTGATCTGGATTCGAGGACGAATCCATCTGAAGGGGGTGGGGATGATATGAGCCTGAGTAGGAGCCCAGCCGCGCCTGCCGCATCCGTGCCCTTGCCGCCCTCAGGCGCCATCACACGCTCGCAAGCAAGGCTAAGCTCTCTTCTTCATGCAGAGCTGAAGGCCGAAGCCTCACTGGAGTCAGCCATCCTGCGAGCGCCCCAGCCGCGACTTGTCTCGCTCGTGTGCGCTGCACCCGAGCCCGCACCGAGGCCACCTTGGGCCAAGTCGGACCTCTAGCCCAAACTTTGATGTAAGAAAGATTTTGGCAAGACATAAGTTAATTATAATTCACCAGGAGAGCCCTTGCCAAGTTTCAGCCCAATCGCACCAGGGGTTAGAGAGGATGCATCACTTCAAAGTATCATACTACCAGCGAAAGCCACCTTCGAGCCTTTTGACGATCGACGAATATTCCTTCAAGCCATCTTCTGAAAATTGTTAGATACATGTCTTGTGAGTATCGTGTCCAATTTTCATCCAAGTCGCCCGAGGGATTTGAGAGAACGCCTTGTTCTTCTTCGACTGCGCAGGAATAAAACCCAACGGGCTGCCAACAGATCCGATCCGAGTCTTTGGTCATTCCGACCGACCTTGAACTCGTCCAGGTCATTGGATTGACTTTATTTTAAGTTGTTTGACCTTATTTATCCAGGTGGATTTTATTTAGTTAATTAGGAGCGCTTTTAAGTAGTTAAGTGCAAGTGAACTTCCTAATTAGGGTTTTGGGCATCTCTTTCCTTATAAAGAGTATGGCGCTGCTATTGTTATTTTCCTTAGACGGTATTTGATAAACAAAACCAGAAGAGTTTTCTTCAGTTGATCTCCAAGATCCTTGTCCTACATCCGGTTTGATAAGCCGCATTTAGTTGCAAGTAAAGCACGAAGTCTATCACTCCATTCCTTAGTTTCGTCTGGGTTATCTAGGTATTGCACCTAGGAGGGTCAGAGTTCTATTGAAGATCCTTGAAGGATTTCGTCCAGGTTGCCTAGGTATTGCACTTAGGAGGGTTGGAGTTTCCGACGAGTTAGTTTTCCGCATTCAAATCCTTGTCGCTGAGCAACAATCCATCCATTGGAAGGTTTTCCATATAGGAACCTTATCTCTAGAGACCCATAAATAACACCCCAGAACAATCTAAACACTGATATGAAAATCTTTCTAGGTTGCAATCACAACTAACCCATCATGGAGTCTTAACCTTCCGCTCCTTTGAGGTTTGAAGAGCAAAAATCAGGAAATACAACAAACTGAAGAACATAACTTATATACATCTCCACTCTGAAGGTTTTGCTTCATTATGAAATGCCTAACAACGCGTTCGATAGTGATTGCTTTCTTGTGATATGCTTAACAACACGACTGACAATGAGGTTGACATCTTCACTCTCATGGCTGCCAACCAACACCAAAACAGCAGATCAGAGACAATAGGTTTCCTTTAAACAACAAGCAGTTGTGAAGTAGCTAACAGAAATTTGCATAAGAATAATTTGAACACTGGAAAGAAACAACGGCAGAGGAAGCACTGGAAGAGGAATGTGAAAGAAAAAAGTGTCGTTTGGACATGTGGTTTCCTGATTGGCTATAGTGCAGATTTGTACTTCTAGATGACTAAACACAAAAAGATTCAATTACTAGAATTGTCGCAAAGGAACCAAAGTGGAAACGAAAAGGATATGTGTGCATAAAAAAGGGGTAGACTTTGCTGCTACAACACTGAAGGTGTCACCAACAAACAGAGCAATTTCCTCTATGGTAAGAAAAAAGGAGCAGTGCATTATTTCGTCACTTGTGACAAGAATGTGTAAGTATAATCTTGATTCATTACTATACATTCTCAGCTGCAATTATAACAAATTTCTCTCGCAATTTTAACATACGAAATGCATATATATTAGATGACATAAATTAATCCAGTATAGAACAAGTCCAACAAATAAATCACAAACCTGTCTTCATCTTTCGAACTATCACTAATACTCTCATTTTGTAGGGTAAAAATCAAGTCTTCGCTCGCAAGTACACTTTTTACCCCTTTTTATTTATTCAACGCTTTTCGCACATATATACATGTTCGTATGCATGTTATTTAGAAATGTTAAAAACTCGAATCATTTCGTATGCATGACATTTAGAATTGTTAGAAATTAAAATCAATCCACATGGATAACTTGTTTAAATCACTCGCTTTGATTGCCATGAATAAAATGTTTATTTCTGCTCGCATCAATACATGTGTTTTGGTGGCTTCAACCCCACACCTCGATTTTTTTTCCGCATTCATTAAATCGGTACTTTGTTAGTTATGCATGATAGATCACGTAGTAATTAAAATTTAATCATGCATGACCCGATGATAATAAAAAGGGCAACCGCTTTAGTAAAAACGGTAACAATCCCGTTAAACGGAAAAATTTATCCCAACCGGTCTCGAACTATCCCGACCCGACGAAATACTAAAGCGGCGATTCGTCTGAGGGCCAATTACGTAGTTTTAAACAATTTATTTAAACACCTCTTTCTTTTTACCGGTAACCTTGTTTGGATGTGACTCGGGTGCCTAACACCTTTCCGAGTCTATAATAAGACCCCGAACTATTGTTCTCGGGTTTATACCCTTTGTGCCTTAGTTTTTTTATTTTTATGTCATGACTTTAGGTTCCCTAAACCTAGGAATAAATAGGGTGGCACTTCATTGCATTATGCGAGGCATCCTTTTATGTCTCACATCCGTCCCGAACCTGTTCGCGTAAAATCGAAAAGGGGGTGCTACACCGATTATTTTGTATTCAAATTGGGTAGCTGATTGCATTGCATTTCATCATGTTTTATTGTCCATTTACTTGTTTATTTGGACAGTAAACCTACTGATTTATCCTTGTATTTCCCATATCTTAGCAGATCTAGTCTGGAGGCGAATTATTGAAGATCTGATTTGTGGAGCGCTGAAGCTATTCACCTGAGTCTTGGCCTGGATCTTGGCCTAGACATATTCTCATCCAAAACAGCGCGTATCAGACCCGTCTTGGCCAAGCCTGCGGCCAAGACGCTTTCGCGGTAGAGGCAGAAGCGTGGATCGTTTGGACCGCTTCCCACATTGGGCTTTGCAGCTGGCAAGTCACAGTTATCCAGCAAATCTAGAGGGATCTGAAGCATATCTCTTGAAGAATCCCGCATGGGATCTCCCTCTTTTGTAATTGCGATTTACTTTCCATTAGAAGAACAATTTATTATAGCAATCTCTTTAGAGATTTTCTAGGAATTAGAGTTGGAGTAGGACAGAGGAGTTTTTAGGGCTATTTAGCCGAACATTGTTCACCTCTGTCCGCATCATCAACCATCACCCATCGATCATCAGATCGGAACCTTTCTTCTCTTTCTTCTTCGAAACAATTTACTCCGGATTTATTTAAATCTCGGATTTAGTTTATTTATGCAATCAATTATTTTCATATTTTTATCTGAGTATGAGTAGCTAAACACCCATTCTTGGTAAGGGTTGATGAGCTGAAGTTCTTATGCATTCGTGAGATCAATTAGTGCTTAATAATATCTTCTCTTGTATTTATTTATTTCTTGAACTTAATCCATCGCTTACTCACTAGGGACAAGGTTTGATCATCCTTGCGCTCTAGTAGAGAAGAATTGCAGTCGGTCTAGAAGGAAAGGGAGTACCCGTCGACTAGACAAAGCAGGTGACTAGTCTCGCGCTAGAATAGAAGAAATAAGTAATCTAGGTGAAGACCAGATTGACAACCTAGGGTTTCCACAGGGAAACACCTTGACCTAGGTACTGTCTTCCCCTATACCATTGAGGAAGTGAACAACCATTCAAGACAGCAGTCAAACGGATAAACCCTTTTACCAGCAAGGTGTTCCTTGGCTAGGATTATCAGGAAAGGGAGTACTCGCCAGGTAATTTGAAGAGGAGGGAAGACAGGAGTGAACAAGAGTACCTCCACTCTATAGCAGTACTATGAACGAAGAGATGAATATACTTGAATCTATGATCGAAGCATAAGAACGCAAGCTCTCATATCACCCTTACCTGGAATTCCATATTACTAGATCTATTTCAATCTTGACCCCTGTCTTGGCCAAGCCTTTGGCCAATACTACTTTGAACTATTTTTACCTCTTTCTGTTGTCTTTATTTTCAGATTCTACCAAAACCAAATCCAGTGACGAGGAAGTCAAACCAAGAATTACATCTCCTAGAGGTCTCTGTGGACGATCCTCTTACCATCATCTACAAACTCTTGTAGACAGTGATAAGTTGTATTTCTACCCCCAATTCCATACCTATTTCACTATTATATTTGACGTGTTCGACGCGCGATCAAATTTTGGCGCCGTTGCCAGGGATCTCTAACGGTATTTGTAGTTTTTGTTTTTTTTGTTTTTTTTATAGTTGATGACCAGGTCCTCTTGTAGAGAAGAAGATTTGCTACCGTACAATCCGGATCTCTCTAAGATCGAAGCACAACTCAGGAAGATAGCTAGAAAGAGGAAAACCCCAGAAGAAAGTGAATCGGAAGCCTTTAGTTCCGAAACAGATTGCAGTCTAGACCACGATCTTGGCCAAGACTCCGACCAAGACATGGCAGAAAATCAACCAGAGCCGACGATGAGGGAACTGAACAGAACAGCGGAACAGGAAACCTTCTCCTGTATATCTTTGCCGACAGTGGCAAATGATTGGTCTATCAAGACCAACATGGTGGCTAACCTTCCTAGATTCTATGGCCATTCGAACGAGAATCCGTTTAAGCACTTGAGGAACTTACACGTCCAGTGTGATATGATGAAACCAGTTACTGTGAACATGGAAAGAGCGAAGCTAAAAGCTTTTCCATGCTCTCTCGAGGGGGTTGCCCAAAATTGGTTCTATAGCCTACCTCACAACACGGTCAACACATGGGCCGAGATGTCCACCTTATTCCTCAACAAGTACTGGAATGCAACAAAAGCAGGAGCGGCCAAAAAGAACATGGCTGCCATCCAACAGAAGAACAATAAGGGGCTAAGTGAATATCACCAACGGTTCAGAGAATTGCAAGAAGTTTGCCCTATACATGGAGTTGCGGATCAGACCATGATCCAATATTTTTATGATGGAATGCTCCTACCTAGCAAAGAAAAAATTGATGCAGCCGCAGGTGGAGCATTGCAGGACTTGACGGTCACAAAAGCCAAACTTCTACTTCAAACCATGGCAGACAATAGCCAAAATAATATCACTTCTGACAGAACTTCTACTCCTTCTAGTCTTTGTTCTATTGATGTTGAGCAAAAATTAGCTGAGTTAACTGATATGGTCAAAACCATCTCTGTCAATATTTCAGGTGCAATGACCACTAGGAACTCTAATCCAGAGCAAGTAGCAGCGGTTTGCGGAATCTGTCAGCAACAAGACCATCAGACCAATAATTGTTACATGGTGCAGCATCCTGATGATGTAACACAAGTAAATGCGGTCTATGGGCAAAACCAAGGGAGTATGCAGAATTTCCCTCAAGGGAGTAACCAATACTCATGGAGAGGCCATCCAAATTTTAGATGGAGAGACCCAGTCCCTCCAAATCAGAATCAAAATCAGAATATACCCCAGCAACATCCTGGCCAACCTCCCGTTAACTTTCAACATTTCGTACCTCGCCCTTCACACCTTAATCCTGGCCAACCTCCTGGCCAAGCCTCTATACCTCAGCTGCCTCCAGCACCTCAACCCTTGCAGATAACCGGCCCCTCTATGGAGGATACGCTTAAGAGTTTAGTTGAGATGCAGAAGAACTTGATACAATCTACGCAGTCTAGCTTAGCGGAGATGCAAAAACAAATCAATCAAATGGCCAATCAAGGGAAGTTACCTTCTACAACCGTGGAAAACCCGAAACACAATGTTAGTGCCATGAGTCTTAGGAGTGGAGTTGTGCTACCAGAGAGAGAAGGAGCGAAAACAGACGAAGAAACAAGAAAAATCCAGTCGCAAGAGATAGATGAAGATGAGGAAGAAGAGGCTGAAACAGAAGCAGTCTTAGCCAAACCTCAGGCCAAGCCTGCAGTTAACGCGGAATCAGAAAAGGCAGAACCTGTCTTGGCCAAGACGCAGGCCAAGACACAGGCCAAGCCTGACAAGCCAGAGGAAATCATAGAAATTCCTCCACCATTTCCTCCTCGATCTTCGAAAGAGAAGAGGCAAGATGAAGCAAGAGACTTCATGGCTGTTTTTGGGAAAATAGCTATTAATATGCCTATGTTGGATTTAATTGCAAAAGTTTCATCTTATGCTAAATTTCTTAAAGAACTGTGCACTAATAAAAAGAAAATTGCAGGTATAGAGAGGGTGAACCTATCTCACAATGTCTCTGCAGTGCAGCAGCTCCCAGAGAAGTGCAAGGACCAAGGGACTTTCACCATTCCATGTCAAATAGGAAACAAGAAGATTGAAAAGGCCCTTTGCGACTTAGGGGCTGGCATCAATGTGATGTCCCTGAGTGAATTCGAGACTTTGAAGATAGGGACAATGAAGGAGACTGACTTGGTAATCCAACTGGCTGATCGAACGATCATCCGACCTAAGGGCGTGGTGACTGATGTCTTGGTAATGGTAAACGATTTTATTTATCCAGTGGACTTTTATATAGTTGAGATGAATGTTCAATTACCTTCTTGCACCACTGACATTTTATTAGGAAGACCTTTCCTAAGGACATCGAAAGCAAAGATTGATTGCTTCGAAGGAAGTATAATTCTGGAATTTTGCGGAAAAATAATTAAATTTAGCATTACTGAAGCCTTAAAACATCCTAATGATTTTCATTGCGTTAATTTTCTGGATGTTTTAGATCCAATTACTGAAGAAATTGCTGACATTTATATTAACGACCCCCTTGAGTATGTTTTGAGCAGGGGAATTTCCACAAGAACTCTAAAAGAATTAGAGGACAGGACTGGAGATCAGAAGGAACTCCAAGGAATTTTAGACAGTTTGGCCGATACGGAAGGCACAGACCTGATCTTGGCCTCAAGCTTGGCCAAGACACAGGCCAAAACTACCAAAATCAAGAAGAAAACTGTGAGTTGTCAATTTGTGCAGTCTTCGGTTCCTAAATTTCTACCTTCTGTTGTGCAGGCACCACAGTTGGAATTAAAATCGCTGCCAGACCATCTCAAGTATGCCTATCTAGGCTTAGACGACACCCTACCCATTATTATTTCAGCAAAACTAACGAAGGATGAAGAAGAGAGATTGGTGGCAGTCTTGAAAATGCACAAAGAAGCAATTGGCTGGACCATAGCAGATATCAAGGGAATATCAGCCAACATCTGTACCCACAATATTTACGTGGAAGAGGATAAGAAACCCATTTGGCAACCCCAGAGGAGATTAAACCCTCCAATGATGGAAGTGGTTAAAAAAGAAATAATCAAATTGTTAGATTTGGGTGTTATTTATCCTATCTCAGATAGTAATTGGGTGTCTACTGTGCAGGTGGTTCCTAAGAAAACTGGAATTATAGTGATCGAAGGAGGTGATGGCACCCAAAGAACGACACGAATTCAAAACGGATGGAGGGTATGTATCGACTACCGAAGGCTGAATCAAGTCACTCGGAAGGACCATTTCCCATTGTCGTTTATCGACCAAATAGTTGAGAGACTTACTGGAAAGTCTCACTATTGCTTCTTGGACGGATACTCAGGATTTCATCAAATCCCCATTGCACCCGAAGATCAAGAAAAGACAACGTTCACTTGCCCATTTGGAACGTTCGCCTACCGACGCATGCCATTTGGGCTATGCAATGCGCCTGCCACTTTTCAAAGGTGTATGGTAAGTATATTTTCTGAATATGTAGAGAAGAGCATCGAGGTATTTATGGATGATTTTACCGTTTACGGTAATGATTTCGAACAATGCTTACATAATTTAGAAAACATTTTAAAGAGATGTGTTGATACAAGTTTAGTCTTAAACTTTGAAAAATGCCATTTTATGGTAGACCAAGGAATTGTCCTTGGCCATGTGATTTCAAAGAAAGGCATTGAGGTTGATCAAGCCAAAATTGACACTATCAAGAACTTACCTTACCCCTCATACTTGCGTGAGGTTAGGAGCTTTCTTGGACATGCAGGTTTCTATCGTAGGTTCATAAAAGACTTCTCAAAGGTAGCTGAACCAATGTGCAAGCTACTACAAAAGGAGGTAGAGTTCGACTTCAATGAAGGATGTCAGAAGTCGTTCGACGAGCTAAAGGAGCGATTGACAACATCACCGATCATCCAAGCGCCGGACTAGAGCTTGCCATTCGAGCTGATGTGCGACGCAAGTGACGCTGCTGTTGGAGCGGTTCTTGGGCAGAAAAAAGGAAAAGATCCGCACGTGATCTATTATGCATCAAAAATGCTAGATGATGCCCAAAGAAATTACACCACAACCGAAAAAGAACTTTTTGCAATAGTTTTTGCCTTGGAAAAATTTAGATCTTATTTATTGGGCACAAAAATTATTGTATTTTTTGACCATGCGGCATTGAAATACCTCTTGGTCAAGCATGAGGCCAAACCTAGACTAATCCGCTGGATTCTTCTCTTGCAGGAGCATAATCTGGAAATTAAGGACAAGAGCGGCAAGGAAAATCTTGTGGCAGACCACCTTAGCCGCTGCCTAGCAGAAGGAGATCTGGAACCAGTAAGGGCAGAATTTCCTGACGAAAAACTGTTTTCAGTCGCACTGTCTAGCCCGGAGTCTAGGCTAAACCCTCAGCCAAACCCGCGCCCATGGTACGCTGAAATTGCAAATTACCTTGCAACAGGTAAACACTATGGTGATATGACTACCTATGAGAGAGTAAAGGTCAAACATGACAGTAAGTACTATGTCTGGGATGACCTTTATTTATGGAAATTAGGCACTGATCAATTACTTAGAAGGTGTATACCTCAAGGTGAAACTTTATCTATCCTTAAATTCTGTCATTCTCAAGCATGTGGAGGCCATTTCGGAGCAAAAAGGACAACCCTAAAAGTCTTAGAGGCTGGTTTTTATTGGCCTAGTATTTTTTTAGGACAGTTTTCTATTTTGTAAAACTTGTCCCGCGTGCCAAAGGTAGGGAATATAAGTTCCCGAAATGAAATGCCTATGAATTTTATTCTTTCATGTGAAATATTTGATATATGGGGCATAGATTTTATGGGACCTTTCCCCACTTCTTTTGGCAACAGATATATTCTCTTAGCTGTGGATTATGTATCTAAATGGATAGAGGCGAAAGCCACTAAGAATGATGATGCTAGAACTGTTATTTCCTTTATTAAATCTAACATCTTGAACAGATTTGGAATTCCTCGAGAGATCATTAGTGATCGAGGAACTCACTTCTGCAACAAGATTTTATCTTCTCTTTTCAGGAAATATGGCATCACACACAGAGTATCCACAGCCTACCACCCTCAATCAAACGGCCAAGCAGAAGTGTCGAATAGAGAGGTGAAATCTGTCTTGGCCAAGACAGTAGGCCTAGACAGACGCGATTGGAGCCAGCGGTTAGATGACGCATTGTGGGCCTGCAGAACGGCTTACAAAGGACCAATCGGGATGACGCCTTACAAGCTAGTCTATGGGAAGGCGTGCCACTTGCCAGTAGGGTTGCAACACAAAGCCTATTGGGCTATACGAAAGTGCAACTTGAGCTATGACGAAGCCGGGCAAGAGAGGAAATTACAACTCCATGAGCTAAAGGAGTTGAGAGACCAAGCCTATGACAATCAGCTGATTGTCAAAATCAGAATGAAAGCCTACCATGACAAACGAATTATTGGAAAACCTCTCCATACAGGGGAGAAGGTTCTTCTTTATAATTCACGTTTTAAGTTATTTCCTGGAAAATTAAAAACAAGATAGGAAGGCCCTTTTGTTGTTACTAATATTTACCCACATGGTGCAGTAGATATTATAAATGAGAAAACAGGTGTCAAGCTCAAAGTGAATGGACAAAGGCTGAAGCCGTTCTTTGAAAGCTTCCAGGAAGAGAAAATTTCTGAAAAGGTGGACTTGCCACCAGAAGACGAGTGAAGAAAAATTCAAAGTCAAGCCTAGGACTTAAAATAAGGGCGCTACAAGGGAGGCAACCCTTGTTTCTTTTATTTTTTTTTAGAAAGTTTTTATTTTTATTTTTATTTTTGTCACATTTGATTTCGCTGGGTTGTTTTTGATTTTGTGCAGGAAATTAAGTGTGGGGAAATTGAAGCAGGTTGGCCAAGAGCTTGGCCAAGCCTTGGGGCTAGACTGTTTTGCAGCAGAGCCGCTCTTTGAGAGTTAGTGGGACACGTGTCAGCGCCGTCTTTTAAAGGCTTTTAATTGCTTTTTGAACGGACAAATCCAAAAAGCAATTAATTAGAATTTATGGAAAGCGTGGGAAAAACAAATCACCACCCCTGTGTATTCCCTTCCCACTCTGACACAACCATACCCATGTAACCAACAAATTCGGCCTCTCACCTGAGCTAAAAAAGCAACAGTCCCTTCTTCTTCTTCTTCTTCCCCAATCGCACAAAAATCTCAAAACCTAGAATTCCAAACCCACCATTATCCCACTCTCCAGTATTCTACAACCATGAACCCGCCAAATCAGAGCCCGCCCTCTGACATTCCAGAGGCTAGTGACGACCTCCGTGGAGCAGCACCGCCTGTCTTTCCAACCGACGGCATCTCCGCCGCGAGGTGTCTTCTCCAAGCACTCGAGGACACCGACTCGATGTCCTCAGAGGACGATTTTCCTGGCGAATCAGAGGATAGCGTCGAGGGAGCTGACCGGGCCGTGGTCGTGAATGATGAAGACTCCGACGACGTCCCTCTTGCGAAGCGGATGCGTCCTTCCATTCCAGCGTCGGTAGGGGAGAGAGAGAGCAGGCGAGAGAAGAGGCTCCAAAAGAAGATGGGAGCAGCCGGAGCATCAAACCCAGCTCCTGCCGCCGCAGCCATACCCACACCACCACCACCGCCTCCGGCGAAGCAACCAGCCGCGGCTGCACCACCAAAGCAGACCACTGGCCAATTTAAGCAAGTGGCCCACAAAAAGACCCCCACGAAGAAGCTGGCGAGGATTCCAGATTCATCGCCACCGCCTCCCAACCCTAAGTAGGCCAAAATAAGTGTTGCTCCTTCCACCGCCAAAAGCAAAGGGAAGAAGAAGGCGATCGAGGAAGATGATGCTGAGGATGATGAAGACGTTTCAGTCTTGGCCAAGACTCCGGCCAAGACTGCTAAGGTACCTTCTCTTCCTCCCCTGCACACACTCAGAGGCTGGTTAAAGTTTGATACACCAGACCTCAAAGCTAAATTGCGTGAGATGCATCTTTGTGACATTCCTGCCTTTGCTAGGCTTGACTTTGATTTTCTTGATGCTATGGGGTTAGGAAATAAAATTAGGGAATTTGTGTATGCCATTGGTTGGATCCCTTTCATGTCTGTTGAGTGTGATGCTTACACTGAACTGTGCTTAGAGTTTCACACATCTTTCTGGTTTGACGAGGAAACCTTGAATGTTAGGGGTAGAGACAAACCTGACTTTGCTGCTGATGATGTGATCAATTTTTACTTGTGTGATAAATGGAGCCACTTATCTGTTAATGCTTTCAATTCTTTGTTAGGATTTGCATATAGTGATGAGACTATTTTTGATTACCCTGCTGATTGGGATAACAACACTGCTTTTAGAGAGGTCACAAGTGACCCCAAAGTGAAATTTGATAGAAATTCTAAGGCACACTCAATCATGAACCCTGCACTTCGCATGCTCCACAGGACTTTGTCTATCAACCTTTCGGAGAAGACAAAAGTTTCTGGAAATTTAGCCAAGTCTGAACTGTTTTTGCTTTGGTGTATTTTGCACCAGAAAAGAGTCAACTTAGGTTTATATTTGGTTCAGCAATTGCATGCTCGTGAGTCTGTCACCAAACTGATTTTTGGGTCCTTAATTACTTGGCTTGCCATTCAAACTGCTAAATTGGACCTTGCCACTGCTGATTTGCATAAGTGTTGTTCCCCCAAAATCCTAGATTTGAGAGCCTTCGACCAAATGGGATACTTCCATTTGGACGGAGAGTTTGTTGCTTGTAATACAGGTTTTACACCAGTAGGGGAGCACATTTTCTCGAAGAAAAATGAAGGGAAGTACAAGCTGCGCCCAGTACAAATTCCAGGAGAAACAGCAGAGGACGATATTGCACAGGATCTAGGCCAAGACATAGGCCAAGATCCTCTCATCCCAAATCCTTCAGCAGCTGATCTTGGCCAAGCTTCCGGCCAAGATCCCCCAGCCAGTAGCACAAATGAACCTCCAACCTGGGCCAGGGAATTTCAAGCTAGGCAGCTGCTGATCCTTGAGCAGCAGAAGATTATCCTGGACCATCTAGGCCAGGACAAGGGCCAAGATAAAGCACCAGACCCTTTATCCGCATCCACCAGTGAAGATGTGCCTCGCTGGGCCAAAGCACTTTCTGACCGACAAGATGTCCTCCTTGAGCAACTGAAACTCACCAGGACCAACGTTCTCCATGTTTATCAGCATCTGCAGGTCCACCTAAAGTACCTCAGAGCCTTGTACAATAATTTGAGCTCCGACAATGAGTCCTCTGATGAGGAAGATGATCCCGCACCGCCAGCAAAGACACCGCATCCATCTATGCCACCTCCTACTCCAAAAGATCCAAAACCGAAGGAGCCTCCAGCCTCTGAGTTAGGCCAAACTTCCGGCCAAGATCACCAGATTCCAGCAGCTTGATCTACCTTTGCCCCCAGGTCGTCTCTTTCTTTTCTTTTATTTTTTCTCCTTTTTATTTGTCTCTCCACACAATGAGGACATTGTGTCTTTTAAGTGTGGGGAGGATGTACAGTTGAGTCTTTTAACTTTTTAATTTTTGTGTCTTGTGATGCGTTTTGTGTTGACATTGTGTTAATAATCTGAATTTTCGAGTCAGTTTTTGCATGATTTAATTTCTCTTTTTGCATGCGTCCGTCTAGTCCATAGAGTCTGTCATATGCATAATTTTATTAGTATTTTTTCTGCATGTTTTGAGTCTATTTTGTGAGTGCACATCTGAACCCCTGTTTTCTTGCTTAAGTTGTTTAGTCTTTCGGTGAGACTGTATTTAGACACTTTCCTAGGGGATACAATGCTTTAGTGATAGGGAAGCGAATGAGCGTAAATGATCAATGCCTAAGGAGCATATACTCTAATGATTCCCAAACATTTACCATCCACATGGTCGTAAGGACACTTAGCTAGGACCTTAACTCTTATTAGGATGACGAGGTTTGCTGCCATGATTTGGGTGTGTTGTTCTATCTGCCTAAAAGTGTGAGACAATGAAAGGTGTTGGAGCGTCATAGGACAGACATAGCAAAGGTGGAAGCCCCCGCGGAAAAGGGCAAGCTCTGTCTATGTGCCGTGTCTGTAAAAAATTCAAAAGCACTTAAGATGTCTAAAAAAATGCAAGGACATAGAAAAGAAGAGAATAAGAAAATAGAAGAAATCTGTCAAAGTGATTTAAATGGCACCAGTCTTTAGGCACTTTTGGATAGACAACACAGCGGTGGGACTCAAATCGTTGGTGAACTCTTTGCCCTATACCTTATCAATAAAATCAACTAGAACTCTTAGCATTCAGTTGGCGAGGTAGTCTACGTTCGCACGAGTCAAGTTCTCTATTCCGTATTGAAATCCTTCTTTGAACAACGATCAGATTTGGTGCTACGCATCCTAAGCAACTAGGATCGTATCAAATATATATATATATATATATATATATATATATAATGATGATGATGATGATGATGATGATAAATATGTAGGAACGGATTACTTGGCTCTTGTGCTTGTGTGGCAGCCAGTAGTGGTGTAGATCAGGTGGTTGTGATGGAGAGGCACTAGGTAAGGAGATGGTGATGTTGGTGGTACGTGTCGCGGTTGATGATGATGTGAGGATTAGTGATTGAGAGGGTGAGAAATTGAATGAGGGAGAGGGTGAGAAATTGTATTTTTCTGGGAATGGCAGTGGAGACAGAGAAAGAAGATGAGATGAAATGGCGGAATTGAGGATTGAGGGAGAGGATGCGGGCCTGTCGTTGCCCTAAACGGACCGGGACCATTTTTAATCGGGCTAGACCCACCAAGATCATTTTTAGTCTGGCTAGACCCGACGGGTCCTGGTCCAGACCGGTCGAGACCCGAGACAATTCGGGTCAGGACTGGTCCCAGAAAAAGACGGGATCAAAATTTTGGTCCCGGTCTCGAAAAAAAACCCGGGTCCGAAACTGAGTCTTTGGGTCTCGGGATTTTTTGACACCCCTAATTGTGGAGCAGCTGCTGGCCAAGGGCTTTGAGGTTAAAACTGGTGTTAGAGATGTAGATAAGGCTTGAACGACAGGGTAAATTTGTAAAAATATATATTAAAATACTCAAATCTAGCGGAGTTTGTCTCCGTCACCATTTTTTTTAACAGTTGGGAATATATTGAACTAACGAATAAAACGTTTGGGACTGATTAAACTAAAATGACAAACATTTGGAACGCCCGAGAACAATTAATTAGAAATACATAAAAAATAGTAATTAATCATTGAGGGAGAATTTTACTGTCTTTTGAAGTGCTACTGATCGCACGTCGAACACGTCAAATATAATAGTGAAATAGGTATGGAATTGGGGGTAGAAATACAACTTATCACTGTCTACAAGAGTTTATAGATGATGGTAAGCGGATCGTCCACAGAGACCTATAGGAGATGTAATTCTTGGTTTGACTTCCTCATCACTGGATTTGGTTTTGGTAGAATATGAAAATAAAGACAAAACAGAAAGAGGTAAAAATAGTTCAAAGTAGTATTGGCCAAAGGCTTGGCCAAGACAGGGGTCAAGATTGAAATAGATCTAGTAATATGGAATTCCAGGTAAGGGTGATATGAGAGCTTGCGTTCTTATGCTTCGATCATAGATTCAAGTATATTCATCTCTTCGTTCATAGTACTGCTATAGAGTGGAGGTACTCCTGTTCACTCCTGTCTTCCCTCCTCTTCAAATTACCTGACGGGTACTCCCTTTCCTGATAATCCTAGCCAAGGGACACCTTGCTGGTTAAAGGGTTTATCCGTTTGACTGCTGTCTTGAATGGTTGTTCGCTTCCTCAATGGTATAGAGGAAGACAGTACCTAGGTCAAGGTGTTTCCCTGTGGAAACCCTAGGTTGTCAATCTGGTCTTGACTTAGATTACTTATTTCTTCTAGTCTGGCGCGAGACTAGTCACCTGTTTTGTCTAGCCGACGGGTACTCCCTTTCCTTCTAGACCGACTGCAACTCTTCTCTACTAGAGCGCAAGGATGATCAAACCTTGTCCCTAGTGAGTAAGCGATGGATTAAGTTCAAGAAATAAATAAATACAAAAGAAGAGATTATTAAGCACTAATTGATCTCACGAATGCATAAGAACTTCAGCTCATCAACCCTTACCAAGAATGGGTAAACGCTACTCATACTCATAGATAAAAATATGAAAATAATTGATTGCATAAATAAACTAAATCCGAGATTTAAATAAATCCGGAGCAAATTGTTTCGAAGAAGAAAGAGAAGAAAGGTTCCGATCTGATGATCGATGGGTGATGGTCGATGATGCGGACAGAGGTGAACAATGTTCGGCTAAATAGCCCTAAAAACTCCTCTGTCCTACTCCAACTCTAATTCCTAGAAAATCTCTAAAGAGATTGCTATAATAAATTGTTCTTCTAATGGAAAGTAAATCGCAATTACAAAAGAGGGAGATCCCATGCGGGATTCTTCAAGAGATATGCTTCAGATCCCTCTAGATTTGCAGGACAACTGTGACTTGCCAGCTGCAAAGCCCAATGTGGGAAGCGGTCCAAACGATCCACGCTTCTGCCTCTACCGCGAAAGCGTCTTGGCCGCAGGCTTGGCCAAGACGGGTCTGATACGCGCTGCTTTGGATGAGAATATGTCTAGGCCAAGATCCAGGCCAAGACTCAGGTGAATAGCTTCAGCGCTCCACAAATCAGATCTTCAATAATTCGCCTCCAGACCAGATCTGCTAAGATATGGGAAATACAAGGATAAATCAGTAGG
Source organism: Viola odorata (assembly GCA_963691705.1). Taxonomy (NCBI): domain Eukaryota; kingdom Viridiplantae; phylum Streptophyta; class Magnoliopsida; order Malpighiales; family Violaceae; genus Viola; species Viola odorata. The sequence goes on from OY829541.1 coordinate 33,684,410, forward strand.
TTTACTGTCCAAATAAACAAGTAAATGGACAATAAAACATGATGAAATGCAATGCAATCAAATTCTCCACACTTAAACTATGCTTGCCCCCAAGCATACAGACTCAAAGACTCAAAATAAAAATAAAAACATAACAAAAACAAAACAGACACCATGAACCCCCGGACTTTCTCAATTTCAGGCTGTTTACCCCTTCACTGGATCTGCCAAGACACTTCACTAAGATATCCAATGCTAGACTAACAAGGAATAATCAATACCCTAAACATACCCCTTCCACATGGTATCAGAGAATCGCACTAAGACAAACGACACAATAATGCAATTCCAGAATTTACTTGTATACGACTCAAGTATTGCGGACTCAAGAAGAACAAGGTTCAACACGTTGAACAATGGGCAAATACTGAAGAACAATGGTTCTGAATTTATCAAATAAAAGCCAACTCAATAATGGAGCTAAACGGCTCCTTATAAAGAGTTTACAAGCAAACCCTAATAGGAATAGAAGTAGGAGTTCTAATTAAGGAAAATAACTTAATTAACTAATTAATCAATTAACTAATTAACTAATTAACTAATTAACTAATTAAAGTAAATATAAATATAATTAAATACATTCCAGCATCTCATGTCGAGTTCTCCATCATCGGGCCAAGGTTTGGGCCGAAACTTCAAGTTGTATGTTGTCTCGCGCACAGACTGCGTACCATAATGTCGACTTTGATAACTTTTAAACCACTGGGCCAAATGGGCTGAAACTTGTCCCAAATGAAATCTAACATCCCGCAGTTTCCAACGAGAGGTTGATCGCATGATTCCGACATGTACAACGCCAGCCAAGTTCAGACGAAGTTGCCTGATGCGTCTTGGAATCCTTGTCTGCGTAGGACTACTGTCAACGAGAATGTTGGCTTGATCTTTTGGATGCTCCACTCGTCCAAACGTCCTAAAATTTGAACACAGTAAGCACAACACATAGAGGTTTCCATCAAGCCTTTCTGATCCCTGATCGGACTCCATCTGCTCCATCATGTCTTGACGCTTTTGTCCATGTAGTCGCGTGATACATCTTGGGATCGTATCATTCCCTCCCTCTTCGGAAAGATTCGTCCTCGAATCTTGCTCAGCATAATTTGTCCACGAAAGCTTCCCAATTATATGCTCAAAGCATACTCGCCATCTCTTGTGCTTCTTTAGTCGTCATCTCTTGTGTTTCCTTAGTCGTCATCTCTTGCGCTTCAAAGTCGATGCGCTAGGGTTGGTAGGAGGATTCACATCAGTCCCTCTCCCTTCGAAAAGATTCGCCCTCGAATTTGCATCTAGACATGCACCACAATACCTTAAGTTAGTAATATCAAGGTAAGCACAAATCGAACCATACCAACCTTGTAAATTCAACTTGGCAGCAACGTCTTTGAACATGTCAATGCATTGAGTAAGATGATTGCTCTAAGCGGCTACTCTTGGTTGAACTTGGTTTAGGGATCGTCTCCGACGTAAGCGCTGCCAAACCCAAGCTCTTATCTTGAAGGATCCACTCATCCTTCCATGGTTTCCCCAAGTTGCCATCTTGACACCCAAGCGCACACCATAGCGGTTGGCTTGTCCATGGGTTATCCGCATTACTTCGATCTCTTTGTTGCCACTTATACTAAATAATACACTCAAAGGCAGCAACAATAAATTGAATAATGTTATATGAATGAAACCATATATGAGTTTAAGCAATAATCCCAAAACAGTAGCATGTACCGAAAGGAAGTAAGTAAATAAAATAAATTGAAAGCATTGCTTCCATGTAAACTCATACTTACAAACCGAAACATACCATGAGGACTCAAGTCCCCATGGATCCACATTGCTTGAAACTCCGAATTGTGGTTGACAAGATGTCTCAATTAGCATCTTCGTGCTCGGCCTCCTCCACAATTCCATCCATGAGTCACTAAGTGACTCCTCCCTGTAATTACTAACAATACTCCATGGTACAACATGTGAAAGCATAACATCCTTAAATAATATGTTAGTACTAGTTACGCTATATTAATGTATCAAACCAGCATCATATGACCAATACACAGTCAAGTCGTGTAACGAACTACACAACCAAATTAAGCGCTTATGCTTGCTATGGTATCCTTTATGCATACAAAACATAGATTTTGTGTAAAATAAATAATCTTTATAGACTTCACAAAAATCAGAATCATTAGCATAAAGATTAACCCTAGGTGTAACCTTAAGCGATTTTTCACTAAGTGACTTTTTATCAATACTACCAATAAGAATCAAAGGAACATCATGTGAAGACATATCATTCCTATAAATTAAACCAGTAATATTAATTAAATCACAGCAGCTCATCAAACAATCATCAAACACATCATGCTCATCAAAATTTCGTAAAAGATCATGCGACCGATATAAGCGATTGCGTCTGAAAAGAGCTCCTCCAAGTCCTGTCGACTTAAACACAAAATTTTCATGGAATTCACACTTGGCAGAATAGTTATCTAATGTAAAAACATGTGAGAATCCAATTAAATTTCTGTTAGAGACAACACAATCTATGTCTCTCGGTCTAGCCAACATACCAAACTGTTTTCGCTTTCGCGAGTAATTTTCAAAGGCATATGACTTGACCTTCGGTGCTTGCATATAATCATCATTATTTAAATTAATTTTAGAACCAGAAGAATAAAAATTAATGATGTTTATATACTCACACAAATCGCTACTTAGGGAAGAGAGCCATACCATACCCTTTCGGTTAGGGTTTGCCGAAATAGGCACCATGGATGCACAAGGCTCTTTCCCTCTTCTTGGTGGTAAGGTAAGAGGCTTCTAGTCTGCCAACAATCTTCTCTTATTCTGCACATTAGGAGAAATAATAATAGAAGAGAAAATAAACGGATTAGGGTTAGGAAAATCTAAGCGCAATGGCCAAAAATTCAGTTTTTGGTGGCTTGCGCCAAAACAGATTTTTTGCACATGTATTACATCCCTCACTTTTTCTCTTTTGGCATAAACACACATCTCTCCTTTTTTTAATGATGCCACTCTCTGCATGCTCTTTATTTTCATGCAAGTGTTTTAAACTCTTATCTCTTTTCCCATGCTCACTCTTTTCATGAGGGCTGTTTTCCTCATTATTTTTCTCTTTCTTTTCACTCAACTCTCCCATTTTTCTCTCAATATCCCTTATGATTTCAGACTCGGCATAAGCTTTCGCAACTCGCTTTTGCTCCTCATCTTTCGCCTTTGACTTAGTAGGCCTGATACTAGGATAAAGAGACCTCTTCTTCCTTTGCTTCTCTATACTGATCGCCTTTTGTAACATATCCTCTAAGTAGAAGAACTCAGTGTAATACAGTGGATCAGTTATCTCTCGGTTGAGGCCTTCGAAGAATCTTGCCATCGTCTCTCTTTCGGTCTCCTTGACTTGTGCTCTCTCCAAAGCAATCTCCATATCATTAAAGTACTCTTCAACACCCTTATTTCCTTGTGTCAAGGTCTTCAAATTTCGGAGAAGCTCACGGCTGAAGTGAGTGGGAACAAAACGATTCCTCATGACCCTCTTCATCACTTCCCAATTCTGAATTGGAAGGCTCCCCATGGCAGATCATTTAAGGTTGATCTGATCCCACCAATTAACCGCATACCCACCAAACGCAGCTGATGCTAACTTTACTTTCTTCCTTTCTGAATAATCATGGCAGCGAAAAATAGATTGTACCTCTCGCTCCCAATCCAAGTAAGCATTCGGATTGTACACTGCTTCAAAAGGCGGAAGTCTTACCCTTGACTCACTTTTGTTATATGTCTCGGCCTTAGCCCTCAAACCAACCGAGATCTTCCTCCTTTCATGCCTATCATATTGCCCTTGCTTCGGATAGGCATCATCCTCATAATCTCGCCTCTCGGACCATTGCGTGTAAGATATTCTGTAATTCCTGTAAATTCACAACACTAGCAAACAAACGTAAAATTTGTACTAAACCTAGCACTCCCTCACGTGTTTACTCTCGTGTTTAAACTTACAAAAATCACTCAAAATCCCTGCAATTGTTCAAGTGTTAGTAAGACTCAAGAGTTCAAGAAAAAGGCTTCCAAGAAGACTCTCAAAGACAACTAGCACGGAAAAGAATGGTGACAGTTGATATTTGAGTAATTGCAAGAACAACCAATCAAACAAATAGCAAGTAGAGTAGAAGGTAATTTCAAGGAATCAAAGAAAGCTCAAATCGACTCGAAAGGACTAAAAAAAATTCAGTTTTCAATTCTGATTTCAAGATACAAATCGCACTTCAATTCACTTCCTTGCTAAATCTGACTTTTGTGGCGCAAATACTTTTATATATTTTTGTATTTGCAGAATCGAATTCCTTTCTTTCTCTTTTTTTTCTCTTTTTTTTTCTTTTTTCTTTTTTGACTATGAACACAGTTCAGTGTTTTGATCACAACTTTTTACTCCGGACTCCGAATTGACTGATTCTTTTTTATTCGAACGCCCAACAAACACAACTTTCGAACGGATCCCTTTTCACTCAAATCGGACTGCAATAGCTATATATTAAAATTCAATTTTGACTTGATAGAATTTGCACAAATTTTCTTTTGTATTTCGTGACCTCTTTGTTGGTAGAAAACACAAGTAATTTAGCTAATTTTAACACAACAAACTGGATTGAAAATACAACCAATTTTTTATTCAAGTAACGAACCAAGCATACAAGGAAATCGGTTTTAGAATGGAGTAGAAGAAGAAATCGATTTCAGCAATGAAAACTTGAAAACAATTAAAGATACTTACCAATCTTTGAACGTCTTAAGCTCCGCTACCAACTGATACGATACTAGTTGCTTAGGATGCGTAGCACCAAATCTGATCGTTGTTAAAAGAAGGATTTCAATGCGGAATAAAGAACTTGACTCGTGCGAAAGTAGACTACCTCGCCAACTGAATGCTAAGAGTTCTAGTCGATTTCACGTCTAAGGATCTTGTATCAGATTCTTAGGACTAAACCCAACGATTGTGAGAATCGCACTAAGACAAACGACACAATAATGCAATTCTAGAATTTACTTGTATACGACTCAAGTATTGCGGACTCAAGAAGAACAAGGTTCAACACATTGAACAATGGGCAAATACTGAAGAACAATGGTTCTGAATTTATCAAATAAAAGCCAACTCAATAATGGAGCTAAACGGCTCCTTATAAAGAGTTTACAAGCAAACCCTAATAGGAATAGAAGTAGGAGTTCTAATTAAGGAAAATAACTCAATTAACTAATTAATCAATTAACTATTTAACTAATAAACTAATTAAAGTAAATATAAATATAATTAAATACATTCCAGCAGCTCATGTTGAGTTCACCATCATCGGGCCAAGGTTTGGGCCGAAACTTCAAGTTGTATGTTGTCTCGCGCACAGACGGTGCACCATAATGTCGACTTTGATAACTTTTAAACCACTGGGTCAAATTGGCTGACACTTGTCCCAAACGAAAGTTAACATCCCGACGTTTCCAACGAGAGGTCGATCGCACGATTCTGACATGTACAGAGCCGGCTAGGTTCAGACGAAGTTGCCTAATGCGTCTTGGAATCCTTGTCTGTGTAGGACTACTGTCAACGAGAATGTTGGCTTGATCTTTTGGATGCTCCACTAGTCCAAACGTCCTGACATTTGGACACAGTAAGCACAACACATAGAGGTTTCCATCAAGCCTTTCTGATCCCTGATCGGACTCCATCTGCTCCATCATGTCTTGACGCTTTTGTCCATGTAGTCGCGTGTTACATCTTGGGATCGTATCAATATTGCTAGATATTTTGCATAAATTTTTTAGATAGAGGATATAATATTTAAATATTTTGTAGAATTTTTTTTTGTTTTGAAAAAAAAAAAAACGGGACCATTTTTTTCGGATCTAGTCGCGGTTCCGAAGATATTTGACGGGTCAAGACCGGGACCGGTCCCGAAGGAACTAGGGTCTACATGTTCCAGGACCACCGGGACTAGTCCCGACCCGAATTGACACCCTAGTACCACAATCCTCTTACCAGTACTCCCAGTAGCTCCAGTCACAAATATCTTCTTCTTCCCATCCACTTTCTCATCACTTGTTTCCACAATTTCATTCCCCGCCATCTACAAACACAAAGAAACAGACACAAATTAAACATTACAAAATGCAACACTATCATTTAAGCATAACCAAAAAAATGCCAAGAAAAGAACAACAAAATGGGTTAATTAATTACCTTGATGGAAGTGAAGGAAAGGGAGGTGGGTTTTGATTATTTGTTCCTGTGCTGCTATCTCAAACTCAACTATGGGTTTGTTTAGGTACCGTTTCTGCATGATGAAGCAAAATATAGAAATCATAATCTCAACCAAATTATTCATTTTCCATTCCAATAGTTCAGTAGAAGAGAAAATGAGGAAAGTGGTGCAATTTCCAGCCAAGATAAATAAGAGAAACAAATGAAGGAAGGGCACTCAGTCCTTTGTATTACACTCATTTGGCTGAAAAAGATGGTAAAACCTTCTCTTCTTTTTCTCCGATAGGGAACATCGTAAACGATTGGCTCACAAAAAATATGGACATGAAGAAGATAGCCCATGAAGTCATCGTTTCACCGACATCATGTAATTCCTCAATAGCAATCTTTTTATGTAAGGAAGCGACACGGCATCGGCAAGGAAAGAGGATAACTTGAAGAGAACTGGAATTAAGAAGCCAAGAATCACCTTCAACTCAGAGAGAATTTCAGCAGTACTCCGTCCAGATGCACATATGATAAAAATAAGCCCAAACTTGTCATGATAGCGAGCATTCCAGTCAGATAGTTCCTGCAAAGCATGTGATGGATGAGAAGGACCAGAAAAATGGTTTTTCAAATGAATTAATGAAAAGAAATATCAAAAAAAATAACTTGCAAGAGTATAAACCTGTAAACTGGAAGCAGTGGATGTTGCCATAGCAGTTGATTGCTCTCCCTTACTCCACCTAAAGGAAAGGGAAAACAATGTGTGAATTTTAACAACCAATTTTCTAATTCTAATTCCATTTACAAAACAAAGAAGAAGAGGAGAAAGAAAAAGCTTGTAAATTTGAGCTTAACTGAGCAGAAGTTGCGGATGCAGGTTGGGAAGGGGATTGGCCAATCTTAGGATGAGCCGAGAAGGCTTCGAGACAGTCACCGACGTGGAGGTTATCCAACCAGATGTCCCTGGCGGCGGCCACCGCCTGCTCCACCGACCCAAAAGGGGCGGCAAGGGCCATCTCTTTCCCGAATTTGGTGCTCCCACAGCATGCTACAAATTCTATTCAAAAATAAAATTAATTGGGAAACAATTCAAGCTTTTATTTATCTCTGGATTTGTTTTTCTTTTCTTGTCTTTTCATTACGGAAAATGTCAAGACCCTTATATTATGATCTACAGAAACAATTAATATTGTTCAATTAAAACAAAGCCATGGAAATGAGACGAACTGATTCTCAACACACCATCAAGTGAAAGTCATTTAGATGATTTGAACTGATTCTCAACACACCATATTTTTTGATAATTGATAAGTTTGCTAAATTAAGTTTAATTAAATATAACTGTGGTAGAATTCAGACTTATAAACGCTTGACTATAAATGTTCTGATATTATGTTTGTTCCGGTACAGTACGTCATATGTTATTAATTATTATTACTGATAAACCTCATGATCTATTTAAAACAGATGAAAAGTATCGAACGCAAATTTCTTATCTTTACCTTAAAAAAAACAAACACGTCTAATGTTTCATGATATTATTTCAGAATGTATGGATAGTTTGTCGAATAGAATGGTGACACGTATTATTTTATGCAAATTACTCGTGATAATTAATGATGAAACTTCAAAATTAATATTTGTGTAAAATATAATAAATTTTAAAGATTGTGATGAGTCATGATTGGTGGGTCAACCATTATTTTTCTTGACCAATAGGAGTGTGATAAGATATAGATCATGTGAATTTTAATCTTTTGTCAGATTTTTAAGAAAAAACCTTCAACATGCACAATTTTTTTTATTTGTTTTGAAGTATTTTTATTTTAAAAGTTCCATTTTTTCCTAATTTGAAGATATTTTTTTTAAAAAAAAAAAACCTTCAACATGGATAAATTATTTTAATTTAGTATTTGAGTTAAAGTTATAATTTAAATAGTTAATTATATTATTTTTATTTTAAAGTTATGGTTCGATATCGAATATTATAATAAATTGTGTTAGTTTAATTACATTTATAAAAAGGTTTTTGGCAAGCCAAATACAAGAGGAGCTATAAGCCAATTCACAGGGCCAAATAAATTATATATGAAAAAATCAGAATAGGAATTTAAAAATCACCACAACCACGAATGGATTTATCATCATCCAAACATCCACCATCCACGTTAAACCGCTAGTGGTGAAATTAGAACAAATTATTTATAAGACACGCACGTGAATCACAAGGGCCCAAATAAATTATATATGACAAAATCAAGAATATGAATTTAAAAATCACAACCACAAATGGTTTTATCATCATCCAAACGTCCACCATCCACGTTAAACCAAATTACTTATAGGCTAAACTGATTATTCCGCGGGTTAAAAATTTGAAGTATTATTATTAATAAAGCAATTAATTAATTTATTAATTGATCAGGTCTGGTGTACAAATAGGGGCAAAGGGAGAGGCACTAAGTCACACACAAACATACACACTGCTACATCTTATAAAAATCAAAGTTCAAAAGATGATGAAGATGTTTGTTGCCATTGTGCTCTTTGCAGCCTTTGCTCTTCCAGCTGCTTCTGCAAGTGCTCATCAAGACGTCATCACTCTCAAAGCTTACCAGGATCTTCTCAAGAGTGGGGCTTCTACCGACGGAATGACCAAATCTGTCATTTCAAGCCCTCTTCTTGAAGAGGCTCTCGTCTCCTACTCCAACAACCAAATTATTGGATGCGGAACGACATGCTTTTTTGGAAAATGCTACTCCTCTAGGTGCTATTGCAGCAAATATCGTGTCTGCTTGGAAAAATCTCTCGAGGACACCAATTCTGCAGCTGCAAATCCTCTTCTTGAAGAGGCACTCGTTGCGTTCGCCAAGAAAGGTAACCTTGGTGGTCTTCCCACCTGCGGAGAAACTTGTTTCCTTGGAAAATGCTACACAAAAGGGTGCTCTTGCGGCAAATATAAGGTCTGCTACAGAAACTCTCTTGACATGGAAGACTGAGGTGTGATGTGAGTGTACTGGACTATGGTTAATTTTGTTGTCGTTGTCGTCAATTAAAGAAGGCTATATATGCTTGTTGATACGATCCTGGTTCCTTAGGATGCGTAGCACCAATTTTGATCTTTGTTCAAAGACGGATTTCCTGCGGAAATAGATAACTCGACAAGTACGAGCTTAGACCACTTAGCTAACCTGTGCTAAGAGCCCTAATCGATTTCAAGTCAAGGGTCTTGAATCGGGTTCTTAGGACTAGACTCAACAATGTGAGAATCACACTAAGATAAACGACACAATAATACAATTCCAAGATTTACTTGTATACGACTCAAGTATTGCGGACTCAAGAAGAACAAGGTTCAACCAACTTGAACAAGGGGCGGAGATTGAAGAGAATATCTCAATTTATCAAATAACAGCCACCTAATAAAGAGGCAAAGTAGTTCCTTATATAGGTTACAAACAAACCCTAAAAGCAAACCTAATAGGAATAGAAGTAGGACTTCTAAAATAGGAAGATAGCTTAACTAATTAAACTGTTTAATTAACTAATTAAGCTTAAAGTAATTTAAAGTCAACAACTTAAATCTTCAGTCAACGCGCCAGCTTCTGGACACGCGAAACGGGCAGGAGTCGTTTTGAACAATCGGCACGCGCAACAGATGAGTGAATCGGCAACGGCTGAGTGGAACGGGCAGATGCCGATTTCGTGAGAACGGTCAGAGCCGTTTTTGAACGAATCGGACAAGAGCCGTTTTGTGACAAACGGTCAAGTGCCGTTTCTAGCAGAATCATCATCGGCTATTGTGAATGTAAGGAGATTCACAACTCTAGGGGTTTTCTCTCGAAGTGCAGCTTCTTCACTTGACATCTCACATTCCAGCTCCTTGTGAATGAGAGATGACAATCGGTCTTGAAGCTTTCTTGCTCTGGCTCGAGTCATTGGACCAGCTGGTGGTAACGGTAGTTGGATGCGTGGATTCGCATCATTCCCTCCCCCTTCGGAAGGATTCGCCCTCGAATCCGAATCGGTATCAGCGGAAAGTCCATACTCGTCATCTGTATCAAATAGCTCTAAGTCAGAAACATTGAAAGTAGAGCTAACGGCACCATACTCACTCGGCAATGCCAGTCGGTAGGCATTGTTGTTGATCTTCTCAACAATCTGGAACGGTCCGTCTTCTCTAGGAGATAGCTTGCCACGGCGTTGGTCAGGAAAACGCTCCTTGCGCATATGCAACCAGACCCAATCGCCCACCTGGAACGTCACTAGCCGTCGGCCCTCGTTCCGTTTCTGCACAAGCTTGTCATTCATGCGCTCAATGTTCTGTTTTGCCTTAGCATGCAATTGCTTGACAAAATCAGCCTTTTGTGCACCATCTAAACTTACAACATCACTCAAAGGTAAGGGAGTTAAATCCAAAACAGTTCTAGGATTAAATCCATACACAAGTTCAAACGGCGAGTAATGAGTAGTAGAATGAACAGCACGGTTGTAAGCAAATTCAATAAACGGTAAATGGTCAACCCAAGTAGAAACATGCTTACTAACTAAGGTGCGTAAAAGGGAGCCAAGAGTCCGATTTACCACCTCAGTTTGACCATCGGTTTGTGGGTGATAAGATGTAGAATACAATAATTTAGTACCAAGTTTCTTCCATAAAACACGCCAAAAATGACTAAGAAACTTAGTATCTCTATCACTCACAATAGTTAAGGGTATACCATGCAAACGGACTACTTCACGAAAGAACAAATCAGCGACCTGAGTAGCATCACAAGTAGTAGAACATGGAATAAAGTGGGACATCTTCGAAAATCTGTCCACCACAACAAAGACACTATCCTTTCTGTTCTTAGACCTAGGCAATCCAACGACAAAATCCATAGACAAATCGGTCCAAGGGTGAGAAGGGACAGGTAACGGCATGTATTCTCCATGACCAGCAGATTTCGACTTGGCTCGACGACATATTAAACATCTAGCAATAATGCGGACAACATCACGCTTCATGTGAGGCCAATAAAAGTGATCATGCAATACATCCAAGGTTTTAGTCACGCCAAAGTGACCCATTAAGCCACCACTATGGGCTTCATGCACAAGTAATTCACGAAGAGAGCAATGAGGAATACACAAATGTTTGCCTTTAAACAAATAACCCTCATGCTTGTAGAATTTAGAACCAGAAATAGAAACGCCATGCAAGTAAATAGCACCAAAATCAGAATCGGTTGCATAGAGCTCTATAATGTGCGAAAATCCAAGCAATTTGGCATTTAGAGAAGTAAACAGCACATACCGTCGTGATAGCGCATCGGCAACAATATTCTCTTTACCTTGCTTGTACTGAATGTGGGAAGGGAACGCCTCTATAAACTCCATCCAAACGGCATGTCGCCGATTGAGCTTCCCTTGACCCTTTAGGTACTTCAAGCTCAAATGGTCTGTGTGGATGATAAACTCCCTTGGCATCAGATAGTGTTGCCATGTTTCTAACTCTCGGACAAGGGCATAGAATTCCTTGTCGTAGGTCGGATATCGGAGCTGAGCATCCTTGAGCTTCTCATTGAAAAAGGCAATCGGCCGTTTCTCCTGCAGCAGAACGGCACCGATTCCTAATCCGCTGGCGTCGCACTCTATCTCAAACGCCTTGCTGAAGTCGAGCAATGCTAGCACGGGAGCGGCACAGAGCCATTCCTTGAGGGCAGCAAACGCCTCCTCCTGTTGTTGCTCCCACCTGAAAACAACATTCTTTTTTGTTAAATCATTCAATGGAACGGCAATGGTGCTAAAATCCTTTACAAAACGCCGATAGAAGCTTGCTAATCCATGGAACGATCTCACATCGGTAACGGCCTTCGGCGTCGGCCATTCCCGTATTGCGCGGATCTTCTCTCCATCCACTTTAACGCCATCTGCACTTACAATGAAACCAAGAAAACCAACTTGTTCCAATGCAAAAGAACACTTACTAGGTTTAGCATATAATTTCTGCTCACGAAGTGTTAGAAAAACTTCCTTAAGATGTAAAACATGCTCATCCAATGATTTGCTATAGATTAAAATGTCATCGAAATAAACTACAACAAATTTACCAATTAAGTGCCGAAGTACATGGTTCATTAATCGCATAAAGGTGCTAGGAGCGTTAGTCAAGCCAAACGGCATAACCATCCATTCATATAAACCATACTTAGTCTTAAAAGCAGTTTTCCATTCATCCCCTTCTTTCATACGAATCTGGTGGTAGCCACTCATTAAATCAATTTTAGAAAATAATTTACTACCACTTAATTCATCTAACATATCATCCAATCGAGGAATAGGATGGCGATACTTTACAGTGATTTTGTTGACTGCTCGACAATCAAAACACATGCGCCAAGATCCATCCTTCTTTGGGACTAGAATGACTGGAACGGCACATGGAGACAGACTCTCCCGAACGTACCCACGCGCAAGAAAATCGTCCACTTGCCGTTGCAGTTCCTTTGTCTCCTCTGGATTGGATCGGTAAGCCGGCCGATAGGGAATTGCCGATCCAGGAACAAAGTCGATCTGATGTTCGATGCCTCGAATCGGAGGTAAGCCAGGTGGCATCTCTTCGGGTAGAACATCTCCAAATTCCTGCAAGAGAGAAGATATACCAATCGGAACGGTGTTGTGTCGTTCCGTTTCATTGGAGGTTAAACAAGAAGAGCGAAAACGGATTAGAAGTAGAGGACGGCTTGCGTCAAAACAGTTGTTATGAGAAAGCATGGCTCTCCTCACTTCGCTCCCCTTGGCATATACACTCAATTTCTTTTTATTTACCTCTCCTTTTCTCTCAATGCCACTCTCAGCACGCTCACTCTTTTCGTGCAAATGTTTACACTCGCCCTCTGCATGCTTGCTGTTTTCATGCGAATGTTTACACTCTCCCTCTGCATGCTTGTTGTTTTCATGCGAATGTTTAAGGCTCACACACTCAGTGGTTCCCTCTATACTTTTCACACTCAAACCTTCTTTTTCTCTCGCAAGCTGTTTTGCAATTTCATATTCAGCATGTGACTTAGCAAGCCATTACTGATCCTCAAACACTGCAGCTTGTGTTAACGGTGCCAAGGTGAATTTCTGACCATCCTTAACCAATTTGTAGAGGTTTCTCTTCCCATCATGATTCGCTTCGCGATCAAACTGCCATGGGCGTCCAAGGAGGATATAGCTCGCTTGCATCGGCACAACATCACAGAGAACCTCATCTTGGTATTTGCCGATACGAAACTTAACAAGTACCTGTTTGGTCACCTTAATACCGTTGTCATCCGTCATCCAGTGTAGACGATACGGTTTCGGATGCTTTACCGTCGGCAAGTCCAGCTTATGAACCATCAGCGCACTGGCACAGTTGGTGCAGCTTCCGTTGTCTATAATAATGGAACAGCCCTTGTGATCAATCACACCTCGGGTGTGGAACAGATTGGTCCGTTGCTCCTCATCACACACTTCATCTGTGGTCTGCACGCTCAGGTTCCGTCGGATGACAAGCAACTGAACATGCTCACCTCTCTGATAGTCAATATCCGAATCGGTCTGACCGTTTTCCTCAGGTTCTGTTTTCTCCTGTTCAGCATCCGATTCTTCCTCTCCATTCGGCCGGATGATGAAGACTCTCTTATTCGGACACTCCGCTTTCTTGTGTCCTCGACCGTTGCATTTGAAACAAACAATTTCCTTAGTGGCTGGCCGATCCACAGGTGGAGTGTAAGGTTTAGTAGTAGCCGTTTTGGATGGGATAACGGCACTGGCGGGTGTCTTCGGAACGGTAGAAACCATTCTGTCTTCCTTATACCAAGACTGCTTCTTCCACGGTGTCGATCCAGTAGACTTAGAAGAGCTCTTAGCTTTCCGATGCTTCTCAATCTTTTGAGCCATGTGAAGCATCTCCTCAAGAGTATTGTATTGCGTCAGTTCCAGGGCGTCGGCAATCTCTGCATTCAAACCAGCAATAAACCGAGCCATCGTTACCTCAGGTTCCTCAGTAATTTTTGCTTGAGCTAAAGCAATCTCCATCTCATTAAAGTAGGCACCAACTCCCTTGCTGCCCTGCTTCAAGGTTTGAAGCCGTTGATGAAGCTCACGGTGAAAGTGGGCAGGGACAAACCGTTGTCTCATCGCCTGTTTCATCTCAACCCAGTCATTAATCGGACCATCATAAACAGCGGCTCTCTTCAAGTTGAGCTGCTCCCACCAATGACTAGCATATCCACTGAATTCTACTGCTGCTAACTGGACCTTTTTACCCTCTGAATAATTGTGGCATAAGAAAATAGCATCTACTTTCCGTTCCCATGTCAAGAAGGTATCAGGGTCGTCAGTACACTCAAACGGAGGTATTTTCATTTTGATGCTGCTGAGATTAGCATCCAAACGGTCATCCTCCCGTTCTCTCCTACCATCACGACGGTCTCGTCTCTCTCTCCTCTGTCCATCCCTTGCATTTATCCAGCCTTCTCCCCCATCAGGTTCTCCTTCCAAATCAGAATGTAGTAATTGTGGACCACGTCTGGCAAGTCGCCTAGGAGGGACCAAAGCAAGATTACGCCGACGATTCACATCACGTGGTCGACGGGCGTTGTCATCTTCTTCGGACAGATCAGTCAAACGGCCATCACGTTGGTTATTCGCGGCTATAGGAACTGGGTTTATGGTAGCTAACGCTTCCATCCTAGCCATTCTTGCATCGGCAGTTAGCTGCCGCTCATTGGCATTTACTTGCCGTTCATTCAATGTTCGGAGCTGTTCCGTCATGTTGGCTAGCATAGCCGTCAGATCGGGTTGTTGTACTCCCTCTTGAGACATCTTTTACTTTTCCTGAAATTCACAACACCAAAGAAAACGTAAAATTGCACTAACCTAGCACTCCCTCACGTGTTTACTCTCGTGTTTAATCACTCTAATAAACTCACAAAATCTCTCAAAATTCCCTGCAATGTTCAAGTGTTAGTGAGACTCAAGAATCCAAAGAAAAGCTTCCAAGAAGACTCTCAAAGAAAACTAGCACTGAAAAGAATGGTGACACTTGATATTTGAGTAATTGTAAGAACAACCAATCAAACAAATAGCAAGTAGAGTAGAAGGCAATTTCAAGGAATCAAGAAAGCTCAAATAGACTCGAACGGACTCAAACAAATTCAATTTCAGTTATGATTGTAATATCCAATCGCCGTGCAATTTAATTCCTTGATAAATCTGGTTTTTTTTTTTTTTATGGAGCAAATACTTCTATATATTTTCGTATTTGCAGAATCGAATCCCTTTCTTTTCTTTGGGAATTTTCCCTTTTTTTTTCTTTTTTTTTTTTTGACAGCAAAACACAATTTAGTGTTTTGATCAGAACTTTTTACTCTGAACTCCGAATCGATCGATTCTTTTTTGATTCGGAAGCCCAACAGATTCAGCTTTCCAACGAAACCTTTTTCACTCAAAACGGACTTCAGTAGCTATATATACAAATACAAATTCGACAACTGATACTGAACAGAATTTTCTCTTGTATTTCGTGACCTTCTTGTGGGTAGAAAACGCAAGTAATTTAGCGAATTTCAACACAACAAACTGGAACGAAACACAACCAATTGTATTCAAGTAACTAACCAAGCACAGCAAAGAAATCGGTTTTAGAATGGAGTAGAAAGAGAATACCGATTTCAACAAAGAAAACTTGAAACAATTAAAGATACTTACCAATTTTTGAACGCCTTAAGCTCCGCTACCAACTGATACGATCCTGGTTCCTTAGGATGCGTAGCACCAATTTTGATCTTTGTTCAAAGACGGATTTCCTGCGGAAATAGATAACTCGACAAGTACGAGCTTAGACCACTTAGCTAACCTGTGCTAAGAGCCCTAATCGATTTCAAGTCAAGGGTCTTGAATCGGGTTCTTAGGACTAGACTCAACAATGTGAGAATCACACTAAGATAAACGACACAATAATACAATTCCAAGATTTACTTGTATACGACTCAAGTATTGCGGACTCAAGAAGAACAAGGTTCAACCAACTTGAACAAGGGGCGGAGATTGAAGAGAATATCTCAATTTATCAAATAACAGCCACCTAATAAAGAGGCAAAGTAGTTCCTTATATAGGTTACAAACAAACCCTAAAAGCAAACCTAATAGGAATAGAAGTAGGACTTCTAAAATAGGAAGATAGCTTAACTAATTAAACTGTTTAATTAACTAATTAAGTTTAGAGTAATTTAAAGTCAACAACTTAAATCTTCAGTCAACGCGCCAGCTTCTGGACACGCGAAACGGGCAGGAGTCGTTTTGAACAATCGGCACGCGCAACAGATGAGTGAATCGGCAACGGCTGAGTGGAACGGGCAGATGCCGATTTCGTGAGAACGGTCAGAGCCATTTTTGAACGAATCGGACAAGAGCCATTTTGTGACAAACGGTCAAGTGCCGTTTCTAGCAGAATCATCATCAGCTATTGTGAATGTAAGGAGATTCACAACTCTAGGGGTTTTCTCTCGAAGTGCAGCTTCTTCACTTGACATCTCACATTCCAGCTCCTTGTGAATGAGAGATGACAATCGGTCTTGAAGCTTTCTTGCTCTGGCTCGAGTCATTGGACCAGCTGGTGGTAACGGTAGTTGGATGCGTGGATTCGCATCACTTGTGACATACATATATATAGCATATGAATATGTCTAAGCATGCCTCCTCTATGTTGTTCCCTTCGTTCCACTTTGAATTAATTAATAAAAGTCCAGTTTATTACTATTAATTTGTGTTTTTCTGTTCTCTCGATTTGTGCTAGCAAAGTACCTAGTGGGTTAGGTAGCTTAATTTCTTTCCTCTCTTTTTTCTTTTAACTATGAAAATGACGAGCTTTTCTACCCTAATCCGGAAAAGCCAGCTCAAAACCAACCTCCACGTGTTAATATAAACCCAATTGTTTTATGTCACTGCATCCATAAAAAACCTACAAGTATAACTTGTTTTAAAACTGAGAAAGAATAAAAACAGGAGTTCAATGTTTAAACCAAATCACCACAAGTAAAACAATGAAATTAAGAAGAGCTTGGCCGGCTTGACTGAGAAACTCGATGGCCGGTCATTTGGGTGAGTTTGACAACCTCAAAACCCTCAATTTTCTAGTCATTCAAAAAATTGGGCAACCCGTCCGGGTCAAGTGAAGACCCAGTTGATACGATCCTAGTTGCTTAGGATGCGTAACACGTAATTCTGATCGTTGTTCAAAGATGGATTTCAATGCGGAAGAAGATAACTCACTTAGACAACGTAAGCCTGCTGAACGCTAAGCAACAGCCAACCTAAGTCCGAACAAGAGAGGATCCTTGTCGAATCACTACGCCTATATCCCTTGTGGATATCAACCTAGGGTAGACAACAAGTAGGATGCAATTTCGGGTTTTACTTATTTGACGACTCGAGTATTGCGGACTTGAGAAGGAACAAGGTTCAATTGATGAACAATGGTCAGAGATTTGAAGAGAGAAGTCTCAATTTTATCAAAATAGCAGTCACTTAATAATGGAGCTAAACGGCTCCTTATAAAGAGTTTACAAGCAAACCCTAATAGGAATAGAAGTAGGAGTTCTAATTAAGGAAATTAACTTAATTAACTAATTAATCAATTAACCAATTAACTAATTAACTAATTAAAGTAAATATAAATATAATTAAATATATTCCAGCAGCTCATGTCGTGTTCTCCATCATCGGGCCAAGGTTTGGGCCGAAACTTCAAGTTGTATGTTGTCTCGCGTACAGACTGCGCACCATAATATAGACTTCCATAACTTTCACACCACTGAGACAAATGGATCGAAACTTATCCCAAATGAAAGCTAACATCCTGAAGTTTCCAACGAGTGGTTGATCTCACGATTTGGACTTATACAGCGCCGGCTGCGTTACGACGAAGTTTCCTGTTATGTCTGCGCCTAGAACTGCTGTGTGCGAGATTGTCATCTCGAATCTCCTTGAGATCTACTTGTCCGAATGCTCTGAAACTTGGACACAATAAAGATAACACATAGAGGTTTCCATCAAGACTTTCAGACCTCTGATCGGACTCCATCTGCTCTATCATGTCTTGACGCTTTTGTCCATGTAGTCGCGTGATACATCTTGGGATCGTATCATTCCCTCCCTCTTCGGAAAGATTCGCCCTCGAATCTTGCTCAGCATAATCTGCCCACGAAAGCTTCACAATTATATGCTCAAAGCATACTCGCCATCTCTCGTGCTTCCTTAGTCGTCATCTCTTGCGCTTGAAGGTCAATGCGCTAGTGTTGGTAGGAGGATTCACATCATTCCCTCTCCCTTCGAAAGGATTCGCCCTCGAATCTGATTTTAGACCTGCACTACAATACCTTAAGTTAGTAACATCAAAATAAGCGCAAAGCGAACCATACCAACCTCGCAAATTCAACTTGGCAGCAACGTCTCTAAACATGTGAATGCGTCGAATAAGACTATTGCTCCAAGCGGTTACTCTTGCTTGAACTTGGTTTAGGCACCATCTCCAGCATAAGTGCTTCCAAACCCAAGCTCTTATCTTGAAGGATCCACTCATCCTTCCATGGTTTCCCAAAGCTACCATCTTGGCACTCAAGCGCGCACCATAGCGTTTGGCTTGTTCATGGGCTATCCGCATTACTTCGATCTCTTTGCTACCACTTATACTAAATAATACACTCAAAGGCAGCAACATTAAACCGAATAATGTTATAAGAATGAAACCATATATGAGTTTAAGCAATAATCCCAAAACAGTAGCATGTACCGAAAGGAAGTAAGTAAATAAAATAAATTGAAAGCATTGCTTTCATGTAAACTCATACTTACAAATCGAAACATGCCATGAAGACTCAAGTGTACATGGATCCATATTGCTTGAAACTCCGAATTGTGGTTGACAAGATATCTCAATTAGCATCTTCGCGCTCGGCCTCCTCCACAATTCCATCCATGAGTTACTAAGTGACTCCTCCCTGTGATTACTAACAATACTCCAAGGAACAACATGTGAAAGCATAACATCCTTAAAGAGTATGTTAGTAATAGTTGCGCTATATTGATGTATCAAACCAGCATCATATGACCAATACATAGTCAAATCGTGTAACGAACTACACTACCAAATTAAGCTCTCATGCTTGCTATGATATCCTTTATGCATACAAAACATAGATTTTGTGTCAAATAAATAATCTTTATAGACTTCACAAAAATCAGAATCATTAGCATAAAGATTAACCCTAGGTGTAACCTCAAGCGATTTTTCACTAAGTGACTTTTTTATCAATACTACCAATAAGAATCAAAGGAACATCATGTGAAGACATATCATTCCTATAAATTAAACCAGTAATATTAATTAAATCACAGCAGCTCATCAAACAATCATCAAACACATCATGCTCATCAAAATTTCGCAAAAGATCATGTGACCGATATAAGCGATTGCGTCTGAAAAGAGCTCCTCCAAGTCCTGTCGACTTAAACACAAAATTTGCATGAAATTCACACTTGGCAGAATAGTTATCTAATGTAAAAATATGTGAGAATCCAATTAAATTTGTGTTAGAGACAACACAATCCATGTCTCTCGGTCTAGCCAACATACCAAGTTGTTTTCGCTTTCGCGAGTAAATTTTAAAGGTATATATATGACTTTACCTTTGGTTCTTGCACATGACCATCATCAATTAATTTAAAATCAGATTTATACAAATCAAGAAGGTTAGTATACTCAACCAAATTAGACTTAGGAAAAGAAAACCGTACCATACCCTTTCGGTTAGGATTTGCCAAAATAGGCACCATGGTTGCACAAGGCTCTTTCCCTCCTCTTGGCAGTAAGGTAAGAGGCTCCTCTTCTGCCAATACTCTCTTCTTTCTCTGAACATGAGGTAAAAAAATACTATAAAGGAAAGCAAATGGGTTAGGGTTAGTGAACTCGAAGCGCAATGGTCAAAATTTTAGTTTTTGGTGGCTTGCGCCAAAACAGATTTTGTACACACCAAGTGTGTTCCTTAGTCCTCTCCCTATGGCATAATCACTCTCCTCTCCTTTTGTATCAATGCCAACTAACGCATGCTCACTCTTTGGGTTGTTTTCCTCACTTTCTCTTTTCCTATGCTCACTCTTTTCATGGGGGCTGTTTTTTATTTCATCTCTTTTCCCATGCTCACTCTTTTCATGGGGGTTGTTTTCCTCGTTATTTCTCTCTTTCTTTTCAGCACTCAACTCTCCTTTTTTTCTCTCAATATCCCTTATGATTTCAGACTCGGCATAAGCTTTCACAACTCATTTTTGCTCCTCATCTTTCGCCTTTGACTTAGTAGACCTGATACTAGGATAAAGAGACCTCTTCTTCCTTTGCTTCTCTATACTGATCGCCTTTTGTAACATATCCTCTAAGTAGAAGAACTCAGTGTAATACAGTGAATCAGTTATCTCTCGGTTGAGGCCTTCGAAGAATCTTGTCATCGTCTCCTTTTTGGTCTCCTTGACTTGTGCTCTCTCCAAAGCGGCCTCCATCTCATTAAAGTACTCTTCAACACTCTTATTTCCTTGTGTCAAGGTCTCCAACTTTCGGAGAAGCTCACGGCTGAAGTTAGTGGGGACAAATTGACGCCTCATGACTATTTTCATGAAATCCCCAGTATGAATCGGTACGTCTCCTACGTTAGTTCACTTGAGATTAGTCTGTTCCCACCAATGAACCGCATATCCACTAAACGCAGCTGTTGCTAACTTTACTTTCTTCCTTTCTGAATATTCATGGCAGCTAAAAATATATTGTACATCTCGCTCCCAATCCAAGTAAGCATTCGGACCGTACAATGCTTCAAAAGGCGGAAGTCTTACCCTTGATTCACTTTTGTTATATGTCTCGGCCTTAGCCCTCAAACCAACCGAGATCTTCCTCCTTTCACGCCTATCATACTGCCCTTGCCTCAGATAGGCATCATCCTCATAATCTCGCCTCTCGGACCATTACGTGTAAGACATTCTGTAATTCCTGTAAATTCACAACACTAGCAAACAAACGTAAATTTTGTACTAAACCTAGCACTCCCTCACGTGTTACTCTCGTGTTTAACTCTCTATTAATCTCACAAAAATTACATAAAATCCCTGCAAATGTTCAAGTGTTAGCGAGACTTAAGAGTTCAAGAAAAAGCTTCCAAGACTCTCAAAGAAAACTAGCACTGAAAAGAATGGTGACACTTGATATTTGAGTAATTGCAAGAACAACCAATTAAACAAATAGCAAGTCGAGTAGAAGGCAATTTCAAGGAATCAAAGAAAGCTCAAATTGACCTGAAATGACTCAAACAATTTTAACTTTCAGTTCTGATTTTAATATGCAATTGCACCTCAATTCGCTTCCTTGCTAAATGTTACCTTTGTGGCGCAAATACTTCTATATATTTTTGTATTTGCATAATCGAATTCCTTTCTTTCTTTCTTTCTTTCTTTTTTTTTTTGACTATGAACACAGTTTAGTGTTTCGATCACAACTTTTTACTCGGAACTCCGAATCAATTGATTCTTTTTTATTCGGAAGCCCAACAAACACATCTTTACAACGGATCCTTTTTTACTCAAAACGGACTTTAGTAGCTATATATTAAAATTCAATTTTTGACTTGACAGAAATTGTGCAGAATTTGGTAGAAAACACAATTTAGTAAATCAGATATAGCTTTTGACTCCGGTGTCCGAAGCACTTGATTCTTTTTGAATCGAAAACCTAACAGGTGCAGCTTTCCAACGAGATCTTTCTCACCAAAATCAGACTTCAATAGCTATATATTAAAATCAATTTCGACTTGACAGAAAATTGCACCTATACGAACCAAGCACAGCAAAGAAATCGGTTTTGAATGGAGTAGAAGAAAATACCGATTTCACCAATGAAAACTTGAAACAATTTAGATTACTTACGAATCTTTGAACGCCTTAAGCTCTGCTACCAACTGATACGATCCTAGTTGCTTAGGATGCGTAGCACGTAATTCTGATCGTTCTTCAAAAATGGATTTCAATGCGGAAGAAGATAACTCACTTAGACAACGTAAGCTTGCTGAACGCTAAGTAACAGCCAACCTAAGTCCGAACAAGAGAGGATCCTTATCGAATCACTACGCCTATATCCCTTGTGGATATCAACCTAGGGCAGACAACAAGTAGGATGCAATTTCGGGTTTTACTTGTTTGACGACTCGAGTATTGCGAACTTGAGAAGGAGCAAGGTTCAATTGATGAACAATGGGTAGAGATTTGAAGAGAGAAGTCTCAATTTTATCAAAATAATAGCCACTCAATAATGGAACTAAACGGCTCCTTATAAAGAGTTTACAAGCAAACCCTAATAGGAATAGAAGTAGGAGTTCTAATTAAGGAAATTAACTTAATTAACTAATTAATAAATTAACCAATTAACTAATTAAAGTAAATATAAATATAATTAAATACATTCCAGCAGCTCATGTCATCTTCTCCATCATCGGGCCAAGGTTTGGGCCGAAACTTCAAGTTGTATGTTGTCTCACGTACAGACTGCGCACCATAATGTCGACTTTCATAACTTTCAAACCACTTGTCCAAATGGTCTAAAACTTAATCCAAATGAAATTTAACATCCTGAAGTTTCCAACGAGTGGTCGTTCGCACGATTTGGACTTGTACAGTGCCGGCTGCGTTACGACGAAGTTGCCTGTTGTGTCTGCGCCTAGAACTGTTGTGTGCGAGATTGTCATCTCGAATCTCCTTGAGATCTACTTGTCCGAATGCTCTGAAACTTGGACACAATAAAGGTAAAACATAGAGGTTTCCATCAAGCCTTTCGGACCTCTGATCGGACTCCATCTGCTCCATCATGTCTTGACGTTTTTGTCCATATAGTCGCGTGATACATCTTGGGATCGTATCACCAGTCGACCTAGAGCGAGTTTAACCGGGTTGGATTAAGATTTGGGTCAATGTAAAAATAAATTCTTAAATTGCTGGACTTGCAAAAGTTTAACCACTGCACCACCAATGTTTTAGTGATTACTAGGTAGTTTGGGCACGTGCACCGGCAATTTTTTATATGAAAATAAATTTTTTTTTAGATCTTGTTTTCAAAACCAGCCATATAAATTGTTAAGCATACTAATAATAATTATTAATAAATATAAAACCCAATATGTTATTAAGATGTCAATATTTAGTGTGACCGCAAAACAAAAAGCATTTTTTTTCCAAATTGTAAAAATTTTGCATCATTAATTAAATAAATACTATAAGAATGCAAAATTCAAAATATTAATTGGAAAAATTAACATCAAACGCAAAAAAAACTAATTATAAAAAAATAATACATCAATTTTAATTACAGAGTTAGCGAATATTTGAGAAAATGAAAAGTATTTGTATAGACGTCTGTCAAAAGTGTCATTCGTCTATTTTACTCACGAAGAAAATTTTCAAGAATAATTTCATAGGAAGATAATTTTGGTATTTAACATATTTTGGTTCTTCAATAAATTATCTTTCTCTTATGTATTTTAGTATTTCAATTATTAAATTATTTAAATAATGTTTTTGTTAATTATAATTCAATATTATGATGTGAATATTTCATAATAGAAAATCACCTTCTTTCATTTTCCATTCTATCAAAAACATATTTAATATAAATTTAAAGTCTAAATAATTAATTTAATATACACTCAATATTCATAACTTTAATATTAACTCAATTTGTTTAAAAAATTATAGTTTATACAAATATAATTTATTTTTGCTAACTTTCTATCATAATCTTTATTAAGATTAAGATACTTAAATAATTCTAAGTTCAATTCTTAATCAATTCTTAATTAATTAATATTAATTTAAGAAAAAATTATTTAAGAATATTAATTAATATTCTTAAATAAATTAAAAATTAATTAGATAAAAATTCAAAGAAATTTCAAGAATTAAATTAAATATATCTTCAAATAAAATTAATTAATTCCTATTGTTGAATTACTCCCAAGTTTTATATGAGCATGAAACAATAAAAACTAATAAAATTTTACCATAAATATGTTTTTTCAAAATAAATAAAAAACCCAATATGATATTAAGATGTCAATATTTAGTGTCACCGCAACACAAAAAACACTTTTTTTCCAAATTGTGAAATGTTTTCATGTTTAATTAAATAAACACTATAAGAATGCGAAATTCAAAATATTAATAGAAAAACTTAACATTAAACGCACAAAAAGCCAATTATAAAAAAAATAATAAAATAAATTGTGAAAAATTTATGTAAATTTATGTATGTTTATTTAGTTCGATCCATATAATATTCAGAATCACCTAGAACATTTTCTACTTCAGGAATAACTTGAATAATCGTAATCTTTATTAAGATTAAGATACTTAAATAATTCTTAGTTCAATTATTTATGAATTATTAATTAATTAATATTAATTTAAGAAACAATTATTTAAGAATATTAATTAATATTCTTAAATAAATTAAATAAAAATTCAAAAAAAATTCAAAAATTAAATTAAATATATTTTCAAATACAAATTAATTAATTCATATTGTTGAATTACTCCCAAGTTTTATATGAGCATGAAACAATTAAAACTAATAAAATTTTACAATAATTGTTTTTTTCAAAATAAATAAGAACCCAATATGGTATTAATGTCAATATTTAGTTTGGCCGCAATACAAAAAAGATTTTTTTCCAAATAGTGAACATTTTGCATGCTTAATTAAATAAATATTATAAGAATGCAAAATTAAAAATATTAATAGGAAAAATTAACATCAAACTCACAAAAAACTAATTATAAAAAAATCAATACATCAATTTTAATTACAGAGTCAGCGAATATTTGAGAAAATGAAAAGTATATGTATAGATGACTGTCAAAATTATCATTCATCTATTTTACTCAAGAAGAAAATTGTCAAGAATAATATCATAGGAAGATAATTTTGGTATTTAAATTATTTAAATATTTTTTGTGTTAATTATAATTTAATGTGATGATGTGAATATTTCATAATAGAAAATCACCTTCTTTCATTTTATAATTTTTTTTTGCTAACTTTCTTAACTCGCAATACTAATTATATTTTTCTATGATAAATTATTTACTAATTTCAATTTTTTACTAAAAGTTACGTATATTATAATTCTTTATTAATTAAATAATTGGTCATTTAATAAAATTAAATATATTTTTAGGTAAACTATATAAAGAAACCTAAAGTTTACAAAATATACCATTTTGAACCCAATAGTCTTGAAAGTTACAATATAAACTTGCAATAAAGTTGCAATTTTGGTTTTTCTAATAGTTAGAAAACTAAAAAATTGTTAAAAAAATATATCCATAAGTTATTTAATTATTTTAATTTGTTATACTGATTTTTTATTATTTTTAATATTCTACTAATTAAAATAATTGAAACATTACCTAACAATAAGACCTTTTGCCTATTAAAAAACAATAAGACATTTAATTTATTATTCATTATTTAACATGAAATTATGAATAAAAAGACTAAATACCAACATTGTTAATTTTATAAATCATTTAATCGTAAAAGTATAAATTCTAAAAAAAAAAAAAAAAAATCATAAAATATAAATTGAATGTACAAATGGGATGAAATTGCTTCGTCAAAGTGTCGCATGATTGGCAAGATGTCGGAGATGGAGATGGCGATTGGCGAGAGGTAAGTGGTGACTGGTGAGGTGAGAGGCCGGAGATGGCGATTGGCGAGAGGTAGGTGGTCACTGTCCAGGTGCCAGAGATGGCGAGAAGCCATTAGGTAAGCCCACGGAGGAGTGAGAGAGACAGAGAGAGAGGATAGAGAGAGACCGAGTAGAAAATGAGAGGAAGAAGGAGATTAAGGGAAGATAAAGGCTTTAGTATTTAGTGCTCATCAATCTCTATTTACAATTGTACTTAGAATGGGAAATTAGAAAAAAATGGCACCAGCGCTCCATTTAAATGACTGATTTGGCACCTCTCTTTTTTTTTTGCTTTTAAATGGCACCTACACTAAAAAAAATGTCACATTTGGTACCTCCCCTCACATCATTAGTCTGTCACCGTTAACTGTCCTACATGGCATGACACGTCGTATGTTGATGATGTGTCATGCCACATAGGACAAACCCGATCCAGAATTATTTTAAAGGGGCTTGGGTAAACGGGCATTTGGTCCCTTATCCGGATCCCCGTCCAAAACAACACAATCATCATCATCTTCATCTTTCATTTGCTTCCATGGCTTTGACTTAGCCTTGGACTTGGGCGGATTATACTCCCCCACCACCACAACCTCATCATCATCATCATCAGCAGCAACAACAACAACAACAACAGCATCATCAGCAACATTAGAAACGGGTTGCTCAAACCCACGAACTCGATCCATTTTTTTGTGTTCACCGCCTTAATCTCCCTCTATGCCTCGACCCAAATCACCAACCACCAAACCAATCGCCAACCACCAAACCACAATCGCCGACCACCACACCTCCTCAAGCCACCACCACCACTCTCGGTAGCCAAGAAAGCACGAGAGCAGAGTAAATACTCTCATCCCTTCACTGTATTTCTTCCCCTTTTCTTTGCTTGCCTGTTGGTTTGTTATTTTTGTTGCATAAATTTGCAGGATGGAACGGAGGAGGAGATGAAGAGGCTTTGATGCATAATCGGGTCCGGTTTAGATGGGTTTAGGACCGGATCGGTTTGTTTGGTTGGATGTTGGCTGCGTTGGATTGCCGACAGCAGCAGCAATGGTGGCTGCGACGGAGGAGTTTTGTCGCGCGGCTGGGTGTTTGATTTTGAGTTTTAATTATTGGTATAGTTTAATTAATCTTGAGTTTAATTGCTGGTTTGGTTTAATTGATCTTGGGTTTAATTACTGGTATGGTTTAATTAATCTTGAGTTTAATTGTTGGTTTGGTTTAATTGATTTTGAGTTTAATTGTTATGGTTGGTTCACAATGGTGGTTGTAGGAGTTGGGACTGTCGGCAGCGGCGGCGATGGTGGCTGCGTGGGAGAAGCAACCGCTGCCGGATGGGCTCTGTTGGTGTGGTCTGGGCTAGCTGGGTTTGAGCAACCCGTTTCTGATGTTGTTGCTGATGATGATGATGATGATGATGATGAGGTTGTGGTGGTGGGGGAGTATAATCCGCCCAAGTCCAAGTCTAAATCAAAGCCATCGAAGCAAATGAAAGATGAAGATGATGATGATTGTGTTGTCTTGGGCGGGGATCCGGATGACGGACCAAATGCCCGTTTAAAACTAGTCTGGATCAGGTTTGTCCTACGTGGCATGACACATTATCAAAATCCGACGAGGCATGTCACATAGGACGATTAACGGTGACAGACTAACGGTGTGAGGGGAGGTACCAAATGTGACTTTTTTTTTCAGTGCAGGTGTCATTTAAAAGCAAAAAAAAAAAAAAAAAAAAAAAAAAAAGAGGTGCCAAATCAATCATTTAAATGGAGTGCAGGTGCCATTTTTTTTCTAATTTCCCTACTTAGAATTACACTTTTTGACAACTTTACTGGTCTTAAATCGTACTGTATTTTAGATTTATTCATTTTTTAAATTTCAAATTGTAATTATATTCTTGGTTGAATAATTATGTATTCTATTTTTTACATTCTAAATAATACATGTTTTTATTATCAGTTGTTCAGGAAAATCCTAGTATCACGATAAGGTGAAAATGTATTTGTAAAAAGTATAGTTATCAGAGCTGAACCGGATAGCGAACCGCAAATAAAAATTTAATAGTTCAACCGAATTGACCCATTGGATCATTTTAAACCAAGATAAATAAATATTTTACATTTTGTCCATTAATTGAATTTCTCAAAATTTCTCATTGAATGGTTTTGCGCTAATGACGAATCCAATAATATCTGTCATTAAAATAATTGAAATTAGAATAGGAATAGAATTAATTAATAGTATTAAAAAAGTTATCAATTTAAAATAATGATTACAACATTTTATAAATTTAGTTGCTTACAGATTCGTTTTCTTTTGTCACAATGAGGAAGATCTTGAAAGTCCATGAATTCATAATTAGTAACATCAAGGGAGATAGGGATTGATGATTCTTGCACCATGGTTGAGTTTGTCAGAATGAGTTCAATGTCGAGGTTAATATTCGAGTAATTTGGATTTGGTTTCTTAGCAACTCTATTAGTAATAATATATGTGCATCCCTTTTCTCAGGTATCCTTGAGCT
This sequence comes from Viola odorata, assembly GCA_963691705.1. Taxonomy (NCBI): domain Eukaryota; kingdom Viridiplantae; phylum Streptophyta; class Magnoliopsida; order Malpighiales; family Violaceae; genus Viola; species Viola odorata. Next base: position 33,713,016 of record OY829541.1, read on the forward strand.
TTTGCACCGCATACTTGAAAATCATTGCTTGAACTTTTGTTCCCTGATATAATACATATAATTTAATATTATAAATAATATTAAATATTCAATAAAGGGAAAAATAATTATTAATGTAATGCCTTAATTAATACCTCACGATCTACTAAGATTAGTCCTAATTTTTCTGAGGTGCCCATTTTATCCTTGTAGTTTTCGACTTGACCTTTTCGGATGACCAAAAGTTCTAGGCGAAATTCAGTTTGTTGATCTTCAAGGTGTCTTATATATGTGCTTTTTTTCTTCTTCTTGAGATACTTGCATTTTTTCGCTCGTTCTTGTCATCTAAAGAGAAAAGTAAGGGGTTGTTTACTTATGAAGAATTTTCTAAAAAAAATCTATATTTTCTGAAAACTGGAGATATTTTCGAAAGGGAAATTAGAATTTTTAGCACTTGCACTCCATTTAAATGACTGATTTGGCACCTCTCCTTTTTTTTGCTTTTAAATGGCACTTGCACTCAAAAGAAATGTCACATTTGGTACCTCTCCCCTTAAACCATTAGTCTGTGACCGTTATCCATCCTACGTGGCACGACGGGTGCCCATTTATACCCATTTAAAAATTTAACTAATCCTTTTAATACCCATACTCATACCTACTAAAATATATGGGTTTAATTGGGTTTGGGTATGGGTACCCTTTGGTTACTCAATTAAACCTAACCCAACCCTATGCTTCTATTTCTCTTCTCTCTCTTATCTTTTTTATTTTTTATTTTTAAACAAATTCAATTTTCTTATTTTATATAATGAACAAAATAAATTAAAAATTACAACAACGTAATCTCTATCTCAAAATGAGTAATTTTATATCCACTTTTCTTATTTAATTTAATTTTTTAAAAATGGGGTTTTTATATTGTTCATGAGATTTCAAATGTTTATAACAACGTAATCTCTATCTCAAAATATTATATTGAATAGTCTATGTTCATGATTAATGAGCTACTAATAATATAAAATAAATGCAATTTCAAATGTTTTATTTCTAGAGAATTATTAAAATATTTTAAGTGTTCTCATTAGATAAAATCAATTATATATTTCAAATTTTAATTATCATTATAATCGTCGAGTCTGAAAAAAGATTTTAATTCTCACCGGGTATGTAAAAAAAGAAGAGAAAGTAACATTCAACCTTATTATTTAATTGATTGGATTGGGGTCAAAAATAAAATTAATAAATTAAAAGTTTATATTTAAAGAGTTGCTACAAATTTTTATTTAAGAATGAAAAATCTCGTAGGATGTACAATTTTCACACAAACTCAATTAGCATATATATAAAACTCAATTAACATTGTTCTAATAAGAGAATTTCAAGTTTTTTGTACATACGCATGCAATGTTATGTTAATAATATTAATTAATTCCTTTGAATAATCAATAAAACCAAAAGTTGCAAAAGTGAAATACTACTAACTGTTAGGTCGATAGCGCAAATGCATTAAAAGATGAACAACGAACATATAATTTTGGGTAAAAAAAATGAACATATAATTTCACATAAAATAATATTTTACTATTACTAAACGGTTAAATCTGAGTCTAAATGGTCAAACCCAACCCTAAATAGTCAAACCCGAGCCTAAACGATAAAACTCGAATCTAAATGGTCAAACCCGAGCCTAAATGGTCAAACCCAAGTCTAAACGATAAAACCCGAGTCTAAATAGTCAAACCCAAGCCTAAATGGTCAAACCCGAGTCTAAACGATAAAACCCGAGCCTAAATAGTCAAACCCGAGTCTAAATGGTTAAACCCGAACCTAAATGCTCAAACCCGAGCCTAAACGGTCAAACTCGAGCCTAAATGGTCAAACCCAAGCCTAAATGGTCAAACCTTAACCTAAATGATAAAACCTGAGCCTAAACGGTCAAACTCGAGCCTAAATGGTCAAACCCAAGCCTAAATGGTCAAACATGAACCTAAATGATAAAACCTGAGCCTAAACGGTCAAACTCGAGCCTAAATGGTCAAACCCGAGCCTAAACGATAAAACCCGAGCATAAACGATAAAATCATCATACATAGTCAAAATCGAGTCACATAGTCAAACTTTAATCTTATTTAATAAAAAATTATATTTATAATCTTATTTAATAAAAAATTATATTTATTGAGTGAGTATGATTTAAATGGGTATAAATGGGTATGGGTACCCATTTAAAAAAATTATAAATGGGTATAAATGTGTGGGTATGATTTAGTATTTTTAATTTTTTGTGTCAAATATAGTATTTTTAATCTTATTTAATAAAAAATTATATTTATTGAGTGAGTATGATTTAAATGGGTATAAATGGGTGGGTATGATTTAAATGGGTATAAATGGGTATGGGTACCTATTTAAAAAAATTATATGGGTAATAAATGGGTATGATACCCATACTCACCCATACCCATTTAGTCATTACTCATACCCACCCATTTGCCACCCCTAACTTTCTCCACTTATTTTGACGATTTTCATTATGGGGTGCCCTAGAATTTTTTGTTATATGTTGGACTTACGTGATTTGTTGATGCATGATTTGTAGACCTGATCCTGCCATGACCGGTTTGTTGCGCTCTAATGTTTAGTGACTGTTGTGAGACTTCTCGCGTCTTCCCGATGGCTGTCTTTATGACCATTGTGTTTCTTTGTTTGGTTGGCTTCTCGAGGTGGTGTTTATGTACTTATAAATTGGCTCTTCCTTCTCTGCCTCCTTGCTTGTCTCTCGTCCTCCCTATTTCTCTCCATACTTCTTCTGTCTTTCTCCTCTTTAACCATGGATGAGTTGACAAAAAGTTTTCTTGTCTCCAACGTTACTTATGTGAAGCGTAACGTAGGGGGGGTGTCTATCTGTAGATGCCGTATGGCTTTGAAGTAATGAGGAGTGTTTGTTGAATTTTTGTGGTGGTGTTATAATGTGTCGTACGTATATTCTGATGTCTTTGGTCTGTTTGTACCGTTTCCGTTAAACATGTCGTTGTTCTGGTGGCCTTTTTCTGATAGTGTGGAGTAACCGATAGCGACTGGCTTCCCTCAGTGCTTCATCCTAACTTGTGACGGTTCTCTGCGTCTGGCAGCTTTACAAATAAATGCTGGTTGACTGTAGTTATTTCGCATTGATTTTTCCACCGGTTACGTCTTTCAAGGCATCTTCATAAATGGTCGCGTTTCTCCAAGCGTCTTCGTAAATGCGGTATTAATTGCACAATCTTCTATAAATTGGTTGTGATTTTGCAGCAAAAGCCAATCTTTTTGCTCTCATCTTCCCCTTATTCTCTATTATTCTGCTTATCATGGACGAGTAGACTAAGGGGGGGTTTTTATTTGTTATTGCTGGGGTGAAGAAAAATGTTGTTCGTGATATTGCTACGATCCGAGATATGATTCGTACTACTGAGGCGGAGATTAGAGCCCTAGAGGAGATGACGTATCCGATGGTGGCCAAAAGAGGACTGACTCTAGAGGAGGATGCTAAAGCTTTGGGGATTGTTTCTTCTGTTGGCACCTGTCTTATTCATCTAGAGGTTTCTATCGGCTTACTTCGGAGTAAGAAGATCTTGCTGGAAGGTTGCTTGTAGAGTGTCATGCCCGTCCCTGCTGAACTCGGGGATGTTGCCCGTACCTTGGGCGATATTCCGCTTTATGATGACGAGTAGATATCATGTAGATATCGTATGGCTCTTATTTGAATAAACTTGATTTCCGTTTGTCGCGCCCCACGAAAATTAAGAAAAATAATTCGCGAGTGTGCAACGAAATTTGAGACCTTCAGATGCTCGGCGTAAAAGGGACGCCTAGCAGCATGCAATGAAGTCGCCACCCTAATTTGGTTGCTAGGTTTAGGGAACCTTAATCGTCATGGCATAAGAAATATAATAAATAAAAAACTAAAGGCACAAAAAAAAAGGTCTGGACCCCAGACAAAAGGTTCGGGGTCGTATTATGGTCTCGGGAAGGTGTTAGGCACCCGAGTCACATCCGAAAACGGTTATCGGTTGATGAGAGAGGTGTTTTTAAAAGGTGTTTGATGAAAATGCGTTTATTTTTTAAAATGGGGCCCTCAGAGGAATCATCACTTTAGTCTTTTCTATGATCGTGACCGTTCAGGAATAATTAATCGTTGGACGGGGTTACCGTTTTAACGTCTTTCGGACGGGGTTACCGTTTATCAAGACCGATTGATTATTCCTGACCGTAACGTGATGGGACTGAATTTTCCGAAAGACTGAATGAGCGCCCTCTATTTCATCATCGGGGCAATGCATGATTAAATTAATTACTACGTGATTCTATCATGGATAGCTTAGCAGAGTACAGATTAAATGAAAGGTTCTTGAAATGATAAACTGATGTGGGATCGAAAGTCCCCATATACATGCAGTCAATATAAGCGAGAATTTTAAAATCATATGAACATGGCATTTTAAGCAAATCTTTAAACACGTTGTTCATGTGGGTTGATTTTAATTCTAGCAGTTCTATATATCATGCATACAATTGATATTTACAGAAAGCATCGAATAAATAAAAAAGAATCGAAAGGCATACTTTCGAGCAAAGCTTGAATTTTAACCCTACAAAGTGAGAGTGTTAGCGATTGCTCGAGAAATAAATAAACAATTTTAGGAATGCGAGAATTTAAATGACAGTTGATTGTATGCGAGAAATGATGGTTTTAACGCATACGAGAATTAAATGCTGAGTTTGGTAAGTGCAGGAATTTAAATGATGACAGTTGATTGCATGCGAGAAATGATGGATTTGACGCATACGAGGTTTAAATGCTGAGTGGATTGCATGCGAGAAATGATTGATTTGACGCATACAAAAATTAAATGCTGAGTTGATTGCATGCGAGAAATGATATATTTGACGCATACGAAATTTAAATGATGACAGTTGATTGCATGCGAGAAATGATGGATTTGACGCATACGAAATTTAAATGTTGAGTTGATTGCATGCGAGAAATGATTTATTTGGCGCATATGAAAGTTAAATATTGTTTTGATAAGTGCAGAAAAATTAAATGCAGTTGACGATTTACAGGGAATTAAAACAGTTGATTTGCAGAAAATAAAACAGGTTGATATTGCAGAAAATAAGCAGTTTGATATTTGCAGGAAATAAGCAGTTTGATATTTGCAGAAAATAAAACAATTGATATTTGCAGGAAATAGGCAGTTTGATATTTGCAGAAAATAAAACAATTGATATTGCAGAAAATAAAACAGTTGATGTTGCGGAAGAATTTCCAGCAGCTTGCGAAAAACTAAAACAGTTGATATTTACGAGAATTAAAATGCGACCGACCATGTAGGCAGTAAAATGAATGATTGAATTTAAATTGCCGAAAGTAAATTGCGGAAATTTAAAGTGCGAATAATTTAAACAGTTGATAAGTACAGAAGATTAAACAGTTGATAGTACGAAAAATAATCATACGAAGCATACGAAATATTTTTATGAAAAAGCGTGATCCAAAATCTCAGAAAGAAAAGAAAATGGGCTGGGCCCAGTTTGAAAAATGAAAGGAAAATGAAAATTGGGCTAGGAATAGTGCCTGGCCATGAAAATAAAAAGGAAGGGTGATGGGCCAACCCATCACCAAGGACGGATGAATAGCCCTGCATGGCAGTATTCATCGTCCTCTTCCTTGGACGTCGGCGCTACTGCCGGCGGCCAAGCTCCGGCCACAGGTGGCCGTTTCGCGAGATCTTCGTACCGAGACGCTCGTCTCCTCGACGGCGTCTCGACCGTACGAAGCTCAAATTTTATTTCAAAACAAATCGAGTTTAATTGCGAAAAAATGACAAAACCGTTAATTAACGAAAACTAATTAATTCACACAATCTAGCTAACGATTTCTCAAATTGAAAGCATGGATTTAATCTACAACATGCATATAAATTAATGACGTAAAGAAAAGCAATTTATTTCATCAAACAAAGGCTAGACGAATTAAAGAAAAAGAAAGCCTAAAAACGCAAGGCAAGATCTTGAATTACATGAAAATCCTATCAAATTAGTGAACTCGAGAAGTTATTATGGTAAGCATGGAAGTTGCAGGACTTCTACTAGACCTCACAAAATCCCGCAACTCCTTTCATTTACATCTGTAAATCAAAAAAAAAAATTATCAGTAATGAAGTTGGCTAGAGCTACTGAGTGTTTTGTCATGAATGAATATGACGTTTTAGATGCTGAAACTATAATAATTCATCACACTCACCAATAAGAACAAAGACAGATTCCATCACCATCCATTCATCTTCTATCAAGATACCATCACCATCAACAAGAACAGATCACCAGAAACAAAAGAGTTAGGCTTTAAGTATATCCCTCTCCTTCCTCTCTTCCAAAAAAAAGTACAATCCCAATCCTCAATCCGCAATCCATAACAAATCCCATCAAATTTCAATTTATAAAAACAATTCTTAATTGAACAAGATTTCCATAACTGGGCATCAACAGGCAACCATAAAAACCCTAATTTAAACCTAATCAAGATTGTCAATGCATAACCCACTTTAGTTACTACCTCCAATAATAGAAAATCTCACAAGCTTTACCATTTATCTATTACATATTCCCACCAACGCTAGAAAAATTCATAAAACCAAAAGAAAAGAAATTTACTGCTTCTGGGCAACAATTAACAAACAATAAAATCCATTTCTTTGAATCGAAACCAAATTACCACTACCGCGCATCATTATTACACAATCTTAGCAGGAATAAGAAATTGAAGGAGGATGCAGGTGCAGCATACCGTAAATTGAGAGAGAATCCGAGGAAACAAAAATGAAACAAAAATGAAACAAAATCCGAGGATAGATCAAACATCAAATTGAAGGAAATGAAACAACGTTGTATAGATGGAAGCAGCAAGCACATTGAGAATGCAAGATATATTACATGCATTAAAGATGATGGCAGATCCAGAGAGGAAAACAAAATGAAAGAAAGAAAAGGGAGTACCTGAAGCGAGGTGGCCCGATTCATTGGAGAAAACCCAATCAGATTCGCGGTTTAGAGGGACGAAGAGAGTCGCGACGAGGAGCGGGGAAGGGAAATGATGGAGAACAGCGACGCGGAGGAGGTGGGTTGGCAGTGAAGGGTCAGGGATTGTGAAGGAGATGAAACGAGAAGGAAGGTTAGGGTTTGTTCAATGGAGGAGAGAGTTTAACAATATGATCGATTTTTTTTTGGGTTGGGGAAGAGGAGATTGGGTGAAAATTGATTTTTTTATAGCTGGTAGAAATAGCAATTTTAACAACTTATACAGAGTTTTTTTTTTCCATTTTATTATGTGTTTAGCTTCCCGTGTTTTTCTTCAAACTTTTGGTTTGGGAGCTGGAGCAATTTGCTTGGTTTTGAAAAAAACCTGTTTTAAAAAGTGGTTACCAAACACTAAACCAAACTTTTTGATTTTGAAAACCACCTTTTCCAACTAGAACCTCAACCCCAAACAACACCATCAAACTCTGATATGAAAATCTTTCTGGATTGCAATCACAACTAACCCATCATGGAGTCTTAACCTTCCTCTCCTTTGAGGTTTTAAGGGCAAAAATCAGGAAATACAACAAACTGAAGAACAGAACTTATATACATCTCCACTCTGAAGGTTTTGCTTCATTATGATATGCCTAACAACGCGTTCGACAGTGATTGCTTTCTTGTGATATGCTTAACAACACGACCGACAATGAGGTTGACACCTTCACTCTCATGGCTGCCAACCAACACCAAAACAGCAGATCAGAGACAATAGGTTTCCTTTAAACAACAAGCAGTTGTGAAGTGGCTAACAGAAATTTGCATAAGAATAATTTAAACACTGGAAAGAAACAACCGGAGAGGAAGCACTGGAAGAGGAATGTGAAAGAAAAAAAGTGTCGTTTGGACATGTGGTTTCCTGATTGGCGCTAGTGCAGATTTGTACTGCTAGATGACTAAACACAAAAAGATTCAATTACTGAAACTGCCGCAAAGGAACCAAAGTGGAAGCGAAAAGGATGTGTGCATCAAAAAGGGGTAGACTTTGCTGCTACAACACTGAAGGTGTCACCAACAAACAGAGCAATTTCCTCTATGGTAAGAAAAAAGGAGCAGTGCATTATTTCGTGACTTGTGACAAGAATGTGTAAGTATAATCTTGATTCATTACTATACATTCTCAGCTGCAATTATAACAAATTTCTCTGGCAATTTTAACATGCGAAATGCATATATATTAGATGACATAAATTAATCCAGTATAGAACAAGTCCAACAAATAAATCACAAACCTGTCTTCATTAACAACTACGGGTTTAAGGCCTGCGATGTCATGAAGAGCCTCTTTCCATTTGAATAGCTGCTGATGGATGTCCTCTGTCTCCTTCTTAAAGCGTGAAACCTTACCGAGTATATATACTCGCATTAAAGCAACTAAATCGTCCGCGAGAGGGAATGAAAACAATTCTCTAGGATCTGCTGCTTGTATAATAGCCCCATCCATGCCCGTTTCTGGCCTCCTTCAAATGTTGTTCGAGATCGAAAAATGCTTGACTAAAGGGACCTGTTTGAAACTTGACAACTGAAGGGGGGACATGGTAGAAAATGGGGAGGACTAAATGAGCACAAGCTTTCCTTTGATGAACCATCAACACAAGTTCATCCAGGAAAATTGGAGAAACATCAGCAACTGAGACGACAATTATATATATACTGGAGTTACTTATTGCGTTTCTAACTTCAGACTCAATATCGTCTCCTGGTTCAACACTAAGATCGTCTCTAAAAACTCGAATCCCTGCTTGAACCAGTGCACGGTACAAGTGGTCTGTAAATCTGCAATGAGTTCTCAACGCTCGTAACCCCAAGAACACATCAAATTCATAACCCCTCATTTCATCATTCATGTGACCGGACACGGAAGGTTGATGATAGCTGTTAAAGTGTATGCTGTCAAGAAGCAATATAGTGATGGAAAAAGAAACAAACCAACGAGGAGAAACCATTCTCGATAGAGTGCACTAATCGATCAATGGTAGCTGAATGATCATTAATCTTAGCTGCCAGAGAACAAAACAAAAAGCAAAATCAGAACCTGGAGACTGTAACAATGAAGCTCGGTGCTTTTTGAAATGTTGAGAGAGCAGTGAAGCAATGAAGTATTTATAGTTCAAAAGCTCCAACTCTCGTGGAACAAAATAACAATAATTTTGAATTACCTCCTCCCTTCTTTTCACATATTTTATCATATTTTCCGGACATTTTATTTTGGACTACATTTTGCCTTTTCGAGTGTGTCGAGAGAGCACTTTTAGAAATTTGCCCTTCTTTTTCGTTGCATAATTTTTGTTTCCTTCCGATTGCATTCTTTTCCACTTAGTACATTGAGCATTGGTGGATAGAGTGCTTTATTACATTGAGTATTCACTGGTGGGGAGTGCTTGATCAGTATATGCATTGGTGGTATATGAGAACTTCCACACTTTAGAATCTTGGGTTTCAATTTCCACCTTTTACAATTTTAAATAGCGTTTAGTTCACGAAATATTATTTTCCTTCTTAAAATCACTCTTCCGAAAGAGTGATACTTAGGAGAGTGATTAAAAATTGTTAATTTTTTTGTATTTGGTTGGAATTTAAGATTACCGGAAAAATAATATTTTTGTGTTTATTTTGTACTTGGGAATCCTAAAATAAAGTAAGGAAAATTACTCCTTTATCATTTTCTATATTTGTGTCTTTGTTATCTTGTTCATAGTAAACGTCTAATTATTCTTTTCTATATATATTTTATTATGATTTTTCTCTTTATTTAATTGTCTATTTTTCAACAATCAAAATATCAAATGAGTTTTCAAATTTTACATTACTGCAAGGGGTTGGATGACGGGTGAATTAAGAAATTTAGTTTTATGATTATTTTTATCCAACCTTCAAAATATATGTGCTATGTCCTTACTCTTCTATTTCTAAACTTTATTAAAACAAATGAAATTTTAAACCATAAAGTATAACACTTTATTTAATCTAGTTCCCTAAATTATACTCCCTCCGTTTTCAATTAATTGACTTTCTGAAATAGTAGACAAATTCAAAATAATGATCTTTGGACCACGTTTTCTTGACTATAGTTTTCAACTTACCCATTTTTTATAATATAATTACAATAATACCATTGTACCAAATTAATTGGTTGGGTAAAAAAACTAAGATAAAGAGCAAAAGTCGTAATTATGACTCAAAACGACAATTAATTTAGAATACAGAATCAGTAGGAAAGTGTCAATTAATTGAAAAACGGAGGGAGTAATACTTAGTATAATTTAATATTTATATCGGCTAAGGGTGATGACGTAACGATTTTGTGCCCATATATCATGCCACGAGTTTTTTTTTAAATTTTTAATTTTTTTTCTCAAACTTAAAAATAATTTAAAAAATAATTTGCAACTTAAAAAATGTATCATAAATTTTTTAAAAAATTCAAAAATGTACCAAAACTTTAAAAAAGAATATGAAACATAAAAAAGGGGAAAATTCTAGAAAAAACTTTAAAAATTAAATATAAAAAAATCTAAAATTAAAAAAATACTCCCTCTGGCACGAATTATATGACTTCCTCGCATCCCAATATTCAGTAGGGAACACATATCGAGGAGGCCGGATGAGACACTATTTGACCCCAAAAAATTTCGTATTTTTTTTCGAACGTACGTTAATCCTTAACGTACTTCCGAGAAAAAATTCGGGACAAAATTGCCTCAAATAGTTACTGTTCCGGCCGTCTTAAGATACGTTCCGGAACAGTAAAAGTAAATGCTAAAACGTCATATAAAACGTACCGGAGGGAGTAACACATATACAAAAAAAGTGTAAAGAAAATTTTAAAAAAAAATGGGAACTAAAACTATGAAAGAAGGGAACAAATTTTTTTTTCCTCTTTCTTATAATAATGCTAGTATGAAGGGACAAATATATAATTTAAGAAAGAAACTAAATTTTCCTATAAGAGCGAATCACTCTCCCCACCCCTAGGTAAGGAATTACTTTCCCTCGTTTTTTGGAAAGTAAGAGGGGTCAAGGAAAGTTGGATTCCGGAGAGTCCAACTTTCCTTGTCTCAACCAAACGCAATAAAGCTTGGAATCTTAGATTGCCGAGTCACTTTCCTCCTTTATTCCGTCAACCAAACGCTACCTTAGGTTACAATATTCTTCCCTTCTTTTCCATTCATTAATTCTTTGCCTCCTTTTCGTATCTTTCCCACAAAAGTCTAAATTAACTCTCTCTATTATTATTTTTCTTCAAATTTTATGTCCATCATAATTAGATCTACTAACTAGACGGGCAGCTCATAGGATCAGCCCGGGCCTGTTATAAATGGATGGGATTGGACCGCAAAATTTCTAGCTCGGCCCGACCTAACCTGCGTCACATAATTATTCATTAAATATATACATATAAATATATAATTGGATCTAATAACTTCTAATTTCTAAATAAATAAATAAATTTAAGACGTGGCATAGGTTTCTATTATTAATGTCATGCACTTTCTAGATTCTAGGATTATCCCATTGATTTTGATACTTTTTTATTTTGTTATGTTCATGAGTCGGTCATGAGTTATATGGAGAATAACAACATACTTGTCATTATTGGTTAAGTATCAATTGGGATTGTAAGTGTTGAAGATTCTAATCTGAACTACATTATGAGCCTTGATTTACTTCCTAATTGGTGGCTGATTTACTTCCTAATTAGTGACTTATTTTCTTTCCATAATTCATTACTGTAATTGCTCTCATATGTGTATATATGTATCAATGTAATGAGTTTAAATAAGTAAAAAATAATAGAATACTCTTACTCTTCAAATTCTCACATGGTAGCGGATCTTTAGGTTTCTTCACCTGAGAAACAAAGCCATTAGAGCTATAGGAAATTCCTTGAGGATTATCCTTTTTTTGAGCAGCCTTCATTGCTGCAAATTTCCTATCTATTTAAAACTTCAGCCTTCATTGCTGAATGTTCGTATTTGGTTTCTCTCTCCTATTCATCTCAGCCTCCATCACTATTACCACTTATTTGTCCTCTTTCTTCTCCTACTCCCCATTTATCATGTCAACTGTTAAAACTAACAATCAGAAGAAAGAGAGGTGTGATCAGCGTAGAGAAGGACAGTGGAGGAAGAATAGAGATGATCTTTGGTGCACCTACTACAATAAACCAAGGCACACTAAAGAAGAGTGTTGGAAACTGCATGGGAAGATGCCACACAGAGAGGCAGGAAACAAAAGGGGTTGGCAAAAGCCCCAAGCTAGAATGACAGAAGCAGTCACAGTCAGTACTGTAGAAGGATTCAACCCATAAGAGGTTGAAAAATTGAGACAGCTATTGGATTCACTAGATACAAAGCTAACAGGAGTAGCAGCAGCCTCATCCTCAATCATGACAGGTATAACTACATTCCCTACTGGTTTAAGTGTTCAAAAGCAATGTTATAAGAATACTTGGCTGATAGACTCAGGTGCCTCACACCACATGACCTACACATCTAAACATTTTCACAACTACACACCCTGTCCAAGCAACAGAAAAGTTATTATCGCAAACGACTCCCTAGCCACTGTGGCGGGTACTGGCGACATACAAGTCACACCTACTATCATTCTTAAAAATGTCCTCCATGTACCAGAACTATCAGCTAATCTCATTTCTATCCAGAGGAGGAGGATTGGACTGGCTAAGGAGTGGAATGGCTTGTATCAACTAGAAGTTACTCCAGAGGTCAAAAATAAAGAACCCGTAGCTTTAGTAAGCTTCACAAGTAAGGAAATCATTTGGTTACATCATTTGCGTTTAGGTCATCCATCCTTTAAAGTTCTAAAAGTTATATTTCCTCACCTGTTTCTAGGAATAGATACAGAATCATTTCATTATGAGGTGTGTGAACTTGCAAAACATACTCTTGTGACTTTTCCTATAAGTGATAAGAGAAGTTCTCAACCTTTCCAATTGATTCATAGTGATATATGGGGACCATCTGTTATTCCAAACATTTCTGGCTCTCACTGGTTTGTTACTTTGATTGATGATTGCACTAGGGTCACATGGGTTTTCTTACTCAAACAAAAATCTGATGTCAGTAACATTATCCCTCGCTTCCATTCTATGATCCAAAACCAATTTGGAGTTAAGGTTAAGTGCTTTAGGACAGACAATGCTAAAGACTACTTTAATAACACTCTTTCCACATATTTCCAATCACAAGGAATTATTCATGAATCATCTTGTGTCTATACACCTCAACGGAATGGAATTGCAGAAAGGAAAAATGGACACATTCTTAACTCCACTAGAGCTTTATTATTTCAAGGAAATGTTCCCAAGGCTTATTGGGGAGAAGTAGTTCTTACTGCTACATACATGATTAATATATTGCCATCTCCTATTTTGGGAAACAAAAGCCATGTGGTTGTCCTAAACTCTTTCTATCCACATTTCAGAACTACAAATGGTCTTATTCCTAGGATATTTGGGTGCACAGCCTATGTCCATGTTCATCAACCTCTTAGGAATAAATTAGAACTGAGAGTAGTAAAGTGTATATTTTTTGGATACTCCCCTACTAAAAAAGGTTACAAGTGTTATGATCCAATCACTAGAAAAAGGTTTGTTTCTATAGATGTCACTTTTTCAGAAAGTGTTCCCTTCTTCTAGAAAATTTCACCCCAAGTAGAAGAGCTCAATTTTGAAAATTCTCAGCCTATCCCACCATTGGAACTTGCACCTAATCCACCAAATGCTCCACCTAGTCCACCAACAGCTCCAATTCAGTCACCACAACAAGAAGATCCTAAGGCTATAGATTTATCTAGATTCTCTTGGGTATACTCAAGAAGAATTGTTCCTGAGTTGATACAAGACCAAGAGTCCAGTCCCTCTCCTCAAAATGAAACCACTGTAAGTCCTACTCAACCTCCATCCAATCAAAATACGGACTTACCAGATGACCCTAACAATGATATTGATCTACCAATTGCTATTAGGAAAGGAACCAGAGAATGCACAAAGAAACCCTTGTACCCACTATCAAATTACATTTCACTAAAATACCTTTCAGACCCACATAAGAGGTTCATCTTGAGTCTAAATGTTATTAGTATTCCTAACACTGTTTTTGAAGCTTTAAGACAAGAGGAATGGAGAAATACGATGAAGGACGAGATGAATGCATTGGAGAAGAACAAAACTTGGGAGATTGTGAAATAACCTACTAGAGTAAATATAGTAGGGTGCAAGTGGGTGTTTACTATCAAATATAGGGCAGATGGATCACTAGAGAGGTACAAGGCCAGATTAGTAGCAAACGGGTACACTCAGTCATATGGAGTAGACTATCAGGAGACCTTTGCCCTAGTGGCAAAGATGAATACAGTGAGGATTCTTCTGGCACTTGCAGCACACTACAGCTGGACTCTCCTTTAATATGATGTAAAGAATGCCTTCTTGCATGGTGAGCTTGATGAAGAAATTTATATGAGCATGCCACCAGGTTTTGAGGAGCATGAAGATGATAAGGCCTGCAAACTCAAAAAGGCACTCTATGGCCTAAAACAGTCACCAAGGGCTTGGTTTGGGAGATTCTCTAAGGCGATGAAGGGGTTTGGATACAAGCAGAGTCATGGAGACCATACCTTATTCATCAAACAAGGCACTACTGGTGGAGTCACCATCCTTCTAGTGTATGTTGATGATATCATTGTCACAGGGGATGATGATAAGGAGAAAGAGGAATTGAAACAGAAGCTGATTTCAGAATTTGAATTAAAAGAGCTAGGGAGACTAAAATACTTCCTTGGAATAGAAGTTGCTTATTCTTCACAAGGGATCTTCATATCCCAGCAAAAATATGTGGTAGATTTGCTGAAAGAAACAGGAAAATCTGGGTGTAAAATAGAAGTTGCTTATTCTTCCTTGTGATTGGCAGATGTTCTCACCAAGGGACTGCATACCTCTACATTCAATGGACTGATTTCCAAGCTGGGAATGAAAAACATCTATTCCTCAGCTTGAGAAGGGGTGTTGAAGATTCTAATCTGAACTACATTATGAGCCTTGATTTACTTCCTAATTGGTGGCTGATTTACTTCCTAATTAGTGACTTATTTTCGTTCCATAATTCATTGTTGTAATTGCTCTCATATGTGTATATATATATGTATCAATGTAATGAGTCTAAATAAGTAAGAAATAATAGAATACTCTTACTCTTCAAATTCTCACAGTAAGGTTAATTAAAGTACTCGACTTATTATTTTGAACTTATGAAACTTATCTTTTGCGAATATTTTGATTTAAAATCTCTAGTTAATATACAAAAATCGTCATTTTTTCTAATTACGTAAAATTAAATGGGCAGGCCCGTTTGGTAAGAGGGCCGAACTTGAGCCATGTAAAAGTTGGCCCTTTTAAGGCCCGACCCGCCTCAATTTTTAGAGGGTTTAGCGAAATTATGCCCAAACTCGGGCCTGGGTCGACCCGTCCAATTAGCAGGTCTAATCACAATTAAACATATAAGATCATCCAACTCTTTTTTTCATTTATGAGTATACATAGCACAAACACATAATTAAAAATGAGTAATACTCAAACTAACGATTAACTTAAAAATATTAAAACAATATTAATGAGTATAGAAAAAGATTACTTTGAGATCCATACAACCAATCCCTAGTGTAAATTAAAACCTCAACAACTTCTAGTAAAAATGCACTTTTATACTAATCAAGCACTCTGCCACCAATGTTAAATGCATTCTCAGAAACTACGGTTGAAATCGGAATGGTAACAATATCACGAGCCATTACATGAATTCCAGAATATCGAAATTGACTAGCCTTCCAAAACTCCAAAGTATCTAACAGAGTTCTCCTATCAAACTTTTGATCATCCAAATATTGCTCAATTCAAAGTGAACGGTGCCGCCGATCTTTCTTCCTTCCGCGAAATGCTATGAAAACTTTTCGTCAAAGAAAGATCTTTCTTTGAGGAAAAAAACCTCTTCTTCTAAGAGTAAATATCTTTCAAACCACCTAAAGCGCCTTCTTGAAAAAAAAAGTTAAGCATAAAAAAAATTCGTTTTCATCCTGGCACCCGATAAAGGAATGGAATTTCAAGTAGTAGTCTAAACTTAAAAGCTTTATCGTCTTCACCGATCAGCATTTAGTTTGGCCGATGCCTTCAAAGGAGAGAGAGATGAAACCTATACAAATACAAATAAGGCAACCCTGGATTGGGAAGCTCTAGATAATGAAAAACGTAGGCGTAGGTCTTCTACTATCACCTCTGGTGTGCCACTCGTCAGTTGAGAAAGCTGGGGGAGCTCTCTGCCTTTTGAGGCATACCTTCCATTGTTGTATAGAACCTCTGCCATTGCTTTAGAACTCATAAGAGCTGAGTACTACGATGAATTCTCTTCCAGTCTGATGAATAGACATTGCTATAATGGCCTTTCGTACCAGGGACGAATACAAGAATTATTTTCAGGGGGGGCGGGGGTTCGGGGGCAGCGCCCCTGAATTTATTTTTTGGAGTATTTTAAAGGAAAGGCAAGCGAGCTGAATGAAAAAATGCTTAAGAGTATCCGTCACTAAATAATAAATATTTAGATAAACTTAACAAAAAGATAAATAAGAAGACAATATAGAAAAAAATTAATAATACATTAGAACTCACGTACTTTTTACAATTGTTAATTAGGTTTGACAAACACTAATACCTCGAGACCATAATATAATTTGAAGTTAATTAATGCGATCACAATTACCAAGTTTAGTCTATTTATAAATATGAACCCAAAAATAAATAAGTGTAAAAAGTTAGTACAATTTCATTTAGACGTCCGTTCTTATGTATTGTGTTTTTTTTCCACTTGTACGTGGTTATATATGTAAAATGCGTACTCTTAACGCAATAATACCGATAAAGTCTCAAATGTTGTATCAGTAATTCATGTTTCTTTATAATGTTGTGTCCGCAAATCAGATCTCTGTTTATGGATTGAATATTCATGGCTAATTTAGATAATCTGTAGTATCAGAAAAAAGTAAATAATCATCCCTTAAAAAAGTTGAATACGAGAAACATTTGATAGATATTGTTATATAAAACGTTATTACTTAGCAACTTGTGTGGGTGGTGTAGTTGGTTATCACACTAGTCTCACACTCTAAAGGTTCCCGGTTCGAATCCATGTTCAGGCAATTTTTGTTGCTTGTGCACATTAAAAACAAGTCAAAAAATTTAAAAAGAGGGGTTTGACGTAAATCGAACACACAACCTCTTGATGTTAAGTCAAACACGCTACCATTGCGCCAAGGATTCTATTAGATGATATAGGACTAAATTTTAGTTAAATTATAAAGGTAAAGTTTTTTTTGATAGGCGCCTACCCTGGCCTGGGCTGGATCCGTGCCTATTTCGTACCATAAAAATCATAAAAATGATCTAATAGAAAGTTGTAGAAAAGTTATCTGTAGGCGACACAGTTACTTACTGCTCATTAGGACTTACTTTTATGATTGTGGCCACACCAGACTGAGGAGTTTGTTTAAGTTTGCTCCGGTGATGTATTTGATGTTTATTTTGTGCATACAGAAATCATCTAAAGTGGCAACTATATCTGGCCGGCATTGAAGCCGAAGCGCGATGAGATGAAGAATGGGAATACTGTAAGCTGGAGTCACTGCCTTCTGCTGGAAATCAAGCAAGTGGCCTAGATTAGTTAACACTCTAGTTACATTTGAAAAGAAGAGGTAGTATAGTCGTTTTGGTGTTTATACTCTTGAAAAAACATGCTAGTGTGGTTTTCGGATTTTGTTTCATAGAATTTTCTTTTTTTCTTTTTCCCTCTTATTTTCCCCAATTTTACAAGCATTTCAGAAAAATAATTTCTAAGTATTTTAACCAGTGTTTTAAAAACCGAACCGACCCGACGGTTGGACCGGTCAATCGGTGACCCAAGGAGGATTTCGAGTTGGTTCAGCCTTTGGACCGGACCTGTAATCGAACCGGAAAAAACCGGTCGACCTGGTCGGTTTTTATAAAACCGGTGACCCGGTAGACCCGCTATCGACCCGGATGGGTCGATCTCAAACCAAAACTACGCCGTTTTGGATTTTTTTAATTTTTTTTAATTTTTTAATTTTTTAATATAGAAAATTTGATGGGCCGGCCCATTATAGGCATGGACCGGCCCATTATAGACACCGGTTCAATCCGGTTTTATTCGGTTCAATCATCTAAGCTCGAATGGTTCGCTGAGTGAATGGTTCGTACTGTATCAATGGGTCAATCCAGTCGAACTCCGGTTGAATCCGGTTCAACGGGTCAGTCAGGTCGGTTTTTAAAACACTGATTTTAACAATCGCAAATGCAAAATGGAGAGGATGATCACATTTAAAACTATTTAATTGAATAAAATGCAATAATATATATATATATTTAATTTGACGTCTATTTTTGATAATTACTCGTTTGTGTATACTAACTGTGATATGAAGTTTATAAAATATTTAGGCAGGGAAATGTTTGGAGCATCGCACATTTTAAGTTAATTTAATCTATATTTTTTTAAAAAAAAAAAATCTATTGTAAATATTGGAAGCCTAACGTGGAGGCGGCACTGCCACGAGGTGCGGTGGAAGTGCAGAATACTTACGATTAGCGGAGAAGAAGAAATTGGGTTTTCTTCCTTTTCCATGGAATTTGAATTTGTTGCATTACAAGACACAGACAGCATAGTCGTATACAACAGAATTGACGAAACAGATAAGGAACAGAAATCAAAATCAGAATCGGAATTACTATGAGGTTTTGGGTTTAAGCAGGAGGGCGACAAAGGAGGAGATCAAAGCTGCGTTTAGGAAATTAGCCCTCAAATACCACCCAGATAAGCACTCTCAATCCTCCAAGCCCATCAGAGATGAAGCCACCTTCTTCTTCAAGCAAATATCCGAGGCACATGATGTCCTCTCCGACGATAGGAAGCGCGCCCATTACGATTTCGGGTCCTCTTCTTCATCTTCTTTTAGTAATCGGAGATATAGTCATCAACCAGGTGGCGGTGGTTCTGGTTATGGCGGTTATTACAGTCATTCTGCTTCAAATTCCAGAAGTTACTCGTATAGGCCTTCTGGGTCAGTGCTCGTAGAGTTTTTCCTTCGCTACCTGTCAACTCGTGCTTTCCTTCTCAACGCCGGATTCGCTTGGTACCTTATGATTTTTACCATTTTTTTCTCTTCTGTTCTATAGTTTTGCTTTCCTTTTGGTTCATTTCGTGGGCTTAGTTTCTACTCTCATGTTTGAGTTTGGTGTCTCTGGGTGTTTCAAGTTTCATGCTAGAATAGCTTAGGTCCTCACTATCCTCAGTTTTGTTGCCATGATTTTTGGGTTTTTTTTCTTTCTTTTGGAACATTAGCTTCACCATTTGCTTTTGCATTAGCTGCTAAGCAAGAGTTTATGGATTTTCTCAGACACCATTAAATCTTTACCCATTCCATCTCCCTACCATGAAATAACTACTTAACTAGTGCGTACAATGTACATGATGTAGAAAAGAGAAAAAGGAAAGCACAGACTAGATTTTGCACTAGGTTGGCCTGAAAAATACTAATATGATGTTCCTTGAATCAGACACAAGAAAGTAACTATATGCTCTTGAATTTATGCATGATCAATGCTCTTTTTATCAACATTAATTCATCAAGCATAACTGTATAGGAAATTTGGTTTTATCCAACTTGTATACACTTGTTGAGGGGTTCATGGGCGGCTCCTACAACCCATTTCGGAGTACTACTGTAGCGCTCTATTGGGCCCTTACTTTTCTCAAAAGGAATCTACCAAATTAACATCTACTGATGCGTAGCAAGCTGATATAATGAGATTTGAAAGCAGATAATTTTATCTGTCTTTATAAACGCTAATTTAGAACCTAGTTTAATCAATTGAGAAGATAGATTTTTAGACTTCTAGTATTAATATTATCTCCCTCTAAAGCTCTTCAGAACACCTTTTCATTTGTTATGAGGAGGGAATTTGTGAATTAAACTCAAATTGGGATGGTTTTTCTAGCTTTGTCATTGTCTCAGTTCAAGAGCCCCTTAGTTTCTTGTGCTGACTTTAGTAGCTCCTTGACATTGATGTCGATGAAGACTTAGTATTGATACTAGTTTAAATCTTGTCTTT
Source organism: Viola odorata (assembly GCA_963691705.1). Lineage (NCBI taxonomy): Eukaryota > Viridiplantae > Streptophyta > Magnoliopsida > Malpighiales > Violaceae > Viola > Viola odorata. The sequence continues at coordinate 33,733,309 of OY829541.1, forward strand.
TTCCTCGTCTGTTTTACTTTCAAATTACTGGTATACACTTGGTTCAGGTGTTGTTTATTTTTTGTTCTTCACCTATATGTTTCTTAGTTCACTTTGAACCAAACATGTTATAAGCCTAAGGCAGGGGTTTCATTGGAGTTTCAACCATTATTTTGTCCCACAGGGGCAACACATGATAGATAATATTTGATTTATTGCTATTCCTTGCTTTGACATTGTGCTCGTACTTTCTGTCGTTTGTGTTGCATTTGTTGTCATGTGTATGCCATAGAACCAGGATATGGCATTGCAATTTGGCTTTCCTGTCTTCTGAATTTCAGTGTGAATTGGAACTGTCCTTTAAGATTGGGAAAACCCGTGGTAACGTTTCCAGTTTTGCTGGTTCATTTTGGGCTTAGTTTTTGCATTTGTTCATGTTTGAGCTTGGTGTGTCTTTGCATGTTTCAAGTTTTGTTTCCTTGCTTTTGGGTTTTGTTTTTCTTTGGAACATTTAGCTTCGCCATTTGCTAAATCATTAGCTGTCAAGCAAGAGTTTATGGATTTATCTCGACACCACTAAAGCTCTACCCATTCCATCTCCCTGCTACAAAATGACCTGCTTACCATGTACATTATGTAGAACAAAGAATAAGGAGGGACAGACTAGATATGGCGCTAGGTTGGTCCTAAAAATAATACAGTATCTATTATGTTTCTTGAATCAGACACAAGAAACTAACTATATGCTCTTCAATTTACGCATGATCAATGCTCTTCTTATCAACGTTTATTCATCAAGCATAATTGTCTGATAATTTTATTTTGTATAGGTTATTAGAACTTGTTAGGGGTGTTATAGTTATTTCCCACTAAAGTTCTTCATGACACTTATTCATTTGCTATGAGGAGGGAATTGGAAAACACAAACTCAAATTGGGATGGTTTTTCCAGCTTTGCCATTGTCTCAGTTCAAGAGCCCCTTAGTTTCTTGTGCTGAGTCCTGACTTTAGCAGCTCCTTGATGTTGATGTCGATGCTGATGAAGAACCTGGTATTGATTCTAGTTTAAATCTTGTCTTTTTCCTCATTTGTTCTACATTCAAATTACTGGTATACATTTGGTCCAGGTGTTGTTTATTGTTTGTTCTTCGTTTATATGTTTCGTAATTCACTTCGAACCAAACAAGTTAGAATCCTAAGCTAGGTGTTTCTTTGGAGTTTCAACCTTTATTTTGTCCCACACAGGCAAACGCATGATAGATAATTTTTGATTTATTGCTCTTCCTTGTTTTGACATTGTGCTCGTACTTGCTGTGGTTTGTGTTGCATTTGTTGTAATGTGTATGTCATAGTACCTGGACATGGCATTGTAATTTGGCTTTCCTGTATTTTGAGTTTCAATGTGGATGTGAACTGTCTCTTTAGATCATGAAAACCCATGTTGATGTGAATCTCCCTTCCTTTTGCAGTGTCATCCTTGGTGGATTTGTGGTTGTAGATATTGGCAAGGAAGCACTGTGGAAAACTCTTAATTCCGGGGTACGTTACTGGCTCTAGTCTCTAGATATGGCCCACAAATGATCTATATTGATGCATTTCCTGCTGGTAATACGACATAGCTAGTGTTGATTGATGGATCCACCCTAGTCTTATTTTCTTGCATCATATGTCTTGTGTAACATATCACAGCCTGATGACTTACTTTACCTCTGCCATAGAGCTGCATCCAGTACACTTTTGTAATTTAAGTAGCTGTAAGGAGCTGTTTCCTACTTGAAGTATTAGAAATAGTGGGCTATTAAGTCTATTGTCTTCGCCATACAATCTAGCTGCTTCCACAGACTAGTGTTTCCTGAATAGTGTAATTTGTTCCCTTCCCCGGGCTAAGTATTAGCTTTCGGGCCTAGTGTCTTGTTGGAGGTCAATCAGGTGCTCGTCACAACGAACTATAAGTACAAATTTGCACAGAAGTTTTAGTCGATCTTTTATTTAGCATCAGAATGATCGATCTTACAAAAAGTTATACAGAACTCAGTGGTTGAGGGGCACAGCAAGTCCTCATTTGAACTTGACTTTTATTGCGCCCGTATGCGGTCTAGGAGGCTTAAAAACTGAGAATATTTTGCTCAATGTTTGATTTTGTATACAGAAATCGTTTGAAGAAGCAATGGAATCCATCAATAAAGCCAAATCACAAAGAGATGAAGCGTAGGAAAGGTGTTTTATTGGAGTCATAAGGGCCACCCCACTAGTCTAGTAAAAGAGCTCAACATAGTTTTGTTCTACTGTAAATTGCCTTTCTTCCTGTATGTTTGTATGTCTGTATATTGTTTCCTCCCTCTTCCCTCCATATTGTATGAGAGTTGTTATTCCTTGAGCGAGTAAGTTAGTCACTTTTGTGATGTAAGTAAGGTTATGAATAAAAATAAAAATAATAAACAATAAAATTGTATATTTGTTCTTCTTAGAGCCATTTGATGCTAGTGTTGTTTGGAGTCTCCTAGACTCCTAATGTTTATTTTCTTGTGAGAACTTTTTAAATCGATTAGGTCGAATATTATTTAATCAGTTATCTATTTGAATTGGCTCACTTTAGTTGGATATTTTGGTTATTTTAAAATTAAATTTTTGTTTGGTTATCAATTTTTTAAAAAAAGAAAAAAGTTCAATATATGCAACCTCAAAAACACCAATATTCTCATTCGGTAATTTTGCAAGACTATATAAGATAAGATTTTCTTTTACTAAACTTTAACATGAATCCATTTAGGCTTTCCTTTTATTAAATATGATTATATGGATAGTAAATTCTTACTAAAAAAATTATAAGTTTATATATATGAATAATGCTAAACTAACGAAAGAATCTGCCAAAATTGACTAGCGGAATGAGTGTGACAGTTTTGTAAATAAAATGATTGTTTTATTTACGAAACTATCACCCTTTATTTACGAAATTACCATGTCACGTCATTTCGCTAGTCAATTCCGGTAATTTCTTCCACTAGTTTAGCATTACTCTATATGTATATATATTGAATAAGTTTTTTCACAAAGTGTTAATTATTGTACATATGCATATGCATGCATCTGTAACAAAATACTCCTAGTATCTATGATTATTTACAAGAATTAAACAAAAGTTTTTATTTCAAACAAATCAATTAATTAAAAATAAATAAAAAGTTAGATTAATAACAATTATAATTCAATGGAATGGAGTATAAAAGTGTTTGTTATAAACACGTTTTTCATGAAAAAGGTAAATACTTGTTAAATAAGTATAAAATTTTAAGTGCTAATTTAATAAATGTGTCATTTTTTTTCTCCATGTAAAATAATTTAAGTCATTTTAACTTCATTTTTTGTATTTTCTGTTCATTTTTATCGGTTGATGTTAGCATATTAAAATAGGTGATAAATTCTATCAGAACAAGAAAGAAAAATAGGTCATAAATTCCTTTTGCAAAACAGACAAGATGAATTTATATATATATTTAAAAAAAACTTCTGAAAACTTAAAAAAGAAAAGAAAAGAAAAAGTAAACAGTTGTTTTCTTTTTTTCCTTTTTTTTAAGCTAGATAATGTTATCAAATTAAAAGGGAAAAAAGTTAAGTTTAGCTCAGAAATGGGGACATGTCGTTGGTTTCGTTGGGTGTTGGGTTGCACAATGTAAGAAGTTGGACAGAATATCCTCAAACTCGGGACGGAGCGAGGGGATAAAGAGAGGAGTAATGGTAAGTAGCACGAGATAGCATACCAATGATTGTGTCGGTCAATCGAGAATTACAAAAATACTATTAATTAATTTGGTGTGCTATTTCGGTGTGCTCCGTGGCATTACTCAAGAGAGTGAGTGAGTTGATCTTCATTTTCGTCCTGCAATTCTCTGCTCCGCTGCTACTTCTACTGCTACTTTGTTTTAGGAAGAGGAAGTTGCCCCTGCGATTTTCTTCTTTCAACAATGATCACCAGGTAGTTTACCCATCTTCGAGTTTTTTTTTTCTTCAGTATTTTCATATAATTACTTCATCTATGTGTTGCAACTTCCAGACAATGCTTTGATAACAAATTAAGCTTACTGGGTTTCCGTCTCCCATCTTTTGTTTTCTAATGGTCTCTCCTTTTTTTCTATTTCCCAATCTAATTACGTTTAGGACGGTTCAAGACCATGGCTGTGGTACTGGTGCTTGTACATTTGGAGAAGAAGAGGTTAGTTAGTCCATTGAATCAATTTACCAGTACCTTCGTTTTTCTTCCTATTTCAAATAAATGTTCCACATTATAAGAGTAATTAGCAGCTGTGTGTTTCCCATTTTCTGTATGTGTTTAGTTATGGGGAAAAGAAATTAATGGAATAGTTTGTAAGGTAAATGAAGAAGAATAAAGAAAGTAATGTAAAGAAATGAACTTTTTCGGTTGTCTTAAAGTGAAAGGTAGATAACATACAGACCTCACCCTTGTTTTGCTAAAAAATAATAGTAATTCAAAGCGGCAGCCCTCCTACGAATACGAAGTATGGGGCACTCGTTCTTCTCAATCGTCACAGCTCGTGCTCTTGCCATTGTTGATATAACCTATAGCTTGCCTTTCTCAGCAACTGCAGTTACAGCTAAAACAGAATCCCATCTCACAGAAAAGGTCAGCAGAAAGATGCTGAACAGCTTTTCTAGTATTTCTATTGAAGATAGAGTAGAAAAAAAAAAAAAATTGTATTAAATTGAGACAGAGTTCTTACATCCCCTGTCGATCCTTTAAAGTTAAAGTAGGAATGTGCAAAGGAATTTTGAATTTTTAACAATATCATCTTTTCATTTTGCTAGGAAAAGTACTAGGTAAAGGTTTCTGCTATATTAGGACAAAGTACAAGCTACTCTCTTTTTTCATGCGTTCTGTACAGATAATGTATGAGAGCTCTAAAGGATGCTCAATTGATGCTATTTGTCAAACTGCAAGTCTCCCCCCGCTGGAAAGGCTAGGATCTGAGGAGATGGCTGGTGGTCCTTTCAAAGGAGAGAAAGATTATGTCCAGGACATAGAGAAGTTCCACATTTACCTTGACATGGTTGATTCTCTCACTTTTCCAAAATTTGGACTTTTTGCCCCTTGATAAATTTAGCATTTTGCACATCACGAGGCATACTTGTGTTATGAATTTCACTGTGTGCTTAGTTAATTGGATCACTAATGGAATGCCTCAAAACTATGTTGCTTTTCTGGGCATGATATAGGTTGCAAAGTATGCCTGTGATGCAACACCTGCACTTGATTTTCCTTTACAAATCTTCTCCCTCCCTGCATCTCCAGCTGTGTTCTTTTGTCTTGATACAGTTGCTGTTGAACCCAATTCAAAGAATCAATAGAGCAAAAGGTTTTGCAGACATCTGACATCCTATCTTTGCACAGAGTCTGTAATGTGGTACCACTTGGAACTGTGGGACTTACAGAGCTATATAATTTTTTTATGCATTTTGTGTGGGGCCTCTTACATTTTATTTTGCTGATTAAATGTTGAGAAATTGTTGTGAGGCAGTTTTAAACTCTGTTCCACCAATGTGTGCACATCTATTAAAATATGCATGCATGTTGTCTGTTCAAAATCCTGATCTGGGTTTTTAATAATTTGGTTGCTTGACCTGAATTTTTGCTGTGCGTCTCTAGGTGAAAATTATGGTGAGACCAGGTTGTTCAGGAGATGTCCTCAAAATGGCTCTGGATTCTTTGTTATCACTTTTTGATGCCCTCACTTCTATTTCATCCATACCAACGTCCCATGCCTCACTTTGAGCCCATTTTTTATTGATTACCCTGTTAAAAAAAAGAATTGCCAGCACTTCCAGGTTTCTCATCTGATAAGATTTAATCATGCACATCTGAGGTAAAATTTGTACTGTATCGAATTCTTCTGTCTCTTGAGATTGAATGCTTTGTATATAATTTAGATTCTCTTTATTGAAAGTCACTAAGAAAAGAAGATCTAATGGCGTTTCTTAAATTTTGTTTACTGGCGTTGGAAGTTGCTTGGATACTTCTCTGGTGTGGCTATTTTACAACAATATGAGTTATTCTTATGCTGTTTGCTTGGTGGAGTCTACCTCAGAAAGTGGTTATGGGAGGTAAAACCAAATATAAAAGCTTTAAATATATGTTGCTGTGGTTTTAAACCAGTTTCTAAAACTTTTGATGTGCATCTTAGATCTATGAGTATGCATGATAGGATGTCCTAGGTGCAAATGGACCCTGACAAATTGCAGGAAAATTAAAACCAAGCTGAACTAGCTTAATATATAGCTTCTCTTCATGTTTGTATGGGCGTCTGATGTTCCTCAAACTATTTTGTTGTGGACGACTCAGATTGTGGTATGAGTTCTCCGCAATGTCTCAGCTTTAGGGGGGGGGGGGGGGGGGGGGGGCATTTTGATCATCTTAGTTAGCCAGACTACAAAAAAGACTTATCTTGCTTCATGTTATTTTTAGCGAGTATATCTGGAGTGCATTCAGGTATTGGGCTTGTGGAAATGAGTCTCCTGTAGTTAATTATTTAAGTCTTGGCTAGGGCCCGGGGGGAGGGGCATTTTGACCATCTTAGTTAGCCAGACTGCAAAAAAGACTTATCTTGCTTCAAGTTATTTTTAGCGAGTATTTCTGGAGTGCATTCAGGTATTGGGCTTGTGGAAATGAGTCTCCTGTAGTTAATTATTTAAGTCTTGGTGCAACTGGGATATGGGTGGTAGAAGTTTTATGTTAACAGTAGTTCAATCGGACTGTGTTCTTTTAGGTCATTGTGTTTACTTGGTGGGAGGGTTGTTTGGGTATAACATGGTGCATGATATTCCCGCGATTATGCTGTTGAGCAATGGGATATTAGACGAGGACTGCAATTTTATGTAAAGCTTGGTTTTGTTCATCTCGTATTCAGTAATTGTATAGTCTCAGGTGAACATAAATGGCCTAGTCAAGAGTAAGCATCTGCTTGTAGCTGGAGCCAAAGTGGCCTATATATTTCTAGGTGATAATACATAATCAGACTTCGGGGGCATCACAGACCTTTCCTCCCATCCAAACCGGGCCAGCACGCTTCTCGGGGCCAACGGGCACCCAACGCGTCTGGCATCCCATCTCCGTTTAAAGGTAAACGGACGTATGGAGAGAGCTTGCGTTGTCAGCTGGCCGTATCTCGTTGGTCCGTCGACCACGATACGTGTTAAGATTCCAACTAGCCTTCACCGTTTGTTCAAACGGGCGACTTGGTATCCCATCTCCGTTTAAAGGTAAACGGGCGTATGGAGAGAGCTTGCGTTGTCAGCTGGCCGTATCTCGTTGGTCTGTCGACCACGATACGTGTTAAGATTCCAACTAGCCTTCACCGTTTGTTCAAACGGGCGACTTGGCATCCCATCTCCGTTTAAAGGTAAACGGGCGTATGGAGAGAGCTTGCGTTGTCAGCTGGCCGTATCTCGTTGGTCCGTCGACCACGATACGCGTTAACACAGACCTGTACTCAAACCCATCCCTGTTCCCACAAACAGACGGACGAAGGGAACTGTCCCATCAGCCGACAGCACACCAAAGGTTTATGCCGGCCGAACAATACTCATCAATATATGAAAAAATTCAGAAGTCCAAACAAGAAAGCATATTTTATTCATAAAAGAGGGGGCCATACGGCATCTACAAACTATTCATCATTACCAGGGAGAAGGGGAATATCCAGCAGGGTGCGAGAAACATCCCCAATCTCACCAGGAATGGGCGACAGAACGCGCAGAAAGCTCTCGAGGAAAATCTTTTTGCTCCGAAGCATGCTAAGGGAGACCTCCACATGGAGAAGGGCGCTGCCTACGGTGTCCACCACTTTGAAATCCTCCGACAGGGCCAACCCCTTCTTGGCAAGCAACGGATCCGCAATCCCCTCCAAACCACGGATCTCCTCCTCCGTGGCCTCAATCATCTCATGGACGACAAGAGAGTCCCGAAGGGAATTTTTCTTCACCTTGGAGAGAAAAAACAAAAACTGCCCTAGAGTTTGTTCGTCCATAACAACAAGGAACGAGAAAGACTAGAAGAAAGAAAAGAGGTCTAGCCTGACCAAACAAGACACAACCTATTTATAGAAGGCCCGGCAATCAATGACACGGTTACTAAGGCACCTCAAAAGACGCGACCGTCATTAAAAAGACCTGGGGAACGCACGACACTCCCCAGAAAAGACGCAACCAGCACAGAGAATAATTAGCATTTATGGAAAGGCTGCGAAAAGCCAGAAAGTCATCGGAACAACGATACGGCTAACGGCTAGAGGGAAACAATGCAAGCATAAACGGGTTTTCAACACAATAGAAAGCTCAAGCGAAAGAAACACTCCTTTATTATAAGGCCATACGGCATCTACAGACAGGAAAGCAAAGGTAGTTAGCCAGAGAAACCATCGTCATCCCCATCATCATGAGGAGGCGAAGAGGGTATCCCCTCGATGGCAGCGGCAGCTAGGGTCAAGTCGGAAGCCACTCCCCTCATCCCCTCCAAACAACACTGCAACATAGCCTTCTGATTCCTTAGAGTGGCCATGGCTACTTGAATGTGAGACACCGACACCGCAGCCCCCGAAACAACCGTGAGGGCGTCAAAGTCCGTCTCCTCAACGGTATCCCGGAGACCCACCAAGGGACGAAGCGCCCTATCCAGCTCATCAATATCCTCAGTAATCCGCACCAACATACGCCTCACAACGGAGAGGTCACCCACAACGCGACCCTTCACACCAGTGGCCTTCGCCCGCAAATAGCTCTTGGTCAGTTCATCCATGATCACCAGAGAAAAGAAGAAAGGTAGAAAGGAACAAGGAGCAAAAAGGGAGGCAACTGGAAGAAAGGGAGAGAAAAAACCCATTTATAAACACTCAAGGACCGTCTCGAAAAACGGGCCCAACGGTAATATTCGCAAACGGCCAGAAGATCAACCATCGGGGGAATGACCAATGGACCGCCCCCGATGCTAGCTAACCCTTCGGGCATAGTAGGCTTAAGCACGAAAGGCTCAAACCAACGGAACTATCAGCACAACTTGGGAAAAACACCATAAAATTCCACATCAAAACAGGAAGGAAAGTAAAGGAAAGACAGTCATTATTACAACCGATGAAATCCAAAGATGTCTAGACAAAACAGGAAATTACAAAGGCTACAAGAAAAAACTAACTAGTTGGCGGTGGGGGCGGAGCCGGCGGCCCACCATCGGGCAGGGGAGGCTGATCAGACCCACCATCGGCACCAGGCAGCCCAACATCTATTGCTGCGATAAGAGCGTCAGCTCGATCAGACACCTTGTTCAGCTCAAAATCAGGGCCGTCGTAGCAATTAGAGAAGGCCGTTAGCATAGCGTCGACAACTTCGTCCCGAAGGGCGACCATCCTCGGAGGGAAAACATCCAACTCCGACCGAAACCCCCCAGCCCGCTCTCTCTCCAAAGCCAACTCCCGTTGAAGCCTCTCATTCTCTTGGACAAGGCCCTCACAGCGCCCCCTTTCGGCGTCCTTTTCTCCCTTCACCACAACCAACTGGTCATAAACACCGAAAGCTTGGCTGCTTTCGCCTTAGCACCATCTACCTCCGCACGAAGAGTCCCAAGGTCCGCTCCAATCCGTTGGCAGGTGGCCCGGGTATCTGCATGATCACGCCTCTCTTGCCCTAGATCGTCCATCAAAGATCGCATCCTATCAGATGTATTCTCCTGCAAATACCGGAGCTGACAAAAGGCAGAAAACACACTGGCCTGGGCTTCGGCATACTGACGCCCCAGGGTCATTTGGGCAAACTGGCCTCTCTCGTACTCCAGACCGACCATCTCCCCGAAAAAGAGCGATAGAGGAAGATCCCGGGCACGCGGATCAGACACCCCCAGCGCTGGTAGGCCTTGCTGTGCCATATCCCTCACATCCAAAATATGAGTGACGGGTCCGCCGGGCCCCCCAGCGGAAAGATGAACCTCAGTATTCAACGGCTGCAAACCCTGCAAATACTCATCCAATAGAGCGACCTCGGCAAGCGGTGGCGCAGGAGTATAGTGAAAGCGCTGAGGCGCCGAAGCAGAGTCACCAAGGGAGCGAACATCGCCACCCCCGCCCGATAAAGGAGCATTCGGAGAAGGCCAACAGGCACCAGACCCGCTACCGGCGAAATGATCAGGGGACGAAACGTCAAAAAGATTGCCCCGCAGATCCGGCCCCACATCCGTATTTGCAAGAAGTTCCGAGACCTGGCCATCGTCCACGCCGAGGACGATAGGATTAAGTTCACCTCCGGCAGATGCCTCCAGACCCTGCGCAATATTGGCAGACGTCGGACCTTTTTCCTTCTCCTTTTGTTTTTTCTCAAGCAAACGGGCGATCCTATCGGCCACCACAAAAGAAGACTTCGAAGCGGATGCACTCGAAGGTAAAGGAGTATCCGACCTCTCGGAAGGACAGAACCTAAGGGGGGTAGCAGAGATAACAGTAAAAGCCGACAACGGCGGCCCAACGTCCTCTACCACCGGTAAACCCCTCCGACCCGTCAAAAGCACCGTGACTAGCGCCCTCTGCCAAATCCCGCGGGGGAGGAGTAATCAAATGCGGAGGAACAACAGCGGCAGCAACTAACCCTTTTCGAACAGACCTAGGCTTCTTGTTAGCTAGGGACTCCCCCGTTTGGCGCGAAGACGCCTCCCCGGTGGCCCTCTTTCGCCCCCAAAGAGGAACCTCAAGGCTTTCTTCCCGCTCCACCGACGACGAAGGCCCCTTCCCGCTGTTAGGTGCCGAGGACTCCCTATCATCCTCCTCGTCATCCCCCGCCTCTGCAGAAACAATCATGGCCATCCCATCACAATAAGCAACGCCATCGGACAAACAAGATAAGGAAATCATAAAGGGAAAAACTTACCGATACCGCACTGATCTATCGGCATCCAAATGGCATACTTCCGCGAATTGAGTGGTTGCTTCAAATCGCCCAGAAGCTTCTCAACAGCACCCACCTCTTCAAGCGTTAGCTCACCCAGCTGAGGCTTGACCCATCGGGACTCAGTAACGTGCCGATTGAAACCGGACCTCCAGACATAATCAGGCATCTCAAGAACAAAGAAGCTATTCGCCCAGTTCTTGATCGAGGAGTCAAACTTCTGGAAATGCATGGTTAAAGACTTAACCGAAGGATCGGACTTCCGAGGGAAGATGGAAACCCAACCCTTTCGGATTGCCAGCTGAAAGAAGTACCTCAAAAGCCTGAGGGACGGCTGCGGGATACCGTTGGTAACACACACTCGGATAAACGCAGAAATACCGGCCCAAGAGTTCGGAGGGATCTGCGCCGGATTCAAATCAAACTCAGTCAGCATCTCACGAACCAGCGAATGAACAGGAACACGGAACCCGTACTTGAAAATCTTCGTATAGAGAACTCGGTCGTTCCCGATAAAGTTAGTATTCAATCTAACCTCCGGCCTGGGAACCCTGGCCATGTATTTTTCCGTCTGAATCCCGCCGCACTTTATCAGCTCGGCATCCAACTCGACCCGATCGGTTATCACCGATTCGGTAACGGCGATCCTGGCCTCAACAACGGACATAGGCCTGTCCACATCGGCAACAGGCGCCGCCATGAAATAAAAATAAGAAAGGAGGAGACGAAAGGTTTAGAGCGAACAAGGAAGAAGAAGAAGAGAGCCTCACTTTTCTTTTCTTTTCTTTGAAAAAATGACAAGCTTCGTAATTCCCTGGAAAGAAAGGAGAGCGGCGCACTGTATAGGGCACCGCGCAAATGATAAAAAGATGACACGTGGAAGAGGAAACCCTTGGAAACACCTTTTCTCGCGAAAAGACAGGCTGCCTCGACCAGCCCAAACGTCTCCCCCTCAAAATTCAAACTTGACTCGACCGCGAAGGAATAAGCGGACGCCACGCAAGCACGCACGCGCATCCAACCATCATTACCCCCGCCCGCATTTATGAGACACGACGTTACCAACAGCCGGCCCGAAAGCGCCAACGGCTCGAAAACTTCACAACCCCTTTTCAGCGGGGCGAACGGCCAAAACAGGCCATCGGTCCCACTCACAATCAGGAGACAGCTCCTCAAACAGAACGGGCAGATATCGGACTAAGCCCTTTGTAAACACTCGGGCTCGTCGTCGTTCAGGCATGATAATACATAATCAGACTTCGGGGGCATCACAGACCTTTCCTCCCATCCAAACCGAGCCAGCACGCTTCTCGGGGCCAACGACCACCTTTAGGGCCAACGGGCACCCAACGTGTCTGGGCGCGACACGTGTCCCATTAACGGACACGGCTCCCTAGCGACACGTGTCCCACCGACTTGGATGAGGGAAGCCTATAAATACCCCCCATCCCCCACTCATGGGAGGTAAGCTGAACACTGCACTACTCGCTAAAATCCTGCATTACTCATACTACCCGTACTAACTTGACCGTCGGAGCCTCTACGCCGGAGGCCCCCTCCGGTGCTTTTTCAGGTACCTCGCCGCAAGCAGATCCACCCTACCCAACGCAATTACCAAAGAACCCTCACCCCGTCTCACAGACTATCACTAGGTGAAGTCAAGTCGCATTGATTCCATGGCTCGAGTAGGTGTTACTCAACATGCTCCAGGTATGTATTTATGGTAATGCTGTCATGTTTGAACTCTTGTTCTTAGAGGTAGCCACATTAGGAAAGAAGTGATTTCTAGCAATTAGTAGAACTGAGAAAAGTAAATGATCATGGAAGTGCCCAACATATGTAGACTTTTGTTCGATACGAAAAACAAAACACACCTGCTTAACTCTGTCACATCTAGATCTAGTGATTGACACAGCACTAAAAAGTCTTCATTTTAATTTCTCTAGGGTAGTCTTGTTTGCTTGAACAAGCTCCTTCATCTTGTCAAACTTGGCGATGAGCTTCTCTCTTTCTGGCCAGTTTTCATGGATGATTGGGATATCAGAAAATTCTTGAATCTAAGACACTAACATGGGGAATTTTTTAGGGTCTATCACTTTTAGACCCTTCATCTCCTCGAATATGTTAATGTAATAACCAATCCATCCCAATGCAAGGTCTGCAAATCCAATCTCTCCACTAAAGAATTTCTTCCCTTGAAGCTCTTCCTCCAAATAGGTTAAGCTCTTCATAACTTCAGATACTGAGTCCTCCAGCTCTTTTCCTTCGTTAAAGACAATAGCCCATGCCGGTGGAAACACCTATATGCAGAAAACAGCAGTGGTTAGGTTTGAATTGCATAGAATGTTATGGATAATTAAAGTATGTACCTTCTCGTCGCCGAACTTGGCCCAGAAGCGCGCCACGGCCCGCTGGTGAGGATCTTGAGGCAAGAGGGGAGATTGATTCCATGTCTCCTCTATGTACTCAAGAATGACCAGAGATTCACAAATGGGTTTTCCGTTGTGAATAAGGACAGGAATCTTCTTGTGGATAGGATTGTATTGCAGCAGTAACTCGCTCTTATTGGACAGATCTTCATCTATTGTCTCAAACTCAACACCTTTCAGTTTTAGACCCCAAATCATTCTTAAACTAAATGGACTGCTCCATGTCCTAAAAACCTTCACTGCTTCTCTTTCTCCCATTTCTGTTTTTACTTTTCTTATCCTGATGAAAGAATGATTTCTTTCTGCCTTTTTATAACTTGTAGTTGTTTTGACTAAGAGTTTCGTTTGTTATTATTAGCAAAGTATAATGATAGACAACAAGAAAGGGATGATAGACAACAAGAAAGGGATGATGCAAGAGATGATGCAAATAGGCTGTCTGCTTTCGTTAGACAAGACCAAAGAAATCAATCCTACAAAGTATCAGTCTCTTCTTGTCCACTCATCTAGGCCGGTTACAGACATTTGCAGGAACCTCTTATTTATTTATTATAAGAATTGAATATAAGATACCTTAACCTTCGTCACTAGTGTATATATATACTTGTACCTCGAGATTATGATTTCGAATCAGTAGAAGATTCTATATGAAAACAAAAAAAGTGTTTGCCTCTTCTTTCATTCTTTTCTTTATTATTTTTCTTAAAAGTAAGAACTAAATTAGTTTCAATTATAAAATTTGATCTGAAATTATTCAATCCGAATTTATCGAATTTCAACCAAATTATCATAATGTTGGCGTTAGTCTTTATAAACACCACTTTGTTTTTCTTTTGGGATGCATTGGCTCACCTCCTGCAATTTTCACAAGTTCCCCAAAGGACAAATGCATTTTCCTTGACATATGACATTTTACTTAGGGTGTGTTTGGATGGCGAAATTAAAGAGTAAAGTGACTCGAAAATCTGAAATTCCGAACTTTATTGCATTTGGTTGCCCCAAAGAATTACTCTCCCTCCGAATCCAACTTTCCTTGACTCCCTTGACTTTCCAAAAATTGGAGAAAGTGATTTTTTCGTTAGGGGTGAGGAGAGTGATTCCTTGATGCAAGGGAAGCTAATTTCTTCTCTAAATTACATATTTGTCCCCTCATACTAACATTATTCTAAAAAAGAGAAGAAAAAAAACTTGTTCCTTTCTCTCTTAGTTTTAATTTCCATTTTTTTTATATGTTTTATTTTTTTAATATTTAATTTTTAAAGTTTTTTTTAGAATTTTTATTTTTTTTATGTTTCAGGTTCTTTTTTAAAGTTTTGGTATATTTTTTAATTTTTTTAAAAATTTATGATATATTTTTTAAGTTGCAAATTATTTTTTAAATCTTTTTTTAAATTTGATAAAAACATATATTCTGAAGGTTGGATAAAAAAGGTTCATAAAGCTAATTTTTAACGTACGTTCTAAAAAAAAGTACATAATTTTTTGAGGTCAAATAGTGAGTCATCCGACCTCCTTAAGATGCGTACTCAAATAGTAAACGTCGTTTATTTTGCACCGGAGGGAGTACTATTTTGGATTAACAAACTGCCTTACTAGTCTGCCTTACTGAAGTGACCGTGCACGTCAGTAAGTCCAACTTAGCAATATAATTATTTACAAAATTGCCTAAGCATCAAACCTCAATTACTCTCCTCGTTGTTTCTCTCTTTTCAATTTCAATTAACAAAACCGCAGTTGATCCCAACTGCCCAGCCACGCCGACGCTGCCCTCGCCGCCGCTGCACTACGTTGTTGCCGCAGTGTCTCCTCAGATCGTGCTCCTCCTCCATCTCGCCCTTGCTCCGCTGCTCCACCACATCACAGCAGTTGCTTCGCCAATCCATCTTCCACAACTGCCGTTGCATCCCAACCGCCTAGCCACGCCGCTGCCGCTGGGTCGGGTTTGATTTGGTCGTATGGGTACGGGTCGGGTTTATTTCATTTGGAGTGATATGGTGCTACCTCTTATACTGCTATTGTTGTTTAATCGAGTGTCTAGTTGCTGTTACATGATGATGTGGAATCTTTATTTAGGTTGTTGGATGATGTCTCACGTTTGCCATAGATCAAATTAACCTAAAAGTTGATCTTTTTTTGGTTTGTGCTATTGATACAGTGGCAAATGGGGGCAATTTTAACACATTTAATTTTTATTTTATTGAAATACTTAATTTAAAAGCATTCTGGAACGTGCAGTTTGTACGAGTTCTGATGCATGTAACTTCAGAGAGAGGAAATATCATGTGCATTGATTGAAAAAAAGATAACATCTTTTTCTTTTATACCTTAGGAGCTAATTCTATTTGTTGTCTGTGTTTTTGTGATGTGCGGTATTTTTATAGGATAATCCAACCGAGTTGTCTGCATTACCGGTTTCTCTTCTCTTGAAGGCAAATTGCTTGTGTCTTTGTATAATGATGCCAACACCTGTAACAAGTTTGCTGATAACTCTTTTTAATATCTCTAGTGTACAAAAATAAGGTAGAATGGTCGGCTAATGTATGGGTTCAATCTGAGACACTTGCTCGGCCAAATAATTTCTTACTGGTTCGATTTATTTTCTTATTTTGTCAATTTGCTTTTAGTTACAGGGAATTATTTGATTTGTAACACATTGTTGTTAGTTAGGTTTTGTCATATGTATTTTTTTGTGATTGAATTTGCAGTCTCATTCAACACTTGTTACTTTTGATTGCGATAATTTACCATCGCAGATGAAAACTTGAATCTAAACCTCAATTTTCAGATTGTGAAACTTTATCTCTAACTATGACCAGGGGCGGTGCCAAGTAAAGACCACACAGGGCACGTGCCCTGTGTGGGTTATTTACTAATTACTATTAGTATTTACAATAAAGTTTCAATTTATTTACTAATTATTATTAGTATTTATTAATTACTATTAGGGTTATTTAGTATTTACAATGACTGCCCCTCATATAAAAGTATATGTTTTTCCCAAAAAAACTCAATGCAGCCGTCCATTATTTTCCCTCACTTCTCTCTCTCTTTCAAACTGACGGTGACTTTGGACAGTTGGACGGCGCAGCGAAACACTACCATCAACCGACAGTGACAACGTTGGCTAGCTAGAAACCTCAACACAGTAAGTTTTTCTCCTTTGGCTTAATAATAACACAAAGGTTGGTTGATTCTGAAATCGCTTAATAATAAGGGTTGGTTGATTGATATTGTTTGTATATCTTTTTGATAGTAGGGGTTGGTTGATTGATATTGTTTGAATATCTTTTTAATGAAATTGTATTTTTGAATTTTTGAATTGTGCCATGCCTAATATAAAATTCTGGCTCCGCCACTGACTATGACAAGTGGAATTGAAAAATTAGGACTAGTCCTTGCGCATCAGTCTTCCATTTCTTGGACTCAAGTGGCAATTTTCACCTTGACTAATTAAAAACAAAATGAAATCTAGGTATCAGTTACTTTTTCCGCTTAACAATTACAGTGGACTAGGAATAAATTTGATGATTTAGCTGAGTAGCTACATCACGATCAAGGTCATGCTCTCTTGTTGCTGCAAGCGGGGCATTTGTACTGCTTGATATGTTCGGCCCTAGCTGGAGTGATCTCCACACACTTCCCATGGAACCACCATATAGATCACAAAATTCTAAAAAAAATAAAACAAACATTCATACCAAACTCTCTTGAGTTTCAATTTGATTCACAGTTGATAGTTCAGATGGTCTAAATTGACTCTCTTGAGTTCCAAATTGATTTTGTGACTCAGAATGATCTTTCTTGCTTTTGCTTGCTTTAGCACTCTATTAGAAAAAAACAGTATTAATAAGTTAAATATCATATATAAATATCACAATCAATATTGAAGAAAAAAATTTAAAAAAACCTTTTATACCTTTTTTTGTTCTACTGTTGACACTTTTCTTTGGATGGAGGACGCCCTTTTGTTCGCACCTTCAAAGAACTCAAAAACTTTTGATTAACTTGATAATCTTCTGTCATGATTGTTGAGGTGGCTTCTACGGACTGCTTGTTCCAACTTGAATCATCCATGAGTTTTGAAGTCGCATCATCTAAGCATCTGATTAGAAACTGAAACTTCTCTACAGACTCAACTCCAATCTCTATAGCTTTAGAGCATTTTGAATACAAATATGTGTATCTCCCTCTACATTCATCATCCATGTCGTCATCATAACAATTCTTGACATGAATATTTGTGTCTAACATCCTTCCTCCAGCGATGCAAGATATATTGAGATGGAATGGACTTTATATTTTTTGGAATAAACACTTTCACTGTAGTCTACGAATAATTCCTTTAAACTCAAATAGACGACATGAACACTTAATTTAAAGTTTCGCCTCATCATAACAAACAACATAAGTCACTTCCTTGACGAATGCACCATCCTTGCTACTCAATAAGTCAGTTATTTGAAATGTCGAAATTGATTCGTACCTATCAAGGAAGGCAAGATTGTAGTACACCAAACCCCGCAACTCATCCTGAAATGACCGAAATAATTCATTTCTGTAGGCATCTTGAAGTTGTTTCTCAAAGTGAAAAACAGTTATCATAGGAATTTGGGAATTGAAAGAAGCAAAATCTGCTTTGTTTTCTTTCTCGATCTTACTCTTCAATGCATTGTCATACTGCTCTACAAATTGCTTTAAAGACGTCTTGGGACCAACATACTCATCAAATAATGCATTTATACTTTCACTTCTTTGGGTTGTAGACATTCCAGCCCAAAAAGTTCCTTTTACAAACACTGGAACCCAACAATGATGATCTTCATATAAATCACTTAACCATGTATTTTTGTTGAGATCAAAATCATTAATCATGTTAGCCCAAATCTCCTCAAATTCTTGAACCTCAATGGACTCATAGATAACTTTTTTTAGAACTTTTTTAATTTGCTTGTAATCATGTTGTGATCCAAGTTTCTCAGGCAACTTCTTCATAATATGCCACAGACAAAGACGATGGTGAGAATTAGAAAAAATAAATTTGACAGCTTTTTGAATGGACTTGTGATAAGATCCGAGATCTCTTCTGGTCGGAAACGGCTGCAGCAGCTAGTCGGATGGGAAGCGATCGGCGTCGGAGGTACCTGCAAAGCGCCGGAGGGGGACTCCGGCGTAGACACTCCGATGCTTAAGTCAGTTCGAGTTTTTAGAATGGTAGAGGTTCTCCAAGATGATCTCTATCTTCCCTTCTGTTTGGAATTCGTGGGGGTATTTATAGGCTTAAGATGGCGATACCTTACAGCGATAGGGGTAGGCAACGTTTGTAACCATCGCTTCGGGCGATATCAGTTCCGTCATTGGGGCGATAATCATGTAGGGTCTATCGGGAGCGATATCCTCCTTGGTCCCCTAGGATGGGATGACGCCGTGCTCATAAAGGTGCATGAGATCCCCCCCGCTGAAGTCGACCATCCTAGGAGACTTCCGCTGGCAAGGGCGATAGGCAGATGTCTCCGAGAAGCTTATAGAACTTCGTCCAAGATAGATACCATAGTTGTCGTGTAGCCGTCAGGAGCGCTCTAATTGTTATCATAAGCCCAACTGAAAACTAGCCCGGGTGTTCACCAAGGGCTATCCATGTCTGCCATCTTAGATATGAGTAGATTCCTTCGTGAGGTGATATCTCCACAGGGCGTCTGAGCCCCCCCGTTGCTCAGCGCTGCTCAATTTTAGTGTCGAGTCCGAACTTGGATCCGTAAATTTCCATCGCTCAGATTAACCTCATCCTTTGTTTAAGATCCGTCTCCCTGAGACGTTAAGAATTCTTACTAAGAAACCGCTATCGCTTTCATGGTTCAGAGGTCGTTTCTTTCGCTCGGCGATATTAGTCTACTTGGCTTCTTTGACAAGGCTTGTGAAGCTTTAGCTTCGTTTGAGTCATAGAAGGACCGTTGACGGGTTACTCACGACACCGTCAAGGGTATTCAACCAGATCATGCCAGGGAGCGGCGTATATTCCAGGTCTGCTATCCTTTTAAGTGTACTGCAAAGACACAGAGGAGATAGATATCTATATGGAAGTTAGCAAACTTCATACTTACAGAGGTTCGAAGTCACGTGAGCCCCCTTTATGCTTCACATCCGAGAAAACAGCGATATCGACGCGGCTTTACGCCATCAGCTTCCTTATGATTAGCGCGGCTTCACACCACCAGACGCCTGTGATGCCAGCGCGGTTTTACGCATCTAGGGCCACCTGTGACATCAACGCGGCCTTATACTGTGGATACCGGTAACCTTATGGTTTTAGCGTCAGGACTACCAGTGATATCGTGTTTATCGGCGTTTTTTCAGACTCTGTTTCGTACTCCTTCCCATATACATATCGCAGACAGCGTACGATCGTCACCTTTTCCTTCCGTTTCAGGCCTATCGGTCCTTGAGGCTTATCGGGATGGCTCGTCTTTTAAGGACCTTATTTTCTTCTCTTTTTCCATGGCCTCCCTCCGTTGGAGCCTATAAATCGAAGAGCTTTCTCCACCCACGTTCTCCTCATCTTTATCAGTCAGTATTATGGATCACTTGACCAAGAATTTTCTTCTTTCTAAGGGCCACTCTCTTAAGAATCTCAATGATGGTGACATCGGGTTCCTGGAGAATATGATAGTCAAGACCTCTGAGGATATCCTGGAGCTGCAAGGGATGCTGACCCCGCTTCATTCTAGGCTGGGAGCTATCTCCCCGGAGGATTTCAGTCCCTTGGAGAGCGTGTCGAAGCTGACCGCCTCCATCGCTCGGATCCAGGTGGTGATTGCCATGCTGCAACAGCGCAAGGACATGTTGGGGTGCTGCCTGACGGGGATGAGGGCCACTTCCCATGATCTTGTCCTGGTCATGGATTCCTTGAGGGACCTTCCTGAGGTGCCCGAGGATGCTGGTTCTGACGCCTGATAACGGTGGCTCCCTTTGGGCCTTTTTCTTTTCCTCTTGCCTTGTAAATGTATCTTTCGGCCGGTAGGCCATAATAAATAAATCGTTTCAATCATTCCGCCTTGTAACTGTTCTTCCTCTTTGCTGCGCCCTTCGTCGTTTTCCAATGAAGATATTCTTAGCCCAACTGAAAACTGTCTGGCTACTGGGCGGTTTTCTGTTGGTCGTTCTATATTAACTCAGTGTCGTCCCCATTGTAACAACTGATTGGGGGATATATTCTTGATTAGCGCGAGATTTCAACAGGCGTGACTGCAAATCTATGCTTGCACTTCAGACTGTACACGTGCCAATCCTCAAGAGTCGGGTTGGC
The DNA here is from genome assembly GCA_963691705.1 of Viola odorata. NCBI lineage: Eukaryota > Viridiplantae > Streptophyta > Magnoliopsida > Malpighiales > Violaceae > Viola > Viola odorata. Next base: position 33,753,951 of record OY829541.1, read on the forward strand.
TGATCGAAGAGTCCCTCCTACTCTTTTCCCCGCTATTTAATGGGACGATTCTTTTTTCATTTTCGTCTATTTTTTTTTTCTCCTTTTTTTTTTTCTCCTTCGTTTTTCTTCGCAACGATCTCATGGCTGATTCTTATTTATTAGATACGGCTTCGAGAGACTCGCCACCAACTCCCCCGACTACTCCTGATACGGATAATCCTCCTGCCACACCCCCTTGGAGACCGGTCGTCCGCCGGCGGAGTCGCAAGAGGCGGAGAAAAGAAGCTGCTAGGCAAAGGAAAGGGGCTGCCAAGGCTTCTAAGTCATTTTTCGACTCTCTGGCTTCTTCGACTCGAGAGGAGAAAAAACCGTCTCCCCCTCCGCAGGAATCGCCTCCGTGGGCTCCCTCTGCTTGTTCGGCCGCCGGGGCAGTATCGCCAGGCATTAAGGAGGAGTCACCCAAGTTGACTTCTGCCGCTGGAAAGGAGGTCGGTGAACTTTCATTCTGGGGTGGCGATCATGGAGACGACGTGGTCTACTGCTACGGCATTACTTGGTCCGACGGTGAAGAGTAGGGCCTAACCCTTCTTTTTGTAGATGCCGTATGGCCTTCCTCATAATAATGAATGATGGTTTTACTTCCTTTTCGCTTCTCATCGCTTACTTATTGTTTCTTTCTGAGCGTTCCGGGTTATCGCGGAAGCGTCCCTTTCGCTACGGGTAACTGCCTTCAACTTCTAATCGGTAACTGTCTTCTTTCAGAAGGCACAAATGACTATCCACGTGTCTTTTTCTGTTCTGCACGTGTTTCATTTTTACAGGCTGTCTCTTCTTTAGGCTTTTCCTTTATAAGGAAATCATCTCTCTCTTTTACTGCTTTTGCTAATATTTTGAGTTTTTGCACATTTTCTCTCTCTTCTGTACTTCTTTTCTTCGAGAGGTTTTACCGCGACCGCTCACTGGTGCCGGCGACCAGCTCACTGGCTTTTTGCTCCAGGTATTTACTCCTTCTACCGCCGTAGATTTACTTTCCCTGTCCCTTATGTCTTCAACTATTGAAAACCCCATAGATCCCGAAGCTAGGAGAACTCGCAGCATATTCAATTGTAATGAGGTTTTGAGGGTTGAATTAGAGGAGAGTGGTATTACTTTTCCCACGGGCTATCGCCCTTTTGTCTCTTTGAAGGACACTCGGCTGCCTGACGCCATGTGGGGAACATTCCGGTTAGTTTATTTCAAGATGTTTACTTACGGATTCCGTTTCCCACTCCATACTTCTCTGTTGAAACTGCTAGATCATTATGACCTTAATCCCGTCCAGATTACTCCACCCTCTTGGTGTGGTATTTACGCTTTCCTTCGTTCGTGCGAGATGAAGCGTATATTTGCTCCATCGCTTGATCTATTCCGCACGTTCTTTGTCTTGAGTTGTCGCAACTGCCTGGTAGATATTACCCCCAGATGGGATGATGTCATTGTGCAACTGTTCTGGCGGAACTTTCAAGGTTTTGAGGAACACGTAGATGACTGGAAGTCTGGCTTTTTCACCCTCCGTTTGCCGTCACGACTCTGGCGCGGGGGTTTCAATCGAAAAATCAATAGTGGCGTTTGGAAAAGACCAGACGCGCTGTCAAGCCAGGATGTTTCCAACGTTAGCGCCTTGTTAGAAATAGAAGGGTCTTTCCGTATCCGGGAGTTTGCTCGGTTCAGGCCCTTGTCAGAGTGCGTTGTGGGTGAGTTCCCTTTTTCTTCTTTATCGCTTCAATCTTCTTAATTTGCTAATATGTTTTGTTGGCAGGTAACGCTGAGAGTAGTTCTTCTGGGGAAAGTGACGCCCCTTTGAACGTAACACCTCTCCAGTCGCTGCCTCCTTCTCCTTCGCCTGAAAATTCCCGCCGCCCACCCATTCCGCCTGGAAGGGAAGGGACTAAAACCGTCACAACTCGCAGAGCCTCCACTCGACCTTCTTGTTTCCTTGAAAATTGGCTTCCGTCCCGTGGCAAGAGGGTAGCTCAAGGCGATCCTGTGTTTGAGAAAATCGACAGCGATAGCGAGAGCATGGACACTGGTCCTGAATTACGTCATGCTACTATTGCCCAAAGGATGAAACTTAGGTCGAGGAGGAATGATGACACGGCGGAATCGGCTGAGGACGATAGCGAAGAAATTGCAGAAGAGACGGAGCGTCTCGTAAAGAAGGTTCGCACAGAGAAAACTAACCCCCCAGTTCCCCCTTTGAAGGGAGTTAACGCGGTCCCCCTCGAGAATATTAACGCTTCTCATGCCGCGAGTACTTCGCAAGTGGTGAAAGATATCAAAGCTATCAGGGTGCCTTCCGCCGTTTCTATCGAAAACAATGAGACCTCGGCAGCCGCGACCTCTCCTTTGTTGTCGGGCCATCCTGCTTCCCCGATAGGTTCTTTTATCCCAGAGGCAACCCTACCGGTTTTGAATTTAAGCGTTCCTCCTGAATTTCTCCCACGGAAGCCTCATCTTTTGTTTCTGTCTTCAATTTCGGGCGTTGGTGATTGCGCAAAAAGTTGTTCCCCTCCTTATATCGCCAACCTTTCTCCTCAGAGGTCCCAGGGCCCCACTGGATATCAGCTGGATTTGTCCTCTTTCGGCACTGACGGGCTTCGTGCCTTAGGAATATCGGATCCGTTATCGCGAGAAGAGCCCGTGGGTCCCATAGTGGGACAGATGTTTACTTCTTCCAAGGACAGGGAAGAGTTTTTACAGCATGCTCCCGAGACACGACAGTCACACATCATGAACGACATGCTGGCTAGCTTTCGAAAATTTCATTATTTTCTTGGAGATCAGCGTAACAAAACTCGACCCTCTTCGGATTTGCAGGAACAATTAGACGCGGCCTTGACGAAGGCGAAGGAGCTATCGCAGTTGCAAGAACGAACTCGGGCGGAGTTGGAGGATTGTCGCGCTGAACTTTCTCGGGAGAAGTCGAAGGGGAAAGCGAGAGCAGAGCTAATGGAGGCGGAACTGGTGGTGGCTGATAAAAAGAACGTCTTCCTCCGTGAAGAGTTGTCATCTCGTGATGCCGATTTGGCCAAAGTTCCTTCGAGGATAGCCTGGTGGAAGAATAAGACCATCGAGGTTTGTATCGCAGGATTTATGGATCTCCATATCCGAGGCGCCGTCGATTCATCCATGCTGGCCGATTACGCTTCCCAAAAAATTAAAGATCTTAGTGAAGGCGAAAGGGGTTTTCCTTCTTCTGGGGAAAAGCAAGGGAATGATGACGGCGAGGCATGCGATGACTCTTAGTTGATCCATTGAAGAACATTGCTATTTGTTTTCCATGTCTTGTAATAACGTCCTATCTCGCGGCGATATCGGTACCTTGCTCTTCGGGCGATATCTTATTTTATTTCGCTCTCTTGTACTGTCTTGAGAACTGTTCTTTTATTCAACGCCGATTTGCATCATTTCCTTTCTTGTGATATCGCTTTTGCTTTTTATCAAAAAGTCACATCTACTTTTCAGAGCATTTAATGCTCGCGACCCTTCCGTCGGTGCGCGGGAAAAGTCATGATGGTGCAGACACACGTGTTCGTTTCTTCTGCCGCTTCACCTTAGCGTGTTTAGAAATTTTAACAAGATCGAAGCGTTTGTCGCGCTTCTTCTAGAGTCGTACTCATTGCTTGAGTCTTATCCCTCATGCCGCTTCGACACAACGACTGCAGCATCCGTCGTTTCCTTTTAATTACTAGGGTTATAAACCCTCTTTATTTCTTCCCTTTTCTTTTTCACTCCACTTTTTCATATTATCTCTCGGCCGTCTTGTCCTTCTCACCTCCATTCAAGGCTTTCAAAGTTCTTTCCTTTCAAAGGTATTTCCCTTCTTTTTCCTCGTCTTCTTCATTTCTATTTCCTTAGTCCTGCCATGGCAAAGACTCGCCGTTCTGAGTCAAAATCCATCGATGAGAAGAAAATGGATACCACGGTCAGTGTTATTACCACGGAGGCCATTCTCCAGGAGCATTTGGCTACTCACGGTGCCGTTATTCCTGACGGTTACCAAGCTGTTGTTGCCCCTGGGTCAGTTCGTTTAAACAGCGTTCTGACCGGCAATCAAAGGGTCTTATATGCCCAGATGTTTCGCTACGGTTTCCGGCTCCCTATCGATTCTTTCGTCAAGGGTTTGCTTATTGCTGGCAATTTCAATCTTGCCCAGTTAGCCCCAAATGCATATTGCTGTGTTTATGCTTTTTTGGAACTCTGTAGATATAAGGGGATCACTTCCCCTTCTCTTTTGTTGCTTAGATCCCTTTTTAAATTGATGAAGTGCCGGGGTGTGATAACCATATCGCCTCACTTTGACGATGATTCTCTCAAGTCTTTTACTTGGAAGTTGCTCCATATCGAGTCTTCTGTTGAGGCTTGGAAAAAGGAGTTCTTTCTGATAAATCTTCCTGACGCTCCTGGTCCCGAGTGGCGTTCTGGGTTCAACCAGGACGTCCAAGATGGCGTTTGGAGTCGACCAGGGACACTTCCCGCTCGTGAACAAGGATGGTTAAACACCTTACTCCAACTGGAGATCAGCGTTCATATTCGACTCACGGCCTGTAGAATGGCCATTCAGGAGTGCGTTAGACGTGAGTATCGCGCTACCTTTCCCTTTCATCACTGATACTAACGCTGACGTTATTTTGTGATTTTACAGCGACGGATCCTGATTATAAACCCGAAAGCGTAAGAAGACGCTTAAGGAGAGCTCAGAATAGAGAAGAAAGGGAAAAGCTCGATTCAGAGGCCACTGATAATCCTTCTGAGCTTCCGGCTACTTCCGCGAATCTCGCTCAAGTATCCTCCTCCTCAGTTGGCGAAGGGGATACTGACATCCCTGAAGGTGTTCCCATCGTGACCGTTGCTGCTCCCTCGTCTTCTCAGGCCCCTAAGGCCATTGCCAGAGGAAAAAAGAAGAAAAGAACACGGAGTATCGCCACTCTTACTCCTTCTCCCGACGCTGCGGGTTCTTCTGAGGCACCACCTTCCCTCAACACTACTACCGTAAGCGTGTTTTTTTTTTTTTTTTTTTTTTTTGTCGCGATATATTGTGCCTCAATATCTGTCGTCATTTGATCTATTTTTCTTTTTTCTCAATTTGTACTCCTTGCAGGAGACCGTTGTAGTTACTGCTTCCGCTCCTTCAGGCGATATGAATCTCACTTATGTGCTGAGGGGTTCCGCGAAGAGGGCCCGGATAGAAGGCGAGGATGAGAACATACCCTCCTCTAACATCGCGGGGGAAGGTGGTTCCGTTAACGTTCTTAATTCCGCAGTGGTTCCTCCAGGTGGACATTCCGCGGAAGTTTTGGGGAACCTAGGAGGTACGGACCCCTTTGGTGCTTCGCCCAGTTCCTTTGGTGGGCCTGTGCATCATTATTCCTCTTCTTTAGGCTATCAAGACGTCTTGCAGGACCTTTCGGGCTATCAGCCTCATGGCACCTTCCTGCCCCCGGGCAGTTCTTCTTCACAGGTTCGCGCCCCTGGTCCTCTGGCTTTCGTTCCCTCTAGCGTTCCTTGGCGGCAACGCTATAATGAAGTCGGAACCTCTTTCAATTTTGTGGCGGATCTTTGTCCATTAAACGGGCTCGGCGAAGTGACCCATCAGGTTGAGTTGTTCGACTTCCGTGCCCGTGGTTTGGCAGCCATCGGGGGCGATGGTTCAGATGAGGTTTCTGCCCTGCTGGCTTCTCAAATTCTGGCCTCGTCTGCAGAACAGGAAACTTTCCTTTCCCAGACGGAAGATGACAAAGTGAACTCCTTCCGTGCTAGCCTTTTCTCCAATATGATGAAATTTCACTACTGGGCGGAGGAGGTGAAGCATCAGACTGTTTCCCTCCGTTCTGTTTCGGCGGAGCTGTCCAAGGAGCAAGATGAAAGGAAAAAGGTGTTGGCAGATCGTTCCAAGATACTGCTGGCTCACCACGATTTACAGAAACAGCATTCCGCTCTGGAAACAGCTTTGTCAGAGGAACAGGCCAAAGTGACTGCTTTGGAGAATGAGAAGTCCTCTTTAGAAAAGGAGAAGGCAGCTTTGACGGAAGAGTCAGTCGATATGGGCTGGTGGCATGCTGAACAGACCGCCCGTGTTCTAGTTAAGTGTTTCGAAGAAATTCATGGGGTGGATGCGTACAAGGGCGAAGATGTCACGAAAGCCTTTCTACAGAGTTCTTCCCATATCAACGAGGCAGGCTATCGCCAAGCCAAGGCAGCGGGCTGGAAACGAAAAGACCCCGAGAGCTGATATGTCGCGATATTTTGCCGTTCCCTCCAGCGATCAAATATCGCTTGGCTTTTGTCTTTTGTCTTTGCGGCATAATTATTTTGAACAATGAATCTTTGTAAATCCTTGAGATGCCTTTAATATTTCTAGACAATCCCTTTATCGATATTCCTCTTTTATTTTTCTCATCGCGAGACTTCTCTCGTCACTGGGGTTGCCTTATCCTCACGGTGCGTTTACTTTCTTGAGCAGATCCTTGGTATTTATACCAAGATGACCAAGATCTATGTCGGGTTGGCCTTTCGATAAGCCTATCGGTATCATGACCACCGCTCCTTCCGCTGCTCAGAAGTATTCTGCACATTTCTAATTGTAGATCATCAGTAATAAAACGAGATTTGAGAGATAGTGATTACCCGTAGGAGCCTGTTCGCTGCCATCATTAGGCTTTATCACGGAACCCGTTTCGAATCGCGTTTTCCCTCAGTTCTATACTTCGCCAGGGATTACTCATCCGGTTACTAGCTGGAATTACGCGATCCTTCACGTTTCCCTTATCTCTCGTTCGGCCTTTCTAAGTGCCTCATCTCGTGAGCTGTCGGATCGGGACGGCTATCACAAGGCTAGGGAATTTTCACTTTTATAGGCGTTGTCCTCTCGTTTAGAACCGTGTCCTTACTTAATGGTTTAGCTGCACCAGCCCGACCGTTAAGATAGGATTCTTGTTTCTAAACAGAGTTTCTAACTCTTTGGGGCGTGTCTTGTCTTGATGTACCGTTTCCACGAGATCGGTTATCATTAAAGAACTTTTCACTCCCAAAGATACCGGGCAGTGCCCTCACTTAGTGAGCCATCTGATCAAGATCGGTCATCACAAGGATAGGACTTTTCACCCCCGGGGGCGTCAAGGATCTTTCAATCCGACGCTAATCAAGGATACACTGGGGTCGTGCCCTCACTTAGTGGGTCATCTGATCAAGACCGACCATCACAAGGATAGGACTTTTCACTCCCAGGGTACCCCCCTTTTTACCTGCACAAAAGCAACCACAAACCCACGAAAACTCTCCTATTGAGCGTTAGCCACGGTTAGGGTCGTTATAATCCAAATAGTGCAGATAAAATTAAACTCTAGGATAATATAACTTCAAACGAACGATATTCCAGGAGTTGGATAAGGGCGTACCGTCAAGTGTCTCCAGGCGATAGGCCCCTCTTCCGACAACGTGGGTTACGCGATACGGTCCTTCCCAGTTAGGACTAAGCTTTCCCATACGTTGTCCGGTTGCTCGCCTGTCTCGGAGCACCAGGTCACCGTTTTTCAACAATCGCTCTTTGACCTGCCTGTTATGATAACGGGCCATTTTTCTTTTGTAGTGTTGCATTTTCAGTAGGACTTCTTCTCGAACCTCTGGTAACGCGTCCAGGTTAGCACGTAACCGTTCCTCGTTCAGTTCCTCACGAAAGTGAGCCACCCGTAGGCTCATGGCCCCAATTTCCACTGGCGTAACGGCTTCAGTTCCAAAAGCCAAAGCGAAAGGCGTTTCTCCAGTGCTAACTTTTACGGTCATGCGGTATGCCCACATCACGTATGGCAATTCATCAGCCCACTTCTTCTTAGACCCCTCTAGGTTTTTCTTAATACCGCTGAGGATGCTCCTATTAGTTACCTCTGCCTGTCCGTTGGTTTGTGGGTGAGCCACGGAAGAGAATCTCTGCTCAATCCCGAATTCTGAGCATTGGTCTTTGAAGAATTGGCTGGTGAACTGGGTCCCGTTATCGCTGACAAGGATACGAGGTACCCCGAATCTCATGATAACTTGATGTTTGAAAAAACGCCATGTTTTTTCTGCCGTGATTGTGGCAACCGCTTCAGCTTCCGCCCACTTCGTAAAATAGTCCACAGCCACTATCACAAATTTCAGTTGGGACCTTGCCTTTGGAAATGGACCCAGGATGTCAATCCCCCATTTGGCAAAAGGACAAGGGGCGATGATTTCCGATATTTTCGTGGCTGGACGTCGAGGAATTCTAGCAAATTCCTGACATTTGGGGCAAGCTTGTACATAATCGTGGCAATCCCTTCGTATGGTGGGCCAGTAGAATCCTGATCTGAAAACTTGTGCCGCCATGGTGCTGCCTGACGCGTGCATTCCGCATATCCCTTCATGGATTTCGCGTAAGGTGTGAAGGCCCTCTTGTTCGATTATACATTTGGCGGCGGGGTGAGAAAAACATCTTCGAATTAGATCCCCGTTATAGTACGTGCAACGAGCAGCCTGTCTTAGCACTTTCATCTTTTCAGCGTTACCGTCAGGCAGCTCTTCGTGCATCAGGTATTTTATTACCGGAATCCGCCAATCATTCTCGAGCTCATTCACACACAAAGAGGCTTGTTCCTCCATGAAGGACGGCACCGATAGCTCATGATAATACACATCTTTAGGTATAGATGCTTCAGGATTCGCGGCCAGCTTGGCAAGGTAATCGACTTCAGCATTTTCCTCTCGGGGAACGTGCTCGAAGCTGACTTGCATGCCCTCTTTCTTTATTTCCACTAGTTCTCGCGTTACCTTAGAGAGGTACTGCACCATAATAGGTTCTCGAGCCTGAGAGTGTCCTGAGACCTGGTCAATTATCAGTTTGGAGTCTCCACAAATTTTTAGACGCAGATCTCCTGTTTGGCCGGTATCGCGCCTTCCCTTGGAAGAAAACTCTCTTCCTATTCTGAGTCCAGCTAGCAACGCCTCATATTCGGCTGCGTTATTGGACAAAGGCTGCAAGATTCGAATAGCATACCGTATATGCATATCGTGCGGCCCATTTATGAAGACTCCGGCCCCCGCCAGTTCTTGGTTTTTGGCTCCGTCCACATGAACGATCCAAAGATCCGTATATGTTTCTGGGAACGGGAGATCCATATCGTTCCATTCCGCTTCAGGTACACCACTCAAAGGGTCCTCTGTGAAAGTACACTCCGCTATAAAATCAGCAAGGACCTGAGCCTTTACGGATGGCCGGGACTGGTACCTCAAACCATATTGTTCGAGTTCTAGGGCCCAGATCAGCATTCTTCATGAAGATTCAGGCTTTCGAAATATCCTCTTCAAGGGTTGGTCTGTAAGTACAACGATAGGATAAGACTGGAAGTATCGGTCCATCTTGCGGGCGGCTTGTATAAGGGCGAACGCTATTTTCTCAATACGAGCATATCGCAGTTCCGCGTCCTTTAAGACATGACTCACGAAGTAAACTGGGCGATGAGTGTGGTTATCGTCACGAACAAGGACGGCGCTGACCACTTCGTCCGCCGCGCCCAAGTACAAGTACAGGGTATCGCCGGACTCGGGCCTTGTCAATAATAAATCGGATGATAAATAGTCCTTTAAGTCCACAAATGCTTGCTCACATTCTGGGGTCCACCCGAACGTGGCTTTCCGTCGTATGACTTTGAAAAAAGGGAGGCACTTTTCTCCTTGCTTGGAGACGAATCGTCCCAGAGCGATAACGCGCCCCGTTAGCCTTTGCACTTCCTTAACGGTTCTCGGCGATATCATATCATGTATAGCTTTAACCTTGGAAGGATTAGGCTGGATACCTTTCTGGCTAACTACGTAGCCCAAGAACTTACCCGTCTGAAATGCAAACATGCACTTCCGGGGGTTTAGCTTCATGCGATACCTTTTCATCACATCAAAAACTTCCTTTAGGTCCTGCAGGTGATCATGAAAATTCGCACTCTTCACCAGTATGTCGTCAACATATGCTTCCACATTTCTCCCTATTTGTTCCTCAAAAATCTTATTTGCCATTCGCTGAAACGTGGCCCCCGCGTTCTTTAGTCCAAATGGCATCGCTGTGTAACAATACGTGGCTTTAGGAGTAAGGAAGGCAGTCTTCTCCTCATCCTCTAGGGCCATAGGGATTTGATGATATCCGGAATTGGCGTCCAATGAGCTTAGATATGCGTACCCAGCGGTTTGATCAACCAACTGATCTATGCGAGGAAGCGGGTAGCAATCCTTAGGACAAGCATCGTTCAAATCGGTGAAGTCAATGCACATACGCCAGTCTCCATTGGGTTTAGGAACAAGAACCGGGTTGGCTAACCAAGTGGGATACTGTACTTCACGAATGAAACCCGCGTCAAGGAGCTTTACAACCTCCTTTTCCACAGCCGACGCTTTTTCGGTGGAGAACGCCCGTCGTTTTTGCTGAACTGGCTTGGCGTCAGGGTCAACGTTAAGCCTGTGCTCGGCTATTTCTCGTGATATACCTGGCATATCGGCGGGCTTCCATGCGAAATTTCCTTGGCATTTGTTCAGCAGCCGTGCCAGTTGAAGATTTTCCGCTGGGCTGAGCTTATCGCTGACCAGGAAGCTGGCTCCCTCTTTGCCTATCACTGATACGGGTACCATCTTGTCAAGGGGTTGAGCGCGCTTTTCATCACCCTGCTCGTAGGGGTCTGCCGCTATACACACGTATCTATCGCAGCTTGTCTGAGTCATGAGCGAATAGCATTCTGCCGCCAGTTTCTGATCACCTTTTATCGATACCACCCCGTCCCAGGAGGGGTATTTCATCTTTAGATGTTTTTGTGATATCGCCGCTCCGAAGCGATTGAGGAAAGGCCGTCCGAGTATGACGTTATAGGGCAGATTCAGATCCACAACAAGGAACAACAAATTCTCTGACCGTTTGTAAGTGTCTTCTCGGAAGTATACGGGTAAGGTGATTACTCCCGTAACAGGGATAGGGGTCCCATCCACTCCGACTATGGGTCTCTTACTAGGCGTTAACTCATCGTGGGGGCGTTTCATGAGATTGTAAGCTTCCAGCGAAAAAAGGTTCACGGCACTCCCGTTGTCCACAAGAGTCCTTCTTATACCATGACTGGCGATGACAGGTGTGACTACCAAGGCGTCATTATGGGGATAGATAACGCCTTTTTCATCCTCTTCTGAAAAGGATAAGATCATGCGATCAAGTATGTCTATCGCTCCACCTTTCTTTGTCATGCCGTCTCGCGTACGCTTTTCCCCTTTCGCCACCATCGACTGTTCTGATTCATCTGCGTAGGGGATCCCTCCCGCTATGATATTGATTATGGGGATGTCGTCGCCATCTATCGCGAAGGTTTCCCCACCCTTTCCTTTGGGAGCATTATCCGGCTGTGGGACTGGAGGGGGCCTTGGTCGTTCGTCTGCCGCTCTTCTTATCGGATTGTTTTGGGCATCTTCCCTTACTTGAGTCGCAAATTCTCCCAGATATCCTTCCTCCACCAAGCGTTCTATCGCCCACTTTAATTCTCTGCAAGCCTCTGTGGAATGTCCTCTGGCTTTATGGAATTTACAGTAAGCGTTTTCTCTTTTGCCTAAAAGCACTCCAGGTTTCGTGGGTGCAGGATAACGGATAGGAAGATTTCGTTGTTCCGCTATCGCCAAGATCTCCGCTCTTGGTACATTCAAGGAGGGAAAATCCGGATCATACGCCCGATTTTTGTTAGCGTTCCCTTGACGCTGATGAGGGGAACTACCTTGTTTTCCTTTCGAGGAATTTCCTTTTTGCTTATCGTAGGTCTTTGGGATGTAATCTTTCCGTCGAGCGTAATCATCAGTGTAATGATCGTCAACCAGAGGATTTGCGGGAGCGGCAGGGATGTGAGGTGCCCCAGGCGGCATATTAAATGTTCTATTTCTATTTTCTTCTTCTTCCATTTTCGCATAATTATGGGCTTTAAGTCTTAGTGCGTCCAAGGATATTGGAGGATCCACCATCAATGCATCTTTCAGTTTTCCATAGTGGCAGTTTCTTTTCAGAGCTTCTATGGCGAAATCAATAGTAACGCCCGGCGTTAATGACATTTCCAGATCGAATCGGCTGAGAAATTCTTTCAATGTCTCTTGGGGCTTCCGCTGTATGTCAAATAACGCTGCGGCAGATTTCCGAATTGGAATTGCTGTACTAAATCTGCTCCGAAATTTGGATTCCAACTGTGCGAAATTACTAATGGATCCGCCAGGAAGACCTTCAAACCAAAGACGAGCAACTCCCGATAAGGTCATAACAAATATCTGACATAAAGCCGCATCACTGTGGGTTTGAAACTGGACGAAATCCTTCACTTTGTTGATGTGCGAAATAGGATCTTTAGTACCATCATAAGTATCAGCGGGAAGCTTCACTCGCCTGCTGACCCTATGACGTCTTACACGACGACTGAAAGGGTGACCTGAGGTATCATCAAGAATCTCACGCGCATGACGTGGGGGAGATATGTCTCCTTGTCGCCCTCCTTCCCTTGGTTCAGGTATATGATGTCGCCTGGGAGACCGACTGCGACTCCTGGGAGAACGACTTCGATATCTTCTGCTACTGGATCTTTCACTGTACACGGGAGATAAACTCCTGTTTGTTCCTTCCCTCCGTCCGGCCCAACGGTTCCTCAACGCCTCAAGCTGCCTGTCTTCCTGCAGAAGAAGTCTTTGCGGCATTTGTGGTACATAAGCCTCTACTCCTCCTTGAGTGAGCTGTACATGACCAACCGGGGGATTTCCTGTGGATAAAGGCACTTGGGGGTTCTCTGGAAACAACGGGGGCAGAGGTCGATCAGCAACAATAGATGGTGTGAACATGACGCGAGGAGGAACGCTAGATCCAGAAGCACCAGGCGTGACTCTAGTGGCCATTTCAGTCAAATATTCCAAGCGGGAACGAAGGGCCGCTATTTCCATAGCAAAGGGATTTTCATTGTTAAGCACAGATCCTTCTAAAAGAGGAGTGTAAAGATCAGATCCCACCGTCTGTGATGAAGAAATGACCGTCTGTGAGGAGATAGATCCTCCGGCAATCCCGACCGAGAGGTCCAGAGGTCCCGAGATAGTCGATTGCGTCGTCATAGAGAGATCAGCAGTAGCAAAAGGAAATAACCGCCTGCGAGTTGAGAAAGGAATATTAGAAAATGTAGACCGGTCTGGCTCCGATCTGGCTGTCATAACCGTTCCGATCTCCCAACTAAACGGAGCTTGGCTATTAAGGACGCTCACTTAATACACCAAAGCTCTCAATGAAAGCACCATTTGATAAGATCCGAGATCTCTTCTGGTCGGAAACGGCTGCAGCAGCTAGTCGGATGGGAAGCGATCGGCGTCGGAGGTACCTGCAAAGCGCCGGAGGGGGACTCCGGCGTAGACACTCCGATGCTTAAGTCAGTTTGAGTTTTTAGAATGGTAGAGGTTCTCCAAGATGATCTCTATCTTCCCTTCTGTTTGGAATTCGTGGGGGTATTTATAGGCTTAAGATGGCGATACCTTACAGCGATAGGGGTAGGCAACGTTTGTAACCATCGCTTCGGGCGATATCAGTTCCGTCATTGGGGCGATAATCATGTAGGGTCTATCGGGAGCGATATCCTCCTTGGTCCCCTAGGATGGGATGACGCCGTGCGCATAAAGGTGCATGAGATCCCCCCCGCTGAAGTCGACCATCCTAGGAGACTTCCGCTGGCAAGGGCGATAGGCAGATGTCTCCGAGAAGCTTATAGAACTTCGTCCAAGATAGATACCATAGTTGCCGTGTAGCCGTCAGGAGCGCTCTAATTGTTATCAACTTGCATTGGTCAGTAATTATTGCATTTGAAGTATTTGACATGCACACCAACCAAGCTTTAAACAACCTGATGTATGTATCTACTTCTTCATTTGAGAGTAAACCACATCCAAATAGTATAGTCTGCCCATGGTGATTAACACCAACAAATGGTGCAAAAGGCATGTCATATCTATTAGTTAAGTACGTTGTATCAAAAGATATGACATCACCAAAAGTTTCATATACTGTTATAGATCGTGCATCTGCCTAAAATAAATTTTTTAATCAACAGTCATCATCTATATCAAGCAAATAAAAAAATTAGGATTCCTCTTTTGCATGCATGCGAAATAATTGTTAAGTGATGTTGCATCTCCAACTCCAAGCCTAATTTGTCTTATTTTAAGAATATGATTTCTACAATCTTTCTCAGTAAAGCTCAAGTTCTCATACCCCCCCTACTTCCACAGCTAAGGAATGAAAATTATTACTCAAGCGTATGTCTGCTTGGTCATTTGTTTCAAGCCTCCTCTTCACATATGCATCCATATTTTTATTACACTTAAAAAACCTGCTTTTTTAGGACTCACCGCATGATTATGCTCAAGATTAACATGAGAAACAGTGAACTCTCCTTCATCATTAACAATAGTATTGATGTTAGCCTTACAATTAATTTTTCTTGATGGCCTTGGATTAAAAGTATTTTTTGCTACGGATTTTCACGTACCTCCCCGAGCACAAATAAGAAAATAATACTTCAACTTCCTATTATCATCTTTCCTCATATTTTCTCTCCTAATACTGAATCCTACTTCACGAGCATACTGAAGATAAAAATTATAAATTTCTTCTTCTGATTTGAAAACCATACCTGACTTCAGAATAAATTTATCATCAGGTTCCGGCCATAGAGGATTGATACCCAGAAAATCACTTTGATGCTCATCACTTTGAGGCTCCCGTTGAAGCTCATCACTTGAATCCAAATCGTGTCCATCATCAACTCCATCACGATAATTCTCCATTGATACAATAGTACAACCTATTACAAATGCCACCTTCTCTACAAACCAATCACCGATAACAAAGATCCCTTAAGATACCAACTATTTGCATTGAAATTCAGATTTGACAAACTAAGAATCTTTGTTAATTTGTAATTTGTCGCTGGACGTGCATCCAGCCATTGACGAACTTGTACGTAATTGTTTCTATGTTACTAATTAAATGTTCGTCAACGAATTCCATATTTTAATTTCTTCTTGATTTTTCATTTACACTTTTTACGTCTGTTACTAAAATGATTAAATCACAATTCGAAAAGTATTCAAAGAAATTTTCTTCCAGCAATTGCTAAAATAAGATTAAATATGAATCTAAAGGAATTCCAACAATAAAAAATTACACTAACATGAAATTCTTCCAGTACCCATCACCGATAACAAAGATCCCTTAAGATACCAATGATTTGCATTGCAATTCAAATTTGACAAACTAAGAATCTTTTTAATTAAAGAGAAGTTACAATTACTTACTTGTAGAAACAGGAGATGCTTACAACGTGGAGTAAAGCGGCGGCGGAGGCGGAGCAGAGCGACAATCAATTTTTCGTTATGGGTTTTGCTAATTAAGGCAGAAATGTCGAGGAGAACAAAGGTAAAAGATGTGGTGGCAATTTTGTATATATGAGTTAGTGGCAATTTTGTAAATAATTATATTGCTGAGTTCGACAGCCACGTCAGTAAGGCAGACTAGTAAGGCAGTCTGTTAATCCAAAATAGCATTACTCTTTTTTAATTCACCCATCAACCAACCCCCTGCAATAATGAAGAATTTGAAAAATCATTTGATATTTTAATTGTTCAAAAATAGGCAGGTAAATAGAGACAAAGTCTATGATAAAGTATATATAGAAAAGAATAATTAGACGCCTAACAAGATAATAAAGATACAAATATAGAAAAAGATAAGTAGTCATTTTTCTTACTTTCCTTGAGGATTTCCAAATACAAAACAAACACAATATTAAATCCCAACCAAACACAAAAGCTAACATTCCCCTCAATCACTCTTTCGGGAGAGTAATTCTAAAGAGGAAAGTAACATTTCATGAACCAAACGCTACCTTATAGTGTTAAATAAACGAACCCATCAATAAATGTAAATGTTGAAACAATACAACAGAAGGAATCAAAAGAAATATGAATTTTCTCTGAAAAAAATGCAGACATGCTTATAATTATAGATGTTGAAACAATACAATAGAAAAAAGCAAAAGAAATATGAGTTTTCCCTAAAAAATAAAAATAAAAATGTTTTTGAAAAAATTAGCACTAAAGTATTAAAATGATACCCAGGTACCTATATTTGCATAGTCTTATACTCCCTCCGGTCGCGAAACAATGTCGTTTTAGACATTCTTTCGCGGTCGTTAAATATATGTCGTTCTCCCTTTCCAACAATTCTTTCCCCGATTTCTGACAATTTTACCCTCGATCTCTCTCATCTCTCTCCCACACGCGATTGCGAACCAAAGATTTGAAGAAGATGAGGACCAATTCAGTCTGTCGGGCCACCAAATGTGTCTCAAGAGGCAACGCGATTGCACCTAGTCCTAGTCTTCATCAACGTCGAACATTCCCAAGCGCTTGTCTATGGAACAGTGCCACGACTTCCTCCACCCAACCGAACAAAAAAATACCACGCTTGTCTGTTTCGGGTGAGGAGATCGGGATTGATTTAATTTGCAGGGAGGTGAGTTTTAATTGATTTTGGCAGTTTTGGTTTGGTTGGTGGTGATTGGCCGGCGGTGGTTGGTGGCCTGATTTGTGTTGGTGGTTGTGGTGTTTGTTTCGGCTGGTTGATGAGGGGATTGGGCAATGGGGTTTTTGATTAATTGTAGAGGTTTAAAATTGCATGGGGTTGGTTTTTTGATTAATTGTAGATTGGGTATTTGACAATTACAGATTGGGTAATTGATTT
The DNA here is from genome assembly GCA_963691705.1 of Viola odorata. Taxonomy (NCBI): domain Eukaryota; kingdom Viridiplantae; phylum Streptophyta; class Magnoliopsida; order Malpighiales; family Violaceae; genus Viola; species Viola odorata. Next base: position 33,770,758 of record OY829541.1, read on the forward strand.
TTGCAGATTGGGTATTAGTTCTGGAATTAATTTGAGGATTGAATTGAAATTTGCAGTGGGATTGATTCTGGAATTAATTTGCAGATTGTTGTTTAATTGCTGAGGATGGTTTGAAGGGCAAGAGTAATGAAGGGTGTTAAGATTCTATCTCTTGTGCGATCGGGATGGTGACTTCCGATGGTCGGAGTTGCTGTAGTTAACCAACTTTGCACTTATAGGGATTTTGAGATAACGCGGGCTCTGTCTTTCCTTTCCGCTTAAGGAAACAGCGATATTGACGCGGTTTTATGCCATCAGCTGCCTACGATTTGCACGGCTTTATATCACTAGATACCTGCGATATCGATGAGGCTTTACGCTGATAGGAGCTACCTGCGGCATCGACGCGGCTTTATACTGTGAATACCGACAACCGTATGGCTTTTACGTCATGGCCACCCGTAATATCGTGCCTTTTGGCGTTTTTCAGGATTCTATCTCGTACCCCTTCGACTATCTGCATCGTTGGTAGTATACGAACGTCGGCCTTCGTTTTCATTTCAGGTCCATCGACGTTCTAGGGTAACGGGATGGCTCGTCTTTTGAGGACCTCCTTTTTTTCCCCAGGCCCTTTTCTCGGAGCCTATAAATCAGGGGGCTTTCTCCACCCACACTCTCCTCACCTTTGGCAATTCGCATCATGGATCATTTGACTAAAAAAAATCTCCTTTCCAAGGGCCACACTCTCAAGAACCTCAATGATGGTGACGTTGGGTTCCTGGAGAACATGCTGGTCAAGACTTCCGAGGACATCCTGGAGCTGCAAGGGATGCTGACCCCACTCCATTCCAGGCTGGGAGCCACGTCTCTGGAGAATTTCAGTCCATTAGAGAGCGTGTCGAGGTTGGCCACCTCCATCGCTCGGATTTAGGTGGTAATCGCCATGCTGCAGCAGCGCAAGGACATGCTGGGGTGTTGCTTGAAGGGGATGAGGGTCACCTCTGCCGACCTGACTCTGGTCATGGACTCTCTGAGAGACATTCCCGAAGTTCCCGAGGACGCTGGCTCTGATGCCTGACGGCGGTGGCTCCCTTTGAGTCTTTTTTCTTTTCTCCTAGTTATGCGGCTGTACCTTTCGGCCATTAGGCCATAATAAATAAATTGTTTTCGTTGTGCCCTTAATCACTGTTCTTCTTCTTTAATGCGTCCTTTGTCTTTTTTTTGATTGGAGGCATTCTCAGCCCAACTGAAAACGAGTCAGTCACTGGACGGTTTCCCCACTAACCGTTCCACATTAATTCTGCGCCGCCACCTCCTTGTCCGCCGATTGGGCCAATTTTCAGTTTTCCTCGATCTGGGGGAGATTTCAACAGGCGTGACTGTAAATTTAGATTTGTACTCCAGGTTGTACGCGTGTCAGTTCTCAAAAGTCGTGTTGGGAGATCAAAAGCTTTTCCCCCTCTTTTGGCTATTTAAAGGGATCCTTTCCCTCCTTTCTGGTCATCTTCTTGTTTATTTTTCTTCTTGGTAGATTGCCTGTGATCTCATGGCTGACTCTTATTTTTTGGATACAGCGGCGCGGGATTCTCCGCCAACTCCTCCGACTTCGCCGGACTCAGACAACCCTCCTCCGTCGCCTCCGTGGAGGCCGTTCGTTCGCCGGCGGGGATGCAAGAAGCAGAGGAAAAATGCCTCAAAAGTGTCTGCACCGCTTTTTAAGTACCATGCCTCTTCTGCTGAAAAGGGGGATGAACCCTCTCTTCCTCCCCGTGTCTTGCCAAAAATAGTTCTCCCCTCCGCGAGCGCTGAAACGGCGATGTCGACCACAAAAGAGGAGCCCCAGCGATCACTGATACACGTGGGAAAGAGGAAGGAAGAGCCTTTCCCTCCCTTTAGCAGGGAGCCATCGCTCTCGGATGATGATGTTGTTTATTGCTATGGTATCTCTTGGTCTGAGGGTGATTAGTTTAGAATGTCTTCGTCTCTTTGTAGATGTTGTATGGCTTTCCGAAAATGAATAAGATAATCTTCCCTTTTCTTTGGTTCCCCTATCGCCTTTCTAACTCACTTCTTCAAACGTCATGGGTTATCGCCGAGGGAGATCAATGGCCGAGTGCAACTGTCTTTTGATTTCTAGTCAATAACCGTCTTTTCTGAAAGACATAAGTGACTGTCCACGCGTCTCTTTCTGCTCCGCACGTGTTTCAATTTTACAGGTTGTCTTCTTCTTCAAGCTGAACCCTTATAAGGGAAACCCTATTCTCTTTCATCATTTTTGCTAATATTCTGCAATTTCTCACACTTTCTCTTTCTCCTGTGTTTTTTCTTGCTCGAGGAGAGTCTTCACAACTGCTCGCCGGCGACGACGGTCTGTTCTCTGGCTACCCCTTCTAGGTATTTTGTCTCTCTTTTGCCGTAGTTTATTTTCCCAATTCCTTATGTCTCATATTGGAGCTTCTGCAAGAGTCGAAAATCCCATAGATCTCGAGGCTAAGAGGGTTCGTAGTATTTTCGATTGTGATGAAGTTTTGAGGGCGGAGTTAGAGGAGAACGGTATCACCTTCCCCTTGGGTTGTCGCCCATATATTCCTACGAAAGATATTCGGCTTCATGACGCCATGTGGGGAACGTTTCGGCTGGTTTACTTCAAGATGTTCCTCTATGGATTTCATCACCCACTTCATACTTCTCTGATGAAGCTGCTAGACCACTACCACCTCAATCCGGTTCAAATAACTCCGCCTTCCTGGTGTGGGATTTATGCATTCCTTCGGTCATGCGAGATGAAGCGTATTTTCACTCCATCCCTTGATCTGTTCTGTACATTTTTCAAGTTGAGTTGTCGTGCCTGTTTGGTGGATATCACTCCTAGATGGAACGACGCCGTAGTGCGATTTTTCTGGCGAAACTTCCAAGGTTTTGAAGAAAACGTGGATAATTGGAAAAATGGCTTCTTCACCCTTCGACTGTCATCCCGCTGGTGGCGCGGAGGCTTTAATCAGAGGATTGCTAGTGGTGATTGGAAAAACCCAGAAGTGATATCTAGCACCGATGTGTCCCATGTTTCTGCTCTGTTAGAGATAGAAGGGCCTTTCCGCATTCGGGAATTTGCTCGGTTCAGACCCTTGAAAGAATGTGTCGTTGGTGAGTTTTTCTTTTGCCGCGTTATCGCTTCACTTGACTTGCTATATTAATATATTTCGTTGACAGGCAGCACGGAGGGTTGTTCTTCCAGTGGAAATAACACTCCACTAAACGTGGTACCGCTTCAAACGTTACCTCCTTCTCCCCCGCCCGAAAGTTCCAGCCATCCAACTATCCCGCCGAGGAAAAGGAGGATTAAGATTGTTGCAGCGCGCAACGTTTCCGCCCAATCTTCTCGTTTTCTTGAGAATTGGTTGCCACTTCGGGGTAGGGGAGTGTCTTCGAGTCGTCCTGTGACTGAAACGATTGACAGCGATAACGAGAGCATGGATACTGCTTCCGAACTGCGTCACGCCACCCTTGCCCAACGGATGAAGCTCAGGGCGAGGAAAAATGATCCAGTGGCTGAGTCATCCGAGGACAATAGTGAGGATATGGCCGCTGAAATGGAGCGTCTCAAAAAGAAAATCCGGAAAGAAAAAACTGGTCCCCCCATTCCTCCTTTGAAGGGACTTAACGCAGTTCCCCCCACTAAGGTCGACACTTGTCCTATCGCGAGTACCTCGCGAGTGGCGGAGGTTGTCAAAGCACCTTCCGTTGTTCCTTCCAACACTGATGAGGTTTCCGCGGCGGTGGACCCACCTTTGCCATCCGGTGGCCCTGATTCTCCGATTTCCTCCTGTATTCTAGACGTGACCGTGCCGGTTTCAAACCTAAGCGTTCCTCCTAATCCTGTCTCGAAGAAACCTCAGCCTTTATTCCTTTCGTTGATCTCGGGCGTTGGTAATTCCGTAAAGAGTTGCTCTCCTCCCTTTATCGCCAAACTTTCCCTCAAGGCCCTCAAGGAGATGCTGTGTTTCAGCTGGATCTGTCGTCTTTCGGTACTGACGGGCTTCGTGCTTTAGGGATATCAGATCCGCTATCGCGAGATGAGCCGGTAGGGACCATAGTGGGCCAGATGTTCAGTTCTTCGAAGGACAAGGAAGAGTTCCTGCAGCGCCCTCCTGAAGTTCAACATACACGTCTCCTGAACGATATGCTGGCCAGCTTTCGCGAGCTGAACTATTTTCTCGAGGATCATAGCGGCAAGGTTCGACGCTCTCCCGATTCGACGGAACAATTAGATGCCGCTTTGGCGAAGGTAACAGAGCTGCCCAAGCTTCATGATCGTACCTGGGCAGAGTTGAACGAGTGTCACGCCGATCTCACACGAGAAAGATCCAAAGGGAAGGCTAAAGTGGAGCTGCTGGAGGCGGAACTAGTGGCGGCCGACAAAAGGAACTCTCTCCTTCGTGAAGAGATATTGTCCTGTGATGCGGATTTGGCCAAAGTACCCTCGAGAATAGCTTGGTGGAAAAATAAGACTATGGAGGTCTGTATCGCTGGCTTTAAAGATCTCTATCGCTAGGGAACTGTTGATTTGACCAAGCTGTCTGATTATACTTCCAAGAAGATAAAGGATTTAGGCGAAAGCGTGGGAGATTTTCTCTCTCGGGGAGGAGTAGGCGAATGGTGGCAGCGATATCTGTGCCGGCCATCGACTGGTCAAGGCTGATTCTCTGGGAAGATTTTCCCATTTATTCACTTTTTCTTGTATTGTAATAACGCCTTTCCGTGCGAAACGATATTTGCACTTCATTTTTAGATAATAAATAATCTTTGCTTTGCTTTGCTTTTCCACGTTATCCCGGAGGATACCGGCTTGGTTAACGCTATTCCGCGTTATCTTCTCTAGTGTAGTATAGCTCTTGTCTTATTTTAAAAAAATCCTTTCTTTTCAGAGCATTTAATGCTTACGATCTTCTCATAGATGCGGGAGAAAAGTCGTCCTGGCATAGACACACGTGTCCATTTTTTATGGCATCATGGGCTAGTGTGCTCTATAATTTTAGCAAAATCGAAGCGTTGCCGCGCTCTTCTAGAATTGTACTCATTGCTTGAGTCTTTTCCTTGTGATCCTCTCACGCAACGACTGCAACGTCTGTCGTTTCTTTGGCTATTAGGGTTATAAAACCCAATACTTGTTTTCTTTTGCTTACTTTGGCCGTTCTGCTTTCTTCATACTTTCTCTAGCCGTCTTATTTTCTTTCCACCGTTCAAGGTTCTCGAAGCGCTTTCTCTTTAAAGGTACCTCCTCTTTTCTTTCGTTGTCTTCTTCATCTTTACTTTTTTATTTCTGCCATAGCTAAGACTCGCCGTTCTGAGTCGAGATCTGCCAATGAGAAAAAGATGGATGTTACAGTTAGTAGTATCACCTCTGAGGTCGCTCTAAGTGAGTATTTAGCCGCACATAATGTTGTTATCCCTGATGGTTACAAGGCCACCGTTGCCCCTGAGTCGGTACGCTTGAATAACGTTTTGACGGGCAAGCGTAGGGTCCTGTATACACAAATGTTCCGTTACGGTTTCCAGCTTCCCATCAACTCTTTCATAAAACAGTTGCTCATTGTCTGCGATTTGAATCCTGTTCAATTAGCTCCAAATGCATACTGCTGCGTTTGTGCCTTCTTAGAACTTGTAAATATAAGGGGATCACTTCCCCTTCCCTTTTACTGCTTAAATTAGTTTTTAAGCTGATGAAGTGTGGGGGAGTGATAACGATATCGCCCCGTTATGACGATGACTCACTCAAGTCCTTTACTTGGAAACTTCTCCATATTGAGTCCTCTGTCGATGCTTGAAAGAAAGAGTTCTTTGTGATAGATCTTCCTAAAGACCCCGGTTCCTGGTGGCGGTCTGGGTTTAACCAAGACGTTAAGGACAACGTCTGGGGTCGGCCGGAGACTCTTCCTCAGCGCGAACAAGGCTAGTTAGACAAACTTCTTCAACTGGAAATCAGCGTTCATATCCGCTATGTGGCGTGCAGAGTCGATATAAAGGTCTGCGTTAGACGTGAGTGTCGAGTCGCTTCCTTCTTTATTATCACTGATACTAATGCTAACGTTATTTTGTCATCATGCAGCGACAAATCCCAACTACAAGCCTGAAAGCGTTAGGAGGCGACTGAAAAGAGCCCAGGAAAGAGAAGAAAAAGAGAAGGCCACCTCTACGGAAGCTGCCGATAACTCCACTGTTCTACCTGCTATTTCCGTGAGCCTTGCTCAAGTATCTTCTTCCTCAGCCGGTGAGGGGAATACCAACATCCCTTCGGGTATTCCTATTGTAACCGTCGCTGCCCCTTCCGCTCGGTCGTCTCCTTCTAAAGCCCCTAGGGTTCCTGACAAAGGAAAGAGGAAGAGAAGAACCAGGAGTGTTGCTGCTCTCACTCCTTCTCCAGACGCGGCAGCTTCTTCTAAAGTGCCTCCTCTTGACACAACTGTTGTGAGTGTGCTTTTTATCCACGATACGTTATATCTTGATGTCGGGCGTTATTTTACCCGTTTCTCTTATCAGTGTTTCTGCTGGGTTCCTTGCAGGATACTGCCGCTGTTTCTACTTCCGCGCCCCCCCTAGGCGAGATGGGCATGGGTTATGTGTTGGTTGGCTCTAAGAAGAGGTCCCGGCCGGAGGGTGAGGGTGGAAGCTTATCTTCTACTGTTGCTGAGGCGGAAGTCGGACCGGACAGCACCTTTGTTTCTATAGATGCTCCCCAGACTCACCCTTCTGGGTTTCTGGTGAACATGGGTACGGCTGAGACTTTCGGGGCTTCACCCAATTCCTTCGGTGGGCCTGTTCATACATACGGTCCTAACTTGGGCTATCATGAAGGTTTACAGGACTTTTCGGGCTACCACCCTCACGGTTCCTATGCCGTCCAAGGGGGTTCTTCTTCTCAAGTCCGCCCTCCTATCCCTCTGGCCTTTGTGCCCTCAAGCATTCCTTTATCGCAACGTTGTGGCGAAGGGGCCTCCACCTTCGACTATTCCGCGGACCTAAGTTCCTCGAGTGAGCCTGGTACTGTGACTCACCAAGTGGGCTTATATGATTTTCGCAATACATGCTTAGCGGCTCTTGGGGGCGATGGTTCAGTTGAGGTTTCGGCTTTCTTGGCAGCCCAAATACTGTCGTCCGCCGCTGAGTGGGAAGCTTTCCTCTCACAGACAGATGATGATAAGGCGAATTCGCTACGCTCTAATCTTTTTTCCAATTTTGTGAAATTTCACTACTGGACAGAGCACGTACAACGTCAGGCTGCTTCTCTCACCGCGTCCCTTTCTGAACTTGATTGTTACTGGCTCAGCAGGAGCTGTCGGGGCAAGTGTCCACCCTTGATGCAAAGAATGCCGTACTGGAAGGAGAGAAGTCGTCCTTGGCAAGGGAGAAAGCGGCTTTGGAGGAAGAGAGAGCCGCTCTGACGGAGGAATCAGCCGATAAGAGCCTGTGGCACGTCGAGCGGACAACCACTATCTTGGTTGACTGTTTTGAAGAGGTCCATGGAGCAGATGCGTACAAAGGTGACGAGGTCACAAAGGCCTTCAAACAGAAGTCTGCCGACCTTAATGAAGTGGGTTTTCGCCGAGCTAAGACGGAGGGTTGGAAACGGAGGAACCCCGAGGGTTGACACATTCCTAAGCTTTGCCGCCTCTTTTGCAGCCATCGTGCTTTTTGTTTTTTGCCTCCGCGGCATTATTGTTTTGTTCTCTGGAACTTGTGACCTCTCTAAGGCACTTTTATGCATTTAAACAGTTTATATCTTTGCTTTAGCTTTTACTTTCTGAAACCCCCAGGGCGTCGCTACCATCCGGGCGATATAATATGCTTATTCTCTCGGGCAGGCTCGTAGTGTTTCAGCAACAGATATCGCTGAGGTCAGTATCGGGTTAGCTTTCCCGGCGAGCCTCATAGTATTGCCGCTTGTGCAGTCATCAATCTTTCCGCTACTCGAAAGGTATTCTGCACATTCTCAATTGTAAACCATCAATAACATAACGGGTTACAAGAGATAGTAGTTACCCGTAGGAGCCTTTCCGCTGCCGTCATAGGGTATTAGTATGGAAACTGCATGAATCGCTTTTCCGTCAGCTCTACTTCACTAGGGATTACGCTTCTAGTTACTAGCTGGAATTTCGCGATTTTTGCTTTTCCATCTTTCCACGATCGGCCTGGAAAGTGCCCTCACTTAGTGAGTCGTCGGATCGGGACAGGCCGTCACAAGGATAGGACTTTTCACTTTCAGGCGTTGTCCTCGCGTCTAGAATCATGTCCTTACTTAGTAGACCCACTACACTAGTCCGGTCACTAAGAGGGGACTTTTCATTTCTAGAACAGAGTTACTATTTCCTTGGGGCGTGCCTTGTCTTGATGGGCCGTCTCCACGAGAACGGTCATTACAAGAAAAGGGCTTTTCACTCCCAGGGATTCCCGGGTTGTGCCCTCACTTAGTGAGCCATCTGATCAGGACCGACATTCACAAGGATAGGACTTTTCACTCCCCGGGGGTGCTCGGGATCTTTTAATCCCAATGCTAGTTCAAGGCATCCTGGGTCGTGCCCTCACTTAGTGAGCCATCTGATCAGGACCGGCATTCACAAGGATAGGACTTTTCACTCCCAAGTGCCCCCTTTTCTATCTGCACAAAAAGCAACCACAAACACCCAAGGAAGCTCTCTCAGGGAGCGTTAGCTAAGGTTAGGGTTGGCATCAGTCAAAGGTGCAGATAGTTCAAGGTCTAGGATAATATAATTTCAAATGAGCAATATTCCAAGAGTTAGATAGGGGAGTACCATTGAGTGTCTCCAGATGATAGGCTCCTTTTCTGATAACTCGGGTAACGCGATATGGTCCATCCCAGTTTGGGCTGAGCTTCCCCATACGTTGACCAGCCGCTCATTTGTCTCTGAGCACCAGGTCGCCTGCCTTTAGCAACCGTTCTTTGACGCGCCTGTTATGGTAACGGGCCATCTTTCGTTTGTAGTGTTGCGTTTTCAGGAGGGTTTCTACTCGGACCTCCGGTAACGCGTCAAGGTTAGCTCGTAACCTTTCCTCATTCAGCTCCTCTCGGAAGTGGGCCACTCGCAGGCTCATGGTACCGATTTCTACCGGCGTAACAGCCTCGGTTCCGAAGGCCAATGCAAAAGGTGTTTCTCCTGTACTAGTTTTAATGGTCATGCGGTACGCCCACATCACGTATGGCAGCTCGTCAGCCCATTTCTTTTTAGACCCCTCCAGATTTTTCTTGATGCCACTGAGGATGCTCCGATTTGTCACTTCTGCTTGTCCATTGGTTTGGGGGTGAGCCACGGAAGAGAATCGTTGCTCTATCCCGAATTCCGAGCATTGGTCTTTAAAGAATTGGCTGGTGAACTGTGCCCCGTTATCGCTGATTAGGATACGAGGTACGCCAAACCTCATGATAACTTGGTGCTTGAAGAAACGCCAAGTTTTTTCCGCCGTGATGTTGGCGACCGCTTCAGCCTCCGCCCACTTCGTAAAGTAGTCCACTGCCACTATTACAAATTTTAGTTGGGACCTTGCCTTTGGGAACGGACCCAGGATATTGATCCCCCATTTAGCAAAAGGACAAGGAGCGATGATCTCGGATATTTCAGTGGCGGGACATCGAGGAATTTTAGAGAACTCCTGACATTTCGGGCAAGTTTGCACATAGTCGTGGCAATCTTTCCGGATAGTGGGCCAATAGAATCCAGATCTGAAGACTTGTGCAACCAGGGTGCCGCCCGATACATGCATACCGCATATCCCTTCATGAATTTCGTGTAGCGTGTGAAGACCCTCTTGTTCAGTTATGCATTTGGCTGCTGGGTGCGAAAAGCATCTTTGAACCAGGTCCCCGTCATAATACGTACAGCGAGCTACTTGTCTCAGCACTCTTTTCTTTTCAGCGATATTCTCAGGCAGTTCTTCGTGTTTTAAGTATTTGATTATGGGGACTCGCCAGTCGTTCTCGAGTTCTTCCACACACAGAGATGCTTGCTCTTCCATGAAGGAGGGTACAGGTAATTCTCGGTAATACACGCCTTTGGGTATGGATGCTTCCGAGTTTGCAGCCAGCTTGGCAAGGTTGTCAGCTTCGGCGTTGTCCTCTCGGGGAATGTGCTCAAAACTGACTTGCATGCCTTCTTTCTTTATTTCTAATAGCTCCCGCATCACTTTTGCGAGATACTGGACCATGATGGGCTCCCGAGCTTGAGAGCGCCCCAAGACCTGGTCGATCACTAGTTTGGAGTCGCCGCAAATTTTCAGATGCAGGTCTCCTGTTCTTCCGGTATCGTGCCTACCTTTGGAAGAAAGGCTTCTCCCTATCCGGAGTCCAGCTAGTAACACCTCATATTCTGCCGCATTATTGGATAATGGCTGTAGGATTCGGATAGCGTATTGTATTCGCATATCGTTTTGCCCATTTATAAAGATTCCTGCTCCAGCCAATTCTTGATTTTTAGCCCCATCTACATGAATGATCCAGAGGTCCGTATAAGTCTCCGGAAATGGGAGATCCAAATCACCCCATTCCTCTTCGGGTACGGCTATTAACGGATCTTCCATAAAGGTGCATTCCGCTATAAAATCTGTCAAGATTTGAGCCTTTACAGATGGCCGAGACTGATACCGCAGCCCATATTGCTCGAGTTCAAGAGCCCAGATTAGCATTCTTCCCGAGGACTCAGGCTTTTGAAATATCCTTTTCATCGGTTGATCTGTAAGTACGATAACGGAAAAGGACTGGAAGTATCTGTCCATTTTTTGAGTGCCTTGTATTAGCGCGAATGCTATTTTCTCAATTCGGGCGTATCGCAACTCTGTATCCTTCAGAACGTGACTCACGAAATACACGGGGTGGTGCATGTGGCTATCGTCATGAACGAGGACGGCGCTGACCACTTCGTCAGCAGCGCCGAGATATAGGTACAAAGTATCACCTAGTTCTGGCCTGGTCAGCAGCAGATCGGACGATAGGTAATCTTTTAGGCTAACGAACGCCTCTTCACATTCTGGGGTCCACCCAAAGGATGCTTTCTTGCGTATGACTTTGAAAAAAGGAAGACACTTCTCGCCTTGTTTGGAGATAAAGCGCCCTAGGGCGATAACACGCCCTGTTAGCCTTTGTACTTCCTTAATGGTTCTTGGAGATATCATGTCTTGTATGGCTTTAATCTTTGATGGATTAGGCTGGATTCCTTTTTGGCTGACCACGTAGCCCAGGAATTTTCCCGTCTGAAACGCGAACATGCATTTCCGGGGGTTCAGTTTCATACTGTGCCATTTCATCACGTCAAAGATTTCTTTTAGATCCCGCAAGTGATCCTGAAAACTAGCGCTTTTTACCAGTATATCATCAACGTAGGCTTCCACGTTCCTCCCTATTTGCTCTTCGAATATCTTGTTTGCCATACGTTGGAACGTCGCCCCCGCGTTCTTTAGCCCAAATGGCATCGTCGTGTAACAGTAAGTGGCCGTAGGAGTGATGAAGGCAGTCTTCTCTTCATCTTCAATAGCCATGGGAATTTGGTGATACCCAGAGTTGGCGTCAAGTGAACTCAAATATGCATACCCGACAGTCTGATCGACTAATTGGTCAATGCGGGGAAGCGGGTAGCAGTCCTTAGGGCAGGCATCGTTCAAATTGGTGAAGTCGATACACATACGCCAGTCTCCATTGGACTTAGGAACGAGGACTGGGTTGGCTAACCAGGTGGGGTACTGAACTTCACGGATGAAACTAGCGTCAAGGAGCTTCGCTACTTCTTTATCAACAGCTAAGGCTTTTTCCTTAGAGAACGCGCGCCTCTTTTGCTGGATCGGCTTAGCGCCAGGGTCAACGTTGAGTCGGTGCTCGGCTATTTCTCGTGATATACCCGGCATGTCTGCGGGTTTCCATGCAAATTCTCCTCGACACCTGTTCAATAACCGAGCCAACTGAAGGTTTTCTTCTGAACTAAGCCTTTCGCTGACAAGGAAGTCTGCTTTTTCTATGCTGATTACTGGTACGGGCACCATTTTGTCAAGAGGTTGAGTGCGTTTCTCATCGCCTTGTTCATATGAGTCCGTTGTTATACATACATACCTATCACAACTCTTTTGAGTCATGAGCAGGTAACATTCGGCCGCCAATTTTTGATTGCCCTTTATCGCCACCACTCCGTCCCAGGAAGGGTATTTCATCTTCAAATGCTTCTGAGATATTACCATTCCAAAGCGGTTGAGAAAAGGTCGTCCGAGTATAACATTGTAGGGCAAGTTTAGGTCCACGACAAGGAATAACAGATCCTCTGACCGCTTGGAGGTGTCTTCTCTGAAGTATACAGGCAGAGTGGTTATCCCTGTGACTGGGATTGGGACCCCATCCACCCCAATTATGGGTTTCTTGCAAGGTATCAATTCGTTGTCGGGCCGTTTCATGAGATTGTAAGCCTCCAACGAGAAGAGGTTCACTGCACTCCCGTTATCTATGAGAGTTCTTCTGACTCCGTGACTGGCAATGATGGGCGTAACCACCAGCGCATCATTATGCGGATAGACAACGCCTTTCTCGTCCTCTTCGGAGAAGGCTAACACCATGCGATCTAGGGTGTTTATCGTTTCACCTTTCTTTGTCGCGCCATTTCGCTTGCGCTTTTCTCCTAACGCCGTCGTCGGTAGTTCTGGTTCATCCATGTAAGGAGTCCCTCCTGCTATGATGTTAATCATAGGGAAGCCCTCGTCATCAACTGCGAAAGTTTCCTCACCTCTTCCTCTGAGAACGTTATCCTTTTGTCGCTGTTCCACTATCGCTAAAATCTTTGCCCTTGGTAGATTAAGGAAAGGGAAATCAGGATCGTATGCCCGACCTTTAGAAGAATCTCCTTGGCATTGAGATGGGGAACTGCCAGGCTTTCCCTTCGAAGTGTTACCTTTCCGCCCACTGGAGGTTTTGGGAATATGATCTTTCCGCCGAGCATACTCGTCGGTGAGGCGGTCATCAAGAATAGTATTTGCAGGAGCGTTCGGAATCAGAGGTGCCTCAGGTGGCATGCCATAGGTTCTCTCTCTGTTTTCCTCTTCTTCCATTTTCGCGTAATTGTAGGCTTTAAGTCTTAAAGCGTCCAGAGTCGCTGGAGGGTCCACCATTAGCGCATCTCTTAATTTACTATAACGGCAGTTCCTCTTCAAGGCTTCTATAGCAAAATCAATGGTAAGGCCCGGCGTTAGTGACATTTCCAGATCAAATCGACTAAGAAATTCCTTCAGAGTTTCCTGAGGCCTTCGACGTAGGTCAAACAACGCGGCGGTAGATTTCCTGATTGGAATCGCTGTACTGAAACGGCTCCGAAACTTTGATTCCAACTGTGCGAAATTGCTAATAGATCCGCCGGGAAGGCCCTCGAACCAGAGGCGTGCAACCCCTGATAATGTCATAACAAATATTTGGCATAACGCCGCATCACTGTGCGTCTGAAACTGCACGAAATCCTTCACCTTATTGATGTGTGAAATGGGATCTCTGGTGCCGTCATAAGTCTCAGTGGGAAGCTTCACATGTCGACTGACCTTATGGCGTCTTATACGACGGCTAAATGGATGACCTGATGTGTCATCAAGAATTTCACGCTCCTGGCATGGGGGAGACATTTCCGCAGGACGCCTCCGATTCCGTGGATCTGGCGTGGGATGTCGCCTAGGAGACCGATTGTGGCTTCTGGGCGAGCGAGTTCGATATCTCCTACTGCTGGATCTTTCACTGCGCTCAGGAGACAAATCCCTATTCGCTCCTTCCCTTCGACCGTCCCAACGGTGTCTGGCCTCTTCCAGGTGTCGATCCTCTAGAGGGATGGGACCTAGGGGCACTTGCGGCAAATAAGGTTCCACTCGTCCTTGAGTGAGCTGCACAAAATTAATCGGGTGATCAGCTACGGATAAAGTAAACTGGAGATTTCCCTGTAATGATGGTGACAAGGGCCGCTCGGTGACAATAGACGGTGTGAACATGAAACGGGGAGGGACACTCGATCTGGAGATTTCAGGTGTCATTCTGGCAGCCATTTCAGTCAAATAGTCCAACCGAGAACGAAGGGCCGCTATTTCACTCGCAAAAGGGTGTTCTGTACTATTTAACACAAATCCCCTCGAAGCAGGAGTAGAGAAGCTGGATCCCGCCATTTGGGACAACGAAACGGTCGCCTGCGAGGAGAGAGCTTCCCCTGCAGACCTAGTCAAAGGGTTTAGGGATTCTGAACTGATTTTTTGTGTCGTCCCAGAAAGTTCAGCAGTAGCAAAAGGAAATAACTGTCTACGAATCGTGAAGGGAACATTAGAAGATGGGGGTCGCGTCCGTTCCGACTCAGAAGTCATGATTGTTTAGATCTCTGGGTAGAACAGAGCTTGGCTATTAAGGATGCTCACTTAATACACCAAGACTCTCAATGAAAGCACCAATTTGTTAAGATTCTATCTCTTGTGTGATCGGGATGGTGACTTTCGAAGGTCGGAGTTGCTGTAGTTGCCGTCGAACTCACCTGCAAGGCGCCGGAGGGGGGCTCCGGCGTAGGCACTCCGATGCTTAAGTCAGTAAGTGGTTCAAAAATAGCAGCGGTTCTAGTAAGTGAATTCTTGCTTACTTGATGTTTTTCATTAAGGGGTATTTATAGGCCACTGGAGGCGATAGCTGGACGTAAGGCGATATCCAGGTGAGACGTCGCTCCTGATGACGTCACGGGCGATACCTGAACCCGACGTCATCAGCGATACCTGAGGTAACGTCAAGGTTGATGTCTCCGAGGAGGGTACCGGGGGCGATACCTATGATCATGTCGGGGGCGATATCTCTATAGGTCCCTGGGATGGGATGATGTCGTGCGTTAAGAGACGCGTGAGACCTCCCCCCCGCTGATGTCGACCATCCCAGTAAACGCTTCAAGGTCCGGTAGCGATAGCTTAAATGTCCGACAAGGCTCGTGGGACTCCCTCTTCGGCAGGGGTCATAATTACAGAAATGCCCTTAGGATTGCCTTAATGGTTATCAAAGGGCATTCTGGTAATCATACAACCTCCAACAGTGGATCCTTAATTCGCGTCCCCGGTCTCCAAACGACATTCTTTGGAGACCGGAGCGAGTACGTATTAGTTGCGGTAAAAAAATTATTCATTCTTAATTAAAGTTTACAAATAAATCACATTGAGAGATTCCTCTCTCAGAGTCTAACAATACTCGAATAAAATTAATCTTATTTCTAAAAAGGACCGAAATGATAAAAAGGGGAAAAAAATATAGTTTTTTTTTTTTTGAAAGGAAATAATAAGATTAATTTAGATCAGCAAGTACAAAAGGCGCGATCGCCTCGGGGCATTCCCCTATCCATACATTTCCTAAACCGGAAATTAAAGCCAGTTGCCTCAATTCATGTGCTGGAACATTCGTGGTCCGCTTAACATGCTTAAAGGAGCAACTACGGAAAGTAGAAGCCAACCGAGCCACTTCCTCCAGGACCAAACCCGTATAGGTTCCAGGAAGCTCGTCGTTGGTAAGGGCCAAGATGTTTTGCAGACAGTCCGACTCCATGATGACCCTTTCACACCCCCATTGCCTAGCCTGCGTGAGAGCATCTCTAAGCGCTAGTGCCTCCGCGGTTGGCGCGTCTGTCTTATGTGGGAGGAAAATGGCCCCAGAGAAGATCGGCCTGCCCATTCTGTCTCGAGCAATGAAGCCCAGTCCAGTCCCGGAACTCCCGACAGCAGCATCACTGTTAACCTTGACAATCCCCGGAGGGGGGGGGGGGACCATTTCGGGTTGATGGGTTGGCATGCAGGGAAATGAGACTTCTGAGGCGGGCGCCAGGCCTCCTTAAAATCTGTCAGCAATTTCCCTCCCCTGATGACCACCTCCTGGACAGATTCGTCTCGTTGACAGAAAATCCTGTTGTTCCTAGAAGTCCACAGCGACCAAAGGGTAGAGATCAACATTTCGAGACTCTGATCATCTAGAGCCGTCCATGCAGCAGTGAGCCACTCAACCCAGCTCTCCCCGTAGAGGCTTGGAACACTGCCCCAGAAGTCGAATTTAGCCCACACCCCAGCCGCGAAAGGGCAAGACACCAGTAAGTGTGAAGTTGACTCTACCTCCGCGTTACAGCAGGAGCACACCGGATCCACCAGTACTCCTCTCCTTCCCAGGTTTACTCTAGTCGGGATGGATCCATTTCCTAGCCTCCACATGAAGTTTTTAAACTTTGGGGGGATAGTAAGACCCCAAAGGTGTTTCCACCAACCTCTATTTGATCCCTGGTCACCCTGGGCGACTGGCGACGTAAGACTGTGGTACCCACTGCGCACCGAATACTTCCCATGTGTAGTGCCTCTCCACACAAGAGTATCATTCGCCTTATCCCGACTAAGCGGTAGGCTTAAAATTTCCGATACTTCTTGCGGTAGAAAGAGTTGCTCCACTAGGTCAGTCCTCCAGCAACGATGATCCCGGTCTATAAGTTCAGCCACTGTAGCCTCCTCATCCAGCACAGACACCGGTGCAGCGATCATTCCGTTTGCCATTGAAGGTAGCCATGGAACCTTCCAAATCCGTATCCGCTCCCCATTCCCCACCCGCCAGAAACAACCTTTCTGAATGACCTCTCGCCCAGCCATAATGCTCCGCCAAACATAGCTGGGGCGATATCCCACCCCTGCCTCTAGGAAGTCTGAGCGGGGGTAATACCTAGCTTTCCAGATCTGGGAGAGCAACGAGTGCGGGTGTTTCTATAAACGCCAACCTTGCTTTGCAAGCAGAGCTAGGTTGAAATCCTGAACTTTCCTGAAGCCCAAACCTCCCACCTCCTTTGATCTACATAACTTATCCCAGGAGACCCAGTGCATCTTGCGCTCATCCGAGGAACCCCCCCCCCCCCCCCCCCCCCTCCCCCACCAGAATCTCCTAGTAGCCTTCTTGATCTCTTCACATATGGAGATTGGGATTTCAAAGCAGCTCATCACATATGTAGGGATGGATTGGACGACCGATTTAATCAGTACTTCTCTCCCTGCCTGAGATAATTTCTTTTCTTTCCACCCCCCAGCCTCTTGCAGACCCTATCTCGAATCGATGCAAACATTCCTTTTTTGGATCTACCAAAGGAAACTGGAAGCCCTAAATACTTCTCATGTGACTCTGTTCCCCTCATGCCTAATCTTCCTAAAACTCTTGTTCTAGTATCTTGGCTGATGTTCTTGCTGAAGCATACCTCTGATTTGTCTATATTGACCTTCTGGCCCGAAGCCTCCTCATAGTCCTTCAAAATCGAACTGATGACCTCTGCCTCCTCCTCGTTTGCCCTAGCAAAGATGAGACTGTCGTCCGCGTAGAACAAGTGGCTGACCTCTGGGCTACCTCGACAGATCTTGTAACCATGAATCCTATTAGCCGAGGCCGCGGCTTGGAGCATTGCCGAAAGGCCCTCTGCGCAAAGGAGGAACAGATAAGGGGACAGGGGATCCCCCTGCAGAAGACCCCTCCCCGGGTAGAATGTAGGGCTAGGGGTTCCGTTTAGGAGGATGGCATATGAGACAGAAGAAACGCAGCGCATGACCAGAGATGTCCAGCGAGAAGAGAACCCCATACGGGACATGATTGCCTCCAAAAAAGACCACTCAACTCTGTCGTAGGCCTTACTCATATCCAGTTTAACGCTCATCCACCCGGTGCCAGAGCTCTTGGTGTTCATCCCATGGAAAATCTCCTGGGAAATCAGGGCATTGTCTGTAATAAGTCTGCCAGGAACGAAAGCACTCTGATTCTCCGCCACTATATTCGGCAGAATCTTCTTCAGGCGGTTTGCCAACACTTTGGTAATCATTTTGAACACGACGTTACAAAGGCTGATTGGTCGAAATTGGGAGCACTTGGAAGGATTTGCTACTTTATGGATAAGGGTGATGAAGGTGTGATTGAGGTAGCTGGGGTCCTCCCCCTCATTTAAAATTCCGAGAACCGCTTTACAAATAGGATTTTCAAGAAAAGACCAAAATTTTTGAAAAAAGAGTGGAGGCATCCCATCCGGCCCAGGGGCCTTAGTGGGGTGTATCTGCTTTAAGGCTTTTAAAACTTCATCTTTAGTAAAGATCTGGTCGAGACACAAGTTCATGGGATTGGAAACACGGGGGGTGATAATTTGTAAAACGTTTGAAGAAAGGTCACTACCTTCAGAAGAAAATAAAGACTTGTAATACTCTAGGAATGTCCCTTCTACTTCCTCACGAGACTCCTTCCAACAGCCCGATTCATCCTGGATTCTATCAATAGTATTCTTCTTCTTCCTCTGAGAAGCTCGAGCATGGAAGAATTTAGTGTTCCTATCCCATTCTTCAAGCCAAAGGACCCGAGATCGCTGTTTCCACATAACTTCTTCCCTATGGATTAATTCTTCAATCTCTTTACTAACTCGCTCAATTTTATCTAGGGTGGGGTCCGTCACTGGCTGTTTCTGCAGCCAACCTAAAATTTCTCTCTTCTCAACAATGGATCTGTGAGCATTCCCAAACACCTCCTTACTCCACCTAGTAAGCTTCGACCCACAGAGCCGCAGACGTTGATCAAGAGGATCGCCATCTCCCTGAAGCTCCGTCCCACTCCACATCTCTTTAACAAACTCAAAACACGACTCCTCTCTAATCCATGCCGCCTCAAAACGGAACACTTTACCCCTAGGGGCCCTATCGACAGTTCGTGTCAACTGTATCTGTATCGGGCAGTGATCTGATCCGAACCGGGGAAGATGGTGCACTGTAGCTTCGGGGAAACAACTCAATCACTTCTCATTCGCCAACCCCCTATCGAGTCTCTCCATTATTGTTCCGTGTCCCCGTTGGTTATTGCACTAGGTAAACTTGGGCCCTGAGAAACCGAGGTCGATCAGGTTACAGTCGGCAATCGCGCACCGAAACGCATCCATCTCGTTGAAATTCTTATCTGTGCCTCCCAATTTCTCATGACCCCACAACACTTCATTGAAATCTCCAACACAAATCCACGGGAGGGAGCTCTTGTCCTTTCTTGATCTGAGCATATCCCAGGTTCTGTGTTTATCCGCCCTGCTCGGCCATCCGTATATGCCCGTAAATCTCCAATGAGGGTCATTCGATAGACCATTCAGCAATTCAATATCTATACAATGTGCATCACAATGTAACACATTCACAGAGATATCCTTTCTACACATCAAAGCCAAACCACCCCTTCTAGTGTCTCCTTCACAATCAACCGCAAACACATAAAGAAAAGACCATTTATTATTAAGAGTACGAAACTCACTTTCGTACAGCTTTGTTTCAGACAAAAAAACTAAAGCAAGAAACTCTAAACCTAGCAACTTTGAAAAGTTTGCCCTTGCCTGAGGGTTCCCAAGCCCCCGGCAGTTACAAAACAAGAGACTCATGGCTCTGGGCGGGGTTGCTCAGCAACCGCCGCCGGACTAGTATCCTCAGCCGCATCCCCATGCACTGCTCTCTTCCTCCTGTGCAAAAAGGACGACGGACCCCCACTATCCTCGTCATCTAGGTCAACCCCTCTTCTCTTCCCAGTAGTTGTGACATGGGAATGAGGACCCATGTCCCTATGCCGCGGCACACTCTTCCGAGCTGTGCGAATCGCCCTGGCACCCCGATGAACAGAGGGCTTGTGTCGAACCCTAGTTAAAGCCACATGTCGTTGAGCCCTATTTATTAACTCAGGAGAATTAAATAAGGCCTCAGAAACATTTAAATCCGGCAAAACAGGAGAAAACTGGTGAGAAATGTCCTCTAGGTCCTCTTCTGGGTCCTCCTCTTCTTCTTCCACCAAAACAGCCTTAAAATGGGCCATTTGGCCCTCCAGGCCCGCTGCCAAGCCAGCCAAAGAGGCCTGGCTGCAGCCAGCCAGCGCGCTGGGCCGAGAAGGAGTCAGCGGCCCACCAGCCGCGCGCAGCAGCCCAGCCCGCGCGTCCCCAGCGCTCTCTTCCTCTCCCGTGGGCTCCGTTGCAAGCGGCCCAGTCACTGGAAGCCCAGCACCAGCCCGGACGCTATCAGCCTCACTAGGCGCGCTTGGGCCACCAATCCACGGCTCATCCAACCCCTCCAGCCCATTCCCAGTATTCCCTCCTTTAATTAGACTCAACCCATCCTTAGGCCTCCCTTCTTTCAGCAGCCCCTTTTGGCTGTTGACCAAATTAAAATCCCTTGGGATGGGATTTAATTCAACAGCCACATCCTTCCCTTTTCCCATTTCCACGTTGTGCCCACGTTCCGTGAAAGAACGAACTGACTGCAGGAGGTGGTTTTCCAATACACTAACATCATGGCCACCTGTCTGTAACTGATCCAAAACCCCCCCTTCTAGCACCACCTTCCTCAACCGCTCCATAACATGGTCCACTAAGGCACCACCTCCACTTCCTCTCTCCTCAATTGCCATGTCATTCTCTCTCCCTGCTGGGCTCGAGACCGAGCTGTCTACTGGAGTGGCATTAATTTTACTAGGTCCCGACCTCCAGGCAACAGAGCTTGGCCGAGGGTCCCCACTAACAAGAGATTTACTGGACTCACTGCCATACCGACTCGGTTTAAAAAACTTTTCAAACGGGAGTGGCTTATTTCCTAAGGGATCAGTACTGAACCGAATTTTGCAGTTCTGATGGACATGACCAATGATGCCACAGAAATAACAGACATTGGGTAGTTTTTCATATTCAGCAGTAATAATGGTTTTCCTACCCAACGAATTAAAGAACTGTACCTCAGTCACCAGAGGGCGCTCCATATTGATCAGGATACGAACTTTCACCCAACCCCTGAATTGATTGAGGTCATCCGCATCCACAGAGACGAAAGAACCCAGCCTATTGCCCATAATCCGGATGTTTTCCTTGGTTCGTAGGTTTAGTGGAACGTCTTGAAGTCGAACCGAGAAAACAGAATGATTCAGTTCGACTTCCTAAAGTTGCTCATCCCCAGCAACCCTTTTTAGAATCACTAGATTCCGATTCCACAGCCACGGGGTTCGATCAAGCACTCGAACCAAGTCATCCTCCCGTTCGAACTGAAACAGAAAGCGGTTCGATGCCATTGTTGTAACCTGCATCTCTCCCAATAGAGACCATAGGGCCCTCATACGATTAATAAATGCCCTAGTGGCTCCCGAATTAAGCCCCCGATCCCCAAAAATCGACCCCAGCAGGAAAAAACAATTCAGGTCAATTCGGACATTCTCTAGTGTCAAACACTCAGTATTCCCCTGCTCCGGTTCCTCCCCATCAAAGGACCCCGGACTACCCATTCTTGACATGGACATTCCTAGGTAATAGTCTATTTTCTTAAGGAAGAAACGAGTGAATAAAAGATTTAGGGAAAGGAAGAAAGTGACAGAGGAGGAAAATTGGGGCTGTTTGTGAAAAAGATGGTACTGGACAGTATAGCTATGCATAATTAGCAATAGAGGGACGGTATTTAATTAAAGCTAGACTTCTACACGGGCTAGGAAAGTGCAATTGGTTAAAAGCTAAAGATCAGCAACGCCCAAATCAAGCAGATTCAAATGCGACAGATGTGGGGCTCGATAGGAAAAAACAGTAATTCAAATTTGAATTTAAAGATTAAAATTCAGGAATTGAAAGTTAAGACGTAAAAGTAAAAGGGAGACTTACATAAAGCCAAGATTTAGATGAGGAGGACCTCTGCCACCAAGGCTGGTTGATCTCATGAAGAGAATTTACATTCGTATTTGGATCATACACAAAGTTATGTTTCTTTGTTTGGTAATCTTTTTGATTTTGTCATGTAATGAACGAGGCTGTTGATACTTAATAGATAATGAGATGCAGATTAGGCAGTTAATCTTTTTTTTTTTAAAAAAAATAATAATAATAATAATTCAAAGGTAAACAAGTTCAAAACAATTATAAAAATTTGAGTAAAAATATAACAAATATGGATCAATCCACTTTACTGAAAAATAAATAAATAATATCTTAGAAAAAATATTAAGAAAGTATTAAAAAGAAAAAAATTAAAAACAATTTGTAAAAATATCTTGAACTTGTGTTTTTTTCATTGCCTTACATTTTACTGTATTTGTTACACTCCTTGTCTAAATTTTTACAAATTTTTACTATTTTATTTGAAGTTTTAACAATTATAAAGGTTTAAATTGTAATTTTTAGAAAAATATAGGATTTATATTGCACATTTTTTAACTATAGAGGGCAAAGTAAAGCATTTTATTAATTATAGGATTTTTTTAACAGTTTACCCAATAATAAATGAGATGATTTTGGGAATATTTTATTATCTTTTAAGAAGTTTTAGGTTGATAATGCTTTTGTGATTAATGTTTTTTTTCAAAATAGTAGTTTTTTTCGATAACAAATATGTATCTTGTTAGGAGAATCAAATTTTCATGTTTATAAAAAAAAATATCGTTTGTCGTATGGGTGCTCGGGTTGTGTATCGTGTGGGTTCTTAGGTTGTTAAAATCATTGCTCCAGTGTGGGATCGCTCTTGCGTTTAAAGTGTTTTTATTTTTAATAAAATAATAGAGAAATAGTTTTTTACTCCTCTGTATTATCGTCGAAAAGCAAGAACCTCCCTTATACTTCATTTTTTGCATTACGCCTCCTATAGATTACTGTTTTTGGACAAAAAGGCTCTTCTGTCCACTTTTATTAATGGGTTCGTTAAAAACACTCCCTACAGTAGGTTATCTTCATTTTTAAAATTAATTAAATAATATAATTAATCTAAAAATGCCAAAAATAATTTAATTAATCTACAAATTCAGAAAAAATGTAAAAATTCTAAAAAAATATAATAATTCCAAAACATAATGTACAAATTCCAAAAAAATTAAAAATTCTAAATAAAATGTACAAATTCTATAAAAAAAATTGCAAAAAAATATATAAAAATTGTAAAAAAATGTAAAGATTCACAAAAAAATGTAATTAACCTAAAAATCAAGAAAAAAAAGTAAACAATTTCAAAAATAATTTAATTAATCTAAAAACTCCAAAAAAATGTAAAAATTCCAAACAAATGTAAAAATTCCAAAACAAATGTACAAATTCCAAAATAAATCTAAAAAATCTAAAAAAAATGTAAAAATTCCAAATAAAAAATGTACAAATTCCAATAAAAATTTTAAAAAAAGAAAAAATTCTATAAAAAATTGTAAAAAAATGTAAAGATTCAAAAACAAATGTAAATTACTTAACCTAAAAAAATTAAAAATTAAAAAAATCCAAAAAAAATGTAAAACTTCTATAAACAATTGTAAAAATTCTAAAAAAAATGTAATTAACCTAAAAATCTAGAAAAAAATGTAAAAAATCCCAAAAATATTTTAATTAATCTTAAAATTCAGAAAAATATAAAAATTCCAAAAAAATGTAATAATTAAAAAACAAAAAAATGTAAAATAATTATTTTTTTACAATTTTTTTTATTTTTACAATTAATTTTAGTTAAATAAATATATAATTAATTAATTAATTAAGGTTAAATTAGTGTGGATAGAGGGAGATAAGAAGAATGATTAAACGGGTTAATTAAACCAAAAGCATGAAAGGGGCAGGGTAGTAAACTCCAGCATTGGAAACCGAGAATGACATTTATTATGGAACACATAAAAATGGCTAAAACGTCATTTAATTCCTACCGGAGGGAGTATCGTATATGCATCACATCTCTATAAAGTGCAAGCTAGTGTTTCGATATTACCTATGCTTGGGGTGTACAAGAACCGGGTCGGCTCAGGAACCGGACCTGAACCGCCGGGTTTGATCCGGTCCTTCTTTTTTTTTCTTTTTTTTGACCCAGACCGGACTGGACCGGATAGTTCCGGTTCGGTCTGGTTATCCAACCTTCAAAATCCGGGAACCTGTAGAACCACCAAAAACATCTCGCTCATACCACATTAATATGCATTAATGCACATAAATGCATCATCATCTTCAGCCTCGTCACCTTTCCTCCAGCTGCCCTTGCGGACGTTGATTCATCATCATGTTGCTCCCATCAAGAAGTTTCCATTAATCCTCAACCACACACCCCAAACTTGCCCCTCACTCCGGCCACTGCTCACGCCCATCACCCACGCGCGCTTGCTCACCACACAATCGTCGAGCCTCCCCCTATAAATACCCCTCTATCTTCAAACGATAAAAATAGGGACCAATTCATGCTCTCATCCCCCCTTTTTATTCATGCTCTCTCCCTCTGCTGCTGCCATTTAATTAAATTGTTGCTCTGTTTCCATTTAATTAATTGCTGCTGCTTTTAATTTAATTGATTTGCTTGATTTTGATTAAGTTGTTTGACGATACTAGTTTTAATGTTTTCCATGCTGGTTTAATTTGCTTGCCGTTTCTGGTTCAATTTGATTGCTGTTTGGGTCCGATTTTATGGTTGCGTTTTGCTCGAATATGTGGCTATTTTTTGGGTCTGTTTGGTTGCTATTTTTGGCTGTGTTTTGATCAATTTGGTTGCTATTTTTTGGTCTATTTGAGTCGAGTTTTGCTTGCTTGTGTTTTTCATTTGGTTGGTTGCGTCCTTGGTCACCGGCAATGGCATCGGCGACCCAAGGAAGAAGAAGATGGTTTGGAGGGAAGGAAAAAGGGTTGGGCTCATTTAATTTGTTCTCGGCTTGTTGATGGGCCGCGTCCCTTGCTTGGCCCAAGCGAGGAAGGGAGTGGGTTGCTGGCGTCTGGCCCACGCGGAGAGAAGAGAGGAAAAAGCCAGCCCATCCGCTAGGCTGGGCCTAGCTGCTGGGCCCAGTTTCTCGGCCTAGTGGGCCGAGTCCAATTTCGGCCTGTCATTTTTTTGTACCGATTTATTGCATGATTCGTATTGTGTGATTAATCATTTTTTGCATGCTTTTAAATGTTTAAATAATTGTTTTTGCTTATTTTTAATTATTTAATTAATTATTTTACTTGTTTTTTAATTGTTAATAATCATTTTATTTATTTGCTTGATATTTATTTTACTCGTACTAATAATCTCACTTTGTAGGGTAAATCAAATACACGCTCGCAAGTACAATTTCTTTGTCCCTTTTATTTATTCAACGCTTTCCGTACATATATACATTTTCGTATGCATGATTATTTAGAATTGTCAGAATTAAAATCAATCTCGCATGAACAACTTGTTTAAATCACTCGCTTTAAATGCCATGATTAATTGTTTTTATTTATGCTCGTATTAAATGCATGTGTTTTGGTTGCTTCGATCCCACACCTCGGTTTATTTTCCGCATTTCATTAAATCAGTACTTTGTTTAGTTTTATGCATGATAGATCACTTAGTAATTAAAATTTAATCATGCATGGCCCGATAATGAAAGAGGGTGCCCACTTTAGTAAAGATTAAACGGTTAATTCCATTAAAAATTAGTCCCGAACAGTCCCGACCAACGAAAAATACTAAAGCGGCGATTCCTCTAAGGGACCCATTACTTGTTTTAAAATGTTTTATTTTACACCTCTCTTTTACCGGTAACCTTTTTAGGATGTGACTCGGGTGCCTAACACCTTCCCGAGTCCATAAATCGACCCTAAACCATCGTTCTCGGGTTTAGACCCTTTTTGCCTTAGCTTTTTTTTATTTTTATGTCATGATATTAGGTTCCCTAAACCTAGAAATAAATAGGGTGGCGAATTTTTTGCATTATGCGAGGCATCCTTTTATGCTCCGCATCAGTCCCGAACCTGTTCGTGTAAAATCAAAAAAGGGTGCGACACATTAAAATTAAATTAATTAATTATAAAAATTAAATTCTTTTAATAGTATAATCTAAAAGTTAAAACTTATTTAATACTCCCTCCTGATTTTAAAATATGTCATTTGAGTGTTTTTTCTTTATACCAAATTAAACGTCGTCTTCCCTTTCTCAAGATAAAATTCACTGCTGTTGACGAGAGTACCCCTGAGTCCAACTCCAAAGCAATGCAATAACTCTCTCTTCGTCTCCCATTCCTTTTATCCTTTTGCTATCTATTTCCATTTCCTTTCCTTTTCAATTCTTGATAAGCTTGGCAGCCAACATTTGAATTGGGATTTTCAGTTGTAATTTTCTTTATCCATTTTATATTCCTTCCCTGCAAAACACCCTTTCTCCAAAAGAATCATATTTAGGGTTTCAACAACTGGGAAATTGAAACATGGAAGGGGTAGATTTCTGGGAAGATTCTCAATTCGACAGCTACGGCACATTTGACGATTCCATGAATATGGTCGTCGAAGATTCAATTGCAGATAGGGGTGTACACGGTCCGGTCCGGACCGGTTCTTGGGCTAGGACCGGACCGGACCGGAAATAGCGGTTCTTTTCCGGTACAGAACCGGACCGCACCGGACACTTCCGGTCCGAGCGGGGCCGGTTCCAATTTTTCCGGGCCGGTTCAGGTTCTGGCCCGGAATTTTTTTTTTTTTTTTTTTTACTTAAAATTTAATTTTGCACATAAATACAAAAAAAGTGGGAGCCAAGAGGGTTTGAACCTCTCCCCTTTAATATAATAAGTGATGAGTTAACCATTGAACCAAATGGATACTTTGATATTATTATGCACATATATTTATTTATATATAAATATATATATTTATATATAAATAAATATATAAATATATATTTCCGGTTCTACCGGTTCTCCGGGCCGGTTCTCGGATTTGAGGGATGGAGAACCGGACCGAACCGGAACTTTCCGGTCCGGTCTGGTCCGGGTCAAAAAAAAAAAAGTCGAGTCGGTCCGGTTCGGGCCAAAAAAAGGACGGTTCCGGTCCGGGCCGGTTCTTGTACACCCCTAATTGCAGATGGTGATTTGTTGGGTCAGTTCAACACTAAGGCCATGCATTTGGTGGTTGAAGATACTCAAGAGGATGAGAAAGCGCTCCCTACTACACGGCCTTGCTTCGGTCGAAAGAAGACGGCTACTATGACCAATGATTCAACCCTCAACCAACCTTGTGGTGAAGACAAGTCAAAGACAGTGGCTACCAAGGGTGACAAAGATTTTGATCTTAACAAGTTTCCAATAAGAGGTATGTTCAAACTACACGATCCAGAGCGTGAAGAAGATTTCATTGAGATGTTGTGTTTGTTGTTACCAGACTTCTACTGATTAATTCATATAAAATTGTTGCCTTTTGTATATTTTTGTAAAATTAGGCAGATTTGCAAGAGCGTGCAATGAACATGAAAATGGAAATGTATCCCTTGTTGTTTGTATTTAATGTCACTGTACTTTGCAATGAGGATTGTTGATTTTCTATCTTAACCCAGTAAATTCCTGTAATCTGCCAATTCAGTTGCAATGTGAATTTGTATTTATAATAGTGGTTTTATAAGACTTGTATTCATAATTGGAACTGAGGATTGAGGAATACTGTTGGGTTTGCTTGTTTCTGCCTGGCCTCTTTTTGTGAACTGAGGCTTTATTCAGTTTCATTTGTGCCTCTGTTTAATTTAAAATTTGTCTTCTCGTTTTATTAATTTGGTTATGAATGTGCATATGTGCATTATTTGGTTTTGAATGTGCATATGTGTCTTCTTTTGTTTGTCTTCTTCTTTTGTTTATTTGGTTTAAAATGTGCATATGTGTACATGCATTCTTCATTTTGACATTTGTGCCTTATCTCCTTTTATTGTCTGTCTTCTCTTTGGTTTATTTGGTTTCCATTGTGCCCAAGGTTGAACCCAAGTTTGTCATGCACGGCAAACTTGAACCCAAGGTTGCAAATTTTATGCAGGTTTTATATAGTCAAGGTACCTATTGGTATGCTATCTACTGTATACTATGAAGGAAATGATTTCTGCGCAGATGACAGTGTTTCTAAAGAAGTCATGAATGACGCCCTATCTTCAATCCATGATGTAAGGAGATGAGTAGGTTGATCACCTCCAAGACATCTAATCTCTATCTTCCTTGTGGGGAAGTAAGCTCAACAGGGAGACATTGTCACAACCATAATCAAGGAAACTCAAGGAAACTAGTAATAGAAGCAAGAAGCAGTTGCAACTGTCGTGCTTAGCTGTCAAGTTGTTAGAGTTAACTGTTACCTGTAGTTAATTGTAAGCTAGTTAGATTACTTAACTCTAGTTAAATCAAATTCAGTAGTCAAACATTGTATAAAAGGAAAAATTAAGGAACAAGAAAGATACTCAAATTTTGTATCTTGCCTTGTTCAATGAACAACAGTTACAATTCAATGAATTCAATGAATTCTATCTGTTACATTCCTTCCTATCTACCCTTCCTCCATAGTGATTACCAAACTGATG
Source organism: Viola odorata (assembly GCA_963691705.1). Lineage (NCBI taxonomy): Eukaryota > Viridiplantae > Streptophyta > Magnoliopsida > Malpighiales > Violaceae > Viola > Viola odorata. The sequence goes on from OY829541.1 coordinate 33,799,049, forward strand.
AATACGCCTATCCTTCTGATTGACTAAATTCTCAAGGATGGAAATAAGAAAAAACAAGAAAGAAACTCACTGAGAGCTCTATGATTGAAGACTCCATTTTCTGTAGAACCTTCTATTTATCTCTGATCTTATCACCAGCAAAATGTTTACTTCCTAGACTTAAAATGGGAAAAAATGCCCCCTTTGTCGCATCTCTTTCAACTTTAAGAGCTGCTAGTTTACGATTGCTATCTTCTTATTCTGCTACTGCACTTCCTTATCCGCCTTTGGAAAATAAGTGCAAGTAAATCAGCTCAAAGGTTTGCGAGTGTTTCATGCGTACAGGACAACACATCAAGAGTATGATAAACAACTTTCTTGGCGCCCATCCTTCTGATTCTTGAACTGAAGAACAACAGTATCAAGCTACATCATCAAACATAAAAAAATGAGTAAAGGGGTGTATTTTCATAAAACTTTCAAACAACCAAGTTGAAACTTCTATTTAAAAAAGTTACCCCAGGACTCCATGGGTAGGAGATAAAACATAACAATGATCACATAGTTCAGCTCAATAGTTAAGATATAGGTCATTCCCAGCAATAAACAACACCAATCACAAGTTCAAGCGCAATGCAAGCGGAAATTACTGCCTTCTAATAACAGTAAAGTCTTGCTCCAAAAAGATACAATGTCGACCATAAAAACCACTAATGAAAAGACAACTAATATGCAATTAAATGACTATCCATTTCAGTAACCATTGCACAAGATCACAGAAGTCACAACTAATAATACCATGTAAACAACAATTAAGTAGAAAGAGACCAAAACCTTTTTATCCTCAGAGGAGTGCGAAAACGGCTGCTGTTTAGCCTAATACCCAAGCCTTCACGCACCAAATAACTATCAAACCATAGTGTGTGTCGAGCACAGAAGCTCATTCACGATGTATAAATTAGCTTAATAGCTCTACATAGAGAATTCTACATTTGACTCTCTTCTTTTTTACCCCTCCATTCAAAGGAGGAGAAGCTAGGACTTGAAGCCTTTCTCGTGAGTAATTAATATCCGAGACAACATTAGATGCCCAAAGCATTATGCAGTTGTTTATGTGCTTTCGGCATAATTGATAATCATGAATTACAATGACACATACGGGGCATTACATGAATTTTCAGCTCAAACATTCCATCACAAAGTGCCAACAATAAATACCATATCTTGTAAATACATTTGCACACTTCTTCAATGTCAGATTTCATACACAAAATATGAACAAAAAATTTGTTCACAGCAGAGCATCCTCTGTTTGAGAATGCAACCATCCGATCTCATCACATATCAAACAGAGGTTGATCTACCAATTATAATTACACAAAACAATCACATAAAATGCCCAAAAAATTAGGTGTGCATCCAAATATAATAACTGGATGCAGATCTTCCAACAAAACACTCTATTGTACACCAACTTTGTCTACTCAGCCAAATAACCTGGAACACAGAAATAATATTACTGTAAATAAGACCGTGTACACACATACTACGTTTAATGAAAACAAATGCTTACACTAGCATAACAAGACTTACAAGGTTAAAAAGGCAGATGAGCAGCAGCTGTTGCAATAATCTCTGGATCACACGACAGACTAGTTGGTAACAAACCACACCGAGCTAAATGATCTTTCTTTATATGAGGAATTTTATATCTATTGGAACCTAGAATTTTCAAAGTTTCTACCATGCAAGACTGGAGTGTTATAAATATGTTGCTACCCTTTTCGTGAGAGAACTCATAGAAGGCTTTGTTAACAGCCTCCACCAACTTTCTTACATCCTTTGCGCACTCTTTCTCTTGCAATGCCTGAATGGCTCTAAAAAATTCTAAATCAAGCACATTTAAGTCAGGGGAATTAGGTGGCTGACACACCAATCTAATACCCATTCCTAGGTTATGGACTGCTGTTAAAAATGCAACATCATTATCATGGATGTGCGTTTTAGCATTATCCTGCTGGATGATAATGGGTTCCATAGTGCTATCTGCAGGCCATTTTTGTCTAATAGCAGGTAACACAAAATCAATCATGTAGTCCCTAATAATGTTCCTATCTATTTTAAGTATTGGTTTCAATTCTAAAGTTCCAGCAACCCTATTTGTACTGGACCTAATGGCAGCAACCTCTGTAACTAACGGAAACACACCTATCCTACCATCAAAAGTACAATTGCCATCATGGTCATACCTTGGCCTCGCTACGGCTGCCAAGAACATAATTTTGGGGATAAAATTAGAGCTTTTGCAATATCTTATAGGATCATCTTCATCCGAAAGCAGGTAGTATGTCTGTTTCTTTGTCATTTGGAACCATTTCTCGTCGATGTGGATAACGTTTTCCATTTAACCGAACGATGGGGAAGATGGTGATGCTCCAGGATCAAGCATTGACAAACAATGTTTAATCCTTTCCATACGATTTCGCTCCGTCAACAATGGCTTCACATGATTACTGTGGCGTCTCAATTCTCCACATTTTAATTTTGACACGAGAAAAGTCCTCGAAACGCCCAAAGCAGAAGCGAGCGACGTAAGAGTTCCTCTTTGGCTAAGAGGAACCTCTATGATCCTCTGAAGATCAAACTCTATCCTTTCTCGTCCACAATTCCTCACTCTGTTTAGCGAAACATTGTGATTTCCAGATTCTTTTCCCCTTTTCCACAACCTTTGTATTGCTCTGATATTCACATTGAACGTGTCTGCGACCTTCGTGGTTGGAGTCCTCTTAAGTTTCCCATTAACACTCATCTGAAGGAGCATTTGATATGCTAACACCCTATCCTCATTACTTAGCTCTCTTCTAACTGGGTTTGAACCTATAACTAACACAACACAAGGTTGTAAGAACAATGGACAAATAACAAATATAAAAACAGAATTATGAAATAAAATTACCTTCATCACCAACAACAGACTCTTGGTCGTTAATTTGGTTTGGTGTTTGTTGTGAAACATCGGTTCCGTCGCCCATCTCCGTTGCTATTCTTGAATTCCTAACATCCGCATCATTTCTGCTAGATCCAGTGTTTGCCAGCATTGCTGAGTAACTGCACATGAAATTCCAAGGATTGTCTTCAATGTCTTCCATTATTTGAGGGTAAGTCAGAAATATTGAGAGGATATTTTCGGAGTGGAGACTAATAGAGGAGGAAGAATTTCATTAATTCTGAATTTTAAGAACTCTGAATTTCTTCTCCTTTGAATTTCATTTAAGCGCTAAAATGAAACCCAAATTTGGGCTTTGGACAGAATGGAAATAAGTTAAAAAACTGAGGGGCAAGATGGTTATTGAACAACCCATACAGTCCCAGCCTTAATCTTTGTGCCACAGGCCCAAACGACATATTTTAAAATCAGGAGGGAGTAAAAAGTTGTATTAAATTATATAAAATTAGAGGTTATTATATGGTACATGTCAATCCCTAATGTTTTCAAGACATAACACATGACATCACATATTCACATTAATGATTTAAGAATTTTTAGTGGTTCCCCTTCAAACCACCATCAAAATTTCACCACATCTTTTTTAAGTTTATATACAATTTTCATTCATTTTATTTATAGAGTAGCTTTGTTATTTTATACTCATAAATTAAAACTTAATTTTGTGGTTGTCCTATAGGTGGTTAATCATCTTGTTATTTACACAAATATGGGTTTAGATTTGTAAATTGGTATTTTTATGGTTCAATCCACTTGCCATTCATGTGCAGCTATAACGTGCTGCTATCGCTATCGCTACATAACTAGAAGAGTAGTACTAATACTTAAGTAGGTTTATTCCTTTATCTACACCAAGCCTTCATCAATCTTTGTAAGGAGAGAGATCCAAAATATATTATAACCCGGGTTCGGATATCATTCTATTAAAAAGTTGTTCTTTTGAAAAAATAAATAAAATCTCATAATGTAACAATACTATCAAATTCAGCCAACAATAATAATGAAGATCTAGTAGTATTGCTTTATATCGATAAGAAAACTTTAAATTCTCTTTTAATTTCATTTAAGATGAACAAAATTGAAAAAAAATGGACATGTAACCTCTCTTGTCACTGAAAATCATCTCTAATAATTGTTTTCTTAAACTGACATAAGAAATTATCCATTATAGTTATAAAATTTATCATAAATAAATTTAAGGAAACTATATAAAAATAGTATAGTTCCTTAATAGTTAAAATTTTAAATGAAATAGTAAAAGGTAGTAAAATTTTACTCCCTCTAGTCCGGAATAAATGTGGTTTAAGACATTTTGCGAGAGACCGGAATTAAATGTCGTTCTCGCGTCCTAAGACCTTTTCTATGACATTTTGACCATTTTACCCTTGGCACCAAACAACAGTGCGAGCTCTCTCTGACATTTTGAAGCTTCTCTTTCGCAAACGCCCTTAACTGCTCAAAATTTGAGAAAACTTGGGAGGGAAATTGAAAATCGAATTGGGTGGGAAATGGAAATTTGGAATGTCAATCACCGTGTTCATTATATTTTCTTTAGATTTAGTCCACTTTTATTTTTTCTTCTCCAGCCACAATTTCTCACTCAACTCCACAGAGGATTTAATCATCTTACTCAATTTTATTAAGGAAAGCATTGATTATTGGGAAGAGTCTCAATATAACTCCATGGTTGAATTTGATGATTCCATGAACATGGTGGTCCGAGATTCGATTGGAATCAGGGAAGATGCCGAAGATGCGGTGATTGAGAATTCTGGCGAGGGGATGGAGACAATCGTGGAGGATACCTATGATAACAATAGGGGTATAGTTTTGGATCCCGTGATTGAGGATACCGGTAAGGAGAGGGAGGCAATCGTTGAGGATACATAAGATAATGATGGGGATATGGTTTCCGATGCCGTGATTGAGGAGACTGGCGAGGAGAGGGAGGCAATCTTGGAGGATACCTATGATAATTATGGGGATATGGTTTCCGATGCCGTGATTGAGGATACCGGCAAGGAGAGGGAGGCAATTGTGGAGGATACTTATGATAATGATGGAGATATAGTTTCCGATGCCGTGATTGAGGATTTCGGCAAGGGGATGGAGCCAAACGTGGATGACGGGAGTGTCAAGTCCATAGTTTCTGAATCACGGCCCAAAGTGATTCATGATTTTGACTTAAACCCTCTACTAAGGAGAAACTGTTGGCAACCAAGTACAAGAGAGAAAGAGATTTCGACCTCAACAAGCTCACAATTGCAGCTATGTATGTGTTGGAGGACCCAAGCTGGGAAACAAGATTTATTGAAATCTTGTGTCTCCTAGTTCCATCTTTCTACTAATGAAACCAAATGATTGGTTTGTATTTTGTATGCGGTTGATTAGATGGATGTACATTCCCAAATCATCTTGTAATGAATATTTTTTTGGTTTTATTAGCAAGACAATTGTGTAGTGGATGCTCCAGCCAGTTGGGCAATATTTTACCCCTGATTGAATGATGTAAATTGCAGTTTAAATATTATTATTATTCAAGTTTGATATGTGTTTGAGCAATGATATATGTTCGGTAAATGATTTCAGTTTGTTATTTTACTTGTGATACTTGTTGCTTATGGTTTGTGATTCCATTTTTTCTATGAACTATTTGTGGTTAATGTACGAAATTGATCATTAAATAAATGGACAGTCTCCTTAGAGAAGGTCATGCCGGAATTTGCATATTTAGTTTCCCGAAATTTGTGTATTTGGTTTGCCGAAATTTGTATATTTTGTTTGTGTTTCGTACATCTTTCCGCAGCCATTGTTTGGTGCATAAACAAAATCCATTTCGTGTCAATCATTCAAATGAAATGAAATCCATAAACAACAGTTGCAATGATAACTAGATCACATGATAGCCAGGAAGGAAGCAAACCAAGCCTAGCTAACTGGTTACCAATAGAAATACTTCTATCCTACCATCAAACGTACAATTCCCATGAGAGTCATATCTCGACCTAGCAATAGTTACGAGGAACATAATCTTAGGAATAAAATTGGAAATTTTTATGGTTCTTACAGGTTCATCTTCATCAGGAAGAAAGTAGTAAGTCTGGACCTTCCTTGTCATTTTGAACCATTTCTCATCGATGTGAACCACATTCTACATGCCGTAGAAACTATTAGATGCTGGAAGTGAGGCTGGATCAATCATTGATAGACAGTGTTGAACCCTATGCGTATGATTTGTCTCTGCCAATATTGGTTTGATGGTATTACTCTGGCGCCTCAGTTCTCCACTTTTCAATTTCGAAATCAAAAAGATTTTCGAAAAACTCAAAGCACAAGCAAAGGACCTTAGAGTTGATCTCTCCCTTAAAAGAATCTCTCTATTCTTCTGCAAATCAAGTTGAATCCTTTTTTACTCTGTTTAGAGAAATATTGTGATTGTCGGAGGTCCTTCCCCTTTTCCATAGCCGCTGGATTGATCGGATATTCACATTGAATAAATCAGCAACTTCCTTTGTTGTTGTCCTCTTTAGCTTTCCATCAACATTTTTTTTACAAAATCATATCATAAGCTAAGAGCCTACCCTCATTACGGAGCTCTATTCTTCCCGGATTTTGACCTAACATTAACACAATACAACATCGTTGAAATTGAGGAGAGGGAACAACTTAAAACTATAAGATGAGGTAACTTAACCTTGACCACCAATGTGAGCTACTGGGTCCACATTTAGGTCTGCCATTTCTTCATGGACTCCGCCCTCTTCACGTATATTTATGGGTTGTTCTTCATCTTCTACTCGTATGTCATCCGAGTCGTTTCAGTGAGGAATTTCTTCGCCTTCTAAAACAATCGATAAATTTTAGGGCGGGGGGGGGGGGGGGGATGATGGATTATGTTGAAACAAATTGAAAAGGCCGAATTGGATGTCATCCATTGTTCTTCACAAAAACAGACCTTGAGAGTTGGAGGTGAAATTTGAGAGTTGTAGGGTTTGACGAAGAGAAATAGGAATATGGATAAAGGGAGTGAGAGAGAATTGAAATTTGAATTTTAAACTTTGGGTGGAAGAAACTGAAAAATTTTTAGGGGTGAAGGAAAAAATTGAAAAAAATTGGCGCGAGGAGATGGAGAGGTCGATGAGTATTGGAGAGAGAGGAAGGGCAGTGTAGTAAATAAGCAAAAAGTACATGGGCTTTATTGTAATCAATACTCACCAACAGTCTCTCCTTAATCTCCATACCCGGTCTCCAAACAACATCTATTAGAGACCGGAGGAAGTATAATATTTAGATAAAAAAATGTAACAAATATAGTAGAAATTAGAATAATTAAAAAAATATTTAAATTTTAACCTTACCCGAGTTGGTTAAATTTAGAACAATGAAATGTATATGTTTGTAGGCTCGGGTAGGGGTGTACAAGAACCGGGCCGACCTAAAAACCGGACCGGAGCGGCCGGGTTTGGTCCAGTTTTTTTTTTTTTTTGACCCGGACTGGACCAGACCAGATAGTTTTCACAATTATATCAAAGTTTCCATTTAGTTTAATGGTTAACTCCTTACCTATCAAATCCTCTTGGCTCCCATTTTCTTTTTTCTTTCTTTTTTCCTTCTAAACTTAACTCTTCCTTTTTCTTTTTTCTTTCTAAACTTAATTAAAATTCCTCATTTTTTTTCCTTTTTTCTTTTTAAACTTAATTAAAAGTTCTCATTTTTTTTCTTTTATTTGTTATTTTAAATACAAATTTTTATTAAGGAAGTTATATGAGAATTATTATGAGGGAAAAATATTATATATGTAAGAATTATATAAGAATTATGAGAATTATGATTTATGAGGATTAATAATATCAATATGGCGCATACTAGTAATATTACCATTAATCATTACTTTAATATATAGTTATTGAGGTATGTCGTTGATATATGTTTATTGTTCAATATTTTACTTAATAAAAAAAGAATTCTATTGTTGTAAGAAAGAATCATGTCAATTGTCATAAAATTAATTAGAAGAGTTTATTTAAAATTTTAAATAGACAATGTTAGGCTTGGAAAAATATATTATTGTAAATTGTAATAGTCATTTATATAGTTAATATGTATAAAGTAAGACTATTAATATGCATATGTTATCTAATATGTTTATTGTTCAATATTTTACTTAATAAAAAAAAGAATTATATTGTTGTAAGAAAAAATCATATTAATTGTCATAAAATTAAAAAATACAATTACTAATTGTTTAACAACTAAACGGTGTGTTTAATGTTAAAACAACGTCGTTTAACAACTAAATGGTGTGTCTAATGTCAAAACGACGTCGTTTTAACATTAGGGCAAATCTTTTTAGGTAACTGTTTTTAAATTTTTTATTGTTGGAAAATATAAAAAAAAATCCGAGTCAGAACCGGAAACTGACCCAGTCTAACCCGAAAAAGTAAGAACCGACTCTGACATTTCCAATCCGGTTCGGTTCTGTCATGGGCTAGAACCGGACCGAACCAGACCGAACCGGCCCGTGAACAACCTTAGGCTCGGGCCCAGAAGATAAAGAACTCGTAAATATACCAATGATCATAAACCCTGCGCCCCTTCCATCTTTCATTTCTTAAACCCTAACTCACAACACAGAAGGATCCCTGAAAAGCCTTCATCCTATATATATACACGATTCAAGGTTTTTCTACCATTCTAGGTTTTTCTCCAAATAAAAAAATGCTGAGCGTAATACTGAGGAAGTCATCGTCTTCTTCAGCAAGGGCTTTGTCATCAGCGCTGGCCCTGGTCTCTGTTGCTCAGCAGCGCTGCCAATTCTCTGCGTTCTCCCTCATCGAGCCCAGAAATGGTACTTCCCTTACCTCTCCGCTATCGTTAAACAGCCCCAAACAAGAGACAAGGCAGTTTCATGTAAGATCTGGGCCTTTGAGTTTCAAAGCTACTTTGGCGCCGCAGGCACAGACGGCAGTGGACGATACTGGATACGAAGAAGAGGAAGGACTCGAGATAGCAAAGCTTGGAATTTCTCAAGAGATTGTATCTGCTTTGGCTAAGAAGAATATTGCTAAGCTCTTCCCTATCCAGGTATCTATTTTATCATTTTTCATCAATTCAATGAATCAGCTCCACTTAGATTCTCATTTCCGATTCATTCTTATAACATCTTTGTTGTTGTTGTTATAGAAAGCTGTGCTGGAACCTGCTATGCAGGGACGAGATATGTTCGGCAGGGCCAGAACCGGGACGGGAAAAACACTCGCCTTTGGAATTCCCATCTTGGACAGAATCATTCTCTACAACAAGAAAAATGGGTATGTCACTGTTCCTCTGTATTCTGGTACGTTATTTACTGTCACCTACCACATGTGTTTTGCTCACTGTTGATTTTGGACAGACGTGGGAGAAATCCTTTGGCCTTGGTTATGGCCCCAACAAGAGAACTTGCACGCCAAGTTGAGAAAGAGTTTCGTGAAACTGCTCCCGGCATTGATTGCATGTGTGTATATGGGGGTACACCCATTGGAATGCAAATCAGAGAACTGGATCATGGTGTTGATGTTGTTGTTGGAACACCTGGTCGCATTATTGATCTTATGAAGAGGGGTAGTTTGGTCTTATCAGAAATTCAGTTTGTTGTTCTTGATGAAGCTGATATGATGCTTGGGGTGGGCTTTGTGGATGACATTGAATCCATCTTCCAACAATTGCCTCAGAATCGACAGACCATGTTGTTTTCTGCAACTATGCCAAGTTGGATCAAAAACCTTATTAGGACTTACCTAAAAAATCCTCTCACTATTGATATTGTAAGTTTTGGGGTTTCTTTTGACCATAACTTTGTACATTTTGATTGACATCTCTGTCCATCCCATCGTTTTTCATGTCAGTTTTTTTTTTCTTTCCCTTTTTGGTCTAAATTATTTCCTGACTTCCATTGTTTTGCATTTATTTAGTGACTCGAGATAATATTTTAATCTCATACACTTACTGTAGTTTTGTTACTTCTAGCTATGCTTAGTTTCTATTATGTACTGTAGGTTGGAGATTCTGATAAAAAGCTGGCTGATGGAATTACCCTCTATTCGATTGCCTCAGAAACGTATAAGAAAGCATCAATTCTCGTTCCGCTGATAACAGTATGGCTCTAGAACTCTATGGCTTGTGATCTGAAGCCTGATCTTTTGAGCAAACTCCAAATGGAGATGTTTTTATTATTGCTCCTAATTTTGACTTCTATCATTGTACTTGCTCTCTTGGCATTAAATATTTGATTGTCAGGAACATGGGAAGGGAGGAAAGTGCATTATTTTCACTGAAACTAAGCGTGAGGCTGATAGGTTGTCTAATGCCTTGGGAAAGAGCTATAGATGTGAGGCTTTGCATGGCGATATTTCGCAGGTTGTGAGAGAAAGGACACTTGCGGGTTTTCGGGATGGCAATTTCAATATTTTAGTTGCCACTGATGTTGCAGCTCGTGGCCTTGATGTACCAAATGTCGATCTGGTGAGCTATTCTCTTCCATGTTTTCTTGCTAGTTCCTTTGACAGATAGAAGGGGTGTTACTATGTAGTTCTAAAATTTACTTCTGTTGTCATCTTAATGTTCAAATGTGTGATGTGCTAGCCATTCTGTGTTTGCACCGATCACTACTTAGTGGCGTCAATCCAGCATCCCAAGCTGCCATGTCTTGAGATTTTGTTTTCTGGTATCACTTTGTGGTTGTTATACTTGGTCAAACACAGCTTCTTAGCAACCACTGCAACCCCCTCCCCCCCCCTTTTGAAGCCTTATTTCGCTTCCTGAGACCTTCCTCTAAGTTGGAAGCTTCTTGCATACTTCTCCATTGAGATACAAGTTATTAAGTATTATTTTTGCTCAACCCCTGCAAATTGAGGGTGAATTTATCTCTTTTTCCCCTGAAAACCAGGGATACAAAAACCATTTGATCCTCCAAATCTATGACGGACTAGTTGGTTCAATTAAAAATCTGATTGTGTTCCTATCCCTAGTCCAGTCCCTCTTAGAACTAAGTGTGCCAATAGTTGTCCTTGACAGCAAATATACAAGTTGAAACAAATTATATTTGGGGTTAGTTACCACAGTTTCTTAGTTACCCTAGTTAATCCTTTGTCAAAAAGCTTTGATGACAACCCGATTGTATATGTATTAAAGAAACACTCATAGATGTTATACTTGAACCCATGACCTTGCGGTCCCTGCTTTGCTGGGTTTAAGGAGAGATCCCGCGTCTTTGGTTGGTGATAAAACTAGGATGTGAGTCTTGAAATTGGGTTTTATTACTAACATGTTGACGGAATTTTCCTACCGCCAGAAGTGGAAGTTAAAGCTTCAGGAGCAGTTTGCTGTTGCTAAACTTTACACCAAATGTGTATGTGTTTTTTAATTGTTTCTTCAATGACGCTTCCTCCTTTTCCTTGTTCAGGTGATACATTTTGCACTTCCAAGATGTCCAGAGACTTTTGTTCATCGATCTGGCCGTACTGGTCGTGCAGGGAAGAAAGGAACTGCCATCCTTATTTATTCACAAGATGATCATCGGCAGGTGAAGATTTATGAACGAGAAGTGGGCTGCAGATTTACTGAGGTTACATTCTCTCTCCTTTTCCTTGTTCGTGCTAGTTCCATTTATTCAAGGTTTTTAATTTGAAATTGTCAGGTCTGCACTGTTGAGTGGTAGTAAATATCACTCAAAAGTCAAAAGCAGTAAGAAATGTTAGAGCATCGTGGCTGGAGTTTTATATGTTCTGTGAGTCCGTTTTGTTTTATTTAACTTTTTGATATGGTGTTGGTGCTATACATCCCACTGTTTTTTTTTAATGTAATGTTGTTCCAAAAGAAGGAATCCTTATTGCTTGAAATGCACAAAATCTTTATTGCAAGCCAGTTCTTGTTTGACATTTTAGAAGGAAAAAAGCTCATGGCGAAAAAAGCTGGTTAAAATACTATACTGCCTGATTGCATGTTGAATTTTGTTCAGGTGGCGGAATAGTACTGGAGTTGCTAATACTTTCGATGAGATTGTTTTTAGTAACTTGTCAGGCCTTGATGAGATTTTTAAAGTTCTTGATATAAAATAGAGGTTAAAGTTACTATGCTGTCTGATTTTTGGAGTTCTATTCATGTGGTGCAATAGTGCCAGAGAGACTTAACATTTTTGCTGAAACTGTTGTAGTAACTTACCTGTCAAGTTTTGGTGGGTGTTGCACTGTACATTTAGTAAAATCTTATACCAGGCTAGTGATTGGATTACGTATATTTTCAGTAAATTACTGTTAGAAGCTTTAGTAATTTGTCAAGTAATATGCATAACCTTGAACTAAGCCCGTCCAAGTAAAAGACATTTTATAAGCCCGTGATGAAGTAGTTTGCTTTAGTGCTCACCACGCAATGAGGATTTTTCTCATATTAGTTGGAGTATATATTGATGATGCCCTCGTTGGTTGTGTTTTATTTTCAAGCTCTTGTTTGTCCCAAGGCATGCTCATAGTCCTTATGCAGTTATTTGTAGGTACTAACTATGTTGAAGTCTTATGTTTGTGGTTCTGTATCTATATAACTTCATACAGAGGAACTGATCCCACACTTGTGTTAAATTTTCAGCTTCCTCGGATTACTGTGGAGGGTGGAAATATTGACATGTCTGATGACATGGGTGGTGGTCGATTTGGTTCTTTCGGAGGTGGTAGGGATCGTCCATTTGGTGATTCAGGTTTTGGTCGATCTGGTAGTCAGGGGTCCTATGGATCTGGCCGTTTTGGAGCCAGCAGGTCTCCTGGATTTGGTTCTGAAGGTCAGAGTGGCTCTAGTCACTTTGGTTACAACAGAAGTCAATCAGGAGGGTTTGGTGAGTCGGGTAGATCGAATCGCAGTAGTTTTGGCGACTTTGGTTCAGGAGGTCAATCCAGTACTTTTGGAGGCTCTGGTTCAGGTCGTTCCAGTTCATTGGGGGACTTCGGTTCAGGTCGTCCCAGTTCATTTGGGGATTTTGGTTCAGGTCGCTCTAGTGGATTTGGGAGCTTTGGGGACTCCAAGAATGATGATATGAGCACAAGGAGGCGATCCTGATTTTTTTGAGGTAAAGTGAATTTCTAATTTTGGACTTCCAGTTATGATGTTGAAAGTAAGTACTAATGTAATTATTTGCATGTGTTGCTGGTTAATGCAAAAGAACTGGCTTGTGCACCTGTGTGCATGTGCATTTTTCCATGTTTTCCATCTCTCTTTGTTCAAGTTAGTCTCATTACGATTTGGATAACATATTAAGGTTTTATTTTCTGGCTACTTTTTCTTGTGCATGTTTGGGGTAGGGTATGGCTAGGTTTATTTCAAAACTTCCACCAGCAAGGCCCTTGGTCCTGGCACATAAACTCATCTGCTGATTCTAGTGTTTTAGGTTGCATAAAACAATCATTTCATGTGAACGTTGAAAGGTGATATTGGTGCTTAACTTGCAAATGGTGGTTACCTGCGTCGCTACCTGTTAGTTTTTTGCTTGTCTGTTCCATCAAGTCAGAACATGTTACTTTGTTGCATGCAGAAACTTCAGAATAATTTGACAGCGATTCGTTCATATCTTGCAATGGCAGGTGAAAAGGCAAACAACTTGACCACAGCAGAAATGAAGGTCAAGATTAAGGCAGAAATTGCAGGCGGAAGGAGATAACTATCGTGTGAATTGCTTGCTGGTGTTAAGGCATTGCAAATGACTACTTACTTTGGGATTAGAATCCCAAGATATTTTGCTGTTTTTTTATATAGAGGCTTGCGATTATTGTATTAGGTGGAAAAACAAGCTCATTATTATAAAGCTGGTCTGATATTGAGAAGATGGCTTGCATGTGTAGTACTATATCTACAGGTTAGGTAATCCCTCCCTCCCTCCCTCCCCGTCGCATCTCTATGGGCCAGTATTAGAACATATAACACGCAGCAGTTCCTCGTTGTTCGAATTTGTTTGGTTCGTTGCCTAACAGCTTGGTGGAATACCATGCTGGAACTCAATTAGGTATTTATTTATGAATGGAAAGTGAAAGGGTGACAATCACAAACCTTAATTTGGATGTTCAGATTGAGGTGGTTAAGGAACTGGAAGAGAACCTCTGCTTGGATCTTTTACTTGTTTTTAAGAGCAGCGACACCGTTGGTTGGAATGGAGCAATTGTTTAGAGGAAAAGGTAGACAGAAATAGCAGAATGCTTGGTACTTGATCTGACCAGGTTTTTTATGCTTTCTCCGCCTTCAAAGTTCAAACAAATTATTTTTGTTAATTAGAAGACCATCTCAACTGTACGAGGATTTTTTCAGTAAAAATTCAGAAGCGTCACAAAGTAGTTTCACTTTCTTTTTTGCTGAACAGAACTTATGTTTACTAGATGAATTTGACTCCAAGAATGATAATACTTTCATACTATTTCTCTCTTTATCATACAGTAAAACACCGCTTTTGGAAAAGTGAAAGCAATATTTTGGTATTGTGGTCAAATAATAAATAAAACGGGATTTAATGGAACAGTAAAGAGTCGGATATAGGTTTGAATTCCCCACTTTTAAAAAAAAAAAAAAACATCGTAATATGCTAGCACAGGTCACCCCACTACAAATTCACGTCCAAGTTCACATTATAATGCCAACTGATTTCTATCACCACAACATAAAATACCAATAGATTGAGTTCGGACAAGAACTTCAGACTTAAAGTCAATGTTGCATCACAAAGAAAAAGGATACATCTACTACCGCAAAGATATACTAAGATTTATTTGATTTCAAATCCCAAAATGTTTGCCCGGTTCGCAACATAATTATATACTCTGCATAATAATAAACTCTGCAATCCTTAATGTTAGCCAAAAGGGAGACTTGGCAAGAAAACTGGAATCAAGTGAGCGATTTGGTACGTAATTTTCCATATACAAAATTTGCTTTCACTTAACTATCCTAGGTAATTAATTTGAGTCAAGAAACAAAGGAATACCATTTAATGTACAGTAACAAGCAATTCTCATGCGTTAAAGAGTTTTCTGAAAGGTCCATCCTTCCGGTCTTTTGCAGCCTCAGTTAGAGCAAGAAACCTCTTAAAACCAGTGGTGGCAGCACCTCGGCCAAGTGCTGCAGCTCTGGTAAGCACAGCTTCTCGAGAAGCAATGAATCCGACTGAAGTGTTGTTGGGGATCACAGGATTTGCAGGAACAATGGGTGCAGCAGCAGCCGCTGCCACAGCAACTGTTGGTGCGATAGAAGGTTGTGTGATCATTGGTCCATGCTTGTTAAAGTCATCTAGTATAGTCTGCTGATCTGTTTTCTTGAGACCCTAAGCATTTCCAACACAGTTATCAAGGTTAATTACAAAAGTAAGAGAAGAAAATAGAGACACTCAACTTTAATAAAGTTTTCACTGATATAATCTATAAACTTAAAAGCCATTTGAGCAGACAACAGCCAGAATTAGGCAGTAGTAAGTAAGCACCAGAATAACAACGTAAGAGTTGTCTAGAGGTTCCACATTACTTTCAACCAACGAAAAATTAAGTAAAAAGATAAAATGAATTAAATAGATAGTAAACCAGCATCATTAGTTCCTTTTGCTCTACGAAACCAAATGGAAATATATCTGAATCTTTAAGTTTTTTCTTATCAACATTTTGTCAATTCTTCAGATGCAAAATGTAAAATGAAAGAACAACCAACATGTTTAGGTCATGTGCAAAATCTAATAGATTACCCGAGTTAAATTAGATTAGCTGTCAACTTATGCATAACCATCGAGTAACATCAGTATTGTATCAATTGAACTGCCTAGTTTTATTGGTTTTCTGCAGAATGTCATTATTTCAAGATTCATTGGCCATAACTGATCCAGTACATTTGATTTGCTCCATTTTTATTTCGATATCAATATGGTCTACTCTACATCTGTATTGCTGACTATCTCTACTCCTTTACTCAAAAAAAATTCCAATAAATAGCCACCCACGGGTACCTAGGAAAAATTGGGACTGAAACTAAACCCTATAGGCTAAGTGGAAGCCACAAAATAAGTCAAGCTTCATAACCATATCTCGGTCATAATATGCAGTGTTCTGCCAAAATATACAGACCCCTTGAACAATCAAAAATGCCTAACTAACCCTAATCTAAAAAAGTGCTTGGTGTTAGTCCTTGAATAATTTGCTTGAAGCAATCACACCCTTTTGTTAGTGATTCTTAGGCTCAACTTTATCCACATGTTACTGCAACATAAGGTACTTTTCTTATTGTTTGCAGTTAAATTTGGATGGAACCCCAAGAATCGGTGACAAGAGGTTTAGATTGCTTCAGTGATATGGTCAAGGATCAAATCAATAAAGTTTTAGCTTAGAACTATCTTGCCTTTGAATGATTATTCAGGAGGGCTCCATTTATATTCCCCTTTCATACTTGAGGCCCCAACCAGGTTAGTTTCAGAAATACAAATATTCAAATTATAATTTTAAAAAGGTCTTTAGAGTAAAGATCATTAAAGCAATAACCTTGAGCTCCAAAATTCGCTGAAACTCCATTGGTGTTCCCTCTGGCAGCAATGCCCTATAAGTATCTGCCACGGAATCAATCGGGGAAAGTATAACCTGTATTACAGACATTACCTTGCATTAGAAATGAAACCCTTACAACATAAAAGTAACACGCAACTAGGTTCAACACAAACCTTCAAAAGTGCTTCAGCTTTACTCATTTCACGGCTCACGAACTTCGAATAGCTAGCTGCACTGGCTGTCTGTTTCAGCAAAGCAAAACAAATAGCTAAACCAGATTGCTATGGAAAATTGAGGGATAGTTTGGAATAGGAATTTAAATAAGATTGGCATCATATGAAGATAGTAACATCCCAATTAAACAAAAACTGCTGATAGATGCAGCACATCCACTTACATAAGCCTTTTCTTTTTCTACTTTTTCTTTTTTCAGGAAAAAAAAAACTTGGTTTGGATTAACAATCATGAAGAAAATACTTTTATATTTAATCTAATTAATGATTCATGTGGGTCTCTATTTGAGAGCAATAACTCACCTGACGACCAAGAGAAGGAATCTCTAGAAGAATTGTCTTCACAGCTTGGGTGTCTAAAAGCATCTGCAACAGCATCAGGCTGTTTGTTACCACTAAATTACAAGAAATAACTGCCAAAAATTGTTCCCAATGCTTATTCGGGGAAAAAGAAAAAAATTGTTCCCAAGGAAAACAAAAGGAAAGAAGATACAGTTCTTGCACTTTCAAGGCAAATACCAATATTACAGTTCTGATAAATATCATAATGGACGGAAATCTAAGAATTTAACAAAGTGATAAACAGTACTGAAAAACTTTCTAACACTTCCTTAACCAAAATATATTTCAATTCTCATTCATCCTTTAGACTCATTCATTTACTGGGTAGTACTTTGAATCATATAAAAACACCATTGATTAAGAAAATGAACATAGCCACCAAATTAGAAAAAGAAATTACAGGCTAGCAGCTCCCAACATAATGCACATCTTGTAAAATTTATAGAGTTTAACTGTTAACTGAGCTACATGGATATGATTTCAAAAGATAATTAACTATTGCGAGCACGTAAAGAGAGGAGGAAAATCATCATGCTTTAACATCTTAGACATTGTGAAGATTTGTATGAGCACATCCAACTAGGAAACAAGAATCCAGAAGTTAGCCCCCAGATGCCTTTCATTCTAGATTAGCAGATCTTTTACCCCCAACATTCAATCAGGAAGAAAGAAAACAACAATGATAAATTCCTACTTGCTGGGCTCCAGTCTCTGATATCTGCTTGCACTTGAAAATGTTGCTGTAGAATCGTGGACCAAGAGATGATGCAAGCTGCACAAAATAAGAATAAGGACAGTAAGAAATGTACACGCTACAAAGGCACAACATCATAATGCCTTGTAATTACCTTGTCCAAGAAGTATTGGAAGTGAACTGGTGAAAGGAGGCTTCCAAGAGCAGGGATGCTACTTGTGAGAATCATATTTATGTTATTGACATACCTGCAAGAGAGTAATTCCAGTTTTTTAAGAAAAAATGGAGACCCTTCTACTCATGATTACCATAGTAAATCATCTTACTCTGATTGGTCACCAACGCTTTCAAGTGTACCCCATGGAACACGAGTCATTGCAGCCATTTCACCATCAAATTTAGTTTCGAGGCCATGTACTAGGGTCATTAATGCTTCGGTAATAAGCCCAGAAAATTCTTCCTGCACAATTGCATTACTCTTGAAGAAGGAAAGCGTAATTCATTTAATGCAATCTACAGATGAAATGAATAGTACCTCAACTGCTGACATATCCACCCCCCCAGATAATTGAGGATCAATTATTTTGGATACACTTTCAGCCAGTTCAGCTGACTGTCAAAAAAATTAATGCCACGTTACAAAGACTTCACATAGCTGTGCATGTTGATAGGATAACTCTGTTTAGCATGCTTTAGCAGGAATCAGGTTCGAGCCCCTTCCCTCTGCTTATCTTAAAAGTGTTGCATTGTACTGCTATATTCAGCTTCCTTGACAACTTAAACAGTGTGAGGAAGCAGTTTAGAATCTCTATGGATACGTGACTGGTAGATTAGAGCTTATGAACTCACAACATTGGAAATTGATCCAGTAGAGTAAGACAGCAAGGAAGCCAGGAAATACTTGCAAGTTGCATTGACACCAGTCCATTGTTATGCTTCAATAATCACCAATCAGGTTCACATAGCATTTAATTCTAACCTTTCAATGGAAAATGGGGTGATAACTAAGGTCTACAATTCACCCCTAACAATCAGCTCTACCCCACAACTAACTGTCTGCAATATGATCCTTCTGGATCCTATACAAGTTAAAAGGTGTGTCTAATTAAGATGCAACAACAACATGAACTCTCATTAAGGGACCTTGAAATTATTACAAGGAACTTTAGGCCTTCTGTATTCTTCCCAGAGATTCACCTTCATAAAGTAAACCAGCAAAACACTATTACAGAGAAATATCATGAATACAGAAACTAACTGACCGTTTTTCGGCAATATTCAGCTGAATTAACAATATAACAGATCACTCTTTCATCTCTGTCAGATGTCTGCTCAAAATCCATGAATAACAGTCAGTAACTTATACAGGAGATATGACTACGACAATAAAAGGAAAAGTTTGGCTGGCAAGCTGATACCTTTATTTGTCCATCCATACCCGTGGCAGCTGCAACAATCCCAATGCCGGACTTAGGTAGCCTTGCCTTGAGCTTCAGAACATAAGCTTTAAGAGTTTTTTCAAATACCTAAAGGTGAAATACATGGGAACTCATTAGCATCAAGACCTGTGACCAAATTAAATCATGCTTATGGATAGAATACAGGAAGGAAGGCTCAAGGGTTTCCGTATCATTATATGAAAACTTGTTCTATTTGATTATTTAGGATTTAGTTAACTTAAGGATTTCTATGCAAATTAAATAGGTTTCTAGTAGTTTTAGATTATAACATCCAATCGTAATCTATTGGTTCCCAAATTATATTAGAAATAGAAGCTTGTTTAAGTAACTTAGAGACCTTTTTTTCCCTCCATGTCCTTTCATTTGGTGCTGACATACAGACCCCAAGCCAGACATTTGCAAGGTGCTCCTGTTACAGATTGATCTAATAATCGACCTTGATGCTAGGATACTCCAATTTCTGGGCATTTGTTTTCAGTACCTAATTGTACATCTTGCGTAACAGATTTTCTTAATATAACAAAATCCAGGTTTTCTCCATGTTATTCTCAAGTCTGAGACTTCTTTTTCTCAAGTCTCAAATATAAATCTAATAGCACGTTCACAATAATGGCTCTGACCATGGTAATCATCACACAACAAAATGACAGGTTCTCATTCTCAACAACAGATTCATGGATGATATTTTTGATAGATGGATTTTCTTTCTTCCTTTTAGTTTTTCAACTATCAAGGAAATTTATGTTCTTCATGCGTCAATCCAGAGAAATTAACATGGGAACTTCTACATGTTTCTGTACCAATTTTATGATATTTTCACAACCAACTTTTATTATTTGAAATATATTGAAGGTGCTACAATATAAACTGCACGAATCGCAACAGAGAGAAACCATAGGAAGCTAAGATGAACTTTAAGGATGTACCTTGAACAAATTAAGTAGTGTCTGGCTCTTTGTTAGAGCACTGCACCTCTTTAGGCTCCTCTTGATTATAAGAAATAACTACAAGCACAAGAAAGGCAATGTCATTGCGACTAATACTTTCATCCTGACACAATATCCTATAAGAGAGTAGGTTCCTCTCTCATGTTCCACACCAAGTTGGCAAGTCCACCCGAGAACCAAAAGAAAATCTCAGGAGTCATGACAATCTACAAGTGCGTAGAAGTAAACACATAAAGCACACAGCTCCATGAACATACCAACATCATGACCTGAAAAAACTGCACTATGAACTATCCTTTGCTGAAAAATATTCAAGTGTAGAACCATGAATATGGAATCCATGGATGCGTCCAACAGAAAATAAATAAATAAAGTAGGAATGATAATAACTAACATAAAAAGAGACTACAATGAGAAAGAAACAGGAAAAAAATTCATGTCTATACCCTAATTGTTTTTGTTCCAAATTTAGTCTGAGTTAGCCTATATTCCACAGTAATTTGTTTTCTCCTCTTTCAACACCTACATCTTAAGACCACTGAAACATAACAAAACAGTGGAGAAAGGATGCAAAATGTTCTACAAATCACAGGCCAGATTAATGAGAAATTCTTAAATAAACTTAGTCCACCATGTAAGCTGGCAGACAAACAGATAACTAATTGACAAATGTTTAAAATAGGTCGCTTCATTAAACTTTACCGGTAATCATTTTGTAACTTTAAAATCAATTTCTGAGAAGAAGAAAAAAAGTGAATTACAATCTTTGGTTTTTCAACTCCTTTCTCATGGTGCCACTCCTATCCCCTTCCCTCCCCAATTGAAAAAAAGTGTATTTATATTTCTCTAAGATGAGGAAGAGTAGAAGCGCATAGATCTCACTTGTTGAGTTCAGACTGTATCAATCCAAATACTCCAATATTTGTAACTGCCAGTTAATAAGAACAGTAATCCAGATCTAGGAGTTTTAGTTTTCATGTTTTATTTTGCAGTTCTTAAACGAAAGGAGAATTCAAGAAGTATCGGGAAAGATCACAGATGGGAAGCGAACCTGTTCCAAGTGGAAGAGAAGTTGCATCCTTTGAAAATGGAGACAGACTGTGGAGATTAGGGAGCTAGCTTTGGTCGTCCTCTTCTTTTTCTTTTGGTTAATTGCAGGATTTAGAGAGGGAGAGAAGGTAGAGGGATGTCAACTGACCTACCTCACCAGACTAATGGTTCACTAGTTTCAAGTTTTGTTGAAAAACACGAGAATATCTTTTACCTTTTTTCAATAAATTATTTTAAAGTAACAAAAGAATAAATTATAAAGTTTAATGAGGTGACATAGTATAAACTGTGTCATTGTTATTGATTTAGTCCACCAGTTCACATGGTCTACTAAGTCGATCTAAGATTTATTCAGATTAATAGTTGAACCCACAGACACTATATATACAAACACAGACACACTCACGCACATAAAGATCTACATATACAACGAATTGCATTAAAATAAGATTAAAGACAGGAAAAAATAAGTATCAATAAGTAATAGGGAACACATTAGACAAATCAGCATTAACAATGAAGAAAGCAGTGCTCAATCAGTTGTTTACCTGCATGCTACTAGTTAAAACATTATTCTGACCCCCCTCCTCAATGTCCCAAGTTTCCTCCTATATTAGTTGAGTGAAGAATAAGTACAAGAGCAATACAAAACGAACCGAAAAACAAGTAATACAGGAGGACCACCTGTACAAGTTTTTCTAGATGCTCCATTAATGTTTTCTGCTCCAATTCCACATAAACTGTCAAATGTGGCTCAAAACAAGATGAAATAATTCCACGGAAGTTAAACTGCAAAAGATATGAGCTATAAAACATCAAAAACTAAGGAAAGAACTAATATAAGACAAAGCTTGTTAACAACATAAAAACAAACCACTGATATACACAGTATAGTAGAAGTGACCAAATAAATAAAATATAGTAATCATAATTATTCACTGCACGGAATATCTTCTCATAAATGTTTCTCAACAGCATTTGTAATTTCACATCTAGAAAAGTATTGAGTATATAAGAGATATGTACCCCAGCACCAGGAACCGACAAATCTTTGTTTCCATCCTTCTCCTGTAAAAGAATAAAAAAACAGAACTATAAATCTGAAGAGGAATTCATCTCATAACTATTTGAAAATTTCAGTATATTTCAGCACATGAGACTGTATGTAAAACATACATCCTCACTTCCTTGATGAGCAGCAAACTTCCTTTCATACTTCTTCCGAATATCAGATACACTTTGACCATTATTTTCCCCACCGATTTCTTCAATCTCATTCCCTATATCTCTACTTCGAGTGCCTCCCCCAAATTTCTCTGCCAATTCATCCTCAAATTCAAGTGTTCGTTGTAGTGCCTGGAGAAAATTGTCAAAATATAACAAAAGGATATCAGCAGATGAAACTAGCATACAGAAACCACATAATTCCTGAAAAGAATATAAGACTTCATACAAACAAACAAACAAACAAACAAACAAAATGGACATAATTGGCATAGTACTGATGTGGCAGTATTGAAGGGCTCTTTATTTCAATTCATAATACACCACTACAATAACAAACTCAATTTTGATCATAACTAAGAACAGTGGTTACATCAATCTCAATCTCAATTGTGAAAAGGGTGAATTGGCCATTAAAGCCAGTAATGCAACAAACAGAAGGTTGTACACTGTCCTACACTATCCAGCTCACTCTAAACACTGGACAAGGCAATTGTACAGTCCCATCCTGTCCAGTCTGCATAAAAGTGTCAACACACCTGTATGATCTCTTATCTTTATTTTCCAACTAAGGAATTTTTTCACACGTAAGAAGCCTTTCTCATTCAGAAACTTGCCGTGGAATTGTTGATTGGGGATTTTATTTGTCATTGGATTAAAAGGATCTAATTCTGAAACCTCAATTTTTTAGCACTTTCTCACCCTATGCCATAAGTTGAGACTACGTAAAGAAGGCTAACGACTTACCAATAACAATGTCCCAACATCTGGCTTCTCCTTTACATTATCAAGTATCCCTTCGAGCTGCTTTCTGAAAACAAAACCATAAAATCAATTTTGATAGTTATAAGCAAACCTAAGCTTGATAGGAGGAAGACTTTTGTGTCATGAGAACCTTTTTGTACTGCATTACATTGAGGAAAGGATGATCAAGATATTATCCCAAAGAAATTATATTGGAACCATCAAACAGACTATAGAAATAATATCATTTTATGATCTTTCCGGCACTTGTTAGTGAGAAATTTTCATGAGTTACTAACATGCAATCAAAGGTGGTGCATTCTACTTTTTTCACCTTTTTTTCTCTTCAAAGATAATATTTGTAGTGAACTAAATATTCACAGTCAAGTATTCACAATGCAGCAAGTTCACATGCAAAAGGAGTGCTTGGAAAGCACCAACCTGAGGAATAAATCACATTTCCCCTTATTTCATAACCGCGTCTATTTTAAAAACTATATAAATGTTAGGTCCTGACACTTCATGTATTCTGGCTAAGTTTACTCAAAAAGAATGTATTCTGGCTAAGTCATTCAGAATAAACACTAGTAAAATTGTTTACCGTCCCCAAAAAAAGGCAATGTTTCTTAGCTTAATTGAATAATGATTGGTTTTACTGCTACAGGAAATATGATGACCCACCTTGTCTTCTTACAGAACAGGATACAGAGCCGATAGGGGACGTGCCATGGGGAAGGAAATATCTTCCATATCTCCTCATTCGTTCTAATTCTACGCTTGATCCATGCATATCTTCGTTCAGTTTTATCCAGCTTAGCTAGTTCTAGCCATATTGAAAACATAAAATATTTTAGAAGACAGAAAGGCATATGAGAACAACTCTGCAAATTAATAGACTCAAGAGAAAACTGTGACAAACCAGCTCCTTCGAAGATCTGTTCGTATGAAGTAAGCTCCCTATTGCAAAAATTATTTACCAACTCTTCCCTCACAGATGGTTCCAGAGCATCAACAACTAAGCATGCATCGGATAAGTGCTGAAGTAAATTAGTTTCTTCCGTCTCTTTACCAGTACCTAAGCTGAGAGCAAAATTATAATAAAAAGAAAAGCTGAGAGAGACTGAAAAGGCTAAGCAGATAATGGGAAGATTAGAAGTTGAGCTACAGTGTATAAACTCCAATAAGTAAGCTATTGGACAGGCTGAACAGTTAGTTTGACTAAGAATGCACTTTACAGTTACACTCCCCCATCTGGCATTAACTTTTGCTTAAGCTAGCTCTGTCTCTCCTTTCCACCACTGTATCCATCTCAGATGAATCTTGTGAAATTTCTAAACACAACTATAACAGCAACAAGAACATATTTATACCCAAAAACTCTTGCAAGATAAGAAAGGAGGTTATGCGGGCATCTGTCATATTTAAGAAAAAACCTAACTGGAACCCTAAATCCTTGACCTAGTTATCACAACAAGACTGGCCAACATCCAGAATCCAACTACATGAAGAAAAAAACCCAATACCCATGTTAGAAGCTAAAAGGAAGCATCCAACTTCCATTAATTCATTTAAAAGGTATAGTATGGTAACTAACAGTTTAAATAATTTATGGCCCTATTAGTATGGGTGAAATTGAGATTAAGGTGTTTTGCCCCAGTTATGCATATAAAGCAGCACATGGGTGTTTGGTTAGACTGTGTTTTTCATTACATGAGAAAACTATAGGTAGTCATCTGGTTTGACTCAACATGTAGCTAAGTGTGTAACGCTTTATTAACATTCTTGACTAATCACTAAATTTTGGAGATGTATCTTAGCTTTCTCTAGGATGGCATGATGCAATTCTAGCGATACATATGCTGCTTGGCTCCGATCTCCATGGCTATAGAAAGATGCCAACTATCATTTTTCCCTTAAAACCCTAAACATCTAAGTTTGTCTTTAGAACCATCTTAAAAACACTAGACACAGCTATTGGGAGTTCAGCCCCGTGACGTGGCCTATCCTAGAACACGTGACTTAACCAGCATCAGTTGATAGAAGAGACAGGCCATCCTATATCAGATAAAGTTTGTACCCATATTTCATTTATCGATAACTTCCAATGCTCAGAATTGTATAGATCTTCATATATTAGGATTTTCTTTTTCAATTTTTTGAATTAATAAGGGGTAATTTTAGCTTCCAATTGAAGAAAACTTGTTCAAAGTTACAGAACACTTGCAGCTGCAACAGCTGAGATTACTATGTTTCCCCTCTAACAGCCTATGCTCCCAGCTGAGATGTTAGTGTGAACTTTGTTTTACAACCATGACAACCACCTCCAATAATGCAGTTTGTCACAAAACTTGGAGTACAAACATGAGAAGAAATAAATTCTAGATGAGATTCTCTCAATCATCACAGAACATCCTCAAAATAAATTCTCTAAACAACCTAATTGAAGAAAAGAAGTAGTCAATACATGGACTATTTTTTTGCTCCCCACCTCCCCCTACCTGACTGCATAAGCATTCAGGATTAAATAAAATGCCAAATAAAGATGGCAGGTACAATGAGAGTCCATAACTACCAATATGAAGTGCTATGTGCTCATCATTCTGGAAATAGAGGAGCATACCTTGAGAAATCAGAAAACACGTGTGATTTGAGTATTTGCTTGATGTTTTTAAACTTTTCCCGCAATTCCATGATCTTTGGTATGTCCCTATATGCTTCAAAATGATTACATAATTGATTGACCGCCTGGTGCATCATGAACCATTATTAGTAAACAAAATAAAAATTGCAGAAAAATCATAAAATCCTTCTCTATTCAAGAAAAACGGAAACCAAGTATCCAACACAAGGACAATATTCTAGAAGACAATAAACATATTTTCCCAAATCTTCCTAATATGGATGAAGATGCTAATATTATAAAGAGTCAAGATGTACATTAACGACCAATAACATATTCTGGTAGGATATGAAAATCATTCTTGCACAAGGATGGCAATGTTTCCCACCCTGGAGACATCCAGTAAACAACCAAGAAAGGGTGAGTTTGGAGAATATTCTACATCACAGGGGCATCTCTCGTTTCAAATTTGCTAATTCTGAAGCACTAGCTGATGAAAGACACACAGCTCTCAAACGCCAGTCTTAATAAACATTAAAAATATTTTGCAGAAACGGTTTGCTTATTTTCTTCCCAAAGGGAAAAAGACACCCTCGCCAACCAACTACCAGTCTATCACTAAATTTCCAAACTAATCATCAAACTATGTCTTTGTACAATTTAGCAACTAACTTCGCGTCCATCACTCAATTTTGCCACTCTGTCCATGTATCCCATGCATAAAGTAGCTAACGATGTTAACTTTTGCTGATGTGCCTGTTAAATGTATATGTGGCACTAATATGGCATAAACAATAATAAATGCTGACATGGAAAAATAATGTAAAATATTATATTTATTTAAAGTAGTTTAAAATATCAAAAATCAATTGAGAATGGTGACACGCCATTTTTTACACAGGCAGTCAGGCACACATAAATAAATGTACCTTTTTCTTCATTCTTAAACTACCATGAACAGAGTGAATATGCTATTTTAAATTTATAATCAAATTCATTTGAGTTAATATGAGAATTGGTCAGTATAATTATTAAGAAAAAAGTCTATTTATGTTTTTATATTAACTGTAAGTAAAATACAGGTTTATGTATGTGGATTTCACCATCTTCTAATTATTTATATATATTTAACACCTTAAACTATAATACTTTATATTATTTTTCCACATCAACCAATTATGTCAGCATTTTATTAATTTTTTTAAGACACATTAGTGCCAGACATACATCCAATGGCCACATCGGCAAAGTTAACACCATTAGCTAACTTGACTAAAAATGGGGTGGCAAAATTGACTACTGGAGAAAACGTGTCACTAAATCGTCAAAAAAAACGGTGGTTGAAGTGGGAATTTGGCGATAGTTGGATGGCGAGAATCTCTTTTTCCCTTCTTCAAAATCTCTGAAGTAATCACATGACTTATCAAAAAGAAAATAAATTTTAAAAATCTGCGCAAATAAAGATACCTCAAGCTGAGCAGCTGCCTCCTTATACTGCCGTTTGGAAGCCATTATTTGAAGCTGCTCAACAGCAGAAACTGCCACACAGTAAAATGGATGTTGGTGAACAAGAATACCCAGGTGATATAAGCTGTCCTGACTAGCACTTAGGAAAAATAAAAATAAAAAATAAAATAATTATATAAACTATGCAATTTAAACAATACAGACCCATCTAACTTAGTTGTAACCAATGGTATTTTACTTCAAACTACAAGGAAGAGAGAGGGGGGGGGGGGGGGGATTTCATTGTGATTGACAAAGACTTCAATAAGCAAAGCAAGTCAGATGTTACTAGTGTGACAACAAGAGAAAAGGAAAACAAATAAATGAGAAGTGATGTACATTAAAGTAGGGTAAACTCTGAAAATAGGCTTGGACTAGGGAAGAATCAACAATATTATTGAAGGGGGAATAAGAACAGATGATTTAGGGTTCTATAACCTCTAAATATCACCATAAGTTGTTAAAACAACTTTATATTAATCATAAGAAATCAAAGCTAATTAACATGTACAGCAGCAACCCTATTTATATAGGTCTGGACAACTATTTAGACAATTCTAGAGACACATACAATTCCTAAATTACCCTAATTATAAATCTAGTAAAATAGGAAGATACTAGTAATCCTACATTAGTTACAATCTCTAACCCTAGGAATCCTAAGCATTAGAATTTCTAAAGAAAACAGAATAACAAAAAGCTCCTGCGTCAAGAAGTCAAATATATGTAAGTGCATTAAGAACTAAGGGAAGGGAAAGCAACAGAACCATTACACAAACATCAAGTTATATCACTGGCCCATTTCCTGTAGCAGATCTTTAATGTTTATTTGCTTCATAACCACAGTCCAAATGAACGCTTTGATCTTGAGGGAACCTTAGTTTCCAATTAATACTTGTGAATTGAAAACATAAAGAATTTCTGGCCCAAGGGGTTACCCAGGAAAGATTTGCAAGAGAATACCCCAGATCATATTAGATTGCATGCCCTGTGATCTTGTCACAAAAGACAAACAACAAGATCAAATAGGAAGAAGATGAGCAGATCGTCAGTTTATCTATTGTTTAAGTTGCTGGAGTTAAGTTCCAGGAGACAACCTAGTTGTTGCGCTTATAGATGTCAGAAATGGTATCACTACAAGTAGCAATGCAATAAACCCAAGTTGTAAGGGTCTTCGCACACCCCAACCAGGAGGTGCATATGTAACAATATGAGCCAACCAATCTCATTGGTAATTATCAACCAAACAAGTTAATGCATCAGTGATTCAACACAAAGACAATTAGCCTTCCAGATAAGGTGAAGTAAGATAGTAGTTAACAAGATAATCCAATAGCATCTAAAAGGTTAGATCACCAGCAACCCATCTAAGGACCGAAGATCAATGAAACTAGAGACTTTACAAACGGAACCTCTAACCTCAAGTTATCATGGGTTCATAGTGACAAAGGTTTCCTAAGTAACATATCTACTTTTCCCTTGCATTTTGTAACAACAAAAACAGGGATTTTCATACTTATCTGTAAACTTATACAGATTAAGCATCTCAATAAGGAATGTGTAAAATAATACCATACTAGAATTAGAAAGCAAGAGTATTATCCGTAACACACAAACCATTTAGGAACTAAGTTTCAAGGTTTTGAAAAGAGATTGTTTTTGCTCAATTTTCTTTGTCGGATGTGGTTCTCCATTTATAAAATCTCAAATTGCTGAGTTGCAGTTTCATTTCAAAACCCTTCCAGAAAAGCAATCTCAAATCTTGATTCCAAAAAACTCAACAAAGTGAACTGTAAAAGTCAGTCTTCATAAAGGTAGACGAACCTAACATGGTCAGACGATGAAGAGCAGTAATCGTAGTTGTTATATGCTTCTTTGCAAAATCCAACTTCTTAATATCACGGCATATCTCCTGAACCATGGTTTCACTTTGCTCTGCTTTGGTTTTTATTTCTCGAATCTTGTACATGAGTTCCTGTGGGCAAAATAAAAACAATAAATTTACGAAAAATAAGAAAAATAAGGGCATGGCGAGAAAATGAATGCAGCTTAGACAAAATTGTTTGCATGTGATACTATTACCTCCACAGCACATGTAGCAGCAGCAAGATCTTCTTTGGCTTTGGTTCTGGAATTGCTCTGCACCACAATAGATATTGAAAATATAATGTGCGGACTAGATGAGCACACCAAGCAAAAATTACACATCCAACAAGGAGATTTAATTTTTATATACTATGAATCACTACTAATGTATATCTGCAATTTAAACATTGACTTGAAAATCCAAGCTCTTAAGTCAGCACTTTATCTGAAACAACAATGCAAATATATTTTTGCAAATTCTGACTATTCATGGAAAATCCAAGTCTAAGTTGTTTTTCTTTATTTGACATCAGGTATTAAAAATCTGGTGGTTTTTTTTAGGTTTCAATTCTTAACATGGGAATAATCATGGTTTCTCATATTGAAGTATTAGGTACAGTCTTATCGGTCTTGACTAGAAAAAATGATGAGGGGCAACAAAACACAGAGGTATTTCGAAAACACTTGCTTCATCCTTCAGGTTGGAGCTTATAAGACGCCTAAGAGAACTGTTAACCAAGTCATCGTATTCGCTTTCGCAGAGGAACTTATCGCAAATAAAACGAGGAAGTGGCGGAGCACCCTAATTCATATGACATAGAATGCAGTGTTTTATAGCAGACCCAAGCAAAAACTCAGCTAAAGTCTCCCTACTTGAACAACTCAAGAAATAAAGGGAGTGCGAAACTGAATCCTTAGAGATCAGGAAGAACTAGATGAGTATTGGGCAATATAGCCTTAGTAGCCGCTTGCTGGTCATCATCTTTGAACCTGAAGACTTTGAACCATCCCAAAGGGCTTTCATACTACTCTACTAGAAATTAAGTATTTCCTTCCAGTGGTCTCTAATCATTCTCTTCAATTAACCTCTACTTAACTTTCCTCATGATACCTAACCAACGTCCCAACAAAATTCAGCCACAAAGGTGCATATATACATCTGGTGATAGCATATATGCACACATTCTTTCTAATGCCTTCACGAGAAATTTCATAGTGCAAATGTGGTGTTATAGAGCTAAGAGTTCATCAAACAGTTATGCTCTAAAGAAAGCAGCACATGCCAGAGAACTTTGAGAGAATCTTGCCTCTCAACACATTTACATGGATGGCTACTCTTTAAACAAAGCTCAGACCTTGTGCTGGAAAATTTTAACCATTGCACTAAGCAAAGAATGACTTCGACATCCAAATTGGCACCAAGGAGTAAGCATTATTCCCTGCAGTTTTTAACTTTGCAACTGATTTTACTATCCTAGAACCTAACAGACCAAAATAATAAATTTAGATTTCATTTATTTCTTAGCCATTTGCTCACAAAGATGCATCACAAGACACAACTTACAATGTCTTGCAATATAATGCACCTCAACAAACTTGCAATTTCATTGTGCAAATGAAGTCAATCTACTGTATAGCTTGTCTTGTTTTGAAAGCTAAAAGTTGAAAATTTTATGACAACTGAAATTTCCTAGAACCCACTGAACCAACCAAACAATCAGAGTATATAGACACCTTTAAACATCTATAAATAAGATTAAAAAAATAAAATAAAGATATGGACGCCTTTCACTCATGAACCATATTCATTCAGTTCATCCTCATGACATTTATGCCTCACCAAAATATGTGGAGTGACTGAATGAGTTGGCGTGATTCTAAGTTTGCATCCTCCTTAAGGTCTCGAACATATTAGTGCCATGTCGTCTATTACACAGCATGTTTGATAGAGAAACAAAATATCCATAAAACAAGAACAACTAAAACAAGACCGCTTGGAGCAATGATTATACACAAAGGGAACCATAGAAGATGGGCTACTAGAAGAGCTAAACCTCAAAAGTAAAAGAAAGGAGAAAATAAATTTCCAATAGTAAGTAAATACAAAACCCTAAAAGATCAACAAAAAAATGATGGAAAGTAAATAAATAGCTCACTTTATCCAACATCCAAGCTATAAATTGTCCCTGTCCTAAAACTTCCACATCAACACGCTAATTATACTACTGTATAATCCAACTTATTCCCATCTGCCTTTGATAATGTTCCCCATAACTAGATTACTTCCAAACACTTTTGTTACTATTGAACTGCCAGGTAAAGCTGGTATATCAATTGCTGCTAGTGGAGACACATTTATTACATTCAATGATTCAAATACAGAGCATAATTTGCTGAAAACAAGTATCAAAACACTTCAAATCATCAACAAGCAATAGGTGGTCTGACATTATCAGGACGACAGCACCACATATGCAAACGCTCCTAACACAATTATACAGCACAATAAAAGTCCAAAGGCAAGAATTATAACCTGTTGGCGAACAGCTGTCAATATTCCAGCATCTACACGACGTATCTCATTATGTATCTTTTGCATAAGCGGCTCAACACCAGATAAGGATGCCTCTGGATATCAAATATACTTGGCGAATAAGTTTGATAACAAGTAAATGAATTGCATACATTGATCTCTACCAAAAGATATTATTAGCTATCCAAAATTATTTGGTAACAAAAAAAAAAAAAATAGGAAATGTACAGTGGGTAGAAGAGAACTGCACCAGTCTATTATGTATGATCCACCCAAACCATTTGTCAATACTAATTCAGTCAATCCAGCTAGACTTATTTCTATTGACATACTAACACCAGTTCAGCCTCAATTATAGCTCCTTTCTTTTCAATTGAAGAGAGTCTCAACTCTATGTTGAATGATCAGATAGGCAATAGTCACCTCTTCCTATATTACTCACCGTTAAGGACAACTAAGCATCCAAGGAAAATAATACTTACAACAATAACAAAAACTGAAAGAGAAAAAAAAAATGATGGAAGGGAGGAACCTGTAGGGAACATGTGGTTGATGTACTCCAATGCACTCAATTTGTCCATTGTGAATAATACCAAGTAATACTACGCCAAATGCCAATATCTTCACCTGACACCAACCACATCAAACATGAAGTTGCTTTGAAGAATCTAGTGGAGTACCACTACTACTACTGTCAAATAAGCAATTCAATTCAAGTACAGACACGCAAATCAGACACAGCCTACTACTTTGAAATTTTTCCGGTGATCTAAAACAGAAATTATAGGTCATTGCAATAGCAGCTCCAAAAATGCTGGATCTAGAAATCAGTTTCTCTGGTTGGCTGACTAACACACATTTCACTCTATAGAGAAGAATGAGTACTTGCAAGACCAATAGACAGCTAGAGGACTAAAACACAGAAAAATTCCGATCCGTTTTCTCTCCCGTTTCAATGGATCAAAGACTGATTCGCATGCATAATGGCGTTTCAGGTCGTGACCAATCATGACAGCTTGTTTACCTGCTCCGTGTGCCTCGTTCCTGAGCTAGTTCCGTCCTTAAGCTCCGGTGAACACCTTCCCGGACGCCTCACCACCACGCCTCCATCACCATCGCTAGGAGCTCAATTCTGGTTCTTTTGCGCCACAATTTTCTAGAATGAGGTTTTTATGGGCGGCAAGTGTGCGGATAGTGAAGAGAAGGAAAGGTCTTTGTGGGTCGGTGTCATGATTAGAGGACTAGAAAAATGGAGAGAGATTTGAGCGTCTACAGCTCTGCGCACTCCCTTTCTTTTCTTTTTTTGTTGCGGAAAAAAAAGAGAGGAAAGCAGATCAGATTATTGGAAATTAACCAAACGCAGTCGCTTTGCTTCGTTGGAGTTAAGCCGAGCTTTGTTAAAACAAAATAAAAAGATTTCAAAAATCATTGATATTATTTGTTTAAACAATTAGATAAGTGTTTTTTTATCTTAATTGTAAACATTCTTATAGATAGTTTATTACTTTATTAATATTAATTAATTAATTATTAATAATATAAAATTTTCTCTTTCGTATGTTTGCATCGAAGAATAGTATGAATTTTGTAATATTGATATTGGTTTAAAATATATATATATATATATATATATATATATATATATATATATATTCTATTAATAAACAGATTAGTAATATAATTGGGATAATATCGGATTTTTAAAACAAGATAATAAGAGAACAGAGCACATAGAAAATGAAACCTATACTATGCTAGGAAAAGAATTAGCCTTAGAATTAGAAAAAGGACCAGATATTAAAAACAGCAAAAATTATCCTATAGTACAAAAATTAGAAAAGATAGGACTAATAGGCGAAGATATTATAAGAAGTAGAATAAAATATGAAGTGAAAATAAAAATAAAGAATCCAGATATAAGAATAGTAACAGCTAATATAGATTACAGCCCTTTAGATAAGGAAGAATTTAGAAAACAAATCCCCGAAATGATAAACCAAAAATTAATTAGAAGGTCAGACAGCCCGCATAGATCAGCAGCTTTCATAGTTAGAAATCATAGCGAGATTAAAAGGGGAAAAGCTAGAATTGTTTATAATTACAAAAGACTAAACGACAACACTAAAACAGTAAGCCCATATATATAAAAAAAAAAAAAAAAAAAAAAGTGTGTCAAACCGGTGACTGTTGGTACTGTATATCTTCAACACCAGCTTTTCCGGACCCCTTCTCTTTTATTGGTAGCGGAGCACAGACGTTTCCTTTGGGAAAAACTGACAAAAGACCGAGACAGGCGTGGTCAGGGTATCCACAGAAGGAGTAAAGCCTGCTTTAGCCACGAACCCGCTAGGGTGAGTCAATTTTCTTTAAAAGAACTGTTTAAGTTCTGTTTATCATAATTTTGTCCAAAATTCCTATATTCATATGTTATTTAAAATTTTTATATTATAGGGCTTATATCTTCTTAAAAGGGAACTAATGCTATCGCTAAGAACTATTCTAAAAAATTGATAAATCTCTTTCTTGTTAAAAAATTGCGAATCCAAAGTCCAAACGAATTGAGTATTTAGATCTTGAAGTTTCTAAAGAAAAATATAAAATATCCACAGAAGGTAGTGATATTATTTGTAGATTAGATAAAGCTATAGAACACAAACTACACAGTACGAACGCTCACTTGAACGGATTAACAGATTTAATCATTAGTCTAGGAAGTCACCTAGAAACAGAAAAAGAATCTATTAATAAACAGATTAGTAATATAATTGGGATAATATCGGATCATAATAAAGCCATTAAGTTGATAACAGAAAACTTAGATTATATTCGAAGTCAAAACGAATATATCCTTACAGAATTTAAAAAGACTAGAACGATAGATAAAAGACCAGACGAATCACAAGATATCGTAGGATTAACAAAAGCTTTAGACAGGTTAAAACTAGATAATAACCAAAGAGTCAGTATTAAACCAATAAAATATAATCACTGGTTGCCAAGAAAATGAGTAACTTTAGACCCTTTAGTGGAAGCAGTAGAACCATACAGGAAGAACAACCTAGAAAGAGTGTATCGTCTAGAGAAGAAATTAGTGGAAACACCTTTTTAAACAGAGTATTCAGTAGAGGATCAGGAAGTAACAGTACTCATACTATTGTCCAACTAGAAGAAGAAATAGACGTAGAAAGAAACCTTAAAATCTATAACAATGAACAGTTAGATGCTATGAATCCGAGGACGCTATACAAAGTAGGACCTTTAAATATAAATACAACCTTAATCAGGAGCGATAGAGAAGAAAGTCTTAGAGTAGTAGATACAGCCGAAACAATAGACTTATTTACCCCAGAAATGATAAATAAAATTAAAAAATCAGGCAAACTATTTGCACATATAGGATTAATAGTAATAGGGATAAAAGGATTAGGGAGAAAAAAGACAGGAACCAAAGCTTTAGTTTTAATATTAGATAAGTCATGGAAAACAGATATTAAAAAGGCAACAATAGCAGGAATGGAAGTAGATCTTAGCCAAAACTGTGCACTCTTTTATTGTGCACCAGCAATATTAAAAGATATTAGAGATCTAAAAAATTTAAAAATAGGATTGTCAACAAAAGGATATGAAGACTATAGAGGAAATAATCTAGTAGTTAGTATAGGAATCCTAGGAAAGGCTAGTAACAGATCTGGTATGAATTATAATATCAACATAGAAGGAATAGTAGAAAATCTAGCAAGCAAAGGTATTAAAATGATAGATCCAGTAGAAATAGATCCTGAAAAATTGGCAGGATTAGAATGGCCACTAAAAGAATTCTCAGAGAATATTGAAACAATATTAGTACCAGAAAAGAGTGTCATTTATGAAGACAAAGATGGAAATTACAGTATGAGATTCAATAATTATGTAGAAAAGGAACCAACTAGAGAAGAAGATAGTGACCAAGAAACTAATATGATGAACGCAGATTTAGGGGAACCAATATACGATACAGACAAAGAATTAGAAGATCCTATATATGATACAGAAAACGAAGAGGAACTGATAGGATATGGGTTATATGAAGAATTAGATGAAGACTTAGAAGAAATAGCTGGCTTTAAAACAGAAGAAGTTCAAAAAACATTTGAACAAATAGTTAATAAAAAATTCACAGAAACCAACCTACAGGAACAAGTAGATGACATGATAATGGAATGTATGTCAGAGCTAGAATTAACATATGAAGAAGCCTATAACAGGTTAAACGAGGTATTTAACTTACCATTAGTAACAGATATAATAAATGGAAAAACAGTACTTAGCGATTTTTATAAACCAGAAGTAAGTTTTATGGATCAAAACATGGATCCAAGGGGAATGAAAAGACCTAAACCAGAGTTTGTAACCCCAGGAACAGCAGGAACAGAAGTGTTAGGTAGAGAATCATGGACACCTGCTACAGCAGTATATCAGGGAGAATCAAACTTTAAAGGTAGAGGGGCAAGAATGCCAATAGGAAAAACATACAGCTCAAATATGTTATTAATAGAACAACAGAGCCCGCAGTTATGGCCAGACGAGATATTAATATGGGAACAAACAGTCGTTAGAAATTGGGAAACAAACAAAAGAGACGTATAGATATGTTTTCATATTTAGAAACAACATTAGGACCAACAGCCTTAGGAATTTGGCAGAGCAAAAAGATGAAAGATCCAGAAAGTATTAATAATATTAAATCATTAGGGGATAACCCATATAACTTCACAAGTCAAATTAGAATTTTATTGCTAGGAGTTGATCCAGCAAAAGAAAACACATTTATACAGGATACAGCAGTAAGAAACTTAGAACAACTTAGCATCACAGATTTTAAATATATTAAGGAATTCAGCTCAGATTTCGCTAGATTATTAGCTCAAACAGGAAAAGCTATGGATGATGACCTATGTAACAAATATTTCATTAAATTACCAGGAGATTTAGGTAGAACAATGCATGAAGAATGGAACAGAGATTGCGGTAACATAGTAGACTTAGGCATAGGACCTAGAATTACCTATGTTTTTAAGAAATTAGAAGATAAATGTAAAGAAGCTACTTTGCAAGAACAGATGAAACGACAAGCATGGGCATTCTGCAAAACAGCCATTTACACACCA
Source organism: Viola odorata (assembly GCA_963691705.1). NCBI lineage: Eukaryota > Viridiplantae > Streptophyta > Magnoliopsida > Malpighiales > Violaceae > Viola > Viola odorata. Next base: position 33,835,933 of record OY829541.1, read on the forward strand.
CAAGCCTATGGATATTATGATAGAAAAAAGAAATTTCTTAGAAAAAGTACAACCTACAGAAAGGACAAACCTTGGAAAAATAAAGATAAATATGTTAGAAAGCCAAGAGATAGAAAATGTACCTGCTTTATTTGTGGAGATCCAGATCACCTAGCAAACAGATGTCCTAATAAGAATAAAAATACAGATAGAACAAATCTAATAGAACAAATAGGAGAATATGAGATAGAAAATTTAAAAACAGATTCTGATAATGAATCAGTATATAGTATTGTTTCAGAAAAAGAGTCTGAAACTAGTACAAAGATCACATACACATACATGAATGTAGAAAACGAACAAAATATAGAAATTATAGAATGTGTTCATGAATGGATTAGAAATAGAGGAAACAACCATATAAGTTGCTATAATTGTAGATTATATCCAGCAACAGATAGAAGATATCAGTGCAACAATTGCTTCAAAGAAATATGCTTCATATGTATAAAAAGATTATTCCAAATAGAAACAGATATATCAGGAAAAGCAATAAAAGAAAAAGATATAACAGATGAAACACTTAGAGAACAAGTTAAAAGACATGATGTAGAAATAGAATTATTAAAATATAGGATTAAAGAACTAGAAGATAAAAATGAGAAAAGAAAACAGGTTCAGTTAAATGATGAGTCTAGCTTTATTACAGAACAAGTTAAAGAAGAAGCATCATTTACAATCAGTAAATGTATAGCCAGTTTAATAACCTTAAAATGTAGACTATGGTTAGATAGTAATACATTTGTAGAATTAAATGCTATTCTAGATACAGCTAGCTCCAAAAGCATGGTAGGCTACAGTCTAATACCTAAAAAATACCATAAAGAATTAAAATACAGAATAACTACCAAAACAGCAGAACAACGAACCATGATAATTACACACCAGGTAGAAGCCTTGGGAATTCAGTTCATAGATTTTGCTAATAATTACAGCGTAAGATATGAAATTCCACAAGTGAACATAGCACCAGAAATAACAAAGAGTAATGATTTTCTGTTAGGATTAAACTTCATATGCAGTTTAAATGGTAGCATAACTATAGCTAGAAACAGTATAACAATTAGTAAAAACGTATATACCTTTCCAACCAACAAATACATACAAACAGCAGAGTTGGCTAAGAAGCGTGGTGGACAACCCACTTTAGAATTTTTAAAACAAGATAATAAGAGAACAGAGCACATAGAAAATGAAACCTATACTATGCTAGGAAAAGAATTAGCCTTAGAATTAGAAAAAGGACCAGATATTAAAAACAGCAAAAATTATCCTATAGTACAAAAATTAGAAAAGATAGGACTAATAGGCGAAGATATTATAAGAAGTAGAATAAAATATGAAGTGAAAATAAAAATAAAGAATCCAGATATAAGAATAGTAACAGCTAATATAGATTACAGCCCTTTAGATAAGGAAGAATTTAGAAAACAAATCCCCGAAATGATAAACCAAAAATTAATTAGAAGGTCAGACAGCCCGCATAGATCAGCAGCTTTCATAGTTAGAAATCATAGCGAGATTAAAAGGGGAAAAGCTAGAATTGTTTATAATTACAAAAGACTAAACGACAACACTATAGATGATGCCTATAATATTCCCAATAAAGATAGCTTAATAGGATTAATACAACAGAAAAAGATTTTTAGTAAATTCGATTTAAAGTCAGGATATAACCAGTTAAAATTAGAAGAATGGTTTAAACAGTGGACTGCTTTTACATGTTCAGAAGGACATTTCGAATGGAATGTTCTGTCTTTTGGTTTAAAGAATGCACCAGCGGTCTTTCAGAGATATATGGACTCAATATTCCTAAAATATGAGTTCTGTCTAGTTTACATAGATGACATATTAGTAGCTAGTAATTCTATAAAAGAACATGAAGAACATCTAGGACAGATTTTTAACGAAATAGAAAGAAATGGTATAGTAGTTAGTAAAAGAAAGATGGAGTTATATAAAAGAAAAATATCCTTTTTAGGATTAGAAATAGGAAATGGAAAGATAGAATTACAACCCCACATAGCAGAAAAAATATTAAATTTTCCAGACAAATTAGAAGGGTTAAAACAGATACAAGCGTTCTTAGGAATACTAAATTATGCAAGCAAATTTATCCCTAATTTAAGTAAATTAGTAGGACCCTTGTACAGCAAGACCACAAAGAATGGTCAAAGAAACTTCAACAAAGAAGATATAGAACTAGTAAAGAAAATTAAAGAACAGGTTAGAAAGATAAAACCATTAGAGTTGCCTCTAACTACAGATTACATTATCATAGAATGTGATGGCAGTAAAGATGGATGGGGAGCAGTGATGATCTGTAAACCTAATAAATACTCAGATAAGGATACAGAAAGAATTGCCGCATATACTAGCGGAAATTTCAAAACAGGACAGAATTGGACTAGCCTTGATTTTGAAATACAAGCATTAATAAATGCGCTTGATAAATTCAAGATCCATTTACAGAATGAATTCACAGTTAGAACAGATTGTGAAGCCATAGTCAAATTCCTAAAGAATGAAAACAGCAAAAAGATAAACAGAACCCGATGGGTTAATCTACAGAATTTAATACAAGGAAAGGGGTATAAGATTTGCTTTGAACATATTAAGGGAAAGAACAATAGCCTAGCAGATTTGTTATCTAGAAATATTGAAAAATTCTTTAAATGATACAGGCAGAAATGAAGAAAAGGGTACTAAAACCCCAAGCACAGATAAGTTCTCAACAGAAGAACGAAGTACAGAATGAAGAACAGAAAAGGGAAACCCAAGAATCAGAGGGAACCATCATGTACAGAAACAATCTGGCAATGCCAGTTACAATAACAGAAAGAGGATCTTCATCCTCAAACATACAGAGTTTCCTACACCTACAGCCCCCAAGCACTCAGATACACAGAAGTTTTTCCACCCGAAAAACACAGAATGAAATTAGGTTTGGGACAATGTATCTTACAGAATTCCCTGATGGGGGAAACAAAAAGTTCAAACCTTTCGAAGGTTTAAACATAGACAGAGAACAGCAATGCTTGCTAGATAATATCTGGCATATACAGACAGTTCCAGTAGCCACACAGTTCAAGGTACAATGCTTAAATGCCTTAAGCATGTACTTCTCAGAGAAAAACCCTAAGATACAGAAAAAGTCCTTCTCACATTATGTTATATACAGAGGACTAAAAACAGGAGTCTTTAATAGTTTTAACACAGTAAAAAATTATATTATGTGTCAAAATCCCATTTATGTGGGATACCACAGTTTTGCTGAGGCCTTAGAAGAAGCAAGGGCCCAACTCGGCCCAAACTTCTACATAGAACCAGAGACAGTCAGACCCTATGCACAAGTAGCTAGGGAAGATAACAGTCAGCTCATAGCCAGATTAGAGAACAAAAACAGAAAGCTAGAAGAACAGTTGGCACAACTCCAACAACAGACAGCTACACAGATTGCCTTTCTCGAACAAAAGAGAGAAAAAGCAGAAAAACAGACTAAGTCTATAGAAACACTGGCTTCACAGAGAGCAAACATAATGAATAGCCTAAACAGCAAGGTTCAACAGCTAGACCAATTCCTTAAAAAAGAAAGAACCCCAGTAAACAGAAGCCATATACAACTTAGAGCCAGACTTCTAGATATGCCTGCTAGTAGAGTCCTCCAGCCACTATTAGAAAATTGGCCTGAAGGAGAAGAAATCATTAAACAAAAAACAGAAAGTAGCCATTTTGAAGGACTACTTAATGCACAGAAAGAGATAGTAAAAATACATTTTGGAGAACCAGGATGGAAATTTAGAGGAGTAAAGGTTATTCAAAAACCTTTCGCCCTAAACAGAGGACCATTCTCCAAATATCTGAAAGATACAGAAACAGCCGGATTATTCAAACTCCAAGTAGATTTGAATATCACAGACCTTCCTTTTCAAAAGATCCTATCATTCTTTCACATGGGAATGCTGGAACAAATCACTTTTAGATTAGAAGAAGAAGGCAGAATTGAACAATATCTAGAAGAATTTGGGGAGAAATTCTTCTTGATTATAGGAAACATGGCTGTCAGAAAGAAACTCAGATGCATCATAGACTCTACTCTTCCAGCAGCTATGGGATTCGAAATAGTTCCTGCTAAGAAGAGAATATTTGTTCTTACAATAGACACAGACAGAGACTACATCGAAGACATCAAAATGATTGCTCTAGATCCTTATGATTTTTCAGAATTGGAAAATCCAGAAATATACAAAGCAGCTCAGAGTCCTAGAGCCCTCTATACACCAGAAAGCTGGATGAGTTACCATCTCCTAGGAGAAGGATATTTTATCCAGATTTATAGCACCAAAGAATGGAAGATGTTTCTGCCTCACTCAGGAGATGGGCGCTTGTTAGAAGAAGACAATATCATCAACCTCATAGAAGATCTCCAAGACAGAGAAATGACAGAAGTTGGAAACGATAGTGATGACACTATTCCAGAAACCCACCGAGATCTCTAGAAGCACAGACACAAGCAATGACGCCATAAAACATTAATCGTCATCCATGACGACCACAGAGACAGCTGTCCAGGACAGCTGCTAAAGTAGCCGCCCCACTCTTTTGGCGGAATGTAATTATTTTTGCTTTTCTTTAGTTAGTGCTTTCTTTTGTCGGCCACCTGTTTCGGTCGACCAACTTTTGCAAAGATAAGATTACTTTGCAGGCCACTTGTTTTTGGCCTTTTCCTTTCAACTTTTCTATATAAGGGGGCTTCCCCTTCATTTGTAAAAACACAAGACATTAATACAACGAGAGCGTTTTCTTTCAAAATCTATGTCTCTCTAAATTCTCTCTCCAGTTCTTAGCTCAAATAGCCTCTTAGTTCCCCAACACTAAAACAGTAAGCCCATATATATATAAAAAAAATAAAAATAAAAAAAATAATTAAAAAAAAAAAAAAAAAAGTGTGTCAAACCGGTGACTGTTGGTACTGTATATCTTCAACACCAGCTTTTCCGGACCCCTTCTCTTTTATTGGTAGCGGAGCACAGACGTTTCCTTTGGGAAAAACTGACAAAAGACCGAGACAGGCGTGGTCAGGGTATCCACAGAAGGAGTAAAGCCTGCTTTAGCCACGAACCCGCTAGGGTGAGTCAATTTTCTTTAAAAGAACTGTTTAAGTTCTGTTTATCATAATTTTGTCCAAAATTCCTATATTCATATGTTATTTAAAATTTTTATATTATAGGGCTTATATCTTCTTAAAAGGGAACTAATGCTATCGCTAAGAACTATTCTAAAAAATTGATAAATCTCTTTCTTGTTAAAAAATTGCGAATCCAAAGTCCAAACGAATTGAGTATTTAGATCTTGAAGTTTCTAAAGAAAAATATAAAATATCCACAGAAGGTAGTGATATTATTTGTAGATTAGATAAAGCTATAGAACACAAACTACACAGTACGAACGCTCACTTGAACGGATTAACAGATTTAATCATTAGTCTAGGAAGTCACCTAGAAACAGAAAAAGAATCTATTAATAAACAGATTAGTAATATAATTGGGATAATATCGGATCATAATAAAGCCATTAAGTTGATAACAGAAAACTTAGATTATATTCGAAGTCAAAACGAATATATCCTTACAGAATTTAAAAAGACTAGAACGATAGATAAAAGACCAGACGAATCACAAGATATCGTAGGATTAACAAAAGCTTTAGACAGGTTAAAACTAGATAATAACCAAAGAGTCAGTATTAAACCAATAAAATATAATCACTGGTTGCCAAGAAAATGAGTAACTTTAGACCCTTTAGTGGAAGCAGTAGAACCATACAGGAAGAACAACCTAGAAAGAGTGTATCGTCTAGAGAAGAAATTAGTGGAAACACCTTTTTAAACAGAGTATTCAGTAGAGGATCAGGAAGTAACAGTACTCATACTATTGTCCAACTAGAAGAAGAAATAGACGTAGAAAGAAACCTTAAAATCTATAACAATGAACAGTTAGATGCTATGAATCCGAGGACGCTATACAAAGTAGGACCTTTAAATATAAATACAACCTTAATCAGGAGCGATAGAGAAGAAAGTCTTAGAGTAGTAGATACAGCCGAAACAATAGACTTATTTACCCCAGAAATGATAAATAAAATTAAAAAATCAGGCAAACTATTTGCACATATAGGATTAATAGTAATAGGGATAAAAGGATTAGGGAGAAAAAAGACAGGAACCAAAGCTTTAGTTTTAATATTAGATAAGTCATGGAAAACAGATATTAAAAAGGCAACAATAGCAGGAATGGAAGTAGATCTTAGCCAAAACTGTGCACTCTTTTATTGTGCACCAGCAATATTAAAAGATATTAGAGATCTAAAAAATTTAAAAATAGGATTGTCAACAAAAGGATATGAAGACTATAGAGGAAATAATCTAGTAGTTAGTATAGGAATCCTAGGAAAGGCTAGTAACAGATCTGGTATGAATTATAATATCAACATAGAAGGAATAGTAGAAAATCTAGCAAGCAAAGGTATTAAAATGATAGATCCAGTAGAAATAGATCCTGAAAAATTGGCAGGATTAGAATGGCCACTAAAAGAATTCTCAGAGAATATTGAAACAATATTAGTACCAGAAAAGAGTGTCATTTATGAAGACAAAGATGGAAATTACAGTATGAGATTCAATAATTATGTAGAAAAGGAACCAACTAGAGAAGAAGATAGTGACCAAGAAACTAATATGATGAACGCAGATTTAGGGGAACCAATATACGATACAGACAAAGAATTAGAAGATCCTATATATGATACAGAAAACGAAGAGGAACTGATAGGATATGGGTTATATGAAGAATTAGATGAAGACTTAGAAGAAATAGCTGGCTTTAAAACAGAAGAAGTTCAAAAAACATTTGAACAAATAGTTAATAAAAAATTCACAGAAACCAACCTACAGGAACAAGTAGATGACATGATAATGGAATGTATGTCAGAGCTAGAATTAACATATGAAGAAGCCTATAACAGGTTAAACGAGGTATTTAACTTACCATTAGTAACAGATATAATAAATGGAAAAACAGTACTTAGCGATTTTTATAAACCAGAAGTAAGTTTTATGGATCAAAACATGGATCCAAGGGGAATGAAAAGACCTAAACCAGAGTTTGTAACCCCAGGAACAGCAGGAACAGAAGTGTTAGGTAGAGAATCATGGACACCTGCTACAGCAGTATATCAGGGAGAATCAAACTTTAAAGGTAGAGGGGCAAGAATGCCAATAGGAAAAACATACAGCTCAAATATGTTATTAATAGAACAACAGAGCCCGCAGTTATGGCCAGACGAGATATTAATATGGGAACAAACAGTCGTTAGAAATTGGGAAACAAACAAAAGAGACGTATAGATATGTTTTCATATTTAGAAACAACATTAGGACCAACAGCCTTAGGAATTTGGCAGAGCAAAAAGATGAAAGATCCAGAAAGTATTAATAATATTAAATCATTAGGGGATAACCCATATAACTTCACAAGTCAAATTAGAATTTTATTGCTAGGAGTTGATCCAGCAAAAGAAAACACATTTATACAGGATACAGCAGTAAGAAACTTAGAACAACTTAGCATCACAGATTTTAAATATATTAAGGAATTCAGCTCAGATTTCGCTAGATTATTAGCTCAAACAGGAAAAGCTATGGATGATGACCTATGTAACAAATATTTCATTAAATTACCAGGAGATTTAGGTAGAACAATGCATGAAGAATGGAACAGAGATTGCGGTAACATAGTAGACTTAGGCATAGGACCTAGAATTACCTATGTTTTTAAGAAATTAGAAGATAAATGTAAAGAAGCTACTTTGCAAGAACAGATGAAACGACAAGCATGGGCATTCTGCAAAACAGCCATTTACACACCACAAGCCTATGGATATTATGATAGAAAAAAGAAATTTCTTAGAAAAAGTACAACCTACAGAAAGGACAAACCTTGGAAAAATAAAGATAAATATGTTAGAAAGCCAAGAGATAGAAAATGTACCTGCTTTATTTGTGGAGATCCAGATCACCTAGCAAACAGATGTCCTAATAAGAATAAAAATACAGATAGAACAAATCTAATAGAACAAATAGGAGAATATGAGATAGAAAATTTAAAAACAGATTCTGATAATGAATCAGTATATAGTATTGTTTCAGAAAAAGAGTCTGAAACTAGTACAAAGATCACATACACATACATGAATGTAGAAAACGAACAAAATATAGAAATTATAGAATGTGTTCATGAATGGATTAGAAATAGAGGAAACAACCATATAAGTTGCTATAATTGTAGATTATATCCAGCAACAGATAGAAGATATCAGTGCAACAATTGCTTCAAAGAAATATGCTTCATATGTATAAAAAGATTATTCCAAATAGAAACAGATATATCAGGAAAAGCAATAAAAGAAAAAGATATAACAGATGAAACACTTAGAGAACAAGTTAAAAGACATGATGTAGAAATAGAATTATTAAAATATAGGATTAAAGAACTAGAAGATAAAAATGAGAAAAGAAAACAGGTTCAGTTAAATGATGAGTCTAGCTTTATTACAGAACAAGTTAAAGAAGAAGCATCATTTACAATCAGTAAATGTATAGCCAGTTTAATAACCTTAAAATGTAGACTATGGTTAGATAGTAATACATTTGTAGAATTAAATGCTATTCTAGATACAGCTAGCTCCAAAAGCATGGTAGGCTACAGTCTAATACCTAAAAAATACCATAAAGAATTAAAATACAGAATAACTACCAAAACAGCAGAACAACGAACCATGATAATTACACACCAGGTAGAAGCCTTGGGAATTCAGTTCATAGATTTTGCTAATAATTACAGCGTAAGATATGAAATTCCACAAGTGAACATAGCACCAGAAATAACAAAGAGTAATGATTTTCTGTTAGGATTAAACTTCATATGCAGTTTAAATGGTAGCATAACTATAGCTAGAAACAGTATAACAATTAGTAAAAACGTATATACCTTTCCAACCAACAAATACATACAAACAGCAGAGTTGGCTAAGAAGCGTGGTGGACAACCCACTTTAGAATTTTTAAAACAAGATAATAAGAGAACAGAGCACATAGAAAATGAAACCTATACTATGCTAGGAAAAGAATTAGCCTTAGAATTAGAAAAAGGACCAGATATTAAAAACAGCAAAAATTATCCTATAGTACAAAAATTAGAAAAGATAGGACTAATAGGCGAAGATATTATAAGAAGTAGAATAAAATATGAAGTGAAAATAAAAATAAAGAATCCAGATATAAGAATAGTAACAGCTAATATAGATTACAGCCCTTTAGATAAGGAAGAATTTAGAAAACAAATCCCCGAAATGATAAACCAAAAATTAATTAGAAGGTCAGACAGCCCGCATAGATCAGCAGCTTTCATAGTTAGAAATCATAGCGAGATTAAAAGGGGAAAAGCTAGAATTGTTTATAATTACAAAAGACTAAACGACAACACTATAGATGATGCCTATAATATTCCCAATAAAGATAGCTTAATAGGATTAATACAACAGAAAAAGATTTTTAGTAAATTCGATTTAAAGTCAGGATATAACCAGTTAAAATTAGAAGAATGGTTTAAACAGTGGACTGCTTTTACATGTTCAGAAGGACATTTCGAATGGAATGTTCTGTCTTTTGGTTTAAAGAATGCACCAGCGGTCTTTCAGAGATATATGGACTCAATATTCCTAAAATATGAGTTCTGTCTAGTTTACATAGATGACATATTAGTAGCTAGTAATTCTATAAAAGAACATGAAGAACATCTAGGACAGATTTTTAACGAAATAGAAAGAAATGGTATAGTAGTTAGTAAAAGAAAGATGGAGTTATATAAAAGAAAAATATCCTTTTTAGGATTAGAAATAGGAAATGGAAAGATAGAATTACAACCCCACATAGCAGAAAAAATATTAAATTTTCCAGACAAATTAGAAGGGTTAAAACAGATACAAGCGTTCTTAGGAATACTAAATTATGCAAGCAAATTTATCCCTAATTTAAGTAAATTAGTAGGACCCTTGTACAGCAAGACCACAAAGAATGGTCAAAGAAACTTCAACAAAGAAGATATAGAACTAGTAAAGAAAATTAAAGAACAGGTTAGAAAGATAAAACCATTAGAGTTGCCTCTAACTACAGATTACATTATCATAGAATGTGATGGCAGTAAAGATGGATGGGGAGCAGTGATGATCTGTAAACCTAATAAATACTCAGATAAGGATACAGAAAGAATTGCCGCATATACTAGCGGAAATTTCAAAACAGGACAGAATTGGACTAGCCTTGATTTTGAAATACAAGCATTAATAAATGCGCTTGATAAATTCAAGATCCATTTACAGAATGAATTCACAGTTAGAACAGATTGTGAAGCCATAGTCAAATTCCTAAAGAATGAAAACAGCAAAAAGATAAACAGAACCCGATGGGTTAATCTACAGAATTTAATACAAGGAAAGGGGTATAAGATTTGCTTTGAACATATTAAGGGAAAGAACAATAGCCTAGCAGATTTGTTATCTAGAAATATTGAAAAATTCTTTAAATGATACAGGCAGAAATGAAGAAAAGGGTACTAAAACCCCAAGCACAGATAAGTTCTCAACAGAAGAACGAAGTACAGAATGAAGAACAGAAAAGGGAAACCCAAGAATCAGAGGGAACCATCATGTACAGAAACAATCTGGCAATGCCAGTTACAATAACAGAAAGAGGATCTTCATCCTCAAACATACAGAGTTTCCTACACCTACAGCCCCCAAGCACTCAGATACACAGAAGTTTTTCCACCCGAAAAACACAGAATGAAATTAGGTTTGGGACAATGTATCTTACAGAATTCCCTGATGGGGGAAACAAAAAGTTCAAACCTTTCGAAGGTTTAAACATAGACAGAGAACAGCAATGCTTGCTAGATAATATCTGGCATATACAGACAGTTCCAGTAGCCACACAGTTCAAGGTACAATGCTTAAATGCCTTAAGCATGTACTTCTCAGAGAAAAACCCTAAGATACAGAAAAAGTCCTTCTCACATTATGTTATATACAGAGGACTAAAAACAGGAGTCTTTAATAGTTTTAACACAGTAAAAAATTATATTATGTGTCAAAATCCCATTTATGTGGGATACCACAGTTTTGCTGAGGCCTTAGAAGAAGCAAGGGCCCAACTCGGCCCAAACTTCTACATAGAACCAGAGACAGTCAGGCCCTATGCACAAGTAGCTAGGGAAGATAACAGTCAGCTCATAGCCAGATTAGAGAACAAAAACAGAAAGCTAGAAGAACAGTTGGCACAACTCCAACAACAGACAGCTACACAGATTGCCTTTCTCGAACAAAAGAGAGAAAAAGCAGAAAAACAGACTAAGTCTATAGAAACACTGGCTTCACAGAGAGCAAACATAATGAATAGCCTAAACAGCAAGGTTCAACAGCTAGACCAATTCCTTAAAAAAGAAAGAACCCCAGTAAACAGAAGCCATATACAACTTAGAGCCAGACTTCTAGATATGCCTGCTAGTAGAGTCCTCCAGCCACTATTAGAAAATTGGCCTGAAGGAGAAGAAATCATTAAACAAAAAACAGAAAGTAGCCATTTTGAAGGACTACTTAATGCACAGAAAGAGATAGTAAAAATACATTTTGGAGAACCAGGATGGAAATTTAGAGGAGTAAAGGTTATTCAAAAACCTTTCGCCCTAAACAGAGGACCATTCTCCAAATATCTGAAAGATACAGAAACAGCCGGATTATTCAAACTCCAAGTAGATTTGAATATCACAGACCTTCCTTTTCAAAAGATCCTATCATTCTTTCACATGGGAATGCTGGAACAAATCACTTTTAGATTAGAAGAAGAAGGCAGAATTGAACAATATCTAGAAGAATTTGGGGAGAAATTCTTCTTGATTATAGGAAACATGGCTGTCAGAAAGAAACTCAGATGCATCATAGACTCTACTCTTCCAGCAGCTATGGGATTCGAAATAGTTCCTGCTAAGAAGAGAATATTTGTTCTTACAATAGACACAGACAGAGACTACATCGAAGACATCAAAATGATTGCTCTAGATCCTTATGATTTTTCAGAATTGGAAAATCCAGAAATATACAAAGCAGCTCAGAGTCCTAGAGCCCTCTATACACCAGAAAGCTGGATGAGTTACCATCTCCTAGGAGAAGGATATTTTATCCAGATTTATAGCACCAAAGAATGGAAGATGTTTCTGCCTCACTCAGGAGATGGGCGCTTGTTAGAAGAAGACAATATCATCAACCTCATAGAAGATCTCCAAGACAGAGAAATGACAGAAGTTGGAAACGATAGTGATGACACTATTCCAGAAACCCACCGAGATCTCTAGAAGCACAGACACAAGCAATGACGCCATAAAACATTAATCGTCATCCATGACGACCACAGAGACAGCTGTCCAGGACAGCTGCTAAAGTAGCCGCCCCACTCTTTTGGCGGAATGTAATTATTTTTGCTTTTCTTTAGTTAGTGCTTTCTTTTGTCGGCCACCTGTTTCGGTCGACCAACTTTTGCAAAGATAAGATTACTTTGCAGGCCACTTGTTTTTGGCCTTTTCCTTTCAACTTTTCTATATAAGGGGGCTTCCCCTTCATTTGTAAAAACACAAGACATTAATACAACGAGAGCGTTTTCTTTCAAAATCTATGTCTCTCTAAATTCTCTCTCCAGTTCTTAGCTCAAATAGCCTCTTAGTTCCCCAACACTAAAACAGTAAGCCCATATATATATAAAAAAAATAAAAATAAAAAAAATAATTAAAAAAAAAAAAAAAAAAAGTGTGTCAAACCGGTGACTGTTGGTACTGTATATCTTCAACACCAGCTTTTCCGGACCCCTTCTCTTTTATTGGTAGCGGAGCACAGACGTTTCCTTTGGGAAAAACTGACAAAAGACCGAGACAGGCGTGGTCAGGGTATCCACAGAAGGAGTAAAGCCTGCTTTAGCCACGAACCCGCTAGGGTGAGTCAATTTTCTTTAAAAGAACTGTTTAAGTTCTGTTTATCATAATTTTGTCCAAAATTCCTATATTCATATGTTATTTAAAATTTTTATATTATAGGGCTTATATCTTCTTAAAAGGGAACTAATGCTATCGCTAAGAACTATTCTAAAAAATTGATAAATCTCTTTCTTGTTAAAAAATTGCGAATCCAAAGTCCAAACGAATTGAGTATTTAGATCTTGAAGTTTCTAAAGAAAAATATAAAATATCCACAGAAGGTAGTGATATTATTTGTAGATTAGATAAAGCTATAGAACACAAACTACACAGTACGAACGCTCACTTGAACGGATTAACAGATTTAATCATTAGTCTAGGAAGTCACCTAGAAACAGAAAAAGAATCTATTAATAAACAGATTAGTAATATAATTGGGATAATATCGGATCATAATAAAGCCATTAAGTTGATAACAGAAAACTTAGATTATATTCGAAGTCAAAACGAATATATCCTTACAGAATTTAAAAAGACTAGAACGATAGATAAAAGACCAGACGAATCACAAGATATCGTAGGATTAACAAAAGCTTTAGACAGGTTAAAACTAGATAATAACCAAAGAGTCAGTATTAAACCAATAAAATATAATCACTGGTTGCCAAGAAAATGAGTAACTTTAGACCCTTTAGTGGAAGCAGTAGAACCATACAGGAAGAACAACCTAGAAAGAGTGTATCGTCTAGAGAAGAAATTAGTGGAAACACCTTTTTAAACAGAGTATTCAGTAGAGGATCAGGAAGTAACAGTACTCATACTATTGTCCAACTAGAAGAAGAAATAGACGTAGAAAGAAACCTTAAAATCTATAACAATGAACAGTTAGATGCTATGAATCCGAGGACGCTATACAAAGTAGGACCTTTAAATATAAATACAACCTTAATCAGGAGCGATAGAGAAGAAAGTCTTAGAGTAGTAGATACAGCCGAAACAATAGACTTATTTACCCCAGAAATGATAAATAAAATTAAAAAATCAGGCAAACTATTTGCACATATAGGATTAATAGTAATAGGGATAAAAGGATTAGGGAGAAAAAAGACAGGAACCAAAGCTTTAGTTTTAATATTAGATAAGTCATGGAAAACAGATATTAAAAAGGCAACAATAGCAGGAATGGAAGTAGATCTTAGCCAAAACTGTGCACTCTTTTATTGTGCACCAGCAATATTAAAAGATATTAGAGATCTAAAAAATTTAAAAATAGGATTGTCAACAAAAGGATATGAAGACTATAGAGGAAATAATCTAGTAGTTAGTATAGGAATCCTAGGAAAGGCTAGTAACAGATCTGGTATGAATTATAATATCAACATAGAAGGAATAGTAGAAAATCTAGCAAGCAAAGGTATTAAAATGATAGATCCAGTAGAAATAGATCCTGAAAAATTGGCAGGATTAGAATGGCCACTAAAAGAATTCTCAGAGAATATTGAAACAATATTAGTACCAGAAAAGAGTGTCATTTATGAAGACAAAGATGGAAATTACAGTATGAGATTCAATAATTATGTAGAAAAGGAACCAACTAGAGAAGAAGATAGTGACCAAGAAACTAATATGATGAACGCAGATTTAGGGGAACCAATATACGATACAGACAAAGAATTAGAAGATCCTATATATGATACAGAAAACGAAGAGGAACTGATAGGATATGGGTTATATGAAGAATTAGATGAAGACTTAGAAGAAATAGCTGGCTTTAAAACAGAAGAAGTTCAAAAAACATTTGAACAAATAGTTAATAAAAAATTCACAGAAACCAACCTACAGGAACAAGTAGATGACATGATAATGGAATGTATGTCAGAGCTAGAATTAACATATGAAGAAGCCTATAACAGGTTAAACGAGGTATTTAACTTACCATTAGTAACAGATATAATAAATGGAAAAACAGTACTTAGCGATTTTTATAAACCAGAAGTAAGTTTTATGGATCAAAACATGGATCCAAGGGGAATGAAAAGACCTAAACCAGAGTTTGTAACCCCAGGAACAGCAGGAACAGAAGTGTTAGGTAGAGAATCATGGACACCTGCTACAGCAGTATATCAGGGAGAATCAAACTTTAAAGGTAGAGGGGCAAGAATGCCAATAGGAAAAACATACAGCTCAAATATGTTATTAATAGAACAACAGAGCCCGCAGTTATGGCCAGACGAGATATTAATATGGGAACAAACAGTCGTTAGAAATTGGGAAACAAACAAAAGAGACGTATAGATATGTTTTCATATTTAGAAACAACATTAGGACCAACAGCCTTAGGAATTTGGCAGAGCAAAAAGATGAAAGATCCAGAAAGTATTAATAATATTAAATCATTAGGGGATAACCCATATAACTTCACAAGTCAAATTAGAATTTTATTGCTAGGAGTTGATCCAGCAAAAGAAAACACATTTATACAGGATACAGCAGTAAGAAACTTAGAACAACTTAGCATCACAGATTTTAAATATATTAAGGAATTCAGCTCAGATTTCGCTAGATTATTAGCTCAAACAGGAAAAGCTATGGATGATGACCTATGTAACAAATATTTCATTAAATTACCAGGAGATTTAGGTAGAACAATGCATGAAGAATGGAACAGAGATTGCGGTAACATAGTAGACTTAGGCATAGGACCTAGAATTACCTATGTTTTTAAGAAATTAGTAGCTATGTAATTCTATCTTTCCATTTCCTATTTCTAATCCTAAAAAGGATATTTTTCTTTTATATAACTCCATCTTTCTTTTACTAACTACTATACCATTTCTTTCTATTTCGTTAAAAATCTGTCCTAGATGTTCTTCATGTTCTTTTATAGAATTACTAGCTACTAATATGTCATCTATGTAAACTAGACAGAACTCATATTTTAGGAATATTGAGTCCATATATCTCTGAAAGACCGCTGGTGCATTCTTTAAACCAAAAGACAGAACATTCCATTCGAAATGTCCTTCTGAACATGTAAAAGCAGTCCACTGTTTAAACCATTCTTCTAATTTTAACTGGTTATATCCTGACTTTAAATCGAATTTACTAAAAATCTTTTTCTGTTGTATTAATCCTATTAAGCTATCTTTATTGGGAATATTATAGGCATCATCTATAGTGTTGTCGTTTAGTCTTTTGTAATTATAAACAATTCTAGCTTTTCCCCTTTTAATCTCGCTATGATTTCTAACTATGAAAGCTGCTGATCTATGCGGGCTGTCTGACCTTCTAATTAATTTTTGGTTTATCATTTCGGGGATTTGTTTTCTAAATTCTTCCTTATCTAAAGGGCTGTAATCTATATTAGCTGTTACTATTCTTATATCTGGATTCTTTATTTTTATTTTCACTTCATATTTTATTCTACTTCTTATAATATCTTCGCCTATTAGTCCTATCTTTTCTAATTTTTGTACTATAGGATAATTTTTGCTGTTTTTAATATCTGGTCCTTTAACTTGTTCTCTAAGTGTTTCATCTGTTATATCTTTTTCTTTTATTGCTTTTCCTGATATATCTGTTTCTATTTGGAATAATCTTTTTATACATATGAAGCATATTTCTTTGAAGCAATTGTTGCACTGATATCTTCTATCTGTTGCTGGATATAATCTACAATTATAGCAACTTATATGGTTGTTTCCTCTATTTCTAATCCATTCATGAACACATTCTATAATTTCTATATTTTGTTCGTTTTCTACATTCATGTATGTGTATGTGATCTTTGTACTAGTTTCAGACTCTTTTTCTGAAACAATACTATATACTGATTCATTATCAGAATCTGTTTTTAAATTTTCTATCTCATATTCTCCTATTTGTTCTATTAGATTTGTTCTATCTGTATTTTTATTCTTATTAGGACATCTGTTTGCTAGGTGATCTGGATCTCCACAAATAAAGCAGGTACATTTTCTATCTCTTGGCTTTCTAACATATTTATCTTTATTTTTCCAAGGTTTGTCCTTTCTGTAGGTTGTACTTTTTCTAAGAAATTTCTTTTTTCTATCATAATATCCATAGGCTTGTGGTGTGTAAATGGCTGTTTTGCAGAATGCCCATGCTTGTCGTTTCATCTGTTCTTGCATAGTAGCTTCTTTACATTTATCTTCTAATTTCTTAAAAACATAGGTAATTCTAGGTCCTATGCCTAAGTCTACTATGTTACCGCAATCTCTGTTCCATTCTTCATGCATTGTTCTACCTAAATCTCCTGGTAATTTAATGAAATATTTGTTACATAGGTCATCATCCATAGCTTTTCCTGTTTGAGCTAATAATCTAGCGAAATCTGAGCTGAATTCCTTAATATATTTAAAATCTGTGATGCTAAGTTGTTCTAAGTTTCTTACTGCTGTATCCTGTATAAATGTGTTTTCTTTTGCTGGATCAACTCCTAGCAATAAAATTCTAATTTGACTTGTGAAGTTATATGGGTTATCCCCTAATGATTTAATATTATTAATACTTTCTGGATCTTTCATCTTTTTGCTCTGCCAAATTCCTAAGGCTGTTGGTCCTAATGTTGTTTCTAAATATGAAAACATATCTATATCGTCTCTTTTGTTTGTTTCCCAATTTCTAACGACTGTTTGTTCCCATATTAATATCTCGTCTGGCCATAACTGCGGGCTCTGTTGTTCTATTAATAACATATTTGAGCTGTATGTTTTTCCTATTGGCATTCTTGCCCCTCTACCTTTAAAGTTTGATTCTCCCTGATATACTGCTGTAGCAGGTGTCCATGATTCTCTACCTAACACTTCTGTTCCTGCTGTTCCTGGGGTTACAAACTCTGGTTTAGGTCTTTTCATTCCCCTTGGATCCATGTTTTGATCCATAAAACTTACTTCTGGTTTATAAAAATCGCTAAGTACTGTTTTTCCATTTATTATATCTGTTACTAATGGTAAGTTAAATACCTCGTTTAACCTGTTATAGGCTTCTTCATATGTTAATTCTAGCTCTGACATACATTCCATTATCATGTCATCTACTTGTTCCTGTAGGTTGGTTTCTGTGAATTTTTTATTAACTATTTGTTCAAATGTTTTTTGAACTTCTTCTGTTTTAAAGCCAGCTATTTCTTCTAAGTCTTCATCTAATTCTTCATATAACCCATATCCTATCAGTTCCTCTTCGTTTTCTGTATCATATATAGGATCTTCTAATTCTTTGTCTGTATCGTATATTGGTTCCCCTAAATCTGCGTTCATCATATTAGTTTCTTGGTCACTATCTTCTTCTCTAGTTGGTTCCTTTTCTACATAATTATTGAATCTCATACTGTAATTTCCATCTTTGTCTTCATAAATGACACTCTTTTCTGGTACTAATATTGTTTCAATATTCTCTGAGAATTCTTTTAGTGGCCATTCTAATCCTGCCAATTTTTCAGGATCTATTTCTACTGGATCTATCATTTTAATACCTTTGCTTGCTAGATTTTCTACTATTCCTTCTATGTTGATATTATAATTCATACCAGATCTGTTACTAGCCTTTCCTAGGATTCCTATACTAACTACTAGATTATTTCCTCTATAGTCTTCATATCCTTTTGTTGACAATCCTATTTTTAAATTTTTTAGATCTCTAATATCTTTTAATATTGCTGGTGCACAATAAAAGAGTGCACAGTTTTGGCTAAGATCTACTTCCATTCCTGCTATTGTTGCCTTTTTAATATCTGTTTTCCATGACTTATCTAATATTAAAACTAAAGCTTTGGTTCCTGTCTTTTTTCTCCCTAATCCTTTTATCCCTATTACTATTAATCCTATATGTGCAAATAGTTTGCCTGATTTTTTAATTTTATTTATCATTTCTGGGGTAAATAAGTCTATTGTTTCGGCTGTATCTACTACTCTAAGACTTTCTTCTCTATCGCTCCTGATTAAGGTTGTATTTATATTTAAAGGTCCTACTTTGTATAGCGTCCTCGGATTCATAGCATCTAACTGTTCATTGTTATAGATTTTAAGGTTTCTTTCTACGTCTATTTCTTCTTCTAGTTGGACAATAGTATGAGTACTGTTACTTCCTGATCCTCTACTGAATACTCTGTTTAAAAAGGTGTTTCCACTAATTTCTTCTCTAGACGATACACTCTTTCTAGGTTGTTCTTCCTGTATGGTTCTACTGCTTCCACTAAAGGGTCTAAAGTTACTCATTTTCTTGGCAACCAGTGATTATATTTTATTGGTTTAATACTGACTCTTTGGTTATTATCTAGTTTTAACCTGTCTAAAGCTTTTGTTAATCCTACGATATCTTGTGATTCGTCTGGTCTTTTATCTATCGTTCTAGTCTTTTTAAATTCTGTAAGGATATATTCGTTTTGACTTTGAATATAATCTAAGTTTTCTGTTATCAACTTAATGGCTTTATTATGATCCGATATTATCCCAATTATATTACTAATCTGTTTATTAATAGATTCTTTTTCTGTTTCTAGGTGACTTCCTAGACTAATGATTAAATCTGTTAATCCGTTCAAGTGAGCGTTCGTACTGTGTAGTTTGTGTTCTATAGCTTTATCTAATCTACAAATAATATCACTACCTTCTGTGGATATTTTATATTTTTCTTTAGAAACTTCAAGATCTAAATACTCAATTCGTTTGGACTTTGGATTCGCAATTTTTTAACAAGAAAGAGATTTATCAATTTTTTAGAATAGTTCTTAGCGATAGCATTAGTTCCCTTTTAAGAAGATATAAGCCCTATAATATAAAAATTTTAAATAACATATGAATATAGGAATTTTGGACAAAATTATGATAAACAGAACTTAAACAGTTCTTTTAAAGAAAATTGACTCACCCTAGCGGGTTCGTGGCTAAAGCAGGCTTTACTCCTTCTGTGGATACCCTGACCACGCCTGTCTCGGTCTTTTGTCAGTTTTTCCCAAAGGAAACGTCTGTGCTCCGCTACCAATAAAAGAGAAGGGGTCCGGAAAAGCTGGTGTTGAAGATATACAGTACCAACAGTCACCGGTTTGACACACTTTTTTTTTTTTTTTTTTTTTTTATTATTATTTTTTTTATATATATGGGCTTATTGTTTTAGTGTTGGGGAACTAAGAGGCTATTTGAGCTAAGAACTGGAGAGAGAATTTAGAGAGACATAGATTTTGAAAGAAAACGCTCTCGTTGTATTAATGTCTTGTGTTTTTACAAATGAAGGGGAAGCCCCCTTATATAGAAAAGTTGAAAGGAAAAGGCCAAAAACAAGTGGCCTGCAAAGTAATCTTATCTTTGCAAAAGTTGGTCGACCGAAACAGGTGGCCGACAAAAGAAAGCACTAACTAAAGAAAAGCAAAAATAATTACATTCCGCCAAAAGAGTGGGGCGGCTACTATAGCAGCTGTCCTGGACAGCTGTCTCTGTGGTCGTCATGGATGACGATTAATATTTTATGGCGTCATTGCTTGTGTCTGTGCTTCTAGAGATCTCGGTGGGTTTCTGGAATAGTGTCATCACTATCGTTTCCAACTTCTGTCATTTCTCTGTCTTGGAGATCTTCTATGAGGTTGATGATATTGTCTTCTTCTAACAAGCGCCCATCTCCTGAGTGAGGCAGAAACATCTTCCATTCTTTGGTGCTATAAATCTGGATAAAATATCCTTCTCCTAGGAGATGGTAACTCATCCAGCTTTCTGGTGTATAGAGGGCTCTAGGACTCTGAGCTGCTTTGTATATTTCTGGATTTTCCAATTCTGAAAAATCATAAGGATCTAGAGCAATCATTTTGATGTCTTCGATGTAGTCTCTGTCTGTGTCTATTGTAAGAACAAATATTCTCTTCTTAGCAGACAACCCACTTTAGAATTTTTAAAACAAGATAATAAGAGAACAGAGCACATAGAAAATGAAACCTATACTATGCTAGGAAAAGAATTAGCCTTAGAATTAGAAAAAGGACCAGATATTAAAAACAGCAAAAATTATCCTATAGTACAAAAATTAGAAAAGATAGGACTAATAGGCGAAGATATTATAAGAAGTAGAATAAAATATGAAGTGAAAATAAAAATAAAGAATCCAGATATAAGAATAGTAACAGCTAATATAGATTACAGCCCTTTAGATAAGGAAGAATTTAGAAAACAAATCCCCGAAATGATAAACCAAAAATTAATTAGAAGGTCAGACAGCCCGCATAGATCAGCAGCTTTCATAGTTAGAAATCATAGCGAGATTAAAAGGGGAAAAGCTAGAATTGTTTATAATTACAAAAGACTAAACGACAACACTATAGATGATGCCTATAATATTCCCAATAAAGATAGCTTAATAGGATTAATACAACAGAAAAAGATTTTTAGTAAATTCGATTTAAAGTCAGGATATAACCAGTTAAAATTAGAAGAATGGTTTAAACAGTGGACTGCTTTTACATGTTCAGAAGGACATTTCGAATGGAATGTTCTGTCTTTTGGTTTAAAGAATGCACCAGCGGTCTTTCAAAGATATATGGACTCAATATTCCTAAAATATGAGTTCTGTCTAGTTTACATAGATGACATATTAGTAGCTAGTAATTCTATAAAAGAACATGAAGAACATCTAGGACAGATTTTTAACGAAATAGAAAGAAATGGTATAGTAGTTAGTAAAAGAAAGATGGAGTTATATAAAAGAAAAATATCCTTTTTAGGATTAGAAATAGGAAATGGAAAGATAGAATTACAACCCCACATAGCAGAAAAAATATTAAATTTTCCAGACAAATTAGAAGGGTTAAAACAGATACAAGCGTTCTTAGGAATACTAAATTATGCAAGCAAATTTATCCCTAATTTAAGTAAATTAGTAGGACCCTTGTACAGCAAGACCACAAAGAATGGTCAAAGAAACTTCAACAAAGAAGATATAGAACTAGTAAAGAAAATTAAAGAACAGGTTAGAAAGATAAAACCATTAGAGTTGCCTCTAACTACAGATTACATTATCATAGAATGTGATGGCAGTAAAGATGGATGGGGAGCAGTGATGATCTGTAAACCTAATAAATACTCAGATAAGGATACAGAAAGAATTGCCGCATATACTAGCGGAAATTTCAAAACAGGACAGAATTGGACTAGCCTTGATTTTGAAATACAAGCATTAATAAATGCGCTTGATAAATTCAAGATCCATTTACAGAATGAATTCACAGTTAGAACAGATTGTGAAGCCATAGTCAAATTCCTAAAGAATGAAAACAGCAAAAAGATAAACAGAACCCGATGGGTTAATCTACAGAATTTAATACAAGGAAAGGGGTATAAGATTTGCTTTGAACATATTAAGGGAAAGAACAATAGCCTAGCAGATTTGTTATCTAGAAATATTGAAAAATTCTTTAAATGATACAGGCAGAAATGAAGAAAAGGGTACTAAAACCCCAAGCACAGATAAGTTCTCAACAGAAGAACGAAGTACAGAATGAAGAACAGAAAAGGGAAACCCAAGAATCAGAGGGAACCATCATGTACAGAAACAATCTGGCAATGCCAGTTACAATAACAGAAAGAGGATCTTCATCCTCAAACATACAGAGTTTCCTACACCTACAGCCCCCAAGCACTCAGATACACAGAAGTTTTTCCACCCGAAAAACACAGAATGAAATTAGGTTTGGGACAATGTATCTTACAGAATTCCCTGATGGGGGAAACAAAAAGTTCAAACCTTTCGAAGGTTTAAACATAGACAGAGAACAGCAATGCTTGCTAGATAATATCTGGCATATACAGACAGTTCCAGTAGCCACACAGTTCAAGGTACAATGCTTAAATGCCTTAAGCATGTACTTCTCAGAGAAAAACCCTAAGATACAGAAAAAGTCCTTCTCACATTATGTTATATACAGAGGACTAAAAACAGGAGTCTTTAATAGTTTTAACACAGTAAAAAATTATATTATGTGTCAAAATCCCATTTATGTGGGATACCACAGTTTTGCTGAGGCCTTAGAAGAAGCAAGGGCCCAACTCGGCCCAAACTTCTACATAGAACCAGAGACAGTCAGGCCCTATGCACAAGTAGCTAGGGAAGATAACAGTCAGCTCATAGCCAGATTAGAGAACAAAAACAGAAAGCTAGAAGAACAGTTGGCACAACTCCAACAACAGACAGCTACACAGATTGCCTTTCTCGAACAAAAGAGAGAAAAAGCAGAAAAACAGACTAAGTCTATAGAAACACTGGCTTCACAGAGAGCAAACATAATGAATAGCCTAAACAGCAAGGTTCAACAGCTAGACCAATTCCTTAAAAAAGAAAGAACCCCAGTAAACAGAAGCCATATACAACTTAGAGCCAGACTTCTAGATATGCCTGCTAGTAGAGTCCTCCAGCCACTATTAGAAAATTGGCCTGAAGGAGAAGAAATCATTAAACAAAAAACAGAAAGTAGCCATTTTGAAGGACTACTTAATGCACAGAAAGAGATAGTAAAAATACATTTTGGAGAACCAGGATGGAAATTTAGAGGAGTAAAGGTTATTCAAAAACCTTTCGCCCTAAACAGAGGACCATTCTCCAAATATCTGAAAGATACAGAAACAGCCGGATTATTCAAACTCCAAGTAGATTTGAATATCACAGACCTTCCTTTTCAAAAGATCCTATCATTCTTTCACATGGGAATGCTGGAACAAATCACTTTTAGATTAGAAGAAGAAGGCAGAATTGAACAATATCTAGAAGAATTTGGGGAGAAATTCTTCTTGATTATAGGAAACATGGCTGTCAGAAAGAAACTCAGATGCATCATAGACTCTACTCTTCCAGCAGCTATGGGATTCGAAATAGTTCCTGCTAAGAAGAGAATATTTGTTCTTACAATAGACACAGACAGAGACTACATCGAAGACATCAAAATGATTGCTCTAGATCCTTATGATTTTTCAGAATTGGAAAATCCAGAAATATACAAAGCAGCTCAGAGTCCTAGAGCCCTCTATACACCAGAAAGCTGGATGAGTTACCATCTCCTAGGAGAAGGATATTTTATCCAGATTTATAGCACCAAAGAATGGAAGATGTTTCTGCCTCACTCAGGAGATGGGCGCTTGTTAGAAGAAGACAATATCATCAACCTCATAGAAGATCTCCAAGACAGAGAAATGACAGAAGTTGGAAACGATAGTGATGACACTATTCCAGAAACCCACCGAGATCTCTAGAAGCACAGACACAAGCAATGACGCCATAAAACATTAATCGTCATCCATGACGACCACAGAGACAGCTGTCCAGGACAGCTGCTAAAGTAGCCGCCCCACTCTTTTGGCGGAATGTAATTATTTTTGCTTTTCTTTAGTTAGTGCTTTCTTTTGTCGGCCACCTGTTTCGGTCGACCAACTTTTGCAAAAATAAGATTACTTTGCAGGCCACTTGTTTTTGGCCTTTTCCTTTCAACTTTTCTATATAAGGGGGCTTCCCCTTCATTTGTAAAAACACAAGACATTAATACAACGAGAGCGTTTTCTTTCAAAATCTATGTCTCTCTAAATTCTCTCTCCAGTTCTTAGCTCAAATAGCCTCTTAGTTCCCCAACACTAAAACAGTAAGCCCATATATATATAAAAAAAATAAAAATAAAAAAAATAATTAAAAAAAAAAAAAAAAAAAGTGTGTCAAACCGGTGACTGTTGGTACTGTATATCTTCAACACCAGCTTTTCCAGACCCCTTCTCTTTTATTTATATATATATATATATATATATATATATATATTATATAAAAAGCAGTAAATAATATAAATATTTTTGGTAAGGTGACATTGTGTTTCTTTATACTTTAATTAAATTTTAAATTACTTAATGCGCGTTAATCAATAATTTGTATGTTTTTACCTTTTAAACTATTTTTACAATTTAATTTAATACTTCAATATTTGTTAGCTTTACATTTTGTTTTTAGTTTTGTAATTTTAATATTCTTTTTGTTTCTTATATTGGTTTAACATATTTACATCATGTTTTATGAGGTCATTTTAATTAACTTTCTTATCATTTTTTAATTAAATCTAGATAAATTTATATTTTTTCTAGCTGTTTGGTATGTTTACTCTTTCCGTAATAAAAAATGTATTTTTTGGTGCATATTTTAATATCTAAATTTTACTTAATAATTTTAACTTTTTTATAAAAAAAAATAAGTTTTATTATGTGTTGTTATGAGAAATGCACGGGCTTATAATATTTTATTTCTAAAAATATAATTTTTTCTAAATTATCACAATTAGAATTTAAGTTTAAACTTTTATGTTTAAATTACGGTAAATTATATTAAAAAAATCCTATAGTTTACAAAATATTTCACTTAACCCTTATAGTTTAAAAGTGTGCACTACAAACTTTGTAGTTTCCTAAAATTGCAATTTTAACATTTTAAATACTTAAAAAATTCAAAATAAATAGTAAAAAGGTGAAAAAGTTATGAAATTTGAACAAAAAATGTAACTAATATGTAAAACTTAATACAATGAAAAATAATAAAATAAATTTTATTTACAATTTATTTTTTTAATATATATTTTTTAAATAGTGATTATTTATCTGAAAACTTAAGTATTTGTAACAATTATTATTTTTGTACAACTTTACATTTAGTTAAATATAAAGTAATAACGCATGAAAATATTATTAATAAGCTTACTTAATGGGCCAAAGAATTTAGGGATACATGTAACCATAGTTATCAGAGCCGGACCGGACAACGAACCGGAAATGAAAATTTAGTGGTTCAACCGGATTGTAGATGCTAGTCCATTTTGAACCGTTCACGTATTGAACCGTTTAATCTTAGATAATTAAATCAGATTGAACCGGCTGATTTTTATACTATGATGGGCCTCTAATGGGCTGGCCCATCATATTTTCCAAAAAAAAAAAAAAAAACCCAAAGGCAACCAAAACGGCGTCGTTTTGGTTGCCTCTCTGATGGTCTGGCCCATGCCTGTAATGGGCCGGCCCATCAAATTTTCCAAAAAAAAAAACCAAACCAAAACGGCATCGTTTTGGTTTGGCTCATCAAACCGGCAGGTTCAACCCGGTTTAATCTGGTTCACCGGTTATGTAAAAACCGGTTGAATCCGGTTCACATGCATATCCGCTCCGATAGCTGAATCGAACCGGAAACTTAAAAAACACCGGTTGAACCGGACGGACTGGCCGGTCCGGTTCTGATAACTATGCATGTAACCCCTTAAGGGTGCGTTTGGTTGGTGGAATTAGAGAGGAAAGTGACTCGAGAATTTGAGATCCCGAGCTTTATTGTGTTTGGTTGCGACAAGGAATTACTCTCCCCCGGAATCCAACTTTCCTTGACCGCCTTGACTTTCCCAAAAATAGGGGAAAGTGATTCCTATGCTAAGGGGTGGGGAGAGTGATTCCCTCTACAGGGAAAGTTAATTTTTTTTGTTAAATGACATATTTGTCCGAAACTAATTATAAAAAATAACCTAATAAAGCGTCTTCTTCCTTCTCTATTTTCTAAAACTTCGCCAAATTATATTAATTACACAAAAATTATAATTAATTACATCAAAATTATAATAAACACATCAAAATTATTTTAATTACATCAAAATTATATAGTAATGATGTAAATAATAATAGGCAGAAAAAAATACAGTTAGGAACGGGAACAAATCATCTAAGAAATCTTGATCCTAGACTTGTCTATTGTTGCAGTTATATTTTTTGCATTGCTAGAACAATATGTGTCATACTTTGCTATAATTTTCAAAGACTCTAATACGAAGATTATATCATTTGTCATGTTCTTTAACCTACAAAAAATAATAGTTATAAAACAAACTCATTTGATATTTTGATTGTTGGAAGATAGACAATTAAATAGAGAGAAAGTCTAGCGTGTTTAGAGGAATCTGTGTAGCACAATATATATAGAAAAGAATAATTAGATACCTAACATGATAACAAAGACACAAATATAGAAAATGATAAAGTAGTCATTTTTCTTACTTTCCTCGGGGATTCCCAAGTACAAAACAAACATAATAATGTTACTTTTCCAGAAATCTTAAATCCCAATCAAACAAAAAAACTAACATTCCCCTCAATCACTCTTCCGAGAGAATGATTCTAAGGAGGAAAGTAACATTCCGTGAACCAAACGCTACCTAAAGACCAAAAAGAAAAAATAAAATGAATGACAATAATCACATCCTGAATTTTTTACAAGTTATCCTTACTCTTTAGAGCTGCTAACTGGATGGGCCGCTCATAGGGCCGGTTCGAGCCGTACAAGAAATGGGTGGACTAGGGCCGCTAAATTTTAATCTAGGCTCAGCTTGACAATGTAAAAGGGTCGGATCTAGACTCCCAGATTTTAGGCCCGTGTCCTTGCCCGTCCCTTATTAATTAAATTATTTTATATATATATATATATATATATATTATAATTTATAAATATATCTATTTCTAAATTAATTAATTAATTAAATTTTAATTTCACTAAACCTAATTCCCTTTTTCTAACCCGCAGGAGCAGCTAACCCTTTCTTTCCCTTTTGACTGTCAAATTGGATATTTATTTTCAAGTGCCTAACACTATTTGTTTTGACAGTTCTTATGTTGTTATGCAGGGACGGATCCAGGAATTATTTTCAAGGAAAGACAAACGAGCTAAACGAAAAATTAAAAAAATACTTAAGAGTATCCATCATTAAATAACAAATATTTAGATAAATTTAACAAAAAGATAAATAAGAAGACAATATAGAAAAAAATTAATTATACATGTAGTTTTTACAATTGTTAATTAGGTTTGGCAAATACTAATACCTCAAGACCATAATATAATTTGAAGTTAATTAATGCGATCACAATTACCAAGTTAGTCTATTTATAAATATGAACCCAAAAGTAAATAAGTATAAAAAGTTAGTACAATTTCCTTTAGGTTTCCGTTCTTTTGTATTGTGTTTTTTTCCCACTTGTACGTGATTATATGTGTAAAATGTGTATTGTCAACGCAATAATACCGATAAAGTCCCAATGTTGTATCAGTAATTTATGTTTCTCTGTAATGTTGTGTCCGTAAATCAGATCTCTATTTATGGATTGAATATTCATGGTGTTGATACCCGAATTTTGACGTCATTTTTAATTAATTTTAGCATTTCTGTTATTTAGTTAATTTACTGGCATTTTCAGTTGATTTAATGTCGCTAGCATTTTTAGGTGTTTCGTTGCATTTTAGCATCATCGTTAGCATCGTCAGCTTTCGAAATCACATTTTTTATTTTTCGGCACATATTTTCATTATTATTATCATTATTATTTTTAACCTTAAAAACCACATTTTTGGCTATCCGGCAGTCGTTTGCTAGTTTTTTCTTCGTTTTAGGTCATCTCATAAGTTTTAGGATTTTTTATGTTTTAGCGTATTTTTTAGTATTTTATTATTTTATTATTATTTTCATTCGAGCTTTTATTGGACCCGAGTAACTCTGCTCGGACCATAGCTCGACTTTAAAATGTTTTCCATCAACTAGTTGCTAGCTTTTTTTCTGCTCGCAACGGTCTACAACGTTTCGTGTAATTTTCGGCATAACGTCTTTATTTTTCCGTTCAAACGTTTCACGTTTTTTGAACGCGGAAATAAACGCGTTAAATGAAAAATTCTCGTCATTCGCTGTAGACGGTTAAACCCGTCGTATTTTCTCTACGCGACGGTACCTTCGGCTCAAAAAGTCAGAACGTTTGTTCGCGGGAACCGGCTCGAGGCCATTTAAATCAGATAAAGGGTCATTTGATCATGGCGATTGATCTGGTCAACCAAGGAAAGTCAACCAGATCAATGGCCCTTGATTTAATGTGCATAATGCACATGCACAGTGCACGCACGAGGGAAGCGACCGAAGTCCACGCCCGAGCCAACTGCTCCCTAGCTCCTTAACCCTCCGCCATCATCACGCCTCCCCCTAGCCTTGCCACCGTGACCGGTCGGCCACCACGCGCAGCTCCGGCGTCCCTCTTCCCACGCGTTTTTGGCTATAAATAGCCATCATTCCCCACGCGCAAACGGTCCGAAATTTACTCTCCCTCTCTATTTTCCTAGACCAATTCACGCGCACAACCCTTTCCTTTCTCGGCGATCACTGTAAGCTCCTTTCTCTCTCTCTCTCACTTGCGGTTTCTCTCTCTAATTTCCGTTCTTGCCTTAGATGATCATTTAATTGCTCAAATGTGTGCCAATTGCTTGGGTGTTGAGTTAAGTTCATTACACTAGCATCAATTAAATTGTTTAAACGCTCTAAGTGTTTATTTGCTAATTAATCGGATTAATGCGCATTATGATTTTTGTTGCGATTGTCACTGTTTTGGTCGCTATTTTTCTACTGTGATTGTTGGTGTGCGTAGCTGGGAGGGAGATCTTCCTTTCGGACCAAGAACCAGGCGAATTGGTCGCCTGGTTCATCACCTCCGTCGTCGGCAGTGGCGCCGGCGATGGGAGGTTGAAGATGAAATGAAATCGGGCCGCATGGCCTTCGCGCAAGAAATAAGGGAAAGGTGATGGGCTTGGCCCATCACCATTTAAATTAATTCCTATGGGCCAGGAACTGTTCCTGGCCCATTTCTCCAATTTTAAGCTGGGCCCAGCCCATTCACGTTTTTCCATGCCTCCGATTCGTTATTTTTTTTACGTAAAATGCTCGCATGCTTCGTATAATTGTTTTTCATGATACGTGCTATTTTTCGTATGTTTAATACATGAATTGTTTAATTCACATTTTTCGTAAAATATTTCGTATGCTTCTTTTTATTATCAAGTTGGTTCTTAGGTTGTTTATACATGAATTGCTCATTCTTTATCGTAATATTTATTGTCATGTTATCTAACCTCAATCATTTATATCTAACCGTTTAATTTCAGTCATTTAAAATACCGCCTATATGGTCGGTCGCTTTTTTTTAATTCTCGTAAATATTCAACTGTTTTAATTTTTCGCTAACTGCTGGAAATCCTTCCGCAAATTATCAACTGTTTACTTTTCCGCACTTTAAATTTCAGCAATTTAAATTCAATACCGCCTACATGGTCGGTCGCATTTTAATCCTCGTAAATATTCAACTACTTTAATTTTTCGCAAAACTGCTGGAAATCCTTCCGCAAATTATCAACTGTTTAATTTTCCGCACTTTAATTTTCCGCACTTTAAATTTCAGCAATTTACTTTCGGCAATTTAAATTCAATACCGCCTACATGGTCGGTCGCATTTTAATTCTCGTAAATATTCAACTGCTTTAATTTTTCGCAAACTGCTGGAAATTCTTTCGCAATTTATCAACTGTTTATTTTCCGCAATTTATCAACTATTTATTTTCTGCAATCTATCAACTGTTATTTTTCTGCAAATATCAACAGTTTATTTTCTGCAAATATCCAACTGTTTATTCTCTGCATTATGAACCTGTTTTATTTTCTGCACATCATCAAACTTTTTTATTCCCTGTAATCGTCAACTACATTTAATTTTTCTGCCCTCAGCATTTAATTTTTCTGCACTAATCAAAACAACATTTCATTTTCGTATGATTAAAATCAATCATTTTTCGCATGCAATCAACGTAGCATTTAAATTCTCGCATGCTTAAAATCCATCATTTTTCGCATGCAATCAACGTAGCATTTAAATTCTCGTATGCGTAAAATTAATCATTTTTCGCATGCAATCAACCTCGCATTTAAATTCACGTATGCTTAAAATCAATCATTTTTCGCATGCAAACAACCCAGCATTTAATTTTCGTATGCGTAAAATCAATCATTTTCCGCATGCGATCAACATAGCATTTAAATTCTCGCATGCGTAAAATTAATCATTTTCGCATGCAATCAACCTCGCATTTAAATTCTCGTATGCTTAAAATCAATCATTTTTCACATGCAAACAACCCAGCATTTAATTTTCGTATGCGTAAAATCAATCATTTTTCGCATGCAATCAACGTAGCATTTAAATTCTCGCATGCTTAAAATCCATCATTTTTCGCATGCAAATCAACTCGGCATTTAAATCTCGTATGCGTAAAATCCATCATTTTTCGCGTACAATCAACTGTCATCATTTTTATCAAACTCAGCATCTCACTTTCGTATGCGTGAAATCCATCATTTCTCGTATGCAATCAACTGTCATTTAAAATTTTGCCCTCTTAAAATTGCTTAGTTATTTCTCAAGCTATCACTAACACTCTCGTTTTGTAGGTTAATTTCAAGCTTCGCTCGAAAGTACGCCTCACAAGTCCTTTTTATTTATTCGATGCTTTTCGCAAATATCAACTGCATGCATGATATATAGAACTGCTAGAATTAAAATCAACCCACATGAACAACGTGTTTAAAGAGTTGCTTAAAATGCCATGTTCATATGATTTTAAATTCTCGCTTGTATTGACTGTATGTACATGGGGACTTTCGATCCCACTTCAGTTTTTCACTTTAAAATCAATCATTTAAATTGGTACTCTGTTAGCAATCCATGTTAGGATCACGTAGTAATTAAGTTAATCATGCATGACCTGATGATGAAATAAGAGGGCGCTCATTCAGTCTTACGGAAAATTCAGTCCCATCACGATCATAAAAAAGACTAAAGTGACGATTCCTCTGAGGGCCCCCTTTTTCAAAACGCATCTTTCAAACACCGTTTTAAACACCTCTCTCATCAACCGGTAACCGTTTTCGGATGTGACTCGGGTGCCTAACACCTTCCCGAGACCATAATACGACCCCGAACCTTTTGTCTGGGGTCCAGACCCCTTTTTTGTGCCTTTAGTTTTTTTACTTATTATATTTCCTATGCCATGACGATTAGGGTTCCCTAAGCCTAGCAACCAAATTAGGGTGGCGACTTCATTGCATGCTGCTAGGCGTCCCTTTTACGCCAAGCATCTGAAGGTCTCAAATTTCGTTGCACACTCGCGAATTTTTAAATTTCGAGGCGCGACAGTTTGACGACTTCACTAGGGAATATAGGGTCGGAGCCGGTTTTATCTTTTTAGAGAGGTTTTTTATTTGTTTATTTATTTGCTTTGATCAATTGCTGGTCTGTTTATTTATTTGCTTTATCAATTGTCATATGCATTTCATAGCGCCCTACACCCAGGGGACAATTACCAAAATAGGAGGGTAGTAGTGACGCCTTAGGACACATGTCCTGGGTAGTGTTCACCAATCCCAACTCGGATGAACCCCTAAAGCCAGTCGAAAGGTTATACGATTTCGCAAGGAATCGGGCGACTGGACGACACTTTAGGGACCTTTTCATGGTATCATCCGGGAACCATTCAAGCCAGTTAGAGGTGTCGGAATCAGAGCCCCAGCACATGCATCATGATTATACCTGTTTGTCGTGGCTCTATTTGTCTTGTTGGCATATTGACATGATTTTTCTGTTATACGAACTGTAAATTTTCTTACACGTGCAGGTTACTTTGCATTTAAAATTTTATTTTTGTCCCATAGGACCCATTTTGCTCATTCGACATGTCGGCACCTACACTACTTTCATTTAATATTTTTGGGGGACGAAGTTTCGACGATCAGGCCGCACAAGGAGATCTGTTGGAACGTGGGTTCGCCCCTGACATCACCACCAAGATCAAAATAGAAGTCGTGGACTTTGACTTAACTAGGATTCGGATGTTGAGAAATGAGCTGACTGAAGACGAAGAGACACAGCTTGAGGGTATTTATGGAAAGCTACTGACCTTAGTCGACGTAAAGACTGATTGGGGTTGCATCCGGGCAGCCCTAAAATTTTGGGATCCCTATTATCGGTGCTTCTCTTTCGACAAAGAGGTAGACTTGACTCCTACGCTAGAGGAGTACTCAGCTCTGATGTGCTTCACCTCTCCTATATCGGCCATCTACCAGAATGTTCGACTTGACTCCTAAGGTGTCAAAATAAGGCTCAATAAGTTGTTAGGAATCACTACTCGCGTCAGAGAGGGGGACTACTTCTAGTGCTGGTCAGATATTGAGGCACGCTTTCGATTGTCCAACGGAAAGAAACGCTTAAGGATTCTGGCTTTCGCCATTGTAGGATTTGTCCTCTTTCCAAAAATGAGGAATGCCATCGACTTTGCAGCAGCCAACATCTTCTATGAGATGGAAACAAATGCCATCAATCCTACAAGATCCATTCTGGCCGAGACCTTTCGCTCCTTGGACTCTTGTCGAAGAAAAGGGAAAGGGAGACTTACATGTTGCACCCAGTTATTGACAGTATGGTTGGTCAGCCACTTCAAGCAGATTCCTGAGCAGACCATTTTCTTCGCAAGCTACATAAGGTCATGTCCTCTACTCAGGGTTATCAACGCAATAACCACGGATAGATGGGAGATGGAAAATAAGGATGTCTGGATTGACCGATTCATAAATCTCTCAGAAGAAGACTTCAGTTGGCACGCCAAGTGGCTGCAGACTTCCGATCCCATCGTCTGTTGCGGACCCTTACCTTGGGTTCCTTTGATCGGAGCATGGGGATGCACTCACTATTGCCCTGCCCTCGTCCTCAGACAGTTTTGCATCACGCAAATAATTCCAGTAACTTTCGGCACGACGAAATCAGATCTGCCACACACTGGAGAAAATCAGAACATTCAGTTGTACGCCCAAGACTGGGCCCACCCTTTTTGCCTCAAAGGACACGGCATCCCTGCAACCACAATACCAGAATATCCACAGTGGAGGTCAAGACGAGTTAACGGCAATGTCTTACCTCGCCCAGAAAATCAAAAACCGATGGAAGAAGTAGGGGAATCTCAAGTGAGCAAAGGAATGGATGTCATGGCTTACGCTCAAGTGGTAGAACAGATGCGAGCAGCGCAAGAAGAACGAGATCTGATGATAGAGGAAAGGGATATGGCTGAAGTACATCAATGCTACGCAAAAGTCTAGATCAATGAACTGGACAGGCAGCACAAGGGTTTCATCCACGTACAAGCAGTACAAAAGAAGGTGGCCCTCAGGGCCTTTAAGGAACGCTTGAGCAGTGAAACCCGCAAAAGAGAAGCATCAAGTGTCATAATCGCAGACAGGGATTCAACGATAAGGGTTTTGACTACTCGCACAGACTTGGGAGATAGGAAAAGCCAAGCACTGCAAAGCCGAATTACCGCATTAGAGGCTGAGATAGAAATGCAGAAAAGGGAGTTGGCTTCGATGGAGTACCTTTGGCAGAGGCAAGAAGACTCTGACGCCCAGGATTGACACCTTCAGGAGAGGCTCAGATATCGGCAAAGCTTTTCTTTTTAGCTAGGACCCCTATCTTAGCCATTTTTTATGAAATTAGGTTGTTGGCAAGTTTACCATATTTTGTAAACGCTTTTAATAAAGTTGTACTCTTTCGGATATTTACTAAATCGCCTCATCTTTTCCATATCAATTATCCATCCCACACAACTCAAAAAAAAGAAGAGAAAACCCCTCTGAGATAAACACAATCGTCTCACCGAAATCCCAAAAAACCAGACCAAGTATCCGAAACGTCCGAGTAGTGCTCGCTCAGGGCCCTATTCTCTTAGCTTATCACAAGACACTCCAAGTTCATAGCATAGATCGTCGTCCCTCCCCTCGGTTGAGTTCACCGGGCATCAGGCCTAGCATTGTTGAAAGCATAGGGTGAAAAAGATCCTCCTAGCATGGTGGCATTGGTTGCCCCTGCTAATTTGGATTTCGCCGTTAGCATCTCAGATTTGCTTCATATCGTTGGAATGAATAGAGGCTTCCTTCGTATCTTGTCAACAGTTGGGATTCCTCGCCTCTCCGACCATCCTGGAAATATCAAATGAAAGTACTGCCAGAAAAGCGAATGAGCAAATGTGGAGACCTCGGGATTGCACATCACTTATATATCCTCACTTGTATTTACTCTTTTCTGTGTTTTTCCCTTTTGCAGGTTCACGATAGCTCCTCGGAAGCAAGCTACTCCGCACAGGCTCCCTTTTACTAGACTTCAAAAGCAAAAAATGACTGAACCAGCTAAGACCGATGAAGCACTAATGGCTAGAATAGCCGAGTTAGAGGAGCAAGTTAGGATCAGTACAGAAAGGGCCGCCAGGGCCGAAAAGGAAAGAGATGAAGCTGTCACCGAAGTGCCACCGGGTTTTGATCTCCCTCAAACAAACGGACCTTCCTTTTCGCTCGCCGTCGCAGGACCTTCTGTACTCCCGCCACTTTCTGGCCCCGTGGGCCATTGGAGATGGGTTAGTCCCTTCACTGTACCCACCGCTGCAAATCCACCAGTTAAGATGGGTGAAGAGATCTCCCCGTCACTTCAGCACCTTTCAGCCAACCCTACAGCTGCAGTAGGTACAACCAGACAGTGTTCCCACCCATCTCAGGTTCGTTCTACCCAAGCCGTAATTTCGGGACCATCGGAAACTAAACTTCCGGGAAGCAATCCGACACAGCTATAGTCCTCTCGTGAATATGCACCGGCCATAGGTTTTGGCACCATTAGTGCAAAAGGGTCCAGTGTTGATCGATTGATCCCCCGAGAAGACCAGCTAAAGGTTATTGAAGGATATGACCCTAGGGATCCCGCTGATAAAAGCATGATGCTAGGAACTACGACGGCTCGGAAGTTCAAGATCCCACCATCCGAGAGGGACGCAGGGATTGAACGCCCCAGAACTCGCCTCAAAATCCACCACAACGAAACATCTGAACGGTACAAGCTCGACGCAGAAATCACACCTAACCGTTCTGACTTGCAAAATCTAGAGAAAAGGGCCGAGGAATCAGTAAAAACGTATGCTCAGAAACAGAAAGAACTAGCCGCAAGGATTTCTTTTCCTTTAGATGGCAGGCAACCTTTCCCATCACCCCCAACACAAATATCGCAACTTACACAACATAGATCATGTAAACCACCAAATAAATCAAGAAACCAAAATATCCATTGGGATCGGGGACCATTGCCTCCACTTCCCGTTCCTTTGGGGGAGATTTACAAGAACCTTTTGGCCGCTAAACAAATTGCACCCACCCCAATCCAACCTTTACAGCCGCCTTACCCGAAGTGGTACGATCATAATGCTAGATGCGAGTACCATGCTGGAGCTCAGGGTCACACAATAGAAGATTGCTCCGCCCTAAGAGGGAAGGTTCACCATTTGATCAAATGTGGATGAATCTCTTTCGAGGACTTAGCCGAAAGACCCACACAACCCAGGCAACCTAAGCCATATAACCCACCAAAGGACCTAAATAACCAAAACACGTCAAAAAATCTATGGAACCGAGAGCCTTTACCTCATCTCCCTCTTCCTGCGGGAGAAATCTACAAACATCTCTTGGCGGCCGGTCAAATTGTACCAGTTCCAGCTCAGCCTCAAATGCCTCCTTACCCGAAATGGTGTAATCTCAACGCAAGGTGCGAGTATCACGCTGGAGCCCCAGGTCACACTCTGGAAAATTACTTCGCATTCAAAGCAAAAGTTAATCGCTTGATCAAGAGTGGATGGGTCTCCTTCGAGGGCTTGGCGAAAGGACCTGACACGGCCATCAACCCTCTCCCAAACCACGCCTCAGGAGGTGAAGATATGAATGTTATTTCGATGGAAACGGTTGGGAAGAAGACTTGTGAGTTAGAGATAGTTGCCACCGCCAATGATGGTCATCCCACCACTTGTTCCCATAAATATATGTCTCAAGCTGGGCCAGTAACAAGTAAATTTGCTGATATTGGGGGCATGACATGGAAGGCAGAATGTATCCCCACATCAGAGCCACATTCTCCCTCGCAGTCGGAGTCGTCAATATAAATCCTACCATGGTCAGTATAGCTTCAGATTCCTGTATTGATGCTCCGGGAGAAGAAGAATCGTCGCCTGGTTCAGTCATTTTTGTAAAGAAGTCAGGGGAGTCTGTGTGCAACTGAGCCATCGCCATGCTTCCGGATGTCTCTCCGAAATTACTCATTTTGAAAAATATGTGTTTTTCCCGTTTTCTTACGAAAACATTTTGTAGGGACTCATGCTCCCTTTTGTTAAAAATCAATATGTATGCAATTTTTATTTTTTTATGCATCTCTTCTTTTTGCAGTTTAATTTCAGGATGAATGTTAGTTCGGATTGTCTTGATAAAACCTGTGTCTTTACCGGCGAAGAAATCGTCATCACGACCAAAGACAAGGCTGAAATCTCCTGCGAATTGGGCCGTTTTGCTAGAAAGTTCAGAAAAGGAAATATCCCCTCATCAGGAGGAATCGGACGAAGTAAATTTGGGGGCAAGCAACGAGAATCAGAAGCTGGTTAAGATCGGAACCACCCTGGACATAATTGACGGGGGTGTCGCGTACCCTGCATAAATAAAAAGATTACAACTGGTCACTAAACTACAAATGAATGTAGATAGCGGCAAGAGGTTCGAACACAGGGACAAGTCGGTCTGATCTTTGTTCCTCCTGCAAATGACAATAATCAGCAAAGAGGTGAGAGTATGATGGGTTGAGAAACAATAAGCACGAAAATAAGATTGCATAACAGAAAACAGAAGTGAAATAAAGAAATACAAAAGAGAAAGAAAATCCCTAGTAGAGATCCTTATGTGGTGACAATTCCAAGCTAGTTGATCATTGACAAAAGTATTTTCAAAACGGTTCATAGAAGAAGTTGTGGAACCAGCTCACACTAGATTCCCAACCTGCTACAAAAGTATTTAAAAGAATCACTTCATTTTAAACACCCTAATCTTCCTAAGCTCATCCTAAGATTCCAACCCGCCACTTTGCTTTGGCTATGCGGAGCCTTCGACAAAGGAATCAAAAAACTTATGGAAAATCTCAAGAGATTGATTAAAAACAGTGAGGTCCCTCTTCTAGACATGGTAGCTGTTCGTCATCCACAAGTCTGGTCTAGTCTGGCACTTGACCCAGCTGTCACCTAGGTCGGCCCTTCTCAAGGCCTCGGGATGGGAGGGTAGTCTAGTTCAGTTCCTTCTATCAGCTTAGACCAAGCACATGCACCTCATGCCCTGCTGATTCGTCTACTACTGTTCTCTAAGAGTGATTTAATCACAAGAGAACTGACTGTAATCATTCAAATCAAAATCCAAGTTGGCCAAACTCAAACTTAAACATGAATAAATTGGAGTTAAAACAAGAAGGAGAGAAATATGAAAAACGTTTTTATTGAAGATCAAAGAGTCTCACAACCTACTGGAATCATCAACCACAAGATCCCTACCAGGAATGGAGGTTCTTAGTTACAAAACATAATGGAAAATGATACAAGA
Source organism: Viola odorata (assembly GCA_963691705.1). Lineage (NCBI taxonomy): Eukaryota > Viridiplantae > Streptophyta > Magnoliopsida > Malpighiales > Violaceae > Viola > Viola odorata. The sequence continues at coordinate 33,874,390 of OY829541.1, forward strand.
AGTACAAAACCGAAAATACAAAAAGCTGGAAAATCTGGAAAATGTGGAGTGCTGATTTTCTCCACTCGTTCCCCCTACTGTCCTAATGATTTTCTTTTCTGTCCTCTGCCCCCCGTCTCTCTTAGCTTCGTTGTCCTATTAATAGCCATTCTTCTTCTCCTCTGATAGACTTCAAAGGTCCAGCCTTCACCATAAAATAATTACAGCACTCACAAACATGTGCTGCCAAACCAGGCTGGAGCTGGGCACTACATCACTTTTGGAGAGAATATTCATGAATAATGCAAAGGGAATGTTTCGTCATTCTTCCATTGATGTCCCCTCGGTGCTTCTGCAAGGTGGAAGAGGGAATCCAAGCACTAACACTCGTGCTCAAGTCCTCCAGGTTCTAGGCTGGCTGAACCAGCACTCACAAATTAAATACAAAAATACGCCCAGTGCTGTCCAGGCTGGAACTCTGACAGGTCGCTTCATGTCAAGGCCTCGAGAAGAGCTGATCTCGGCAAAATAGTGAAGTGGCCTTGGGACGAATGGACCAAATTCAAGGCAGCAAAGCTGAAAACGAAACTCCATCACCGATTGATTGTTTTAAGCTCTAATCTTCAAGCTTTCTGCTCCTTTCCTTAAGATTGATGCTCCAAAGGCTGTTTATAGAGAAAGGAAGCAAAAGGGCTTAAAGTAGCATAATTATCATCTCAATTAATAATAAAGGAGACAATAAAACATCCAAAATAAACCATCAATCATATTCCCCCACACTTAAACCATGCTTGCCCTCAAGCATGAACTAAAAAACAAAATACACCCCAATATAGAAAATCAACCCTTGGACTGGACTCAAGTAAAAGCTTCAAAAACCAACTCTTTCAAGCAATGCTCAAACACACCAAACATCACAAATGTGCAAATATTCAAATAGTGGTATGATAGCATGCTGTTCAACCAGGAAATAAAGCCCTAGAACTACTGTCTTCTCTTCCCAAGACACAATCCAAACGCAGCTGCTACACACACAAAAATACACAAGCAGTCATGCAACAATAATAAAAATACAAGCAACAAAATTAAAGAACACCACCAAGCTTTCCTCTTTTCCTTCTGCACATTTTCTTTCTTTTATTTAGGCCTTCGGCCTCTTATACCCCCTTATTGTTTTAGGCCTTCGGCCTCTTATACCTCCTATATTTGTTTTTCTTCTCCTCCCTTAGGCCTTCGGACTCTTATACCCCCTTTTTTTATTTTTTTTCTTCTTCTCCTCCTCTTTCTATTTTCCTTTCCTTCTTTTCCAGGTTCTTACACCTTTCCACAATCCCAGAAAATACAAACATGCAGTCATGCAAAGAATTTAAAAAGTTAGTCATGCAAAAACAAAAATTAAAAACTTGCAGCAATATTATGGACGGGAGCTTCATCCCAAGGTCTTGAGATGAGAAGACAGTACAATTCTAGCAAAATATTTCCTAGGACAGCAATACTCATAATACAACCACGTGAATAAATGAACAAATTATAAGGTCAGAAGTATTTAGCATTGCAAGATGGAGTTAATAAGTCAAGTATTTACATGAGTTCAGTTTTGGGATTTCAATTCTATACAAAGGGTGAAACACAACAAGAAAAGAAAAACGACTCATGCATAAATGAAAACAAGCAGAAGCGCATACAAAAACAATTGAAATAAACATGCAGAAGAAAGGAAAATACAGAAAAACAAACAGCAGGAAAACATGCATAAAAACACAAAAACAAACATGCACAAAAACACAAAAAACACAAACAAACACGAAAGTGTCTCTCCCCCACACTTAAAGGACACATTGCCCTCAATGTGAAAGAAAAACCACACACACCAAACAAACAAACAAACAAACGGAACAGAACAGAAAATGAAAAAAAAAAAAGAGGGAAAGAAATGATAAAACCCGGGGCAATGATCATGGTAGGGGAAGAGCTGGGGGTTTCGGTCAGCTCGTCTCAAGGCCTAGACATGGACCGGATGGCCTGCACTGGAAAATTCCAGAAATCCATTATTATGCAGAAAAAATGATTAACTAGAAATAAAAACGAAAATAACAAAATGAAAACAGAAACGGAAGGAACATGGGTTGCCTCCCATGCAGCGTCCCTCTTTATAGTCTTGGACTAGACATTGAGCGTCACTTTGTCAACCAATCCTACATAATGCTTTGAATGCACGAAGTTTGATGAGAATGATTTCATTTCGTGCATGGTTCCCTAGCAACGAAATCTGCATGTAACCATAAAATGATTCAAATTCTGGTTCAGGTTCATGCACAATAAAAATAAAATAATGGTTGTGAATAGAGGGTAATTCCATAAAGGGATCAATATAATCAAAGAAATTTAAAACTTCCCTTTCACACACAACCGTTTGTGGATTCTCAACCACTTTGATTTCTTCCTCAATCTTCCTCTCATCCTCCTCTAGCTAGATGCTACAACAAGTGTCCACAAACTTCGTCTTCTGCTCCAGTGACGTGCTGGAATGAGTTTGGGTCTGATTGGACTGCTTTGACTGAGTGGCAACTTCTGCTGAATTTTCTGGGCTTGTTTCTGGTTCCGGGTCGTTCATCCCAAGGCCTTGAGATGAAGCGACCTGCTCGGGCAGATTTTTGTTGCTCACAAAAGAGGCAGTGCTAGCATCAGATTCCACATCTAGTTGGAAGTTTGAAGGTATGCATCTCTGTCTTTCCTGCTCAAGTGCAAGTTCTCTCATTTGCTTCGCTAACCTTGCTAAATTCTCCTCTGTTTCCTGCATAAATGGAATTAAGGTTTTCATTAAAATTTCAGAAACAGTAGGTACTTGGCTAGGTTGCGGAGGCTGGAAATATTGATAATCAGGAACTGATTGCACTCCATAATCAGAACTTTGTTGGTTCCACCAAGTGGGATAAGGAGTAGATATGGATGGATTATAATTTGGCTCATATCCCCACTGTGGCGGACCAAAACATCCTTCATGGCTGGACCCATCTCCTACACCAAAACTTTGAGGAATAGGGGCTGATTGAGAAAAATAATTGAAATTGCTCATAAAAAAAAGAAAACTGAAAATTATCAGAAACAAGAAAAACGAAAATCAGTACACCGTTGTCCCCGGCAACGGCGCCAATTTATGACGGGGGTGTCGCGTGCCCTGCATAAATAAAAAGATTACAACTGGTCACTAAACTACAAATGAATGTAGATAGCGGCAAGAGGTTCGAACACAGGGACAAGTCGGTCTGATCTTTGTTCCTCCTGCAAATGACAATAATCAGCAAAGAGGTGAGAGTATGATGGGTTGAGAAACAATAAGCACGAAAATAAGATTGCATAACAGAAAACAGAAGTGAAATAAAGAAATACAAAAGAGAAAGAAAATCCCTAGTAGAGATCCTTATGTGGTGACAATTCCAAGCTAGTTGATCATTGACAAAAGTATTTTCAAAACGGTTCATAGAAGAAGTTGTGGAACCAGCTCACACTAGATTCCCAACCTGCTACAAAAGTATTTAAAAGAATCACTTCATTTTAAACACCCTAATCTTCCTAAGCTCATCCTAAGATTCCAACCCGCCACTTTGCTTTGGCTATGCGGAGCCTTCGACAAAGGAATCAGAAAACTTATGGAAAATCTCAAGAGATTGATTAAAAACAGTGAGGTCCCTCTTCTAGACATGGTAGCTGTTCGTCATCCACAAGTCTGGTCTAGTCTGGCACTTGACCCAGCTGTCACCTAGGTCGGCCCTTCTCAAGGCCTCGGGATGGGAGGGTAGTCTAGTTCAGTTCCTTCTATCAGCTTAGACCAAGCACATGCACCTCATGCCCTGCTGATTCGTCTACTACTGTTCTCTAAGAGTGATTTAATCACAAGAGAACTGACTGTAATCATTCAAATCAAAATCCAAGTTGGCCAAACTCAAACTTAAACATGAATAAATTGGAGTTAAAACAAGAAGGAGAGAAATATGAAAAACGTTTTTATTGAAGATCAAAGAGTCTCACAACCTACTGGAATCATCAACCACAAGATCCCTACCAGGAATGGAGGTTCTTAGTTACAAAACATAATGGAAAATGATACAAGAAGTACAAAACCGAAAATACAAAAAGCTGGAAAATCTGGAAAATGTGGAGTGCTGATTTTCTCCACTCGTTCCCCCTACTGTCCTAATGATTTTCTTTTCTGTCCTCTGCCCCCCGTCTCTCTTAGCTTCGTTGTCCTATTAATAGCCATTCTTCTTCTCCTCTGATAGACTTCAAAGGTCCAGCCTTCACCATAAAATAATTACAGCACTCACAAACATGTGCTGCCAAACCAGGCTGGAGCTGGGCACTACATCACTTTTGGAGAGAATATTCATGAATAATGCAAAGGGAATGTTTCGTCATTCTTCCATTGATGTCCCCTCGGTGCTTCTGCAAGGTGGAAGAGGGAATCCAAGCACTAACACTCGTGCTCAAGTCCTCCAGGTTCTAGGCTGGCTGAACCAGCACTCACAAATTAAATACAAAAATACGCCCAGTGCTGTCCAGGCTGGAACTCTGACAGGTCGCTTCATGTCAAGGCCTCGAGAAGAGCTGATCTCGGCAAAATAGTGAAGTGGCCTTGGGACGAATGGACCAAATTCAAGGCAGCAAAGCTGAAAACGAAACTCCATCACCGATTGATTGTTTTAAGCTCTAATCTTCAAGCTTTCTGCTCCTTTCCTTAAGATTGATGCTCCAAAGGCTGTTTATAGAGAAAGGAAGCAAAAGGGCTTAAAGTAGCATAATTATCATCTCAATTAATAATAAAGGAGACAATAAAACATCCAAAATAAACCATCAATCATATTCCCCCACACTTAAACCATGCTTGCCCTCAAGCATGAACTAAAAAACAAAATACACCCCAATATAGAAAATCAACCCTTGGACTGGACTCAAGTAAAAGCTTCAAAAACCAACTCTTTCAAGCAATGCTCAAACACACCAAACATCACAAATGTGCAAATATTCAAATAGTGGTATGATAGCATGCTGTTCAACCAGGAAATAAAGCCCTAGAACTACTGTCTTCTCTTCCCAAGACACAATCCAAACGCAGCTGCTACACACACAAAAATACACAAGCAGTCATGCAACAATAATAAAAATACAAGCAACAAAATTAAAGAACACCACCAAGCTTTCCTCTTTTCCTTCTGCACATTTTCTTTCTTTTATTTAGGCCTTCGGCCTCTTATACCCCCTTATTGTTTTAGGCCTTCGGCCTCTTATACCTCCTATATTTGTTTTTCTTCTCCTCCCTTAGGCCTTCGGACTCTTATACCCCCTTTTTTTATTTTTTTTCTTCTTCTCCTCCTCTTTCTATTTTCCTTTCCTTCTTTTCCAGGTTCTTACACCTTTCCACAATCCCAGAAAATACAAACATGCAGTCATGCAAAGAATTTAAAAAGTTAGTCATGCAAAAACAAAAATTAAAAACTTGCAGCAATATTATGGACGGGAGCTTCATCCCAAGGTCTTGAGATGAGAAGACAGTACAATTCTAGCAAAATATTTCCTAGGACAGCAATACTCATAATACAACCACGTGAATAAATGAACAAATTATAAGGTCAGAAGTATTTAGCATTGCAAGATGGAGTTAATAAGTCAAGTATTTACATGAGTTCAGTTTTGGGATTTCAATTCTATACAAAGGGTGAAACACAACAAGAAAAGAAAAACGACTCATGCATAAATGAAAACAAGCAGAAGCGCATACAAAAACAATTGAAATAAACATGCAGAAGAAAGGAAAATACAGAAAAACAAACAGCAGGAAAACATGCATAAAAACACAAAAACAAACATGCACAAAAACACAAAAAACACAAACAAACACGAAAGTGTCTCTCCCCCACACTTAAAGGACACATTGCCCTCAATGTGAAAGAAAAACCACACACACCAAACAAACAAACAAACAAACGGAACAGAACAGAAAATGAAAAAAAAAAAAGAGGGAAAGAAATGATAAAACCCGGGGCAATGATCATGGTAGGGGAAGAGCTGGGGGTTTCGGTCAGCTCGTCTCAAGGCCTAGACATGGACCGGATGGCCTGCACTGGAAAATTCCAGAAATCCATTATTATGCAGAAAAAATGATTAACTAGAAATAAAAACGAAAATAACAAAATGAAAACAGAAACGGAAGGAACATGGGTTGCCTCCCATGCAGCGTCCCTCTTTATAGTCTTGGACTAGACATTGAGCGTCACTTTGTCAACCAATCCTACATAATGCTTTGAATGCACGAAGTTTGATGAGAATGATTTCATTTCGTGCATGGTTCCCTAGCAACGAAATCTGCATGTAACCATAAAATGATTCAAATTCTGGTTCAGGTTCATGCACAATAAAAATAAAATAATGGTTGTGAATAGAGGGTAATTCCATAAAGGGATCAATATAATCAAAGAAATTTAAAACTTCCCTTTCACACACAACCGTTTGTGGATTCTCAACCACTTTGATTTCTTCCTCAATCTTCCTCTCATCCTCCTCTAGCTAGATGCTACAACAAGTGTCCACAAACTTCGTCTTCTGCTCCAGTGACGTGCTGGAATGAGTTTGGGTCTGATTGGACTGCTTTGACTGAGTGGCAACTTCTGCTGAATTTTCTGGGCTTGTTTCTGGTTCCGGGTCGTTCATCCCAAGGCCTTGAGATGAAGCGACCTGCTCGGGCAGATTTTTGTTGCTCACAAAAGAGGCAGTGCTAGCATCAGATTCCACATCTAGTTGGAAGTTTGAAGGTATGCATCTCTGTCTTTCCTGCTCAAGTGCAAGTTCTCTCATTTGCTTCGCTAACCTTGCTAAATTCTCCTCTGTTTCCTGCATAAATGGAATTAAGGTTTTCATTAAAATTTCAGAAACAGTAGGTACTTGGCTAGGTTGCGGAGGCTGGAAATATTGATAATCAGGAACTGATTGCACTCCATAATCAGAACTTTGTTGGTTCCACCAAGTGGGATAAGGAGTAGATATGGATGGATTATAATTTGGCTCATATCCCCACTGTGGCGGACCAAAACATCCTTCATGGCTGGACCCATCTCCTACACCAAAACTTTGAGGAATAGGGGCTGATTGAGAAAAATAATTGAAATTGCTCATAAAAAAAAGAAAACTGAAAATTATCAGAAACAAGAAAAACGAAAATCAGTACACCGTTGTCCCCGGCAACGGCGCCAATTTATGACGGGGGTGTCGCGTGCCCTGCATAAATAAAAAGATTACAACTGGTCACTAAACTACAAATGAATGTAGATAGCGGCAAGAGGTTCGAACACAGGGACAAGTCGGTCTGATCTTTGTTCCTCCTGCAAATGACAATAATCAGCAAAGAGGTGAGAGTATGATGGGTTGAGAAACAATAAGCACGAAAATAAGATTGCATAACAGAAAACAGAAGTGAAATAAAGAAATACAAAAGAGAAAGAAAATCCCTAGTAGAGATCCTTATGTGGTGACAATTCCAAGCTAGTTGATCATTGACAAAAGTATTTTCAAAACGGTTCATAGAAGAAGTTGTGGAACCAGCTCACACTAGATTCCCAACCTGCTACAAAAGTATTTAAAAGAATCACTTCATTTTAAACACCCTAATCTTCCTAAGCTCATCCTAAGATTCCAACCCGCCACTTTGCTTTGGCTATGCGGAGCCTTCGACAAAGGAATCAGAAAACTTATGGAAAATCTCAAGAGATTGATTAAAAACAGTGAGGTCCCTCTTCTAGACATGGTAGCTGTTCGTCATCCACAAGTCTGGTCTAGTCTGGCACTTGACCCAGCTGTCACCTAGGTCGGCCCTTCTCAAGGCCTCGGGATGGGAGGGTAGTCTAGTTCAGTTCCTTCTATCAGCTTAGACCAAGCACATGCACCTCATGCCCTGCTGATTCGTCTACTACTGTTCTCTAAGAGTGATTTAATCACAAGAGAACTGACTGTAATCATTCAAATCAAAATCCAAGTTGGCCAAACTCAAACTTAAACATGAATAAATTGGAGTTAAAACAAGAAGGAGAGAAATATGAAAAACGTTTTTATTGAAGATCAAAGAGTCTCACAACCTACTGGAATCATCAACCACAAGATCCCTACCAGGAATGGAGGTTCTTAGTTACAAAACATAATGGAAAATGATACAAGAAGTACAAAACCGAAAATACAAAAAGCTGGAAAATCTGGAAAATGTGGAGTGCTGATTTTCTCCACTCGTTCCCCCTACTGTCCTAATGATTTTCTTTTCTGTCCTCTGCCCCCCGTCTCTCTTAGCTTCGTTGTCCTATTAATAGCCATTCTTCTTCTCCTCTGATAGACTTCAAAGGTCCAGCCTTCACCATAAAATAATTACAGCACTCACAAACATGTGCTGCCAAACCAGGCTGGAGCTGGGCACTACATCACTTTTGGAGAGAATATTCATGAATAATGCAAAGGGAATGTTTCGTCATTCTTCCATTGATGTCCCCTCGGTGCTTCTGCAAGGTGGAAGAGGGAATCCAAGCACTAACACTCGTGCTCAAGTCCTCCAGGTTCTAGGCTGGCTGAACCAGCACTCACAAATTAAATACAAAAATACGCCCAGTGCTGTCCAGGCTGGAACTCTGACAGGTCGCTTCATGTCAAGGCCTCGAGAAGAGCTGATCTCGGCAAAATAGTGAAGTGGCCTTGGGACGAATGGACCAAATTCAAGGCAGCAAAGCTGAAAACGAAACTCCATCACCGATTGATTGTTTTAAGCTCTAATCTTCAAGCTTTCTGCTCCTTTCCTTAAGATTGATGCTCCAAAGGCTGTTTATAGAGAAAGGAAGCAAAAGGGCTTAAAGTAGCATAATTATCATCTCAATTAATAATAAAGGAGACAATAAAACATCCAAAATAAACCATCAATCATATTCCCCCACACTTAAACCATGCTTGCCCTCAAGCATGAACTAAAAAACAAAATACACCCCAATATAGAAAATCAACCCTTGGACTGGACTCAAGTAAAAGCTTCAAAAACCAACTCTTTCAAGCAATGCTCAAACACACCAAACATCACAAATGTGCAAATATTCAAATAGTGGTATGATAGCATGCTGTTCAACCAGGAAATAAAGCCCTAGAACTACTGTCTTCTCTTCCCAAGACACAATCCAAACGCAGCTGCTACACACACAAAAATACACAAGCAGTCATGCAACAATAATAAAAATACAAGCAACAAAATTAAAGAACACCACCAAGCTTTCCTCTTTTCCTTCTGCACATTTTCTTTCTTTTATTTAGGCCTTCGGCCTCTTATACCCCCTTATTGTTTTAGGCCTTCGGCCTCTTATACCTCCTATATTTGTTTTTCTTCTCCTCCCTTAGGCCTTCGGACTCTTATACCCCCTTTTTTTATTTTTTTTCTTCTTCTCCTCCTCTTTCTATTTTCCTTTCCTTCTTTTCCAGGTTCTTACACCTTTCCACAATCCCAGAAAATACAAACATGCAGTCATGCAAAGAATTTAAAAAGTTAGTCATGCAAAAACAAAAATTAAAAACTTGCAGCAATATTATGGACGGGAGCTTCATCCCAAGGTCTTGAGATGAGAAGACAGTACAATTCTAGCAAAATATTTCCTAGGACAGCAATACTCATAATACAACCACGTGAATAAATGAACAAATTATAAGGTCAGAAGTATTTAGCATTGCAAGATGGAGTTAATAAGTCAAGTATTTACATGAGTTCAGTTTTGGGATTTCAATTCTATACAAAGGGTGAAACACAACAAGAAAAGAAAAACGACTCATGCATAAATGAAAACAAGCAGAAGCGCATACAAAAACAATTGAAATAAACATGCAGAAGAAAGGAAAATACAGAAAAACAAACAGCAGGAAAACATGCATAAAAACACAAAAACAAACATGCACAAAAACACAAAAAACACAAACAAACACGAAAGTGTCTCTCCCCCACACTTAAAGGACACATTGCCCTTAATGTGAAAGAAAAACCACACACACCAAACAAACAAACAAACAAACGGAACAGAACAGAAAATGAAAAAAAAAAAAGAGGGAAAGAAATGATAAAACCCGGGGCAATGATCATGGTAGGGGAAGAGCTGGGGGTTTCGGTCAGCTCGTCTCAAGGCCTAGACATGGACCGGATGGCCTGCACTGGAAAATTCCAGAAATCCATTATTATGCAGAAAAAATGATTAACTAGAAATAAAAACGAAAATAACAAAATGAAAACAGAAACGGAAGGAACATGGGTTGCCTCCCATGCAGCGTCCCTCTTTATAGTCTTGGACTAGACATTGAGCGTCACTTTGTCAACCAATCCTACATAATGCTTTGAATGCACGAAGTTTGATGAGAATGATTTCATTTCGTGCATGGTTCCCTAGCAACGAAATCTGCATGTAACCATAAAATGATTCAAATTCTGGTTCAGGTTCATGCACAATAAAAATAAAATAATGGTTGTGAATAGAGGGTAATTCCATAAAGGGATCAATATAATCAAAGAAATTTAAAACTTCCCTTTCACACACAACCGTTTGTGGATTCTCAACCACTTTGATTTCTTCCTCAATCTTCCTCTCATCCTCCTCTAGCTAGATGCTACAACAAGTGTCCACAAACTTCGTCTTCTGCTCCAGTGACGTGCTGGAATGAGTTTGGGTCTGATTGGACTGCTTTGACTGAGTGGCAACTTCTGCTGAATTTTCTGGGCTTGTTTCTGGTTCCGGGTCGTTCATCCCAAGGCCTTGAGATGAAGCGACCTGCTCGGGCAGATTTTTGTTGCTCACAAAAGAGGCAGTGCTAGCATCAGATTCCACATCTAGTTGGAAGTTTGAAGGTATGCATCTCTGTCTTTCCTGCTCAAGTGCAAGTTCTCTCATTTGCTTCGCTAACCTTGCTAAATTCTCCTCTGTTTCCTGCATAAATGGAATTAAGGTTTTCATTAAAATTTCAGAAACAGTAGGTACTTGGCTAGGTTGCGGAGGCTGGAAATATTGATAATCAGGAACTGATTGCACTCCATAATCAGAACTTTGTTGGTTCCACCAAGTGGGATAAGGAGTAGATATGGATGGATTATAATTTGGCTCATATCCCCACTGTGGCGGACCAAAACATCCTTCATGGCTGGACCCATCTCCTACACCAAAACTTTGAGGAATAGGGGCTGATTGAGAAAAATAATTGAAATTGCTCATAAAAAAAAGAAAACTGAAAATTATCAGAAACAAGAAAAACGAAAATCAGTACACCGTTGTCCCCGGCAACGGCGCCAATTTATGACGGGGGTGTCGCGTGCCCTGCATAAATAAAAAGATTACAACTGGTCACTAAACTACAAATGAATGTAGATAGCGGCAAGAGGTTCGAACACAGGGACAAGTCGGTCTGATCTTTGTTCCTCCTGCAAATGACAATAATCAGCAAAGAGGTGAGAGTATGATGGGTTGAGAAACAATAAGCACAAAAATAAGATTGCATAACAGAAAACAGAAGTGAAATAAAGAAATACAAAAGAGAAAGAAAATCCCTAGTAGAGATCCTTATGTGGTGACAATTCCAAGCTAGTTGATCATTGACAAAAGTATTTTCAAAACGGTTCATAGAAGAAGTTGTGGAACCAGCTCACACTAGATTCCCAACCTGCTACAAAAGTATTTAAAAGAATCACTTCATTTTAAACACCCTAATCTTCCTAAGCTCATCCTAAGATTCCAACCCGCCACTTTGCTTTGGCTATGCGGAGCCTTCGACAAAGGAATCAGAAAACTTATGGAAAATCTCAAGAGATTGATTAAAAACAGTGAGGTCCCTCTTCTAGACATGGTAGCTGTTCGTCATCCACAAGTCTGGTCTAGTCTGGCACTTGACCCAGCTGTCACCTAGGTCGGCCCTTCTCAAGGCCTCGGGATGGGAGGGTAGTCTAGTTCAGTTCCTTCTATCAGCTTAGACCAAGCACATGCACCTCATGCCCTGCTGATTCGTCTACTACTGTTCTCTAAGAGTGATTTAATCACAAGAGAACTGACTGTAATCATTCAAATCAAAATCCAAGTTGGCCAAACTCAAACTTAAACATGAATAAATTGGAGTTAAAACAAGAAGGAGAGAAATATGAAAAACGTTTTTATTGAAGATCAAAGAGTCTCACAACCTACTGGAATCATCAACCACAAGATCCCTACCAGGAATGGAGGTTCTTAGTTACAAAACATAATGGAAAATGATACAAGAAGTACAAAACCGAAAATACAAAAAGCTGGAAAATCTGGAAAATGTGGAGTGCTGATTTTCTCCACTCGTTCCCCCTACTGTCCTAATGATTTTCTTTTCTGTCCTCTGCCCCCCGTCTCTCTTAGCTTCGTTGTCCTATTAATAGCCATTCTTCTTCTCCTCTGATAGACTTCAAAGGTCCAGCCTTCACCATAAAATAATTACAGCACTCACAAACATGTGCTGCCAAACCAGGCTGGAGCTGGGCACTACATCACTTTTGGAGAGAATATTCATGAATAATGCAAAGGGAATGTTTCGTCATTCTTCCATTGATGTCCCCTCGGTGCTTCTGCAAGGTGGAAGAGGGAATCCAAGCACTAACACTCGTGCTCAAGTCCTCCAGGTTCTAGGCTGGCTGAACCAGCACTCACAAATTAAATACAAAAATACGCCCAGTGCTGTCCAGGCTGGAACTCTGACAGGTCGCTTCATGTCAAGGCCTCGAGAAGAGCTGATCTCGGCAAAATAGTGAAGTGGCCTTGGGACGAATGGACCAAATTCAAGGCAGCAAAGCTGAAAACGAAACTCCATCACCGATTGATTGTTTTAAGCTCTAATCTTCAAGCTTTCTGCTCCTTTCCTTAAGATTGATGCTCCAAAGGCTGTTTATAGAGAAAGGAAGCAAAAGGGCTTAAAGTAGCATAATTATCATCTCAATTAATAATAAAGGAGACAATAAAACATCCAAAATAAACCATCAATCATATTCCCCCACACTTAAACCATGCTTGCCCTCAAGCATGAACTAAAAAACAAAATACACCCCAATATAGAAAATCAACCCTTGGACTGGACTCAAGTAAAAGCTTCAAAAACCAACTCTTTCAAGCAATGCTCAAACACACCAAACATCACAAATGTGCAAATATTCAAATAGTGGTATGATAGCATGCTGTTCAACCAGGAAATAAAGCCCTAGAACTACTGTCTTCTCTTCCCAAGACACAATCCAAACGCAGCTGCTACACACACAAAAATACACAAGCAGTCATGCAACAATAATAAAAATACAAGCAACAAAATTAAAGAACACCACCAAGCTTTCCTCTTTTCCTTCTGCACATTTTCTTTCTTTTATTTAGGCCTTCGGCCTCTTATACCCCCTTATTGTTTTAGGCCTTCGGCCTCTTATACCTCCTATATTTGTTTTTCTTCTCCTCCCTTAGGCCTTCGGACTCTTATACCCCCTTTTTTTATTTTTTTTCTTCTTCTCCTCCTCTTTCTATTTTCCTTTCCTTCTTTTCCAGGTTCTTACACCTTTCCACAATCCCAGAAAATACAAACATGCAGTCATGCAAAGAATTTAAAAAGTTAGTCATGCAAAAACAAAAATTAAAAACTTGCAGCAATATTATGGACGGGAGCTTCATCCCAAGGTCTTGAGATGAGAAGACAGTACAATTCTAGCAAAATATTTCCTAGGACAGCAATACTCATAATACAACCACGTGAATAAATGAACAAATTATAAGGTCAGAAGTATTTAGCATTGCAAGATGGAGTTAATAAGTCAAGTATTTACATGAGTTCAGTTTTGGGATTTCAATTCTATACAAAGGGTGAAACACAACAAGAAAAGAAAAACGACTCATGCATAAATGAAAACAAGCAGAAGCGCATACAAAAACAATTGAAATAAACATGCAGAAGAAAGGAAAATACAGAAAAACAAACAGCAGGAAAACATGCATAAAAACACAAAAACAAACATGCACAAAAACACAAAAAACACAAACAAACACGAAAGTGTCTCTCCCCCACACTTAAAGGACACATTGCCCTCAATGTGAAAGAAAAACCACACACACCAAACAAACAAACAAACAAACGGAACAGAACAGAAAATGAAAAAAAAAAAAGAGGGAAAGAAATGATAAAACCCGGGGCAATGATCATGGTAGGGGAAGAGCTGGGGGTTTCGGTCAGCTCGTCTCAAGGCCTAGACATGGACCGGATGGCCTGCACTGGAAAATTCCAGAAATCCATTATTATGCAGAAAAAATGATTAACTAGAAATAAAAACGAAAATAACAAAATGAAAACAGAAACGGAAGGAACATGGGTTGCCTCCCATGCAGCGTCCCTCTTTATAGTCTTGGACTAGACATTGAGCGTCACTTTGTCAACCAATCCTACATAATGCTTTGAATGCACGAAGTTTGATGAGAATGATTTCATTTCGTGCATGGTTCCCTAGCAACGAAATCTGCATGTAACCATAAAATGATTCAAATTCTGGTTCAGGTTCATGCACAATAAAAATAAAATAATGGTTGTGAATAGAGGGTAATTCCATAAAGGGATCAATATAATCAAAGAAATTTAAAACTTCCCTTTCACACACAACCGTTTGTGGATTCTCAACCACTTTGATTTCTTCCTCAATCTTCCTCTCATCCTCCTCTAGCTAGATGCTACAACAAGTGTCCACAAACTTCGTCTTCTGCTCCAGTGACGTGCTGGAATGAGTTTGGGTCTGATTGGACTGCTTTGACTGAGTGGCAACTTCTGCTGAATTTTCTGGGCTTGTTTCTGGTTCCGGGTCGTTCATCCCAAGGCCTTGAGATGAAGCGACCTGCTCGGGCAGATTTTTGTTGCTCACAAAAGAGGCAGTGCTAGCATCAGATTCCACATCTAGTTGGAAGTTTGAAGGTATGCATCTCTGTCTTTCCTGCTCAAGTGCAAGTTCTCTCATTTGCTTCGCTAACCTTGCTAAATTCTCCTCTGTTTCCTGCATAAATGGAATTAAGGTTTTCATTAAAATTTCAGAAACAGTAGGTACTTGGCTAGGTTGCGGAGGCTGGAAATATTGATAATCAGGAACTGATTGCACTCCATAATCAGAACTTTGTTGGTTCCACCAAGTGGGATAAGGAGTAGATATGGATGGATTATAATTTGGCTCATATCCTCACTGTGGCGGACCAAAACATCCTTCATGGCTGGACCCATCTCCTACACCAAAACTTTGAGGAATAGGGGCTGATTGAGAAAAATAATTGAAATTGCTCATAAAAAAAAGAAAACTGAAAATTATCAGAAACAAGAAAAACGAAAATCAGTACACCGTTGTCCCCGGCAACGGCGCCAATTTATGACGGGGGTGTCGCGTGCCCTGCATAAATAAAAAGATTACAACTGGTCACTAAACTACAAATGAATGTAGATAGCGGCAAGAGGTTCGAACACAGGGACAAGTCGGTCTGATCTTTGTTCCTCCTGCAAATGACAATAATCAGCAAAGAGGTGAGAGTATGATGGGTTGAGAAACAATAAGCACGAAAATAAGATTGCATAACAGAAAACAGAAGTGAAATAAAGAAATACAAAAGAGAAAGAAAATCCCTAGTAGAGATCCTTATGTGGTGACAATTCCAAGCTAGTTGATCATTGACAAAAGTATTTTCAAAACGGTTCATAGAAGAAGTTGTGGAACCAGCTCACACTAGATTCCCAACCTGCTACAAAAGTATTTAAAAGAATCACTTCATTTTAAACACCCTAATCTTCCTAAGCTCATCCTAAGATTCCAACCCGCCACTTTGCTTTGGCTATGCGGAGCCTTCGACAAAGGAATCAGAAAACTTATGGAAAATCTCAAGAGATTGATTAAAAACAGTGAGGTCCCTCTTCTAGACATGGTAGCTGTTCTTCATCCACAAGTCTGGTCTAGTCTGGCACTTGACCCAGCTGTCACCTAGGTCGGCCCTTCTCAAGGCCTCGGGATGGGAGGGTAGTCTAGTTCAGTTCCTTCTATCAGCTTAGACCAAGCACATGCACCTCATGCCCTGCTGATTCGTCTACTACTGTTCTCTAAGAGTGATTTAATCACAAGAGAACTGACTGTAATCATTCAAATCAAAATCCAAGTTGGCCAAACTCAAACTTAAACATGAATAAATTGGAGTTAAAACAAGAAGGAGAGAAATATGAAAAACGTTTTTATTGAAGATCAAAGAGTCTCACAACCTACTGGAATCATCAACCACAAGATCCCTACCAGGAATGGAGGTTCTTAGTTACAAAACATAATGGAAAATGATACAAGAAGTACAAAACCGAAAATACAAAAAGCTGGAAAATCTGGAAAATGTGGAGTGCTGATTTTCTCCACTCGTTCCCCCTACTGTCCTAATGATTTTCTTTTCTGTCCTCTGCCCCCCGTCTCTCTTAGCTTCGTTGTCCTATTAATAGCCATTCTTCTTCTCCTCTGATAGACTTCAAAGGTCCAGCCTTCACCATAAAATAATTACAGCACTCACAAACATGTGCTGCCAAACCAGGCTGGAGCTGGGCACTACATCACTTTTGGAGAGAATATTCATGAATAATGCAAAGGGAATGTTTCGTCATTCTTCCATTGATGTCCCCTCGGTGCTTCTGCAAGGTGGAAGAGGGAATCCAAGCACTAACACTCGTGCTCAAGTCCTCCAGGTTCTAGGCTGGCTGAACCAGCACTCACAAATTAAATACAAAAATACGCCCAGTGCTGTCCAGGCTGGAACTCTGACAGGTCGCTTCATGTCAAGGCCTCGAGAAGAGCTGATCTCGGCAAAATAGTGAAGTGGCCTTGGGACGAATGGACCAAATTCAAGGCAGCAAAGCTGAAAACGAAACTCCATCACCGATTGATTGTTTTAAGCTCTAATCTTCAAGCTTTCTGCTCCTTTCCTTAAGATTGATGCTCCAAAGGCTGTTTATAGAGAAAGGAAGCAAAAGGGCTTAAAGTAGCATAATTATCATCTCAATTAATAATAAAGGAGACAATAAAACATCCAAAATAAACCATCAATCAATAATTCAGAGAGAAAGGTTAATTTCCCTCCTCAAAAACTACTCAGACGTATTTGCATACGCCGGTATGCCAGGCCTTGATCCCGGGACAGTTGAGCATCGTATCCCATTGGAGCCTGAGTTTAAGCCTGTCAAAAAAAAAATCGGAGGATACATCCAGACATCCTTTTGAAAATCAAAAAGGAAGTTAACCAAGCAATGGGATACGATGCTCGTAAAACCAAGCCCATGATCTATGACAGACACCGGATTCCAAGCTCATCCCTTATCAAAAGCTACTCACCCGATTCACACGGGAATTCGAGGAAACCCAGGCCGACCGAGTCGACAGAGAAAAGAACCGCTTCGCAGACGCATTAGCCACATTGGCATCGACGTTCAAGTTAGAGTACGGAGTAATGCTTCAGCCGTTAAGGGTAGAAGTGAAGGAAACTTCGGCATGCTGCAAGAGGGACCCGAGGGGAAATCATGGTTCCACCACTTAACACAGTTCATCAGAAATCGGGAGTATCCACCGGGGGCAAGCCGGGTTAGCAAAAAGACCCTCCAGCGCTTAGCACTAGACTTCTACCTCGACGGCAAGGTTCTATATAAAAGGAGAGCTGATGGAGCTTTGCTTCACTGCGTCACCATGGCCGAGGCAAAGAGAATCATAGCAGAGATCCACGAAGGGGTCTGTTCCGCACACGCAAGTGGGCATCTGATAGCCAGACAAATAATGAGGCAAGGGTATTTTTGGCTCACCATCGAACGAGATTGCATCAGCTACTTCCAGAAGTGCCACAAATGTCAAATCTACGCGGACCATCTCCACGTCCCTCCAGCCCCTCTCTTCAGCATGACATCGCCTTGGCCTTTTGCGATGTGGGGAATCGACATCATCGGCCAAATTCATCCAACAGCCTCTAATGGCCATCGCTTCATCCTCGTAGCAATCGACTACTTCACCAAATGGGTAGAGGCCGCCTCTTACTCCAGCATCACTCAGAAAACCACCATGCGATTCATTGAGAGAAATATCATTTGCCGTCATGGGGTCCCAGAAACCATCATCACGGACAACGGCACCAATCTCAACGGAAAGATGATTGACGATCTTTGCCAACGTTGGAAGATGAAGCACCGGAACTCGTCACCATATCGACCCAAGATGAATGGCGCAGTCGAAGCAGCAAACAAGAACCTGAAGAGGATCATCCAAAAGATGGTAATCACGCACAAAGATTGGCATGACATGCTTCCCTTCGCACTACATGCTTACCGGATAGCAACCCGTACATCCACAGGGGCAACTCCCTACTCATTAGTTTATGGCATGGAAGCCGTAATTCCCCTCGAGGTAGAAATCCCTTCTCTCAGAATCCTGGCAGAGTCTGAAGTAGAAGAATCAGATTGGGCAAGAGTGAGGTATGAGCAGTTGAACCTCCTTCCCGAAAAGCGCTTGGCCGCTATCAGCCATGCGCAATTATATCAGCAAAGAATGGTCAACGCTTATAACAAGAAAGTGCGACCTCGCAAATTCGAGGCTGGGGATTTAGTGCTGAAGAAAATTCTCCCTCATCAGGAGGCCAGTCAAGGAAAGTGGGCCCCAAGGTACGAGGGCCCGTATCTGGTCAAAAGTGCATTCTCAGGGGGTGCCCTAATGCTAACCAACATGGATGGAGACGATCTCCCGAGACCAGTAAATGTCGATGCAGTCAAGAGATACTTCGCCTGAAGCATCGTGGACAGAGCGTCCGGTCAGCCAAAGACATAGGGTTTTATCATGACAATCTAGCACAAACATTTGTCCTGAAATTAATAAAACAAGTTTTTTTCAGGAGATACTCGTTATTTTAAAAATTTGTTGTCCCCTTTCTTTTTCTTAAAATTTGTGAGATGACAAAAGGAGGCATGGCATGGATGGATCCCCAGGAGTAGCTCGGGACGTAAGACGCGTCACGTAGACTAACGCCACCAATCAACCTTCAGTTTTGCAGGGACGTAAGGTCTCACGCCTCAGCTCGTCATCACGATAAAACCAGAAAGTTCCGCTCGTAGGAGCTGCTGAATTGTCGTGGCAGGCCACCTTCAAGAGCGAATCAGGAAAGATTTTAAGACAAATCATCACCATCTAAAGCGAAATTTCTTTTCCTCGCAGTACTACCAGCACAACCGGCATCGCAAACAACCAGTCTCAAAGGACTAAATGCTGGACCAAAGTCACAAAGCCCATCCTACGTCGGCCGAGCTGTCGGAACACTAGCAACGTCGGCTCCCATCTCCGTTCACCTATTCGGAAGGAGCTCATCACCAAAATGCCATGGTCGCCCAGCACACCCTTGCAAGCAACAACTCCTGGAAAAAGCACGACAGAAAGATGTCCCCCTAGAACTACCGTCAACATTCTCAATGCGGTCTGGTTCAAGCAGTATCCCAACCTCCGCACCATGATCAACACGGTGAAGATCAATCCTTTAATTGAGGGACAACCAGGCTGCGAGTGTCACCCACGCCAAGGCAAGAGCTACGACAAAGCATCTAACAACAAAGCCCTCATCAACCAACATCCGACACAAGTCACACTCAGTGACCCACGGATTGCCCGTCTAAAAGGGAGAGCTTAACACTCATCAAATCACATTACTTTTGCTAAAAATTGCCTTGCATTTACTCCTCATTTGTCATCGCCTTGTCTTTTTCAGGAACTAGGTCGCCCCAATTCGTTGCCTGCAGAAGAACGGTAAGCATACACCCTTGCAGCCCCGCCGCACATCACGGGGACTGAGAGTTTTCCCCTTTTGTCCCCGAGCAACCACGAAGCCAATCAGCGAAGGTCCAGCAGGACCGGCAAGCAAATGAACCGAATGCAGATCTCGTCCTCACTACGACTCAGATCGGCAGTTCCCGCAAAACAGCTAAAAAAGAAACCCATCAAAGCAAGGCGTTCCGGGCTGGGACCACGTCATAGGCACCCTCTAAAAGCCGAGAATCCCTGAACTTATCTCAGTTTTGTTTTCAAATTAATTTCCCTTTCTGTTTTCCCCTCTGCATCTCACAGGGACGGGAAGCATCTCGTTGTCATCCGCATGGAGCTTGTGGAAGACACCCGCGTAGCCCCGCTGCGCAGTTCAGGGGAGTCCCTCTTTCTTTCCCCTTTATTTAAATTTGTTTTTATTCCTGCTCGCTTTGTTAGCTTTAAGTTGAGTACGGTCGTCTGGCCCACTGGGGGGCAACCTTAGGTTCTAGGTAGAACTTTGTAAATAAGTCATCTCAAACCATCTAGCAATCAAACATCTAGCAATCAAACATCTAGCAATCAAAACATCTAGCAATCAAAGCGTCTAGCAATCAAAGTGTCTAGCAATCAAACATCTAGCAATCAAAGCGTCTAGCAATCAAAGTGTCTAGCAATCAAAGTGTCTAGCAATCAAACATCTAGCAATCAAACATCTAGCAAGCAAACATCCAGCAATCAAAAATCCAGCAATCAAACATCCAGCAATCAAACGTCTAGCAATCAAACCCTCTAGCAATCGAACCACCAATCAGTCTAAAATCACAAATCAATCAAAAATCCCTCTTTAGCCCGGCTCAAACAAAAAGCATATTACCCTCATAAGCATTTTCATGCATCGAATAGGTTCGGAATATTTAATCCCTCTATTAACTCCAGCATCTATCCAAATTACGTGTCATGTATGATATTACCTATTTGCTCTTATATCCACGGTTTGCTCGACGTAAGCAATCACAAACAAATCCCGGTAAGCATCTTTGAGCCATCGCGCCTTATCCTTCATGGGTGTAAGAGCCTGACTAGATGCTAGTTGAGTTCGCATAATATCCAGGGTACATGCGCCATTAGACATGGGATAGCTATAAAATGACGTGGGACTTTTACGATTTTCTCCACTTTTTTCGTTTCTTCCCTCTTTCCACTATATATGTCATCACTCCCCCCAAACCGTCAATATCACTCATACCCCGGGAGCCAAAGAGCAGTTTCAGCTAAAATTGCCAGCCGGAAGTAAAAGCACGTCGAGTCCAAGAGCACGATGAAGGAGACGGAAAAGGTCGCCAGGAGATCGCTAAGGACCATCATAGAAGAAGCAGCAACGACGAAGGCCGAGGCCTCAAGACAGATGGGGAAGAGATCAAGACAAAGGCTATGCTTGCTCTGCTCTGTTGCATTTTCAAATCAAATAAAAAAGGGGAGGGATATAAAAAAAAAAAAAAAAAACGGGAAAATGAGAGGAAAAAAAAAAAGAAGAAAAGGAGAGAGGGGAAAAAGGGAAAAGAAAATAAAAGAAAGAAAATGCTCAGAGATCTTCGAAGAATACGAACAATCGAAGAGCCAAAGCAAGCACAGCCCGGGGACAACTCAATTCGAGAAATCTCGAAGAAAACTTTCCCCAGTGAACTTGAGTAAAGAGGCTCAAGGCTAACTCGAGAAATCTCAAAGCATCCTTCCCTAGTAAAGTCAAGCAAAAGAGGCTCAAGGCCAACTCAAGAAACCTTAAAGCAAGCATCTCTAGTGAGAACCCGAGAAGAGAAAGGGACCCCAGGCCAACTCAAGTAGTGAGTCGTAAAAGGAACAGCGACGACGCTCCCCAATAAAGACTCAAGAAAAGGGCCCCTGGCCACACGGAAAGCACCCTCAGCAAGGTGCCCAGAGCTCGCGCCCTCTGTCAAGCAAGCATCCCCGACAAAAAGCAAAAGAGCTCGCGCACCCCGTCCTCATCGAGGCCAATCAGCAAAGCATCACTCATCAAAAGCCTTCCAACTCCCAAGCAAAGCAATCTTTTCCAAAACAAATTTCTTTCTGGACTTTTCATGTCCTTTCATTCTTTTCCATAAAAGTCCCATCGATTATTAGCATACCCATGCATGTGCATCTTCATTTGAAGTATATTCACTCGGATTGACATTGCGAACTGTAAATTACGTATCATGTCAGTTGCATCTTTGTGAGCGTAAAACACTTAGCCTTGTTTCAGAGCGTGAGTGCAAACACTAATATCAGGTGAGGACTGCTTACGGCTGCAAATCGTGGGAAAGTCTTGCCCTTGGGGTCGTTACCTCCTGAGCAGGATGCAGACGCATTCTAGGATCATATCAGCGCCACTGGTGACAGCTTAGCATCTCCCCCTCCCAGAGTGACAGCATAGTTTAGTTTCCAGCATAGCATCTTCTCCTCCCAGAGTGCCCTTAGTTTAGTTCCCGCATTTCGCGTCTTCTCCTACGGGAATTGACGTTATTTGCATTTCAGCCTTAGCATCTCCCCCTCCCAGAGTGACAACATAGTTTAGTTTCCAGCATAGCATCTTCTCCTCCCAGAGTGCCCTTAGTTTAGTTTCCGCATTTCGCGTCGTCTCCCACGGGAATTGACGTTGTTTGCATTTCAACCTTAGCATCTTCTCCTCCCAGAGTGCCCTTAGTTTAGTTTCCGCATTTCGCGTCTTCTCCTACGGGAATTGACGTTGTTTGCATCTTAGCTTTAGCATCTCCCCCTCCCAGAGTGACAGCATAGTTTAGTTTCCAGCATAGCATCTTCTCCTCCCAGAGCGCCCTTAGTTTAAATTCTGCATCTCGCGCCTTTTCCTACGGGAATCGACGTTGTTTAAGTTTTCAGCCTTAGCATTCTTCTCCTCCTAGAGCGACAGCACTTAGTTTTCAGCCTTAGCATTCTTCTCCTCCTAGAGCGACAACATTTAGTTTTCAGCCTTAGCATTCTTCTCCTCCCAGAGTGCCCTTAGTTTAATTTCCTCATCTCGCGCCTTTTCCTACGGGAATCGACGTTGTTTAAGTTTTCAGCCCTAGCATTCACCTCCTCCTAGAGTGACAGTAGTTAGTTTTTAGCCTTAGCACTTCTCCTTCTCCCAAAGTGACATCATAGTTTAGTTTTCAGCATCAAGCATTTCTTCTCCTCCCAGAGTAATAGCATAGCGTAGTCTTACCTTTTTAGCCCTAGCATTTCTTCCCCTCCCAGAGTGACCTCCTTCATATAATCCTACGTTTCTGCATAATTATTTCCTCCTCTTAGAGTGACATCATTAGGACAAATCAGTCATACTTCTGCGAATCGCGCATTATCCCTCCGAAGCAACGTCAGTCACATGTCAAGCAATTATCCCCCCGGTGGAGCCGTCATTTACGTCTTCGTAAAAATACCTTCGATTTCTGATAGAGTAGTTGTCATTTACATTTTCTGCAAATTATGTTTCTCTCGATATCCGAATAGATCTAAATTTATATATATCTTTGCAGGATCAACAACCTATCTCCTCCCAGAGTGACGTCAACGGCATACCTCCTCCCGGAGTGACGACGTCAAGCAATCACCTTTTATCCCCAGAGCGACCTCAAGCAACTACCTCCTCCCAGAGCGATATCATCACTGTAAGTTTAAGGTAAGACCTGCTGTGTCACCAAAATTCGGATATCTAGGGGCAACTGTCTTTACTGCTTAACAAATACTTCGATAAGACAGTAAAGAGGGGGCAGCTGTTGATACCCGAATTTTGACGTCATTTTTAATTAATTTTAGCATTTCTGTTATTTAGTTAATTTACTGGCATTTTCAGTTGATTTAATGTCGCTAGCATTTTTAGGTGTTTCGTTGCATTTTAGCATCATCGTTAGCATCGTCAACTTTCGAAATCACATTTTTAATTTTTCGGCACATATTTTCATTATTATTATCATTATTATTTTTAGCCTTAAAAACCACATTTTTGGCTATCCGGCAGTCGTTTGCTAGTTTTTTCTTCGTTTTAGGTCATCTCATAAGTTTTAGGATTTTTTATGTTTTAGCGCATTTTTTAGTATTTTATTATTTTATTATTATTTTCATTCGAGCTTTTATTGGACCCGAGTAAGTCTGCTCGGACCATAGCTCGACTTTAAAATGTTTTCCATCAACTAGTTGCTAGCTTTTTTTCTGCTCGCAACGGTCTACAGCGTTTCGTGTAATTTTCGGCGTAACGTCTTTATTTTTCCGTTCAAACGTTTCACGTTTTTTGAACGCGGAAATAAATGCGTTAAATGAAAAATTCTCGTCATTCGCTGTAGACGGTTAAACCCGTCGTATTTTTCTCTATGCGACGGTACCTTCGGCTCAAAAAGTCAGAACGTTTGTTCGCGGGAACCGACTCGAGGCCATTTAAATCAGATAAAGGGCCATTTGATCATGGCGATTGATCTGGTCAACCAAGGAAAGTCAACCAGATCAATGGCCCTTGATTTAATGTGCATAATGCACATGCACAGTGCACGCACGAGGGAAGCGACCGAAGTCCTCGCCCGAGCCAACTGCTCCCTAGCTCCCTAGCCCTCCGCCATCATCACGCCTCCCCCTAGCCTTGCCACCGTGACCGGCCGGCCACTACGCGCAGCTCTGGCGTCCCTCTTCCCACGCGTTTTTGGCTATAAATAGCCATCATTCCCCACGCGCAAACGGTCCGAAATTTTTGCAAAAAAACAACACTCTCCCTCTCTATTTTCCTGGACCAATTCACGCGCACAACCCTTTCCTTTCTCGGCGATCACTGTAAGCTCCTTTCTCTCTCTCTCTCACATGCGGTTTCTCTCTCTAATTTCCGTTCTTGCCTTAGATGATCATTTAATTGCTCAAATGTGTGCCAATTGCTTGGGTGTTGAGTTAAGTTCATTACACTAGCATCAATTAAATTGTTTAAACGCTCTAAGTATTTATTTGCTAATTAATCGGATTAATGCGCATTATGGTTTTTGTTGCGATTGTGACTGTTTTGGTCGCTATTTTCCTACTATGATTGTTGGTGTGCGTAGCTGGGAGGGAGAGCTTCCTTTCGGGCCAAGAACCAGGCGAATTGGTCGCCTGGTTCATCACCTCCGTCCCCGGCAGTGGCGCCGGCGATGGGAGGTTGAAGATGAAATGAAATCGGGCCGCATGGCCTTCGCGCAAGAAATAAGGGAAAGGTGATGGGCTTGGCCCATCACCATTTAAATTAATTCCTATGGGCCAGGAACTGTTCCTGGCCCATTTCTCCAATTTTAAGCTGGACCCCAGCCCATTCACGTTTTTCCATGCCTCCGATTCGTTATTTTTTTTACGTAAAATGCTCGTATGCTTCGTATAATTGTTTTTCATGATACGTGCTATTTTTCGTATGTTTTATACATGAATTGTTTAATTCACCTTTTTCGTAAAATATTTCGTATGCTTCTTTTTATTATCAAGTTGGTTCTTGGGTTGTTTATACATGAATTGCTCATTCTTTATCGTAATATTTATTGTCATGTTATCTAACCTCAATCATTTATATCTAACCGTTTAATTTCAGTCATTTAAAATACCGCCTATATGGTCGGTCGTTTTTTTTTAATTCTCTTAAATATTCAACTGTTTTAATTTTTCGCAAACTGCTGGAAATCCTTCCGCAAATTATCAACTGTTTACTTTTCCGCACTTTAAATTTCAGCAATTTAAATTCAGTACCGCCTACATGGTCGGTCGCATTTTAATCCTCGTAAATATTCAACTACTTTAATTTTTTGCAAAACTGCTGGAAATCCTTCCGCAAATTATCAACTGTTTACTTTTCCGCACTTTAATTTTCCGCACTTTACTTTTCCGCACTTTAAATTTCAGCAATTTACTTTCGGCAATTTAAATTCAATACCGCCTACATGGTCGTTCACATTTTAATTCTCGTAAATATTCAACTGCTTTAATTTTTCGCAAACTGCTGGAAATTCTTCCGCAATTTATCAACTGTTTATTTTCCGCAATTTATCAACTATTTATTTTCTGCAATCTATCAACTGTTATTTTTCTGCAAATATCAACAGTTTATTTTCTGCAAATATCCAACTGTTTATTCTCTGCATTATCAACCTGTTTTATTTTCTGCACATCATCAAACTTTTTTATTCCCTGTAATCGTCAACTACATTTAATTTTTCTGCCCTCAGCATTTAATTTTTCTGCCCTCAGCATTTAATTTTTCTGCACTAATCAAAACAACATTTCATTTTCGTATGATTAAAATCAATCATTTTCGCATGCAATCAACGTAGCATTTAAATTCTCGCATGCTTAAAATCCATCATTTTTCGCATGCAATCAACGTAGCATTTAAATTCTCGTATGCGTAAAATTAATCATTTTTAGCATGCAATCAACCTCGCATTTAAATTCTCGTATGCTTAAAATCAATCATTTTTCGCATGCAAACAACCCAGCATTTAATTTTCGTATGCGTAAAATCAATCATTTTTCGCATGCGATCAACGTAGCATTTAAATTCTCGCATGCGTAAATTTAATCATTTTTCGCATGCAATCAACCTCGCATTTAAATTCTCGTATGCTTAAAATCAATCATTTTTCGCATGCAAACAACCCAGCATTTAATTTTCGTATGCGTAAAATCAATCATTTTTCGCATGCAATCAACGTAGCATTTAAATTCTCGCATGCTTAAAATCCATCATTTTTCGCATGCAAATCAACTCGGCATTTAAATCTCGTATGCGTAAAATCCATCATTTTTCGCGTACAATCAACTGTCATCATTTTTATCAAACTCAGCATCTCACTTTCGTATGTGTGAAATCCATCATTTCTCGTATGCAATCAACTGTCATTTAAATTTTCGCACTCTTAAAATTGCTTAGTTATTTCTCAAGCTATCACTAACACTCTCGTTTTGTAGGTTAATTTCAAGCTTCGCTCGAAAGTACGCCTCACAAGTCCTTTTTATTTATTTGAAGCTTTTCGCAAATATCAACTGCATGCATGATATATAGAACTGCTAGAATTAAAATCAACCCACATGAACAACATGTTTAAAGAGTTAATTAAAATGCCATGTTCATATGATTTTAAATTCTCGCTTGTATTGACTGCATGTACATGGGGACTTTCGATCCCACTTCAGTTTTTCACTTTAAAATCAATCATTTAAATTGGTACTCTGTTAGCAATCCATGTTAGGATCACGTAGTAATTAAGTTAATCATGCATGGGCCGATGATGAAATAAGAGGGCGCTCATTCAGTCTTACGGAAAATTCAGTCCCATCACGATCATAAAAAAGACTAAAGTGACGATTCCTCTGAGGGCCCCCTTTTTCAAAACGCGTCTTTCAAACACCGTTTTAAACACCTCTCTCATCAACCGGTAACCGTTTTCGGATGTGACTCGGGTGCCTAACACCTTCCCGAGACCATAATACGACCCCGAACCTTTTGTCTGGGGTCCAGACCCCTTTTTTGTGCCTTTAGTTTTTTTACTTATTATATTTCCTATGCCATGACGATTAGGGTTCCCTAAGCCTAGCAACCAAATTAGGGTGGCGACTTCATTACATGCTGCTAGGCGTCCCTTTTACGCCGAGCATCTGAAGGTCTCAAATTTCGTTGCACACTCGCGAATTTTTAAATTTCGAGGCGCGACACATGGCTGATTTAGATAATTGGTGTATCAGGAAAAAAAAATAATCATCCCTTAAAAAAAGTTAAATACTTATGATGAGAAACATTTTGTAGATATGTTTATATAAAACGTAATTAATTAAGTGGTGTAGTGGGTTATCAAGCTGGTATAATACTCTGAGGGTCCTGGATTCGAATCCGGGTATAGAAATATTTTGTTGGTTTTGTGCAACAAGTCAAAAAATTTAAAAAGGTGAATTTGTGGGGAATCGAACACACAACCTTGTGATCGGACGTGAGGCGCGCTACCATTGCGCCAAGGATTCTATTGAATGATTAAGGCTGAACTTTATTTAAATTATGAAGGTAAATTTTTTTTGGATTGGGCCAGGGTGGGCGCCGGCCTACCCTAGCCATGTGCTGGATCCGTCCCTGTTGTTATGTGTTTGAAAAAATGCTTTCCTTAAAAGTTTTCACTTTTGGATGCTTTAAAAAAAATGTATGAATAGGTAACTATAATTAAAAATCGGCCGGCTCATGAGTGGCTCGTTTAATAAGAGGGTCGGGTTTGGACCATATAAAAAATAGTCCGTTAAAGTTAGACCCGGATTGGACCCGTTTCAATTTTTAGAAGGCTTACCGAAAATTGGTCTTACCCATCCAATTAACAGGTCTACTCCTTATATTGCGTTTGGCACGAAGAAAAGTTCAGAAGCATAGGAAGACCTTTTTTTTCCTTTAAAAGGATAATGTTTTCATTTTTGAAAAAAAAAGATAATAAAAAAATGAATCTATAAAATTAAGATGTATATTTTTCTAAGTTAATGACTCAACGTTTCATTATCATTTGGCTCATGTACTAAAACTATGCTCATTTATTTAACCTTGTACATGTTGTTGCGTTTTCATTTGACCCATAAGAACTGAGTCAATTTCTAACTCGATTGACATGACTTTTTTTATTCTCTCTATGCTAATGTGTCCATGTTACGTTAGCTACTGATGTGGAAAATAATTTCTGAAAAGTGACAACCCGAGAAAAAAAATTTATGTCCAACCTGACCCGCATAAACGAACTAATATAAAATATAAATAGAAAAGAATCTGGATCAAACCATACCATATTCTCGTCTTATATTCTCTGCTCTTTGTTTTCTTAACTCACTCCAAGCATAAATTTGCAAACCCTATATTATTGAAATTAAACAATATGATTCAATAAACTAGTAAATATAAACAATCTTGTAATATGTTCTGGTAATTAACATTTTTTAAGTTTTAATGAAGCATTTTTTTTTAACTAGGTAGTTTGGTCACATGCGTTGCACGTGCGGCAATTTTTTATATAAAATTAAACTATTTAATTTAGATATTATTTATAAATTAATTTTGGTCATTTGAAATAAATAATGTCACTATTTAAATATTGTTCTAAAATAATATAACCGAACATATAAATCATTAAGCACACTAATAATAATTATTAATAGATAATATAGCTTAATAGTATTTAAATATTGTTCTAAAGTATTACAACCAACTATATAAATTGTTAAACATACTAATAATAATTATTAATTATAAAGCGTTTTTACAATTTTTCTTGTTTGATCTTTTTGATCATGGGCTCATACTCATATAATTCATCAAATTTCTTGTTCTTGAGTCTTGCTCCCTTCCTTGTCTCTTTTTTGCCTTTAGCTTCTTCGTCAATGAGTATCGGTGTGGGCAAAATAATTACTTCCTCATCTTGTTTTTTTGTCTCTTTTCTTTTTCGGCTTGGCTAATATTTTAGCTTGTTGTTGATCATCTTCTTCTTTGATTTTCTTGATTCGCCTTCCTTTTTTTATCATCTTGTTATTCTTGCTTTCATCCTTGTCGTATTGTTCACATTTTTTTTTCAGTTGCATTATTCATTTGAACTTTATTTTGTTGGCTCCTTTTCCAAACTACCGCTAATGACTCCTCGTCTTCATCAGTTTCTTCTTCAGTTGGTGTCCTCTTTTTAGTTACATGAACCTCTTCAGTGATAAATATATTCCTCTGTCGTTCGCTCTCATTTTTTCCGCTGACCTTGACTAAAATCAAATTCCTTGTCCTTGCAGGATATCATTTTTATATAGTGTAAGTACTGTCATTGATACATGCTCCCAAAGTACCACTTCTTGCAAATTTTGATTCTCCCAAAATAGATAACCTGTTTATTAGGCAAATATAATTGCAAATTTATCACCGGATGATTCATCTCATTTAAATTGAATTCATATATCCTTCATGCAGTTTCTTATGGAGACACAAATCTCCCATCTTAAAATTGTTCTATCTCATCTACCAAATTATTCTCATCATTTGATGCAATGTATACAAATATTTTGTCATGCCCTTTGTATACGTACTTATAAAGATATTTCACTGATTTAATGCTGGAGTAGATCTCAACATTTATGTGGCAACCATATCTTGTAAGCAAGTAAGAGTTATACGGTACTACATATCGGTTATCAAGCTCTTTGTTCTTCTTAATTGTTTTTCGCCCATTGTCTCTTCTTTGATATATTAGATAACTATCTTTTTCAGCCACAGTTGTAGAAGAAAAATCTCGTGGATAGTGAAATCTGCATTTTTCATTTTCCATACAACCACATTTTTATTACTTTCTCCACATGGACCATACATCATATGTTTGGTCACTAATTGAAAAAGTAGAGGTTCTTCATCCTCATCTGGTATTTCAGCACAAACAAATTTGTCAAACTGATCAGAACAAATAATTTTGAAACATTCTTCGAGTATGACTGATCGCGCGTCGAACACGTCAAATATAATAGTGAAATAGGTATGGAATTGGGGGTAGAAATACAACTTATCACTGTCTACAAGAGTTTGTAGATGATGGTAAGAGGATCGTCCACAGAGACCTCTAGGAAATGTAATTCTTGGGTTGACTTCCTCGTCACTGAGTTTTGGTTGGGTGGAATCTGAAACTGAAGACAAAACGGAAAGAAGTGAAAACAGTTTAAAATAGTATTGGCCAAAGTCTTGGTCATGACTGGGGTCAAGATTGTTGTAAATCCGATAAAAGGAAATTCCAGGTAAGGGCGATATGAGAGCTCTGTTCTTATGCTTCGGTCATGGATTTAAATGTATTCATCTCTTCATTTATAGTACTGCTATAGAGTGGAGGTGCTCCTGTTCACTCCTGTCTTCCCTCCTCTTCAAATTACCTGGCGGGTGCTCCCTTTCCTGATAATCCTGGTCAAGGGACACCTTGCTGGTTAAAGGGTTTATCCGTTTGACTGCTGTCTTGAATGGCTGTTCGTTTCCTCAATGGTATAGGGGAAGACAGTACCTAGGCCAAGGTATCTCCCTATGGAGATCCTAGGTTGTCAATCTGGTCTCGACCTAGATTACTTATTTCTTCTAGTCTAGCTCGAGACTAGTTGCCTACTTTGTCTAGCCGACGGGTGCTCCCTTTCCGTCTAGACCGGCTACAACTCTTCTCTACTAGAGTGCAAGGATGATCAAACCTTGTCTCTAGTGAGTAAGCGATGAATTAAGCTTAAGAAATGAATAAATACAAGTGACGAGATTGTGAAGCACGGTTTCAATCTCACGAACGCATAAGAACTCTAGCTCATCAACCCTTACCAAGAATGGGTGTTTAGTTACTCATACTCATAATTAAAAAGACAATATGTGTTGTTGCATAAATAAATTAATTCCGAGATTTTAAATAAAATCCGGAGCAAAGTTTAACAATGTCGAAGAAGAGGAAAAGAGAAGAAGAAGGTCGGAATCCGATTCGGACAGAGGAGGAACAATGTTTGGCTAAATAGCCCTAAAACTCCTCTATCCTACTTCAACTAAACTTCCTAGAAAATCTCTAAAAAGATTGTAACAATAAATTGTTTTTGAAATAGAAACTAAATCGCAATTACAAGAAGAGGGAGATCCCCTGCGGGATTCTTCAAAAGATTAGCTTCAGATCCCTCTAGAATTGCGTGACAGCTGCTACGTGCCAGCTGTAAGGCTCAATGTGGGAGGCGGTCCAAAAGATCCGCACAATATCTTCTATCGCGAAAGTGTCTTGGCCGCAGTCTTGGCCAAGACAATTCTGGTTAGCGCGTTGCTTCGGGTGCGAAAATGTCTAGGCCAAGATCCAGGCCTAGACTCTGGTAAATAGCTTCCAGCTCTTCAAACCAGAACTTCAGGATTCTTCCAAGAGACCAGAACTGCCAAAAATATGGGAAATCAAGGGCAAATCAATAGGTTTACCGTTCAAATAAACTAGTAAATGGACGATAAAACATGATGAAATGTAATGCAATCAATGACTAACATATGAACATGTGGCATTCCCCTTTCTGAAATTCAATAACATGAACATGTAGTTTGGGCACGTGCAACGCACGTGCGGTAATTTTTTATATGAAATTAAATTGTTTATTTTAGATCTTGTTTATAAAATAATTTTGGTTATTTGAAATAGATAATTTAACATAATAGAATTTAAATATTATTCTAAGGTAATATATAACCAACCATATAAATTATATAGCATACTAATAATAATTATTAATAAATAATGTAGCTTAATAGTATTTAAATATTGTTCTAAAGTATTATAATCAACCATATAAATTGTTAAGCATACTAATAATAATTATTAATTATAAAGTAATTTTACTATTTTTCTTGTTTGATCTTTTTTATTAGTGGCTCATACTCATAAAATTTATCAAATTTCTTGTTCTTGAGTTTTGTTTCCTTCCTTGTCTCTTTTTTGTCTTCAGCTTCGATATGTGCATTATTGAGTTTAAATCTTATATCCCTCATCGTTTGTGTTTTCTGCTCCTCTTCAATGTCTTCGTCAATGAGTATCAATGTGGGCAAAATAATTCTTTCCTCATCTTGGTTTTTGTCTCTTTTATTTTTCATCTTGGTTGATTTTTTAGCTTGCTCTTGATCATCTTCTTCTTTGATTTTCTTGATTCATTCATCTGCGTTTTTTCATCTTGTTGTTCTTGCTTTTATCCTTGTTGTATTGTTCATATTTTTTTCCAGTTGCATTATTCATTCGAAATTTATTCTGCTGGCTCCTTTTCAAAACTACCGATAATAACTCCTCATCTTTATTCTTTTGTTCTTCAGATGATGTCCTCTTTTTAGTTGCATGAACCTCTTCAGCAATAAATGCATTCCTCTGTCGTTTGCTCTCATTCTTTTGGTGATCTTGACTAAGAAATCAAATTCCTTGTCCTTACAAGCTATCATTTTTCTATAGTGTGGCGACTTCTCTTTTTCCTGTTACATTGCGAATAATATTAGTATTTTTTCTGTATTAAAATTAATCTAGTACCACTATTGTAAGACAATTACTTTGTTGTCAAGTGATTCTTTGTATTTCTTGATGTCACAACCTATTAGTGTTTCTGACTCATCAAAAAGAACAATTGTTGCTTCATTCTCACTATCATTAACTTGTAACCTCAGCATGTACCTGAAATTGTATGTGGATTTGTCGATAGATATTTTTATGTTTAAAATAAAATAATTAAATTTTTAAGTTGTTAGGAATTACTCTGCAATTGTCTCAACGCAACTTTCACACCTGTCACAGGTTGCTTGACCTGCTTGACCCTCACCTATGTCAGATACTTTTTTCCACACTTTTTACATGATTCATACCATGGTTGTTTTTTATTGATCACTTATGTAATAGTTGCTGTTAGAACATAGAAAAACTGCAAAGTAATAATAAGAGTTAATGTTAATTTTTTCATTTATGCTCATAACTAATTATTTTGCTTTATGGTTGGAACCTGTTGTTTTGATGATGCAATTTTGTTAGCAATTTGTTCTACCGTTGCTTTGTTTGCATTGTCCATTCTCTTTGAAGGTGATTTGATTATCTTCTGGGTATCTTCTTGTTGAGGCTAATTATGGAGAAACACCTTCTTTCATTTTTCATACTATCAAAAAAATATTTAATATAAATTTAAAGTCTAAAGAATTAATTTAATATACACTCAATATTCATAACTTTAATATTAACTCATTTTGTTTAAAAAATATAGTTTATACAAATATAATTTATTTTTGCTTACTTTCTATCGTAATCTTTATTAAGATTAAGATACTTAAATAATTATTAGTTCAATTATTTATCAATTCTTAATTAATTAATATTAATTTAAGAATAATTAATTTAAGAATATTAATTAATATTCTTAAATAAAATTTGAAGAATTAAATTAAATATATTGTCAAATACAAATTAATTAATTCATATTGTTGAATTACTTCCAAGCTTTATATGAGCATGAAACAATAAAAACTAATAAAATTTTACCATAAATATGTTTTTTTTCAAAATAAATAAATAACTCAATATGGTATTAAGATGTCAATATTTAGTGTGATCGCAACACAAAAAACATTTTATTCCAAATAGTGAAAATTTTGCATGTTTAATTAAATAAATACTATAAGAATGCAAAATTTTAAATATTAATAGGAAAAATTAACATCAAACACACAAAAATCCAATTATAAAAAAACAATACATCAATTTTAATTAGAGAGTCAGCGAATGTTTGAGAAAATGAAAAGTATTTGTATAGACGACTGTCAAAATTATCATTCGTCTATTTTACTCACAAAAAAAATTGTCAAGAATAATTTCATAGGAAAATAATTTCGGTATTTAACATACTTTGGTTCTTCAATAAATTATCTTTCTCTTTTGTATTTTATCATTTCAATTATTAAATTATTTAAATAATTTTTTAAATTATAATTTAATATTATGATGTGAATATTTCATAATAGAAAATCACCTTCTTTCATTTTTCATACTATCAAAAAAAATTAATATAAATTTAAAGTGTAAAGAATTAATTTAATATACACTCAATATTTATAACGATAATATTAAATCATTTTGTTTAAAAAAATATAGTTTATACAAATGTAATTTATTTTTGCTAACTTTGTATCTTAATCTTTATTAAGATTGAGATACTTAAATAATTCTTAGTTCAATTATTATTCAATTATCAATTAATTAATATTAATTATTATTCTTAAATAAATTAAAAATTAATTAAATAAAAATTCAAATAAAATTCAAGAATTAAATTAAATATATTGTCAAATACAAATTAATTCAACATAACACTCCCAAGTTTTATATGAGCATGAAACAATAAAAACTAATAAAATTTTACCATAAATATTTTTTTTTCAAAATAAATAAAAACCTAAATATGGTATTAAGATGTCAATATTTATTGTGACCGCAACACAAAAAATATTTTTTTTCCCAATAGTGAAAATTCTGCATGTTTAATTAAATAAATACTATAAGAATGCAAAATTCAAAATATTAATAGGAAAAATTAACATCAAACGCACAAAAAGTCAATTATAAAAAAATAATACATCAATTTTAATTACAGAGTCAGCGAATGTTTGAGAAAATGAAAAGTATTTGTATAGACGACTGTACAAAATGTCATTCGTCTATTTTACTCACGAAGAAAATTGTCAAAAATAATTTCATAGGAAGATAATTTTGGTATTTAACATATTTTGGTTCTTCAATAAATTATCTTTTTCTTTTGTATTTTAGCATTTCAATTATTTAATTATTTAATTTTTTTTGTTAATTATAATTTAATATTATGATGTGAATATTTCATAATAGAAAATCACCTTCTTTCATTTTTTATACTATCAAAAAAATATTTAATATAAATTTAAAGTCTAAAGAATTAATTTAATATACACTCAATATTCATAACTTTAATATTAAATCGTTATGTTTAAAAAAATATAGTTTATACAAATATAATTTATTTTTGCTAACTTTCTATCTTAATCTTTATTATTAAGATACTTAAATAATTCTTAGCTCAATTCTTTATCAATTCTTAATTAATTAATATTAATTTAAAATGTCAGAATAGTTGAAAAGTCTTATGTAGTTGTTGTATTAGTATTGGAAGACCTTCTGCATTGTTTGTAAATATTCTGATGTCAACCAACTTCTCTTTTAGGGCATAAAAGTGGGTATTGGAGAGGATCATAACAGCTAAAATAATGTTTAATTTTGTAGCTCTGTCCCGAATGTTCATGAACAACTATATCTCTTTCAAATAGAATTTTTAAATCGTCAAGTGAGGAAATATCTTTGAAGCCTTTCAAAAATTTAGCATATGGGTTGTTTTCCAAAATCTTCATCAATTTCTTCATAATGCTTTCATCCAAGTTAGCATTCTCCATAATTCTCATCCTATTGTGTAGCTCATTATCAGTGTCATAAAAATAAAGTTGAAAATATACTGGATTATTCTCTGGGGGCACCAATCCGGGAAGGTTGTGTTATGCCTGACCTTGAGCTTTAAAAGTATAAACTCTTTTTCTCGATGAAGCAAATTCTTTGATCGTCAGTCAAATACAATTTATAATGCCTGAAAATATGTGTACAATTGATAATGTGTACAGTGGTAGTTAGGGTTGAACACAGGGATTGAGACTGATTCAAGGTCTTGAATCGAAACACAGAATAAAAGCGCAGATATGTAACAAACAGGGGGGTTTTACTTGGCTAAACGAATTAGCCAAGAAAGAGTTAAAGCTAACAATTCTAACTATGAAAGCAATATTCGGGATCTCGATTGTCACGTTCGGGGTCCCGAAAGGAAAAATATAGCAAATCAGTTAGCAAAGTCAGAATAATAAAACAGAGAGATAGATAAACATGATAAGTCAAATTTAGAAGGATCTAAGGTATTCTTAGGTTGCATTCGGGGGCTCGATCGTCATCAGCACAGAAATATTCTACTCATGCAATCATAGAAGTGACATGGGGACCAGATTCCTCGGATATCCCCTACTTTTCTCTTAAGAGAAACTACCCCCCGTTTCCACATATGAGGTAGTCTTGACAGCCCGCCATCTCTTCAGGCACGAATGCGGGAGAGCCATATTCAGGCTGTCCATGAAGATAAGAAAAGACATAGCTAGAGCTAAAGGTCCCTCAGTTTGTCAGGCTCGTGACCCCGCTCTAATCAACTACTCACCTTATCTAATCGAGACCACTTCAGCGCAGTTACTAATAGATAGATGCCTACTTGTTCCATGCAACTTTCCTTTCGTATTTATCACATAGATGACAGCAATCACTCAAAGAAAAAATCAGTTGATCAAGCCTCTAATTACCCCAAGTGAAAATGTAATTAAAATGATAAGCAATTGAATATGGCAGCAAGAATATACTAAGCACGATTAGACCTCGAATCTGTCCTTGCAACCATTGAATTGCCTTTGATAAGAATTAAAGATTTAGCTACTCATGCTTGAAAGGAAATAAATAACAAATGAAGAGAGCAACTAGCACAAAATATCTTCAGCCCTAACTAGGGACAAAATGCAATTAAGGAAAGTCTATTACAAAGCAACCATGCTCCCTAAAGCATAAAGCTGAAAAACACAAAGCTGGTTTCTTGGTCTGATTTGTCCAGCTTTGGCTGATCTGGATTGGGCTCAAGGCTTGGAACGGACAGAGGGTAGGTATTTTGTGATCAGTGCAGAACTTTCAGAGAAGCGTCAGAGGGATCACATGAAAGCTTTGGCAAAAGGACAAGTGAAAATGTCGTTCTTCGCCCTTCGAGGGCTCGAATGGAGAATCCTATTCGGGACCTTGAATGCTATTCTGGAGTCGGGACCTCGACTTTGGTCTTGAAGCTCGAATTCGCACAAAATGCTCCTAAAATGCATCTTTTCGCAAAAACTCCCTTTCTAGGCCTAGATCTGCAATATGCAATAGTAATGAAAACAAGGGTAAATTAGCAGAATCATGCCTTAAATTGGCGAGATAATGGAGAGAAAATCATGCATAAAAACATGCTATCAAATAATCCCTACACTGCCCAAGGCTCGCCCTCGAGCATTCACAAAATTTAAAACAGTCCCCAAAATAGAACCAACACACCAAACCATAGCACAGAGAATAAGCATGCTTTCCAACAGTCGGGACCTCGAATGAAAACAGACTCTACCTAGATGAACACCTGCATCAGATCAGAAGGATAACGACCCTTAAGAAAAGACTTTTCCACATCAGCCTATTCACCATCAGTCCTCACATGGATAAGTGTTTGCACTCACACTCGCGAACAAGGCTAGGTGTTTAAACACTCAAGTATGCAGAAAACGCAGCACAAGACCAAGTTTGTATATCAATCCGAGTACATTAGACACATGCATAGGCAATTTAGCAATCAAAAGACTCTGCATCGGGGGCAAGAAGGAAGAGCAAGGAAAATAAATGATGATAGAGAATAGAAAAAGTAGAGGGATGGAACATAAGGGGAGTAATAATGAAAAAAATGGGGAAGAGGGAGAGTAAGAAAGTGAAATGAGGATGTGGTGAAACCAACTCAAACCTGGAACGCTC
Source organism: Viola odorata (assembly GCA_963691705.1). Taxonomy (NCBI): domain Eukaryota; kingdom Viridiplantae; phylum Streptophyta; class Magnoliopsida; order Malpighiales; family Violaceae; genus Viola; species Viola odorata. The sequence goes on from OY829541.1 coordinate 33,912,361, forward strand.
CCTTGGCAGGAAAAATCGAAATGGTGAGACAATGTTGTTGAGGGCGAAAGCTAGACTAGATTCTTCTTCTTCGATGGAGATCTTTGTCTACTTTGTTCGGGGCCTTGAACGGACGCAGACTGTGGATTTTCCTCTTCTTTCTTCATGATTTGAACTACGCCCTTCTCTCTCTTTTATTAAATATTTTCTTTTCTATTCTTTCTTCTTTCTTTTTCTTTTTTTGTTGAAGAGAGAAGGACCTGGATGTTGAGGATTGAGACCTTATTCTTCGGGGGGCTGGGTATTTTGATTTCACTTCCCCACACTTGTGTTTGTAGTGGAGAAGTGATTTTTCGTTCTGCTCTGCCCTTGAATTCTTCGTTTATCATCGAGGTCTTGAATTTGTGCCAGCGTCGGGGCCTTGAATTTGGGGCAGAAATAATCCTGACTTTCAAGGTCTCGAAGGCGGTTTTGCATTCTTCGTCGAATATGAATTCTACATCCTTATGCAGCAGTCGGCACATCGGCTGAGCTATCTTAGAGAAGTCCTTGATAAATCTCCTGTAAAATCTTGCATGACCAAGAAAAGAGTGCACATCTCGAATATTCGAGGGGTAAGGCAAGGTCTCGATAACCTGAATTTTAGCTTTGTCCACTTTGATGCCTTTGCTGGACACGATGTGGCCTAGGATGAGCCCTTGATCCACCATAAAATGGCATTTCTCAAAATTAAGCACAAGGTTAGTGTCCACACATCTTTGCAAAATTTTATTTAAATTAGAGAGGCATTCGGAAAAAGAGTTACCATAAACCGTGAAATCATCCATAAATACCTCGATCCATTCCTCTACAAATTCTAAAAAAATGCTCACCATGCACCTCTGGAATGGGGCTGGGGCATTGCATAACCCAAAAGGCATGCGCCGGTATGCAAATGTACCAAAGGGGCATGTGAAAGTAGTTTTTTCTTGATCTTCGAAGGCGACTGGAATTTGATGGAAGCCCGAATACCCATCCAAACAATAATAATGTGTCTTGCCCGCAAGTCACTCTAACATTTGATCAATAAAGGGAAGTGGGAAATGGTCTTTCCTTGTGGCCTCATTCAAGCATCTGTAATCAATGCACACTCTCCATCCGTTCTGGATTCGGGAGGGAATAGGCAGAGTTTCGGGACCTGGAATGATGGTTATGCCGATTTTTTTTCGGGACTACTTGGACAGGACTGACCCATGGGGAATCAGAAATAGGATAGATAACCCCAAAATCAAGTAATTTCAAGACCTCTTTTTTAACCACCTCCATCATGGGGGGTTCAAGCGCCTTTGGGGCTGTCGAATTGTCTTGCTAGCCTCTTCAAGGTGGATGCGATGAGTGCATAGGGACGGTGATAGACCCTTGATGTCCGCAATTGTCCAGCCAAGAGCTTGTTTAAAACTTTTGAGGAGCTCTACCAATTCAAGCTCTTGAGCCTCCTCCAATTTGTTGGAAATGATAACTGGGAGGGATTCCTTCTCCCCAAGATAGGCATATTTCAAATGCGAGGGCAGTGCTTTGAGTTTGAGATCTGGAGCTTGCACTAGAGAAGGTGTAAGTCGAACGTGATCTTTGCATTCGGGTACCTCATTCGAGGGCTCGACTGCGAGGAAAGAATTTTCTTCGAGGGCCGCTACGACTGAGCATAATTCGGTAGGGACTGCCATAGAATTTGCCATCTCTTTTAAGGATTCGGGGGTGAGACTTCGGTCGAGAGCCAGCTTCAAGGGCTCGATAGAATTCAGATCAGCAATGTTCTCGACAAAGGGGTTTATCACGTCAATAAAATTGACACTTGAAAATTCAGAGGGGTATTTCATGGAGTCCAGCGTGTTGAAACTGATGATTTTCCCATCAAATTTGAGGGAGATGGAGGCTTCATAGACATCAATTTTTGCACGGGCAGTGGCCAAGAAAGGGCGCCCCAAAAGTACATCTGAAAATTTAGTGGTTGTTGGGTTCTCCATGGAAAGAACATAGAAATATGCTGGAAATAGGAATTCGCCTATTTGGACAAGAACATCCGCGATTATGCTTTTGGGATAGACAACTGAGTGGTTTGCGAGTTGTATAACCAACGTGGTTTCCTTCAAAGGCCCGAGTCCGAGGCTGTTGTAGATAGTCAAGGGCATAACATTAATTTCGGCCCCCAAATCACACATAACCTTCCCAATGTCGATTGTGCCAATTCTGCACGGGACAGTGAACATGCCTTGATCTTTGCATTTGGGAGGGATCTTGGGTTGGATATGAGTGGACAAGTTAGCTCCCACACTTATCTGATTCACCTCGGTGAATTTGTTCTTGTTTGTGCAAAGTTGTTTCAAAAACTTTGCATATCGCGGCATATTCTTGATAGCCTTGAGAAGAGGGATGTTGATAATGACCTTGCTGAACAAGTCAAAGATGTCCCGATCCTCTTCATCTTTCTTTTTCTTGACCAACCGTTGAGGGAACGGGGGTTCGAGTACCTTGTTAATGAACTCTTGAGAGAATTCTTCCTCAACGGGTTGCTTTTTCTTACATCGAGACTTCGTGCTGGAGAAGAAATGGTCGAGAGCTGCGTCATTGAATCAAGACTTCTTTGGCTGTTCAGGAGGTGGTTGTGCATTGTCGTCATATTCGGGACCTCGAATAACATTATCAGCTTCGGGACCTTGATTATCCTTTGCAGAATCGGGGTCTGGATGGACGCGAGAAGGTATCTCGAGGCCACTACGGAGGTTCATAGCACATGCCTCATGCTTTGGGTTGGGTTATGTCTGCTGACTGAGCGTCACTACCCAGTACAAATTGTAAATTTATTTCAACTCTTCCATAGGCTACAAAGTGAAATGTAGACAGTGGTGAGAGGTTCGATCCACGGAGACAAGCTGGTCCAATCTTTGTTTCTCCTGAAAATGACCAAGTAGAATGCAAGGTGGTGAGATGATTTTATAAATTAGAAATAAAACAGTACGAGAAAGTAAATGAGTGGGCGAATTGTAGTAAGAAACAGAATGTTTGTGAAGAGAGAAGATCAGTAGAAACAACAATTCTTGGTAGGGATCTCTTTGAGGTGACTATCTTATGCAATTGATCATTGACAAAACATTTTCTGAATGGATTTATAAAGATGTTATAGGAACAAGAGACACTCTGAATTCCCAAGTTTCCCCCTATACAAGTCAATTAAAAGAGACACTCTAATAATGACCCAAACTTTCCTAACAATTTCTCAAGAGTTGCTGGAAAATTGTAAACACACGGGAAACCCATCCCTAGGCCTAGGGATGGACGTACTCACCCCAGAACCTGTTCTTTCCTTTCTCCTAGTTTCTAATGACAAGTATTATGTCTATTAGTTACTAGCTGTCTACTTAATCTTCCCTTAATGCAGGATTAACACTGACATAAGTGAAACTGACAATACTCATTCAAATCAAATCATAGGTTAGCTAGGCCTAGATCAAACAAGAACGAATTTGGCATTTAAATGAGAAGGAAAGAAATACAAAAGCATTCATATTAAGTTCAATGAAATCTCACAATAACATGCATAGTCAACCTCTCAATCTCTACCAAGAATCAGAGGATTTAGTTACAAAACATAAAGAAAACAACAAACAAGAAACTAAAATCCTAATGAAGAACGAAAATACAAGAAATAAAAAGAAAGGGAAAATGATACAAATGAGAGAACTCCCCTCTCTCTTCCGTCCTCCTCTTCACTCTATGATCTGATCTCATGTCCCCTCACTCTCCTTCGTCCTCTTCAATAAATGGCAGCCAAGGGGAGAAAAACAATAGAATAAAATATTCCCAAGTGAACACATCCTTCAAAATGCATAGTCTTCGAGGCATGGAGCCTTGTGAAAATGTTCTTTGTCACTTATAAGCATGCTAAACATTCTCCTCTATATTTGTTTCTTTGAGTCATGTGAGGGAGAGTATAGCATGCTGGGAACATCTTGTCTCTATTTTCCAAGTCCCAAGCAGACAAGAAAAGCACTCAAGAATAATATAATTGCAAGCATGCAGCTCAACAAACAAGAAGGGGACAAGAATATATTCTTGTAAATATTTAAGAAGAGATGTTCCTTAGTGCTCTATGAAGTCTTCAAGACATTCTTGAGCCAAGAAAGGAAGGAACACGAGGTTGGGGAGATGAAAAACTGTCTGGCACGGCTAGGGGACAATAAGAGCACTGAGAAAATATTTAATTCTTGGCACGGAAACTCATGGTCGGTTTGCCCAGAAATCTACAAGCGCAGTTGATCCATCCCTAGGCCTAGGGATGGAGCTGGAAATGCGTCTGAAAATCTGCTCAACACCAATTGATTATTTTTGCTCTTTTCTTTGGCCTTTTCGTTCCTTTTCCTTCTTCAACATATATTAAACCTGTAAAACCACAAAGGAAGGAAATAAGCTCAAAGTAGCATATTAATCATCTCAATTAATAATAAGAGAGACAATAAAACTTTGTAAATAAACAATCAATCAAATCCCCCACACTTAAACCATGCTTGCCCTCAAGCATGAACTAAGAACAAACACAAAAACACATAACACAGAACACCCTTTATACAGAAAATCAACCCCTGGACTGAACTCATATGAACACTTCAAAAACCAACTCATTCAAGCCATGCTCAAGGACACCCAACATCACAAATGTGCAAATATTCAAATAGTGGTATGATAGCATGCTGTTCAACTAGGAAATACAACCCTAGAATCTCTGTCTTCTCCTCCTTTGACTCTTAATCCAAACACTAGCTGCGACACTCATGCAAAGAATTAATAAAAACGCAAACAACATAATTAAAGAGCATAATTAAAACACGAAGTGAGCCAAAGGCTTCTTTTATTCTCCTTCACTTCCTTTATTCTATTTTTTTCTTTTTCTTTTCTTCCTTCTTTCTCTTTTTTTTTTTTTTCTTTTTTCTTTTTTCTTTTTTCTTTTTTTTTTTCCTTTCCATCTTTCCGCATTCTCTTCTTTCTTTTTCTTTTCAACTTGCTCCTTTCCACATTCCCATGTTTTTTCAAACACATGCACATGCAGACAAGACCTCTCACCAAGGTGCTATGATCGGTCCAAACAAGAGGAGTTAGCACACAACCGACCGGAAGTTTTTCCAAAATGGGATGATGGTGCCGAACCACCAACATCGTGCAATCCAGAGGGTATGATGAGAGATCCACACATAATAAAATTAAAAAGGTACTCATGCAAACAGAAAAAACTAGCAGCAGTGTAGAGGATAGGATCCTCATCCCAAGACCTAGGGATGAGAAGACAGTTTAATCCTAGCAAAGTATTTCCTATGACAGCAGTACTCATCATACATCTATGTGAATAAATGAACAAATTGTAAGGTTAGAAGTGTTTAGCATTGTAAGACAGAGTTGATTGATCAAGTATTCGTATAAGTCCAGCTTTTGGGATTTTATCCATACAAAGGGGTGGAAAACAACAAAAAAGGAAAATAACTCATGCATGAATAAAACAGGCAGTTACGCATGCAAAATTAATTAAATCAAACATGCAGAAAAAAGAAAATGCAGAAAAACATGCATAAAAAAAAAAAAATTAAAAACATGCCCAAAAACACATAATAAAACAAGAAAGTGTCTCCCCCACACTTAAAGGACACATTGTACTCAATGTGTAAGAGACCAAACAAGGGCAAACAACAATAACCAAACATGCAGATCAAATACAAACAGAAAATAAAATAACAAACAGTAAAAGCAATAATTGTTCAAAATCGGGGGGGCATAATCTTGGGTGGGGAGGCGTTGGAGCTAAGAGTGCACAGTCTAGGATGTCAAGGATTTTCTCCTGGAGGCGGCTGCTCTAGTGCTGCTCACAGAGGACTGAAATCTGGGCAGAAAAATTGGGTGAACAGGGTGCAGGATCTGGAATGTCCAGGCCAAGGCCTAGGGATAGGCATGCTGGATGGTCTGCACTGGAAAATTCCAAAGATCCATTATTATGCAGAAAAAACGATTAACTGGAAATAAAAATGAAAATAACGAAATGAAAACAAAAACGAAAGGAACATGGGTTGCCTCCCATGCAGGGTTCCTCTTTATAGTCTTGGACTAGACTCTTTCAACATCACTTTGTCAACCAATCCTACTGAATGCTTTCCATCCATGAAGTTTGATGATAATGATTTCATTTTGTGCATGGTCTTCTAGCAACGAAATCTTCATGTAACCATAAAATGATTCAAATTCTGGTCCAGGTTCATGCACAATAAAAAGAAAATATTGGTTGTGAATGGAGGGTAATTCAATAAATGGATCAATATAATCAAAAAAAATCAGAACTTCCCTTTCACACACAATCGCTTGTGGATTCTCCACCACATCGATTTCTTTCTAAATCTTCTTCACATCCTCCTCCAGCTCGATGCTACAACAAGTGTCCACAACCTTCGTCTCCTGCTCCAGTGAAGTGCTGGGATGAGTTTGGGTCTGATTGGACTGATTTTGTTGAGCGACAACTTCTGCAGATTTTTCTAGTCTTGCTTCTGGTTCTGGGTCGCTCATCTCAAGGCATTGAGATGAGTCCGACTGCTCGGGCAGATTTTTGTTGCTCACAAAAGTGGAAGTGCTAGCATCAGATTCCACATTTGGTTTGAAGTTTGAAGGTATGCATCTCTGTCTTTCCTGCTTAAGTGCAAGTTGTGATGCTGAGGAGGCAAGTTGTCTTAGTTGCTCTGCCATCCTTGCTAAACTCCCCTCTGCTTCCTGCACAAATGGAATTAAGGTTTTCATTAAAATTTCAGAAACAGTGGGTTCTTGGCTAGGTTGAGGAGGCTGGAAATATTGATAATTAGGAACTGATTGCACTCCATAATTAGAACTTTGTTGGTTGCACCAAGTGGGATAAGGAGTAGATGTGGATGGATTATAATTCCGCTCATATCCCCACTGTGGCGGACCATAACATCCTTCATGGCTGGTCACATATCCTGCATCAAAGCTTTGAGGAATAGGGGCTGATTGTGAAAAACAATTGAAATTGCTCATAAAAAAAACTGAGAATTGTCACAGACAAGAAAAATGAAAATCAGCACACACGTTGTCCCCGGCAACGGCGCCAAAATTTGACTGAGCGTCGCTACCCAGTATAAATTGTAAATTTATTTCAACTCTGCCATAGGCTACAAAGTGAAATGTAGACAGTGGTGAGAGGTTCGATCCACGGAGACAAGCTGGTCCAATCTTTGTTTCTCTTGAAAATGACCAAGTAGAATGCAAGGTGGTGAGATGATTTTATAAATTAGAAATAAAACAGTACGAGAAAGTAAATGAGTGGGCGAATTGTAGTAAGAAACAGAACGTTTGTGAAGAGAGAAGATCAGTAGAAACAACAATTCTTGGTAGGGATCTCTTTGAGGTGACTATCTTATGCAATTGATCATTGACAAAACATTTTCTGAATGGATTTATAAAGATGTTATAGGAACAAGAGACACTCTAAATTCCCAAGTTTCCCCCTATACAAGTCAATTAAAAGAGACACTCTAATAATGACCCAAACTTTCCTAACAATTTCTCAAGAGTTGCTGGAAAATTGTAAACACACGGGAAACCCATCCCTAGGCCTAGGGATGGACGTACTCACCCCAGAACCTGTTCTTTCCTTTCTCCTAGTTTCTAATGACAAGTCTTATGTCTATTAGTTACTAGTTGTCTACTTAATCTTCCCTTAATGCAGGATTAACACTGACATAAGTGAAACTGACAATACTCATTCAAATCAAATCATAGGTTAGCTAGGCCTAGATCAAACAAGAACGAATTTGGCATTTAAATGAGAAGGAAAGAAATACAAAAGCATTCATATTAATCTCACAATAACATGCATAGTCAACCTCTCAATCTCTACCAAGAATCAGAGGATTTAGTTACAAAACATAAAGAAAACAACAAACAAGAAACTAAAATCCTAATGAAGAACGAAAATACAAGAAATAAAAAGAAAGGGAAAATGATACAAATGAGAGAACTCCTCTCTCTCTTCCGTCCTCCTCTTCACTCTATGATCTGATCTCATGTCCCCTCACTCTCCTTCGTCCTCTTCAATAAATGGCAGCCAAGGGGAGAAAAACAATAGAATAAAATATTCCCAAGTGAACACATCCTTCAAAATGCATAGTCTTCGAGGCATGGAGCCTTGTGAAAATGTTCTTTGTCACTTGTAAGCATGCTAAACATTCTCCTCTATATTTGTTTCTTTGTGTCACGTGAGGGAGAGTATAGCATGCTGGGAACATCTTGTCTCTATTTTCCAAGTCCCAAGCAGACAAGAAAAGCACTCAAGAATAATATAATTGCAAGCATGCAGCTCAACAAACAAGAAGGGGACAAGAATATATTCTTGTAAATATTTAAGAAGAGATGTTCCTTAGTGCTCTATGAAGTCTTCAAGACATTCTTGAGCCAAGAAAGGAAGGAACACGAGGTTGGGGAGATGAAAAACTGTCTGGCACGGCTAGGGGACAATAAGAGCACTGAGAAAATATTTAATTCTTGGCACGGAAACTCATGGTCGGTCTGCCCAGAAATCTACAAGCGCAGTTGATCCATCCCTAGGCCTAGGGATGGAGCTGGAAATGCGTCTGGAAAATCTGCTCAACACCAATTGATTATTTTTGCTCTTTTCTTTGGCCTTTTCGTTCCTTTTCCTTCTTCAACATATATTAAACCTGTAAAACCACAAAGGAAGGAAATAAGCTCAAAGTAGCATATTAATCATCTCAATTAATAATAAGAGAGACAATAAAACTTTGTAAATAAACAATCAATCATCTGCCCTGAAAATCTTCCTCAATTTTTCACCTCTTTCATTTCGGCCATGAGAGTACGTATTTGTTTTTCAAGCTCCGCAATTTTTTTCTTATCAAGGGAGGGCTCCTCATTCGGGGGCGCGATGAAGTTCTGGTCTTGGGGGGGTTGTCTCTGATACTGATAGTTCTGAAAATTGGGTATGGGTTTGAAATTCTGCATGTTGAAAGGAGGGGGGTGATTTCCGTATGGATTTTTTCCATACTGACGGCTAGGTCCGGCCTGTTGAGAGTTATTCCATCTGTAATTAGGTTGTCTCCAGCCTTGATTGTTGTTCTGACCATACGGGACATTGAATCCTCCCGCAGCATTGACGAGCATCTCTTCGGGAATGAATGGACAAGCATCAGTGGGGTGGTCTGAAAGTTGACAGATTTGGCAGGCCTCGACCTGGACTGGGTGTCCCGAAGCCATATTCTGAAGTATACCAGTGATGACGGCTAATTGATTTTCCATAGCTGCTGAGCGGGCGTCTTGAATGCTGGTGGAATTATTGAAAGGGAGGTTGTTCTTGGCCATGAGCTCGATAGTGCCTTTGGCGACAGCAGGAGTGAGTCTAGTGATGGAACCATTTGCAGCAGCATTGAGCAGGGCCTTGTCCCGAGCCTTGAGAGAAATACTGAATGAGAGCATGTTCGGAGAGATTATGCGAGGGGCATAAGGCTTGCATCTTCTTGAAGCGCTCATAGTATTGCTCAAGATCTTCCGTGTTTTTTTGGAGGATAGACACTAGCTGCTTGCGAGTTACCATGGCGACGGACACCGGGTAATATTTGTCCGTGAAGGCCTTGGACATTTCGGCCCATGAGTTGATAGATTGAGGACGCAAGTCATAAAACCAATCAAGAGCATCGTCTTTAAGGGACCACATGAAGGCGCGGAGTTTAGCATGTTCCACACTAACATTATGGGGCTTCATGGCATCACAAATGGAGTGTAATTGTTGGAGGTGACGGTGGGGATTTTCCTTGGCCAGCCCTCGATAGAGGGGTAGATGGTGCATGACGGCAGATTTGAGTTCCTAGTCATTCGGGACCATTGGCCAAACGATACAACTGGTTGGGGCCTCGGGGGCTGCATTGAATTCATCGATAGTCTGGATTGCTGGTGGGATTGGTGGAATATCATCCCCTTCGGGGCCGTGATCTTCCATTTTAGGTCCTTCTGGGTGGACAAGCGGTACGTGGTCGGGATCTGGATTATCAAGATTTTCTAGATCGAAAAGACGTTCGAGGTCCCGAACGCAAGGATTGGAAGATCCTCGCGCTAGTCATCGAAGTCCTCTTTCGGTCATTCCTAGCTCGTGATCAAGTGGTAATAGGTCTGGCGCAGATCTCCTGGTCATATAAACAAGAGAAATAAATCAGTCTTGAAACAATCCCCGGCAACGGCGCCAATTTGATCGTCAGTCAAATACAATTTATAATGCCTGAAAATATGTGCACAATTGATAATGTGTACTGTGATAGTCAGGGTCAAACACAGGGATTGAGAGAGACTGATTCAAGGTCTTGAATCGAAACACAGAATAAAAGCGCAAATATGTAACAAACAGGGGGGGTTTACTTGACTAAACGAATTAGCCAAGAAAGAGTTGGAGCTAACAATTCTAACTATGAAAGCAATATTTTGGATCTCGATTGTCACGTTCGGGGTCCCGAAAGGAAAAATATAGCAAATCAGTGAGCAAAGTCAGAATAATAAAACAGAGAAATTGATAAACACGATAAGTCAGATTTAGAAGGATCTTAGCAAAAGGTATTCTTAGGTTGCATTCGGGGGCCCTGTTGCTACCCGAATTTTAACTTACGTCACAACTTTTTCGTTTTATTGCATGTCGCATTAATAACCCGTTTACGTCAAATTTCAATCGATTTTTGATCAAGGACTATTTGTTTTAATGTTTCATATCATTTCATGTCTTTTAAATTTTTCGTATTTTTCTCGTATTTTCGACTAAAACCGTATTTTTCGGTTTTCGTCAACACGTTTACGTATTTTTATGTTTACCGCATTTAATAGCTCGTCTAGGCCAGATTCCCATCGATTCTTGGTCCTAGGATAGTTTTTTTAATATTCCGTGTCATTTCGTGTCTTTTTAGTTTCTCGTATTTTTAACTGTCTTTACGCGAACTTCTTTCGATCCAGAGTAAGTTTCCCGGGATCGAGGGTCGAACGCACTATTTCGTTGTTTGACAATTATGTGCTAATTTTCTCTTTCACACCACCGCGTTCAGTTTCGTTCAATTTTTGTCGTAAGGACATTTATTTTGCGCGCGAACGTTTTGACACTTCCGAAAGAGAAAATAAATACGTTAAATCAACTTTCGCGTTTCTTCACTGTATATTAGTTTTCTTGCCTTATTTTTCTACACATAGTTGTACCCTCGGCTCGGATTTATTTTCATTTTCGAGCGATTTCGCTCGTACAAAAAATATCTCGTTCGTGCCCAAAAATAGGATAAATACCACATAATTGCCATTCAATGCCTTCTTACCCTCCAGCTCGTTTCCACCTCAATTGGATCATCACCAAGCCCCCTATGATCATTCTTGGCCACAAGAAACCCTAGCTAGCTCACTATTCCGGCTAGAGCATCATCATGACCCAAAGATATTTTCTCCCGATTGAATTCCGGCCACACACCCAACCGCCTCCAATTTTTTTCCTTTCCCTATAAATAGCTTGCTTCAAGCACCAAGAAAAGGCACCAAATCCTCCTCTTAATCTCTATTTCTTGCACTACCTTCTTGGTCAAATTGCTCTCCCGGAACAAGTAATTTCTTTCTCTCAACTCTCTTTAATTTTCGTTTTCCATTGTAATGCATGAATAAACTATTAAAACTTGTCTAAAATGCTTAGTTTACATGTTAGTTACGCTCTCCTTGCCTCAATTTAATTGTATAATGCTTTAGCTAATTAATAGCCATATATGCATATTAAAAAACTCAATCTTTCCATGACAAATTGCTACTGTTTTTAAGTCATTTTGCTTGCTATTTTTGGGGCTTTGATTTGTTGTTTTGGTGAGGTAATTATTGGGGTCATTTTGGGTAAGTTTCATTGAAGTGTTAAAACTTGGTTTTTTGCCATGGTGTTTGGCGTGGGAGAGAAGAAGAAGAAGAAGAAGAAGAAGAAGAAGAGGTAGGGCGGGAAAAAGAAAAGAAAGAAGAAAGGTGATGGGCTTTGGCCCAATTTTGCTTAAAAATTAAAAGGTGGGCTTGGCTTGTGCCAAGCCCATTTTTTAATGCTCAAATTTTCGACGTGGGACCCATTTATTTTTCGTCAAAAATATGAAAATATTCGTATGCTTATATAACATGTTAAATTGCATGAAATATTCGTATGTTTTTATTTTCGTGTTTAAACGATATTAAAAGGCTCGTATGCTATTTTCATGTTTTTTTAAATATCATATGAATCGTTTAAATGTTCGTATTGCTATTTTCATGTTTTAAAAATCGTATGAATTGTTTATATGTTCGTATGCCATTTTCGTATTTTAATTATCATAAAAACTATTCGTATGCTTGTATGATTAAATAATTTATTTATGCCATGTTGTATTTTAATTAATTACTTACATGTTATAAATAATTTGTTAAGTCATATATGCCATGTATAATTTTCGTATATGCCATATATAATTTGTTTATGCCATGTTTTATTTAATTAAATGCTTGCATGCTTTAATTAATTTGTTTATGCCATGTTTAAATTGTTGTGAAATAATTAATATGCTCGCATGTTATAAATAAATCAAATATTAATTATGCCATGTTTAAAATTGCTCATATGAAACAAATGAACTAATTGATTACTTGTTTGCCATGTTAATTAATTATTTACTTGTTTCCTATGTCTAATTAATTATTTATTTGTTTGGCATGAAATAAATTGCTTATTTATTCATCACGTTTATTCAAATATTTATTTGTCAAATTAAGTAAATATTTGCATGCGCTTTTCTTATTTATTTATTTTCGAAAACGTTGCTAACACTCTCATTTTGCAAGGAAGATCAAGATCACGCAACGCAAGTACGTCTTTCTTCTAAGTCTCTTTTATTTATTTAATGTCTTTTGCAAATATTATTTTCATGTATGTTATCTAAAAATGCTAAAAAACTTATAATTATATGCATGATAAAATCCATCCACATGCTTACATGTTTAAATCACTTGCTTTGTTTATACCATGAAATTAATTGCTATATATTGTTATGTGAGCATGGTGGTTTCGAATCCCACACAGTTATTTGCATTCACGAAAACATACGATGTTAGTATTATCCATGATTAGGATCACTTAGTAATTAATTAATTAATCATGCATGACCCAATGATAAGGGGGGAACGTCCGCTCTAGCATCGAGACAAAATGGTAACCCCATCCCTCGAACCCAAACGGAAATAACAAGTCCCGAATGCTAAGATGTAACGTCGCCTTTAAGGGCCAAATCGTGTCAACAATGTTTAAATAATCGGAAAGTGTCCCAATTCGGTAAGCGAACTCGTTTAACATGATTCAATCATTGGCCTATGTAAATGATTGGAAAGTGACTTGAGTTTGTGGGAAGAAGAGGTTGACATTCTTCGATCATTTAAACAAATCTTTGTATATCAAAACTGTATTCAAGCACCTTTTTACCGGTAACCTTTTTAGGGTGTGACTTGGGTGCCTAACACCTTCCCAAGTCCACAATACGACCTCGAACCTTTGTTCAATGGTTTAGACCAAGCCTTAGTTTTTATTTTATGCCATGACATTAGGTTCCCTAAACCTTCGAAAATAGGGTGGCGACTTCATTGTATTATGCGAAGCATCCATTTATGCTTAGCATCCGTCCCGAACCTTAAATTCGTTTTCAACGGAAAAAAAGGGTGCGACAGTTTGGCGACTTCACTGGGGACTAGTAGGGTCGAAGCCGGTTTTTTTAAGGTGTTTGTTTGTTTTTACTTGCTTTAATAAACTGTTTTCGTGACTATTTGTTATTGCTTTGGTCAATTGTCATACGCATTGCATGCATAGGCCCTACACCCAAGGGTCGCCTTACCAAATAAGTTTAGGACGGGGAGTAAGGACACCCTGGGACACGAGTCCTGGGTAATGTTCTCGAAACCCAACCCGCTCGAACCCTTAAAGCTAGCCAGACGGTTGGCCCCCATTCTGGTAAGCGGATTCAGCCGACATGATTCAATCATTTGCCTATGTAAATGGTTGGAAAGTGGCCTGAGTTCGTGGGAAGGAATAGGTGGTTGCTTTACGACACTTTTTGGACCATTCTATGGTATCGTCGGGAACCTTCAGGCCGTTAGAACTTTAGTCAACGTCAAAAGCCCCCATCACGTGCATCATACTTGTTTTGTCGTGGCTTGGTTTACCACGTTTTCTACGTTTTTTCTTCCTTCCGCACCATTTTTAGTAATGCATGTAAAGAACCTAGTAACACATTTTGTGCCGATTACTAATACTGGAACTCTATTTTACGTTCCCCATGACCCATCCTGCTTGTTCAAATGACAGTACCTACGCTACTTTCACTTGATACTTCTGGGGGAAGAAGTTTTGGGAACCAAGTTGCACGAGGGGATATGTTGAAATCCGGTTTTCATTTCCGATATTGCGGCCAAGATTGGGATAGAGAAAGTGGTGATGCACAAAGGAGAGATTGCGTCATTAGAACATTTTTTATGAGCAAACGGATCCCGACTTCCAAGATTGACACCTTCAGAATCAAGCATCTGTTGCTTAGATTTTTTTGTACCCCATGTAACAATGTTCCTAGACTTTGTCTACTAGCTTTAGATAGATCTAGATAGTTAAATCAACTTGTAATGGTTGTAACCCCTTTTGGACGAAAAAAATATCAATGACAAAATTCGTAATTATTTGGATAATTACGAAATGCGTTTTTTCTCTCTCTCGCACATCCAAAAGACATTGAACGGCCATCGCCTACAATCAAATCAACCTCCCCCCCAAAATGAACCATTTATAAAGCCCACCAAAAAAAACACACGATTGATTGACCTTGGAAAAAAAAACACGCTCACAAAAAAATTCAGAATGCAAGAAGTAGTTGCTTTGGGTTCAGCTGCACAGTCTTTTAGCTTGGCCAATATGAACGCGATTGGCTAGGAATTCCCACTTAGCCAAAACACGAAAGATGTTCATCACACACAGAAGTCCCCCCCCCTCCCCCCCTACCAAATTTCATAATTTTCAGAACAGGCCATTTTCGCCAAACAAATTCAGAACACAAAGACAGCTTCATTTCTCGGCCTCAGCTGCGCAATCTTTTTTCTTGGCCAAAATGAAGATGATTTGCACCGAATTTCCACTAGACCAAAACATGAAAGATGTTGAAAATAGGCCAAAATTTAACCATACAAAATTTCATAAAGTTCTAGGCAGCCAATAATTCACAAAAAAAATTCGGCTGCGCGATCTTTTGCCTTGACCAAAATGGAGATGATTTCAGCTGCGTGATCTTTTGCCTTGACCAAAATGGAGATGATTTGCTTGGATTTTCGGCTCGGTCAAAACATAAAAGATGTTCATAACACATTAAAGTATATCCCTACAAAATTTCATAATTTTCCGAGTAGGATAGACTGGCAAGAGTCGCGATCAACCCCCAAACCTGTCTCTGGCGGTATACCGCCTGGCCCCTGGCGGTATACCGCTAGCTTCGGCCCAAGGTCCCATCAAAATATATATATTTTTTTTTTTGGCCTCCAAAATCATCCGCTCAGCTGCGCGATCTTTTATTTTGACCGATATCAACATGATTTACTAGGAATTTCCACTCGGCCAAAACATGAAAGATGTTCCCAACATGCTGAAGTTCACCCATACCAAATTTCAGAAAGTTATGAGCAGCTAATCTCTTGAAAACAATTCTAAACTCAAGGACAGCTGCTCTACTCGGTCTCAGCGGCGCGTTCTTTTGTTTTGGCCAATATCAACACAATCGGCTAAGAATTTCCTTTCGGCCAAAACACGAAAGATGTTCATATTACCTTAAATAATTTCCATGCCAAAAATGGGATTTTTCTGAACAGCTCATCGCTCACAAATAATTCGGGAATAAGGAGGACAGTTTTCTCGGTCTCAGCTGCGCGATCTTTTGTCTCGGGCAATATGAATGCGTTAGACTCAGAATTTCAATTCGGCCAAAACACGAAAGATGTTCGTAACACGTTGAAGTGTGTCCCTACCAAATTTCAGAATTTTTGGAGCAGTGCACCTCAGCCAAAAGCAAGGCCCGCGAAAGGCCATCTCTGGCGGTATACCGCCTGGCCCCTGGCGGTATACCGCTAGCTTCGGCTCCGAAATTAGTTTTTCACCCCCAAAATCATTCGTTCAGCCGTACACTCATTTATTTTGGCTAATATCGATATGATGGGCTCAGAATTTCACTTCGACCAAAACACTAAAGATGTTCGCAACACATTGATGTATGCCCACACCAAATTACAGAGCATTCGGGGCAACACATCTCTCGCAAATAATTTAAGCATGAGGATAGCTACTCTACTCGGTCTCAGCTGCGAATTCTTTTGTTTTGGCCAATATCAACACAATTGGCTAGGAATTTACACTCGTCCAAAACACGAAAGATGTTCACAACACATTGAATAATTTCCATACCAAAAATGGGATTTTTCTGAGCAGCACATCTCTCGCAAAAAAATTTGACGTAAGGATGACAATTTTCTCGGTCTCAGCTGCGCGACCTTTTGCTTGGGCCAATACGGATATGATGGACTCAGAATTTCCGCTTGGCCAAAACACGAAAGATGTTGATAACGGATTGAAGTATGCTCATACCAAAAATCAATTTTTTCGGGGCGACAGATCTCTCGCAAACAATTTAGAGATTTTCTGAGCATGATGACTTTAGCTACTTAATCCGGGTCGCTTCAAGGGTTTTCATTGATAACACCCAAGATCATGCTATGTCGTTGGAATGAATAAAAGCTCCCTTCGCATCTCCACCAGAAATGCTAACCCAAGATGCGTCGTCTTTTTGTTCCCCCCGAAAGTATTAAGTGAAAGAGTGGCCGGAAGAGGGAATAAGCAGCGTGGAGGCCTCGCGATTGCACGTCATACATATGTAAACACTTATACTTACCACTATATTTTTTCTCTTACTTTTTTTTCAGAATAACGATAGCTCCTCGAAAGAAAACTACTCCACCAAGGCTCCCCGTAACTAGACTGCAAACACGAAGGATGGCCGAACAAGCTAAGACAGACGAAAGGTTGGCCGCTAGGATAGCCGAGTTGGAGGAACAGGTCAAAATTGCCACGGAAAGGGCCGCTCAAGCAGAAAAAGAGCGAGATGAAGCATCCTCTAAATTCCCACCTGGTTTTGATCCAAGTCAAATGATGAGATCTTCCTTATCCACCATTGCTGGATCGTCAGGATCCCAATCATTTTCAGTTCCCGGGGGCCAATGGAAATGGACAAGTCCTTTCACTGTACCCATCATCGCGAACCCATTAGTTAACATGGGGGGAGAAACTACTACGACCCCGCAACAATCCTTGGTCAACCTTACTTTAGGCTCGAATCAAAATCCGACTCATCCAGAACCTCAAGGCTTTTGCCCACCTCAAGGCCACTCTACTCAAATCATAGTCCCCAATCCCACGGGAATTCGGCCTCCTCTTGTCAATCCAACGCAACCACCCTCTGCATCAATACCTCTACATCCCCTTGGTCCGAATACGGTCTCCATGGAAAGACCAAATACAGATAGGTTGAGCATACTAGAAGAGAGGTTCAGAGCCATCTAAGGAACGGACCCCTTTGACCCCATGGGCCCAGCCGACATGTGTATAGTCCCAGGAATCATAATACCGCCGAAATATAAGATTCCAGATTTTGAGAAATACACTGGGGTCGAGTGCCCAAGGACTCACCTCAAAGCCTATTGTAACAAAATGGCGGATATGATACATAATGAACCTCTGTTGATCCATCTATTCAGGGAAAGCTTGGCCAAGCATGCATTAACTTGGTACATGAGTTTGGACAAAATTAAAATCAGGACTTGGAGGAATTTGTCCGATGCCTTTTTTAAACAATATAAATTCAACATGGAGGTAGCACCGGACCGCTCCGACCTCCAAAACCTAGAGAAGAAAATGGATGAATCAGTAAAAGCCTATGCCCAAAGATGGAGGGAGCTAGCGGCTAGGATGTCTCCTCCCTTAAACGACAAAGAGCTCATAGCCATCTTTGTAAACACCTTCAAAACCCCTTACTACACCTACCTCATCTCCAATCCATCGAAAAACTTTTCCGACATGGTTCTAATAGCGGAAAGAGTTGAGCAAGGGATCAAGACAGGGAGAATCGTCATTCCCACGCCAGAGGTAACACCTAAGAAAGAGATTATCGTAAATAAAGATATCAACTTGGCCTCTCATCAGCCTAGCTGCAGGCTACCTTTCGCGCCACCTCCTCAATACCCTACACCATTACCTTCGCCTCCATATAACCCACCAAACAAGCAAAATAACCCAAGTAACCGTTGGAATCAGGAGCCGCCGCAACCTCTTCCCGCTCCTCTAGGAGAGATTTACAAACATCTCTTGGCGGCTGGGCAAATTGCGCCCACCCCAATGACACCTCTGCAACCTCCCTACCCGAAGTGGTACGATCATAACGCTAGATGCGAATACCATGCTGGAGCTCAGGGTCACACGATAGAGAATTGCTTCACCCTAAGAGGAAAGGTTCACCACTTGATCAAGAATGGATGGATCTCTTTTGAAGAGTTAGCCAAAGTACCTAACGCTAACGCCAACGCCAACCCTCCTCCTACCAACTTTTGAATAATCCTTTCTGGCGGCCCCTACTGTAGGTATCAAGGGAAATCTGTTTCCCTTGTTTTGCTTTCTATTTTAGCTATTGTACGATCCTTATGTAAGTCCTTTCAGGGGGCAACTTTTGATATCTTTAAAAGCTTTTGGTCCTTGTGATTATAAATAAAACTTCGCTTGTTGAAAATCATACGTTTTTAACATTTCTTAGATCAAGCACATCTATCATTTTTAACTTGTGTGTCCATTAAAAATTATATGAACATACGTGATTTTGTCTGTCAACTCTTATGTCCACGACATGTTTAGATGTAAGCAATCGCAAAATATATCCCTGTGAGCATTTTGGGCCTTCACGCCTTCTTTTTCTTCATAAGTGTAAATGCTAAACTAGGTGCTAGTTAGATTTGCATAATATCCAGGGTACATGAACAATCAGACATGGGATAGCGGTAAGATGACATTGGACTTTGCTTTTGCTCTTCTTCCACATTTTCATTTTTAACCTTTTTACCCTCAAAACACATATTTTGTACACCGTGTACAACTCTACCAAACACCCAAAAGCCTTTTTACCAAGTGAGTCGAGTTCTCGACTGAGACCGCTGAATTGGAGTTACACGTCAAGCAAGGGAATGACAAGGGAGCCCTCAGAGGATCGCTAACAAATCAACGTCAGAAGAAGGCCAAATACGATAAGACTTGGAGGCCTCTGCCAAAGACAGAGAGGATGACAAACTGAAAAAAACCAAAAAAACAAACACAATAAAAAATATAAAACACAAAACAAAACACAAAAAAAAAACCAAAACACCATAATAATAAATATAAATAAAAGTGTTCAAAGAACACAATCAACAAAACAACAGCAGAAGCAAGTACATACAAAGAAAAGAGGAGGTCAAACATCAAATTGATCTCAAAAAGGAAAAAAATTATTTCCTGCGAATGTTGAAGAGCTTGAGCATGATGCCCTCTAAACAATCCAGAAGGAACATCTACAGTACAAGATTCAAGAATTTGAGCACTTTGCTTTCACCACGATCAAGTCGTCAAACATCGTTCACCGCAATTTTTCCTCATCGCAATCAGTCGTCGAGCACAAACTCGTTTAAAACCTTTTCGCCAAAAAAAAGCACAATACCTTTCTACAAATTCCTCTTTTTCCTCCCTCGCAAAGTCCTTTCGATTATTAGCAAACCCATGCATGTGCATCTTTATTAGAAGTTTATTCACTCGGATTGACATTGCAAATTTAATTTTTGTGCTATGTTTATTGCATTTTTAAAAGTGTAAACACATAGCCTTGTTTTCTGAGCGTGAGTGCAAACACTAATATCTGGTGAGGATTGCTTACAGCTGCATGTCATGGGAAAGTCTTGTTCTTGAGGTCGTTATTTCCTGAACAAGATGTAGACGTTATCTAGACTTGAATCCATCATGTTCATATAACGAAAATTGGACAAACATTTAGCAAAAAAAAAATATAAATGCTTGAATTTATTTTCTTAAACAAAGAAATCATTTTCAAACAAAAACTTGGGGGCAAGCCATGGGTTAAATGTAGGAATGTTTGATATTTCTTGCATTATCACTTGCTCTCTCTCTTTTTATCTGTTGTTGCTGCTGCGTGTTTGCTTCCTTCCTATTTGCAGGATACAGATATGCTTTGATGGGATCGCATATACCTTGGGTCTTCGATCACAACATCGTTGTAAAGCCCTCGTCATCTCGGATTTTCATCAAAATCCCATCAACAAATCGAATGGAGAACGTTACCACTCCTCAACCATGGGTCTTCAAAGAAATCGTTGTAATGCCCTCACCACAAATTTCGTCAAACGGATCTAATCAAGTTGTGAAGAGCGGAATGGCCTTCCAAGGCAACCATTCGCGAATTCACGTTGAGTCATCAGAAGGGTCGTGCAAAGGTAAGTAGCTTTGAACCAAAGGTACGTTCCAACTCTCATTTACTTTTCTGTCATTTACTTCTCTGCCAAAACGTATGAAGTGTGAGTCTTACCCTCACCTTACATAATTCTACATTTCTGCATAATTATTACTCCTCCTTGAGCGACTATATCTTTCAATTCATGTCTATCTAAATACTCCTCCTTGAGCGACTATACTTTCAGCACCAACGTCCGGAGAGCGATAGCCTGGCACGGTCGTGTAGTTATATTTTCAGCACCAACATCCGGAGAGCGATAGCCTCGCACGGTTGTGTAGCTACTTTCAGCATCAGCGTTCGGAGAGCGATAGCCTCGCACGAACATGCCTTCCACATTTCCACAACAACGTTCGGAGAGCGATAGCCTCGCACGAACCTACATTCACATTTTCCACGTCAACGTTCGAAGAGCGATAGCCTCGCACGAACATGCCTTCCACATTTCCACAACAACGTTCGGAGAGCGATAGCCTCGCACGAACCTACATTCACATTTTCCACGTCAACGTTCGAAGAGCGATAGCCTCGCACGAACATACCTTCCACATTTCCACAACAACGTTCGGAGAGCGATAGCCTCGCATGAACCTACATTCACATTTTCCACGTCAACGTTCGGAGAGCGATAGCCTAGCACGAACATACCTTCCACATTTCCACGTCAACATCCGGAGAGCGATAGCCTCGCACAGACATGCTTTCACACTTCCATGCCAACTTCTAGAGAGCGATAGCCTCGCACGGACCTTCATTCACATTTCCAAATCAACATCCAAAGAGCGATAGCCTCGCACAGACCTTCATTCACATTTCCACATCAACATCCAAAGAGTGATAGCCTCGCACGGACCCTCGATCACATTTCCATGTCAACATCCGAAGAGCGATAGCCTCGCACGGACCTTCATTCATATTTGCACATCAACATCCAAAGGGCGATAGCCTCGCACGGACCCTCATTCACATTTCCGCAGCAACATCCGGAGAGCGATAGCCTCGCACGGACATACGTCTACTTTTCCGCAGCAAACGTCCGAAGAGCGAAAGCCTCGCACGGACCTACAATCTCATTTACCAGCATCTAGCAATGCGATAGCCTCGCCCAAACTAAAATTTGCAGCTCACCCCACTCCTAGGTAAGTCTCCATCACTTTCAAAGTCGTGGTAGTACTTGGGGCAACCGTCTTTACTACTAATCAAAAATCCCAGTTACACTGTATTTTTGATCAGACAGTAAAGAGGGGGCAACTGTTGCTACCCGAATTTTGACTTACGTAACAACTTTTTCATTTTATTGCATGTCGCATTAATAGCCCGTTTACGTCAAATTTCAATCGATTTTTGATCAAGGACTATTTGTTTTAATGTTTCATATCATTTCATGTCTTTTAAATTTTTCGTATTTTTCTCGTTTTTTCGACTAAAACCGTATTTTTCGGTTTTCGTCAACACGTTTACGTATTTTTATGTTTACCGCATTTAATAGCTCGTCTAGGTCAGATTCCCATCGATTCTTAGTCCTAGGCTAGTTTTTTTAATATTTCGTGTCATTTCGTGTCTTTTTAGTTTCTCGTATTTTTAACTGTCTTTACGCGAACTTCTTTCGATCCCGAGTAAGTTTCCCGGGACCGAGGGTCGAACGCACTATTTCGTTGTTTGAAAATTATGTGCTAATTTTCTCTTTCACACCACCGCGTTCAGTTTCGTTCAATTTTTGTCGTAAGGACATTTATTTTGCGCGCGAACGTTTTGACACTTCCGAAAGAGAAAATAAATACGTTAAATCAACTTTCGCGTTTCTTCACTGTATATTAGTTTTCTTGCCTTATTTTTCTACACATAGTTGTACCCTCGGCTCGGATTTATTTTCATTTTCGAGCGATTTCGCTCGTACAAAAAATATCTCGTTCGTGCCCAAAAATAGGATAAATACCACATAATTGCCATTCAATGCCTTCTTACCCTCCAGCTCGTTTCCACCTCAATTGGATCATCACCAAGCCCCCTATGATCATTCTTGGCCACAAGAAACCCTAGCTAGCTCACTATTCCGGCTAGAGCATCATCATGACCCAAAGATATTTTCTCCCGATTGAATTCCGGCCACACACCCAACCGCCTCCAATTTTTTTCCTTTCCCTATAAATAGCTTGCTTCAAGCACCAAGAAAAGGCACCAAATCCTCCTCTTAATCTCTATTTCTTGCACTACCTTCTTGGTCAAATTGCTCTCCCGGAACAAGTAATTTCTTTCTCTCAACTCTCTTTAATTTTCGTTTTCCATTGTAATGCATGAATAAACTATTAAAACTTGTCTAAAATGCTTAGTTTACATGTTAGTTACGCTCTCCTTGCCTCAATTTAATTGTATAATGCTTTAGCTAATTAATAGCCATATATGCATATTAAAAAACTCAATCTTTCCATGAGAAATTGCTACTGTTTTTAAGTCATTTTGCTTGCTATTTTTGGGGCTTTGATTTGTTGTTTTGGTGAGGTAATTATTGGGGTCATTTTGGGTAAGTTTCATTGAAGTGTTAAAACTCGGTTTTTTGCCATGGTGTTTTGCGTGTGAGAGAAGAAGAAGAAGAAGAAGAAGAAGAAGAAGAGGTAGGGCGGGAAAAAGAAAAGAAAGAAGAAAGGTGATGGGCTTTGGCCCAATTTTGCTTAAAAATTAAAAGGTGGGCTTGGCTTGTGCCAAGCCCATTTTTTAATGCTCAAATTTTCGACGTGGGACCCATTTATTTTTCGTCAAAAATATGAAAATATTCGTATGCTTATATAACATGTTAAATTGCATGAAATATTCGTATGTTTTTATTTTCATGTTTAAACGATATTAAAAGGCTCGTATGCTATTTTCATGTTTTTTTAAATATCATATGAATCGTTTAAATGTTCGTATTGCTATTTTCATGTTTTAAAAATCGTATGAATTGTTTATATGTTCGTATGCCATTTTCGTATTTTAATTATCATAAAAACTATTCGTATGCTTGTATGATTAAATAATTTATTTATGCCATGTTGTATTTTAATTAATCACTTACATGTTATAAATAATTTGTTAAGTCATATATGCCATGTATAATTTTCGTATATGCCATATATAATTTGTTTATGCCATGTTTTATTTAATTAAATGCTTGCATGCTTTAATTAATTTGTTTATGCCATGTTTAAATTGTTGTGAAATAATTAATATGCTCGCATGTTATAAATAAATCGAATATTAATTATGCCATGTTTAAAATTGCTCATATGAAACAAATGAACTAATTGATTACTTGTTTGCCATGTTAATTAATTATTTACTTGTTTCCTATGTCTAATTATTTATTTATTTGTTTGGCATGAAATAAATTGCTTATTTGTTCATCACGTTTATTCAAATATTTATTTGTCAAATTAAGTAAATATTTGCATGCGCTTTTCTTATTTATTTATTTTCGAAAACGTTGCTAACACTCTCATTTTGCAAGGAAGATCAAAATCACGCAACGCAAGTACGTCTTTCTTCTAAGTCTCTTTTATTTATTTAATGTCTTTTGCAAATATTATTTTCATGTATGTTATCTAAAAATGCTAAAAAACTTATAATTATATGCATGATAAAATCCATCCACATGCTTACATGTTTAAATCACTTGCTTTGTTTATACCATGAAATTAATTGCTATATATTGATATGTGAGCATGGTGGCTTCGAATCCCACACAGTTATTTGCATTCACGAAAACATACGATGTTAGTATTAACCATGATTAGGATCACTTAGTAATTAATTAATTAATCATGCATGGCCCAATGATAAGGGGGGAACGTCCGCTCTAGCATCGAGACAAAATGGTAACCCCATCCCTCGAACCCAAACGGAAATAACAAATCCCGAATGCTAAGATGTAACGTCGCCTTTAAAGGCCAAATCGGGTCAAAAATGTTTAAATAATCAAAAAGTGTCCCAATTCGGTAAGCGAACTCGTTTAACATGATTCAATCATTGGCCTATGTAAATGATTGGAAAGTGACTTGAGTTCGTGGGAAGAAGAGGTTGACATGCTTCGATCATTTAAACAAATCTTTGTATATCAAAACTGTATTCAAGCACCTTTTTACCGGTAACCTTTTTAGGGTGTGACTTGGGTGCCTAACACCTTCCCAAGTCCACAATACGACCTCGAACCTTTGTTCAATGGTTTAGACCAAGCCTTAATTTTTATTTTATACCATGACATTAGGTTCCCTAAACCTTCGAAAATAGGGTGGCGACTTCATTGTATTATGCGAAGCATCCATTTATGCTTAGCATCCGTCCCGAACCTTAAACTCGTTTTCAACGGAAAAAAAGGGTGCGACAGGCCCGATCGTCATTAGCATAGAAATATTCTACTCATGCAATCATAGAAGTGACATGGGGGCCAGATTCCTCGGATATCCCCTACTTTTCTCTTAAGAGAAACTACCCCCCGTTTCCACATATGAGGTAGTCTTGACACCCCGCCATCTCTTCAGGCACGAATGCGGGAGAGCCATATTCAGGCTGCCCATGAAGATAAGAAAAAACACAGCTAGAGCTAAAGGTCCCTCAGTTTGTCAGGCTCGTGACCCCGCTCTAATTAACTACTCACCCTATCTAATCGAGACCACTTCAGTGCAGTTACTAATAGATAGATGCCTACTTGTTCCATGCAACTTTCCTTCCGTATTTATCACATAAATGACAGCAATCACTCAAAGCAAAAATCAGTTGATCAAGCCTCTAATTACCCCAAGTGAAAATGTAATTAAAATGATAAGCAATTGAATATGGCAGCAAGAATATACTAAGCACGTTTAGACCTCGAATCTGCCCTTGCAACCCTTGAATTGCCTTTGCTAAGAATTAAAGATTTAGCTACTCGTGCTTGAAAGGAAATAAATAACAAATGAAGAGAGCATAATAAGTAAAGAAATAAGTTTAAGGGAAGAAAACTTAATTACTAAACCGAAAACGTTTCAAGCCCGACAGCAAAGGAGAAGATTGCTAACAAGAACTAGAGAGATAAACTAGAGAGAAGTTTAAGAAACTAGTTCTAAGGATTATCAAAATATGATATATGATAAGGGATTGTCCTAAACTACTCATTGGATGTTCCTTATAAGCTAGAACTCCAAGCACAAAATATCTTCAGCCCTAACTAGGGACAAAATGCAATTAAGGAAAGTCTATTATAAAGCAACCATGCTCCCTAAAGCATAAAGCTGAAAAGCACAAAGCTGGATTCTTGGTCTGATTTGTCCAGCTTTGGCTGATTTGGATTGGGCTCAAGGCCTGGAACGGACAGAGAGTAGGTATTTTGTGATTAGTGCAGAACTTTCAGAGAAGCATCAGAGGGATCATACGAAAGCTTTGGCAAGAGGACACGTGAAAATGCCGTTCTTCGCCCTTCGGGGGTCCGAATGGAGAATCCTATTCGGAACCTTGAATGCTATTCTGGAGTCAGGACCTCGACTTTGGTCTTGAAGCTCGAATTCGCACAAAATGCTCCTAAAACGCATCTTTTCTCAAAAACTCCCTTTTTAGGCCTAGATCTGCAATAGTAATGAAAATGAGGGTAAATTAGCAGAATCATGCTTTAAATTGGCGAGATAATGGAGAGAAAATCATGCATAAAAATATGCTATCATTCTTTGTCATACTTTACACCAAATTATGTAAACCCAAATATACTGTTATATTTTCTAATCTTTCTACGAAACTCTTTCGTTTCTTCCGATTGTGACGTATAAAGTTCTAGCAAATTTAACTTGTCCAGTTTGACAACAAAATGTTAGTGGCTCGATCTGAAATCTTTTTGCACCACAATAGTTACAACTGGGAACATCCTTTAACGTATGTAGAGGTGAAATAGATGGTTCAACTTCTATATGTCCTACATATTAAAACAAATAAAAGATTTATTATATAGTTTAGTATTAGTCACTCCGAATTAAAATAAATAAAAGATTTATTATATAGTTTAGTATTAGTCACTCTGAATAATTTTAAACATTGAATCAAATTATTAATTAATCACATAAGCTTTAAGCAACCAATTTTGCTCTCTTCTTTTAACATTTGACACCATCGAATCAAACATTGAATCAAATTATTAATTTTAAAATATTAAATAATCACATACCTTGATATTCATAAAGAAATGATTGAGCTTTAAGCAACCAATTTCGTTCTCTTCTTTTAACATATGGCACCATCAAACCATTGGTCACTTTTCTTTTGTTTGTAAACATTTTTTTATAATTGAAATAAATTTAAAATATGAATTTGCAAGTAAGTGGTAATTTAAGTAATTTATTAAATAGTGTATGAAATTGTATAAATATACATATATAGATCGAACTAAATAAATACAACATGGATCTATTGTGCTTAAAGGAAAAGGTTGAAATAGCACGAAAATACAAAATCTAGTGGAATGATGTTATCATTTAACGAAAGATGTTCAAAGCATGAAAATAGCAAATAACTAATTTAAGTTAGATGGCAGGTTCCACCTTTGTTATAAGGTAAATCATAAAAAAATAATGATGATGGTTCAAACAACTTCGACAATCATAAATACATACATATATATATATGACTCAAATTAATTAAATATAAAATTTATATAATAAATATATAATTCATACCACAATAAATACATTGGAGTTAAATATAAATATACAAAATCGAAGGTTAGGGGCGATACCAGAAAAATCACGCTCAAATCAATTGCTGGACAAAGACAATAGTTCGCTTCTTCATTTTTCCAATTTCTGGTTCGACCTAGTTTCCTTCGTTTTTCTGATTTCTAGACCTAAAATAAATTGTTGGACAAAGACAATAGTTCGCTTCTTTGTTTTTCCAATCTGTGAAGACGAAAACACAATTAGCATGTTAAATATATTACTAAAAAGCTATTCGTGACATATAAAACTATTTTAATTGAAGAAATTAATTATTCAACCAGAAGCAAGAAAGTTAAGTGCGTTGATATATATCAGCGACTAAATTAATAAGAGGGGCTAGCAGATTTGAGAATACTCGAAATATTGGTAGTTCAATCCCGCTAATTAAACCATCATTGATCTTAATGAAGAAATAAAGATGAAACCAATTACCAGCAAGTATTAAAGTTCGTACCTTTTTGTTCTTTTGGCGCTACAATTGGAAGGTGGAAGAAGAAGAAGGTCGTGAAGTTTAGGGTTTAATAAGGTTAATTAATTAAATAAGTGATTGAGTAATAGATTTATTCAATTTTAATAGGTAAGTTAATTAATTAAATAAGTAGTTGAATAATAGATTTATTTAATTTTAATAGGTAGGTAATTTTAAAAATTAAAAGACTATTAAACTCTTAAATTTTTTAATAATTTAAGGATATCATAGTAATTTAAAGAAATAAACTCCTTCGTGTTTTTTATATAGTATAGATATTCCTGGGAATGCCACGTGTACAGAATAGTTGATTTCTGTACATGTGGCATCATCTCAACGGAAGATGCACCGGTGCATCCGTTCTACTGAAGTTTTACTCGATATTCCTTGCAATTTTGTGTTGTGTTATAGTCATAAGAGAAATTGAGTGTCCCATAAAAACATAAGTTAAAGTTCATTAAAAACACAAACTTCTTGTCACAAAACATAGACAAAGAGTAATGATATTGAGGCTCACTCTGTTTTACTTTAATTAATTTTGGCTGAATATAAGGAAAATTATAGTGACCATAACTTGATTCTTTCACTCATGGTTTATATATTATTCGCTGAAGTTGTAGTACACAAAACAACCAAATTGGTGACCATAGATGTGTTGAAATCGAGTTCCATGAAACAAAGTCAAAAAACAACCAAATTCTTCATACCATGCCCAAACCTTCAAACACTGCTTCAATTTGAATATTATATTGAAATTTAGTTCTCTAATTTTGAATATTCGTTACGGCTTACCTTATGGAATGAGAGGGATTTCAGAAACTTAATCTCTATTGAACTAAGGGTCGAGTGGGTTAAGAAGACGAAGAGAGAACCATGCAGGTCTGAAATTATTATTTTTTGTTCTTCACATTATTATGTTTTCTTGAAATCTCTAGTATATGCAGAAGTTTATGTATACCAAGAAATTTAGAACAATTGACAAATGCAATTTCATTCATGATTTTTCATTAAAACAGTAGAGATGATGATATATCTTAATTTGTGCATACAACAATTTTGCAATTCTGATGGTGAAGATGATGATATCGTTTTTTTTATTACTATTACGTCCGTTCCATATTACTTGTCTTTTTTTGTCTTTTTTTATCCTATCGTTAAAATTAATGAAGTAATTAAGATGTTATTTTTTGACAGTAATTTAAAAAAAAAAACTCGTATTTAATTATCATCAAGATTGTTAATTAAATTCATATTAAGAGGTGATTGATTAAAATTACACTAAAACTTACCTAAAAAGAAGAAAAACAACTAGTAATTTGAATAGAGAGAAAAGACTTAAAACGACACGTAATATAGAATGGAGGGAGTATTATTTATTATCTTACTGAGGCATTTTTTTCATTTTTTATTAATTAATATTTCTTAAAAAGTTTAATGGATAAGGTGGTCTCAATTTCTTAGGTTAATTTTTCCTAGTTTTTTTATTTATTTCTACATTTAAAAAAAATACTCCCTTTATTTTTTTCAGTAGTTGGATTTACTCCAAAAATATTCTTAAATAGTTGTCGTATTTATCTTTTTTAGATGGTTAGCTAATAATTTTTATTCTTTTACTTTTGATTACATTAATTATAGGAACTAATCTTATGATAGATCAACTCCCAATTAACTTTATCATTTATAGGAATATTTTTGTAAAAAAATTAAAATATAACTGAAATTATTCACTTCATTGGTACGTGTGATTACAGTTAAAAAACTATTAAAAAAATGATAGGAGTAGTTTTTTAAATTGTGGGAAAATAAAAGAAAAACTTAATGAAGTTTGTCATTTTTTGTCATGGTGAGGGCAACGACAAACCGATATAATGTTATGGACCATAAAACCAAAAAAAAATTAAGGATTAAAACAATCATTTCGTGATTTCTCACTTCCAAACTACTCCCCCATTCTAATTTCGTGTTCTCTTTTTAGAGAAATTAATGTTCGAATTTACTGTTCATTTTATCTTTCCAAGATACACTTTTATTGTTTCCATAAAATATATTCCTCACTAATTCTCTCTTAAAATTTAATCCAATTTATGCAACTTTTTTTTAAAGGCCAATTTGAAGATAATCTAATAAAAGATGAAAGAAAATTGGTGAGAAATATAACCAATCTTTGATGGGTGTATAGTAGGGATGAACGCTATACGATTAATCGGGAAAATTATTCAAACTACAACTTAATCATTTAATTCCTCTAAAAAACACAACCTCACCGCAATCGTGAAATTTATACTATTTCAAATCTACAACCTCATCGCAAACTATTCGCGGTTAGTGATTATCTAATAATAAATAAACGTACTCAATTAATTTGATGAAATTAGTAAATATATAATATAAAAATAATAAAAGCACTATTCATCAAATAATAATTAATTATAGCAATAGATACCACAATAAAATAAATTTTACATCAACTAAATAACATCCAACATGAAATTGAAAATATCGATCAAAATAGTCATAGAAATAATTTTTTAATGTATTATCCATTATTATAATTATTAATTTATTAAATATATTTATAAATAAGAGTAATAACATTTCATACTTTATACTCGTCTGAAAAGTTATAATAAACCCTTCGCTATCTTTTTTGCTATATTAGATCTTATACTCGTATAAAATTATTATTTTGGACCCTGCGTGACTACGTAGCAAACTTTTCCGTTAAATTATAAGATGGATTTTTCTTTCATTTTTTTATTATTTTTTTCTAGAACTTCTTTTTATTTCCAAAAATAATTTTAAAATTAGTGAAAATTAGAGAAAATTTTGAAAATGAAGTAAAAAGTTGTAAAAATCAAACAAAAAATCCAAAAAAATGAGAAAATATATGGTAATTCTAGAAAGTTGGAAATATTTAGGAAAACTAGAAAAAAATCATAAAATAAGAACAAATATTGTGGTGGATCTAGCAGTAGTCCGACAAGGAAGTGGCGGATCCAAGACCGACGAGATGGCTTGAGGATCTTGGATATTCATCGGCGGTAGTGGACGGCACGACGTGTGGAAGTCGCAGGTCATCTTGGTTTTCATCGTTGGTAGATCTACAGCGTGAGGATCGAGATCGTTTGGGGTTCTTGATTCGTGGTGGCACGGCATTGGTGCTAGGTGTTGGAGATAGTGGTGTGGATCAAGGTGGGTTGGTGAACGAGGTTGTGGGTTTCATGTGGCTTTGAGTCTGTGCACTGGGTTGGTGAAGGAGTGGTGGTGGGTGGTTGTGGTGGCTTGGATGTTGTGGAGAAGATGGAGTTTTGGAAGGAAGGAGTGGAAGGTGTGTACAGCACATGAGATGAGATTACTTTTACCAATTTAAAATTATTTTTAAAAATTTGCCCCCTTTTTCGCGGAAGAAGGCAAATATGGATTAGCTGTCTCCACATATTGGGATTTCTAGTATTCTTTTCTGCAATGGAAAGGGCCCCAACTCCGTTCATTCTTAACATCAGCATTTGGTACATGATGTTAGTTGGGTCGAGCCAGTGGATGGATGTTGATGATGAATTAGCTAGGTTGGTGTATCATTTGCTGGTTCATTAGAGTACAAACCATCATTTTCTCCAAAGTTCTTAAAACAAGAGAGAGAGCGAGGACGAAGACGCTGTAAGAGAGCAATTTCTTTCTTAGGGGACAAATTTGTAAAAATATATATTAAAATATTTAAATTTAACGGAGTTTGTCTCCATCAATATTTTTTTAACAGTTAGGATTATATTAAATTAACAGAAAAAATGTTTAAAACTAATAAAAAAATATTTATAATTGACTAAAATAAAATGATAAACATTTAGAATTGGAGAGTGTATTAACCCGTAAAAAAAAACTTTTAATATTTGATGTGGATGTATGAATGCTTAGTTGGAATAAAAACAATAATAAAAAAGGAAAAGAAAAAAATCCATGTCATAACTTAACGGACGTAGTTTGACATGTAGTCACGGAGGGTTTAAAATAACAATTTCGAATTAATACAAAATCTAATATAGCAATATTAGCAAAAAAGATAATGAAGGATCTATTATATTGATTTCGGACAAGTAGAACGTCCAAAATGTTATTACCTCTTATAAATATATATAATTATAAAGTATATATAAATATCAAGCGAGTGCGGTTAATAAATAATTATTAAAGTGCAAAATTCCAACCTAATTTCTTAATGCCGTTAATTATATATTCAAAATTATAATCTCACCATTTATAAACGGTTTAAATAGT
This sequence comes from Viola odorata, assembly GCA_963691705.1. Taxonomy (NCBI): domain Eukaryota; kingdom Viridiplantae; phylum Streptophyta; class Magnoliopsida; order Malpighiales; family Violaceae; genus Viola; species Viola odorata. The sequence goes on from OY829541.1 coordinate 33,944,460, forward strand.
TAATTAACGGCAAAAAGACATAAATGGCCTCTGAATTTTAATTTTTTAATTAATGTGACCCCTGAACTATTTTTTTGTTTAATTACAACCCTGTGAATCGAGCATTTTGACATAAATGGCTCCTACCGTCACAGAAATCTGACGTGGCGACGTTATCTTCCACGTCACCCATGTATCACTTGCCACGTCGTCGTGCCACGTCAACATCTTGCCACCTCACATGGAAGGTTCAGGGGCCACATTAATCATTTAATTAAAGTTCAGGGGCTATTTATGTCTTTTTACTCTAAAAAATATAATTGTCCATTTCAACTTTCTATCAGCTTCCCGTGTTTTCAGAACCCCAAAAGAGCACTTAAGTGATTAACTATCTTTATTATTTAAATGTCTTGATTATTGATAATACTTATCTTCTATCTATGATAGACAAATTTTTTTTTCTAAATTAAACTTAAATTCTGATACTTTATTATAAGCAGATAAGTAAAATTTTAAAAAAAGAAGTTAAAATAGCTAGGAATTATTTATTTATTTATTTTGTGCGGAGGAGTAGAAGAGGAGAATGAGTAAGGTTTGACAATGGGTATGGAAGTTGAATTAAAGACATGATAGGCTGGTAAGGTAGTTCTCTTCCCGGGACAAAATGATGAGAATTGTTAACTGTTAAGTGTCCTGAATATTAATAAAATAAATATTACAGAGAAGAGGAAGGAAGAAAATGTTTTGTAGGAAAAAAAGAGAGAGAAAAGGAACTACTAAATCCAGCCCCAATTTCCCATCACCACACAACATATTTGTTTTAAATAATTAATTATTTTCTGCTCTTTAATTGCCACATAATATATATAAGAATATATATAATTAATTAGTTTCCTATTTAAGTTTATATATTCATTTCAACATTGATGATTGGAATGCTCCATGCTTTGAAGAAGAAAACCATGAGTGATCCCATCAAAAATATAAAACCTATTTTTTAAAAAAAAAAAATTAATACATATACTCATTTAATTAATTTTTAGGATAAAAAGACATAATTCCTCCACACAAAATAAATAAATAAATAACTCCTAGCTATTTTAACTTCTTTTTTTAAAATGTTACTTATCTGCTTAAAATAAAGTATCAGAATTTAAGTTTAATTTAGGAAAAAAAATTGTCTATCATAGATAGAAGATAAGTATTATCAATAATCAGGACATTTAAATAATAAAGATAGTTAATCACTTAAGTGCTTTTTTGGGGTTCTGAAAACACGGGAAGCTGATAGAAAGTTGAAATGGACAATTATAATTTTTAGGGTAAAAAGACATAAATGACCCCTGAACTTTAATTAAATGATTAATGTGGCCCCTGAACCTTCCATGTGAGGTGGCAAGATGCTGACGTGGCATGACGACGTGGCAAGTGATACATGGGTGACGTGGAAGATAACGTCGCCACGTCAGATTTCTGTGACGGTAGGGGCCATTTATGTCAAAATGCTCGATTCGCAGGGTTGTAATTAAACAAAAAAATAGTTCAAGGGCCACATTAATTAAAAAATTAAAGTTCAAAGGCCATTTATATCTTTTTGCCGTTAATTAACAGTTATGAACAGTGCGATTAAGATAGCGTTTAAACGTATCGTGTCCATGTAGAAACTTTGAATCTGGAACTGAGTAGTGATTTCCCTTTGTAAGTAAAAGAAAAAGAAGAAAGGAAAAGAAAAATAAAAGGAGGGAATGGAATGGGATGCGATCATACGAAAGCACGCACCGGGCCCGGCGAAACAGTTGGCGGCAACTTTGCTTCTTTTATTTGTTTAGTTAGTTTAATTTAGGAAATTTTTATTTTCACAATCAATTAACTTATTTTAGTTAAAAAAAATATTTTATTATATTTTTATATATTCTCAAATTTTTTTTATTAAATTTTCTTTTTAGTTTTTAATTAGTGCAAATAAAAGCTCCCTTTAATTTCATTTCATTTAATTTAAAATCTGTTTAACAGTATATCGTACCCGGGTGTTCATCTCACTGAAAAAGCAAAGCTCCGCGATACCAGAAAACCACCTATCCTTCCATTTTAATAATTTATACTTCAAAATTCTAATTTATGGCGATGGAAGAGAGCACGGCGCAAGAAGACGAACATGAAAAATCCACTCCAAATATTCCTCAGGTTCTTTCTTCTTCTTCTGTTACTGTATAGCTCTAAATCCTTGCTTCGAATGTAAAATGCCGATCTCCATCTCTAATGTAGGTAACTTGTTTGGTTGAGCAGTGTAGCAGTAGTAGCACTACTAGCAGCGACGGCGGTGGAGGCAGCAAGCGGCCGGCCCTTTCCTGTTTACAGATACCGGCGAGGTCCTTGGAGACTGAAATTAACAGAGCTGGGCTGCCGCCGAGACCTAGTTCCACCGGGTTCAAATCATCAGTAAAAAATCTCCTCCCTCACCGCAGCCTCTCGCTCCGCCCTGTGACGCAACCTCTTGATGACGCCGAGAAGACTATTCTCATCCTTCCAGATACACTTTCTTCTGATTCCGCCTCCTTCTCTTTAAAAGCTGCTCACTCTTTACCCGCTACTCCAATTGCCGCTTTCGGCCCAGTTTCAGCTAGGGAGGCGGATCATGCCGCAGTTTCTCTACATTCTGTAACTCATCTCCACTTTCTTTCTTGTCTTCCCCCTTTTTTTCCCTCTCTCCTAGTCTGCATTTTCATTTGTGCTGCCTTTTTGCCTTTCTCTTCCTTGCAGAAGTTACCGGTTCACCACCACATCAGACGCTCCTTGTCAGTTCCTGTAAATATCAAAACAAGGAGTTTAAGGCGCACTGATTCTAGTGGAGGTCTCTTCCGTGTCTTTTCGTCAACCCCTAGACCTTTGCCATCCGATAGTTCCACTGCAAATCATGACTCTACCGCTGAAATTGGTATGCCTTTTGATTTCCAGCTAGTAGATTTGTGTTAATTTTGCTTTTCCTGTGGACTGTCTTGCCATGGATACGTATTAGTAATTCAAGTATCATGCTGTGACGTATGCCAGATGTTCCTTAACTCAGATTCTATCCAAAATATTGTCAATTAGTGGCAGTTATGGTTCTTCTTAAATGAAAGCATTAGCATTCCTTTTTTCTTCTGCTGAAGTTATAAATAGTTCCAAAGGTTTATTTAATGTTCATGATGCATCGTGATCATGAATTGTCTGTGGTGGGATCACAAAAAGTAATGGTCATTAACCAATATTTATGTTTTCTTGCCTTCTGTATTTGTGTTTTCCTCTCTTTGCCATCTGGGTACTTATATCTGTTGTCTTCTCATGTCAAGGAAATGCATGCTACAACAAATTTATTTTCTTCTCTCTTTATTATTAATAACATTGTCATCTTCATCAATAGCTTTCATGCTGTAACTGATGCTCTTAAGCCCTTGTGGCATTCTTGCCTGCATTGGTGTGTTCTTCCTTTCTGCAAGTTGCTATTTGAACCATTTGTGCCATTCTCATCTTCTAGACCTCTCGGTTGATGAAGATACTGGTGAAGATATTCCTGAAGAAGAAGCGGTTTGCCGGATTTGTCTGGTTGAGCTTGGAGAAGGTGGTGATACTTTAAAGATGGAGTGCAGCTGCAAAGGGGAGCTTGCCCTTGCACATCAAGAATGTGCTGTGAAGTGGTTTAGCATCAGAGGAAACAAGACATGTGAAGTATGCAAGCATGATGTTCGGAACTTGCCTGTAACATTACTAAAAATACGTAATCCTCAAACTGTCGTTAGACGGCCATTACCTGTACCACAGCAGGTAGAAGCTGGTCAATACAGGCAAGTTCAATGTCTCAATACTTCTACTTATTCCAATTAATATGTAGAACCTTTTGTAGCTGAGGCTTCTAGGAAATGCTATGCTGATCAGGGATATGTTTTAATATTCTTAATATCGTCATTTGAACCTGCACTACTTTTGAAGATACCAATCCCCCATATAAGACTATCAAAATGTTAACCTGGTTTTTCTCCAAAAACCCTTGTACTTAGAGTTAATTGGTATACAATTTAGTTTTTTGTGTTTATTTGACAAAGTGTCTTGATTGAGTCCTGTTTACTCATAGCATTAGGACAGCCGGTGGTGGGAAGGGTCTTCTCCAGTAGCATAGGCCAATTAGTGCCCCTGGGCCCAACGAAGAAGGCACATTTTCTTAGGGTAAACAGATGAGCAATGGAACATGAATTTTATGATTTTGAGCAGGCTTATTTTAATTCTTATTTTCTTGTGATATGTAAGAATTATCTTAGAAAAAATATGCAAAGCATTAAACAAACTTCACATATTTATGATTTTTGGTTGGGTTAAGTTCTGGAGTCGCTTTAATGATTCATTAGTAGAAAGATGGCCTTGGATCTGCCTTGATTTGTTATGGTTAAACTTAACTAGTCTGTCGCAGCATGCTATACCAAAAAACTATTCCTATTAAAGTCTATTTAAATTTAGGTGCTTTATAGATCAGGAACAAACCTTATGAATTCTGTATGTTTTAATCTACAATTTTGAATCGGGTGCTTGTTTTCATTCATGCTTGACAGGCTCTGGCAGGATATTCCAGTTCTTGTCATGGTCAGCATGTTGGCATATTTCTGCTTCCTGGAGCAACTGCTGGTACGCGGTTTGTCTTTTTAACTCTTATTTAGACTTAAACCAACTATAGTACCTGTCAAATACAATGTGCTGTGCACCAGGATCTTATGGTGGGGTAGAAAGTTCTACTCCATATATTGCATGGTATCCAATAAGACATACAGCATACGCCCGTCAGAAAATTTATCTAAACTTTGCTTGTCCCGGTGTGAACCTTCTTTGTTTCCTACTGATGTTTCTGGACATTGCACAAGAAAGAAAAAAAGAAAAAACATTTCATTGGAGTGTATTTTCACGGGCTGCTTAGATTTTTATTTTAAAAGTTATTGAGCAGACCATTTGGTTTTGGAAAAAATAAAAATAAAATGATTAAAAATGACCAAATAAATAGAGTTAGAAAAAGACAATAAATTGATCTGAAAAGAATCCTATAATCCGTAATATAATATATAATTTGATTCCATTCATTAGTCATCAACTACATGCATGTCATGTGTAATGTTTATAATCTTAAAGTTTTTATTTCTTGTTGTCCCAAAACATACAGTCCTCGCTTGTTTATGCACCACCTTACCCTAAAGTAATAAAAGCTACAGGTTCCATTAACTGAAGGGACAATGAAATCTTTTTTTTCCCATGCTACATTATTCAAAATTTTCTCCTTTTAGTTTTTTTTGTTCTAATTGAAGTAGTCTTCTTTTTGTAATTTTTTCTGTTGAATACTTTTTTGTGTGTGTGTAAGACTGAAAATTTCTGTTGAATACTCAGGTAACAGACATGGGTCCTCGTGCTCTTGCCATTTCATTGCCTTTCTCTTGTGTTTTAGGTCTCCTTTCTTCCATGATTGCTTCCACCATGGGTGAGTTTCTTCTCTCTTTTTTTCACTTGTCTGATTTAAGCTGTCTTTGTCACTGTTGTCATCAACTTTCACAAAGATACACCATTTGTCATGATACATATAGTCCGTTATGATAAAATTATACTTTCCTCTAGGGAGGCATGATATAAAATCTCGAATTTATATTGTTGAAATCTTCTTGAAGACCAAGAACCATTTAGTTTTTGCACTGACATAGTCCATGAGATATGGCATCTATTGGCTAAAGGAACTTTGAAGCTTCTATTTTTCTATGTACTGTAGTTTTTGGGATGTTGAAAAGTAATGCTTCTGGAGGAAGGTTTGTAGTCATGGAAAATTTCAACAAAAGTATTTGAGTTCTCTATATTGCGACTTATGAGTTACAGGGTGAGTCCTTGTTAAAGGTTCAAAATAATGGCCAAAATGTATGCTAGAATAGTGTAGATAGAATTACATTTGTAGAGTATGCTGCAGATATTAACTCTTTTTTTTTCCTGACATTTTTGCTAACTATTGTGATATAGATGATAAGGTGGTAGTACACAATTATAATATATATTTAATAGTATCACAGTTGCATGCCTGCCAAGTTCCATGTATGGGGTTTTGAAAGGAAGTTGTAGAAGTGTTAAGCTCTAGGTGACTTTTCAATCTTAATAGTTAATATGAGTTTAGCATGCAATATGCTACCTTACATCTAATAACGTGGCTGCGGAGTGCATTATTATATTCCAAAAAAATTGGTAATAGCCAGTAATTCAAGACCGATAGAATGCTTCTATGGTATTTTTTTTTTCCATTTCCGTGTCACACTGTACTTTGTCTCCCTTAGTTGAGCAGGATGACTATGAAAAGCAATTTATCTTAGGCTCCTATAATGAAAGAATGAAAAGTTGGTAAGCTAGTAAGGTTTTTTCAAAGTTATCCTAAATATGTGAGAGTCTCTGAGAATAGAGAAAGGGAAAATATTTCGGTTATCAGAGGCCCACAAAGGAAAAACTGGGTAAAGGACCTAGATGAAGAAATACTAACCAGGTGTTAGAGCAGGACATGAAAAGAGAACAAGCTGGGAGATAAGAATTTCAAAGAGCATAGACTCTGAAACTAGAGAGGAGCGCTGGAAGTATGTTTGATAAGATGAAGCATTGTAGTGATTGAATCAAAGAAGGAGTTTCAAAGCCATCTGTTAAACTCAAGTGAATAAAATAACTTCATAACTGGCATGAGATGCTGTCTACCAGAATGCTTTTCTTTTAAGATTTAATAAGCTATTGGTGTGAATTCAATAAATTGAACTGCCAGCTGTTGTTTTGGCACCGTGAATTTGGTGTCATGTAGGAAAGAAGTAGGTAAATACAGGCATAACATAGATAAAGTAATCATTTGGGTGTAGTCTCGAATTGTAAGAGCAATAGATTCTTGTCTTGATAATCCAGCTCCTATACTACTAACATTTCTCTCTGATTTTTATTTTTATTTTTTCAACCATGCTTTTGCATTTCTGCCAAAAAAGGCATCTTTAGTTGATGATTTATCATGGTTGAAGGACCTTATGAGACATGATGGTGGCAGTGAGCAGGAGCTACATATGGGCTTATGCTTCATTCCAGTTTGCCATAGTGATCTTGTTTGCACATATCTTTTATGTTGTGGTAAGGGAACTAAATCCTTTCAATAGGCGTAATTCTTAGTAGTTCTACTAAAGAGGGCAAGGAGTGTGGATTTGGATTTCATACCTCATGTTATTATTATTCTAAAATTGCAGCTCAACGTGAGTCCTATACTTTCGGTCCTGCTATCTTCATTCACTGGATTTGGAATTGCGATTAGCACAAATTCTCTTATCGTGGAGTATCTTAGATGGAGGACTGGTAGACGACCTAATTCTCCTCATCAACAGATTAACACAGATGTACAGCGGCAACGGCATCAAAATCAGCAACAAGAGCTTCATCAAAATCAGCAACAGAGACAACAATTTGTAGAAGATCCCAATGCTAGACCCCCAATATAGTTCAGGGCAGCAAGAAGCTCTATAACACAGAACAGAAATATATAGATGGGTAAAGCCTTTCTATTCTCTTAAGGTAGACATACTTTGGCTCTTCTCTTTAAACATTTAAGCTTTGTGATGTTTCTATTTTGTTCACATCTGTAAACTGGTCTAATATATTATGACAGTCTACTCTAACTAAGCACCATCAGAGCAGTCCATCTTTGTGGTTTTCTAGGATCAGTAGGTTTGAACTATTGTCTAATTGATGAAATTATACGATTTATCAGTAGATTTTCAGTGCATTAATATACAGGGGCATAAGTTTTTTTTTTCTGAAGTGGGTGACTAAATTAGATGAAAGAAGCATTTATCCAATGGAAACATGCTATTAAGCCTTTACAATATGGAGGAAATATCAATCGTGCATACATTCAATTGACTCATTAGGAGTGCATCACAATCGAGTCACGAAACAAAGAAGTGTATCGAAAGAGTGGTTTTTTTGGGAAAAGGATAACTGAGACTCAGATTCAGCTGTTGCTTGTTGGAACAACAGTGTGCCGGTTGTAGACGTATCCTTGTTTATCTCTGTTATCCTATTATAGCATGTGAAAGCATTCTAGCATATAATATGAAATCCAATGCAATCACTGATCTGTTATGCATGGTATAGGCTTATAGCTCCCTCTCTCCTCTCGATTGTTGTTGTATCGTAGCCCTAGGTTCTTCTTACCATAGTCAGTGTATGTATTCATTTTTTGTGCTTTTTGTTACGCAACTGAAGTCTCTCTTTTTCCTTGCAGGTTTTTTACCCTGTGATTTGGTGCCACAAATCCACAATCAAAAACTTACTAACGAAGCATTTTAAAGGGATATGGTAATGTAAGAGATGTTTGGTATTCCAGTGTGTTGTATGTATGTATCTGTTGGTTTGTATTCCAGTTTCACCTGCACGATCTGAAATTTTCACACGAAATGATCGGCGTTGCGGTCATGATAGAGCTCCTCACCAAGTTCTAAGGGCGCACTTCCTTTGGAATCAGGGAGGGAGAGGATGTATAATTAAGGGTGCTCATAGTCGTCTTTCGCCTTTTTCCATCAATCATATGAATATAGAGTTTTAGATTGGATCATGTTATATTGTGAGGAACAAACCATCTAACTATTGAAGCAAAAAAAGAAAAAATTAGAGATCTTGTAAAACTTTTGCTTGTACTTTTGGTGTGCATTGCATGGTATTGTTATTGCTGTACCTGCTCGCTGATCTTTCGTGCTCCGACTCATCGCCAAAACAGGCCTTGTGAAAAATTAAAAATTAAAAATCTCTCGTTATTGAATTACCATTTCAACTTTTAATATTATTTCCGGGACACAAGGGATTGTCTCATTGTAGGCCACATTGAAATTAGAAAGAAAAATCTAAATTTCAAACAAAAATTTACTCCATATTTGATTTTTTATTTTATTTTATTTTTTAAAAATCATTGAACCTGCAGGCTGAATCTAGTAAAACAAAAATTTGAAGTCTATCAAGCACAGAACTACAGAACTATCAAATTCCGCATGGACATGGAATGTACACATGACGGTTAAGGGATTTCTATAACCCGTGCGTATGTAATAGTAATATTACATAAAACATTTGAAGCACTCACTAACTAGCAGTCAAAAGTGGAGGCAAGGACCACAGGCGCTCTAGGCATTTCATACCCGCCTCTTCAGGATCAGATCGATAGAGCTCGAGAACTGTAAGCTTTGCACAAAGTATATTCCTTGTAATCTGCAAGTTAAAACTGTTTATCTGCACCTCTATTAAAGTACACTTCTAGCTTTTGGTTTGGTCACAGCCTCGAGAAACCTGTACATCCATCGATCTAGCATTCCTGTTGATGAAAATAATGACAAACTTTTACGGAGACCAAAAAATCAAGTTAAAAGTAAAAATGTATATGAACAACAATGCAGAAGGTTGACTTTGCATTCAGCATGAACTGTGTGCAGTCTGGAGTTAAGGAAGCGCAAATGGTGATGCATATTGATTACTTTGGCTTAAAGTTTTAAGAAGCACTGCCATATAGTTTCAACCATTTTGCAGTTTACACATCGACACTTGACTATCCTGCTACCTTCCCTCAGCACATCACTATGTTATTTGTTCTAATATTGATGGGGCGACACAAAAAACTGTACCATGCCAATTGCCTTTTTAATCAACGACATAAGAGATTGATAATATACGCAGAGTCCATGTTAAACCATTAGATACGGAATATCATGGCCTATAGAATAAGACAAAGTTAGTGATGTGCTGAGGGATTCCTAGTTACTCCACTAAGCTGAATTCTGCATTCCATATTCGCAAAAGTTACTAATTCAGCAAAATAGAAGCACAAAATTGTCCCCCCTGTAAAGCCACCATTTTCCTGATTTCAATTCTTCCAACCTTGTACCATTTATACTGAAATTTACCAGTGATGCAAGTAATAAAAGACAAACCTGTTAATGCGAATGTACCACCTAAAACTGCACAAAGCCGCGTGATGAAATGGAGAAAACTACGGCGTTCTTCTTTAATTGTAACAGTGATTGGTGACAAATCATACAAGAAATAAACAGCTGAAGGTAAACAAGAAAAAAAGAAAAGAAGAACAAGGGCGATTAGTATCAAGAATAAAAAGAAACAGGGAAATTCAGCAAACTGTATATAAGTCCAACCAACCTGGCCATGATCTCTCATCGCTCATAGGGGAAAAGTACTCGGTGACTGAGAATTGATTAGTAGGCAAAACCTCTTTGGAGATGTATCTATATTCAGTTGGAACAATCTACAAGAAGCAAGACTATTAGAACATATATACGTCTCAAGGCCAACTGATCAAATAAACCATAAAACCAAAACAATCTCTCAATATCATCCAACAATGGAACATAATAGATGCCAGACTATGTTCATAAGGGTCTTTTCAAACCTTCATCAAGAAAATATTGTTTGGATTTCTTTGTTTATCAAGCTGCTCTCCTAGCATTTACTACTGGAATTTGCAAGACTTTATGGAATCTCAAAGGATGGAACAGGCATCAGATACTAGTTCTGGTCAACAACAAGCTAAAGCTCCAAATTTTACCGCTCCCAACTTAATAGCCATCACAATGTCCCAATTCCGTTAAGTGAAGTAAAAACAGTTCCAAAGAGATTTTCAAACTAAATGCACCATCTAATCTCTGGTCTCCGATTCTGAGAGCAGCCATTTAAAGGTAAGGTTGGTGCACAGATACTGAATAGTTGAGTTTGAGACAGTTCTTGAACAAAAACAATGCATGACAACATAAAATAGGAGTCATTTTACAATAAAAATAATTTCCTCAAACAAACACAATCTATTTTACTCCGTCAATCATAGTAAAGCAAATCAATCACTTAGCTGAACTCCCAGTTTAAATGAACATACAACACGCTATGTACCATGCTGCAAGGTCACCACTAGAATCTAAAGACGTGCTGAAGTGGTATTTGTCATGCCACATGACTTAAAACAATTGGGTTGGAGTCCATTGCTAACTCCCCCAAAAACATGAATCTTACATGATAAGGTAAGCGAGAGGAAACCCATAGTTCAAACCTTAATGTAGTATTTAAATGTTCCACTTGTCTCATGCAAAATCCGCACAGTTCCATCAAGAGGATTGTGAAGTCCGGGATATTTTGGTCCAAATGATAGATCATTTATAATATGACTTACATTGACGTGCTTGGACCCTCCAAAAATCTGCAAAGAGTGGAAAGTACAATGGGCTCAGAAAGAAAATAAAGAACATTTCAATATAGCACAATAATTTTTGAACAGATAACTACAGAATAAGCCATGGGAAAAACCAGTAGGTACATTCACTGTAATAGAAAAGAATTAGGACAGACTACTTCGTCATAAACCGTGAAAAAGAAAGTTACTATAAGAAACTTGGAGTCAATTAATCATTGCAAAGTAAGTAGCTATGAAGCACAAACACTTCAAAATATCTCGTGTCCAACAAAGTCACAATCAGTTCAATCCATGATAAATTGATGAAAAGGATGACACTAATTATGGGCATGTTGCCTACCAGCTCATATTTTATGTAACAAACTTGCAAAAAGAACAGGAATCTTGTGTTCACATTATCTTTGTTCATGCAGTACAAAAATACGCTCATTCTACTCTATGGTGAATGTATTATTGTCACACACCACAATGCATCATTTTAATGTACTAGTACCCATCTTGGACCCATGTCCATACTTTAAAAGATATGAGTTGACCAAGATAGTACCTCATCTCAGACTGCAATTTCGAGCAAAATTTACACATTTTACTGGGTAAGCAAACAGGACTATGTTTGTGAAACATGTAATCAAGTCAAAACCTGAATAATGATGTACTCAAGTTAAGCTGAAATGTAAGTGCAATAGCCATCAAAAGGACGGAGTTAGCGCTACGGAAAAAAATAGGCCACATGGGAAAAAAGAGGAATATAAATCAGAGTTCAGGGGCCAAAATGTAGTATCTCTCATACTAGTTGACAAGGTGAAGAAATCAACCAAACAAATGTTCAACAGGCAATACTGTTAAACTCGAAAATCAAAAACATGGAAGAAAATGAGGTTCTGACCGATTGAGCAACAAAAATGTTCAACCCATGAACTGAAATATGAAAGTTTCCAGCAACCCTTTGGACATCTAGAACCCCATAAACCTGCAGAAGATATCAAATAACTACATAAGATTTTTTTAAGAACCATTATACAATAAGTTAACCATGAACAAAACAAACATAGAGAGGTCAAGTCTTGAACAACAAATACCCGACATCCTTCTCCATTTTCCAAAGCTTGCTTCACCTTCTTAATCATATTCTCAGCATCTTGATCAAAGCCATGGGCATGGATTTTGGCAGCTGAATCATTGTGATCTTTATCATCACCTGATCAAAATTACAAATATCAATCTTGTTACTTAATAATACGAGAAACCAAAGAAAATTCCTAAATCAAATGAAGTCTTGATATTAACTGATGTGCGGTGGTTATCAGGACTAAATCAACGGAAAGTCTAGTACCAATTTTGTTTTGGAATTATGTTCGCGTTGGTTTAACCTTAACTTTATCATTCACTTATATGGTGGTTGACAAGTAGCTGCACATGACACCCACATGGAAAATTTAGCTAGGGCTAGTAAGAGCCATCTTCTATGACTTACAAAAGGATCCTGCATAAAAGTTCATGGATATCTCCACCCTCCCTACATAAAAGCTCATGGCAACTTGCAGGTCTCTTCAGGAAACTATCAACTCCGCATGTGTTCCTTCCTCCTTAGCATTCAGCATACATATATAGAATCCCTTCGGAAAACTATCAGCTACTTCAGTGATCATTAGCATTCAGCATGCTGTTCTACTTTCCCAACCAAGCATATCAGTCCATATCTCTCATATAATATGCACACCAGCCAGCCTTAAAACCGGTAGCACATGCAAACATTCTTGACTTGATTTGCTTGCCAATTAAACAATCTTAAATATCCATCTTGGGGTGGAGTCGGATCATCAGTACCATACTGCATGAGTAAATTAAGAAGTGGCTATTGTGTGCCAGTTGAAGCTATTGTATGCCAGTTCCAAGTTTATCATCCCATGTTCCTTACATTCATTTAGCATTAAGACATCAGAGCTCTAAACTATGAGTTAAATATATGATCATATACGTTTATCTTTGGATCAAACATACTTTATGCCATTTAATATTCTCTTTATTACTCAACTTGGGATGGATTTAGATCATCAACTTGACAGTTACCTGAGTAGTACGTACAGAGTTTTCTTTAATATGGTTCCCTAGATTATCATGTCATGTTCACCACCTTGATTTAGCATTAACTGGCATCAAAGTGAATGCATTTCCATGAATGTTTGTTGTTGGATTTAAAACATGATTGTACTTTATTTATTCCAATATGCATAAGGAGAATCATGTTTTTGAATCCACTGCTAAACTAAATCGGATGTTCGCATTGGCATTTAATTATTTAATCACTTGCACTGATGCCTATTTATGTTAGTTGAAATTATTGTTTAGACTTTAAATGAGAAGAGTACAATCAATTGCGCCCCAATTTGTGTCATCTCTGTAAGAGATCAAGCGTGGGTGACAAACCATTGAGAGGACACATCAGCATAGAAACCGTGATTACAATGCAGTCCACATAAAATAATGCCTAAACAAAATCATATATGAAGGTAAGAAGTCCATGTTCACCAAAAAAACGAGGGTAAAATTCCATACTAAGTAATTTGCAGATCCCAAATGAATAGACAGATAACTTTCAAGCCAAAACTAGATGCACATATACCAAGAGAATTACCATGGTTGTGACCCTCGTGTTCCTTTTCTACAAGATCTGATAAATATTCCGTGCCAGTAATATGGCCATGACTGTTAAGACAAAGCTGCAAAAACACACAAATCTGATTAAAGGGGCACACCAAACACCTTCTAACATGCTATTACTGGATTAAAACTCCACTCCCTGCAAAGAGTGTTGAAAAGCATGCATGACTGAATGAGGATTGCAAGGACTAATAAGGTGCATAGATAAGTAACTCAAAAGATATATATAGAGAGATAGAGAGAGATTCTTACTTAAGGCCTTAACCTTTCTCTTTCTTTTTCCAACCTTTCCTAGATCTTTGAAAAAAATTATAACCTTCTTGTGGGATTGTTCACTTGGTAGTTAGTTCAAAGAAATGTGGCCATCACATGTCATAACACATCAGCAAAGAAAAGCTATCCTCAAAATATTTAGGGCTAATGTTTAATATTTTAGTTAACCTTAACAAAAGTTGTAAAAGATCATACTAACAATTTTGTGTAGCCCTATAATCTCACTTCATAATTACTTGGATTAAATCATCAAACCTTTTAAGTAGTCCTTTTTTTTACCTGTCGAAAGGACCTACACTAGTGCTAAACCTATAACCAATTAGGCCTGCTATCCTATTTCAGTAAAGACTTAACATTTACATAACAAAAAACTATTACTTTGTTAACAACAAACAACAAACAGAACTACATATTAAAGTACAAAGTGACAACAGAATATAAAATAAAAACCTAGACAACTAACTTCCAGCAATCCCAAACATTACCAAGAAAGCACATGAACTTTGGAAACCAAATTGCAGTGACAAAATTTTGTAACCCCGCTTGTATGCATCAACAAATTTGTCCCAAAAAAAAATAATCACCTTGTCCTTACATACACAATTGGACGTCACTTCTTACTAATGAGAAATTATTTTTAGAGCCCAAGTTGGTCAATCATGCATATAACTTGTCTATTCAAGCCAATTAAGCACTTCTAGCAAGTATGACTGACTAGATCATTTTAAAGCAAATAAACTCTTATCCCATGAGAAACATGGCAGCTTCATATAGCAAAAAAAGGATTCAAGGAAATAAAGAAATCTCACTTTCCATATGTTAGTATCAAGGTCCACTTCATGCTTGCCAGACATGTCAATTGCGTCAACACTCAAGACTGCACAGATTCATTATAACAATAGTCACTAGAAAGTATACATATAGGAATGCTATGAAAGATGAATTGAATAAAGAATGTTTATGTAAAGTGGAAGTTGCTTTACAAATGAAAATGAATCACTCACCATCACAAGGCAGAGAAGGAAACGTCACATTTATGTGAATTGGAAGCGTTTCCCCACGTTTCAAGTCAACAGACATCTGCCGACCAAGAGCATGGATCAGTTATGAAATGTATAATCTTATGCGATGTAGGGTAAAACTACGAAATGAAACTCAAGACTTATATAGAGAATTGTATTAAAAGAAATCCTAAGCAATGAGACTCAAGTGAGCAAATACGAAGCAGGACTGCCATGGATAAACTTACTCAACAAGGCTAACGATGATTATTACTTGTTGTTTTTCTATTAACCCCTAGCATATGAACAGGTTTCCTTTGCTAGTTTTGCCATTTGATTTGTGGATGCTCGTCTTATTTTGCAATCAAGTGATCCAGTGCACACATTCTGGAAAAAAAGATGCGGGGTTTTGGGTCCATATACAAGTTGCACGGAGACAAAATACTAACATGAACCCGGAATGGAAGGGAAAAACAGTAAGGCGTCCTAATACGATGCAAAAGATCAGGAAGCAGGGCCATCTACCATTCTTCCGAGTTGCACAAATTGAGAACCCATCCAGCTCAACTTCAATAGGACTATGATAAAATAACTTAACAAGATTCGTTCATTACCAATGGTTTTGATTAAAAACATGAGCAGAACGAGGAAGCTTTAACGCAGTACCTGATGAACGGTATAGGTGGTGAGATAATATGTGAGCTCGTGCAGGAACAAAGCCGCCATTATGCACAGACCAAGGATGGAAACTACAAAATATCCAGAAACAAGATGAGAAAAGGAAAGCGCAGAACAAAAACATGAGTGAAATTAAAAGAGAGAGAGAGCTACCAAGAGCCCCAGATTGTGTTTTGTGCAGCAGATGCTCTTCTGCGCGAGGGAAAGCATCAAAGCTCCGCAATGCCTGCTTCACCCCCATCTCCCTTCCTCTTTACCGTTTTCCTTTCTGTATGTCTTTCAATAAACAATAACTTGCTCTCTGCTCACCTGCACATTCCAATTGCTTAATCAAACGATTGATGTTTCTTCTCTTCGCCCAAACGTAGAAGAGGAAGGATCAGAAACCGCAATCACACAGGAAAACGTACCTTAACAGGAGATGGATCCTTTAGGTCCAGAAAGAGAGTGGGGGAGGAAGAGCGAAAACCGATACGGCGCCTTCCAAGAAGAATGCAACTCGGAGTTGACGCCGGTTTGTTGGATATGGCTTGTATTGTTAAACGTCATCCTGGGCTGGGCCTAAGAGTAAAATAACAATATGGAGTTATTTGATCAAAAACATAACTTTAAATAGAGAGTAGTTTAACTTTAAATAAAGTACACTAAAACAAATAGTATAATATTTAAAATTTTATAGTTTTACAAAAAATTATAATTTTTATATTTTAGAAAAAATTATAAGGTAGTAGAAAAACTATAATAAATATGATAGAACCATGCCACTAAAAAAGTTGAAGAAAGTGAAAATAAAACAAAAATTGATCCTTTTTTGTTTGTTTGTTAAAGACAATTATTGTCCTTGACTAGCATATTTTCCATACTTTCTCCTAATTTTAATTATTTTTTGTGATATTTTATATTTTTTTAAAAAGAAATTAGTACGAATATAGATATTTTTTGGTTTACTGGATTAAGACTAATTATATTTACGTAAAATTGACTCGTTAAAGAATAAATTATTTCAATGAATAATAATGAAAGTAACACACATTCAAACAATTATTTTATCTTTAACAAAAATTAAGTAATATAAATGTGAAATTGTATATTTTAGAAAACTAGTTTTGAAAGTGTGAATAGGTTTTTTTGAAACTATAGTGGAGCGGAGTGCTTTTTTTTGTGCAATGTTTTTTATATTTTAAGGAATTTCATACAAACGTTTTTTTTATTTTCTTAAGGAAAACAAAATACTTAAAAATATCGATATAAATGATTTTCAGATACCCATAATATAACACCAAACTGAACTGAACTGAACTGAAATGGTAGTTTGGCAGATTGTTTCCGATGATGTTGTAGGAAAGAGTAGCAGTGGTAGAGATCGGTAAATATGATGAAGAGTTCAAGTGTTTTATTCTGGATTACAGCTCTGGTGGTCGCAGTCACTGCCCTCTACTTCAGTTTCAGATTCCCTCTCCTCAATCGCAACTTCTCCATCTTCTCTTTTTCTCGCCAACACCAGGTCACACAATACTTCCTATTCTTCTTCTTTGTTATTGTTCTAGATTTTGCGATGTTTACAGAGCTTGTCACTTACAATTCCAGAAGCTATTCACCGTTGAAGAGCTTGCTCTGTACAACGGAACTGATGATACATTACCCATCCTCTTGGCAATTCTTGGGTAGGTTGTTCATTTGTTCTCTTTCTTTCTCTCTTTTGTGACTACTACTGAATTATAAGTTTTAATTAGTAACATGTAGTCACTGATTTCTCGAATCAGATCCGTGTTTGATGTCACCAGTGGAAAATCTCATTATGGTGTGGGAGGTGGTTACCATCATTTTTCTGGAAGGTTTGTTCTTTTCTTTCCCCTCTCCCTCTCTCCAATTTCCCATGTTTATCTCTGTTTGTTTTTGTTTGGTGAATTTGTGACTCTCAAATGGGAGCGCTTTTTTTCCTTATTCTCGATTTCTAAGATAGAATTCGAGTTCAAGTTCTAATGCACAACTCTTAAGTTTCCTTTCCGTCCGTGTGCTTCATTGATTTTCTTTTAAGTGTTAGCTTAATGAAAGTGAACATGAGTGTGTGGTTGAAACAATGGAAAAAAGAAAAAAGCATGGACACTTATGATTGGAGCCTGACTGCATGCAAATCTTTTTGGTCATCAATTACTTCAATAATTGAAGCTAGGGCCTGAGCAAATTGGTTTGGTTTGGTCTGGGAGTGGAGCTTAATCTCTCACCTGTATGTACTGGTGCATTTTATCTTTGGATGTTTCATCTTTGTCTGTGGTCTTTAAAATCAAAGACGAACACTGGAACTTAGCATTAATATTTTGAAGTGAAACTGGATGTAGTAACAAGGTTGAAATGCCTTCAATGTAGAACAAGATAATTGACTTTAATAGGTGTTCACAAAATCTTTTAAATTTGAAAATGGATGTAATGATAAGGTTGCAATGAGTGTGATGAAGAATAATATAGTTCATCTAATTTCCAGTTTAGTTGTTATCGTATCACGTCTGCAATTTCAGTATTCTTTAGGGCTTTGCTTTCTATAGTGTTTCCCGTTATGTGATTAGGGCTTTTGTTTCATTATAATTTGTTTTCCTAGTTTAGTTAGAAGAAGAACTTCTTAGTGTATTGGTTTGACTATAAATTTGCAGTTACTTGTTCGTCATATAGATATATGACAAGGACTGTAAAAACAAATTCAGTTGAAAAGATAACCCCAATGTGAAGAAACTTCCTCAAAATAAGTCCATATGATGATAGAATGAACTCGCTTCTCTCTGCTTTGAACATGATATGTCAACACATGTAGTGACCTTATAGATTCTATCGTATGTTGTTGGATCACTTTTGTACATATGCTCTGTATTTGGCCATTCATATATCATAGACTTGTGCTGACAAGTTTTTTGCTTTTTATTTGTCATGGACTTAGAGATGCTTCTCGTGCATTTTTTTCAGGAAATTTTACAGGTAAAACTGATAACTGTTCTCTCCTTATTTTTTATTTTTTATTTTTTAAAAGATGTGCTTCTTTGACCAAATAGGCTTCCTGAGATCAAAAGCTAAGTATGCAAGCAATTTTTTTTTATGCTTTTGCATATTCTAAAAGCCATTATTCATTTCCCGCCGATATTTTCAATGAATGGATTCTCGGATCTAGGCACCAGAAGAGAAGAATATAACATTCTGTAGCCTTCTTGCACAACCAATTTGAATTCCAAGCCTATAGTTTTTGTGCACTATTAGGAAGCCTGAAGCCACCAACAGAATTTTACCGTTTCTATTAATACTTTCACTTTTCTTTTAAATAGCTCAGTAGTGTTTGCTAGTGCATTTATTTATTCCACCATTCCTTATAATGCAGGAGATGGACTCACAGACTCGTTACATGGTCTGTCAAGCGCTGAGGTAATTGTTGTCATGTGTTCTTTTGTGTTGGAAGATATTGGGTCGTGCATATGCACTACAACATGGGGGCAGAGTAGCCCTCCATGTTTTCTATTTCATACTGTTGCATCTGTATCATGTTGAGAAGTGTCTGATGGTGGATAACACCATGCATGCAAAATGAGCTGTGAAAAGGTTTTGTACTATAGAAATAACCGAATTAATTTTTATATATGACAAAAGGTGCTAACCCATTTTTTAAAAAGCGAGTTATAGAACCCATTTTTGCTTGTGAGCAAAGCTACTATGTGAAAAATAATACTCGTCTCTATGACTGTTATTAGTAGCTACAGTTCCAATTTGTTTGGTAAAACTATTGCACTTGTAGGTGAAGAGTATTGTTGAATGGCGGGATTTCTACTTCAGAAGTTACAAGTAAGTTACGCATTGTTGATGTATAATTTCTTTTGTGCATTTCAGTTCAGAAAAATGGCAATTTAATCCGTCCTTCCTTGGGGACATCTGCCTCTATCTAATTGGGGCAGTTTGTCGCTGTAAAATTGAAATTGGTGTGATTGCGTCTTCCTTTTCGAGAGTGTGGGGTGGGAGGGAGACTGAATCCCTGCCTCAACTTGTTCTCAGCATCTCATATATTATGGTTGCCATATAACTCCTTGTTGGTTTTGATAATGTTGTAATTGTCTTTTCCCTGCCACCTGATACCTTATTGTGTATTGTGGATTTACTTGTTAGAGTGACTTTAGAGAGCTATTCTGAAATAGAACTTCAAACTTTTCTTCCCACTAGACACTTTTATTTTTGATCAATATCATTATCTGTTGTTTGCATTTCATTTACTAAAATCACATCTTATCTAGTTTGCACAAGTTGACGGGCATGCAGAATTCCAATAAGATTAGTGAACTATGTAATGCTTGGTATTTACACGATCCTAACTCTTGATTGTTAGGTTTGTTGGTAAACTAGTAGGTCGTTACTATGATAGTCAAGGAAATCCCACAAAGTCTTTGAAAGGAGTTGAAGCAAAGGCTGCAAGAGGAGCGCAACTTTCGGAGAAACAAAAAAATGAAGAAGCCAAACAACCGAGTTGCAATTCAAGGTGGAGTCAGGGAGAGGGTGGGGAGGTATATTCTCTTGTCATGAAATGCATGCCCATTGTTAAGCTTACTCGTCTCTCTTTACCTTGTAACTTATGATACTATTGCTAAGACTTATGTCAGAAATTTATGTCTTTGGCCAGGTTTGATGCGAAGATGGCTTCCCAAGGTTAGTTCAGAGACCTCTGGAAATTGCCTTGACCGGGAAGACGAGCAAGCGCTGTGTTTGCTTTAAGGAAGATCAACTAAACCAGCCAGGGTTGGAAGTGTATGAAGGATGTGATTATCTTGGCAAGACTTGCCGGGTTTGAACCGGAGCTGTCATGAATACTCTCACTACTCACTACTCACTACTCAGTATATTACTACATGGTATTCGGATTTCTTTTCTTGAAGCGGAAGCAAATGAAGTTCGCAATAGGAGTTAAAGTTATAAATCAACCTTTTGGTAGTGCTGGGGAAATCAAAACCTAGGAATTTAGGGATGTACCATTGATATCTTTTCCCCATCTACTTTGCTGTTTCTTTTGACACGTTACCTTGTTGTAAATATTACGATGATACGCTCGTCGTGTGATATATATTTTTTTTTGGCCGGAATTAAATTACCAACGAGCGAATCCATGAGTGATCTATATGGTAAAAATGATATGTACTAACTAGTTGAACTATTACCTAAGAACAAATCTAGTTTTTATCTATTTGTCTACATGTAAGCTCTCGTTGATTGATCGAGTGATTTCATGTATACCTGATAAAATGAACTATTATATAATTTCAAATAATAAATTAATAAAAGATCAAGATTATCCATGAATTTATAACTCAGATAAAATAAGGAGAACAATGTCTCCTATTGTAAATTTCTAACAGTCAGAAAATAAATAAATTTTAGTAAACGGGATAGTTAGGGATGGCAAAAGGGTAAGGTTCCCTTTATAAAATTGCATGCTCATACCTTATTTTATTTCTTTAACCCAACTCTCATACTCTATCCTTACCCTATATTTTTATAATTTTTCATGTCCATATCCTACCTTTTTATTACTTTCAATCAGAGGTATTAACCGGATACTTTTATACTAAGCTTATAAACTTTATATCTTTAAAAAAAATTTAAATTTACAGTAGTAATAATAAGACCCGCTCAAATAAATCCATCAAATCAATTAATAAACATTCGTTCAAGATAAAAAAAAATCTTTCTTGTTTACTTAAAAGAGTGCAAATACGATAATTTATTTTCATTTTATTTTATAATTTAAATTAACTGGTTTAATTCATTTATATTTTGGGTACAAAATTTTATAAAATATGTATAGTTGATTGGAAAGTGAGTTATATTGTTAATTGGGAATTATTAATTCACTTGATTAAGAGATTTAAATTTTAACCTTTATATAGGGTAGGTTTTCAATTTAAAATTTAATATGCATAAAAAAATATTAATTAAATATATAAATAAACAAGATTAGGGTAATAACTAGGGATGATAATTGGGCGGGTATGAGTATGTTAAAATGGGTATGGGCGGGTATGGGTAAATATCCAGTTCATACCCAAAACTAAATATCCATTATTACCCATACTCAGTATGCCCCATACCCAATTGTGTATATAATGGATATCCAATTCACCATATTATTTTATTTTTTATAATTAATAAAAAAATTATTATTTAGATCCGTTTTCACCAATTATGCTCGTTTTTTATTATTTTGGTTCGTTTTTTATCGTTTTGACTCGGTTTTTACAATTTTAGCTCGGTTTTTACCATTTTGGCTTGGTTTTTACCATTTGGCTCATCTTTTTACCTTGACTCATTTTTTACCGTTTTGGCTCGGTTTTTACCATTTGACTCGTCTTTTTACCATATTGGCTCATTTTTTACCATTTTGGCTCATTTTTTACCATCGTAACTCATTCTTTTACAGTTTTTGCTCGTTTTTTACCATTTTTGCTTATTTTTTACCGTTTTGGCTTATTTTTTGGCTCGTTTTGACTCTTTTTTACCCTTTATAATTTTCCAACTTCAAAATTCAAAAGAGTCAATGTTTTATCGAATAAAATAATCATCTCCATAAAAATTAAAAAAAACAAAAATTTAATAGAATATTCAATAGGAAACACGTGCCCAAGAACGGGCAACTAGCTTTGTGAATAAAAAAATTAAAAATAAATAAATGAAAGGACTGACATGGTCACGGAAGCAGCAAACATTCATGGTGGATCAAAATCAAATCCCAGTCCTAGTGGCTAAATCATTTATGCAGGTGGTGCAGAAGTTCATGACTCTAGCTTCATTTTCCTATCAAGAATTGACTCTTTATTCAATGCAAATGCTGTACTTGCAAGGATGAGATTACTCAGAAATACATAATTAATCTAATTTATAAGTAAACATGCATAATAAAAGTCAGAACAAGGAGAGTCACAATTTCATTTATTTTTCTAGGAATCTAGGATGCGTTGGAGCAAAAATACAACACTAAACAACAAGGTACGAATAAGTTTCTAATTCTGAAATTCCTTAAATTTTCCATGAATGACAAAAAGTCAGGTCAGTAGTAAATCAAGTGTGCGATTTACTAGTGCTAGTTTCCAAACTCAAGGATCTTGAGGTGGTTGTTTCTGCACATCTACAAGTTGGTGCTATAATTGTAAAATTACCATCGTCCTGGAATAACTATAGAAATAAATTCCTGCACTCTTCTGAAATATAAACACTTAAATATAAAGAAGTAAGTTCCCCATATGATGCATTTTATAAATTGACTGGAAATACAGGAAGACCAATAGCACAAATTGAGTATGCTAGTGTCATTAAAAGTTTTAATGTATGCAATGTATTGTAGAAGACCAGACATAGCTTTTGTTGTTTGTAAACTTTCAAGGTATATAAATAATCACGAGATTGATAATTTGGAAAGCTATTGGCAGAGTTCTTGGTTATCTTAACAGAACTAAAAACTTGGGTTTATTCTACCAAAATTTTCCTGCTATTTTAGAATGATATATTGATGCTAATTGGATAACTAGCACAAATGATATATTGATGCTGTTTTATTATAAGTAAACTAGGACTTAAGAAGTAATAATTCAATGAAAGGTATCTGGATGCAAGGGGCAAGAAACTTCTACATGTATAATGCCTTAGGTTGGGGAGGTTCTGAAGATAGGATCACTCTTATTAGCTGCTCTCAGCTACTCAGCAATAATTGATTCTCACATCAAAACTCAAGGTTTATCTAATGTAGTGTTCTAGTTATATTAAGACATTTTAAATAACAAAGAAAGTAGAGGCCCTAAGATATCACATGACTATTCCTACACAACAAGTATACACTTAAGAGGAAAGAACATCATACAGATGCCTCATCAATACAGTTGACACACTAATCTCATTTGATTTAGCAAAAAGCATGCCTCCTTAAGAATACATACTATCAAAGTATCAAGATATGCCAACAACTGTCCTGAGAGATATAGCTGCGCAAGCCAATCTGGTTAATAGCTCTTGACTGCCTGAGTCAGGGATGAGTTCCCCTCATTAAGTTCTCAGTAGTGTGCCATGACACATTGACACTAGTAGTAAAAAATTGGGCACTGGAAGTTGGGGGGCCTCTTGACTTCAGATTATAAATTCAAAACAATTAGGAAAACAAAAAAGTAGCCAAAAGATCTGTCTCAACTAATAATTAGTTCCATGATTTAGTTTCCTACTGCTTACAATCTTCAGACAGTGGGAAATTAAACCAAACAAGTAATCTCAACAAGAACAAAACACAGTAGAACTGTACATATAAGTTTAAATGAAGGATGAAAAACACTCACCCTGGTGGAAATTTACTATCAGCACGAGCTTCTACACGCAACCACCAGAGCAGAACTTGTCGTCCACAACTTCCAAGTGGTTCCACTACTGAATGATCCTTCACCAAATCAATTTCTCACAAATTACTAGTACTGGCGATGAAAGAGGGAGAGACGGGTAATTATTGGTCAGAGAAGAAGGAGAGGCGGCGAGGGTGCTGGTCGGAGAAGAAGGAGAGGTGAGGGTGAGGGGCTTCGCACTGGTCGGAGAAGATGGAGACGGCGAAATGGGGCACGAGAAGGTGTGGAAGGCGAAGTGGAAGCAGAAACTGGAAAATTGTACATATACCCGTTCGGGTATAGGTAATACCCAAACGGGTATCATACCCATTATACCCGAATGGGTATGGGTAATACCCAAACCATACCCAGTCAAACCGGGTATGGTTTGGATATTACCCGGTCAAATAGCTATGGGTATGGGCGGGTATCCAGGTATGGATACCCGTTGCCATCCCTAGTAATAACTGGTTTTGAAGGCTAATGCCTATAGCCGACCCTAATAAATAGGGTAATTAAAGATCATGCCCACACTCTACCCTATTATTAGCGTACTTAAAAATAGGGTAATTTTTTTTTGTTCAAAATAGGACGAGACTCATATTTACCTTTTTTTTTTCATCCCGATCAAGGTCTCTTTTTTTCATTTCAACCGGCCGACATGTCACGCGTATAATTTCGGCATGTCGTTTAGAACAATTTCTTTCTTCTTCTTTTCCCCCTTTTGTACTGAAGGCCCAATTCCTTCTTCAACCCACAAAAATCCTGCTTATAAAAAAAAAAAAAAAAACTACCAAAATCCCTCTTCCAAAGTTCCAGCACTTAAAAATCAAAATTTTCGCCAACTAACTCGTCGATTCTCTCCACCCAACGTGGTAGCACTTCACGGCCGAGTGATGGCTGATTTCAAAACTTCCACTCACCGTGCCAAGTGGATCTTCACTCTGTCACAGGCCTCGAAGGATTTCCCAGCAACTGTGACTAAAGAATGGAACAACAAGGGATTAACAACGGAGGGAGGAAGAGAAGGAGAAGAAGGAGAATGCAGCTGAAGCAATAATGAAGGGAAGGTGAATAAGGAGAAATGTAACAGAATTGGTTACAAAGGAACTCATTGAATTCTTGTAACTGTTGTTCATTGAACAAAACAAAAATTGTTTACAAATGGCAAAGATCCCTTTCTTTCCTTCTTAGCCTTCCTTTTATACAACGTGTAAACTCTAATAAAATTGAAAGTTAGTAACAGCTAAGTAACTGAAACGTAACAACTATCTAACAAACTTGAGAGCTAAACGAGATGGTTGTAACTATTGTTGACAGCTAAGCCAGATGGTTGCAACTGTTGTTGACAACTGTTTGTAGTTTCCGTTAACATGCATCTACCGGTAACATTTAGTTCCGGCTCCTGTTAATATGCATCTACTAGTAATAGGAACATATAGCTTGATTATGGCTATGACAATGCCCATCCGTTGAGATTCCTTGACCACAAGGAAGAATGAGGATAAGCGGCTTGGAGGTTATTAACCCACTCCCAAGAGGGAGGAAGATGTGCTTCTGGTGTCTAAGCCACCTTCAATTGTGTTGCAGCTACCCCTTGCCTTCTTTGGATGCGTGATCCCAAAATGGCAACAGGTTCAATGAGAAGTGGTGAGGTGTCAGCCATGTGTGAGGTGTGGAATGGTTTGAGTTGGCTTACATGAATAACATTGTGAATTAAACTGGTGGAAGGAAGGTCCAGCTTGTAAGCCACTTGACCAATCTTATCAATGACTTTGAATGACCCAAAGAATCTGGAGGATAGCTTCTGGTTGGTACGATGGGCTATTGAAAGCTGTCTGTAAGGCTGGAGTTTGAGGAGAACCTAATCTCCAATGCCAAAACTCCTGTCAGATCTCTTTTTGTCAGCAAAGTGCTTCATCCTTGTTCTGGCAGCTTGCAAATTTACCTTCAGCTGTTGTATAGCTTGCTCCCTATCCATCATCATTCTATTGACATCAGGATCATTGGAATCATGGGGTATGTATGGGATGCTCAAGGGTGGCTCAATCCCAAATAAGGCCTTGAAGGGTGTAGTCTGCAGGGATTCATGGTAAGCTGTGTTATACCAGAACTGGGCTAGAGGCAGGAATTCATACCACTTGTGAGGTTGAGAGGAACAGAAGCATCTCAGATATTGTTCCAAGCACTGATTTACTCTCTCAGTTTGACCATCAGATTGAGGATGATAAGAGCTGCTATGCTTGAGTTTAATTCCCTGCAATTTAAACAAGTCCAACCAAAACTTGCTTAAAAATATAGGATCTCTATCTGTTACTAAGGAATTGGGAGTACCGTGGACACTTACTACCCTTTCCAGGAATAATTTGGCAACTGATGGGGCAGAATAGGGATGTTTGAGTCCCAAGAAGTGGCTGAACTTAGTCATACGGTCCACCACTACGAGGATCACAGAATAGCCATTGGACTTAGGTGATACGATCCTAGCCCCATGGCTAGCCCCATTGCACACACAACGCGCACACGCCTTGTGGCCAAGGCCAATCAAACGAATACCTCTAGCTAATGAAGTTGTGAAGCATCTAGTGAGGTTAATACAACCTCTACATATGGAGATAGGGCAAGAGACACTGCTAGATTGATCCATTAGGCAAAGGATGACATGGAAGGTAGCTTGGAGGCTCTTAGGGCAAGACTTCGCATCTGACCAAGCCAAGATATGGAAGCGAGGCTTCAATCGGGAAACCAACGTAAATACAAGACTGATTGATGTCTTAGGAAGATCGTGGCCAAGTTTGAGCCAATTTGGACGAGTAGATTGCAAAATGGTGCATGGTGACATTCTAGCTGTCGAGAAGAAGACGCACATGCGCAACCAGCGACTGTGTCTGAGCCTATTTGGACCAATACAAGTCAGAATCATGCGATCGACTATGTTTATGAAACCTTAGGATGTTGTCTCCATTGTGACCAAGTTTCAGCTCAAACACATGAGCCGTTTTCTTGTTATTCGAAGAGATATATTTGCCGACAGCAATCCTACGCAGACAAGGACTTGTAGACGCGTCAGGTTACGATTTGCGAGTTTATTCGGATCTGGTCATCCTGGACTAGGAATATTAGACCATGTCTACTATTTTCAGATGTTATATTTCTAATGGGACAAGTTTCAGCCCGATCGGACGAGTGGATCGAAAGTTAGTGTAGACATCAAAATTGTGGTCCGTCTTAAAATATTCGGCCCAACATTCATCGAAATCCGCGAGGCTTATTTGGTCGAGGCCTACCAACAAACTCATACTCGGAGAGATCAAAAGTCATCTCATATTTGTTAAATAATTTGATTAAATGTCGAATTAATTAATATTCAATTATTAATTAATGTGCAAATTAATTAATAATGGTGGTTACACATTGGACCAATGAGATGAGGACACGTGCCATCTTTCCCACTCAAAACCATTCATATTAGCCTATAAATAGAGGTCTTATTAGAAGGTGAAAAAACATATTTTTGGAGAGAAGAAGTGCTGCAAAGATCAAGAGCTAAAACATCTCGTTTCCAAGGAAGAAGGAGAAGCCACAAGCTGATTCAAGGCCGATTTTCTCTCAACTACATCAAATCAAATCAAGAAGAAGCCACAAGCTGATTCAAGGCCGGTTTCTTCTCAAATCAACCGCAGATTACAAGCTGATTCAAGGCCAATCTGTCAACCATCCAACTCAAGTTCAAATCCAAATCCGGAGTGAAGACTGATTCATTAATCAGAGGAATCAAGAGAAGAAGAACCACTTTTATTCTACATTCAACACTTATAATTTGGCACGTGTAATTTTCTCCTATTTTAGGAAAAAATGTGTGGATAAATCTTTGGCACGCCCAGTGGGACACTACTCTCATCTCATCTTTTGAATCACACTCCTCAAATCAAGATCCAAAATGAATCGCCTGATTAGAAGTCAGACCGACGACTCCTTCCCTGAAGCACTTCAAGATCTGCAAGAAGGCCTTCCGGTAACACGTGCTCGCACTAGAGCTGGAAGGGCCCAGTTGGTGTCACCATTAAAGCAATTTTCCCGTAGGGAAAAACCAAGAAGAAAGGTCACCAAAGAGATCCAAACTAGATCTGAGGGCCCTTACTACCCGAGTGGAGAGTCCGATGCCGGAGTTGCTTCCGAAAATACTCCAACTAGGAGATGGGTAGACTACAACTCTGACTCCTCCGAATCCTTTGCTGTGGTGATGGCCATCGACGCTTCCCAAGACCCTGAGACTCGCTTTCAAGAGATGTCCACAGTAATTGAAAATTTGACAAAGGCTATGGTAGAGAAAGATGCCCAAATAACTTTCTTGAAGACTAAGTTGGCAAGTCACCCAGGTTCATCAAGCAATCCAAACTCTAGCAGAGGCTCTTTTGGTGATGAGAATGCTGAGCGATAACGACAGCGAAAACACCATAAAGACTGCATCCTAGTGAATAATCTGAATGACAACAACAACAACACCGCGACACCTGTCGCAAACCTGACAGTTCAACAACTGCAAATGATGATTGTCGACACTATCCGTGTTCAATATGGAGGAGCTTCGCAATCCTCACTTGGTTACGCGAAGCCATACTCAAGGCACATAGATGAACTATTACTGCCTGTGGCGTATCAACCTCCAAAATTCTAGCAGTTCGAGGGGAAAGGGAACCCTAAACAACACATCGCTCACTTCATAGAGACTTGCAATAATGCAGGAACTTATGGAGATATGATGGTGAAGCAATTTGTTCGATCTCTGAAAGGCGCGACCTTCGAATGGTACACTGACATCAGGCCTGGGTCTATTGATAGTTAGGACCAACTCGAAAGAGAATTCCTAACTCACTTTTACAGCACTCGACGGATTGTAGGCCTACCTGAATTGGATGGAACGAAACAAAGGAAAGATGAACCTGTCACTGAATTCATCGAAAGATGGAGGAACTTGGTCCTGAATTGCAAAGAAAGGATTAGTGAGTCATCTTCAATTGACATGTGTGTCCAAGGCATGCAGTGGGGACTGCTCTATAACTTGCAGGCGAACATGCCTCACACATTCGAAGAGCTTGCAACTAGAGCTCATGATTTGGAAATTCAGATCCAAAGGCATGGGAGTTACTTACCAAATTACTCTCGCGAAAAGAAGGAAGTCAAGAAAGAAGTGAGGAAAGACCCAAAGAACAACAAAGGAAAAGAAAGCATGGTGGTTACCACTGTACTTGTGAAGATATCCTTCAAGGAAGCTCAAAGGAAAGAAGGGATGAAGTAGGTCAAGACGGAGTACAAGCCTTTCAATGCTCAAAGAAGAACCCTGAAGGAACGTGAAGAAAAGGGATACCATTTTTTTGGACTCAGAAGTCTCCGACATTCTGGACCAGCTTCTTGAACAAAAATTGATTGAGCTTCCGCCATCAAAGTGCCTAGAGGAAGTGAATCAGGTCGATAACCCTAGGTATTGCAGATATCATCGGATCATCAGTCATCCTGTAGATAAATGCTTTATCCTAAAAGATCTCATTGTTCATTTGGCAACGAAGGTAAGATAAAACTTGATAGTGAAGATGTTACAGAGGCCAACTACATCACGACCACCACAAAGAATGATGCTAAACAGACAATGATTGCCTTCGGGTCGTTCGATCTTATTCCGTTGTCGCAAGCCTTGGGTCAGAGGACAGTCGCATCTCAGCCGACGATACTGACAACTGAATTACCGAAAAGGGCAGTCCCTATAAAGTTCAGCATGGATGGAGAAGTCAAGGTCACCTATGTTTACCCAGGGATGCCAAAGATAGGAAACCCTTATGGGCCAAGCTTGTATGAGTTAATGACTGATGACTTAGATGTTTAGGAAACAAGCTCTGAGTCCGAAGATGAAGTTAACGATGAGTGGTCAACCTTTAGAAGAAAGAAGAATAAGAAGGTTCTTCCAAAGAGAAAATCATCCTCAAAATACTCTTATGGTGCCTCTATTCAAAATCATGATGTCCAGTAAGAAGGGTGGGGTCTTCTGAGCGAACAACCAGAGATATCTGAAGAAGGAAAGATAGTAACTCTTGAAGAGTATTTCCCAGAAGAACAATATTATGAAGATTGTGTAGCAGTCCACATGGTCAGCGTGGAGCAAGCTGAAGATTCCGACCAGGAGGATGACAATGTTATAAAAAGGTTGAAGGAGGTCCCATCAAACGTCTCTTTAGCCGAAACCCTTAGTCTCCCTTCAGAAGTCAAGATGTCACTAGTACAAGCATTGGTAGATCCAACCAAATACAAGAAAAGATTGTTGAAAGATGTTGATCAACCATCTTACGTCGAATGCTTTAATACAACCACCTTTACAGATGATGATTTGCTACTAGGATCTCGCTTGCATAATAGACCTCTTTATGTTGCAGGTTACATTCGAGAAGAAAAGGTCAGAAGGATACTTGTGGATCAAGGGTCAGCGGTCAGCATTATGCCCATCCATACAATGAAGAAACTAGGAATTGCCATGTCTGAACTTTCCAAAAGTAAGTTGGTCATCCAAGGTTTCAATCAAAAGGGTCAAGCTGCCATTGGCGCGATTCGAGTGAAGCTAGAGATCGAAGAATTGGTATCTACTGTTCTTTTTCATGTGATTGATGCTAGAACATCCTACTAGTTGCTCCTCGGAAGGATTTGGTTACACGAGAATGGAGTTATCCCTTCAAGTTGGCATCAATGCCTCAAATTTATTCGCAATGGAGAGGTAAAATGCGTTAAGGGAGAAACCAACCTATTCAGCGAGGAAGAGTCATATTTTGCAGATGCAAAATTCTTCTCAGAAGAACAGATTCCTTCAGAAGCCTTCCCCATCTTCGCACCACAGTATAAGAAGAATGGAGAAAGCTTATCTTCTGCAACAAGGGTAACAACACCTGTGTTCGTAAAGGCTTCGCTTTCCAAAACTACCATCACTGAGGAAGTAGAAGTCTTAAAAAGGAGTATGACTCTCCCTATCCCTATGATTTCAATATTGGTTCCAACACCATCCAAGCCGGAAGCTCCTCAAAAGATGAAATCTAAGGATGCGGGTGAAGGATCAGCAAGACGACCCATCCATGTGATTTCAACATTGGTCCCAAGGCCATCCAAGTTAGAAGCTTCCAAGGAGACAAGATCCGAAAATATAAAAAGTGAAGGATCAAAAGGATGTAGTCGAGCATGGTATGACCCAAAAGTCAAAAGACTTTTCGAGAATGCTGGGTACTCAAAAGGAGAGCCTCACAAACTTGGTGACTTGGATGCTGTCCTTTCTAGCGAAAGACCATCTACGGAAAGGCAAAGGTTCGGGCTAGGTTTCCTACAAGATCCTTCAGCCAAGATCAAAGTCAAAAGGGCATCTGCAAACCCAATTATGATACAAATATATGAAGTTGATAAAGAGATCCCTAAAGAGGAAAAGCCTTCCGTATTTAGCCGTATCCAAGGAGAAGCGGCTAGGGTCTCTGTTTTTGACAGGTTAGGAGACAAAGCTTCTTTGTAGCCTGAACATACGACACCGCCATAGAGGAAGTCCATCTTCATATGGCTAGGACCTAACAACCTAAATCAAAAAGGAAACTCCAAGAAGCAAAAGCAGAGGAGAAAACACGTTAAACGACAACTCTTCCACAATGCTGAAGACATGGAAGTTGAGGATGTTAATTGTGCCTCCGTTGAGGAAGTGTCAGATGAAGATGAACTAGAGTCAGCTCCGTTAACATTTGAGGAAGGGGGTAAGCGACAGTTGATGAATTGAAAGAAGTAAACTTGGGCACTATCGACGAGCCAAGACCAACTTTCCTAAGTGCTCTATTGAGTCCCGAAGATGCAGAAAAGTATATGGAACTCTTGAAAGAATTCAAGGATGTGTTTGCATGGTCTTACAAAGAAATGCCTGGACTGAATCCCAAGGTTGCAGTGCATCACCTTGCAGTGAGACATGGCATAAGACCTAGTAAACAACCTCAAAGGAAGTTCCGCCCGGACCTAATCCCATCGATTGAAGCTGAAGTGAATAAACTCATTGAGGCCGGATTTATCCGCGAAGTCAAATACCCTACTTGGATTGCCAACATTGTGCCAGTGAAGAAGAAGAACGGCCAAATCCGTATTTGTGTGGACTTTCGCGACCTGAATAGGGCTTGTCCTAAAGATGACTTCCCTCTCCCAATCACTGAGTTGATGGTCGACGCAACTACAAGTCACGAAGCTTTATCTTTCATGGATGACTCATCCGGATACAATCAAATCCGCATGAATCCAAAAGATGAAGAGCTTACAACATTTAGGACACCTAAAGGCATATATTGTTATAAGGTAATGCCATTTGGCTTGAAGAACGCTGGAGCCACCTACCAATGGGCAATGCAAAAAATCTTCGATGACATGATGCACAAAAGGGTGGAATGTTATGTTGATGATGTAGTAGTTAAGACTAAAACAAGGCAAGATCACTTAAGTGACTTGAGGGTTGTGTTTGAAAGGCTTCGTCGATATCAGCTCAAGATGAACCCACTGAAGTGTGCCTTCGGAGTTACCTCTGGGAAATTCCTTGGTTTCATTGTTAGACATCGCGGCATCGAAGTCGACAGAACAAAGATCGATGCTATACTCAACATGCCCGAACCTACGAATATTCATGAGTTGAAAAGCTTGCAAGGAAGATTGGCGTTCATAAGGAGATTTATCTCTAATTTGGCTGGACGTTGCCATCCATTTAGTAGATTGATGAAAAAGGACGTACCCTTCGAATGGGATGAAGCCTGTCACAATGCTTTCGAAAGCCTCAAAAGGTATTTGCTTCACCCGCCAGTTCTCGCAGCACCCATTCCTGGAAAACCGTTGATCCTTTACATATCCGCTCAAGAGCAATCTCTGGGGGCAATGCTCGCTCAACTAAATGAGAGTGATAAAGAAAATGCACTTTATTACTTGAGTAGGACACTCGTGGGAGCTGAGCAAAAGTACACTACAATCGAGAAGATTTGTTTAGCTTTAATCTTTGCTGCTAGAAAGTTGAGGCATTACATGCTCTCACATAGCATTCATTTGATATCAAAGGCAGATCCTCTAAAGTACCTGATGTCTAGACCAATCCTATCAAGAAGGTTGGCTAAATGGACATTACTGTTATTGGAATTTGAGATAACCTTTGTGCCACAAAAGGCCACAAAAGGGCAAGCTCTAGCAGATTTCCTAGCAGATCATCCGATTCCGGCGGAATGGGAACTTCCTGAGGATTTTCCAGATGAGGAAGTTTTCTTCACTGATTTTATGCCATCATGGAAACATTTTTTTGATGGTGCAGCTAGAAGCTATGGTGCAGGAGCTGGGGTAGTATTTGTTACTCCCCACGATGAGGTGCTGACATTCTCTTTCACATTGACGAAAAATTGCTCTAATAACGTCGCAGAGTATCAAGTTTTGTTGATCGGATTAGAGATAGCACTAGAAATGAGGATCAACTAACTGGAAGTATATGGTGACTCACAGTTGATTGTTAACCAACTATTGTCTGAGTGTCGCACCCCCTTTTTCGTTGAAAATGAGTTTAAGGTTCGGGACGGATGCTAAGCATAAATGGATGCCTCGCATAATGCAATGAAGTCGCCACCCTATTTTCTAAGGTTTAGGGAACCTAATCGTCATGGCATAAAATAAAATAAAAACTAAGCCACATGTGGTCTAAACCAAAGAACGAAGGTTCGAGGTCGTATTATGGACTTGGGAAGGTGTTAGGCACCCAAGTCACATCCTTAAAAAGGTTACCGGTAAAAAGGTGTTTGGAAAACAATTTTTTAACATTAAAATGTTTAAATGATCGAAGCATGTCAACCAATCCTGCCCACAAAAACGGGCCACTTTCCAATCGTTTACATAGGCCAATGATTGAAGCATGTCAACCGAATCCGCTTACAGAATTGGGCCACTTTTCGGCTATTTAAGATTTTTTGACACACGATTTGGGGCCCTCAAAGGTGACGTTACATCTTAGCATTCTCGTTGGGACATTGTTATTTCTGATAGGGACCGAAGGATGGGGTTACCGTTTGTTTGTATGCTAGAGCGGACATTCCCCCCTTTTTTGGGCCATGCATGATTAATTAATTATGTGATCCTATCATGGGTAAATACTAACATCGTAAATTTTTATGAATACACATAACCGTGTGGGATTTGAAGCCACCATGCTCACATATCAATATATAGCAATTAATTTCATGGTATAAACAAAGCGAGTGATTTAAACATGTAAGCATGTGCGTTGATTTTATCATGCATACGAATACGATATGAGTTCTTTAATATTTTTAAATAGCATGCATACAAGTAATATTTATGGAAAGCGTCGAATAAATAAAAAAGACTAGAAAGCGTACTTGCGTTGCGTGATCTTGATCTTCCTTGCAAAGTGAGAGCGTTAGCAACGTTTTCGAAAATAAATAAGAAAAGCGCATACAAACACTTATTTAATTTACGACAAGTAAGCAATTAATTAAATAAACATGGCAAACAAATAAATAAATCATTCATAGCATGTAAGCAACTAATTAAAATAAAGCATGACAAACAAACTCAACAAATCATTTATATCATTCAGAGCATGCAAGCATTTAATTAAATAGAACATGGCATAAACAAATTATTTAAATCATACAAGCATTTAATTAAATAAAACATGGCATAAACAAATTATTTAAATCATACAAAAATTACGAGAAATTAAACACGAAAGTTTTACGAAAAATTAACCGTACGCATACGAATTTCAAATGGGCCGGGTCTACTCCCTTTGTTAAAACAGTAGCTGGGCTTGAGATTAAATGAAGATGGGCTTGTGATTAAATCAATCCCATCACCTTGGCATTTTTCCTTTCCCGCCATCACCTTTCTTCCTCCTTTCTTTCTTCTTCATGTCGCCGGCTCCATGACAGGTGACCAAGGTGGAGACAACTCTATGAAACACGACTAGACCAACCCAAATAAAACCAGTAGCACAACAGTAGTACAAAGCAACAAAAAACAGCAAGAAAATGTGAAGCAAAACAGTGGCAATTCCACATGGAAAGTCAAGCTAATTAATATGCATTATGACTATTAATTACTCAAGGCAACATGTCATTAAATTGAGGCAAGGGAAATGAAGTTGGCATAAAAACTAAGCATTTGAACCAAGTTTGAGCAATTTATTCATGCATTACAAGCAAAAATGAAAATTAAAAGAAAACTAGAGTGAGAAGGCTTACCTCTCCAGGAGAGTTTTGGACCAAGAAGGATGAGTAAGAAATAGAGATTAAGGGGAGATTTTAGTGCCCTTGATTTGTTGTGTGAACCTTGCTATTTATAGAGGAGGGAAAAATTTGGAGTCGGTTTGCACATGTGGTTGCAAACCGACGGGAAGAAAATTTCCAAGGTGATGATGAACTCTAGGCCGGAATAGTGAGCTAGGGGAGGGAAGCTTGTGGCCAAGTGATGAGCAAGTTTGATTGTGTGGCCAGGTGGTGAGCAAGGTGAGTTGGAACTGAGCTGAAGGGTAAGAAGGCATTGAATGGCATTTATGTGGTATTTATCCTATTTTTGGGCACGAATGAGATATTTTTGGTATGAGCGAAATTGCTCGAAAATGAAAATAAACCCGAACCGAGGAAACCACGACGTGCAGAAAAATAAGACATGAAAAGTAGTATATTGCGAATAAACGCGAAACTCGGTTTAACGTATTTATTTTCTCTTTCAGAAATGTTAAAAGTTCGGACACAAAATAAATGTCCTTACGACTAAAATTGAACGAAACCAAACTCGATTGTGTGAAAGAGAAAAATAGTACGTAATTATCAAACAAAGAAATAACGCGTTCGACCCTCGGTCCCGGGAAAACTTACTCGGGACCGAAAGAAGTTCGCGAAAAGACAGTTAAAAATACGAAAAAACTAAAAGACACGAAATGATACAGAATTTTAAACAAACTAGCCTAGGACCAAGAATCGACCGAATTTTGACCTAGACGAGCTTTTAAACATAATAAACAAATAAAAATGCGAAAAAGGTTGTGACGAAGTGAAAATTTAGGTAGCAACAGTTGCCCCCTCTTTACTGTCTGATAAAAAATACAGTGTAACTAAATTTTTGATAAGCAGTAAAGATGGTTGCCCTATGTACTTACCACAGTTTTGGGAAATGCATTGTGAAAAGGTAAATGATGTCGCTCAAGGAGGAGTAATAATTATGCAGAAATGTAGAATTATGCAAGAAATGTAGTCGCTCAAGGAGGAGTAATTAATTATGTATAAATGTAGAATTATGTAAAGACATGGTCGCTCAAGGAGGAGTAGTAGATAGACATGAATTTAAAGATATAGTCGCTCAAGGAGGGGTAGTAATTAGACATGAATTTAAAGACATGAATTGAAAGATATAATCGCTCAAGGAGGAGTAGTAATTAGACATGAATTTAAAGATATAGTCGCTCAAGGAGGAGTAGTAATTAGACATGAATTGAAAATGACAGAATTTTATAAATGAGAGTTGGGACGCACCTTTGGTTCAAAGCAACATACCGTTGGTCGGATATTAAGGGAAGTGTCACAAAAAGTGAGGAAGATGGCGAGTGGTTGGAAGCCCCTGCGTTGTCGAGTGGTTGGAAGCCACTGCGTTGGCGAGTGGTTGAAAGCCGCTGCGTTGTCGAGTGGTTGAAAGCCACTGCGTGGTCGAGGGGTTGAAAGCCCCTGCGTTGTCGAGTGGTTGAAAGTCGCTGCGTGGTCGAGTGGTTGAAAGCCACTGCGTGGTCGAGTGGTTGGAAGCCCCTGCGTTGTCGAGTGGTTGAAATCCACTGCGTTGTCGAATGGTTGGAAGCCATTGCATTGTCGAGTGGTTGAAAGCCACTGGGTTGTCGAGTGGTTGAAAGTCGCTGCTGCGTTGTTGAGTGGTTGAAAGCCCCTGCGTTGTCTAGTGGTTGAAAGCCACTGCGTTGTCGAATGATTGGAAGCCACTGCATTGTCGAGTGGTTGAAAGCCACTGCGTTGGTTGGGAGTAGTAACATACTCCATTCGATTGTTGATTGGATTTTGCTGAAAATCCAAGACGGGGCATTACAACGATTTCTTATCGAAGACCCATGGTTGAGGAGTGGTAACGCTCTCCATTCGTTTGTTGGTTGGATTTTGAGGAAAATCCAAAGTGAGGGCTTTACAACGTTTCCTTCATCGAAGACCCATGGTGGCATGATTCCAACGAAGCCTATTTGTGTCCTGCAAATAGGAAAGAAGCAAACACGAAGCAACAATAGATAGAAAAAGGAGAGAGCAATTGATAATGTGAGAAATATCATGTATTCTTACATTTAACCCATGGCTTGCCCCCAAGTTTTTTGTTTGGAATGAAAATGACTTCTTTGTTTAAGAAAATAAATTCAAGCCTTTTTTTTTGGATAAAATGTTCATCTAATTTTCGTTATATGAACATGATTGATTCAAGTCTAGATTGATTCAAGTCTAGATAACATCTACGTCTTGTTTAGGAAATAACGACCTCAAGGACAAGACTTTCCCATGAAATGCAGCTGTAAGCAATCGTCACCAGATATTAGTGTTTGCGCTCATGCTTAGAAAACAAGGCTATGTGTTTACACTCTTTAAAATGCAATAAACATAACACAAAAATTAAATTTGCAATGTCAATCCGAGTGAATATACTTCAAATGAAGATGTACATGCATGGGTCTGCTAATAATCGAAAGGACTTTGCGAGGGAGGAAGAAAGGAGGAATTTGTAGAAGAAAGTGTTGTGTTTTTTTTTAGCGAAAGGTTTTTAATGAGTTCATGCTCGACGACTGATTGTGATGAAGACAAATTGTAGTGAACGATGCTCAACGATTTGATCGTTGTGAGAGCAAAGCGCACAAATCCTTGAATCTTTGCCGGAGATGTTTCTTCTCGATTGTTTTGAGGGCACCGTGCCCAAGTTGCGATGATCTTTTTTAGATTAATTTGATGTTTGACCATTCCCTTTTAAGCCTTTACTTTTGCTGTAGTTTTGTTGATTGTGTTCTTTGAACACTTTTATTATTATTTTTTTGCGTTTTGCGTTTTTGTGTTTTTTTTTGTTGTGGTTTTTTTTGTTTTGTCTTGTTGTTTTATTTTTTGGGTGGCTTTTTGTTTGTCATCCTCTCTGTCTTTGGCAGAGGCCTCCAAGTCTTATTGTATTTGGCCTTCTTCTGACGTTGATTTGTCAGCGATCCTCTGAGGGCTCCCTTGTCATTCCCTTGCTTGACGTGTAACTCCAACTTAACTGTCCCAGTCGAGCACTCAACTCACTTGGTCAAAAGGCTTTTGGGTGTTTGGTAGAGTTTGTACATGGTGTACAAAATATGTGTTTTAAGGGTAAAAAGGTTAAAATGAAAATGTGGAAGAAGAGGAAAATCAAAGTCCAATGTCATCTTACCGCTATCCCATGTCTGATAGTTCATGTACCGAGGATATTAGGCAAATCTAACTAACACCTAGTTTAACATCTACACTCATGAAAGAAACAAGGCGTGAAGGCCCAAAATACTCACAGGGATATGTTTGTGATTGCTTATGTCTAAACATGTCATGGATATAAGAGTTAACAGACAAGATCATGTATGTTTGTATAATTTCCAATGAGCGCACAAGTTAACCGTGAATTAATAAAAACGATGAATATGCTTCTTCTTTTTTTGAAGGGAAAACGATGAATATGCTTGATCTAAGGAATGTTAAAAAACGTAGGATTTTCATCAAGCAAAGTTTTATTTATAATCACAAGGGCTAAAAAAGCTTTTACAGATGTCAAAAGTTACCCCCTGAAAGGACTACACAAGGATCGTACAAGAGTTAAAATAGAAAGCAAAAGAAAGGAAACAGACTTCCCTTGATCTGTGCAGCAGGGGCCGCCAAAGAGGATCATTCAAAAGTTGGTAGTCGTGTCTGGTCCTTCGGCTAATCCTTCAAAAGAGATGCACCCGCTCTTAATCAAGTGATTAACCTGTCCTTTAAAGGCAAAGCAGTCTTCTAGCGTGTGCCCCTGAACTTCAACATGGTACTCGCATTTAGCATTAGGATCGTACCACTTCGGGTAAGGAGGCTGTGGAGGTTGGATTGGGGCTGGTGCAATTTACCCAGTTGCCAAGAGATGCTTGTAAATTTCTCCCAACGGAGTGGGTAACGGCGGTAGTGGTTCTCGGTTCCTATGGTTATTTTGGTTTCTGGGGTTATTTGGCGCGTTATACGGTTTAGGTCGTGCGAGTCGTGGTGTTTGCGATGGAGGCGACATGAAGGATTGTTGGTAACTAGGTCGGTGGGTGACAAAGTTGACACCTTCTTCCATAATAGGTGCTTCCGTGGGTGTTACATCTAGCACGGAAAGAACGATCTTTTCGGATCTAACTCTTTGTTCAACTCTTTCAGCCACTAGGACCATGTCGGAGAAGCTACTGGACGGATTGGAGATAAGATGAGTATAGTAAGGAGTTTGGAAGATGTTCACGAAAGTTGATACGAATTCTTTGTCAACCAAAGGAGGAGAGATCCTGGCAGCTAGTTCTCTCCATCTCTGTGCATAAGCCTTCACCGACTCGTCGGTCCTCTTCTCTAGGTTCTGCAGATCAGAACGGTCCGGGGCTACTTCCAAGTTGAACTTGTATTGTTTAAAGAAGGCGTTAGATAAATCTCTCAAAGTCTTGATCCTAACCCTATCCAGACTCATGTACCAGGTCAAGACATGCTTGGCCAAACTCTCTCTAAATAAATGGATCAATAGAGGCTCATTATGTATCACCTCAGGCATCTTGTTGTAGTAGAGCTTGAGATGAGTCTTAGGGCACTCAATTCCAGTATACTTCTCAAATTTTAGAATTTTGAACTTTAGAGGCATTATGATCCTTGGGACCATACACATGTCAGCGGGACCCGTAGGGTTAAAGGGGTCTGTTCCTTCGATTGCTCTGAGCCTTTCTTCTAGCAGGCTCAATCTATCCATATTCGGTCTCTCTGTGATGACAGCGTTTGGACCAATGGGTGGCAGTGGTTCCGACGTGAATGGTGGTTGCGTCTGATGGACAAAAGGAGGCCGAATTCTTGAAGGGTCGGGAATTGTGACTTGAGTAGAGTGGCCCTGAGGTGGGTAGAGATTCTGGGATTCCTGATGAATCTGATTTTTACCAGAGTCCAAAGTGGGATTAACCAAAGAATGCTGCAGAGCTGCAGCAGTTTCTCCACCTGTGTTAGCTACAGGGTTTTTGGTGATGGGTACAGGAAAAGGATCAATCCATTTCCATTGACCCCCAGGAACTGAAAACGAATAGGGTCCGGAAGGCCTAGTGATGGTGGACGATGAGGGTATGGTTATTAGGTTAGGATCAAAATCGGGTGGGAATTTAGGGGTGGCTTAATCTCGCTCTTTTTCGGCCTGAGTGGCCCTTTTTGTAGTAACCCTGACTTGCTCTTCCAACTCTGCTATTCTAGCAGCCCACATCTCTTATGTCTTGACTTGTTCGGCCATTTTTCGCTCTTGAAGTCTAGTCACGGGGAGCCTTGGCGGAGTAGTTCGCTTGCTAGGAGGTATTGTTACCCTGAAAAGCAAATACAGAAAAAGTGATAAGTATAAGTGTTTACATGTGTATTGATATGCAATCCGCGGTCTCCACGCTGCTTTAATCAATCTCCCGACCACTCTTTCGCTTGATACTTTTAGGGGGAGCGAGAAACGAGCGCATCTTGGGTTAGTGTTCTTGGCGGAGATACGAAGGAAGCTTCCATTCATTGCAATGACGCAACGTGACCTTGGAAAGTGGCCAAACCGAGAAGAAACCGCTTATCCTTGCATTCTGATTTTTTCGTGAAAGATGCACTGCCCGAAAAAAATCTGAATTTTGGTATGGGCATACTTCAACTTGTTGCCTATGTCTTTCATGTTTCGGCCGAATGAAAATTTGGAGCCAAACGCATTCATATTGGCCGAGATAAAAGAGTGTGCAGCTGAACCCAAAATAACTACTTATTGCGTTTTGAATTTTTTGTGAGCGTGTGTTTTTTTTTTCCAAGGTCAGTCCTTCATGTTTTTTCCGTGGGCTTTATATGTGGTTTATTTTGGGGGAATGTTGTTTTGATCGTAGGCGATAGCCGTTTGGTATCTTTTGGATGTGTGAAAGAAAAACGCATTTCATAGTTATCCGAATAATTTACGAAATTTTATCATTGATTTTTTTCCATTAAAAAAGGGTTACAACCATTACAAGTTGGTTTAGATCTACCCAAAGCTAGTAGACAAAGTCTAGGAACATTGTTACATGGGGTAAAAGAAAAAAAAAATCTAAGCAACAGATGCTTGATTCTGAAGGAGGTCCTCCTGTTTGAGTGGGATAGAAACCCGGTGGTAGTTCGGTGACAACTTCATCTCTTTCCTTTTCGGCCCTGGCGGCCCTGTCTGTAGTAATCCTACTTGCTCCTCTAACTCTGCAATTCTAGCAGTTAGTACTTCATCAGCCTTAGCCTGTTCAGTCATTTTTCATTTTTGAAGTCTAGTTATAGGGAGCCTGTGCGGAGTAGCGTGCTTCCGAGGAGCTATCGTGAACCTGAAAAAGGGAAAAACACAGAAAAGAGTAAGTACAAGTGAGGATACACAGGTGATGTGTAATCCCGAGGCCTCCACGTTTGCTCATTCGCTTTTCCGGCCACACTTTCACTTGATATTTCCAGGGCGGTCAGAGAGGCGCGATATTCCAGTTTATCGACAAGATACGAAGGAAGCCTTTATTCATTCCAACGTTGTGAAGCAATCGGAGATGCTATCTGCGAAACCCAAATCAGCAAGGACAACTAATGCCGCCATGCTAGGAAGATCTTTTGTACACTACGCTTTCAAACGATGCAGGGCCTGATGCCTGGTGAACCCAACCGAGGGGAGGGACGACGATCTATGCTATGAACTTGGAGTTTCTTGTGATAGGTTAAGAGGACAAGGCCATGAGTGGGCAATACTTGGATGTTTTCGGATATTTGGTAGGATTTTTCAGTTTTTTGGTGAAACGATTGTGTTTATCCCAGAGGGATTTTCTCTTTCTTTTTGCGATGGTCTTTTGAGTTGCTTTGGATGGATAATTGATATGGAAAAGTTGAGGTGATTTAATAAATATCCGAAAGAGTACGACTTTATTAAAAGTGTTTACAAAAATATGGTAAACTTGCCAACTACCTAAATTCATCAAAAATGGCTAAGATAGATGAAATCAGGGATCCTAATTACATAAAAAGGAAAAGGGGTTGCCGATATTCGAGCCTTCCCATGAAGGTGTCAATCCTGGACGTCAGAGTCTTCTTGCTTCTGCCAAAGGTACTCCATTGAAGCCAACTCCCCTTTCTGCATCTCTATCTCAGCCTCTAACGCGGTAATTCGGCTTTGCAGTGCCTGACTTTTCCTATCTCCCAAGTCGGCGCGAGTAGTCAAGACCCTTATCGTCGAATCCCTGTCTTGGATTATGGCACGTGACACTTCTTTCTTGCGGGTTTCGCTGCTCAAGCGTTCCTTGAAATCCCTGAGGGTCACCTTCTATTTTACTGCTTGTACACGGATAAAATCCTTGTTACGCTTGTCCAGCTCATTCATCTGGACTTCCAAGCCACATTGATGGGCTTCAGCGATATCTCTTTCC
Organism: Viola odorata; assembly: GCA_963691705.1. Classification (NCBI taxonomy): domain Eukaryota; kingdom Viridiplantae; phylum Streptophyta; class Magnoliopsida; order Malpighiales; family Violaceae; genus Viola; species Viola odorata. The sequence continues at coordinate 33,987,381 of OY829541.1, forward strand.
TCTGTCATCAGATCTCGCTCTTCTTGCGCTGCTCGCATTTGCTCTACCACTTGAGCATAAGCCATGGCATCCATTCCTTCGCTTACTTGGGATTCATCTTCCTCTTCCATCGGTTTCTGATTTTCTGGACGAGGTAGGACATTGCCGTTGACTCGCCTCAACCTCCACTGTGGATACTGTGGTATCGTTGTCGCAGGGGCAATGCATCCTTTGAGACAAAAGGGTTTGGCCTAGTCTTGGGCATACAGCTGAATGTTCTGATTTTCTCCGGTGTGTGGCAGATCTGATCTCGTCATGCCGAATGTCACTGGAATGATTTGCGTGATGCAAAACTGTCTGAGTACGAGGGTAGGGCAATAGTGAGCGCACCCCCATGCTCCGATCAAAGGAACCCAAGGTAAGGGTCCACAGCAGACAATGGGATCGGAGGTCCGCAGCCACTTGGCATGCCAACTGAAGTCCTCTTCTGAGAGGTTTATGAATCGGTCGATCCAGACGTCCTTATTTTCCATGTCCCATCTATCCGTTGTCATTGCGTTGATAACTCTGAGTAAAGGGCACGACCTTATGTAGCTTTCGAAGAAAATGGACTGATCAGGAATCTGTTTGAAATGGCTGACCACTCATACTGTCAGCAACTGAGCAATAGGTAAGCCTCCCTTTCCCTTTTCTTCGGCAAGAGTCCAAGGAGCGAAAGGTCTCGGCCAAGATGGTTGTTGTAGGATTGATGGCATTTACCTCCATCTCGTAAAAGATGTTGGCTACTGAAAAGTCGATGGCGTTCCTCATTTTCGGAAAGAGGACAAATCCTACGATGGCGAAGGCCAGAATCCTTAAGCGCTTTGCTCCATGGACAACTGAAATCGTGCCTCGATATCTGACCAACACCAGAAGTAGTCACCCTCTCTGACACGAGTAGTGATTCCTAATAGTTTGTCAAGTCTTATTTTTACACTCGAAGAGTCGAGTCGGACGTTCTGGTATATGGCCGATATGGGAGATATGAAGCACATCAGAGCTGAGTACTCCTCGAGCGTGGGAGTCAAGTCTACTCCTTTGTCGAAAGAGAAGCACCGATAATAGGGATCCCAAAATTTCAGGACTGCCCGGATGCAACCCCAATCAGTCTTGACGTCAACTAGGGTCATTAGCTTTCCATAACTACCCTCAAACTGTGTCTCCTCATCTTCAGTTAGCTCATTTCTTAACATCCGAATCCTAGTTAAATCAAAGTCTACAACCTCTACTTTGATCTTAGTGGTGATGTCAGGGGTGAATCCCTGTTCTAACAGATCTCCTCGAGCAGCTTGATCGTCGAAGCTTCGTCCCCCGAAAATATCAAGTGAAAGTAACGTAGGTACTGTCATAGCGAATGAGCAAAATGGGTCCTGTGGGATAAAAATAAAATTTCAAGTACTAAGTAAACTGTGCGTGTGAGAAATTCGCAGTTCGTATAACAGAAAAATCACGTCAATATGCCAACAAGACAAATAGAGCCACGACAAATATGTGTGATAAGATTCGAGGTCGTGTCTAATCGGAACGGCGGCGATTGGTCGTCGGATGTACCTGCAAAGCGCCGGAGGGGGGGCTCCGGCGTAGACACTCCGATGCTTAAGTCAGTTCGGAGGTACAAAGTAACAAGAGGTTCTGCTGGGTGATCTCGATCTTACCTTCTGTTTGAAAAAGTAGGGATATTTATAGGCCTCGATGGCGATACCTGGCGATAACAGTCTAGGCGATGTCTGGTGATGACGTCACGAGCGATGCCAGTAGGTGACGTCATGAGCGATATCTAACGGGCTACCGGGAGCGATAACCTCGTGATTCCCTAGGATGGGATGATGCCGTGCGCATAGAGATGCGTGAGTCCCTCCTCCGCTGATGTCGACCATCCTAGGAATCTTTCGCTGATCCCTGGGCGATATGAAGATATACTACAGGACTTATAGGGATCCGTCCCGGCAGGAGCCGCAAGTGTAGTAGCACCGTGAGGGTTGTCTTGATTGTTATCATAAGCCCAACTGAAAACGAGCCCGAGTGTTTACCAAGGGTTGTCACTCCCTGTCCATGTCTGGAATCTTAGGTGATGGTTTGTTCTTTCATAAGGCGATAGGCTCCTAGGATATCCAAACTTCCTTGTCTCCTTTAGCTCGATACAGATTAGTCTAAACGATGGGCTAGGGCTCAGATTTGAAGTTTTCCTCCGAGCGAACAGATTCCGGCTTTCATTTTTGTCTCATACCTAGTCTTCTGGAGGCGTTAAGAGATCCACTGGAGACGCCGCTATCTCGTTCGTAATTATTAGGGCATTGCCTTCGCCTAGCGATATTATTCGGCCTGGTCGCTTTGGCTAGACTTTGGGAGGTCGCAACTTCACTTCTGTCGCAGGAGAGCTGCTGACGGGCCACTTGCGATGTCATTCCGTAGGCTCGCATATGTTCTGGTCCATCATCCTTTCAAGTGTATTGCAAACACATAGAGGAGATAGGTACTCATGGAGAAATTAGTAAACTTTGTACTTACAGGGATTTTGAGATCACACAGGCCCTGTCTTTCTTTTCTGCTTAAGGAAACAACGATATTGACGCGGTTTTACGCCATCAGCTGCCTTCGATTAACGTGGCTTTATACCACTAGATACCTGTGAAGTCGGTGAGGTTTTATGCATCTAGGGCTACCTGCGATATCAACGCGGCTTTACACTGTGGATACCAGTAACCGTATGACTTTTACGTCATGACTACCCGTAATATCGTGCCTTTTGGCGTTTTTCCATATTCTATCTCGTACCCCTCCCAGCATCTGTATCGCGGATAGTTCACGAACACCGACCTTCGCTTCCGCTTCGGGTCCATCGGCCCTCGAGGGTAATGGGACGGCTCGCCTTTTGAGGACCTCATTTTCTTTTCCAAGGCCCTTCTCTTGGAGCCTATAAATCGGGGAGCTTTTTCCACCCACGTTCTCATCATCTTTGGCAACTTGCATTATTGATCATTTGACTAAAAATTTTCTCCTTTCCAAGGGCCACTCTCTCAAGAACCTCAATGATGGTGACGTTGGGTTCCTGGAGAACATGCTGGTCAAGACTTCTGAGGACATCCTGGAGCTGCAGGGGATGCTGACCCCACTCCATTCCAGGCTGGGAGCCACATCTCTGGAGGATTTCAGTCCTTTGGAGAGCGTGTCGAAACTGGCTGCCTCCGTCGCTCGGATTCAAGTGGTGATCGCCATGCTGCAGCAGCGCAAGGATATGCTGGGGTGCTGCCTAAAGGGAATGAGAGCCACCTCCCATGATCTAATTCTGGTCATGGATTCCTTGAGAGACCTTCCCAAAGTACCCGAAGACGCTGGCTCTGACGCCTGATATCAGTGGCTCCCTTTGAGCCCTTTTTACTTTTCCTCTTGTCATGCCACTGTACTTTTCGGCCATTAGGCCATAATAAATAAACTGTTTTTATTATGCCACTTTGCAACTATTCTTCTTCTTTAATGCGCCCTTTGTCTTTTTTCCATTGGAGGTATTCTTAGCCCAACTGAAAATGATTCAGCTACTGGGTGGCTGTTTTGCATTAAATCTACGTCGCTGTTGTCCTGGCAACTGATTGGGCGATTTTGCGATTTTCCTTGATTCAAGTAAGATTTCAACAGGCGTGACTTCAAATCCTTATTTACACTTCAGGCTGTACACGTGTCCACCCTCAAGGGTCGGGTTGGAAGATCGAAGATCCTTTTTTCCTGATTTTCTGGCTATTTAAGGGGATCCTCTTTCCCTCGTTTTTATTCACCTCCTTGTTCATTTTTTTTCTTTGATAAGTAATTTGCAATCTCATGGTTGATTCTCATTTTTTAGATACGACCGCACGGGATTCTCCACCAACTCCTCCGACTTCTCCTGACTCGGATAATCCTCCTCCGTCGCCTCCTTGGAGGCCGCCTGTTCGCAGATGGTGTCGCAAGAGGCGGAGGAAAAATGCTGCGAAGGCATCTAGATCATTCTTTCATTCTCTTGCTTCTCTCTCTACGAAGGGGAAAGAAACGTCTTTCCTTCCTAGTGAGTCACCACAAAGGGCTCCCTCTGCCTGCTCAGCCGTTGAAACGGTATCGCCAGCTGTTAAGGAGGAGTCAGATCGATCGTCAGTTTGCGCAGGGGAGAGGGTTGAGGAACCTTTCCCTCTCGCTGGTGAGGATCCATCGCTTTTAGGTGATGATGATGATGACGTGGTCTACTGCTATGGCATCTCCTGGTCTGACGACGAATAGTTGTGCATACCATGCCTATTTGTAGATGCCGTATGGCTTTCCCAAAATAATAAAATGACGCTTTATTTTCTTTTCGCTCTCCTGCCGCTTTTCTCCCTTTATTTTTTCAGGTTTCCAGGGTTATCGCGGAAGTGTGCCTTTCGCTGGGTGCAACTGCCTTTCGGTTTTCAATCAGTAACTGTCTTCTTCAAAAGACACTGATGACTGCCCACGCGTCCTTTTCCACTCTGTACGTGTTTTGTTTTTACAGGCTGTTTCTTTTTTAGGTTTAACCTTTATAAGGAATTCGCTCTTCTCTTTTAGTACTTTTGCTAATACTTTGAAATTCTTCGTATTTTCTCTCTTCTGTGCTTCTTTCTTCCCGAGGGGTTTTGCTGCAATTGCTCGCCGGCGCCGACAGCCTGGTTATTGGCTCTTTGCTCCAGGTATTTTGTTTCTCTATCGCCATAGCTTTACTTTTCCAGTTCATTATGTCTCGCGCTAGATCCTCTGCAGTTATCGAAAATCCCCTAGATCCCGAAGTTAGGAGAGCTCATAGTGTCTTTGATTGTAATGAGGTTTTGAGGGCTGAGTTAGAGGAGAACGGTATCACTTTTCCCACGGGATACCGCCCCTTTGTCCCTTTGAAGGATACTCGGCTCACTGATGCCATGTGGGGGACGTTCCGGCTGGTTTATTTCAAGATGTTTACCTACGGATTTCGTTTCCCACTTCACACTTCTCTGATGAAGCTGCTAAACCATTACGATCTCAATCCTGTTCAAATAACTCCACCTTCCTGGTGTGGGCTTTACGCCTTTCTTCGTTCGTGTGAGATGAAGCATATTTTCTCTCCATCGCTCGATCTGTTCCGTACATTTTTCACCTTGAGGTGTCGCAGCTGCTTGGTGGATATTACCCCAAGTTGGAATGATACCCTTGTTCGGTTCTTCTGGCGGAACTTTCAAGGTTTCGCAGAGAACGTGGACAACTGGAAAAATGGCTTCTTCACCCTTCGCTTGCCTTCTCGGTTTTGGCGCGGTGGTTTCAACCGAGAGATTACCAGTGCCGCTTGGCGAAAACCAGATATGCTGTCTAGTATGGATGTGTCTAATGTTACCGCCCTGTTAGAAATAGAAGGGCCCTTCCTCATTCGGGAATTCCCTCGGTTCAGGCCTTTGCTAGAGTGTGTCGTTGGTGAGTTTTTCTTTTGTCACCTTATCGCTTCGATTTTCTTGCCATACTAAAATATTTTATTGGCAGGTAACACTGAGGGTCGCTCCTCTGGGGAAAGTGACGCTCCTCTGAACGTGGTGCTGCTTCAGACGTTACCTCCTTCTCCTCTGCCTGAAGGCTCAAGTCGTCCGCCTATTCCACCACGAGGAAAGAGAAATAAAACCGTCACGACACGCAGTGCATCCGCTCGACCTTCCCGTTTCCTTGAGAATTGGCTATTGTCTCGCGGTAAGGGAGTGGCTCCGAGTAACCCTGTGATTGAAGAGGTTGACAGCGATAGCGAAAGCATGGATACCGGTTCCGAGCTGCGTCATGCCACCCTTGCCCAACGGATGAAACTTAGGTCGAGAAAGAGTGAACCCGCAGCGGAGTCAATTGAGGACGATAGCGACGAAATGGCCGCCGAGACGGAGCGTCTCGTAAAGAGAGTTCATAAAGAGAAGTCTAACCCACCAATTCCTCCCGTGGAGGAAGTCAACGCGTTCCCTCCGAGGGAGTTAACACTTCACACGTCGCGGGTGCCTTGCCGGTGACGGAAGTGGTCAAGGTGCCCTCTGCCATTCCTCCCAAAGTTAACGAGGCTTCAGCAGCGGTGGGCTCTCCCTTGTCGTCTGGCGGTCCTATCTCTCCGATCCACTCCTTTATTCCGGATGTGAACTTATCGGTTTCGAATCCGATCGCTCCTCCTAACCCTCCTCCACAGAAACCTCAGCCTTTGTTTCTTTCTTCGATCTCAGGCATTGGTGATTCCGCAAAAAGTTGGTCTCCTCCTTATATCGCCAATCTTTCCCCTCAAAGTCTTCAAGGCCCCACTACATATCAGCTGGACTTGTCTTCCCTTGGTACCGACGGTCTTCGCGCTTTAGAGATATCGGACCCGCTATCGCGAGAAGAGCCGGTGGGCCCAATAGTGGGGCAAATGTTTACTTCTTCGAAGGACAAAGAAGAGTTCTTACGGCATCTTCCTGAAGCACGACATTCACGCCTTCTGACTGACATGCTGGCCAGTTTCCGCGAGCTAAATTACTTTTTCGAAGATCAGCGTGACAAGGTTCGGCCTTCTCCTGATTTGAAGGGAGAACTAAGCGCTGCCTTAGGGAGGTAACGGAGCTGTCGCAGCTTCAGGGGCGAACCCGGGCGGAGTTGGACGACTGTCGTGCTGAGCTTGCTCGAGAAAAATCGAAGGGGAAGGCTAAGATAGAGCTTCTGGAGGCGGAATTGGTGGTGGCTGACAAAAAGAATATCTTCCTTTGCGAAGAGATAGCGTCTCGTGATGTGGATTTGGCCAAAGTACCTTCAAAGATAGCCTGGTGGAAGAACAAGACCATGGAGGTTTGTATCGCTGAATTTATGAGTCTCTATCGCCAGGGAACTGTGAATTCGTTAGTGCTGGCTGATTACGCTTCCAAGAGAATGAAGGATCTGGGCGAAGGTGAGGGAGATCTTCCTTCTTCTAGAGAAGAGCGGAGGAATGGTGACTGCGATGTCCGCGAGGGCCCATGATTAATCGAAGTTGCTCCATTTAGAGGATTCTTCTGTTTATTTGTTTCTTTGTCTTGTAATAACGCCTTGTTGTGCGACAATATCCGTATTTTACTGCTATTTGATTTTTATTCCGCTTTTTCGCGTTAGCTCGAAAGCTGCCTTTTTAATTAACGCCATCTTGCGTTATCTCCTTTCTTGCGATATCGCTCTTGTTTTCTCCAAGAAATGGTACCTGCTTTTCAGAGCATTTAATGCTTGCTATCTTCTCATCAGAAAAGTCGCGATTGTGCAGGCACACGTGTCCATTTCTTCCGGCGCTGTGGGCTAGCGTGCTCGAGAACTTTACCGAAATCGAAGCGTTGTAGCGCTTTTCTAGAATTGCACTCATTGCCTGAGTCTGTTCATCATGTCGCTTCCACGCAACGACTGTGGCATCTGCCGTTTTATTCGATTACTAGGGTTATAAAAACCAATATTTATTCTTTTCCTTTTCTTTTATCATCCCACCTTCTCATATTTTCTTTTAGCCGTCTTGTTTTCTTCCCACTATTCAAGGCTCTTCAAAGTGCTTTTTCTCTAAAGGTATTTCCTTTCTCCTCCATCGTCTTCTTCATTTTTACTTCTTTAATTCTGCCATGGCTAAGACTCGCCGTTCTGAGTCGAAATCTGCCGATGAGAAAAGGATGGATATTACTGCTAGTGTTATCACATCTGAGGCCGCTCTCCATGAGCATTTGGCTGCCCATAATGCTGTTATCCATGACAATTATAAGGCCATTGTTGCCCCTGAGTCAATACGTTTGAACAGCATTTTGACGGGCAATCGTAGGGTCTTGTATGCTCAAATGTTCCGTTATGGTTTCCGGCTTCCCATCGACTCTTTTGTAAAAGACTTGCTTGTTGCCGGCGATCTGAATCCGGCCTAATTATCCCCAAATGCGTATTGTTGTATTTATGCTTTTCTGGAACTTTGTAAATACAAAGGGATCACTTCCCCTTCCCTTCTACTGCTCAAATCTCTTTTTAAGCTGATGAAGTGCCGGGGAGTGATAACGATATCGCCCCGCTTCGACGATGACTCTCTCAAGTCCTTTACTTGGAAACTCCTCCACATCGAGTCTTCCGTTGATGCTTGGAAAAACGAGTTCTTTGTGATAGATCTTCCTGAAAATCCTGGTTCCTGGTGGCGATCTGGGTTTAACCAAAATGTCGATGATAACGTATGGAGTCGACCAGGGACCCTTCCTCAATGTGAACAAGACTGGTTAAACAAATTGCTCAAACTGGAAATCAGCGTTCACATTCGTCATGTGGCTTGTAGAATGGACATTCGTTCTTGTGTTAAACGTGAGTGTCGCGTTACTCCCTTTTTTGTTATCGCTGATACTAATGCTGACGTTATTTTGTGATCTCGCAGCGACGGATCCCAACTATAAGCCCGAAAGCGTAAGGAGACGCCTGAAGAGGGCTCAAGAAAGAGAAGAAAAGGAGAAAGCTACCTCCACGGAAGCTACTGATAAACCCACGGAACTGCCGGCTACTTCCGCGAGTCTTGCTCAAGTATCCTCTTCTTCAGCTGGTGAGGGGAATACTGATATTCCTTCAGGCGTTCCCATCGTGACCGTTGCTGCTCCTCCTGCCCAGCCTTCTTCTTCCCAGGCTCCTAAGGCCATTGCCAAAGGAAAAAAGAAGAGAAAAACAAGAAGCGTTGCCGCTCTTACACCTTCTTCGGACGCGGCAGGTTCTTCAGAAGTACCTCCTCCCACTACTGTTACAGTAAGGGTGCCTTTTAGCCACGATATGCTACATTTCAATGTTGGTCGTCGTTTGATTTCTCTTTTCTATATTTCATATTGCGTTCTTGGCAGGACACTACCGCTGTCGCTACCTCCGCTCCTCCCTCAGGCGATATGAATTTGGGCTACATGCTGACTGGTTCTAAGAAGAGACAACGGTTGGAAAGTGAGGGGGGAAATCCATCTTCCTCTACCGCCGGGATGGAGAACAGACCTGAGGACGTTTTTGACTCCACGGCTGTTCCCTAGGGAGGACATTCCTCAGAATTTTTGGCGAACTTGGGCACAAGCGAGACTTTCGGGATTTCGCCCAATTCTTTCGGAGGTCCCGTTCACGCATATTCCTCCAATCTGGGATATCAAGAGGGCTTGCAGGATTTTTCTAGCTATTAGCCTCATGGTGCTTATCTTGCTCCAGGGGGTTCGTCCACACAGGTTCACCCTCCTATTCCTCTGGCGTTTGTTCCTTCGAGCATCCCCCTGTTGCATCGTTATGGCGAAGGAGGTGCCACCTTCAACTTTGCGGCGGATCTTAGTCCGATAAGTGGGGGTGGTACTGTGACCCATCAAGTTGGACTGTACGATCTTCGTAACACTGGTTTGGTGGCATTGGGGGATGATGGCTCGGATGAAGTTTCGGCTTTGCTGGCTTCCCAAATATTGGCGTCTGCGGCAGAACGGGAGGCTTTCCTTTCCAAGACCGAGGTTGATAGGGTGAACTCATTACGCTCTAATCTTTTTACTAATATGATGAAGTTCCATTACTGGGCGGAGGAGGTGCAGCGTCAGGCTGCCTCTCTTTCCTCCTCCTTGGAGGAATTATCGCGAGAGCGAAATGAGAAAAAGAAGTTGCTGGAGGAGCGTACGCAACTATTACTGGCCCATCAGGAGCTGAAGAAAGAACATTCTGATGCCTTGGCAGCAGAGAGGGCCAAAAATATTGTCTTAGAAAATGATAAATCATCCTTGGCCAAGGAGAAAGCTGGCCTGGAGGGAGAGTCGGCCGATATGAGTCTGTGGCATGTCGAGCAGACTGCCGCTATTTTAGTCGATTGCTTTGAGGAAGTCCATGGGGTCGATGCGTACAAACCTGATGAGGTCACGGCGGCTTTCAAGCGAAAATCTGCCCATCTTAATGAGGAGGGTTTTCGCCAAGCTAAAGCGGCAGGCTGGAAACGAAGGAACCCCGAAGGTTGACGTGCCTCAAGGCTTTGCCGCCCTTTCCTTAGCAATCGAGCGCCACTAGATTTTTGTCATTATTTTGACCACTGAAGTTTGTAGCCCCTTAAAGTATTTTGATGTATTCAGACAACTTCTATCGCTATCTTTCCTTTCATTTAGTTGTCTCCTTACGAACTCCTTTGGTGTTATCTTTGCCCTGTTATCACGATGCGTTTACTTTTTCGAGCAGATCCTTAGCAGTCCAATCAACATTACTAAAGTCGGTATCGAATTAGCTTTCCCGGTAAGCTTTACGATATCACTGCTTACAAGGTCATCACTCCTTCCGTTGCCCGAAAAGTATTCTGCACATTCCTAATTGTAAACCATCAGTAACAAAAACACGTTACGAGGGATAGTAATTACCCGTAGGAGCCTTTCCACTGCCATCATAGGGCGTTACCATGGAACCCGCGTGAATCGCTTTCACTATCAGCTCTATACTTCACCAGGGGTTACACATCTGGTTACTAGCTGGGATTTCGCGATTCTCCGTGTTTCCCTCCTTTCGCGATCGGCCCGAAAAGTGCCTCATCTTAGTGAGCTGTCGGATCGGGACGGCTATCACAAGGCTGGGGAATTTTCACTTTTGGGCGTTGTCCTCGCGTCTTGAACCGTGTCCTTACTTAATGGCCTGGCTGCAGCAACCCAGCCGTTAAGATAGGATTCTTGTTTCTAGACGGAGTTTCTATTTCTTTGGGGCGTGCCTCGTCTTGATGGGCCGTCTCCACGAGAACGGTCAGTACAAGAGAAGGACTTTTCACTCCCAAAGATACCGGGTAGTGCCCTCACTTAATGAGCCATCTGATCAAGATCGGTCATCACAAGGATAGGACTTTTCACCCCCGGGGGCGTCCAGGATCTTTCAATCCGACGCTAATTCAAGGTATGTTGGGTTGTGCCCTCACTTAGTGGGCCATCTGATCAAGACCGGTCATCACAAGGATAGGACTTTTCACTTCCCAAGATACCCCCTTTTTTATCTGCACAAAGGCAACCACAAACACCCACGAAAGCTCTCTCATCGAGCGTTAGTCATGGTTAGGGTTGACATAAATCAAAGGTGCAGATAAAATTAAATTCTAGGGTAATATAATTTCAAACGAGCGATATTCCAAGAGTTAGATAAGGGTGTACCATCGAGTGTCTCCAGATGATAGGCTCCTTTCCCGACAACGTGGGTGACGCGATATGGTCCATCCCAGTTTGGACTGAGTTTTCCCATACGTTGTCCTGCCGCTCGCTTGTCTCTGAGCACCAGGTCACTGACTTTCAGCAATCGCTCCTTGACACACCTGTTATGATAACGGGCCATCTTTTGTTTGTAGTGCTGCGTTTTCAGAAGGATTTCTTCTCGGACTTCTGGTAACGCGTCCAGGTTAGCTCGTAACCTTTCCTCATTCAGTTCCTCTCGAAAGTGAGCCACCCGTAGGCTCATGGTTCCAATTTCCACCGGTGTAACAACTTCGGTTCCGAAGGCCAACGCGAAGGGTGTTTCTCCGGTGCTAGTTTTAACAGTCATGCGGTACGCCCACATCACGTATGACAGCTCATCAGCCCACTTCTTTTTAGACCCTTCTAGGTTTTTCTTGATACCGCTGAGGATACTCCGATTGGTTACTTCCGCCTGTCCATTAGTTTGCGGATGAGCCACAGAGGAAAATCGTTGCTCGATCCCGAATTCTGAGCACTGGTCTTTGAAGAATTGGCTGGTGAACTGCGTTCCGTTATCGCTGACAAGGACGCGAGGTACGGCAAACCTCAGGATAACTTGATATTTGAAGAAACGCCAAGTTTTTTCTGCCGTGATTGCGGTGACCGCTTCAGCTTCCGCCCACTTACTGAAATAGTCTACCGCCACTATCACAAACTTCAGTTGGGACCTTGCCTTTGGGAATGGGCCTAGGATATCGATCCCCCATTTAGCAAAAGGACAAGGGGCGATAATTTTAGATATTTCAGCAACAGGTCGCCGAGGAATTTTGGCAAACTCCTGGCACTTAGGGCAAGTTTGCACATAGTTGTAGCAATCTCTCTGGATGGTGGGCCAGTAGAATCCGGATCTGAAGACTTGTGCCGCCAGAGTGCCACCTGATACGTGCATACCACATACCCTTTCATGAATTTCGCGCAAGGTGTGAAGACCCTCTTGTTCAGTTATACATTTGGCGGCTGGGTGAGAAAAACATCTCCGAATCAAATCCCCGTCATAGTACGTACAACGAGCTGCCTGTTTCAGCACCTTCTTCTTTTCAACGGTGTCCTCCGACAGTTCCTCATGTTTCAAGTATTTGATTACGAAAATTCGCCAGTCGCTCTCACGCTCTTCCACACATAAAGATGCTTGCTCTTCCATGAAGGATGGTATCGATAGCTCACGATAATATATGCCTTTGGGTATGGACGCTTCCGGATTCACGGCTAATTTGGCTAGATTATCAGCTTCAGCGTTTTCCTCCCTGGGAACATGCTCGAAGCTGACTTGCATGCCCTCTTTCTTTATTTCCAATAATTCTCGCTTTACTTTGGCGAGATATTGAATCATGATGGGTTCCCGGGCCTGAGAGTGCCCCAAGACCTGGTCAATTATCAACTTGGAATCACCATAGATCTTTAGACACAGGTCTCCTGTTCTTCCAGTATCGTGCCTCCCTTTAGAAGAAAGTCCTTTCCCTATTCTGAGCCCGGCTAGCAACGCCTCATACTCTGCCGCGTTATTAGATAACGGCTGTAGGATTTGAATGACGTATTGTATTTTCATGTCGTGCGGCCCATTTATGAAGATTCCAGCTCCCGCCAACTCTTGGTTTTTGGCCCCATCCACATGGATGATCCAAAGGTCCGTATAGGTTTCCGGAAACGGGAGATCCATATCGCCCCATTCCACTTCAGGTATGCCGGCCAAAGGATCCTCTGTAAAGGTACACTCTGCTATGAAATCAGCCAGGATCTGAGCCTTTACGGACGGTCGAGACTGATACCTCAATCCATACTGTTCTAGTTCAAGCGCCCAGATCAACATTCTTCCTGAAGATTCAGGCTTTCGAAATATTCTTTTCAGAGGTTGGTCCGTAAGCACGATAACAGAATAGGACTGGAAATATCGGTTCATTTTGCGGGTAGCCTGAATAAGAGCGAACGCTATTTTTTCAATTCGAGCGTATCGCAACTCCGCATCTTTCAGAACGTGACTCACAAAATAGACCGGGCGATGAGAGTGGTTATCGTCGCGAACGAGGACGGCACTGACCACTTCATCCGCAGCGCCAAGATACAAATATAAGGTATCACCCACCTCGGGTCTCCTCAATAGTAGGTCAAACGATAGGTAATCCTTCAGGCCGATAAATGCCTCCTCACATTCCGGGGTCCACCCGAACGAGGCTTTCTTGCGTATGACTTTGGAAAAAGGAAGACACTTCTCGCCTTGCTTGGAAATGAATCGCCCGAGGGCGATAACTCGCCCAGTTAACCTTTGCACCTCTTTAATGGTTCTTGGCGATATCATGTCTTGTATGGCTTTAACCTTTGAAGGGTTAGGCTGGATACCTTTTTGGCTGACCACATAGCCCAAGAATTTTCCCGTCTGAAACGCGAACATGCATTTTCGGGGGTTTAACTTCATGCGATACTTTTTCATTACGTCAAAGACTTCCTTTAAGTCCCGCAGGTGATCTTGAAAGTTCGCGCTCTTTACCAATATATCGTCAACGTATGCTTCCACATTCCTCCATATTTGTTCTTCGAATATCTTGTTCGCCATACGTTGGAACGTCGCCCTAGTGTTCTTCAGCCCAAACGGCATCGCCGTATAACAGTACGTGGCCTTTGGAGTAAGGAACGCAGTCTTTTCTTCATCTTCCAAGGCCATGGGGATCTGATGGTATCCAGAGTTGGCATCTAGTGAACTTAAATAAGCGTACCCGGCGGTCTGATCAACTAACTGATCTATACGAGGGAGCGGGTAGCAATCCTTAGGGCACGCATCATTCAAATCGGTGAAGTCGATGCACATGCGCCAATCCCCATTGGGCTTAGGAACAAGGACAGGGTTCGCTAACCAGGTGGGATATTGAACTTCGCGGATGATCCCTGCGTCAAGAAGCTTTGTTACCTCTTTGTCCACAGCCGACGCCTTTTCACTAGAGAACGCGCTCCGCTTTTGTTGAACCGGGTGGGCATCTGGGTCCACATTGAGCCGATGCTTGGCTATTTTGCGCGATATACCTGGCATGTCTGCGGGTTTCCACGCGAAATCTCCTTGATATTTGTTCAGTAGCCGGGCCAGTTGAAGGTTTTCCGCTGAGCTGAGTTTTTCGCTGATCAGGAAGCTTGCTTCCTTTATGCCGATTAATGGAACGGGTACCATTTTGTCTAGAGGTTGAGCGCGCTTCTCATCCCCCTGCTCGTAGGGGTCTGCCGCTATACACACATACCTATCGCAGCTCCTTTGAGTCATGAGCGAGTAGCATTCCGCCGCCAGCTTTTGATCGCCCTTTATGGATACTACCCCATCCCAGGAGGGGTATTTCATTTTTAGATGCTTCTGAGATATCACCGCTCCGAAGCGGTTGAGAAAAGGTCGCCCGAGTACGACATTGTAGGGCAAATTTAAATCCACGACAAGGAACAACAAGTTCTCTAATCGTTTATAGGTGTCTTCTCGGAAATATATGGGTAAAGTAATTACCCCCGTGACAGGGATTGGAACCCCATCAACGCCGACTATAGGCCGTTTGCTAGGCGTTAGCTCGTTGTCAGGGCGTTTCATGAGATTGTACGCTTCCAGCGAAAAGAGGTTCACCGCGCTCCCGTTATCAATAAGAGTTCTTCTGATTCCATGACTGGCGATGACGGGCGTAACCACCAGTGCATCATTGTGCGGATAGACAACGCCTTTCTCGTCTTCTTCGGAAAAGGATAATATCATTCGATCCAAGATGTCTATCGCACCTCCTTTTTTTTGTCGTGCCATCCCGTGTGCGTTTTTCTCCTTTCGCGGCGGTCGGTTGCTCTGATTCGTCCATATAAGGGGTTCCTCCCGCGATGATGTTAATCATAGGGATGTACTCGTCGTCAACCATAAGAGTTTCTCTATCTTTTCCTCCGGGAGCATTATCCTTCTGCGGAACGCGAGGAGGAACTGGTCGTTCATCTGCCGTCCTTTTCGTGGGATTATTTCTGGCGTCTTCTCTTGGGTGGCGAATTCTCCTAAATATCCTTCTTCCACCAGACGTTCTATCGCCAATTTTAATTCTCTGCACGCTTCTGTGGAATGTCCCCTGGCTTTGTGGAATTTACAATAAGCATTTTCCCTTCTCCCTAGAAGGACTCCTGGTTTTGTAGGTGCAGGGTAGCAGATGGGAAGATTTCGCTGCTCTGCTATCGCTAAAATCTCTGCCCTTGGTACATTAAGGGAAGGAAAATCTGGGTCGTATGTCCGATTTTTATAAGAATTCCCTTGACGTCGAGTGGGGGAACCACCGGTCTTTCCCTTCGAAGGATGACCCTTTTGTCTATTGGAGGTTTTGGGGATATGATCCTTCCGCCTGGCGTAATCGTCGATAAAATGATCGTCAGGAAAGGGCTTTGTGGGAGTAGCGGTAATTTGAGATGTCCCATGCGGCGCGTTATACGTCCTATCTCTGTTTTCTTCTTCTTCCATTTTCGCATAATTATGAGCTTTAAGTCTCAACGCGTCTAAAGTCACTAGAGGGTCCACCATGAGCGCGTCTTTCAGTTTTCCGTAGCGGCAGTTCCTTTTCAGGGCTTCTATAGCAAAATCAATAGTGACGCCCGGCGTT
This sequence comes from Viola odorata, assembly GCA_963691705.1. NCBI lineage: Eukaryota > Viridiplantae > Streptophyta > Magnoliopsida > Malpighiales > Violaceae > Viola > Viola odorata. The sequence goes on from OY829541.1 coordinate 34,003,165, forward strand.
AATGACATTTCCAAATCGAAGCGGCTGAGAAATTCCTTTAAGGTTTCCTGAGGCATTCGTTGTATGTCAAATAACGTGGCGGCAGATTTCCTGATTGGAATCGCCGTACTAAATCTGCTCTGGAATTTAGACTCTAACTGTGAGAAATTATTAATGGATTCACCAGGGAGACCTTCAAACCAGAGACGCGCAACACCCGACAGTGTCATAACAAATATTTGGCACAACGCCGCATGACTGTGGGTCTGAAACTGAACAAAATCCTCCACTTTATTGATATGCGAGATGGGATCCTTGGTGTCGTCATAAGTATCAGTGGGAAGCTTCACACATCGACTGACCCTGTGACGCCTTATACGGCGGCTAAACGGGTGGCCCGATGTATCATCAAGAATTTCACGCGCATGACGCGGGGGAGATATTTCAGCCCGACGCCCCCTATTTCGCGGTTCTGACGTAAGATGTCGCCTAGGAGATCGACTGTGATTCCTGGGTGATCGACTTCGATACCTTCGACTACTGGATCTTTCACTGTACTCGGAAGACAAACTCCTGTTGGCTCCTTCCCTCCGTCCGTCCCACCGGTTCCTAACCCCCTCAAGTTGCCTATCTCCTTGCGGGAGGAGACCTTGCGGCATCTGTGGTACGTAAGCCTCTACTCTTCCTTGAGTGAGCTGCACAACACTAACCGGAGGATCTCCCACGGACAAAGGCATCTGGAAGTTTTCTGGAAACAACGGTGATAAAGGTCGATCAGCGACAATAGATGGTGTGAACATGACGCGGGGAGGGAGACTAGATCCAGAAGCACCAGGTGTGATTCTTGCGGCCATTTCAGTCAAATATTCCAACCGAGAATGAAGGGCCGCTATTTCCATTGCAAAAGGATGTTCATGATTAAGTATAGATCCCCCCGCAAGAGGAGTCGAGAAATCGGATCCCGCTGCCTGAGATGACAAAATGACCGTTTGTGAGGAGACAAGTCCCCCTGCAATTCCGACCGAACGGTCCAGAGATTCCGAAATAATTGGTTGCGACGTCATAGAGAGATCAGCAGTAGCAAAAGGGAATAACTGTCTGCGGATTGAGAAAGGGATATTAGAGGATGATGATCGGATCGGCTCCGATCCTGCGGTCATGACCGTTCCAATCTTCTGACTAAATGGAGCTTGGCTATTAAGGATGCTCACTTAATATACCAAAGCTCTCAATGAAAGCACCATTTGATAAGATTCGAGGTCGTGTCTGATCGGAACGGCGGCGATCGGTCATCGGATGTACCTACAAAGCGCCGGAGGGGGGGCTCCGGCGTAGACACTCCGATGCTTAAGTCAGTTCAGAGGTACAAAGTAACAAGAGGTTCTACTGGGTGATCTCGATCTTACCTTCTGTTTGAAAAAGTAGGGATATTTATAGGCCTCGATGGCGATACCTGGCGATAACAGTCTAGGCGATGTCTGGTGATGACGTCACGAGCGATGCCAGTAGATGACGTCATGAGCGATATCTAACGGGCTGCCGGGAGCGATAACCTCGTGATTCCCTAGGATGGGATGATGCCGTGAGCATAAAGACGCGTGAGTCCCCCCTCCGCTGATGTCGACCATCCTAGGAATCCTTCGCTGATCCCTGGGCGATATGAAGATATACTACGAGACTTATAGGGATCCGTCCCGGCAGGAGCCGCAAGTGTAGTAGCACCGTGAGCGTTGTCTTGATATTTATCAATGTGTAATCATGATGCACGTGTTGGGGCTCTGATTCTGACATTTCTAACTGGCTTGAATGGTTCCCGGATGATACCATGAAAAGGTCCCTAAAGTGTCGTCCATTGTCCCGATTCCTTGCGAAATCGTGTGACCTTTCGACTGGCTTTAGGGGTTCATCCGAGTTGGGATTGGTGAACACTACCCAGGACATGTGTCCTAGGGCGTCACTACTACCCTCCTAATTTGGTAATTGTCCCCTGGGTGTAGGGCGCTATGAAATGCAAATGACAATTGATAAAGCAAATAAATGAACAAACCAACAATTGATCAAAGCAAATAAATAAACAAATAAAACACCTCTCTAAAAAGATAAAACCGGCTCCGACCCTAAAGTCCCCAGTGAAGTCGCCAAACTGTCGCGAGTGTGCAACAAAATTTGAGACTTACAATGCTCAGCGTAAACAGACGCCTCACAACATACAATGAAGTCGCCACCCTAATTTGGTTGCTAGGTTTAGGGAACCTTAATCGTCATGGCATAAGAAATATAATAAGTAAAAAACTAAAGGCACAAAAAAAGGGTCTAGACCCCAGACAAAGGTTCGGGGTCGTATTATGGTCTCGGGAAGGTGTTAGGCACCCGAGTCACATCCGAAAATGATTACCTGTTGATGAGAGAGGTGTTTAAAAAGGTGTTTGATAAAATGCGTTTTGAAAAAGGGGCCCTCAGAGGAATCGTCACTTTAGTCTTTTCTATGATCGTGACCGTTCAGGAATAATAAAAAAATCTTTCGGACGGGGTTACCGTTTATCAAGATTGATTGATTATTCCTGACCGCTATGTGATGGGACTGAATTTTCCGTAAGACTGAATGAGCGCCCTCTTATTTCATCATCGGGCCAATGCATGATTAAATTAATTACTACGTGATTCTATCATGGATAGCTTAGCAGAGTACAAACTAAATGAAAGGTTTTTGAAATGATAACTTGATATGGCATCAAAAGTCCCCATGTACATGCAGTCAATATAAGCGAGAATTTAAAATCATATGAGCATGGCATTTTAAGCAAGTCTTTAAACACATTGTTCATGTGGGTTGATTTTAATTCTAGCAGTTCTATATATCATGCGTACGATTGATATTTACGAAAAGCGTTGAATAAATAAAAGGGATCGAAAGGCGTACTTTCGAGCGAAGCTTGAAATTAAAACCTACAAAATGAGAGTGTTAGTGATAGCTCGAAAAATAAATAAATAATTTTATGAGTGCAAAAATTTAAATGACAGTTGATTGCATGCAAGAAATGATGGATTTAACGCATACGAGAATTAAATGCTGAGTTGATTGCATGCGAGAAATGATGGATTTAACGCATACGAGAATTAAATGCTGAGTTGATTGCATGCGAGAAATGATGGATTTAACGCATACGAGAATCTAAATGCTGAGTTGATTGTAGGCGAGAAATGATGGATTTAACGCATACGAGAATCTAAATGCTGAGTTGATTGCATGCGAGAAATGATGGATTTAACGCATACAAAAATTAAATGCTGTTTTGATAAGTGCAGAAAAATTAAATGTAGTTGACGATTTATAGGGAATTAAAACAGTTGATGATTTGCAGAAAATAAAACAAGTTGATAATGCAGAAATAAGCAGTTGGATATTTGCAGAAAATAAAATAGTTGCTATTGCAGAAAATAAAACAGTTGATATTTGCAGAAAATAAAACAATTGATATTTGCAGAAATAAAACAGTTGATATTTGCAGAAAATAAAACAATTGATAAATTGCGGAAGAATTTCCAGCAGCTTGCGAAAAATTAAAGTAGTTTGATATTTGCAGAAAATAAAACAATTGATATTTGCAGAAAATAAACAGTTGATATTTGCAGAAAATAAACAATTGATAAATTGCGGAAGAATTTCCAGCAGCTTGCGAAAAATTAAAGCAGTTTGATATTTGCAGAAAATAAAAAAATTGATATTTGCAGAAAATAAACAGTTGATATTTGCAGAAAATAAACAGTTGATAAATTGCGGAAGAATTTCCAACAGCTTGTGAAAAATTAAAGCAGTTGATATTTACGAGAATTAAAATGCGACCGACCATGTAGGCGGTAAAATGAATGACTGAATTTAAATTGCCGAAAGTAAATTGCAGAAATTTAAAGTGCGAATAATTTAAACAGTTGATAAGTACGGAAAATTAAACAGTTGATAGTACAAAAAATAATCATACGAAGCATACGAAATATTTTTACGAAAAAGGCGTGATCCGAAATCTCGGAAAGAAATGAAAATGGGTTGGGCCCAACTAAAAAAGTGAAAGAAAAATGGTAAATGGACCAGGAATAGTGCATGGCCCATGGAAATAAAAAGGAAGGGTGATGGGCTTGGCCCATCACCTTGGACACGTGAAGAAGCCTTCATGGCACTATCCACGTGTCTTCTTCCTTGGTCGTCGGCGCTACTGCCAGCGGCCAAGCTCTGGCTAGCCTTGTCCGTTTCTTGCGATCTTCGTACCGAGACGCTCGTCTCCTCGACAACGTCTCGACCGTACGAAGCTCGAATTTTAATAAAAATCGTACCGAGTTTAATTTTGAAAAAACTACAAAATGGTTAATTATCAAAAACTAATTAATTCGCACAATCTAGCTAACGATTTTTAAAATTGAAAGTATGTATTTAATCTACATCATGCACATGAATTAATGGCACAAAAACAAGCAATTAATCTACTCAAGATCAAGCCACACAAATTAAAGAAGAAAATGCTTGAAAAAAAACGAAAAAGGCTAGAGAGATAAAGCTTACTCTCGAAACTTTGAACTGAGGCAATCGATGCTCTAAGTGAGCTATCGATCAAGAGAGGGAGGAGGCAAGGATTTCTTGCGAATTTGGTGCCGTTCGAATGAGCGAGGGAGGCTTGTATTTATAGCCGAAGGGTCGCGTGATCGAGAGGACGAGGGTTGCGCGTGGTGGCCGTGAGCGTGCGCTGGCGGGGCTAGGGGGAAGCGTGATGATGGCTGCACGGGATAGGAAGCGATGGGCTTGGGCTAGGAAACGATTCGAGCAGGTAATTCAGTGGCCTGCTCTGCTGCATGCTCATCGGCACTATTCATGTGCACCATGCACATTTAATTGTCAACCGTTGATCTAGTTGACTTTTCTTGGTTGACCAGATCAACGGTTGTGATCAAATTGCCTTTTACCTTATTTAAATGGCCTCGAGCCGATTCCCGCGAGCAAACGTTCTGACTTTTCGAGCCGAAGGTACCAGTGCGTAGAGAAAAATACGACGGGTTTAACCATCTACAACGGATGATGAGAATTTTTCATTTAACGTGTTTATTTTCTCGTTCAAAAACGTGAAACGTTCGAACAAAAATTAATGACGTTACGCCGAAAATTACACGAAACGCTGTAGACCGTTGTGAACAAAAAAAAGCTAGCAACTAGTTGATGGAAAACATTTCAAATTCAAGCTATTGTCCGAGCGGACTTACTCGGATCCAATAAAAGCTCGAACGAAAATAATAATAAAAAATAAAAATACTAAAAATGCGCTAAAATATTAAAAATCCTAAAAATCATGAGATGACCTAAAACGAAGAAAAAACTAGCAAATGACTGCCGGATAGTTAAAAATGTGATTTTTAAGACTAAAAATATTAATGATAATAATAATGAAAATACGTGACGAACAAATAAAAATGCGATTTCGAACGCTGATGAAGCTAACGACGATGATAAAAATGCGATGAAAATTGAAAAATGCTAAGGACAGTAAATTAATTAAAAATGACAGTCAATTAACTAAATAACAGAAATGCTAAAATCAATTAAAAATGGCGTCAAAATTCGGGTATCAACAAAGACCTAGACACCAGTAGTCAAGAATCAGTACCTTGTGAGCATTTGAGCCTTGATGCATACATTTATTGTTTGAGTGATAGATGCATGACTAGGTACTGGCTGGGTTTGTATGATATCCATGGGTGTAGACACGATTAGACATAGGAAAGCAGCAAAAAGATGAAGTCTTCGCATCAAATTGTTCTCTCATTTTTTTTCTGTTCTGTTTCTTTCATCTTGACCCCGATACCCCTCTTTTTCCTCCATTCTAACCATTTGAATTTTCTTTTATCTTTCTCTTGGCAGGTGAGCAGTGTTGTTGGGAGCACCAGAGGGCTAGACTAGACAAATGAAGTAGCAAAAGCAAAGTGTGGGGATCCCACAAATTCAAGGCCCTGAACGCTGGCACAAATTCAAGACCCCGAAGCTAAACAAAGAAATCAAGGGTGGAGCAAAACGAAAAATCACTTCCCATCCACAGCAAAACACAAGTATGGGGAAGTGAAATCAGAATATCCAGCCCCCGAAGAACAAGGTCTCAATCCTCAATCCAGGAGGTCTCTCTTTCTCTCGAAAAAAAAATGAAAAAAAAAATGAAAAAAAATGAAAAAATGAAAAAAATAGAAAAACAGAAATACAAATAAAAGAGAGAGAGAGAAGACCAAATTTCATGAAGAAGAGGAAAATCAACAACCAACGTTCATTCAAGGTCCCGAGTCAAGCTCCCGAGTGAAGAAAGCAAGGATCCCCCTCGAAGAAGAAGAATCTGGTCTAGCTTTCGCCCTCAGCAACGTTGTCTCACCCTTTTGATTCTTTCCTACCAAGGGGGCATTCTAGGTTTGAGTTGGTTTCACCGCCTTCTCATTTCACTTCCTTACTCACCTTCTTCTCCATTTCTTCCCTCTCATTACGCTTCTTCCATTTCCTCTTATCATTTAGTTTCCTTGTTTCCCCTTCTTGCCCCCGATACGAAGTCTTTTAATTGCTAGATTGCCTATGCATGTGTCTAATATACTCGGATTGACTTGCAAACTTGATTTTGTGCTGCGTTTTATGCATAATTGAGTGTTTAAACACCTAACCTTGTTCACGAGCGTGAGTGCAAACACCGATCCATGTGAGGACTGCTGGTTAATAGGCTGATGCGGAAAAGTTCTTTCTCAAGGGTCGTTACCCTTCTGATTTGATGCAGGTTCATCTAGGCAGAGTCCGTTTTCATTCGGGGTCCCGAATGTTGAAAAGCATGCTTATTCTCTATGCTATGGTTTAGTGTGTTGGTTCTATTTTGGGGATTGTTTTAAATTTTGTGAATGCTCGAGGACGAGCATTGGGCAGTGTGGGGATATTTGATAGCGTGTATTTATGCATGATTTTCCCTCAATTATTCCATCAATTTAAGGCATGATTCTGCTAATTTACCATTGTTTTCATTACTATTGCAGATCTAGGCCTAAAAAAGGAGTTTATGCAAAAATATGCATTTTTGGTGCATTTTGTGCGGATTTAAGTTTCAAGACCAAAGTCAAGGTCCCGAGTCCAAATCAGTGTTCAAGGTCCCGAATCGGATTCCCCATTCGGGCCCCCGAAAGGTGAAGAACGACATTTCCACGTGTCCTCTTGCCAAAGCTCCCATGTGATCCTCCTGACACTGTTCTGACAGTTCTGCACTGATCACAAAATACCTACTTTCTGACCATTCTAGGTCTTGAACCCCCATTCCAGACCTGTCAAAGCTGGTTAAAGACCAAGAAAATTAGCTTTTTCAGCCTTTTGCTTTAGGAAGCATAGATCCATATTAATAGGCTTTCCTTAAATGCATTTTGTCCCTAGTTTTTGTGCTTGGAGCTCTAGCTTATAAGGAGCATCCAAGGAGTAGTTTAAGGGGGGGGGGGGGGGGGATCCATTATCATGTAGTTTTTAGGAAGAACACTCTTAGACTTCTCTCTAGTTTATCTCTCTAGTTCTTGTTAGCAATCTTCCTCTTTGCCGCCGGGCTTCAAACGTTTAGTAACAAAGTCTTTTTCCATTAATCTATTTATTTACTTATTATGCTCTCTTTAATTATTATTTTTTCCTTTCAAGCATGAGTAGCTAAATCTTTAATTCTTAGCAAAGGTGATTCAAGGGTTGCAAGGGCAGATTCGAGGCCTAAATGTGCTTAATATATTCTTGCTGCCATATTTAATTGCTCATCATTTTAATTACATTTTCACTTGTGATGATTAAAGGCTTGATCAACTGATTTTTATTATGAGTGAATGTTGCCATCTTTGTGATAAATACGAAAGGAAAGTTGCATGGAACAAGTAGACGCCTATCTAGTAGTACTTGTGCTGAAGTGGTCTCGACTAGATAGGGTGAGTAGTTGATTAGAGCTAGGTCACGAGTCTGACAAGCTGAAGGACCTTTAGCTGTAGATCTGTCTTTTCTTATCTTCAAGGGCAGTTTGAATCTTGCCCTCCCGCATGCGTGCCTGGAGGGTAAGCCAAACTGTCACGACTACCTCATATGTGGAAACGGGGGGTAGTTTTTCTTAAGAGAAAAGTAGGGGATATCCGAGGAATCTGGTCCCTATGTCATTTCTATGAATGCTTGAGTAGAATATTTTTGTGCTGATGACAATCGGGACCCCGAATGCAACCCAAGAATACCTTTTGCTAAGATCTTTCTCTAATTGATTATTTGTGTTTATTATCCCTTTGTTTTATTATTTCTGAATTTATTCACTGATTTGCTTTGTTTTATCATTCGGGACCCCGAACGTGACATTCAAGGTCCCGAATACTGCTTTCTTAGTTAGAAATTGTTAGCTCCAAATCTCTCTTGGCTGACTTGTTTTAGTCAAGTAAAACCTCCTGTTGTTACGTTTCTGTGTTTTTGTTCTGTGCTTACATTCAAGACCTTGAATCAGTTTCTCTCCATCCAGCCCTTGAATTCTGTTTTGTTTCTTTTATTGTTTTATTTTATAATCTGGCCTTGTCTAGTGTAAGTCTTCACCAATCTCTGTGGATCGATCCTCTTGCCACTATCTTCAATCTATTTTGTTGCATGTGATATGTTGTAATTATTTGTTTGATCGTGCCCTTGACAAGTGCGTTATCAAGGTCCGAAAAGAAGATCTGGTACCGTATCACCAATACGCAATGAAATTATCGGAGAAGTTCGAGTCCATAAGTTTCAACTTCGTTCCAAGAAGTGAAAATAGGCAAGCAGACGCTTTGGCCAACCTTGCTGCTGTTTTGGTTGTGACTGAAGGAGATAGCATTCCAGTATCAGTTTCTCGGCGCTGGGTCATTCCCCTTTTAGTTCCCAAAGATGAGGAGGAAGTAAATGACATCACTGTGGTCGAAGAAGAGGATGAAGATTGGAGGCAACCACTCATCAATTTTCTCCAGTATGGGAAGTTGTCCGATGATCCTCGTCACAAGACTGAAATAAAAACCCCGGTTCATATATTTTAAGGAAATATTATATCGTCGTTCATTCGATGGTGTGTTCCTTAGGTGTCTGGGAAGAGAAGAATCAATTCAAGCCTTACAAGAGGCTCATAGTGGGGTTTGTGGTGCTCATCAGTCAGGTCCCAAATTGCATTTCCGGATTAAGAGAATGGGGTACTATTGGCCAACTATGGTACAAGATTGCATGGAATACGCAAAGAAATGTGAAGCTTGTCAAGTGCATGCAAACTACATTCATCAACCTCTAGAGCCTCTGCACCCCACTGTGGCTTCATGACCCTTTGAAGCTTGGGGATTGGATGTGGTTGGACCTATCACTCCGAAGTCATCTGCTGGTCACTCTTACATTCTTGCCGCAACTGACTACTTCTCCAAATGGGCAGAGGCTGTCCCTTTAAAAGAGGTCAAGAAAGAAACGGTGGTGGATTTTATTCGCACTCACATCATTTATCGGTGTAGAGTACCTCGATATATCATCACTGATAATGGAAAACCCTTCTACAATGCTCATATGGACAAACTATGTGAGCAATTTGGATTCGTCTAAAGAAACTCTTCCATGTATTATCCGACAACAAAGGTTTGGTTGAAGCCTTCAATAAGACTCTTCTATGTCGTGTAAGAAGTCTATACAAATGGCGCGTACAAGATTGTGGACAAAGATGGACTATGCATCGGACCCATCAACGGAAAGTTCTTGAAGTGTTTTTATGCCTAAAATCATTGTACCACTCCTGGCCCGCAAGAGTATTAAACTGTGTACGACCAAAAAAAATATTTGAACTACGTCATGACTTGATCCTTCTTCTTTGAAGGTACGTAGGCAACTTGACATATTTCAAGTGCAGTCACATTAGGAAAAAAAATCTCTTGGCCCGCAAGAGTATAAATTGTGTACGACAAAAAGAAAACAAAATCGTTGTACTACTCTTGGCCCGCAAGAGTATAAACTGTGTACAGCTAAATAAATGAATAAAATAAATATGTTCCCGGAGCTAATTAGTCAAGGAAAAGTAAAATTTCTTTGCTGCAATTGAATGAATCATCATCATATCCGTTCAAGCTCAAGCAAAAAAAAAAAGAAGCAAAGAGACAAAGAATAAAAGCATTCATTCCATGTGTGGGAAAAGTATACACTAAAAAAAAAGGGACTACACTAGAGACGCCACTATGTCTTCCAAATCTGCCATCTAAATAAAGAGTATGCCTAAGTTCTTCTCTCTCACGGTCAATCGCTTCAACTTCAGCTGCAGTGATGGTCTCTTTCTTTTTCCATTCTTCTTGTTCCGAAGAAAGCTTCTGGATGTTCTCGTCGGTGTTTTGAAGATCATCTTGCAACTTGTCAATCTTTGTGGCTAATCTACCCTTTTCCTCCTACAATCGGCTGATCTTCAAGTCCAAGTCTTCCATCTCTGCTTTTGAACACAATAAGGCATCCTGAAGGGAAGAACTCCGCATCTGAGAGGCGTCAAGCTTCAACTTTAGCCTATCCACTTCCTCGGGCGAGGGAAGATGACTCATATCCTTCTCTCTCCTTACCAGGTAAGAGTCAACTCGAGTCAGAAAGTCCCCAACCTTCAACTTCAATGGAGCGGCGTCAGACGTAAATATGTCCTTGATGACCTCCTAAAGAATAGAAGATGCCTCTGAGTCCGAGGTCTTTTGTTCCGAAGACGCCTCTCAGCCCGAAACCTTTGTTCTGAAGGCACTTCTGAGTCTGAAGAAAGCATTCCCGAAGGCCTTGAAGATAAGAGATCTCTTCTTGAGCGACAAGTGGCGATCCCTATCTACAACGCTTCGCCTTGATCCTCTCAGTAAATCTCAGGATGCGGAATATAGTCTTCAATGTTGCAAAAGGAAGGAATAAGTAAGGTGGAGTGAAATTTTGAAGCTTCTACATCAATTAGGACTGATCTAGACCCTCGATGTGGTTAATCCTGGAGCTGGTGGAGTGAGATCCTGAAGCCTTTACATCAATTAGGTGGGATACAATGCTTAAAAAGTACTGATCCAGACCCTCGATGGAGCTTATATTAGGATCCTCCGTTGACCTTGGTGGAGCGAGATCCTAAAGCCTTTACATCAATTAGGTGGGATACAATGCCTAAAAAGCACTGATCCAGACCCTTGATGGAGCTTATATTAGGATCCTCCGTTGACCTTTGTGGAGCGAGATCTTGAAACCTTTACATCAATTAGGTGGGATGCAATGCTTAAAAAGCACTGATCCAGACCCTCAATGAAGCTTATATTAGGATCCTCCGTTGACCTTGGTGGGGTAGGTTCCTGAAGCCTTTACATCAATTAGGTGGGATACAATGCTTAAAAAGCACTGATCCAAACCCTCGATAGAGCTTATATTAGGATCCTCCGTTGACCGACTCACTATGGCGAGCTTCAATACTCATTTCTCTCCGGATTGCGAACGATGCTTCACCTCGATTTCCGAGAAATAAAGAAATCGTCCTCTTTGCCCTTGACCTGAGCTCTCGCCAATCTAGTCCATATCAAGAGGTTACAATGGGGCGACACCAATGGATCGTGATGAAGACGAAGTCATCTGTTTAAAAAAAAGAAAAAAAAGAAAGAGGAGTACGGATGTTACTTGCACAAAAGAAAAAGGAAAAGGAAAAAAAAGGATCATGACCCACTACCCAAGACCAAGACAGAACCAACTCTGTCCTCAACCTCCAGTACCGGCACGTCTGCAACTCCGGCGAGCCGCGGACCAGCAGCCCGCAACCGACTAGAAGCCCGGAAGTCCGCGGCCTAACCAACCAATCATACGGAAACAGTAAAAAAAAAGACGCAGAAAAAGAAAATAAAAGGGTGCTTGATTACTTGCGTCTTGTGCAAAAAAAGAAAGAAAGAAAAGAAGGTGCTTGCGAATCAATTAAGGAAAAGAACACTTGCTTATTTTTGATGGCGTTCCTGCGCAAACCAAATGAAGAAAAACGGATTAAATTCAACCAATCAAAAAGCAAGGGATACATGGATATGGCTAGGAATTAAACCATTACGTGCCAAAACAAGAAGCCATGTATATATGAAAAGGATCAAGATGCGGCATGGTGATATATATATATATATATATATATATATATGCAACAGCAGCAGCATGCATATGTATATATATATAAAGCAACAACAGCATGCATGTGCAGAAGCAATAAGGCATGGAAAAAAAACAAGAAAAAAAAGGAGCAGAGCAGCAGCATATATATATGTGCAGAAACAATGAAGCATGTATATATGAAATAGGGAAGCATGATAAAGCATGAAAAAAAATTAAAAATCAAAGAGTTAGCAACCAAGTGAAGAAGAGAGGCTAGCGTCGTGCATAAGAAATTGAAGAAGAGTCCCTGCCCTTTATATACACAAAATAGGATTTTAATTATGGTAATTTACCATAATTTTGGCCTCTTCCTACGTCAATTGCAATTATGGCTTTTTGCCATTGGAGCAATTTTGGGCAATTTCCTACCATAGTCTTGGTTTCTTGCCGTTTGCTTGTGCGACCCAAAATTCAAATTCAAATGTGAGTGCTGCCTGGATGGATATCAGTAATGGCGTCTTGATTTTGGGCTAATATTAATTAATGGGCCTGGGTCGTTTAATTAATTGAAGACTCGATCATAGAATACATGATATGATTTATGGTGACAGTACCCGCTTAACTTATGATGTGGACCATGGATTCCTCTACCTAGCCAATTCCTCGGTATAAGTTCCGAAGAAAATGTACATTCGGTGAAAAATCACTCCGAAGTTAAAATTGGTCTGCGTCAAATTTAGACCTACGGTTAATTATGATTTCAAGTTCAGTCCTCGGCGCAAGGACTGAACTTGAGCTCGCTCGAAAAGGAATGAGTTCAAGATTAATTTACTTCATCAAGTAAAATAATCTTGAGGGGGCATTTGTAGACATCGAAATTGTGGTCCGTCTTAAAATATTCGGCCCAACATTCATCGAAATCCGCGAGGCTTATTTGGTCGAGGCCCACCAACAAACTCATACTCGGAGGGATCAAAAGTCATCTCATATTTGTTAAATAATTTGATTAAATGTCGAATTAATTAATATTCAATTATTAATTAATGTGCAAATTAATTAATAATGGTGGTTACACATTGGACCAATGAGATGAGGACACGTGTCATCTTTCCCACTCAAAACCATTCCTATGAGCCTATAAATAGAGGTCTCATTAGAAGGTGAAATTTTTTTTTTTTGGAGAGAAGATGTGTTGCAAAGATCAAGAGCTAAAACATCTCGTTTCCAAGGAAGAAGGAGAAGCCACAAGCTGATTCAAGGCCGATTTTCTCTCAACTACATCAAATCAAATCAAGAAGAAGCCACAAGCCGATTCAAGGCCGGTTTCTTCTCAAATCAACCGCGGATTACAAGCTGATTCAAGGCCAATCCGTCAACCATCCAACTCAAGTTCAAATCCAAATTCGAAGTGAAGACTGATTCATTAATCAGAGGAATCAAGAGAAGAAGAACCACTTTTATTCTACATTCAACACTTATAATTTGACACGTGTAATTTTCTCCTATTTTAGGAAAAATTGTGTGGACAGTTAGCATGGGTCGACATTATGGTGCGCAGTATAAGCGTAAGGAGGTGTGCAATTTGAGGATTGCGGCCCAACTTGAAGCCCAGCCATGCGAATCACCTCTAGAGGCTTCTGGAATGTATTTATGTATTTATTATTTAGTTGTACATGTTATTAGAGTTATTTCTTAGGTAGAACTCCTAGTGGTTAGAACTTCTACTTCTAGTAGAATTAGAACTTGTAATTATACTTAAATTTGTACTAAGCTTTGCCTATATAAGGAGCCGATTGGCTTTGTGATTAATACAAAATTGATTGGTTGTCGAAGCCGTCAAAAATAATAATAAAAACCTGCAGTCAAGTGTACAATAAATTGTGTATAGTGGCAACAGGATCGAACACAGGGATTAAAGGTTAACACTCTAATCAATTCGTCAAGCAAAGTAATCCACACGAGAAAGTAACAAAGGGGGGTTTTGAATATTTGTTTTGTTGTCAATTATCTAAAATAGTAATAAAGAAACTAAGGTAAATAAGAAATCAGTAGAGAGAAGGTTTCCAGTAAGAATCTGTATCCGGTTGCAATTATGGCCAGCCGCTCATCGGTGCAAGTATCGTCTACCCCTAGCTGATAGACGCACTATAGGGACCGGGTACGCTTAGGTCTCCTACTTACCTTCGTAAGAAAAGCTACCCCAAGGTACGCTTATGGAGTAACCTTGACAGTCCGTCGTCCTCCAAGGTACGCTTATGGAGACAATACTCGGTTGTCCATGAAGAGGAGGTAAGACGCGTCTAGGGCGAGACACTCAATACGCTCGAGGCTCTACCCTAACGATCTGTTTAACCCAACTGAATGAGACCAGGAACCCGATTACTTCCAGAATGGTTGTCTACATTACCCTTCGCGTTAGTTATAACCATAAAGATGACTGTAATTCCCTAGTTTAATTACTAGTTGATCAAGCTTGTAATTAATCCTAGACAATTTGACAAGATATTATTAAACGAGATGGATACCGACCAGGAATATGCTAAGCACAATTTGACCTCACGGCCTCCCTAGCAACCTTCAACGATTCTTACCAAGAACAAGGAGTTTAGCTGCTCATATTAAAAGTAACAAGAAATAAACAAATAAATTGCATAATTAAAAAAAAAGAGGTGAAGGAGAAAGAAATCCTATTTATTACCGGCCAGAGCAAAGCTCCGGTTTATTAGAAGTAAAACAGATTGTGCCGGAGGCAGAAGTAGCGGGAGTATGGCAGTGCCAAAGTCTAGAAAAACGGAGAGAGACGAGAGAAAACCTAAATTAAAAGTATTTATATCTATTACAAAAATAAACTCCTAATCTGATTGGAATTAAATTCCTCAATTGTCTTCTACTGAGATCGGGTTTCTTGGAGGAATTAATGAGCAAATCTGGGGTTTCCTTCTTTGCGATAGTTTCCTTTTCTTGCTAGGACTCTGCTGCCTTCTGCGAGCATACAGCTGCAAGGCCTAGCCGCTCGATTTCTAGAAAGAGATAGAAAACGCTTCTCTTTGTATTTTCCTCCTAAATAGCCAAGATCTATAAAAAGTGTAGAAACACAACACCATTAGTAGCATCAAGATCTAAATAGGCCTATAAAGCGAGGCAAAATTACGCACATAAAACGCTCTATCAAAAATATACAGAGATATTTTTAACCAAATTGAGATTTTGTCTTGTGGGTGGATTCCATTTGTTCGTGGATTCGAACCTTGTGCTTTCCCTTAGGTTTCACAAGCCAAGAGTTAGGCAAGTAAAACTGAAATTGGGCTAATCGTGGACTCGATTCAACCTATCACAAGGTGTCAAGTGATCGACTATCAAATCCGTCCAAGAGGCCGACTATCACGTCCGTCCAAGTGGCTAATTACCAAGTCTGTCCAAGATCTATTTGTGAGAACCTCATTAGGCGACAACTAAGCCGACTAGCAGTCCGTCAAAGGTCCCCAAGTGAGTTATCCACCAAATTCTGCGTCAATCTCGAACCTTCAAACTAGATCGTCATTCAAGCACATCCTAGGCAACTAGGATCGTATCATTAGGTAATTCTTCAATGAAGTCCATGGTGAGATCAGTGAATATGCCATCAGGTAGAGGTAAAGGTTGCAACAAACCTGGGCTGCAAATGTGTTCAAGCTTGTGCCTCTGGCATGTGTCACACTCTCTGACGTAGTTTCTGACTATTTTCCTCAAGCCATACCAGGAAAATAGAGATGAGATTCTTTGTGTTGTGGCCTGCATTCCAGAATGCCCTCCCAAAGGTGTGTCATGAAATAAATTAATTATCTTTCGCTAAAGTACAGGATCATGACCAACCACTAGCTTCCCTTTCCTTCTCAGAGAGTTATTCCGAAAGGTTTAATGAGTGTGGGAATCTAGATTGCTGGTGATAAGATTCGATCTGTTCGCTATAGGATAGTGAAGGATTATGAACCTTGAGGTCGACTGTCCCTGATGTCCGATGTACCTGCACGGCGCCGGAGGGAGTCTCTAGCGTAAATACTCTGATGCTTAAGTCAGTAATGATTGTGTGAAATAGCAGCGCTTGGGCTAGCAATCTTAGGCTTACCTCCCTCCTTGGTGGCGAAGGTATTTATAGGTAAAATGGAGCATTTCTGAGTGATCATGGTCACAAGGGGCTAATGCGCCCGTCAGAGGGGGTTAGAGTTCCCCGTTGATGGAGTGCGCGATCGTCGCGTCAGCTATATGTATGGAGGTAGGCGTTACCTAGGCAAGGCAACACTTATGCTTCTCACGGGATGCCTGGTTAGGCCTGGGATGGGGTAACGCCCTGTGTCATGATGAAGTGACGTGTGGAACCCCCTCGCTGGTGTCGACCATCCCAACGCCAGTTACACACAGGGAGGCGATAGCGTCGATGCTACCGGGGTGGTAAGAGCAGCTTTTTCTTCCTTCCATGGGATATAGGACGAAAATGCCCTTTGTTGTTAGGGATATTGTTATCATAAGCCCAACCGAAAATGAGCCCGAGTGTTTACCAAGGGCTACCGCTTCTTCTTCGGTCTTGCCGAGTCGACTATTTTTCATGCGTTAGGGATGACTTGTCTAAAATGTATTTCTTCCAATCACCATTCTTCTTTGCCTATAAATTGTCTTTTGTCGTGCTACTTTTTTCATGACTGCTTTTGCACTTTCTCTAGCTTTCAACTATGGATGATCTTACGAAGAACCTTATGATCTCGAAGGCGCACAGTCTAAAGAACCTTGTTGAGTCTGACATCGGCTTCCTGGGGACCATGCTGACCAAAACCTCTGAAGATGTCCTGGAGCTTCAGGGGATGATGACCCCTTTGCTGTCCAGACAAGGGGCTGCTTCTATGGAGGATTTTAATCCTATACAAAATGTGTCAAAATTGGCTGTTGCGATCTCCCGCATCGAGGTGACCATTATCATGCTGCAGCATAAGAAAGATCTGCTGGCGTGCTGCTTGAAGGGCATGAGGGTTTCCTCCGCCGAACTGTCTCTAGTGGCGGATGCTCTGGGGGAGATCCCTACTGCTCTTGAGGATGATGCTGGGTCTCATGCTTGACTCTTAGTTGTTGTTCTCTTGTTTTACTGCTTTCTGTGTAGACGCTTTGGGTGCTTAGGCTGTTCAGGCCATAAATAAAATGTTGCTTTAACTGCTACTCTGTCTTCTACCTTTGATCTCTTACCGTTTGCTGTTATAGTCAGGTATGGTTGTTATAAGCCCAACCGAAAATGAGTCTTTTCTTGCCATGAGGTGTTTTAGTGCTTTGAGTTTTGGCAATAAATGTCTTACTCGATCCTCTCTTATGCCGTGCTCCCATAACTGGGCAGTTTTTTTGGTGCCTTTTGATTGGCGCCGTTCTCGAATAGTTGCGTGCGCCTCATCAGATTCTGTAATCATGATTGTTCTTCTCCAAGTGCACTTATTGCATTCCAGGGACATGCAAAGAGATCGGGATATCTTTTTCCTTGGCTATTTAAAGGGGTTTTTCTCTCCTTTTTCTTGCTCGCCTTCTTCTTCTTATTTCATTTCTTGGGTTATTTGTGATTTAATGGTAGATTCCTACTTTCTTGATACTGCGGCACGCGACTCTCCGCCGACTCCTCCAACTTCGCCAGATTCAGACAATCCTCCCTCCTCACCTCCATGGAGGGCTACCAAATGTTTTGCCAAACGCCTGGGTCGCAAGAACCCAAAGAAAACGAAGAAGACCTTTGAATCTTTTTTTACTGGTTATGAGCCTCACTACTTCGCGCTACAGAAAGGTGATGAAACATCACCATCTGCCCCTTGTCCTCCCTTAGAGGAGAGAGTCTCTGCTCAGAATGCCGACTCAGGATCAGTCGTATTCACCATGGGGAAAAGCTCCTGTGCCACTTCGCTAGAGGAGGCTGCTCCCGCGACAAGCCCAATGCCCAAGCTTTACCAAAGGCCCTGCAGGATTGATGAGTCTTTTCCTCCCTACAACGAAGACCTGCCGCTCTCGGATGATGACGGTGTTTTCTACTATGACATGTACTGTCCTGACGAGGATTAGTCGCCTAGCGTTAGGTTTGCTGTAGATGTCGTGGGGCTTTTAATCAATAAACTAATGTTTTTCTTTGTCTTGCCATTGTGCGAATTTGTCGATAGCTGACATAAAAATGTTAGCTTTGTTGTGTCAAGTTCTCTATAACTGTTTTAACTTGGCCAATCATTAACTGCCACTTGGTAGGTCGTGGCGAGTAACTGCTTGCTTCTAACTTCTGAGCATCATTCCACGTGGCTCCTTTCTTTTACACGCGCCCTTGCGCGATGGGTGATTTAATTAATGTTGTGACATTTTGGGTCTTTAAAAGAGATTATCTTCTCTTTCTAATGATTTTTGCTTTTATTTCAAATTTTCTCCTTCTTATATTTTCTGCAAGGTTCTCTTCCGCCCTTCGCCCTTCGCCGATTCTGCCCGCGGATCTTTCCCTTCGAGGTATCACTCCATCCCTTCAGATTTTCTGTTCGTTAGTTTATTATGGTTGTGACTAGAACCAGACAATTTTTATAGAGACCCATGGATCCAGAAATCGTACGATAACCCAGTATTTTCACTTGCGATGCGGTTTTAAACGCTGAATTGGAGGAGAATGGTATTACTTTCCCTCCCGGGTGTGTCCCCACTATTCCCGAGGGTGACATGCACCTTCACGATCCTCTGTGGGGAAACTATAGAATGGTCTACTTTAAAATGTTTCTCTATGGCTTTCGTCTCCCAGTTCATGACTCAATAACAACACTACTGCGAGAGTACAAGATTAATCCTGCCCAGATAACTCCTTCTTCCTGGTGTGGGGTTTCTGCCTTTCTTCGCGCTTGCGAGTTGGAGGGCATTCTTGCCCCATCTCTTAATTTATTTTGCAAATTCTTTAGCATGACTTGTCACGATTGTTTAATTAGCATTACTCCAAGGTAGGACGACGCGTTTGTGCAGTCGTTCTGGCAGCGATTTTGTGGTTTTGACAGGACTGTGGCTGACTGGAAAAATAGCTTTTTTATTCTTGAGCTACCGTCTCGTTGGTGGCGCTGCGGCTTTAATCAAGAGCTTGTAGGTCCGCTTTGGGCAAACCCAGCAGTGTTGACTAGGAGCGAGCTTGATCAAGCTAACGCTTTGTTGGATAGAAGTACTTGTTATCGCATTCGAGAATTCACCTCGTACAAGCTTCTAACCGAGTGCGTTATGGGTGAGTTTGTCTTTTCTCCGCCTTTTCCTTCTTTCATCCCTTTATGTTCTCACATATTCCATTATCAGGGGATACTGACGGGCAACCCTTAGGGGGAACTAACGCCCCTTTGAATGTGATGCCGCTCAGAACTATGCCGGCCTCCTCTCCTTCCCCACGCTCCGGTCCTCGAGGCGCTCCACCCAAAAGGGGAAAAACAAAGACAGTCATAGGGCGCGTTATCTCCGCGCGAGCTTCCCGCTTTATCGATAATTGGCTGCCGCCTCGTCAGGGGAGAATAAATATAAGTCTGCCTGTGACTCGGCTAGTTGATAGTGATGATAGCAGCCAAAGCGAAGATGCGGATGCCAAGCCAGACCTTTGTCATGCCTTCTCACTTCAGCGAAAGAAATTGACGGTAAGCATAGATGGGCAGGCTACCGGGACTTCTTCTGATCATGCTGTCGCAAGGGTTACCGCAGCGCCTACCGCTTCTTCTTCAGCAAGAATTTCTCAAACAACGGTAGTTGTTGACGCACCGACGGTCTGTCCCCCTACCGCTGCTACAATCTCGTTGGTGACAGATTCTCCTCCGCCACCTAACGCTCCTGACTCTCCCATCTCTCAATTTATTCCTGACGTTGCGACAATGACTTCTCTAACTTCTAAACTACCGCTCACGGCTCTTCCTCGATTGTTTTTTACTTCTATCTCCGAGGTGAGTAATAAAGGTTCTCCTCCAACCCCGATGATCAATCTCTCTCCTGATGGGCCTAAAGGGACTCCGCGCTATCGCATGGACCTGACGGGCTTTGGCTTCAACAACCTTCGTGCTGCAGGAGTAGAAAATCCCTTCTCAAGGGACGAGTTTACCGCGCCTCTGATAGGAGAAATGATGTGATCCTCTTCAGAGAAAGAGAAATGTCTTCAGCTTTCACCGGAGGATCGCTGCAGGCATGTTGTGAATGATTCTCTCGATAACTTCCGCTATTTTCACTATGCGGTAGAGGCTTTTGACGGCGAGATGCGAGATTCAGCCGCGCCATGTGTGCTCAGAAGGTGCAACTTGATCAGTCGTTAGAACAGACGGGGTTGCTGGCGCGTCTTTACGACGATTCTCAGAGGGAACTGAGCAGAGAAAAGTCCAAAGGGAAAGTGATAGCCGATGTGCTGAAGGCGGAGTTAGCTTTGGAAAGAGAGAAGAATCTTCTTCTTCGTGAAGAGATGCTGGCTCGAGACGAGGAATTTTCTAGGCTTCCGCTAAAGATGGAGCTTTGGAAGAAGAAAGTCCTGGAGGCCCTCACTTCTGGGCTCGCTGCCCATTTTGGGAGCGGTTCCTTCAATCCAACCGATGTTATTGATTGTGTTTCTACCATAATAGACAGAGTAAATAAAGATGGAAATGATGCGTCTTCCTCCGGGGGAGAGAAAATCTGGTGACGGTTGCGGTGGCATGCAACGACTTTTCTCTTGATTGTTGTCCTCTCTGTCTGTATTTATTCTTCAATTTATCACTCGCTTTTCCCGAAAACATTTATCATTTGCTATTCTTGTTATAAGGCTGACGCTTTCACTGTTATTGATGTTTTTCCCTCAAACGCTGGGTTTTGTCGTATTACCGATGTTACTTGCGCTGCCGCGCTATTTCGTGAGATTACGTGTCAGAGTTGATGCTGCTTTTCAGAGCATTAAATGCTTATGAATCCCCTCACTGATGCGATCGAAAAATGATGATGAGAAAGGACACGTGTCTTTCTTATGGTGAAGCGTTTGAGATGGGCAGCTTCTAGGGAATAGCGGGGATTGAAGTGTTCCTCTTTTGAAGTTGTGTCCTTCGCGCGTGCCCTTTCATTGCGCCATCTCGCCATGTGTCAGTTGCTAACTGGTCACACCCTTTCAACCCCTTTTAGGGTTATATAATGTTTTTCTCCCCGTATCTTTTTCTTTTTTATCTCTTTCCCCGCTCATTGCTTCCTTCTGAAAATAACTCACGCCGTTTCTTCTTCTTCTCTCTGGGATTCTTGGGATTTCTTTTACGAAGGTACACACATTACTTCCTTCTTTTATTTTCTTTTTCCTTTTTTACTGGCTATGGCTAAGACCTCTTCTTTAAAATCTATCGAGGGAGAAAGTTCCCAAAAATCTGCTGTGGAGCAGAAAATCAGTGACACCCCCTCTTGTCTTTACACCTTGCCCTTAGTTCATCGTTGTCTGTCTGGTTTCAATGTTCGGTTTCCTTAGGGCTATTCTACTAGTGTCGCCACTGACCCTCTTCGCCTTAATAGTGCATTGCCCAATAATAGTAGGATATTGTATGCTAAACTGTTTGATCATGGGTTTCGGCTTCCCCTTGACCCACTTGTAAAACTGCTGCTGGCCGATTCTGACTTGAATCTGGCCCAACTGAGTCCTAACGCAATTTACGTTGTTAGCGCTTTTGCGACGCTGTATCAGTTCAAAGGGATTGAGTCCCCTTCATTAGCGCTACTTCATGATATTTTCCAGTTGTATTCCCGCAAGGGGGTAATATCGATGTCACCCCGCTATGATGATGACTCACTGAAGCCCTTTACTTGGAAACTTATGGGTATCGAGTCTTCCGTTCCTCGTTGGAAAGAAGAATTCTTCGTTGTTAACCTGCCCGAGCCTTTGTGGAGAACTGGCTTTAACGAGGAAATCAAAAACGAGGCATGGGGTAGCAGAAAACTACTCCGATCCGGAAGATGGTTGGTTAAAAATGCTGCTCCAGATGGACTTCAGTGTTGACACTCGTAAAGTGGCAAACGGAGTGGCAGTTCCAGATTGTAGAATGGGTGAGCGTTTGCCCTTACTATCTCATACTACTGGGAAATGCTAATGCTAACATTTTTTCATGACTGTGCAGTGGTTCCGCCCGGTTGGGAGCATGAATACATTCGGAGAAAAAAAATGAGGGAGCAAGCGCGAAGAGCCCAAGCTGCCGTCGCCGCTGCTGCTGCTGCTGAAGGTGAGGCTATCGGTGTTACTTTGGTCGGGCCACCTTCTCAAGGAGTTGTCACCACCGCCAGTGCTGTTGAGACGTCGTCTTCGTGGGTGCGTGTTACGAGAAGGAAAAGAAGTAAAAAGGCAGCCGTCATACCTCCTGCCTTTTCCCAGGCTACCGCGTCTCCAGAAGTGTCTGCTGGTCAAATTCCTACCGGAATTCCCTTGGCTTCTCCTTCTGACCAGGTATGTCTGTTCGCTACCACTCCTGATTTCTTCTCTCTTGCCGCATCCTCATTGCATTTCCATTCTTAGGGAGTTGGCCACGTTTCCCTACACTCTCCTTCTCACGACGATGTCTTTTGCGAGCAAGCTTGCCGAGCGACGGAAGAAAATTCGCCACGACCTTCATAGCAGTCCATCGTCATCTGGCGTTAGCCCACCCCTAACAACTGTCACAAGGAATGACGCGCCTCCCAGACAACCTCAAGGTGCTGGCCCTGCTGCCGATATCCGTACTTTTGCTGACTCTCCCATCCATTCTACCACTGGTGCTATAGGTTTTAATTCGGAGATGTTGGGTTATGAGGCAGTCGGTGGTGGTGAGTCTTTTGTTTCCATCCTAGAGGGAACTGCTGACCGCCCTTCTTCTCCTCCTGCAATGTTTTTTGTTCCTTCGTCCCCGCTTGCTACCGCAAAGGACAATTCTGGCTCTGACTTTACGATTGGTGTGACTCTGTACGCTCCTCCCAGCTTTCCTACTCATCTCGTTAATCTGGGTGGCCTCAGGGAGAAGGCTTTTCAAGTTTCTGATTCCGATAGCTCTGAGGTTGTTCTTGCTTCTACATCTCTTTTGGCGGCTCGAATATTGTCGCACCAAAGGGAGAAGGATGCGTTTGTCGCCAAGGGTCATCAGGGACGTATGGATTTTCTTTGCTCTCAAACGTTTTCCTCTTTCTGCCATGCTCATTATATGGGTGAAGCCAGTGCTAAGGAGGCGGTGGAGAAACAAAGAGAAATAGATGTCCTATCTTCTGAACGTCACAGATTTTTGGATGCCATGACGGCTTCCAAGCAGGAGGCGGAAGCTGCTAAACAAGAGGCGAGTGCTTCCAAGCAAGAGGCAGAGGCTGCCAAACTTGCGCTGGAGGAGGAGAAGCGGAAAGGCATCGCTCTAAGTATACGCCTTTCTGAAGAAGGGATTGCACTAGCGCAAGAGAGGCAACAGAATGCTGAATTGGCTGCCAATCTTAGCCTTTTTGCCGAGAAATACCGTTGGTATCTGAGAGGGGGCAATGCTTATGATAGAGACCTTCATGCGTCATCATGGGGTGAGCGATGCTCAGATTGAAACCCTTTCTGCCTTTTTTGAGGAGAGGTCTTCACAGGTATCTGACGAAGATTTCTACAGTGTGAGGGCCGCCAATCAGGGGGGAACGACGCATCAACCACTTCTTAAACTTTGCCCTTTGCCTCTTGACTTTTTGTTGCCGGGATGGGTTAGTCCATCCTTTGGGAATTTTCCTGTTATTTTGACGATGCCGCCGCTTTTTCTTTGTTGGTCTCGTTTCATGATGTAACTGTTTCAATGAAGTTAGTGGGCCTTGCTATCAGAATTATAATAGTGGCTATCATACCTTATGCGGTTGCACGCCATCCGCGGTTGCTAAAACATTTCTGTCTTTTACAGACATAATATTTCATAGCGGTTCATCTTCCGAGGGAGGCTTTCCTGTGGCGCCTTTGCCTTTTCTATTTTTTCGCGTCTTGCGTTTAATTCTGCATGTATCACTGCGTTAACACTGCATTCTGCATTGTTATTTCTTTAGTGACGTTTCAAGGAACAAAGTAGTTATTATTTCCATTCGTGTCGTGCATAGTTTCATGCATAGTTTCCATGTTGCGATAGAGACATCTCTCCAGCTCAACTTCACCGGGTATTAACCGCTCGGTTACTAGCTGGGATATCTCTCCTTGTTTCAAATGCCAACGATCGGCTTGGGGCGTGCCTCGTCTTAGTGAGCCGTCTGATCAGGACCGGGCATCACAACGATAGGATTTTCACTCCCAAGCATTGAAACCTCACGTTCCTGAAGCGTGCCTCGTCTTAATGGACCGTCTATGTGAGCACGGTTCCCATAAGGATAGGATTTTCACTTCCAGAATGGAGTTACTACCTCCTTGGGGGCATGCCTCGTCTTAATGGCCCGTCTGTATGAGCACGGCTGCCACAAGGATAGGATTTTCACTCCCTAGGATGTCGGGGCGTGCCTCGTCTTAATGTGCCGTCTATGTGAGCACGGTTACCACAAGGATAGGATTTTCACTCCCGGGGGCGTTGGGACGTGCCTCGTCTTAATGGGTCATCTATGTGAGCACGGTTACCACAAGGATAGGATTTTCACCCCCAACGCTATTTATGCCAGGGCGTGCCTCATCTTAGTGAGCTGTCTGATCAGGACCAGCCATCACAAGGATAGGATTTTCACTCCTGGCATTCTTCATTATCTGAGTATTGTTGGCCATAATATGCACAAAGATGTCTTTCATTTATGCGTTAGAGCAATATTAACAAGGCCAAATAGGAGAGATTAGCTTCTAGCATGATATACTTTTAGACGGGCTATATTCCAAGAGTTTGGTAGGGGAGTACCGTCAAGTGTTTCCAAATGATATGCTCCCTTTCCGATGACGCGATTGACGCGATAGGGCCCGTCCCAATTTGGGCTGAGTTTTCCCATGCGTTGCCCCGCTGCTCATTTGTCTCTGAGCACTAAGTCTCCCACTTTGAGCAATCACTCCTTGACTTGTTTGTTATGGTACTGCGCCATTTTCCTTTTGTAATGCAAAGTTTTTAGGAGAGCCTCTTCTTGTATTTCTGGTAGCGCATCAAGGTTAGCGCGTAACCTTTTGTCATTAACTTCTTCTCTGAAATATGCCACTCGCAGGCTCAAGGTGCCAATTTCTACCGGCGTGACAGCCTCTGTTCCAAAGGCTAATGCAAAGGGCGTTTCTCTAGTAGTAGATTTCACGGTCATGCGATAGGCCCACATTACATATGGCAGTTTATCTGCCCATTTCCTTTTAGAACCTTCTAGGTTCCTTTTGATGCCACTGAGGATGCTGCGGTTGGTCACTTCTGCCTGGCCATTGGTTTGCGGGTGCGCTACAGAAGAGAATCTCTGCTCAATTTGAAATTTTGCGCATTGATTTCTAAAGAATTGGCTTGTAAATTGTGTTCCGTTGTCACTGACCAATATGCGAGGTACCCTGAATCGCACGATGACTTGATATTTGAAGAAACGCCAAATCTTCTTCGTGGTAATGTTAGCTACTGCCTCTGCTTCTGCCTACTTCGTGAAATAGTCTACCACGACGACCACAAACTTCAATTGGGATCTGGCTTTTGGAAATGGGCCCAATATATCAATTCCCCACTTGGCAAACGGGCAAGGGGCGACAATTTCTGAAATTTGCATGGCTGGTCTTCGTGGGATTTTGGCGTATTCTTGACATTTCTGACAAGATTTTACAAAATTGTGACAGTCTCTATGAATGGTGGGCCAGTAGAATCCCGAACGAAAGACCTGTGCTGCTAGGGTGTCACCAGCCACATGAATGTCGCATATTCCTTCATGGATTTCTTGCAAAGTATGGAGCCCTTCCTGCTCCGTTATGCACTTCGCGGCTAGATGAGAGAAAAAAATTCAAATTAATTCTCCATTGTAGCATGTGCACCGTGCCGCTTGTTTCAAAATTTTCCTTCTTTCAACGTTATCTACTGGCAGCTCGTCATATTTCAAATATTTCACAACGGGAATTCTCCAATCGCTCTCTATTTCTTCTACGCACAGGGACGCTTGTTCTTCCATGAAAGAGGGTACTGATATCTCACCATAATGCACATCTTTGAGTATGGAGGCTGTCGAGCTAGCTGCCATTTTAGCAAGATTGTCAGCTTCGCTATTATCCTCTCGAGGAATATGCTCGAAGCGGACTTGAATGCCTTTTCTCTTTGCTTCTGTTAGCTCATGTTTTACCTTTGTGAGGTATTGAATCATAATGGGTTCCCGCACTTGGGAATTTCCCAAGACTTGATCTATTACCAATTTAGAGCCCCCCGTATCTTTAGCTGCGGATCATGCATTGTCCCTGCACCGCGCGTGGCTTCCACGAAGAAGTTGTTGCCTATTCTGAGCCCGGCCAGTAACGCTTCATATTCGGCCGCGTTGTTGGATAGCGGTTGCAGAATTCTGACGGCGTAACGCATCTGTATGCCATCGGGTCCGATTATGAAAATTCCCACACCGGCTAACTCTTGGTTTTTAGCTCCATCCACGTGAATGATCCATGCATCGCTATAAGTATCTGGGGATGAGAGATCTGCCTCTTCCCCTTCCCCTTCTGGTGGGTTCACCGGCAGCTCTTGTGTAAATGTGCATTCTGCTATGAAGTCTGCTAACGCTTGGGCTTTGATGGACAGTCTGGCCTTATATTGCAATCCATACTGCTCGAGTTCGATTGCCCAAATCAGCATTCTTCCTGAGGATTCAGGCTTTCTCAAGATTTTTCCCAACGGTTGATCAGTGAGTACTACAACAAGATGAGCTTGAAAGTATCGATCCATCTTTCGTGTTGCCTGCACGAGGGCAAACGCTTCTTTCTCTATGCGAGTGTACCGCGACTCGGCGTCCTTCAGTATATGACTGACAAAGAATACGGGGCGATGAATATGCCTATCACTCCGTACCAGGACAACGCTGACCACCTCGTCGGTGACACCTAGATACAAATATAAAGCGTCGCCCGGTTCTGGTCTTGTCAGCACCAGGTCAGACGAGAGGTAGGCCTTTATGCCGGCAAACGCCTCTTCGCATTCTTTTGTCCACCCAAAAGGGGCTCTCTTACGAATAGTTTTAAAAAAGGGGAGGCATCTCTCGCCTTACTTGGAGATAAACCGCCCTAACGCAATGATGCTCCCTGTGAGCTTTTGCACTTCTTTAACAGTTCGCGGAGATATCATGTCTTGGATCACTTTTATTTTCGAAGGATTAGGTTGGATGCCTTTCTGGCTAACCACATAGCCTAAAAATTTGCCTGTTTGGAACGCGAACATGCATTTTCGGGGATTTAACTTCTTCTTGTATTCTCGCATCACGCTGAAAACTTCTTCTAGATCGGCCACATGGTCCTCAAAGCTTTGACTTTTGACAAGTATGTCATCCACGTAAGCCTCTACCTTCTTCCCAATTTGCTTCTCGAAAACTTTATTTGCCATGCGTTGGAATGTTGCCCCAGCATTTTTTAATCCAAACGACATCGCCGTATAGCAATAGGTGGCCTTAGGAGTGATAAAGGCAGTTTTTTCTTCATCTTCCACAGCCATGGGGATTTGGTGATACCCCGAGTTAGCATTCAATGAGCTCAGGTAAGCGTATCCCGCTATTTGGTCGACCAGTTGATCGATTCGAGGTAGGGGATAACAGTCTTTGGGACAGGCGTCATTCAGATCGGTGAAATCAATACACATGCGCCATTCTCCGTTAGGTTTTGGGACTAAGACGGGATTAGCCAACCACGTCGGGTACTGGACTTCTTTGATGAAGCCAGCATCCGTGAGTTTCGATATCTCTTTCTCGATAGCTATCATCTTTTCCGAAGAGAAAGCTCGCCTCTTTTGTTGGACGGGTGTGACGTCAGGGTTAACGTTCAGTCGATGCTCTGCTGTTTCTCGTAAAATTCCAGGCATATCTGCTGGCTTCCATGCGAATTCTCCTTTACATCTGTTCAATAATCGAGCTAGCTGTGTGCTTTCTTCTGCGTTCAGTTTCTCGCTGACCAAAAAATTTGCTCCTTTGACTCCATTAACGGGAATTGGCTTCATGTTGTCTACTGGCTGAGTGCGCTTTTCCTCTCTGTCCTCAAACGGGTCGTCTTCCATACACACATAACGGTCACAACTCTTTTGGGTCATAAGTGAATAGCACTCGGCGGCTAACTTCTGGTCCCCTTTGATCGAGACCACTCCATCCCACGAAGGGTATTTCATTTTCAAATGTTTTTGCGATATCGCAGCTCCAAAATGATTGAGGTACGGCCGCCCGAGTATGGCGTTATAAGGCAATGACAAATCTACAACCAGGAACAGCAATTCTTCCGATTGTTTGGAAGTATCCTCTCTAAAGTATACTAGTAGCGTTGTAACTTCTACCACCGGGATCGGGACTCCGTCTACCCCAACTATTGGCTTCTTACAAGGCGTTAACTCACTGTCGAAACGTTTCATCAAGTTATAGGCTTCGAGCGAGAACAGGTTGACCGCGCTCCCATTATCGACAAGGGTTCTCCTAACTCCATGATTACCGATGACGAGTGTGACTACTAGCGCATCGTTGTGTGGATAAACAACGCCTTTCTCGTCCTCTTCGGAAAACGACAGCACCATCCGGTCTAACGCGCTTATCGCTTCGCTCTTTGCTAACACGTTTTCTCTTTTTCGCTTGTCGCCAGCTGCAGGTGCTGACACTGTGGGTTCTTCGGAATATGGAGTGCCTCCTGCTATGATATTGATTATGGGAACGTCCCCTTCGTTAACCACAAACGATTCCTTATTTCTACCAATAGGGATAGCGTTGGCTCCCGTGGCGTAAGAGGGCGCTTGCCTGTCACCGGTCGCCTTGTCCACTGGATTGTTCCTGACCTCTTCCCTAAGTGTTCTATTGCCAATTTCAATTCTCGGCACACGTCCGTGGAGTGCCCTTTAACTTTATGGAACTTGCAGAATGCATTTTCCCTTCCTCTCATAATCACTCCTGGCTTCACAGGAGCGGGGTAACGGATGGGCAGGTTTCGCTGCTGAACTATCGCTAAAATTTCTGCCCTTGGGAGTATAAGGGATGGGAGATTAGGATCGTATATTCGCCCTTTAGACGGATCGGTTTGCCTCCCCATAGGGGGATTCCCGAATCTTCCGCTCGAAAAGCTACCTCTTTGGCGATTTGAGGTCCTGGGGATGTGATCTTTTCGCTGTCCATAGTCATCAGTTGGCTATGTGTCAGGGGTTACGCTAACATGGACGTTAGGTGCCGGATGCATGTCTTGAGGTATACTCTGAGTTCGCTCCCTATTTTCTTCTTCCTCCATTCTCGCATAATTGTGGGCTTTTAGCCTTAACGCATCTAGCGTTGACGGCGGGTCTACCATCAAGGTATCTCGTAGCTTTCTGTAACGGCAGTTACGCTTCAAAGCTTCGACAGCAAAATCAATGGTGACCCCCGGTGTTAGTGACATCTCCAGGTCAAAACGACTCAAAAAGTCCTTCAAAGATTCTTGTGATTTTCGATGAACATCGAATAGTGCTGCCGCAGACTTCCTAATAGGAACAACAGTGCTAAATCGGCTCAGAAATTTGGCTTCTAATTGGGAAAAGTTGTCAATGGAACCTACCGGAAGTCCCTCGAACTAAAGGCGTGCTATGCCAGATAGCGTCATTACAAAGATTTGACATAGCGCCGCGTCACTGTGAGTCTGGAATTGTACAAAATCTTTCACCTTGTTAAGATGCGAAATAGGGTCCTTTGTGACATCATATGATTCCATAGGGAGTTTCACATACCTGTTGACCCGGTGGTGTCTGACACGGTGGCTGAATGGATGACCACTATTATCATCAGGAATTTCCTGTGGTTGACGAAGGAGAGCGGGTTCGTCTAACTGCCTTTGGGCTCGAAAATCATACTCACGATGCTGCCTGGGAGATCGGCTGCGACTCCTTGGTGTTCGGGTCCGGTGCCTTCTGCTATTTGATCTCTCGCTGTGCCTGGGAGATGGATCCCTGAACATCTCCTCTCGCCTGTTGTCCCAATGATCTCTATATTCTCCGTCCCATCGCTCCCCTTCAAGAACAGGAGCTTTCCTCCTATGCTGCTCGGATGGTTCGATGTGTCTAGGCGCGAGTTGCATGACTCCGATAGGGGCTGATGTCACAGGTAGGGATAACGTAAGACCTCTAGACTGTTGGGGTGACAGTGGTCGGTCAGCAATGATGGATGGAGTAAAAATCACATGAGAAGGCACGCCGGGCCCTGAGGCATGAGGTGTAAATCCTGCAGCCAACTCTGTCAACTGATCTATCTGGGCACGAAGAGCCGATATCGAATTCGCAAGAGGATTGCCTGCGCTGTCTACTGCGGGTGCCCTCGCCTGGAGAAGAGAGTGACTGGGTCCTGTATTTGAGATAGAGGAGTATATGCCTGGGATGCCAATGTTCTCGCTAGTTGTTCGGAAGAGGGATCCAACATGGCTGGTGGGATTTCTTGCACTGTGGTGCCAACATCAGAGGTGGCGAAAGAGAAAAGTCACCTACGAGTCTTATATGGGAGGCTGGAAGACTGGGACAGTGCGGGATCCGAGCCGGACTCCATAATCCTCTTGATTTTTAAGGGAGCAGAGCTTGGCTATTAAGGATGCTCACTTAATAGGACCAAAGCTCTCAATGAAAGCACCAATTTGATAAGATTCGATCTGTTCACTGTAGGATAGTGAAGGATTATGAACCTTGAGGTCGACTGTCCCTGATGTCTGATGTACCTGCACGGCGCCGGAGGGGGTCTCTGGCGTAAACACTCCGATGCTTAAGTTAGTAATGATTGTGTGAAATAGCAGCGCTTGGACTAGCAATCTTAGGCTTACCTCCCTCCTTGGTGGCGGAGGTATTTATAGGCAAAATGGAGCATTTCTGAGTGATCATGGTCACAAGGGGCTAACGCGCCCATCAGAGGGGGTTAGAGTTCCCCGTTGATGGAGTGCGCGATCGTCGCGTCAGCTATATGTATGGAGGTAGGCGTTACCTAGGCAAGGCAACACTCATGCTTCTCACGGGATGCCTGGTTAGGCCTGGGATGGGGTAACGCCCTGTGTCATGATGAAGTGACTTGTGGGACCCCCTCGCTAGTGTCGACCATACCAGCGCCAGTTACACACAGGGAGGCGATAGCCTCGATGCTACCGGGGCGGTAAGAGCAGCTTTTTCTTCCTTCCACGGGATATAGGACGAAAATGCCCTTTGTTGTTAGGGATATTGTTATCAGCTGGTTAATTCAGAAATCAGTTGCTGAATGTGGGCATTAGTAGTCTAGGAAGATTGAACCTCAGATAGAAGAGTAGGATCAATGGAGGAGTATAGAATGGTGTTCAAGTGGCCACAGGGGATCGAGAAATAGCATCAGCAGCATCATTGCACTTACCTGGTTTATACTGAACTTCATTGATAAGAATTTGTCTTCTGCCAAAGGATGTATGGTGGAACGGCTCTTCCTAGATCAGCGCTCACGACGGTCCGCGGTACCTGCAATGCACCGGAGGGGGTCTCCGGCAGAAACACTCCGATGTTTAAGTCAGTATGTGTACTAAATTTGGCAGAGTTTAGGCCAGTAGAGTATGCTTACCCGCCCTCTTTGAGGAGGAGGCGTATATATAGAAGAATTGAGCATTTCCGCACATGGGAATGGATAGAGAGCTATCTCTACCGTTAGGGATCGTGGTTCGCCCCCTCAATGACATGGTATCGTGGCGATAGCCATGTGAATAAGTACTACCACGGTAGGGTAGTGGCAGAGTGGTCCTCCTGCCCTGTGGTATCTCTTAGGACGAGACAGCTCCTCGAGCCATCTGAATAGTTTGTCTGGGGAACCTCTTGAGCGCCTATTAGCCCTCTTGGCGTTAGCCTCCGGGGGAGACGGTGGCTCCACCCTACCACAACGGTGAGAACAGCGATCTCTTCTTTCTATTCAGGGCAGTAGACGAAAATACCCTTTTTCTTAGGTGAATTGTTATCATTCATAATCATACTACTGGAGCTTGACTAACCAGGAGAATTGAGCCTCTTTTGATAGCTTCTAGTTGAGGAGGTATTTCAAGCTGTGATGATCAGTGTACAGGATGAAATGTCTGTCCCCCAAGTAATAGTGCCAATGTTTGACAACAAAGAGCACTGCAAACAACTACCTTTCATAAACTGATTTCACCTAGTGTCTTGGGGCTAAGGACTTACTAATGTAAGCAATGGGGTGCTTGTCTTGCAAAAGAACAACTCCAATGCCTTCTCCTGAAGCATCAGTCTCAATAATGAATACCTTGGAAAAATCAGGCAAGACTAATACAGGGGAAGTGATCAGGGGTTGTTTCAACCTTTGAAATGAGATTTCATCCAAATCTCCTCATACAAAGTTGTCTTTCTTCAAGAGTTCAGTTATAGGTTTAGCTAAGGAAGCATACCCTTTGATGAACCTCCTATAGTATCGAGTGAGCCCAAGGAATCCTCGGACTTGCTTCACTGCCTTCAATTCTAGAAATTCCTTAACTACCCTGATTTTTTCAGGATCAGTTCTAACCCCTTCTTTAGAAATAATATCCCAAGTAGGCAATGTTGTTTGTGGCAAAAGAACACTCGGATTTCTTTAGAAATAGGTTGTGTTTTCTAAGTAATTCAAATGTGTATTTGAGGTGTGTTATGTGGTTGTCTATAGACTTACTGTATATCAAGATGTCATCAAAGAAAACCAGGATGTACTTCCTCAAACAATCATGAAACACATGATTCAACAAGGCTTGAAAGGTCGAAGGAGCATTGCATAAGCCAAAGGGCATTACCATGTACTAGTAGTGTCCTTGATGAGTCCTACAAGCTATTTTGTAAGTATCTTTCGGATTGAGCAATACCTGATAATAACTAGCCCTTAAATCCAATTTGGAGAAGATAACAGATTCTCCCAGCTCATCCAGTAGCTCTTCAATAACTGGAATTGGGAATCTATTTTTGACAGTTTGCTGGTTTAGAGCTCTAAAATCTACACACATCCTCCAGCCACCATCTTTCTTCTTCAACAACAATATAGGAGTAGCATACGGACTCTGGCTCTCCTCAATGAACCCAGTCTTCAGCAAGTCAGCTATCTATTTTTCAACCTCATCCTTTTGTTGCTTGGATTGTTTGTAAGGCTTGAGGTTAATTGGTTGTGCTCCTGGCTGTAAGGGAATAGTATGGTCATAGGGTCTTGATGGAGGGAGCTTAGTGGGTTTTTCAAAAAGGTCCTTGAAGGCACTCAAACAATTGGTCAAAGCTAGTTGGTAGTGTATCAGAAGTTTATGAATTTTCCATCAGAGTTACGGCAAAGTCGTTGCTACCTTCTTAGGATCAGATAATAATTTACACATTTTCTCCTCATTGATCCACTTGATAGATAACCTGGTTCCTCCTTTCAACATAATCTCCTTATCATTTTTGTAGAATCTCATCACCATTCTTTTGAAATCCCATAGAACTGGACCTAAGGTCTCAAGCCAGTCCATTTCTAGGATGACATCATAGTGGATCAGTGGTAGGATAAGGGCAGAGACTTCAAACCACTCATCTTGGATACACCACTTGATGTCAAGAGAAGTCTCAGCAGTAGCCAAGGTTTCCCCATTGGCCACAGTAATCTTCACAGGGGCTATGACTGAAATTAGAAATCCTAGAACTAGTGCAATATCCCTCAAGATCAGGTTGTGTGTACTACCTGTATCAATGAGAGTGTGCACTGTCTGCTTCTGTATCTGTAGTGTTACTCTCATATCTTTGGCACCCCCTTTCTTGATGTCATGTATAGCATACAGAGAAATCGTGGGATCCTCAATCACCTGTGTCTCTTCTTCTTGTTGTTTTTCCTCCTCAAACCCATAATCCGAAGCATCTTGCTCCTCATCTCCAGTCACAACCAAGAAAAATTATTTTGACTGACATTTGTGGCCCCTAAATAACTTCTCACCACAGTACTTACACAGCCCTGCAACCATCCTCTCTTTCATGATTTTTTCATCCAAGCTCTAGAAAGGTGGGTTTGAGGTTATGATGTTTGGTTTTTGTGGTTGTGTTTGGTTGGTAGAGGTGTTTGGAAGGCGGGATTAATGTTCTGGACTGGTGTTTTTGAAGTCAGTTGGTTGTGGGGTGGTTTGAACTGGCTGGGATTAGCACGATACGGTTTTGGGTAGCTTGTATTGGTAGTTTTGTTGTGGGGGTAAGTGAATCGGTTACTGGTGTAAGTGCTTGGTGGGTTTTCTGGTGTGGTCATAGCTCTAAGGGTTGGAATCGCAACCTCTATGGACATTGCTAATTCTACAGCATCCTCAAAAGTCTGTGGCTTAAACATTCTCACCAGATGAGCCAATTCTGGCTTTAAACCAGCTAAGAATAGACTTCGCCCATAGAAACTACACACATCAACTCTATCGTAAATGGCATTGAATTGATTAACATAGCTTTCAACATCAGATACCTATTTCAGGTTGGACAGATCAGCCATCGGATCATCTATTTTCTTGGGTAAGAACCCGGTGATCACACACTTTACAAAGTTAGTCCAGGTCCAGATGTCATCTTCTCTGTTCTTCAGCTTCACCTTGTACCACTTCAAGGCATCTCCAAACAGTTGATGCGAAGCAACTTCCACCTTGTGATGAGGGGAAGTCCTTATACTCTGAAAATAATTGTTGGCTTGGAAAACCCAGTCATTCACTTCAGCTCCATGGAACCAAGGAAATTCCAAGATAGTGGGTTTTGGGTTTGCTTGGAATGTAGGAAGAACAAGATCTTCGTGTGGGATTTCATCTCTATGGCTTCTAGGAGGAGGACCACGAGATTGTTGCTGTAAGTTGATGAGTTCTTGAAGTGATCTTCGAATCTCTTCTATGGACTGCTCAGCCAATCCCAACCTAGTCTCAACAGGAGGCACATTGCTTCCATCTTCTGTAAATCCACCTGATAATACATAAAGAAATCACAAGGGTAGTAGGGTCTTTTCACCTTGAAGAGGGCCCACGTGTTGCCACGTAGGCAGGTTGAGTGGTGGCAAACTGACCATTGACGGTACTGCTATTATACCGAAGATCATGTAGGAAACAGGTGTATTGGGTAACGGGTGCTGAGCTGGCATCTCACAGAGAGTACCGTTCCCCAAGGCATTACGGTAAAGTACATGAGGGCAACGGTAGCAGGGTACCGGTAATCATTATGACCACAATTAAAGGCTAGTAACGGTTTTAAGGTAACCGTTACGTACGTTATGGATTGTGGTAATGGCGCCATTGATGACATTGATGGCATTCGCTGATGCATTTATGGAGCGATCATCAGGTTGGCTATAAATAGCAGCATAAGGGAAGGTAAAACACACCTACACACACACACGCATATACTGAGATATTGCTAGAATCTTGAGATCACTTGCTATATAGAGTTAGTACTGACTTGATCGTCGGAGATTCTACGCCGGAGACAACCTCTGGCGCATTGCAGGTGATAAGGAGTTAAGCCTAACCATACAACCCTAGGCGCAAATACGCAAAGAGGCCTACCCCGTTCTAATTATTATCATTTGGTGCTTTCATTGAGAGCTTTGGATTCTTTAAGTGAGACTTCCTTAAAAGTCCAAGCTCTTCTTCCTACATATTCGAAGGGACTCTTTGTGATTGCTGAAAATGACTTCTGAACCACAAGCTACCTTGTCCTCCACTGCTCTTGCGATTTCAACCCAGGAGGCATCGGTTTTTCCTGCACAGTTCACTCCATTGAGTACTGGGACTCTATCGCTTTACCGACAACTGGAATTTCTTCGCACCCCAGGAACTAATTCGGTTGTCCCTCACACCACGTTTGTTGGGCCCAATCTGCCAGCAGCTCCAGTCGGACCAACGACAGAGTCCGTCGCGGTGTTGCATCACAGGATGGATGAGATGATGCAGATGCTGACGAACCTAACTCAACGGCCATCAATGTATCCCCACACACTGCCAGCCTTCACAGCAGCCGTGGTGGCATCCCAGGCGCCACATCTAGGTATGGAACCGATCCCGTCCCCACCATTTTATCCAGAAATCAGTGGAGGTCAACGCATCTCCCAACGGCTACCATCAGTGGTAGTACCACAGAGAGAGGAAGAGGGGTACATGGAGAATTCTGACAAGGAAAGTGATCAACGGGTGACGCGCAGTCCCCCCAGAAGCCGGTCACACAGAAGAGCTAGGGGATCAAACGGTAGGCGGAGTAGGGACCGGTCACCCACTGAACATCGTTCAGTACAAAATCAGCTTAACGGCCGCGGAAGGGAGTTGCGCGAAGATTCTCCTTCTGCCTATTCAGGGCATGCGAGGAGACGGGATGATGATCCAAGACATCCCTTGAGTTATCAGGTGCACCGATATCAAGTCAGTCGAAGAATTAAAATTTCCACTGAACAGTATGATGGAACGAAGGATCCAATTGCCCACCTTAATAGAGTAAAGGATTTTGTGAAGATCCAAATGCGAAGAGATGAAGACCTCTGTCAGCTCTTCGTCCTCACACTGACGGGAGCAGCTAGAAAATGGTTTGAGGGGATACCTGCTGGTTCCATTGAATGTTTCGCCAGTATAGAGGAACATTTCCGGAGCAGGTTCAGTACTTCTATTCCCCTCAAAAAATCCTCTGCGGATTTATTTGACATAAGAAGAAAGTTTGGGGAATCTCTCAAAGCCTATTTGGAGCGTTTCAACCTAGAGATAACAGTCATGACGTACGTAACGGTAGAGATCGTTGTGGAGGCAATGAAGTAAAATTGTGAGTTTGATAAGTTGGAGGATACGTTGTTGGTGGATCCCCCATCGACTCTAAACCTATTAGGTATCCTAGCGAATAACTATGCTAGGATGGAGGAGGCTGATTTCCAGAGAAAGAAATAGACGGAAATGTCTCCGGTAAAAAAGAATGTGGAGAAGAGTAGTAAGGAATACTCTTCGAAGAAGACAGGAAGCAAAACGGATTGTGCATCCATGTCTTTATTGTTGCCTAGGGCGGAAATATTGGCTATCATAGAACGAGAAGGATATCCAATCAAATATCCGGTAAATAAGTCAGGAGCCAACCTGGGAGAACGGAGAGATCACTACTGCCATTTTCATAAGGCTAACGGGCATGACACTAAGAAGTGTAAAACGCTAAAAGCGGCTATTGAACGACTGACTGAAGAAGGGTATCTGGGTGAATTTATGACCCAAGGACGTCGATAAAATACGGACGTGAACCGTAATGCTAGTTGAGAGGAAATGGGAGATAGGGGTCCCATGGAAATTCCTGTCATTGATAGGCGAAAGGATAAAGCAAAGGAAGTAGCAATGACGAATACGGGAGAATTTTCGTTGATATCCTTGATTGCTGGAGGAACGAAAAATCTAAAAGGATCCACCAGTGCTGTGGTGGTGATTGAGCTTGACCCTTCCGTGGGGGAAAAAAGGAAGAGAGAAGAGTCCTTGAGGGATAGAAGGGGATTCGACGTACTGGATCGCATGATCATTTCTGAGGAAGATGAAATGGGAGTCGTGTATCCACAAAACGATGCGATGGTTACCACAACGGTCGTTGGTGGGTACCGGGTAGCCAGAACTTTGGTAGATAACGGTAGTGCCATTAATCTATTATCATATAAGGCATACCAATTGATGATTCGTTTGAAGACTGAGTTAATCCCGTGTCCGAAACCCATCATTGGGGTTGATGGAGTTCCCATTCCGGTCATAGGGGTGGTGTCTTTCTCTGTATTCTTTTTGGAGGATAGTGGAATGAGAACGGTGGAGCAACTATTCATGATAGTGGATCTCAATCTGCCATATAATGGCATTTTAGGCCAACCATTTCTAAATGCCTTTGGGGCAGTGATCTCGCAGCGGCATCTAAAGGTAAAGTATCCCTCTTGGGATGGAGTCGTCACCATCAAAGGAGACCAGAAGTTAGCGGCAGAGTGCTACCTTGTCATGACTAGTGGAGCTAGTGACTGGTACGTTTGCGCAGCTTCTGATCCATTTGATCAACAAGATGAGAGACGGACCCAGCCGTTAGAGAAGATGGTACCGGTACCAGTAGAAGGAATTGAGGGAGGAAATTTTTTAATAAGTGAAAAATTATCTCTAACAGAGCAAGTTCAACTCGTACAGTTGCTGAAAAAGTGTGTTGGAAATTTCGCTTAGACATCGTCGGATATTCCCGAAATCCCTAGGGAAATGGCAGAACATCGGCTGAATGTGGATCCTACAATTAAACCAGTACAACAAAAGCGGCGTTCTTTTTCAAAGGAGAAAGCAGATGCGATCGAGAAAGAAGTAGTTAAGCTTCTGAAGGCAGGGTTTATAAGAGAGGTGCAGTATCCACCATAGTTAGCCAACCTGGTAGTTGTCCCTAAGCCTAACGGAGAATGGAGGATGTGCATTGACTTCACGGATCTAAATGAAGCCTGCCCGAAAGACTGTTATCCACTTCCCCAGATTGAACAGTTGGTTGACCAAACAGCAGGGTATGGGTACTTGAGCTTTGGATGCTAATTCCAGTTATCATCAGATTCCCATGGCAGTTGAAGATGAGGAGAAACAACTTTCACAACTCCGAAGGCAACCTACTGCTATAAGGCAATGTCGTTCGGATTGAAGAATGCCGGAGCTACGTTTCAGAGAACTGCCAACAAGATTTTTGAAGCTCAGATTGGACGGAATATGGAGGTATACATCGATGACATGCTGATAAAAAGTAAGAGCTTTGAAACGCATTTGGCTAACTTACAGGAGGTGTTCGAGGTTATGTGCCGGCATGGGATGGCTAACTTACAAGTTACAAATCCCTCAAAGCTTCGCGCGATACACAATATGATGTCGCCACGAAATGTTAAGGAGGTGCAGAGGCTTACCGGTAGGATTATTGCATTAAGTCGATTCATTGCAAAGTAAGGAGAAACATGTTTACCTTTCTTCAAACTGATTTACGGTATCAGTCGCGTCCGTCCATAAAGGCGCAGGCTTTAACTGATTTTATGGCTGAGTGCACGTTCTCGGATCAACCGGTTACGCAGGAATATATGAATGATGGCAGTTTCTTGCCACAACCGGAAATCGATGGGGATACGTGGATGATCCATGTAGATGGAGCAAAGAATCAAGAGTCGGCAGGTGCCGGTATCGTCATCTTCGGTCCAGACGGAATCAAAATGAGATACGCATTGCGGATCCTGAAACCACTATCTAATAATGCAGCCGAATACGAGGCCTTGCTAACAGGACTTCGCATCGGGAAAACACTGAGTACCAAGGGAATTCAGGATCACGGAAACGTGAGTGATCTCCGTTTGAGGATTCATGGGGATTCCAAGTTGATAGTTGATTAGGTCAATGGTGCGTCTCAGGCGAGGAATCCCATGATGCTCAGATATCTAGAGAAGGCGCAGAAAGAATTGGCAGCCGTTAAGGAGATGGGGATACGGGTGGACATTGAGCAGGTCCATCGTGAAGAGAATTTAGAGGCAGACGAGATAGCCATATTGGTGGCTGATCCAACTGCGGTTATGCCTAAAGATGTTATGGTGGAAGAAATCGTGACACCTTCCTTTATGGAAGAGCAGCTGTCCCTATGTGTTGCAGAAGGAACGGATGACTGGAGGGTTCCGGTCATAAGCTATATCAAACACGGTACCTTGCCGGATGATCAAAAGGAAAAGATGAATGTTCTTAGGCGGGCAGACAAGTGCTCTATGTACGGGGAAGAGCTTATTCGTCGATGTCTCTCTCATCCTACGGCTAAGTGCATTTCTGAGGCTGAAGGTCAGTATGTACTCCGTGAGATCCATGAGGGTGTTTGCGGAATGCACGTGTCCGGAGGTACCATGACGACACAGGTTCTGCGTTTAGGGTTCTATTGGCCCACAATACGAAGAGACTGTGATCACTTTGTCAGGACATGCAAGAAGTGTCAAGAGTTTGCAAGGATCCCACGGCGGCCAGCAGCAGACGTAACGGCAATGGTCAGTCCTTGTCCATTTGCTCAGTGGGGAATTGATATTCTAGGGTCGTTTCCTAAATCTCGTTCTCAATTCGAGTTTGTGATTGTGGCGGTTGATTATTTTACCAAGTGGGCTGAGGTAAGGCCACTGGCGAAAATTTCAGCAGAAATGGCATGGCGTTTCTTTTTTACTCAGGTCATTTACCGATTTGGAATCCCTCGAATCTTAATCAGTGATAACAGAATGCAGTTCAAAAGC
Source organism: Viola odorata (assembly GCA_963691705.1). NCBI lineage: Eukaryota > Viridiplantae > Streptophyta > Magnoliopsida > Malpighiales > Violaceae > Viola > Viola odorata. Next base: position 34,043,519 of record OY829541.1, read on the forward strand.
AAATACTTCCAAGAAAAATGCCAATCACTAGCAATCGAGCAACGGTTCACGTCAGTAGCACATTCTCAAACAAATGGATAGACTGAGGTAACCAATCAAACCATCTTGAGTGGGATCAAGAAAAACTTGGAAAAAGCTCGCAAAAAGTGGGTGGATGAGTTGCCAAACGTCATGTGGGATTACTGGATGATAGTGAAGGCAGGTACCGGTGAAACTCCGTTCGCCATGACATACGGAACAAAAGCAGTAACTCCAGTGGAACTAGGGGTTATCAGTTTGCGAATTGAGCACTTTGAGGAGGAAATAAATCAAGAATTGTTGTGGGCACAACTTGATTTGTTACCGGAGCTTCGTGAGTAAGCATTTATGAAGAGCTTGCGTTACAAACGCAAGATGGTGAAATATCATAACCGGAGGGTTAAAGAGCGGCTGTTGAAAGTGGGAGATTTAGTTCCTCGTAACTGGCAAGCAGCGGGGCAAGAGATGAGGAAGCTGAGTCCCAATTGGGATGGGCCTTACCGGGTGACGCGAGTTGTCGGTAAGGGTGCATACCATCTAGAGAAAGAGGACGGTACTCCTTTACCCAATTCTTGGAATATTGTTAATTTAAAATTGTATCATCCAAGAGCGGATGTGTTGTTTGTAACATGTGAATAAAAAATAACACCGTGGACGTAGGCATTCTGGCTAAGCCACGTTAAAACTAGAGTTATTTATTTTATGCAGATCGTAAAGAGGACAGACGTTGAGCTGTAAGGAAACGGAATGACGGTACGCAAAAGATTTGCTAGGATCCGTCGCGATTCATAAAGGCCTCATGAGGATCCGTCTTCATCTTTTGATAAGGTGATTGTATGGTAGTGACGGTATTTGGAACATCTTCCGGTCTTTTGATAAGACGGTAGTCTGATTATGCGTGGAAGCCTCACAAAGATCAATCTTCATCTTTTGAAAAGGTGATTATATGGTAGTGACGGTATCTGGAAGCCATTCCGGTCTTTCGATAAGACGATGGTACAAAGCCTCACAAAGATCCATTTTCATCTTTTGATAAGATGATTATATGGTAGTGATGGTGCACAGGGCTATTCAGGCGCTGCTTGAAGTAGTCAATGACATAGCTATACCGGTGCCAATCTTTCGATAAGATGGTAGCGCGGTATTAGTATGTCTGAGGATCTCACAAAGATCCATCTTCATCTTTCGACAATATGATTATATGGTAGTGATGGTACCTGGGGCTGTTCAGGCGCTGCTTGAATGAGTCAACGACATAGCTATACCAGTACCAATATTTCGATAAGATGGTAGCGTGGTACTAGTATGTCAGTTACATAGATCAAACCTATTCTTTATTCTTTCGATAAGACGGAGACATGGTTTAGAGATGTGCTTACTTAGCAATGGTGTTTTCTGCTCTCTCGATAGGACAGTGGTTGCGCAAACAGAGTTTTTGCCAATGGATGAACGGTATCCAGACGAGACGGTATTCTTTCAGAGAAATGGTATTCGTTGAGAGAAACTATATTCTTTGAGAGAAACAGTTTCTAGAGAGAAACGTTTCTAGAGAGAAACGGTTTTTAAATCCTTGTTTTCTTTATTTCCTTTTTCGAAAGAAAGATTATCTATGTGGGAGATTTGCGTTATTTTTTGAAGAAATAAATAGATTTTTGCACACATAAGGATTAGTTGGGAGAATAAGTTACAAAAATATAAACAATAGATGCAAGAAACAAAAGGAGTGAAGTCCTTAAATAGATGCGTCCGATAGTTTGCAGAATTACAAAAATAGTCTAAAGCAAAAATTACAAAATAAGGTTATGGAGCTGGAGGGGGTGGTTGATTGCTTGCATTTTCGTCGCCCTCACTCAAGTCATCTCCTGATTCGTCATCATCGTCTTCCAAGTCTTCATCAGCAGGCGGTGCATTGACATTTTCTTCTGTAAGGGCTACAATCCGGAGGTCGGCATAACGGCCAGTGTTGACAACACTGAAGTGTTTGACCCCATAGTAGTCTATGCAGCTTGTGATGATGGCCTTGGCAGTGGCATTCCTTCAGTTGTTAATCCGGGATGGAACGGCATCCAGCAGCGCTTACTTCTCAATTAGGTCTTGTTGACTAAAGGCTAACTGCTGCTCTATGGAAACTCTTTGGAGAGTGAGTTCTTCCTAGAGTGAGGAGACTGTTTCCTCCTTTTGAGCCACTTCGTCAGTCAGTTGCTGATAGCACATTTCATGGTCATGATTTTACCTTCTTTTCTAGCCCTTTCGGGGGCTCGAAGTCACCATTTGACCCTCATTTCACTCTTATTTGCAGATTAGCATCAAAGGAGGGAAAAGGCCGAAAAGAAGCAATTTTAGAGCATTTCTGAGGACTTCCATTTTCCAGGCCAAGAAGAAAGAATGTTGTCAAGGCCTCGATGCGAACCAGACCAGTGCGCTGTCTCAAGGCCTCGACAGTTCTGAGCCTTCTTCCAAAGAAAGCATCTTCTAAGATCCGCACAGAATCCCAGGCATTTCCAGAAGGCATCAGGCGTGTCAGGGATCCCAGAATATTCCTTTTGCAAGGACATGTGCTGTCACGCCCTCATTGCCCTTAGCTGTTTTTGTCTCCTAGCTAGTTTAGGCTATATAAGCATAGTTTTAGGGTTTTTGTAAGGACGGCTGTTCCAAGGATAATTTCTTACATTAGTTTCAGTTTTTATTTTCTGGGGATCATCTCCTCTTCTAGATCAAGAGCAGCCATCGTCAACAACTTTCCTCTTCGATTATATAATTAATCTATCAGTTTACTCTACTCCCTTTTTACTTTCTTTGTTTTATCATTGTATGATTATATCTACCTACTGTTTATATTATAGTATGAGTAGCTAAATACCCCTTTCTTGGTGAAGGGTGTTCCACGGGTTGTAGGGTTCGGCTAAGAGGTCTAATGCATGCTTAACATATTCTTTTGTGACACATAACTGTCTACCGATTTAATTACATGCTTGTCTAGAAATGTTAAGAGCTTGATCATCTTTTAGTATTTCTGCATGAGTAACGTCATATTCCAGGGTTATAACTGATGCGAAGCCCTGGAGTTAGAGCAGGCACCTAGGGGAGGCAGCGCGAGAGGCCTCACCTAGGGGTAAACAGCTATCTAGGGTATGCGATACGAGTCTGACAAGCTGAGCTATCGCGTCCTAGATCTGTCTTACCTCTCCTTCATGGGCGTTCTGAATTTAGCCTCCCTACTTCGAGCCCGTGACAGGCCGGACGGTCAAGGCTACCTTTTGATGACAAGGAAGGTAGCTGAGAGGATGGCTGAATGTCAAGGTCACCTCATATATGGAAACGGGGGGTGACTTTTATCTACGAAGGTAAGCAGGGGATGCGGTGTGGAAACGCGGTCCCTATAGCAGATCTGCACATGAGTCTGGAAAACCTCTACACCGATGACTAGCCGACCTAGAAAACAACCCAAGGGAGCACGTTTCGCTAAGATCTCGTCTTATTTGATTAATACCCTTTTCACTACTTTTCCTGCATTTGATCTGTTTACGTCTCTTGCTCTGGATTGCAATTTACATATCTTGCCCTAGATTAAGATTTACTTTCGTGCCCTAGATAAGTACTTTCCAATTCTGTTTTGTTAGCTCCCCTACTCTGCGTTGATTAATTTATTAATCAACATAAAACCCCCCCTTTTTATTGTTACTTTGGTTAGATCTGTTGCGTATTGCCTTGTCATACTTGTTCACTAGCAATTCATTTCTTCAATCTTTGCGGTTCGACCCTGTCTTGCTCTATACACATTAATTTGTGCATTTAGGCATCAGGATAAATTTAAGTATATTTGAGTGACGATCAAATTTTGGCACCGTTGTCGGGGATTGAACGGTACTGATTTTGTTTTGTTTTTCTTGTATGACTAGGATATCTGCCCCCGATCTACTCCCTCTAGACCTCGAGTTGACCAGAACGGAAAGAGGACTTCGTAAGCAAGCTCAAGGGACATCTGCTCATCGTAGAGTGATCCCTCATCCTGCCCTCGATGGTTCCCCTTCTAATCTGGCTGACCAGGAACATCAACTTTTCCTAGACCTGACCTTTCTCCATCGTGATCCCGAAAACCCCATACCAAACCACTTTAATTTTCCAGCAATGGATGACCTAGCCAACAATGACAACCGTGAAAACCACGAAGATCCACCACCACCCCCAGACCAGCAAACCATCGACAATTTCCATGCAACCCCCGATATGGCCAGTAGCTGCATTGACTGGCCTAATGTCCCTAATGACTGGACTTTGAAGTTCGCCGTGCTTCATCATCTGCGTACTTTTCGAAGGGTAGCCAAGGAAAATGCTCTTCGCCATCTTCAACAGCTCCACTCTATTTGCGAGGCCATGAAACCTGCCAACGTTAGTATTGAATAGGCCAAGCTTCGCGCATTTCAGTGGTCTCTCAAAGATGATGCCCTAGATTGGTATTACGACCTTCCCGCAAGATCTATTCGTTCTTGGGCGGACATGTCAAAAATCTTCACTGAGAAGTATTACCCGACTTCTATCTCCAATACCACGCACAAGCAACTCGTTCCATTGTTCAGAAGAAAGAAGAGACTCTAGCCCAGTACTATGAGAGATTTCAGAAGATGCAATCGAGTTGCCCAGCCCACAATCTTACCGAGCACGCTCTGGTTCAATATTTTTGTGAAGGCCTCAAGGCTCAGGATAAGGCGTTGCTTAACGCAGCCGCCAATGGATCCTTGACTGCTCTAACTCCAAGAGTTGCACGAGCAACGATAGAGCTCATGGCCAAGAACACCTCTGACGACCTTGCCAACAATCCAGGCCAGGATTCCCAAGTCGCTGCCCTTCAGAACCAGATATCTTCTCTCACAGGAATGTTCCAAAACTTCATAACAGCACAACCCGCACCTGTCAAGGCCTGCCAGATATGCAATTTCGTGGATCACCCCACTGATGCATGTCCTCATATTCCGGAGGAAATACAAGTGAATGCTGCTGGCCAATTTATTCCAGTCTCTTACGCTCAGACTTACAATCAAGGCTGGAAACAACCAAATCCAGGATGGGTCCCTAACACTCAGCTTTCGGGACCTAGCCATCAACAGCATCAGAACCCCTATGGAAATCCTCCTCCTAATATGCCAAATTTCAGACCTCGACCCACATTTCACCAGAACCAGTATCAACGCCAACCTCCTCAGGATCAGACCTTCGTCCATCCTCCAGACCAGACTTTTGTCCAGCCCCCGACTGCTGAAATGCCTAAGAATCCCGAGCAACAGAAAGAAATAGATGAACTTAAGAAGCAAATGAGTGCCTTGACTGCCAAATTGCAAGAGTTGACTAATCATGGCAGACTGCCACCCCAGACAGAAACAAATCCCAAGCACAATGTCTGCGCTTTAACTTTACGCAATGGAACAACTTTGAACCCACCAGAGCTTCCAGCCCAAGATATTGAAAATTCTCCAGAGGCCGAAATCCAGCCTAAACCTAGAACGAAGCTCCCCAAGGTCCCTAGATTCGTGGAAGTTAAAGAAGACAGAATCCGCTCCCCTAGAGGCTCCCCACGGAATGACCCCAACCCACTAGAATTTACTCAAGAGTACATTCATAAGATTCTCGAGCCCCCGTTCCCTCACAGATTGGTCAAGACCAAGAAAGATAAGGAGGACCGCGATATCTTTGAAATGTTCAGTAAAGTGGTTGTCAACATCCCTCTTCTCCAGGCCATGAAAAATGTCCCTCGCTATGCCAAGTTCCTGAAGCAATTATGCACGAACAAAAACAAGTTCGCCGAAGTTAACAAGATCAGCGTAGGGGCCAACGCGTCTGCACATATCCAGCGTCAGATCCCTCCGAAATGCAAAGATCAGGGCATGTTCATAATCCCTTGCCGAATCGGAACAGTTGATATTGGAAAGGCCATGTGTGACCTCGGAGCAGGAATCAATGTCATGCCCTTGATAATCTACCACAGTCTAGGCCTCGAGCCTCTCGTGCCTACAGACCTCGCCATCCAACTTGCGGACCGCTCTATCATCTACCCCGAGGGGATAATCAAGGATGTCTTAGTCCAAGTAGGGGAATTCTTGTTCCCTGCTGACTTTTATGTGATTGCAATGGAGAACGAAGACTCCACCAAATCCACAGACGTTCTTCTAGGCTGCCCATTTCGGGCCACAGCCCGAGCAAAGATTGATGTTCACGATGCCACCATCTCCCTCGAATTTGATGGAGAGATCATCAAATTCAATATGCTAGAGGCTATGCGATACCCATCTGAATTTTCTAGTGTGAATTATGTTGATATTGTTGACCCCCTTGTGGGGGAAATTGATGAAATATATTCTACTGACCCCTTGCAATTTGCCCTTGATAGGAGTCTGACGCCAGCTCTTCTAGATGTCATGGCCTCGACGCTTCCTATCCTATCTAAATTACACTCTATCGTCGCTGACCTTGAAGAATGTGTTGTTGCTCAGTATGAGTCTCCGAATCAGTCTCCCGAATATCCAGGCCATGCTAAGTTATTTCCCTCTATTGATCAGGCTCCAGCCCTAGATCTGAAGCCACTGCCTACTCACTTGAAATATGCTTATCTAGGCCCCGATAACTCTTTACCTGTCATTATCTCCAACAAGCTCGAAGACCTCGAGGAGTCCAAGCTCATTTCCTTGCTAAGGAACTTCAGACAAGCCATAGGATGGACCATTGCGGACATTAAGGGCTTGTCTCCAGCATTATGCACTCATCACATTCACCTAGAAGACGCGAGCAAGACCATTCGCCAGCCCCAGAGACGACTTAATCCGCCTATGATGGAAGTGGTGAAGAAAGAGATTCTCAAGTTGTTAGATGCGGGAGTTATCTACCCCATCTCAGATAACCCTTGGGTCAGCCCTATCCAGGTCGTGCCCAAGAAAACAGGCATAACTATCACCATCGGTCAAGATGGCGAATCCATCCCTACCCGGATCCAGAATGGGTAGAGAGTGTGTATTGACTACCGCCAGCTAAATTCTGCTACCAGGAAAGATCATTTTCCCCTGCCCTTCATCGATCAGATGCTAGAACGCCTCGCCGGTAAAACCCATTATTGCTGTCTAGACGGTTACTCCGGATTCCATCAGATCCCAGTTGCTCCTGAAGACCAGGAAAAGACAACCTTTACCTGCCCTTTTGGGACCTTCGCGTATAGACGCATGCCCTTCGGTCTGTGCAACGCCCCTGCCACTTTCCAACGTTGTATGGTCAGCATTTTCTCTGAATTAGTTGAAGATGGAATCGAAGTCTTCATGGACGACTTCACCGTCTATGGAAACTCTTTTGAAGAATGCATGAACAATCTAAAAAGGTGCCTAGAGCGCTGCATTGAGACGAATCTTGTCCTGAATTTTGAAAAATGTCACTTTATGGTGGATCGAGCCCTGGTGCTTGGTCATGTTATCTCGGCCAAGGGAATTGAGGTTGACAAAGCCAAGATAGAAGTAATAGAATCCTTGCCCTACCCATCTTGTGTCCGCGATGTGAGATCTTTTCTAGGCCATGCCGGTTTCTACCGAAGGTTCATTAAGGACTTTTCCAAGATTGCCCAACCCATGTGTCACTTGCTCCAGAAGGACGTGTCCTTTGATTTTAGCGAGGCCTGCAAAACCACTTTTGAACTTCTCAAGAACAAACTTATCTCGGCCTCGATTATTCGAGCCCCCGACTGGACACTACCTTTCGAGGTCATGTGTGATGCCAGTAATCAGGCCCTAGGCGCCGCTTTGGGTCAGAAGAAGGATAAAGAGACCCATGTCATCTATTATGCTTCCAAGCTGCTAGACCCGTCCCAGCAGAACTACACTACGACAGAGAAAGAACTTCTGGCCGTAGTCTATACCCTAGACAAGTTCAGACAATATCTGCTAGGCACTCATGTCCTTGTCTACTCTGACCATTCTGCCCTTCGGTGTTTGTTGACCAAAGCCGATGCCAAACCTCGGCTTATTCGTTGGATCTTGCTCCTACAAGAATTCAATATAGCTATCAAAGATAAGGCCGGAAAAGAAAACCTTGTGGACGATCACTTGAGTAGACTTCCAGCCCAGGAAGATAATTCGCATGAGCCAATCCGGGATACTTTTCCAGACGAGCAATTATGTCTAGCCCAAGCTATTTATTCCCCATGGTTTTCCGATATTGCAAACTTTTGTGCTACAGGCACTTAACCAGCTGATGTCACTCCCTCCGAATGCAATAGAATCAGAAGACAAGCAAAATACTACATATGGGACAATCCCTACCTATGGAAGCACTGTTCGGATCAGATCATTCGTAGATGTGTAACCATAGACGAGGTGCCCTCGATTCTTAAATTCTGCCATTCAGAAGGAGGCCATTTCGTGGCCAAGAAAACTGCCCTGAAGGTTCTAGAAGCTGGTATATACTGGCCCACCATTTTCAAGGATAGTTACATGTTTTACACTTCATGCCCCCGATGTCAGGCCACTGGAAATATCAGGGCCAGGAATCAGATGCCCTTGACAAACATTATCGCTTGCGAGATCTTTGATATCTGAGATATAGACTTCATGGGCCCTTTTCCCAATTCCTTTGGCAACATCTACATCCTTCTGGCCGTCGATTATGTCTCTAAATGGGTCGACGCCAAGGCTACTCGAACGGACGATTCCAAGGTGGTCGTGAATTTCCTCCGCACCAATATCTTCAACCGGTTCGGTACACCTAGAGCACTGATCAGCGATAGGGGTGCCCACTTTTGCAACCGTGTTGTGTCCTCTCTTTTGACAAAGTATGGAGTTCACCATAGAACATCCACTGCTTATCACCCTCAGACTAACGGTCAGGCCGAGGTCTCGAACCGTGAGATCAAGTCCATTCTTGAGAAGACCGTTAACCAGTCTAGAAAGGATTGGAGTTTGAAATTGGGTGATGCTCTCTGGGCCTATCGTACAGCTTTCAAGACCCCGATAGGAATGACCCCTTACAGACTTGTTTATGGGAAGTCGTGCCATCTCCCAGTGGAGATAGAGCACAAGGCTTTTTGGGCTATTAGAAAAGTGAACACAGATCTAGGCCTCGCTGACCAATATAGGCGCTTGCAAATTCAAGAGTTAGAGGAGCTGAGGGATGATGCTTATGAGAACGCCCTGCTCTATAAGGGCAAGACGAAAGCTTATCATGACAAGCACCTTCGTCCTAAAACGTTCTCAGTTGGACAGCAAGTCTTGTTGTACAACTCACGACTGCGACTCTTTGCTGGGAAGCTGAAATCCAAATGGTCAGGACCTTTCATGGTCAGGACCTTTCATGGTCACGACAATCTACACCCATGGGGCAGTTGAAATCCAGAACCCGGTCACAGGAATCATCTTCAAAGTTAGCGGGCAAAGACTGAAGCCCTTCTATGAAGGTTTCCAGCCCTCGGTTGTTGAGGAGGCTATGGTGGAGGACCCACCTATCCAGACCTAGAGTATCAAAGCACGTTGAGGTCCCGACGAGTAAATGGACCACGCTGAAGGCATTTGATATGCCATCTGTATCCTTTCTCTCTCCCTTATCTTCTCTGCAACTTTTTGGATTCTCTGATTTTTGTTGATTTTATTTCCATGATTTATTCCTTGTATATATCCCTTACCTTTCCCTTTCCCTATGATTTTATTCCTTTTAATTAGCATTAACTCACCTTTATTCTCTCTTTTTGTCTGTATCTTAAATGTACCAACTGCCATTTTGAAATTTAAAAGTTGCTATCCTTTTTGGGCAGTTGGGATACGCGTGGGTCATCGTTCTCCACGCCCAGGGTGCCACGTAGCCTGTCAAGCTGCGCCATTTATTGCCAGTTGTGATTTCCACTCTCTCTCCCACGCTCCCACAAAATTTTTCACTCATATCACTTTCAAACCTATCACTTTCGCCTCTCTCCCTCACCAAACACGCAACCCTATCCTCTCTTCACTCCCGTCTTCATTACTGCCATCTCTCTCACTCCACTCACCATCAATGGCACCAAAAACAAAAAGACCAGCCTGCAAAAATGCTGCTGGACCTAAGCCGGTGGACACTTCGAGCCCTGTTCCTTCCAGATCTAGATCCCAGTCAGCTACACCAAACTCGGCTTCATACAAAACAATCATACCACCATCTGTCAAGCCGCGCCCCATTCCCTCTCCTACGGCGGTCTCACCCATGACCGTGGAGCAGATCAGAGAGTTCACCCCGATGGAGGACGATATAGAAGTCACAGGCTCCGTTCCTCTGACCATGACAACCACTAGAGGCGGTCGTATGGTGAAGCTCCCTCCTGGATCGTCCACGGCCAAGTCCAAACCCAAAAAGCCCTCTACATCAGCCAAGTAGCCCCCCCTAGACGCGGCCGTTGATCGTTTCCTATCTCCTCAACCTGCCTTAACGGTGGAGGAGGTCCTCAAAGACATCCTAGTCTCTGATGAAGAAGCCGAGGTCATGGAGGACCAAGCAGAGACGGGTATTGACTAGGAGGATGAAGTTATGGAGGAGGGAACGGGAGAAAGTGAAGAAGTTGAGGGAGACGAAGAGGAGGAAGATCTCGAGGCCCAGAAAGCAGCCGCGGCAAGATCAGCGGCGAAGAAAGGAAAGTCCAAAGCTGACGCCAAGCTAGCTGCAGTCGGTACACCAGTGAGTCTCAAGAGGAAGCTTTTAGCCACCAGTGCCGGCAAGCCCTCGAGCTCCAAGAAGCTTCGGGCCCCCGAAATAGATGAGGATGTCGAGGTCGAGACCCCAGCGCCTTCATCTATCCCCAGATCTGGCTCACAACAGGTGACTTCTGACCTTTCCTCACCCCATGAATGGATTGTCTTTAATGATAAACCTTCTCTTGACAAGTTAACTTTGCTGAATTCCAAGGGCGTTAGCTCATGTGCGCGCCTGGATTTTGATTTTCTTGCTAAGATGGGCATTGAGTCCAAGATCAGAGAGTATGTGGCCAACATTGGTTGGGAGTCTCTGTTCTATTTGGAGCACCCGACCTTTGTCGAGCTTTCCCTTGAATTTTTTACTACTTTTTGGGTAGATGGCACTTTTAGGCCCAAGGGTAAGGTCGGTCCAAACTCCTCTACCCCTGGTTTGATCAATTTTAGACTAGCCACCAAATGGGAGCATCTGACACTGGGTGAATTTAATTGCTGGTTAGGATTTGCCACTAAGGATGAACTAAACACCCCTCTATACAAGAATGCCCTTACTGTTATCCCATCTATTTTTGATGCCACTGCTGCTTTTCGGGAGCTAACCAATAAGCCTACTGTTAAGTATGACCCTAAGGGTAGTAAAGCCCATGAAATTGTTGACCCTGCATTGCGTATCCTACACCGGTATCTAGCCCTCACCTTTTCAGCAAGATTTTCTGGGGATCATCTCCTCTTCTCGATCAAGAGCAGCCATCGTCAACAACTTTCCTCTTTGATTATTTAATTAATCTATCAGTTTACTCTACTCCCTTTTTACTTTCTTTGTTTTATCATTGTATGATTATATCTACCTACTGTTTATATTATAGTATGAGTAGCTAAATACCCCTTTCTTGGTGAAGGGTGTTCCACGGGTTGTAGGGTTCGGCTAAGAGGTCTAATGCATGCTTAACATATTCTTTTGTGACACATAACTGTCTACCGATTTAATTACATGCTTGTCTAGAAATGTTAAGAGCTTGATCATCTTTTAGTATTTCTGCATGAGTAACGTCATATTCCAGGGTTATAACTGACGTGAAGCCCTGGAGTTAGAGCAGGCACCTAGGGGAGGTAGCGCGAGAGGCCTCACCTAGGGGTAAACAGCTATCTAGGGTATGCGATACGAGTCTGACAAGCTGAGCTATCGCGTACTAGATCTGTCTTACCTCTCCTTCATGGGCGTTCTGAATTTAGCCTCCCTACTTCGAGCCCGTGACAGGCCGGACGGTCAAGGCTACCTTTTGATGACAAGGAAGGTAGCTGGAAGGATGGCTGAACGTCAAGGTCACCTCATATGTGGAAACGGGGGGTGACTTTTATCTACAAAGGTAAGTAGGGGATGCGGTGTGGAAACGCGGTCCCTATAGCAGATCTGCACATGAGTCTGGAAAACCTCTGCACCGATGACTAGCCGACCTAGAAAACAACCCAAGGGAGCACGTTTCGCTAAGATCTCGTCTTATTTGATTAATACCCTTTTCACTACTTTTCCTGCATTTGATCTATTTACATCTCTTGCTCTGGATTGCAATTTACATATCTTGCCCTAGATTATGATTTACTTTCGTGCCCTAGATAAGTACTTTCCAATTCTGTTTTGTTAGCTCCCCTACTCTGCGTTGATTAATTTATTAACCACCCGTAAACACCCAAAGAACGCCTTCAAGAAGCATTAAGTGCTTCAAATGTAGGGGCAGCGGCCATATGAAGGCCGAGTGTCCCAATAGGCGTGTCATCTTAATTCGCGAGGGAGGAGAATTAGAGAGTGAGGATGACGAGGAGACAGCCCCACCTCATGGTCACTTATGGGATATTGATGATGATCCGAATGAAGAGGAGGCTGGATATGCCTATGTAGATGTGCCAACATACCTAGTTGTGAGGCGCACGTTAAGTTTGGCAGCAAAGGAAGATGATAAAATCCTTGAGCAGCGAGAGAACTTATTCCATACTCGTGGGGTTTCGAATGGAATGGTAATTTCCTAAATGCACTCCCCTACTTGCGTATTGCCTTGTCATACTTGTTCACTAGCAATTCATTCCTTCAATCTCTACAGTTCGACCCTGTCTTGCTCTATACACATTAATTTGTGCATTTAGGCATCATGATAAATTTAAGTATATTTGAGTGACGATCAGTTGCTGAACAGACGCTGCCAACATTTCCTCTCTTCTTTTGTAATCTGCCAACTCTGCTGCAAGTTGGGAGACTGTCTCATTTGCCTTGTTTTGAAGCTCGGAGGCTTCAAAAAGTTTGTTTTTTAAAGATCGATTGTCGACATGGAGTTGGTTGAGAAGATGGACTTGTGTGTTGTTCGGGTGGCCCACCGTCTAGTATACATATTGGGTGGTGGCCATCATTGTATACATGAGACTGCGAAGGTAGTCCATTTAAGCAGTATATGGCGCCTTCTGGAAGTTTGCTCTGTCGACGTCGGAGGTCATCATCTCAGAAACCAGCCGACCCATTTGGACGTCGTGCATGTTGGGCTCGGACATTCCCAAGGCGCGGCAACTTTTATACGCAAAGTTGCGTAGATCCATCTTGCCTACCGGAACATTGGAGGAGCTTGGGTCTAATACCGTCACAGTGAGATTGGAAGGTTGAGGGAAGCCGATGTCAGACACTGGAAACGGAGGAGTTGTATTTCCCAGTAATAAGTGCAGGGTGCGAGATACAGGAGCGCTGGAGGAAAGCAATTCATTGAGAGCCGGATCCAGGCCAAACGGATCTAAAGGATCAAGGCCGGGAAGGTCGGCGGTATGAGGAGATTGGCTAGATGCCAGAACTTCAGCGGTTGTGTTGGCTGGAACTGCGGGCGTGGTTCTCTCTGGACTAATGTCTATAGACATGTCAGTAGCCGTAGCAGAAGGAACGGTGTCCACGTGCGCGGGGGATGCACTAATAGGAACAGGGGTCTCCTACTCAACCATTGCTGGGGGGGTTGAAGGGAGATTGTCAGTCTCGCCATCTTTGGGAAATCCGTCCTCACCAGAGGCACGGAGTTTGATGGCTGATAGCACGTTTCACGGTCATGATTTTACCTTCTTTTCTAGTCCTTTCGGGGGATTGATCTTACTTTTTGACCCTTATTCCACTCTTTATTGCAGATTAACGTCAAAAGAAGGAAAAGATCGAAAAGAGGCATTTTTGGAGTATTTGTGAGGATTTTCAGCTTCAAGGCCTAGAAGACCAGATTGTCGTCAAGACCTCAACGCGAACCAGACCAGTGAGTTGTCTCTTGGCCGCGACAAATCTGCATCTTCTCTTAATCGAAACCAAAGAGAAACATCTTCAAAGATTTGCACGGGATTCCATGCGTTTCTAGAAGCTGTCAGGCGAGCCAGGATCCCAGAATATTCCCCTGAAGGACATATGCTGTCACGCTCCCATTGCTCCTTAGTTATTTTGTCCCCTAGCTAGTTTTAGCCTATATAAGCTTAGCTTTAGGGTTTTTGTAAGGATGACTGTCCGAGGATTTTACACACATCATTTCATCTTCTTCCCTGATTTTTAGGGATCTTTTCTCTTGATATTTGAAGTAGCTGCCGGTTTGTAAATGAGCAAGCTTTCTCCTTGATTATTAATTAATCCATCGGTTTCTTCTATCCCTTTCTTCTTATACTCTCTTCGTGCATGATTATTACTATCAATTGTTTATATTATAGTATGAGTAGCTAAATATCCTCCTCTTAGTAAAGGGTGTTTCAAGGGTTGTAGGGTTCGGTTAGAAGGCCTAATGCATGCTTAATATATTCTCTTGTGACACATGATTGTTTATCACTTTAACTCCATGCTCGTCTAGATATGTTAAGGGCTTGACCAAGAAAGAGCCTCCGTTCCCTCACAGATTGGTTAAGACCAAGAAAGACAAGGAAGACCGCGATATCTTTGAAATGTTCAGTAAAGTGGTTGTCAACATCCCTCTTCTCCAGGCAGTGAAGAATGTCCCTCGCTACGCCAAATTCCTGAAACAATTATGCACGAACAAAAGCAAGTTCGCTGAAGTTAACAAGATCAGTGTAGGGACCAACGCTTCTGCCCACATCCAGCGAAGAATCCCTCCAAAGTGCAAAGACCAGGGAATGTTCATCATCCCATACCGAATTGGTACAGTTGACATCGGCAAGGCCATGTGTGATTTAGGGGCAGGAATTAATGTCATGCCCTTGATCATTTATAGCAGTCTAGGCCTCTAACCTCTCGTGCCTACAGACCTAGCCATCCAGCTTGCTGATCGTTCTATCATTTATCCCGAGGGGATCATCAAAGACGTCCTAGTCCAAGTGGGAGAATTCTTGTTTCCAGCAGACTTCTATGTCATAGCAATGGAGAATGAAGATTCCACCAAGTCTACTGATGTTCTTCTCGGTTGTCCATTTCTGGCCACGGCCCGAGCAAAGATTGATGTTCATGATGTGACCATCTCTCTCGAGTTTGATGGGGAGATCATCAAATTCAATATGCTAGAAGCCATGCGATACCTCTCCGAATTCTCTAGTGTTAACTATATTGATATTGTTAACCCTTCTATAGAGAAAATTGCTGAAATCCATTCTACTGACCCTTTACAGCTTGCTCTTGACAGGAGTCTTACACCAGCTCTTCTGGATGTTGATGTCTCGACATCTTCCTCACCACCTGAGCTCCACTCTGTCGTCGCTGCTTTAGAAGAATGTGCAATTGTTCAACATGAGCCACCAATGATGTCTCCTGCTTGCCCAGACCATGTCAAGTTATCATCCTCTATTGAACAGGCTCCAACCCTCGATCTGAAGCCACTGCCTTCCCATTTGAAGTATGCCTATCTAGGCCCCGATAACTCTCTGCCCGTCATTATCTCCAACAACCTCAAAAACCCCGAGGAATCCGAGCTGATTTCCTTGCTGAAGACATTCAGACAAGCCATAGGATGGACCATTGCGGACATCAAAGGCTTATCTCCAGTGTTATGTACTCATCGCATTCACCTAGAAGACGCGAGCAAGACCATCCGCCAGCCCCAGCGCCGATTAAACCCTCCTATGATGGAAGTGGTCAGGAAAGAGGTTCTAAAGTTGTTGGATGCAGGAGTTATATACCCCATCTCCGATAGTCCATGGGTCAGCCCTATCCAGGTCGTGCCCAAGAAAACTGGCATAACCATCACTATCGGCCAAGATGGCGAATCCATTCCCACTCGAATTCAGAATGGGTGGCGAGTGTGTATCGACTACCGCCGCTTGAATGTTGCCACCAGGAAAGATCATTCTCCTCTACCCTTCATCGACCAGATGTTGGAACGTCTCGCGGGCAAGACCCACTATTGCTGTCTAGATGGTTACACCAATTTCCATCAGATCCCAGTTGCCCCTGAAGACCAAGAGAAGACCACCTTCACGTGCCCTTTCGATACCTTTGCTTATAGACGCATGCCCTTCGGTTTGTGTAATGCCCCTGCTACTTTTCAGCGTTTTATGGTCAGCATTTTCTCTGAATTGGTCGAAGAAGGAATCGAGGTCTTTATGGATGACTTCATCGTCTATGGGAATTCTTTCCCAGAATGCATGGGCAACTTGAAGAAATGTCTAGA
This sequence comes from Viola odorata, assembly GCA_963691705.1. Classification (NCBI taxonomy): domain Eukaryota; kingdom Viridiplantae; phylum Streptophyta; class Magnoliopsida; order Malpighiales; family Violaceae; genus Viola; species Viola odorata. Next base: position 34,059,828 of record OY829541.1, read on the forward strand.
GCGCTGCATAGAGATAAATCTCGTTCTGAATTTCAAAAAATGTCACTTCATGGTAGATCGAGCCCTGGTTCTAGGCCATATCATCTCAGCCAGGGGAATCGAAGTCGATAAGGCCAAGATTGAAGTGATAGAGTCCCTTCCCTACCCAGCATGTGTTTGCGATGTGCGATCTTTTCTAGGGCATGCCAGTTTTTACAGGCAATTTATAAAGGATTTCTCCAAAACAGCCCAACCTATGTGTCGCTTGCTCCAGAAGGAAGTACCCTTTGATTTCGATGGGAGTTGCAAAATAGCCTTTGAACTCCTAAAAAAATTAGCTTATCTCAGCACCGATCATTCGTGCCCCCGATTAGACACTGCCTTTCGAGGTCATGTGCGATGCTAGCAATCAGGCCCTAGGCGTCGTCCTGGGTCAGAAGAAAGATAAGGAGACTTATGTTATCTACTATGCTTCCAAGTTATTAGATCCAGCCCAGCAAAACTACACCACCATAGAGAAGGAACTCTTGGTCGTGGTTTATGCCCTTGATAAGTTCAGGCAATATCTCTTGGGCACCCATGCCTTAGTATACTCAGACCACTCGGCCCTGAAATGCTTATTGACAAAGGCAGATGCAAAGCCTTGACTCATTCGATGGATCTTGTTGCTACAAGAATTTGACATCTTGATCAAGGATAAGGCATGAAGAGAGAATCTAGTGGCAGATCACCTAAGCAGACTTCCAGCCTAGGAAGACAATGCGCTAGAGCCTATCCGCGACACTTTTCCAGATGAACAATTGTGCCTAGCCCAGGCTGTTTATTCCCTATGGTTTTCAGATGTTGCAAATTTCTGTGCTACTGGCACCTATCCAGCCGATGCTTCCCCGTCCGAATGCAACAAAATCAGACGGCAAGCTAAATACTTTATTTGGGATAGCCCTTACCTATGGAAGCATTGCTCGGACCAGATGATTCGCCGTTGTGTAACCATGGATGAGGTGCCCTCGATCCTCAAATTCTGCCATTCTGAAGGAGGACATTTCGCGGCCAAGAAAACTGCCCTCAAAGTCTTAGAAGCCGGTCTTAACTGGCCCACTATTTTCAAGGATAGTTACATGTATTACGCTTCGTGCCCCCGATGCCAAGCCACTAGAAATTTCGGGGCCAGGAATCAGATGCCCTTGACAAACATTATCCCATGTGAAATCTTTGATATCTGGGGTATAGACTTTATGGGCCCGTTCCCCAACTCCTTTGGCAATATCTACATCCTTCTGGCAGTTGATTATGTTTCAAAGTGGGTCGAGGCCAAGGCAACTCGGACTGACGACTCCAAGGTGGTAGTGAACTTTCTACGCACCAATATCTTCAATAGGTTCGGCACACCTCAAGCCCTTATAAGTGATCGAGGTACCCATTTCTGCAACCGTGTCGTGGCCTCGCTTCTCACCAAGTATGGAGTCCACCACCGAACTTCTACAGCTTATCATCCGCAGACAAATGGCCAAGTTGAAGTGTCAAATTGTGAGATTAAATCCATTCTTGAAAAGACAGTAAACCAGTCCCGAAAAGATTGGAGTCTGAAGTTGGATGACGCCCTCTGGGCTTATCGGACAGCTTTCAAGACCCCTATTGGTATGACGCCCTACAGACTTGTATATGGCCAGCTGTGCCATCTCCCAGTAGAGATAGAGCACAAGGCTTTCTGGGCCATCAGAAAAGTTAATACGGATCTGGGGCGGGCAGGCCAAAACAGACGTTTGCAAATCCAGGAGCTGGAAGAGCTAAGGGACGACACCTATCAGAACGCCATGCTCTACAAGGGCAAGATAAAAGCTTATCATGACAGGCACCTTCGTCCCAAAACTTTTTCCATTGGACAGAGAGTATTATTGTACAACTCACGATTGCGACTGTTTGCAGGAAAACTAAAGTCCAAATGGTCAGGACCTTTCGTGGTCACGACAGTCTTTGAGCATGGAGCAATCGAGATTCAAAACCCAGACACTGGGACCATCTTCAAAGTAAACGGCCATCGGCTGAAGCCCTTCTATGAAGGATTCCATCCCTCGATCGTTGAAGAGACCATGGTGGAACCTCCACCTACCCAGACCTAGAATGACATAGCACGTCGAGGTCCTGACGAGTAAACAGACCACACTGGAGGCATTTGATATGTCGTCCGCTCTTTTCTCTCTCCCTTATCCCTTCCGTATCTTTTCGGATTCTCTGATTTTATTTTCGCTTACTCTCAGATTTTATTTCCTTGTTTTATCCCTCTTTATTTCCCTTAATCTCTAATCTTTCCTTTTCCCATGCGATTTTATTCCTTTTAATTAGTAATCATAAACCTTTATTCTCTCCTTTTGTAATTATCCTACCCAACTGTCCCTTTTTGAAATTTAAAAAGTTGTTTTCCTTTTTAGGTGGTTGGGATACGCACGGGCCGTTGCTCTTCACGCCCAAGGCGTCACGTCGTCTGACACTAGGGGCAGAAAAGTAGCCCTAATTAATGAAAAAGTTGCGCCATTAAATTCCAGCATCAACTACGTCCCTCTCTCCCACGCTCCTACTTCGTCCTCTCTCGCATCACAACTCAAAACATATCACTTTCACCTCTCTCTCCCAACAAATACGTTACCCTCATCTTCCACATCTCCATCACCAACTGTTCTTCACCATCACCATCAATGGCACCACGAACAAAGAAACCCATCCAAAAAAATGCTTCAGGGCCTAACCCCCTGGCCGATCCTGCCAGCCCAGCTCCGTCGCGATCCAGATCCCAATCCTCCACTCCTAGCTCGTTCAAAACAGCCACTCCACCTCCTGTCCAGCCAATCCCCTTTCCCTCTCTTCTAGTTGCCTCTCCGACGACTGAGGAGCAAGGCAGAGAGTTCACTCTGGTCGACGACGACCTGGAGATTACTAGTTCCATTCCACCCACCTCGACCACAACCAGAGGCGGCCGAGTTGTCAAGCTCCCTCCTGGATATTCGGCCGCAAAGCCCAAATCCCAGCCCAAAAAGACCACAACTCCAGCGGCCAGGAAGCCTCCAATTGAAGCAGCCGTTGACCACTTTCTAGCCACCGAGCCTCGCCTCGCCTCATAGTGGAGGAAGTCCCTTAGTTCTTTAGCCTGAGCAGGAGGAGGATATGAATCCTGATCAAGCCGATGACGCCATGGAGGAGGGCACTGGAGAGAGCGGTGAAGCTGAAGAAGAAGAAGAGCAGCGGAGAACGAAGCCGCTGAAGCAGAGCAGAGAAAGAAGGAAGCCGCAACAAGATCGGCGGCAAAAAAGGGCAAGTCTAAGACTCCGGCTAGAGTGGAGCCACCGGCAGCCGAAACGCTGGTGGGTCAGAAGTGGAAGCATTCCTCTCCCAGCAAGGCAAAGCCCTCGACTTCCAAAAAGTCTTGAGGCCCCGAAGCTGCTTCCGATGTCGAGACCAAGACGCCAGCTCCCCCTTCTGCCCCTCGATTGAACAACACCAAGGTTACATCTGACCTTTCCATCCCCCATGACTGTTTAATCTTTAATGACAAGCCCTCTATTGATAAACTGCAACTTTTGAACTCCAAAGGCGTTAGCTCCTGTGCGCGCCTGGATTTTGAATTTTTGGCCAGAATGGGCATCGAGTCTTGGGTTCGAGAGTTCATTGCCAATATCGGCTGGGAACCCCTATTCTTCTTAGAACACCCAACCTTTATTGAGCTCTCACTAGAATTCTTTACAACTTTTTGGGTGAAATCAGATTCCTTTAGGCCTAAGGGTAAATTTGGTCCAAATTCTTCCACCCCTGGTTTAATTAATTTCAGACTAGCAAACAAATGGGAGCAGTTGTCCCTTAACGAATTTAATTGCTTGCTTGGATTTGTTAAAACTGGTGAATTGAATTCTGCCCCCTATAAAAATGCTTTAACTGTGATCCCTTCTGTTTTTTATGCTACTGTTGCGTTTCGTGAACTCACCAACAACCCCGATGCCAAGTTTAACCCTAAGTCTAGTAAAGCCCACGAAATCGTTGATCCTGCCATGTGTATTGTGCACCGATATCTAGCCCTTACTTATTCGGGTCATTTTGGATCCTCGGGTCAGTTGTCGGTGCAAGAGCTTTTCTTTTATGGTGCATGAAGCATAAGCGTAGGGTTAACTTAGGATTTTGGGTTGCTTCGGGTATCTTGCATGTTTTAAATGGCTCTCGAGGCCCCCTGTTTGGCTCCCTCATTTCTATGCTTGTGGTTAAACTGCGTAATCTAGACCTGTATGCCAGCAACCTTTCTGAACCGCTATCGTTCAAAGAATTAGATGTCTGTACCTTAGATGGTATGGGCCATTTATGTATCTCACAAGGTGTGCTGAGTTTTTCTACAGGTTGCACTTCTGCTACTAAAAAGGTTTTTGGTAAGTCTGGCGGCGATTTCAGCTACCCAGATTTGTCAAGACCCCGATCTTCAAACGCCAATCTAGCCCAAGCAGAGGCATCAAGGTGAGCCCCGAAGCCCCAACAGTAGCCAAGCCCTCGACTCCTATGATTGTTTATGACCCAGCACAGACACGACTCCTCCAGGCGATTCTCATGGAACTTCAGTGACGGCTGAAGTTGCCAGGCGTAACCTTCCGCCCCAATGATAGCCCCCCCCCCCCGAACAATTTTAAATTTCCAGCCCTCGAGGAGGGCTCTGAACACTTTTTACTGCTTTCCTTTATTTTGGTTGTACTGTACTATTTTTTTATTTTTCTTGAACTCCTTTTGTGTGCCCTTCCCGCATTGAGGACAATGCGCCTAAGTGCATGATTGCATGTTTATTTATGTGTGGGGAGGGATTTATTTATGTGCTTATTTGCATGTTTATTTTCCCGCTTGTTGCATGATTGCATGTTTTTCTGATTTTTCAAAAAAAATTAGATTTTATTTTTAGCTTTGCTAGGAAATTTTCCCACTACCAGTTTTCAAACCCTCATTTTTGGCATGTATTTTTTACTCTTGATGCATCGGAGAAACATGACATTCATCGCATCTATGCCTGAACATGCATTTTTAAGACCTGCTAGCCCTTATATCCAATCTTGCCCTAGACACCAGTAGTCGCAATTTGAGCCCGTGAGCATTTTGAGCTTCATGCCCTTTATTTCTGAGTGAAATGCTTAGCTAGGCACGGTCTAGGTTTGCATAATATCCCTGGATATAGGCACAATTAGACGAGGGAAAGCAACAAAACGACGAGAAACTTTACAAACTTTTAATTTCTTTCTTTCTTCATTTTCTCTTTTTATCTCTTCTTCCTTTTCGTGACCTCGACTCCCATTCTTCATTCTCTTCTAACCATTTGCTCCTTTCCTTGGCAGGTGAGTAACACTCTTCATCACAAAGGTAAGGGCTAGACTCCGAAGAAGATAAGTGTGGGGAGGAATATCATCAAGGGCCCGAAAGCGCAAAAGATCAGAAATCAAGAATTGAGGCCACAACAGCAGCCCAGTTTTATCTCCTCACCACGCCAAAACTCAAGTGTGGGGAAGAAAAATTCAAATTCCAAGGCCTCAAAACCAAGCACCCCGAGCAGCAATTAAGACTCTGCCAGCCCAGCTCCAAGTTCAAAAAAAAAAGAGAAATTAAATGCAGATGCAATTTTCGAAGCTGGAAAAGAAGAAAAGTAAATGCCTGGCCTGCCTGCTTTTATTTCAAAATAAAATAAAATCGAATGAAAGCAGAGCGGGCATTCCAGAAGGCAACATTTCAAGCCCCCGAAGCACTACAGAGATCTCCTCCACTGAAGAAAGCCAAAGCCATCGTCTAGCCCTCGCCATCAGCCACTTCAGCGAGTGTTGCTCACCGTCTTGCCTTCTTCTAAGCCAAGGAATCCTCCGCCAGATTTGTTTCCTTCTCCTTTTCTTTTCGAAATGCCCTTGAAGGCCGAGTTAGAGAGTAATGGTATCTGTTTTCCTCCGGGTTGTCGCCCTTCAATCCCTACGGAGGGTAATCGGCTTCACGATCCGATGTGGGGAACGTTCAGGCTTGTCTATTTCAAAATGTTCCTCTATGGTTTTTGTCTCCCAGTTCATACTTCTGTAGTGAAGTTGTTGCATCATTATGATCTCAATCCCGCTTAGATGATTCCATTTTCTTGGTGTGGGATTTACGCTTTTCTTCGGGCTTGCGAGATGAAGAATATTTTACTCCATCCCTCAATTTATTCCGCAAGTTCTTTAGCCTGAGCTGCCATAACTGTTTAATCGATATCACCCCGAGGTGGAATGACGCTCTCGTGCGGTCTTTCTGGCAGAAGTTTCAAGGCTTTGAGGAGACTGTAGCTGATTGGAAGAATAGCTTCTTTGTTCTCCTATTGCCTTCTCGCTTGTGGCGTGGGGGTTTTAACCGAGAGATTACTAGTGCTGTTTGGGAAAATCCAGCAGTGTTGTCTAGGGATGAGTTGTCTCAAGTTAACGCCTTGCTAGAGATAGAGGCGTCTTTCCGTATTCTGGAATTTGCTTTATACAGACGCCTGGAAAAGTGCGTTGTAGGTGAGTTTTTCTCTTGCCTCATTATTACTTCAGTTTGGTCACTGTTCTAACATATTTCATTGGTAGATAACGCTGAGGGTCGACCATCCGGAGGAGATGACGCTCCCTTGAACGTGGCGCCGCTTCAAACGTTACCCGCTTCTCCACCACCTGAGGGTTCTAACAGCCAAAGTGCCCCGCCGAGGAAGAGGAGAACCAAGACGGTTGCGGGGAGAGGTCGCGGTATCTCCGCTCGAGCCTCTCGCTTCTTAGATAATTGGGTACCAATTCGGGGCGAAAGGGAAAATTTGATTCATCCCACAACTAGGTTGACTGACAGTGATAGCGACGATATAGACTCCGGAACAGAGCTTCGTCAGGCTTCCCTCGCTCAACGAAAGAAACTCAAGGCTGAAAAAAGTGGTCCCGTAACTGGGATAACTGGGAGCGATAGCGAGGATATAGCTATCGAAACGGAACGTCTGCGGAAGAACACTAGAATGGGGAATACTGACCAATCTGTTGGGATTTCTTCTGGGAGGGTTGGCGAAGCCCCTGTCGCGAGGGTTGACGCTTCTACCGTGGCAAGTACTTCTCAAACAGCAAAGGCTACTGAGGCGTCATCTGTGATTCCTCCAAAGGTCACTGAGGTTCCGCTGGCGGCAAGTTTGCCTCCGCCAAATGGCGTCCCTGACTCTCCAATTTCCTCCTATATTCCTGATGTGACAGTGTCGGCTCCTAATTCTAGCACACTTCCTGACCCGCCGCCGGGTGGTCCTCCAAGGTTATTTATTACTTCTTTTTCGGGTCTTGACGGTTATGACAAGAGTCCCACTCCTTCTGTTATCGCCAATCTCTCCCCTCAGGGTCCTGGGGGAGTTCCTGCTTACCAGCTGGATTGGTCCACCTTTGGCACTAAGGGACTTCGTGCCTTAGGGGTGCCAGACCCGTTCTCACGGGATGGGCCAACGGGTTATTTGATAGGTGAGATATTTGGCTCGCCCGAGGATGAGAAAGAGCTGCTGTCGCTTCCTCCCGAGATTCAACATGCGCGCGTCTTGAATGACGCCCTAACTGGTTTCCGCATGGTAAATAGCTTTCTCAAGGCCCATGGTGACAAGATTCATGGTTCATCTGCTTTGAACGAGCAATTGGGTGACGCCTTGACTAAAGTGAAGGAGTTGACGCGACTTCAAAGTCGTACTCTGGCAGAGCTGGACAATTGTCGCACTGAGCTTGCAAGGGAACAATCTAAGGGGAAAGCTAAAGTTGAGCTTTTAGAGGCAGAATTGATGACAGCTGACAAAAGAAATTCTCTTTTGGAGGCGGAGTTGGTGACGGATGCCAAGAGAAATTCTCTTCTTCGCGAGGAGATATCATCTTGTAACGCGGACTTAGCAAAAGTCCCTTCAAAGATAAACTGGTGGAAGAAAAAGTCCATGCAGGCCTTTGCCGCCGGATCCGCGGACTACTATAGCAGTGGGGCTTTCGATCCTGCTAAGATAGCCGATTATGCCTCTGAAAAATGAAAGAGATAGACGCGAGCAAGGAGGGCTTTCTTTCTTCATGAGAGGAAGACTGAGATGCCGAGGTACTCCCATAACCAGATGACGTTGGTGCCGCAGAGGACGTTAAAGGCTTTTCTCGTCCCCGTTAATTAATATTTATTTTTTTATTCCAAGTGTTGTCGCCATTCACTTCGCAATAAACAATGCTTGTCTTGTAATAATTTTTAGAATTTCTTTTTGAATAATAGCTTGCCTTTGTCGCGTTACCTTCCTCCCTTGCGTTATCTCAACAGCTACTAATAGGGTTAACGCTATGCCGCGTTATCTTACTTATCGCGTTAATGCGTTTGTCTTGGCTTAAAAATTGATCCCACTTTTTCAGAGCATTTAATGCTCGAGATCCCCTTATTAATGCGGGATAGAAGTCGTGACGGTCATAACACACGTGTCTTCTCCTAGAGGCACTAGAAACTGGGCGCCCTAGGAGTTGGTGAGGCTGAAGCATCTTCTCGCTTCTCTAGGATTACACTCCTTGCTTGTGTCTTTTCCTCGCGACGTCTCACACGCACGACGACTGTTCCAACTGTCGTTTTGTCTAACCGCTAGGGTTATAAAACCCAACACATGTTTCTTTTTTTCCTCTTTCGTCATTTTATTACTTCTTCATCTTCCCCAGTCGTCTTAAGCTTCTTTTTCCATCATTTAGTCGTTTCAAGTTTCTCTCCTAGAAAGGTACTTCCATTCTTCTCTGTTGCTTTCTTCATCTTTCCTTATTATTTCCATGGCTAGAACTCGTCGTTCTGGAACTAAATCAACCGATGAGGAGAAGATTGATGACATCGTTACCACCATAACTTCTCCAGCCATACTCCAAGATTGTCTGTCTAGATATTATGCTCGAATCCCTGAAGATTATAAGACCTATGTTGCCTCGGAGGTGCTCTGTCTCAATAGAGTGCTTCCTGGCAACAGTAGGATCTTGTATGCCAAGATGTTCACCTACGGCTTCAGACTCCCTCTTGATGCTTTCATCGAACAACTGTTCGTAGCTTTGGATATAAACCCAGTCCAGTTAACGCCAAACGCGTACTGTTGCGTTTACGTATTTCTAGCACTTTGTAAATACAAGGGGATTAAGTCCCCTTCCCTTTATTGCTTAAGACACTTTTTTCAATTGTATAGCCGTAGGGGTGTCATAGCGATATCGCCCCGTTATGACGATGAATCGCTTAAACCTTTCACCTGGAAACTTAAACACCTTGAGTCTTTCGTCGAGCATTAGAAGAATGAGTTTTTTGTCATCGAACTGCCCAGCCCTCTGTGGCGGACAGGTTTTAACGACGGTATCCGGGATAGCGCCTGGGGTCAACGGGTACCTCTTACTCCCCCTGAGCAAGACTGGTTAAATGAGTTGCTCAAGCTGGAGATTAGCGTTCACACTCGCGATCTGGCTTGTGGAATTGACATCCGTACTTGTATTAGAGGTAAGCGTTGTGCCGTCTTGTTCGTTATTTCAAGCGATACTAACGCTAACGTTGTATCGTGTTTGTGTAACTACTGATCCTAACTGGAAGCCTGAGTGCGTTAGGAGGCGGGAAAGAAGAGCTTTGCTTAGAAGGCAGCGAGAGGAAACCGTCGCCGCTGCCGCCTCTGTTACAGTTGCCGCTACAGGACCAGTTGAATCAGTTTCCATGACGACAAATTTTGTCCCAACATCTTCTTCAGCAACCATTAGTATCCCCGTTACTATCCCGATTGCTTTGGTTATTGCCGCTTCTGCTCGGGCGTCCTCTTCTCGGGCTCCCAAGAGAAAAAAGAAAAGAAGTACAAGGCGTGTTGCCGCCCCTGTCCCTCCTTTGAGCACGGCAATTTCTTCTGAGGTGTCGGTTAGTGTTTCTTTCATGATCGCGTTATTTTATTAGTTACTTCTTAACGCTTGCTGGTATTGTCTTTGTTTCTTTAATCTTACATCTTTCTTTGCAGGTTATTACTGTTGTCCCTACACAGCCGCCGCCGTCAGCCAGCATGGACCTGACCCATATTTTTTATCGTCCTGGTAAGAGGCAGCGTACTAGTGAGGGTACCGCGGGCTTGTCAACAAGTTCCGCTAGCGCGGAAGAGGGAAATATTACTATTTCGCCTTCAATGACGCCTACTGTCAGGCAATTTTCTGACCCTTTGGAGGGCTTCGGTCCTTTTGAGAACCTTGATGCCTCGTTCAGTCATCTCGGCTCTTCTTCTCCTCCTAACTTCTCTAATATGATGGGGTTTACCGAGGACTTGTCGGGGTTTGGCTTTCCTGGGAACACTTCTTCCAGTCAACCTCCCTCCCCTCCTCTTATGCATTTTTTCTCTTCCCACACCTCGATGTATCATTCCGAGGGGGATGTCGTGCCTCACCTTATAGCCGATCTGAGCATGATGGCAAAATCTGGCCCCGTTACCCATCAGCTAAACTTGAATGATTTGTGCAGATCTGGATTCGCAGCCGTGGGGGGCGACAGTTCTGTTGGGACTTCTTCCTTTTTGGTGGCTTATGCAATGGAGTCTTTTAAGGAAGAGGAGGATCTTCTTTCTCAGCCTTCTGTCGAGCAGGTGGCTTCCTTGTGCTCTACCCTATTTTCTGGCTTTGCTAAATTTCATTACTGGTCCCGTTATATGACACACAAAGTCGCCTCTCTCACTTCCTCCGCGGATGGGCTTCATGTCACAAACCGTCAGCTCTCCGAAGAGCTTGCCAAGGAACGGGAGGAGAATAAAAATTTGTCAGGGAAGAAACGGGAGCAGGCGATAGCTTTGGAAACAGCTAAGAAGGAGGCGCAAGATGCCAAAAAGCAAGAAGTCGCTCGGGCGTCCGAGCTTAACGATGCCACTGCTGCTCTAAATGCCAAAAAACCTAAGAGTGCCGCTCTTGAGGGAGAAAATGCGGCATGGCAAGAGGAAAAGGCCAAGCTGGATAAAGAGTCGGCCGAGAAACGGGTATGGTACATCAAGAAGACAGCTGGCATTATGTCCGACTACTTTGTGGACATCCATGGGGAGGATGTGTATCAAGCTAGAGCCCTAAGTAACACTTTTTTGAAGAGATCGGGAGTCCTTACGGACGACCATTTTTATCAAGAGAATATAAGAGGCGATGAGGGCCATGGGGACAGCGACACTATCGCGCCTTAGGTGTCTTTACTCTCTTTTTTGAAGGTGACGCCCGTTTTTATCTTTTGTACCCTTTGGGGTTTTTGGAGCACACATATATTATATCCTTTAGCTATTGTTTTCCTTTGTGATTTCTTTTACGCTCTATCTTTCCCTTCGAGCTTTCCCATGAGTTACCAACACTATGCTAATGTCAGTATCCCATTTAAATATCACTTGCTAAACTGTCATCATGCCACGGCGAGATAACGGGATCTCCATAAGATGACTTAAACATTACTAGATAGTCCATAGGATCACATATATGAGATATCGCAACGTGACTTGACCACGTGCATTTCAGTGCCGAAGTAGAATAATATCGCTGAGCGAGCAGCTTTAGAAAAGAATTTATAAGGGGACTTACCAAGATCAATATCGCCCCTGTCACATAGCGTTCCTTTCATTGCCACAAAAGAAGATATCGCGGCTATATTCCATATGTCTTCAATCCAACGATATCCTTTGTGAGGCGTCACAGCCTCGAATACTGTTATCGTTTTCTCTAAGGAGATAACTTATTTAACAAAATACCGTCCCGACTGAGAATTTTCATAATGCTATCGCGCTGGCGTAGATGTCCCCAACCAGCATAAAGAATTCCATGTATGTATATACACGCGCGGGCGTCCTTTTCTGCTATCACGCTGGCGTAGATGTCCCCTACCAGCATAAAGAATTCCATATATAAATCTGCGGACGTCCTTTTTCACGAAGACTACTGTCTAGAAGAGGTAGCACCTACACTCTCCTGTTAGTATTTTTCAAATCTAGATGCCAAGAACACGGGCCAGTGAGAATACACCCATCACCACGATAGCCCATATGATATCATTGCCTGCACGGGCATCAATCTCCTTATCGTTTCCACGATATCATACCAAGAGCCCTCATGCTCTCGTATCACTTTCTCCACCAGCCGTCTTCACCAAGGGTTCCTTCCCTGGCTACTTGCTGGGAGATCACAATTTCTTTTCGTATTTCTCTTTATTGCTTCTCAAATATTTCTGCGCATTCTCACCCACTGTTTAGAACGTTCAGTGAAAATATCAAGAAGTAATAACACTAGTTACCTCTAGGAGCCGTGACGCTTTCTTATCGCTCTCTCTACCAGCCAACTTCACCAGGGAGCCCATCTGGTTACTCACTGGGAGTTTCGCGATGTCTATCGCTTTCTCTACCAGTTACCTTCACTAGGGATCCCATCTGGTTACTGGTTGGGAGTTTCGCAACCCCTTCTCATATTCCCATATTACCACGATCGGCTCGAAAAGTGCCTCGTCTCAGTGTGTCGCGTCGGATCAGGACGGGTCACCACCAAGGTTAGGACTTTTCACTTCCAAGCGTTCCCTCGCATCCGGAATCATGCCTCTTCTTAGTGAGCTGTCTATATTAGCCCGGTTATCACCAAGGATAGGATTTTCACTTTCGAGATGAAGTTACTATCTCTCTGGGGCGTGCCTCTCCTTAGTGACCCGTCTATATTAGCCCGGCCGTCAAAAGGATTGGAATTTTCACCCCCAGAGAAGCCGGAACGTGCCCTCACTTAATGGGTCATCTGTATTAGCCCGGTTGACTACAAGGATACGAATTTTCACGCCCGGGGGCGTCAGGGACGTGCCTCTCCTTGGTGACCTGTCTATATTAGCCCAGCCGTCACAAGGATTGGACTTTTCACTTCCGACGCTATTTTTAGGTATGCCAGGGCATGCCCTCGTCTTAGTGAGTCGTCTGATCAGGACCGGCCGTCACAAGGATAGGATTTTTCACGCTCGGCACCCTTCCTCAATTATCATCTGCACACAAGCAGCCATAAAACACACAAGAATACTCTCTATTCGAGTGTTAGCTGGCGTTAGTAAAACGTGCAGAGATAATTCAAAATCTAGCATGATATAATTTCAAACGAGCGATATTCCAAGAGTTAGGTAAATGGGTACCTTCAAGTGTTTCCAGGTGGTACGCTCCCTTTCCGATAACGCGGGTCACGCGGTATGGCCCGTCCCAGCTCGGACTGAGTTTCCCCACGTGCTAACCGGCCACTTTTTTCCCCACGTGCTAATTAATTGCAGCACCTAAATTCACTCTCACTCTCAATTTCTTGCACTTCCTTCTTGGTATAAATTCTCCCGACAAGGTAACTTTCTCACTCTAGCTTCTCTTTTAATTCTCGTTTATGCTCTTAATCAACTCATAAATTGCTCAAACTTGCTTCAAATGTTTTGTTTTCATGTCAATTTCATTTCTCTTTCATCAATTTGATTTCATGTTGCCTCGGTTAATTAATTGCATGATTACCATTTAATGCTTTTACTTGTTAAATTGGCTACTGTCTTGGTTTAAATTCCTTGCTGTTTTCGTTGAGTCGGATTGTTGCAGTGTTGTTGGTACTTTCGGGTCTGTTTTGAGGGGAGTTCTTCATGTTTGAGCTTCCTTGGTCGCCGGCCATGGCACCGGCGACGTGAGGAGGAAAAAGAAGGAAAGAAAGGCTTTGGCGGGAAAGAAAGGTGATGGGCTTGATTTTATCCCAAGCCCATCTTATTTTAAATGAATGTTGGGCTTGATTTCATCCCAAGATGCTACTGTTTTGGCAAACATTGGGCCTGACCCATTTATTTTTCGTAACTTTCGTGTTTGATTTTCGCATAATGCTTCGTATGCGATAAATTGCTTATTTTGCTTTCATGCTTAAATTTCATATGCAATTGCTCACATGCTTTGTATGCGATAAATTGTTTAATTATTTTACGTGTTAATTTTCATATGAAATATTCACATGTTTCGTATGACGATTTGTTTAATTATTTTACATGTTAATTTTCGTATGAAATATTCACACGTTTCGTATTATGATTTGTTTATTTTATGCCATGTTTAACTACCGCAAAAAATCTCGTATGCTCGTAAATTGTTTACTTGTTAGCCATGTTTATTTAATTGCTTGTTTGCTAGAAATTAAATAAATGTTTGTATGCGCTTTTATTATTTATTATCTTTCGAGTCATCACTAACGCTCTCGCTTTGTAGGTTAAAACTTTGAATCTTCGCTCGAAAGTGATAATACTTCATTGCTAAAACTTGTTGTAATAATTAGCTAATGCTTTAATTAATTATTTCACTTGTTGTAATAATTAGTTAGATTAGTTATACTGTTGGTTTGTAATAAATTAGATACTGTTGGTTTGTAATAATTAGTTAAGTAGTTAAAAATCGTGTATGTTTGTTTATACCTACACTATTATCAATTGTCGCTAATTTCAATTTTGAAGGGACAGATCGATCGGGGTTCATCAAATCGAGTACGCTTATCTTAAATGTTTCCTTGAATGTTTATTAGAAATATTAAAACCCCGATTATATCGTATGCACGACCACTTAGAATGCGTTAAAACCTCCTCATTCGTATGCATGACATATAGAATTGCTAAAAAGAATTAAAATCAACGCACATTGATAGCACGTTTCATACTCTCGGTTTTACCCTCCTTTCTAGCCCTTTCGGGGGCTCGATGTTGCTATTTGACCCTCATTTCAATCTTATTTGCAGATTAGCATCAAAGGAGGGAAAAGACCGAAAAGAAGCGATTTTAGAGCATTTCTAAGGAATTCCATTTTCCAGGCCTAGAAGAAAGAATGTCGTCAAGACCTTGACGCAAACCAGACCAGTGCGCTGTCTCAAGGCCTCGACAGTTCTGAACCTTCTTCCAAAGAAAGCATCTTCTGAGATCCGCACGAAATCCCAGGCGCTTCCAGAAGGCATCAGGCGCGTCAGGAATCCCAGAATATTCCTTTTGCAAGGACATGTGCTGTCACGCCCTCATTGCCCTTAGCTGTTTTTGTCTCCTAGCTAGTTTTAGGCTATTTAAGCATAGTTTTAGGGTTTTTGTAAGGACGGCTGTTCCAAGGATATTTTCTTACATTAGTTTCAGCATTTATTTTCTAGGGATCATCTCCTCTTCTCGATCAAGAGCAGCCTTTGTCAACAACTTTCCTCTTCGATTATTAATTAATCTATCGGTTTCCTCTACTCCCTTTTTACTTTCTTTATTTTATCATTGTATGATTCTATCTACCTACTGTTTATATTATAGTATGAGTAGCTAAATACCCCTTTCTTGGTGAAGGGTGTTCCAAGGGTTGTAGGGTTCGGCTAAGAGGTCTAATGCATGCTTAACATATTCTCTTGTGACACATAACTGTTTACCGATTTAATTACATACTTGTCTAGAAATGTTAAGAGCTTGATCATCTTTTAGTATTTCTGCATGAGTAACATCATATTCCAGGGTTATACCTGACGCGAAGCCCTAGAGTTTGAGCAGACACCTAGGGGAGGCAGCGCGAGAGGCCTCACCTAGGGGTAAACAGTAATCTAGGGTATGTGATACGGGTCTGAAAAGCCGAGCTGTCATACCCCTTGAAAAGTAGGTAGATGATGAAGTACGGCTGACTTCAGAGTCCAGTCATTAGGAACGTTGGGCCAGCCAATGTAGCTACTGGCCATATCGGGGGTTGCATGGAAATTGTCGATGGTTTGTTGGTCTGGGGGTGGTGGTGGATATTCTAGAGTGGAGCTAGAATATACTTAAATTTATCCTAGACCATCGTGAGACCCCATACCAGACCACTTTAATTTTCCAGCAATGGATGACCTAGCCAACAATGACAACCGTAACAACCGTGAGAACCACGAAGATCCACCACCACCCCCAGACCAACAAACCATCGACAATTTCCATGCAACCCCCGATATGGCCAGTAGCTGCATTGACTGGCCCAACGTTCCTAATGACTGGACTCTGAAGCCAGCCGTACTTCATCATCTACCTACGTTTCGAGGGGTAGCCAAGGAAAATGCTCTTCGCCATCTTCAACAGCTCCACTCTATTTGCGAGGCCATGAAACCCGCCAGCGTTAGTATTGAGCAGGCCAAGCTTCGCACATTCCAGTGGTCCCTCAAAGATGATGCCCTAGATTGGTATTACGACCTTCCCACAAGATCTATTCGTTCTTGGGCGGACATGTCAAAAATCTTCACTGAGAAGTATTACCCGACTTCTATCTCCAATACCACGCGCAAGCAACTCATCTCCATTGTTCAGAAGAAAGAAGAGACTCTAGCCCAGTACTATGAGAGATTCCAGAAGATGCAATCTAGTTGCCCAGCCCACAATCTTACCGAGCACGCTCTTGTTCAATATTTTTGTGAAGGCCTCAAGGCTCATGATAAGGCGTTACTTAACGCAGCTGCCAATGGATCCCTGACTGCTCTAACTCCAAGAGCCGCTCGAGCAACAATAGAGCTCATGGCCAAGAATGCCTCTAACGACCTTGCCAACAATCCAGGCTAGGATGTCCAAGTAGCTGCCCTTCAGAACCAGATATCCTCTCTCACAGGAATGTTCCAAAACTTCATAACCGGACAACCCGCACCTGTCAAGGCCTGCCAGATATGCAATTTCGTGGATCACCCCACTGATGCATGTCCCCATATTCTGGAGGAAATACAAGTGAATGCTGCTGGCCAATTTATTCCAGTCTCTTACGCTCAGACTTACAATCAAGGCTGGAAACAACCAAATCCATGATGGGTCCCTAACACTCAGCTTTCGGGACCTAGCCATCAACCGCACCAGAACACCTATGGAAACCCCCCTCCTAATATGCCAAATTTCAGACCTCGACCCACATTTCATTAGAACCAGTATCAACGCCAACCTCCTCAGGATCAGACCTTTGTCCATCCTCCAGACCAGACTTTTATCCAGCCCCTGACTGCTGAAATGCCTAAGAATCCCGAGCAGCGGAAAGAAATAGATGAACTTAAGAAGCGAATGAGTGCCCTGACTGCCAAATTGCAAGAGTTAACAAATCATGGCAGACTGCCACCCCAGACCGAAACAAATCCCAAGCACAATGTCTGCGCTTTAACTTTGCGTAGTGGAACAACTTTGAACCCACCAGAGCTTCCAGCCCAAGATATTGAAAATTCTCCAGAGGCCGAAATCCGGCCTAAACCTAGAACAAAGCTACCCAAAGTCCCTAGATTCGTGGAAGTCAAAGAAGACAGAATTCGCTCCCCTAGAGGTTCACCACAGAATGACCCCAACTCACCAGAATTTACTCAAGAGTACATTCATAAGATTCTCGAGCCCCCGTTCCCTCACAGATTGGTCAAGACCAAGAAAGATAAGGAGGATCGCGATATCTTTGAAATGTTCAGTAAAGTGGTCGTCAACATCCCTCTTCTCCAGGCCGTGAAAAATGTCCCTCGCTATGCCAAATTCCTGAAGTAATTATGCACGAACAAAAATAAGTTCGCCAAAGTTAACAAGATCAGCGTAGGGGCCAACGCGTCTGCACATATCCAGCGTCGGATCCCTCCGAAATGCAAAGACCAAGGCATGTTCATAATCCCTTGCCGAATCGGAACAGTTGATATTGGCAAAGCCATGTGTGACCTCGGAGCAGAATCAATGTCATGTCCTTGATAATCTACCACAGTCTAGGCCTCGAGCCTCTCGTGCCTACAGACCTCGCCATCCAACTTGCTGACCGTTCTATCATCTACCCCGAGGGGATAATCAAGGATGTCTTGGTCCAAGTAGGAGAATTCTTGTTCCCTGCGGATTTTTATGTGATTGCAATGGAGAACGAAGACTCCACCAAATCCACAAACGTCCTTCTAGGCCGCCCATTTCTGGCCACAGCCCGAGCAAAGATTGATGTTCATGATGCCACCATCTCCCTCGAATTTGATGGAGAGATCATCAAATTCAATATGCTAGAAGCCATGCGATACCCCTCTGAATTTTCTAGTGTGAATTATGTTGATATTGTTGACCCCATTATAAGGGAGATTGATGACATATATTCTACTGACCCCTTGCAATTTGCCCTTGACCGGAGTCTGACGCCAGCTCTTCTAGATGTCGTGGCCTCGACGCTTCCTATTCCATCTGAATTACACTCTATCGTCGCTGACCTAGAAGAATGCGTTGTTGCTCAGTATGAGTCTCCGAATCAGTCTCCCAAATATCCAGGCCATGCTAAGTTATTTCCCTCTATTGATCAGGCTCCAGCCCTAGATCTGAAGCCACTGTCTACCCATTTGAAATATGCTTATCTAGGCCCCAATAACTCTCTACCTATCATTATCTCCAACAAGCTCGAAGAGCTCGAGGAGTCCAAGCTCATTTCCTTGCTGAGGAACTTCAGACAAGCCATAGGATGGACCATTACGGACATTAAGGGCTTGTCTCCAACATTATGCACTCATCACATCCACCTAGAGGACGCAAGCAAGACCATTAGCCAGCCCCAGAGATGACTTAATCCGCCCATGATTGAAGTGGTGAAGAAAGAGATTCTCAAGTTGTTAGATGCGGGAGTTATCTACCCCATCTCAGATAGCCCTTGGGTCAGCCCTATCCAGGTCGTGCCCAAGAAAATAGGCATAACCATCACCATCGGTCAAGATGGCGAATCCATTCCTACCCGGATCCAGAATGGGTGGAGAGTGTGTATTGACTACCGCCGATTGAATTCCGCTACCAGGAAAGATCATTTTCCCCTGCCCTTCATCGATCAGATGCTAGAACGCCTCGCCGGTAAAACCCATTATTGCTGTCTAGACGATTACTCCGTATTCCATCAGATCCCAGTTGCTTCTGAAGACCAGGAAAAGACCACCTTTACCTGCCCTTTCGGGACCTTCGCGTATAGACGCATGCCCTTTGGTCTGTGTAACGCCCCTGCCACTTTCCAACGTTGTATGGTCAGTATTTTCTCTGAACTAGTTGAAGATGAAATCGAAGTCTTCATGGACGACTTCACCGTCTATGCAAACTCTTTTGAAGAATGCATGAACAATCTGAAAAGATGCCTAGAGCGCTGCATTGAGACGAATCTTGTCCTGAATTTTGAAAAATGTCACTTTATGGTGGATCGACCCCTGGTGCTTGGTCATGTTATCTCGGCCAAGGGAATTGAGGTTGACAAAGCCAAGATAGAAGTAATAGAATCCCTGCCCTACCCATCTTGTGTCCGGGATGTGAGATCTTTTCTAGGCCATGCCGGTTTCTACTGAAGGTTCATTAAGGACTTTTCCAAGATTGCCCAACCCATGTGTCACTTGGTCCAGAAGGACGTGTCCTTTGATTTTAGCGAGGCCTGCAAAATCGCTTTTGAACTTCTCAAGAACAAACTTATCTCGACCCCGATTATTCGAGCCCCCGACTGGACACTACCTTTCGAGGTCATGTGTGATGCCAGTAATCAGGCCCTAGGCGCCATTTTGGGTCAGAAGAAGGATAAAGAGACCCATGTCATCTATTATGCTTCCAAGCTGCTAGACCCGTCCCAGCAGAACTACACTACGACAGAGAAAGAACTTCTAGCCGTAGTCTATGCCCTAGACAAGTTCAGACAATATCTGTTAGGCACTCATGTCCTCGTCTACTCTGACCATTCTGCCCTTCGGTGTTTGTTGACCAAAGCCGATGCCAAACCTCGGCTTATTCGTTGGATCTTGCTCCTACAAGAATTTGATATAGCTATCAAAGATAAGGCCAAAAAAGAAAACCTTATGGCAGATCACTTGAGTAGACTTCCAGCCCAAGAAGATAATTCGCTTGAGCCAATCCGGGATACTTTTTCAGACGAGCAATTATGTCTAGCCCAAGCTGTTTATTCCCCATGGTTCTCCGATATCACAAACTTTTGTGCTACAGGCACTTACCCAGCTGATGCCACTCCCTCCGAATGCAATATAATCAGAAGACAAGCAAAATACTACATATGGGACAGTCCCTACCTATGGAAGCACTGTTCGGATCAGATCATTCGTAGATGTGTAACCATGGATGAGGTGCCCTCGATCCTTAAATTCTGCCATTCAGAAGGAGGCCATTTGGAGGCCAAGAAAACTGCCCTGAAGGTTCTGGAAGCTGGTCTGTACTGGCCTACCATTTTTAAGGATAGTTACATGTTTTGCGCTTCGTGCCCCCGATGTCAGGCCACGGGAAATATCGGGGCTAGGAATCAGATGCCCTTGACAAACATTATTGCTTGCGAGATCTTTGACATCTGGGGTATAGACTTTATTGGCCCTTTTCCCAATTCCTTTGGCAACATCTACATCCTTCTGGCCGTCGATTATGTCTCTAAATGGGTCGAGGCCAAGACTACTCGAACGGACGAGTCCAAGGTGGTCGTGAATTTCCTCCGCATCAATATCTTCAACCGGTTCGGTACACCTAGAGCGCTGATTAGCGATAGGGGTACCCACTTTTGCAACCGTGTTGTGTCCTCTCTTTTGACAAAGTATGGAGTCCACTATAGAACATCCACTGCTTATCACCCTCAGACTAACGGTCAAGCCGAGGTCTCAAACCGTGAGATCAAATCCATTCTTGAGAAGACCGTTAACCAGTCCAGGAAGGATTGGAGTTTGAAATTGGGTGATGCTCTCTGGGCCTATCGTACAACTTTCAAGACCCCGATAGGAATGACCCCTTACAGACTTGTTTATGGGAAGTCGTGCCATCTCCCAGTGGAGATAGAGCACAAGGCTTTTTGGGCTATCAGAAAAGTGAACACAGATCTAGGCCTCGCTGACCAACACAGGCGGTTGCAAATCCAAGAGCTAGAAGAATTGAGGGACGATGCTTATGAGAATGCCCTACTCTATAAGGGTAAGACAAAAGCTTATCATGACCGACACCTTCATCCCAAAACATTCTTAGTCGGACAGCAAGTCTTGTTGTACAACTCACGCCTGCGACTCTTTGTTGGGAAGCTGAAATCCAAATGGTCGGGACCTTTCATGGTCACGACAATCTACACCCATGGGGCAGTTGAAATTCAAAACCCTCACAGGAATCATCTTCAAGGTCAGTGGGCAGAGACTGAAGCCCTTCTATGAAGGTTTCCAGCCCTCGGTTGTTGAGGAGGCTATGGTGGATGTCCCACCTGTCCAGACCTAGAGTATCAAAGCACGTCGAGGTCCCGACGAGTAAATGGACCACGCTGGAGGCATTTGATATGCCGTCTAAATCCTTTCTCTCTCCCTTATCTTCACTCCACCTTTTTGGATTCTCTGATTTTATTTGATTTTATTCCCAGGTTTTGTTAATTGTATATATCCGTTTCACCTATGATTTTATTCCTTTTATTTAGCATTAACTCACCTTTATTCTCTCTTTTTGTCCATATCTTATATCAACCGACTCCCTTTTTGAAATTTAAAAGTTGTTCTCCTTTTTAGGCAGTTGAGATACGCGTGGGCCGTCGTGCTCCACGCCCAGAGCGCCACGTGGCTTGACAAGCGCAGCAAAGACAGACCTCATCAATACAAAAGCTGCACCATTTATTGCCAGCTGTGATTACCACTCTCTCTCCCACGCTCCCACCCGATTTTCACTCATATCACTTTCAAACCTATCACTTTCACCTCTCTCCCTCATCAAACACGCAACCCTATCCTCTCTCCACCACCATCTCTATCCCCAATACTGTCATATCTTCCCTCACCATCAATGGCACCTAAGACAAAAAAGCCAGCCCGCAAGAATGCTGCTGGACCTAAACCGGTGGACACATCCAGTCCCGTTCCTTCCAGATCCAGATCCCAATCAGCTACCCCGAACTCGGCTTCATACAAAACAGTCACACCACCGTCTGTCAACCCACATCCCATTCCCTCTCCTACGACGGTCTCACCCACAACCGTGGAGCAGATCAGAGAGTTCACCCCGGTGGAAGATGACATAGAAGTCACAGGCTCCATTCCTCCGACCACGACGACCACTAGAGGCGGCCGTGTGGTGAAGCTCCCTCCTGGATCGTCCACGGCCAAGTCCAAATCCAAAAAACCCTCTACATCAGCCAAGCAGTCTCCCCTTGACGCAGTCATCAATCGTTTCCTAGCTCCTCAGCCTGCCTTAACGGTGGAGGAGGTCCTCAAGGACATCCTAATCTCTGACGAAGAAGCCGAGGTCATGGAGGACCAAGCAGAGACTGGTATTGGCCAGGAGAATGAAAACCCCAAGGTCATGGAGGAGGGAACGGGAGAAAGTGGGGAAGTTGAGGGCAGCGAAGGAGACGAAGAGGAGGAAGATCTCGAGGCCCAGGTAGCTGCAGAGGAGGCGGAGAGAAAGCAGAAAGTAGCCGTGGCAAGATCAGCGGCTAAGAAAGGAAAATCCAAAGCTGAGGCCAAACCAGGGCAGCCAGCTGCAGTTGATACACCAGTGAGTCTCAAGAGGAAACTTTCAGCCACCAATGCCGGTAAGCCCTCGGGTTCCAAGAAACCTCGAGCCCCCGAAACAGATGAGGATGTCGAGGTCGAGATCCCAGCACCTTCATCCATTCCCAGATCCAACTCACAACAGGTGACTTCTGACCTTTCCTCACCCCATGAATGGATTGTCTTTAATGATAAACCTTCTCTTGACAAGTTAACTATGCTGAATTCCAAGGGCGTTAGCTCATGTGCGCGCCTGGATTTTGATTTTCTTGCTAAGATGGGCATTGAGTCCAGGATCAGGGAGTCTGTAGCCAACATTGGTTGGGAGTCTCTGTTCTATTTGGAGCACCCAACCTTTGTCGAGCTTTCCCTTGAGTTTTTTTACTACATTCTGGGTAGATGACACTTTTAGGCCCAAGGGCAAGGTCGATCCGAACTCCTCTACCCCTGGTTTGATCAACTTTAGGCTAGCTACCAAATGGGAGCATCTGACCCTGGGTGAATTTAATTACTGGTTAGGATTTGTCACTAAGGATGAACTGAACACCCCTCTGTACAATAATGCCTTGACTGTTATCCCGTCTGTTTTTTATGCCAATGCTGCTTTTCGCGAGCTAACCAACAAGCCTACTGTTAAGTATGATCCTAAGGGTAGTAAAGCCCATGAAATAGTTGATCCTGCATTGCGTATCCTGCACCGGTATCTGGCCCTCACCTTTTCAGCAAGATTTGGTTCCTCGGGACAGATATCTGTGTAGGAACTCTTCTTTTTATGGTGCATGAAACACAAACGTAGGGTCAATCTAGGTTTTTGGGTAGCTTCGAGCGTTTTGCATGTATTAAATGGTGGTCGTGGGCCTATTTTTGGATCCCTTATCTCCCTGTTTGCTGTGAAGATGCGTAGGATTGACCTGGCTGCTAGTAACCTTTCTGAGCCCCTGCCATTCAAGGATTTGGATATCCGAACCTTGGATGTCATGGGCCATTTATGGCTCTCACGCGGTGTGTTGAGTTTTTATCCAGGTTGTGCCCCAGCAACGGAGAAGGTTTTCGGGACCAAGAATGGTGGCATCTTTGACTATCCAGATCTTTCGGATCCCCACTCCAATGCCATTCCTCCAGCCCCCGAAAAACAAGTGCCCCAAGCGTAAGCAGCTCGACAAGGCCAGAATGCGGCAACAACAAGCCAGCCCCCGATTCCTCTCATTGTCTACGATCCGACCCAGACGAGACTTCTCCAGCTTATTCTGCTGGAACTTCAGGCTTTGACGGCTGAAGTTGCCCGCAGAAATTTGCCACCCCAGTAACCTGCCCCCGAACATTTTCATCTCTCCAACCACCGAAAGGGGCACTAAACAATTTTACTGTTTTTACTTTGTACTGTACTTATACTTCTTGAACTCCTTTTTATGCTCTCCCCGCATTGAGGACAATGCGCTGCCTAAGTGTGGGGAGGGAATTATTTATGTGTTTTGCCTGTGTGATTGCATGTTTATTTTCACATTTGCTGCATGATTGCATGATCTTCGGATTTTATTTTTAGCCATGCTAGGAAAATTTTCCCACTATCAGTTTTCAAACCCTCATTTTTGGCATGCGTTTTTCAACTTTCGATGCATAGAAGAAGCATGACATCCATAGCACCTACGCCTGAACATGCATTTTTAGACCTACTAGCCCTTATACCCATATCTAGGCAACGACACCAGTAGTCACAATTTGATCCCGTGAGCATATTTGAGCTTCATGCCCCTTTTATTTTTGAGAAAAAATGCTTAGCTAGGCACAGTTTAGATTTGCATGATATCCCTGGGTATAGTCACTGTTAGGACATGGGAAAGCTTAGATATGACAGAAAACTTCGCATCAATGTCTCTTTCTTTCTCTTCTCCCCCCCCCCCCCCCCCCCCCCCCCCCCCTCTCTCTCTCTCTCTTTTCTTTTCAAGCCCCCGACATTCCCCTTCTTTTCATACTCTTTCCTAACCACTCGTCTTTTCTTGATCTTTTTCCTTGGCAGGCGAGGTAGCGATTATTGAGGGTAACGTCGAGGGCTAGACACCTAAAGTGCGCAGACAAGTTCAAGTGTGGGGAAGGAAGACAAAAGAAAAAGACTTCAGAGCAGAAAGCAAGAATCTAGGGCAAGAAAAAAACAAAAGCTCGAAAGAGTTTCGAGCCCTATACCATTTAGACAATTCGAGCCCCAGAAACATTCAAGTGTGGGGAAGCGAAAAAGAAGTCACCATCGATGCTGGAAGCAGATCAAGGGCAAGCGCTAAGCGGAAGATCAAAAGTTTCACGCCCTGGTAGAATCATCTCGTGCCCCTTCCTCTAAAAAAAATTATAAAAAAACATTTAAATTTCAAAATAAGAGGAGAAGGGCACCGAACGTCCAAGTAAAAGCATCCGCATCCGAAGCCTCAATAAGAAGACTTTCCTGCCCTCGAAAGAAGACCTCTGTCTAGTCCCCGAATCATCTCGTGCCCTCGATGAAAGCTGCCTCGCCACTTCGCTTTTTCCCAGCCAAGGGATCCAACCAGGTTTTGCCTGGTTCTTTCTTTTCCTTCCTTCTTTTCTCCCCTCGTTCTCTTCTGTACATCTCCTACTCCTATCTTCCACATTTCTAGCTCTTCTGATCCTGTTTCTTTCTTTTTGCTGATGCGTTGCTTTTTCGATTATTGATTGCCCATGCATGTGTTCTACAGTACTCGGATTGACGTGCAAACCATGCCTGTGTTGTGTTATTTGCATTCATGAGTGGTAGCCTAAACACATATTTTATTCTGAGTATGAGTGCAAATACATATCTTTGTGAGGACTACTGGTGAATAGGCTAGATATGGAAAAGTCTAGTTGATAGGGTCGTTATTCTAATCAGCCAGATGCAGGTGCTTTTCTAGGTCTGGATTTACTCTGGTTGGGTGTAGCTTGTAGGATGGCGTGTCAATTCTGTGTGTTGGATGTTAATTATGTATGTTTTGAATGAGGTGGCCTTTCCAATTTTGTTTATGCTCGAGGGCGAGCATAGGGGCAGTGTGGGGATGTTTGATAGCACGTTTCATACTCTCGGTTTTACCCTCCTTTCTAGCCCTTTTGGGGGCTCGATGTTGCTATTTGACCCTCATTTCAATCTTATTTGCAGATTAGCATCAAAGGAGGGAAAAGACCGAAAAGAAGCGATTTTAGAGCATTTCTGAGGAATTCTATTTTCCAGGCCTAGAAGAAAGAATGTCGTCAAGACCTCGACGCAAACCAGACCAGTGCGCTGTCTCAAGACCTCGACAGTTCTGAACCTTCTTCCAAAGAAAGCATCTTCTGAGATCCGCACGGAATCCCAGGCGCTTCCAGAAGGCATCAGGCGTGTCAGGAATCCCAGAATATTCCTTTTACAAGGACATGTGCTGTCATGCCCTCATTGCCCTTAGCTGTTTTTGTCTCCTAGCTAGTTTTAGGCTATTTAAGCATAGTTTTAGGGTTTTTGTAAGGACGGTTGTTCCAAGGATATTTTCTTACATTAGTTTCAGCATTTATTTTCTAGGGATCATCTCCTCTTCTCGATCAAGAGCAGCCTTTGTCAACAACTTTCCTCTTTGATTATTAATTAATCTATCGGTTTCCTCTACTCCCTTTTTACTTTCTTTATTTTATCATTGTATGATTCTATCTACCTACTGTTTATATTATAGTATGAGTAGCTAAATACCCCTTTCTTGGTGAAGGGTATTCCAAGGGTTGTAGGGTTCGGCTAAGAGGTCTAATGTATGCTTAACATATTCTCTTGTGACACATAACTGTTTACCGATTTAATTACATGCTTGTCTAGAAATGTTAAGAGCTTGATCATCTTTTAGTATTTCTGCATGAGTAACGTCATATTCCAGGGTTATACCTGACGCGAAGCCCTGGAGTTTGAGTAGACACCTAGGGGAGGCAACGCGAGAGGCCTCACCTAGGGGTAAACAGTAATCTAGGGTATGTGATACGGGTCTGACAAGTCGAGCTGCCGCGCCCTAGATCTGTCTTACCTCCCCTTCATGGGCGTTCTGAATTTAGCCTCCCTACTTCGAGCCCGTGACAGGCCGGACGGTCAAGGCTGCCTTTTGATGACAAGGGAGGTAGCTGGAAGGATGGCTGAACGTCAAGGTCACCTCATATGTGGAACCGGGGGGTGACTTTTATCTACGAAGGTAAGCAGGGGATGCGGTGTGGAAACGCGGTCCCTATAGCAGATCTGCGCATGAGTCTGGAAAACCTTTGCACTGATGACTAGCCGACCTAGAAAACAACCCAAGGGAGCACCTTTCGCTAAGATCTCGTCCTATTTGATTAATATCTTTTTCATTACTTTTCCTGCATTCGATCTGTTTACATCTCTTGCTCTGGATTACGATTTACATCTCTTGCCCTGGATTACGATTTACTTTCG
The DNA here is from genome assembly GCA_963691705.1 of Viola odorata. NCBI lineage: Eukaryota > Viridiplantae > Streptophyta > Magnoliopsida > Malpighiales > Violaceae > Viola > Viola odorata. The sequence continues at coordinate 34,086,678 of OY829541.1, forward strand.
TGCCCTAGATAAGTACTTTCCAATTCTGTTTTGTTAGCTCCCATACTCTGCGTTGATTAATTTATTAATCAACATAAACCCCCCCCCCCCCCCCTTACTGTTACTTTGGTTAGATCTGTTGCGTATTGCCCTGTCATACATATTCACTAGCAATTCATTCCTTCAATCTCTGCGGTTCGACCCTGTCTTTAGGGGTGTACAAGAACCGGACCGGGAACCGGGCCGGAACCGGCCTTTTTTTGGCCCAGACCGGCCCTGCCCGGGTTTTTTTTTTGACCCGGACCGGACCGGAACTTCCGGTTCGGTCCGGTTCTCCACCCCTCTAAATCCGGGAACCGGTAGAACCGGAAGTATATATATATATATATATATATGTACAATAATATCAAAGTTTCCATTTGGTTCAATGGTTAACTCATCACCTATTGTATTAAAGGGGAGAGGTTCAAATCCTCTTGGCTCCCACTTTTTTCTTTCTTTCTAAACTTAACTCATTCTCTTTCTTTTTTCCTTCTAAACTATATTAAAATTTCTCATGTATGTATATATTTTTTTCTAGTAATATAATTGTAAACTCAATTAAAAATCCTCATTTTTTTTTATTTGTTATTTTAAATACAAAAATGTATTAAGGATGTTATATGAACTAAGAAATAAAATTTTAATAGCCATTTATATAGCTAAGATGACACATACTAGTAATATATTATTGTAAATTGTAATAGGCACATATAGTTAATATGTATAAAGTAAGACCATTAATTATTAATAATATAATTATTAATTATTATCAATTGTCATAAAATTAAAATTTACTAATTGTTTAGAGTTTTATGCTTTTAATTTAAATTGTGTTAATGTTTAAATTACTAATGTATTATGCATTTTTCCTTTTTTTCTTTTATACTCAATTAAAAGTCCTCATTTTTTTATTTTTATTTGTTATTTTAAATATAAAATTTTATTAAAGATGTTATATGAACTAAGAAAAAAAAATTAATAGTCATTTATATAGTTAAGATGACACATACTAATAATATATTATTGTAAATTATAATAGCCATTTATATAGTTAATATGTATAAAGTAAGACCTTTAATTATTAATAATATAATTATTAATTATTATCAATTGTCATAAAATTAAAATTTACTAATTGTTTAGAGTTTTATGCTTTTAATTTAAATTGTGTTAATGTTTAAATTACTAATGTATTATGCATTTTTCCTTTTTTTCTTTTAAACTCAATTAAAAGTCCTCATTTTTTTCTTTTTATTTGTTATTTTAAATACAAAATTTTCCTAAGGATGTTATATGAACTAAGAAATAAAATTTTAATAGTCATTTATATAGTTAAGATGACACATACTAATAATATATTATTGTAAATTATAATAGCCATTTATATAGTTAAGATGACACATACTAATAATATATTATTGTAAATTATAATAGCCATTTATATAGTTAATATGTATAAAGTAAGACCATTAATTATTAATAATATAGTTATTAATTATTATCAATTGTCATAAAATTAAAATTTACTAATTGTTTAGAGTTTTATGCTTTAATTTAAATTGTATTAATGTTTAAATTACTAATGTATTATGCATTTTTCCTTTTTTTCTTTTAAACTCAATTAAAAGTCCTCATTTTTTTTCTTTTTATTTGTTATTTTAAATACAAAATTTTCCTAAGGATGTTATATGACCTAAGAAATAAAATTTTAATAGCCATTTATATAGTTAAGATGACACATACTAGTAATATATAGTTGTAAATTGTAATAGTCATTTATATAGTTAATATGTATAAGATAAGACCATTAATTATTAATAATATAGCTATTAATTATTATCAATAAATAATTAAGGTTCCAATTCTCCAACCTTTAAAATCCGGGAATCGATAGAACCGGAAATATATATATATTTCCGGTTCTATATATTCTCCAACCTTTATATATATATGCACAATAATATCAAAGTTTCCATTTGGTTTAATGGTAAACACCTCACCTACTATATTAAAGGGGAGAGGTTCAAATCCTCTTGGCTCCCACTTTCTTTTTTCTTTCTCTTTTTGCATGGAAAAACTTCCATTCTTATTGTCCTTTAGATGCATTTTTCTGTACATTGATATTGATTTGTTGATTTTGCTGAATTTTCTTTTTCTGCAGAACAACATTGTTGAACCTTGCTGTGTACAAAATTGTTGAAACTTGCTGAATTTGCTTCTACTGCAGAACATAAAGAGGTTCAATTAAGCCTCCCTCTTGTACTCCCTATTTTACTTTGTTTCCTCTGCATTTTATTCATGGTTCAACTGTCTCTCCTGATTAACTTTGGTTTACTTTGACAGAATTTCTTGATTGGAATTGAAGGCTGAAGTTTTGATTTTCTTGACATGAAAATTATGCAATAGCAGTGCTACGTTTATGAATGTCTTACAATTTGTGTTGTTTGTTTGCAACACAATAGTTTGCAGTTTTGATTTATGAAAGTCCAACCTCTCGTTGAGTTTGTGTTATTGAAGCTCACTGTTTGTTTTTGACTTTGATATATATCAACTCTGAATATTATTATTATTATTATTATTATTATTATTATTATTATTATTATTATGAATATTATTATTATTATTATTATTATTATTATTATTATTATTATGAATATTATTATTATTATTATTATTATTATTATTATTATTATTATTATTATTATGAATATTATTATTATTATTATTATTATTATTATTATTATTATGAATATTATTATTATTATTATTATTATTATTATTATTATTATTATTATTATTATGAATATTATTATTATTATTATTATTATTATTATTATGAATATTATTATTATTATTATTATTATTATTATGAATATTATTATTATTATTATTATTATTATTATTATTATTATTATTATTATTATTATTATTATTATTATTATTATTATGAATATTATTATTATTATTATTATTATTATTATTATTATGAATATTATTATTATTATTATTATTATGAATATTATTATTATTATGAATATTATTATTATTATGAATATTATTATTATTATTATTATTATTATTATTATTATTATTATTATTATTATTATTATTATTATTATTATTATTATTATTATTATTATTATTATTATTATTATTATTATTATTATTATTATTATTATTATTATTATTATTATTATTATTATTATTATTATTATTATTATTATTATTATTATTATTATTATTATTATTATTATTATTATTATTATTATTATCATTATTATTATTATTATTATTTTAAATTAACTTTGAATATTAGTACTGTTATAGTATTTCTTATTGATTGAATATATTAGTATTTTATATTCCATATTCCATATTGTTTGCTGGTTAATGGATGACTTCACCCTCATCGATTATGCATGGACTACTGGTTGCCCATTCTTGGGCACGTGTTTCCTATTGAATATTCTATTAAATCTTTGTTTTTTTTAATTTTTATGGAGATGATTATTTTATTCGATAAAGCATTGACTCTTTTAAATTTTGAAGTTGGAAAATTATAAAGGGTAAAAATGAGTCAAAATGAGCCAAAATGGTAAAAAAAACGAGCCAAAACGGTCAAAAATAAGCAAAAATGGTAAAAAAAAATGAGCCAAAACGGTAAAAAAAAGAACCAAGATGGTAAAAATGAGTCAAAACGGTAAAAAATGAGTTAAAATGGTAAAAAATGAGTCAAGATGGTAAAAAACAAGCAAAAATGGTAAAAAACAAGCCAAAACGGTAAAAAATGAGTCAAGATGGTAAAAAAAGAGCAAAAATGGTAAAAAACGAGTCAAAACGGTAAAAAAAGAACCAAAATAATAAAAAACGAGTCTAACTGGTGAAAACTAATCTAAATAGTAATTTTTTTATTAATTATTAAAAATAAAATAATTTGATGAATTGGATATCCATTATATACCCAATTGGGTATGGGGAATATTCCCGAGTCCTGCAGATGGAGATGTTGATGGAGGAATCTTCTCTAAATGTGGCAAGACCCCTAAAACTAAAAGGCCATAGCAGCAGCACTAGCAGTAGCTGCTTTCAAGGAGATGAGTCCACCCATCAAAAACAGCTTACTGTTGTCTAGTAGTAGTAGGCTAGTAGCTACTACCATCCGTAGGTTTGAATAATTAGGAAACTTGGACCAATTAAATGATTTTTGTGTATTGAAGAAAACATTGTTTAATTAGCAGCAGCAGCAGCAGTAGTCGTCAGGCACGGATCCAGCCCAGGCGAGGGTGGGCAAGCGCCCACCCTGGGCTGGATGAAAAATAAAACTATTGGATGCAGAAGTGCTCGATACAAATACTCTTGAGCATTTGTTTAATTTTTCGTTCAGCTCGCTTGCTTTCTCTTAAAAATACTCTAATTTTTTTTCCGTTCAGCTCCTTATTTAGTGACGGACACAAATACTCTTAAGCATTTGTTCAATTTTTCGTTCAGCTCGCTTGCTTTCCCTTTATAATACTCTAAAAAAAAATTCGTTCAACTCGTTATTTAGTGACGGATACAAATACTCTTAAGCATTTGTTCAATTTTTCGTTCAGCTCGCTTGCTTTCCTTTTATAATACTCTAAAAAAAAATCGTTCAGCTCGTTATTTAGTGACGGATTCAAATACTCTTAAGCATTTGTTCAATTTTTCGTTCAGCTCGCTTGTTTTCCCTTTAAAATACTCTTAAAAAAAAATTCGTTCAGCTCGTTATTTAGTGACGGATACAAATACTCTTAAGCATTTGTTCAATTTTTCGTTCAGCTCGCTTGCTTTCCCTTTAAAATACTCTAAAAAAAATTCGTTCAGCTCGTTATTTAGTGATGGGTACAAATACTCTTAAGCATTTGTTCAATTTTTCGTTCAGCTCGCTTGTTTTCACTTTAAAATACTCTTTAAAAAAAATTCGTTCAGCTCGTTATTTAGTGACAGATACAAATACTCTTAAGCATTTGTTCAATTTTTGGTTCAGCTTGCTTGCTTTCCCTTTAAAATACTCTAAAAAAAAATTCGGGGACACTGCCCCTGAACCCCTGCCCCCCTGAAAATATTTCCTGGATCCGTCCCTGGTAGTCGTCATGTAGTAGGGTCATGGGCATGTGAGCTTGGAGAATTATTGGGTTTGAATGAAAAAATCAAGTTGAGTCAATTACTCTCTCATTTCGCTCTCCATGATTTGTGGCAGAGCACACAAGTGGTAAGTTGCTAACTAGCTCAATCACTAGTTCCTTTGTTCTTTTCAGTACAGTAGTTTAATGTATTCATCCATTCAACGTAAAATCGCAAGGTCGATCTTTATGTATAAATAATTTATCTATTAGGTTCTTAACACTTTCCCGAGTCCATAAATACGACCTCGAACCATTGTTCTTTAGTTTAGACTTTTTGTGTCTTAGTTTTTTTATTTTTATGTCATGACGATTAGGTTCCCTAAACTTAGAAAAATAGGGTGGCGACTTCATTTTGCATGATGTGAGAGGAGTCCAACGCTTGTCCCGCATTCTCGACCCAAACCTGTTTCGCAAAATCAAAAAAAGGGGTGCGACATTTGGGGGAAAAGGCACCACGGGGTCCCTATGGTTATTATTTTCATTTTAGTTCGTCCCACATTTCAAATTCTGTTCAATTTGGTCCCAGGCGTCATCTCCGTTAGCACTCGGGGGTCCCTATCGTCAAAATTCACGTTAACGGTCACTTTTTGCCGTTAATGTCATTATATTATTATTATTTTTGCCACGTGTCAATTCAGAAAAATATAATTAATTCAAAAATTCAAAAAAAAATATAATTAATTCAAAAAAAAAATAACTAATTTAAAAATTCAGAAAATAATATAATTAATTTAAAAAATTTATTAAAAAATATAATTAATTAAATAAACTCAGAAAAACAATATAATTAATTTAAAAAATTCAGAAAATAATTTAATTTTTTTATTAAATAATGTAATTAATTTAAAATTTCAGAAAATTAATATAATTAATTTTTTTATTTTTAATTTTATTATCTCTTATTTCCTTTGTTTTCACTTCTCCTCCTCTTTTCAAAAATATCTCCAAAATAGTTTTATTAATTATTTCAAAAAATAACATAAATTAAGATTTCTTTTACAAACATTGGAGAGATGATAAAGAGAGGGCGACGGTGTTGGGTTTGGTTGGGGATCTGGGCAGTGGAGCGTGGCAGGCGAGATGAGTGGCCATGTAAAGGTCACTCATTTTTTTGTGTATAGACATGAAATAAAATTAATCACACTGTTTACATTATTTACATTTGACTAGGGAAAGAAAGAAAGAAAAAAAAAAAAAAAAAAAAAGAAATAGAAAGAAGAAAAGAAAAAAGGAGGAGAAATGAAAATAAATGAAATAAGAGATAATAAAATAAAAAAATAATTATATTATTTTTTTGAATTTTTAAACAAATTACATTGTTTTTTAAATTTTTTAATTAATTATATTATTTTCTGAATTTTTAAATTAATTACATTACTTTTTATAAATTAATTACATTATTTTCTGAATTTTTTAAAATAATTATATTATTTTCTGAATTTTTAAAATTAATTAGATAATAAAACTGATTTTTTAAAAATTAATTAGATAATAAAAGGAAAAAAATTATATTATTTTCTGTTTTTTTAATCAATTATATTATTTTATGATTTTTTAATTAATTATATTATTTTCTGAATTTTTTAATTAATATATTATTTTTTTGAATTTATAAACAAATTACATTGTTTTTTAAATTTTTTTAATTAATTATATTATTTTCTGAATTTTAAAATTAATTACATTACTTTTTATAAATTAATTACATTATTTTCTGAATTTTTTAAAATAATTATATTATTTTCTGAATTTTTAAAATTAATTAGATAATAAAACTGATTTTTTAAAAATTAATTAGATAATAAAAGGAAAAAAAATTATATTATTTTCTGTTTTTTTAATCAATTATATTATTTTATGTTTTTTTAATTAATTATATTATTTTCTGAATTTTTTAATTAATTTTTTTTTTGAATTTCTTAATTAATTATAATTTTTTTTTGAATTTTTTAATTAATTATAATTTTTTCTGATTTGACACGTGGTAAAAATAATAATAAAATAATGAAGTTAACGGCAAAAAGTGACCGTTAACGTCAATTTTGACGATAGGGACCCCTACAATGCTAATGGAGATGACGCTTGGGACCAAATTGAACAGAATTTGAAATATGGGACGAACTAAAATGAAAATAATAACCATAGGGACCCCCGTGGTGTCTTTTCCCCGACATTTGGTGTGGTTCTTTTTCCATTAGTTGATGTTTTTTTAAAAAAAAATTAGTTATATTATTAATTATCATTCTAATACTAGAGATCGAATTTATAATTTAAGCTATAAATGCGATATGTGCAAACCAATTTTGTATTGCTAATCATATAGTTTTATTTCTAATTTTTTTCACGACAATGATGGAATATTTATTTAATTTGTAAGTTTTGAACCATAGTTATTTCTTAAATGTCAGGTTGTCAATCCTTGTTCGGTTCTTAGCGGATTCATGAGAAACATCACGGGCTACAAAACAAAGTAACACTTAATAGAGTAACTCTATATATAATGTAAAATTAATCAAAAATAAAAAATTAACGTAGTGTTGATATATGACATTTGAAAATTTATATAAAATTTACACGTGGCATTAATTTAGAATCAACAACCATAATAAATAAGTTATCAATTACTACTAAATTAATTTATACAAATAAAAGTAAAATACTTAAATTATTTTTATCATTACTAATTATTATTTTATTTATTTTTACATTTATTATCTTACATTATTCATTTAAATAAAATAAAATAAAATAAATACTAAAATAAAATTCATTTATTTTAATTCATTTTATTAATTAGAAAGTTAATTTATTTTAATTAATTAATTTTAATCCTTGTACAAATAAAACTTCAAAACAAAATTTTCATTTTAATCATTATACAAATAAATCTGAATGACTTTGATGTTATTATGACAATAATATGTTTAGTTACATAAAATTTATATTAATAAATAATATATATATATATATATGCGCGGAGGAACAAAACTAATTAATACTAATGTCGCCGAAGCTAGAACTGTTCACATGGATCCATGATGAATTGATGAAAAACGTAAAAAAATACGAAAAAATAATTATACGCTCCTCCTTTCTTTTTAGTCACGCCTACGTAGATCTTTAAAATAATAGGTGATCAATAATTGATCATATATGTAAGCCGATGTTTCATTTATGGTTGATCCATCGCTATTAAGGTGTATAAATATTTTAAGACTTAACATACATAACTCATTGTAAGTAATACACCTACTTATAATTTCTCCCCTAATAATAGGTACTCTTCTTAATAATCTAAATAAATACTGTATGAATATCTTCGGTAAACTTTCAATCTAGTGGCGTGATTGCGACCCTGCGCGGGACCTATCTTGTCACCGGTAAGTGGTAGAAGCGGTCTGGCGATCAAGCATTTGTGAAATAGTTATCGGCAATTCAATAACGTCAAATAATGTACATCTTATTGTTATAGTTCATATATATCGGACAAAATAACGTATTACGGTAGGGTAATCGTCATTCTCCCGACAAACTCTAATTAGTATTAATTGTATGTGATGTTTGTATCTCGAACTATAAAAAGCCTTCACAATCATCTAATATTGTCTGCCAATCACATCAGCCAAATACTATTTGAGTATTAACCGACCAAACCAACCTTGAGGGGAGGTATAGATACCTCTGCTCATTTATTTCAGTAGAGATACATTAAACACTCATACCAAACACCTAATCCAGAGCAATTACTACACTCTTTGGTTATGCTCCCTTCAATCGTTAACCATTACTGTTGTCCATTACTTTACTTGGTATCTTTATTACACATATTACTGATTTAATCATCAGAATTTTTATGTCAAAAATACCTTTCGGTGTATTTACAAGACTTGAAGCTAAATATGATCGTGAATTGCATACATGGACCGTGGACATTGAACAATCTACCCTTACCCCATTTTAGATTTTGGGTTAAATACAAAAAAAGTACCTGCAGTCTAATTGATTGACTTTTTTCATCCCTCTGTTTTTTTTGAACTATTTTTAGTACTCCGAGTCAATAAAATGACTTTTCTCATCCCTCACCCTAACGCCGTCAACGTTTTCCGTCAGCTTGCTGACGTGGCATGCCACACGTCACCGGCTTCTGACGTGTCATGCCACGGTACACAAAAAACTGACGTGGCATGACACGTGTCACTGCCACGTCACCGACTGCTGACGTGTCACGCCACGTCAGCAAAAGATCAAATCTTCATGCTACCAGATCTTGCGTGAGGTTGGGTTCGAACCCATGACCTCATGCTTGCCTTGTGCTCTACCAACTAAGCTACACAACTTTTGTGTTAACATGTAATAAATTCTGACTATTACTTCCCATGTTTCTCAACAATAACACTCAAACATTTTCCAACTTTTGTGCAGATTATCTCTCGACCCGAGGTTGTTTTAAATTATTAATTATTATGATGTTAAATATTTAAATTTTATTATAAAATTATTAATATTTCAATTTTTAAATAAGATATATATGTTTTGTTCATATATTTATTATATATAAATTTAATTATGGGTGGGCTATTAGTACTTCTAATTATTTATTTGCATTTTTTTTATATATTTCAATTTTAATGGACAAATTGATAATAGTTTGTCCATTAAAATTTAAATATATAAAAAAAAATTGATAATAGTTTGTCCATTAAAATTTAAATATATAAATAAAATTGATAAACTATTATAAAAAAAATTAAAATTTTAATGGACAAACTATTATCAATTTTTTTTATATATTTAAATTTTATAGGACAAACTATTATCAAACTATTATCAATTTGTCCATTAAAATTTAAATATATAAAAAATATGCAAGATTTGGTAGCACAAAAGCCGTGTAGCTCAGTTGGTAGGGCGCAAGGCAAGCATGAGGTTATGGGTTTGAGCCCAACCTCATGAAAATGTTTGAGTGTTATTGTTGAAAAACATGGGAAGTAATAGTCAGAATTTATTACATGTTAACATAAAAGGTGTGTAGCTCAGTTGGTAGAGCTCAAGGCAAGCATGAGGTCATGGGTTCGAACCCAACCTCACGCAAGATTTGGTAGCATGAAGATTTGATCTTTTGCTGGCGTGGCGTGACACGTCAGCAGTCGGTGACGCGGCAGTGACACGTGTCACGCCACGTCAGTTTTTTGTGTGCCGTGGCATGACACGTCAGAAGCCGGTGACGTTTCAGTGACACGTGGCATGCTACGTCAGCAAGCTGACGGAAAACGTTGACGGCGTTAGGGTGAGGGATGAGAAAAGTCATTTTATTGACTCGGAGTACTAAAAATAGTTCAAAAAAAACAGAGGGATGAAAAAAGTCAATCAATTAGACTGCAGGGACTTTTTTTGTATTTAACCCTTAGATTTTCTCACATTTTTTATGTTCCCTGGCGTGATCACATACGTGAGGTAGATATTCATTATATTATATTATATTATAAGGTCGTGAAATAGATAATATTTTCTTTTGAGAGATTTTCTTTTCTGAAATTAAATTAAATATTATAGCTAAAACCGAACATGTCGATGACATTATATACAGTCAAAATTAGGTGGACAAGTCAGAACACACATGATACATGGGGCAGACGTTCCAAATATCTAATTATCTTAGCATTACAAAATACCCAATCATATCATTATGATTTTGATTTCACTTTCTCTTCCGTGTTTCGACACTCTCATTAGTACCATTATTTTGGTTTAATCCACCATCCATTTGCATACACTAAAATGAAACATCCACTTTAGAGTTTATATTATTCATTTATATATATTCATCCTTCATATAAATAAAGTATAAAGTATGAAATGATACATCTTAATCAGAATAAATTTTTTCAACACAATTATTAGATGAATTATTGAATCTCGTTAAAAAATGAAAATTGATCCCTTATGATCTCCTCCAAAGATATGGTGGGTGAAAAATATAGTCCTGCTCCCAAAAGAAAGAAGACAAGTCAAATAAATCTCTCTCCAAGGCAGAAGTGAACAAAGTGGTATGTATATATACCCCCATACCATATAGCTAAGCACAAGAGAGTAAAAGATATACAACCCAAATTAAGCAAAGGAAAAGAAAAAAATGGGGGAATTGAGAGTTGCAGGTGATGATGATCAGACAACACCTCATGTTGTTGTCTTCCCATTTCCTCTTCAAGGCCATATCAAGACAATCCTTAAACTAGCAAAACTTTTGTACTACAAAGGTCTCCATATCACATTCGTAAACACAGAATTCAACCACAACCGTGTCGTAAAATCAGGAGGATTCCATGCTCTTGAGGGATTCCCCGATTTCCAATTCGAGACCATACCTGACGGCCTACCTCCTTCTGATGTCACCGATGCTTCTCAAGACATCCCTTCTCTTTGCCATGCAATCACAAACAACATGTTGGCCCCATTTGTAGAACTTGTTGCGAGATTGAATCAGCAGAAACCAGTCACTTGCATCCTTTCTGATGGGTTTACGCCCTTCACCGTCGCTGCCGGCCACGAACTTGGACTCCCTGTCGTCATGTATGTCACTATGGCTGCTTGTGGTTTCATGGGATTCAAGAAACTCCTCCCTCTCAAGGATAAAGGGTTCTTTCCACTCAAAGGTAATAAACAAAATCACAATTCACTACTACCTGTACTTTAGTATTTTTCTCTTCAGCAGCAGCGTACTTGTAGGTAAGTTGTTGTACTTAATACATATATTGTCTTGTGAAATAATGATCATCAAAGGTTAACTAATCCGTTTTGGTGCAGATGAGAGCTATCTGAGTAATGGGTATCTTGAAACAACCATTGATTGGATTCCCGGAATGAAAGATATCCGTCTTAGGGATCTTCCAAGCTTCCTTCGAACCACAGATCCGGACGAACCTATATTAAATTTCACCATGGGAGTTGCCGAGACAGCGGTACATTCTAAAGCACTTGGTGTGCATACTTTTGAGGCATTGGAACCAGACGCTCTAGTTGGTTGCTCCTCTGTTTTCCCTCCTGTTTACGCCATCGGACCGCTCCAGTTACTCCTCGACCAAATCCCACCAGAGAAGGACACGTTGAAATCAATCGGATACAGTTTATGGAAAGAAGAAGCGGAATGTCTCCAATGGCTTGAATCCAAAGAACCAAAATCAGTGGTGTATGTAAATTTCGGGAGCATAGCAGTGATGACAGGGGAACAACTGATAGAATTCGCCATGGGATTGTCGAACAGCAAGCAATCGTTCTTGTGGGGCATAAGGCCAGATTTGGTAATGGGTGCGTCGACAATTTTGCCAGCTGAGTTTGCCGAAGAGGTTAAACAGAATGGGTTCATCATGAGCTGGTGTCCGCAAGAAGACGTGCTTAAGCATCCATCGGTGGGTGGATTCCTGACGCACAACGGTTGGGGATCAACGATCGAGAGCTTGTCGGCGGGAGTGCCGATGGTTTGCTGGCCATTTTTTGCAGACCAGCAAATGAATTGTCGGTATGTGTGCAATGAATGGGGAGTGGGGATGGAGATTGAGAGTAATGCCAAGAGAGATGAGGTGGAGAAATTGGTGAGAGAGTTAATGAATGGAGAGAAGGGTAAGATGATGAGGGAAAAGGCAGTGGGGTGGAAGAAACTTGCAGAAGAGGCTGCTTCACCAAATGGGTCCTCATCCATTAATCTTGACAGATTCATCAATGAAGCTCTACTGTCCAGAAATTAAAATCTCATCTCATTTCTCCTTTTCCGGGATTAGCAAAGAAAATTTGGAAAACAGCTCTCTTCTTCTTTGATAATAACCGGCCGCCGTTGGTAAAATGTAACCATGGTGGAAAGTAACAGCTTTTTACTTTTATCAATTACCCGCCAATTTTTTATTTTAGATCTTATTTATAAAATAATTTTGGTCATTTGAAATAGATAATTTAACCTAATAGAATTTAAATATTATTTTAAAGTAATATATAATCAACCATATAAATTATTAAACATACTAACAATAATTATTAATAAATAATGTAACTTAATAATATTTAAATATTATTCTAAAGTATTATAATCAACCGTATAAATTGCTAAGCATACTAATAATAATTATTAATTATAAAGTGATTTTACTATTTTTCTTATTTGATCTTTTTGATCAGTGGCTCATACTCATACAATTTATCAAATTTTTTATTTTTGAGTCTCGTTTCCTTCCTTGTCTCTTTTTTGTCTTCAGCTTCGATATGTTCATTAATGAGTTTAAATCTTATATCCCTCATCGTTTGTGTTTTCTGCTCCTCTTCAATGTCTTCCTCAATGAGTATCGGTATGGGCAAAATAATTCTTTCATCATCTTGTTTTTTGTATCTTTTCTTTTTCATCTTGGTTGATTTTTTTGCTTGCTCTTGGTCATCTTCTTCTTTGATTTTCTTGATTCATTCATCTGCATTTTTTCACCTTGTTGTTCTTGCTTTTATCCTTGTCGTATTGTTCATATTTTTTTTCAGTTGCATTATTCATTCGAAGTTTATTCGGCTGGCTCCTTTTCAAAACTACCGATAATAACTCATCGTCTTCATTATTTTGTTCTTCCTATGTTAATCATTTTAGTTGCATGAACCTCTTCACTAATAAATGCATTCCTCTATCGTTTGCTCTCATTTTTTTCAATGACCTTGACTAAGAAATCAAATTCCTAAACATTTTTTTCCAAATTGTGAAAATTTTGCATGTTTAATTAAATAAATACTATAAGAATGCAAAATTCAAAATATTAATAGGAAAAATTAACATCAAACGCACAAAAAACCAATTATAAAAAAATAATACATCAATTTTAATTACAGAGTCAGCGAATATTTAAGAAAATGAAAAGTATTTGTACAGACGACTGTCAAAATTGTCATTCGTCTATTTTACTCACTGTCGCGCCTCGAAATTTAAAAATTCGCGAGTGTGCAACGAAATTTGGGACCTTACAATGCTCAGTGTAAAAGGACGCCTCGCAGCATGCAATGAAGTCGCCACCCTAATTTGGTTGCTAGGTTTAGGGAACCTTAATCGTCATGGCATAGGAAATATAATAAGTAAAAAAACTAAAGGCACAAAAAGGGGTCTGGACCCCAGACAAAAGGTTCGGGGTCGTATTATGGTCTCGGGAAGGTGTTAGGCACCCGAGTCACATCCGAAAATGGTTACCGGTTGATGAGAGAGGTGTTAAAAAGGTGTTTTGATAAAATGCGTTTTGAAAACGGGGGCCCTCAGAGGAATCGTCACTTTAGTCTTTTCCATAATCGGGACCGTTCAGGAATAATAAAAAGATCTCTCAGACGGGGTTACCGTTTATCAAGATCGATCGATTATTCTTGACCGTAACATGATGGGACTGAATTTTCCGTAAGACTGAATGAGCGCCCTCTTATTTCATCATCGGGTCATGCATGATTAGATTACTTACTACGTGATCCTAACATGGATTGCTAACAGAGTACAAGTTTAAATGATGGGTTTTTGAAGTGAAAAACTGAAGCGGGATCGAAAGTCCCCATGTACATGCAGTCAATACAAGCGAGAATTTAAAATCATATGAACATGGTATTTTAAGCAAGTCTTTAAACACGTTGTTCATGTGAGTTGATTTTAGTTTTGGCAATTCTATATATCATGCGTGCAGTTGATATTTGCAGAAAGCATCGAATAAATAAAAAGGACTTGTGAGGCGTACTTTCGAGCGAAGCTTGAATTTTAACCTACAAAATGAGAGTGTTAGTGATAGCTTGAGAAATAACTAAGCAATTTTAAGAGTGCGAAAAATTTAAATGACAGTTGATTGTACACGTAAAATGATGGATTTTACGCATACGAGAATTAAATGATGGCATGATTGTATGCGAGAAATGGTTTATTTGACGCATACGAAATTTAAATGATGACATGATTGTATGCGAAAAATGATTGATTTTAAGCATACGAAAATTTAAATACTGGGTTGGTTGCATGCAAAAAATGATTGATTTTAAGCATATGAGAATTTAAATGCTACGTTGATTGCATGCGAAAAATGATTGATTTTAAGCTTGCGAGAATTTAAATGCTACGTGGATTGCATGCGAAAAATGATTGATTTTAAGCATGCGAGAATTTAAATGCTACGTGGATTGCATGCGAAAAATGATTGATTTTAAGCATGCGAGAATTTAAATGCTAACGTGATTTCATGCGAAAAATGATTGATTTTAAGAATGCGAGAATGAAATGCCATGTTGATTGCATGTGAAAAATGATTGATTTTAAGCATGCGAGAATTTAAATGCTAGGTTGATTGCATGCGAAAAATGATTGATTTTAAGCATGCGAGAATGAAATGCCATGTTGATTGCATGCGAAAAATGATTGATTTTAAGCATGCGAGAATTTAAATGCTAGGTTGATTGCATGCGAAAAATGATTGATTTTACGCATACGAGAATGAAATGCTATGTTGATTGCATGCGAAAAATGATTGATTTTAAGCATGGGAGAATTTAAATGCTAGGTTGATTGCATGCGAAAAATGATTGATTTTACGCATACGAGAATGAAATGCTATGTTGATTGCATGCGAAAAATGATTGATTTTACGCATACGAGAATGAAATGCTATGTTGATTGCATGCGAAAAATGATTGATTTTAAGCATGCGAGAATGAAATGCTATGTTGATTGCATGCGAAAAATGATTGATTTTAAGCATACGAGAATTTAAATGCTGTCTTGATTGCATGCGAAAAATGATGGATTTTACGCATACGAAAATGAAATGCTATTTTGATAAGTGCAGAAAAATTAAATGCTATTGGTGATTTACAGGGAATAAAAAAAGTTTGATGATTTGCAGAAAATAAAACAGGTTGATAATGCAGAGAATAAACAGTTGGATATTTGCTGAAAATAAAACAATTGATATTTGCGGAAGAATTTCCAGTAGTTTGCGAAAAATTAAAGTAGGTGATATTTACGGAAATTAAAATGCGACCGACCATATAGGCGGTATATTGAATTTAAATTGCCGAAAGTAAATTGCGAAAAATTAAAGTGCGGCAAAGTAAAGTGCGGAAAATTAAAGTGCGGAAAATTAAAGTGCGGAAAATTAAGGTGCGGAAAATTAAAGTGCGGAAAATTAAAGGGCGAAAAATTAAAGTGCAGAAAGTCAAACAGTTGATAAGTTGCGGAAAGATTTCCAGCAGTTTGCGAAAATTTAAAGCAGTTGAATATTTACGAAAATTAAAAAAAAGCGACCGACCATATAGGCGGTATTTTAAATGACTGAAATTTAAATTGCCGAAAGTAAATTGCTGAAGTTTAAAGTGCGGAAAATTAAACAGTTGATAATTTGCAGAAGGATTTCCAGCAGTTTGCGAAAAATTAAAGCAGTTGAATATTTACGAAAATAAAAAAAAAACGACCGACTATATAGGCGGTATTTTAAATGACTGAAATTTAAATTGCCGAAAGTAAATTGCTGAAGTTAGATAACATGAAAATAAATATCACGATGAGAAATGAGCAATTCACGTATAGGAACAATTCCATAAACAACTTGATGCAAGAATAAGCATACGAAGTATTTTACAAAAAAGTGAACTAAACACTTCATGCATAAAATACAGGAAAAATAGCACATCTCATGAAGAATAATTATACGGAGCATGCGAGCATTTTTCGTAAAAAAATTGACGAATCGAAGACTCGAAAAAGTATAAATGGGCTGGGCTCAGTTTAGAAATTGGAGAAATGGGCCAGGAACAGTTCCTGGCCCAAGGAAATTAATTTAAATGGTGATGGGCTTTCTTTCAATTCCTTGCGCGAAGGGCCGCTGGCCCGATCAACTCATCTTCAACCTCCCATCGCCGGCACCACTGCCGGCGACGGAGGTGACGAACCAGGCGACCAATTCGCCTGGTTCTTGACCCGAATGAAAGCTCTCCTTTCCCTCAATGCAGCCGTGCAGTCACAGCAAGGAAATGAAGGCAAAAACAGTGGGATGTTCGAAGGAAACGAGGAGATGTATATTTACATTAATTGACGAAACAATTAAACTAAGCAACGATAATTCAAACTAGTGTTAGCATGACGAAATTAGGTTGAAAGCAAGGTGACGGAAGCAAGTTTTGATGATTAATTAATTAACTAAGCTTTAAACAAAATTTAAAAGAAAAGCAAGAGAAAGAATGCTTACAGTGCGGCGGCTGCTGCGTGAGGACGAAGGCCGGGAAAGGGACTGAGGGTGCGTGAGTTGGACAGGGAAAATGGAGATGGGCAGTGGTGTTTTTCTTGCGATTTTTCGGACCCTTTATTCGAAGGGAAATGGTGGCTATTTATAGCCACAAACGCATGGGAAGGGAGACGTCGGAGCTGCGCGTGGTGGCCGGCTGGTCACGGTGGCAAGCTAGGGGGAGGCGTGATGATGGCAGAGGGCTAGGGAGCTAGGGAGCAGTTGGCTCGGGCGAGGACTTCCGTTTCCTCCCTCGTGCGTGCACTGTGCATGTGCATTATGCACATTAAATCAAGGGCCATTGATCTGGTTGACTTTCCTTGGTTGACCAGATCAATGGCCATGATCAAATGGCCCTTCATCTGATTTAAATGGCCTCGAGCCGGTTCCCGTGAACAAACGTTCTAACTTTTCGAGCCGAAGGTACCGTCGCGTAGAGAAAAATACGACGAGTTTAACCGTCTACAGCGAATGACGAGATTTTTTTGTTTAACGTGTTTATTTTCCATTCAAAAACGTGAAACGTTTGAAAAGAAAAATAAAGACGTTACGCCGAAAATTACCCGAAACGTTGTAGACCGTTGCGAGCAGGAAAAAAAGCTAGCAACTAGTTGATGGAAAATTTTTTAAAGTCGAGCTATGGTCCGGGCAGACTTACTCGGGTCCAATAAAAGCTCGAATGAAAATAATAATAAAATAATAAAATACTAAAAAATGCGCTAAAACATAAAAAATCCTAAAACTTATGAGATGACCTAAAACGAAGAAAAAACTAGCAAACAACTGCCGGATAGTCAAAAATGGGGTTTTTAAGGCTAAAAATAATAATGATAATAATAATGAAAATGTGTGCCGAAAAATTAAAAATGTGATTTCGAAAGCTGACGATGCTAACGACGATGCTAAAACGCAACGAAATACCTAAAAATGCTAGCGACAGTAAATCAACTGAAAATGACTGTAAGTTAACTAAATAACAGAAATGCTAAAATTAAATAAAAATGGCGTCAAAATTCGGGTATCAACAGTTGCCCCCTATTTACTGTCTTATCGAAGTATTTGATAAGCAGTAAAGACAGTTGCCCCTAGATATCCAAATTTTGGCGACACGGCAGGTCTTACCTCTTACAGTGATGATGTCGCTCTGGGAGGAGGTAGTTGCTTGATGTCGCTCTGGGAGGAGGTAGTTGATTGATGCTGTCACTAGGGATAAAAGGTGGTTGCTTGATGTCGCTCTGGGAGAAGGGGATTGCTGTCGCTCTGGGAGGAGATAGGTTGTTGATCCTGCAAAGATATAAGCTTAGCTTTATTCGGGTATCGAGAGAAACATAAGTTGCAGAAAATGAAAATGATAACCACTCTACCGGGGACGGAAAGTGATTTGACGAGAATGTAAATGATAGCTCCACTAGGGGGTCTAACATGCAACAGATGTTGCCTAGGGAGGATAACGCGCGATTCGCAGAAGTATGACTGATTTGTCCTAATGATGTCACTCTAAGAGGAGGAAATAATTATGCAGAAATGTAGAATTATGTGAAGGAGGTCACTCTGGGAGGGGAAGAAATGCTAGGGCTAAAAAGGTAAGACTACGCTATGCTATTACTCTGGGAGGAGAAGAAATGCTTGACGCTGAAAACTAAACTATGACGTCACTCTGGGAGGAGGAGAAGAATGCTAAGGCTGAAAACTAAGTGCTGTCACTCTAGGAGGAGAAGAATGCTAAGGCTGAAAATTTAAACAACGTCGATTCCCGTAGGAAAAGGCGCGAGATGCGGAAATTGAACTAAGGTCACTCTAGGAGGAGAAGAATGCTAAGGCTGAAAACTAAGTGCTGTCACTCTAGGTGGAGAAGAATGCTAAGGCTGAAAACTAAGTGCTGTCACTCTAGGAGGAGAAGGATGCTAATGTTGAAAACTAAGTGTTGTCACTCTAGGAGGAGAAGAATGCTAAGGGAAGGTAAACTATGCTGTCACTCTGGAAGGGGAAGAAATGCTAATGCTAGCGCCTTTGATACGAACCTAGAATGCGTCTGCGTCCTGCTCAGGAGGTAACGACCCCAAGGACAAGACTTTCCCACAATTTGCAGCCGTAAGCAGTCCTCACCTGATATTAGTGTTTGCACTCACGCTCTGAAACAAGGCTAAGTGTTTTACACTCGTAAAGATGCAACTAACATGACACATAATTTACAGTTCGCAATGTCAATCCGAGTGAATAGACTTCGAATGAAGATGCACATGCATGGGCGTTCTAATAATCGATGGGACTTTTATGGAAAAGAATGAAAGGACGTGAAATGTCCGGAAAGGAGTTTGTTTTGGAAAATATTGCTTTGCTTGGGAGTTGGAAGGCTTTTGATGAGTGATGCTTTGCTAATTGGCCCTGACGAGGGCGGGGTGTGCGAGCTCTTTCACTTTTTGCCGGGGATGTTTGCTTGACAGAGTGCGTGAGCTCTGGGATCCTTGCTGGGGGTGCTTTCCGTGTGGCCAGGGGCCCTTTTCTTGAGTCTTCGTTGGGGAGCGTCGTTGCTGTTCCTTTTGCGACTCACTACTTGAGTTGGCCTGGGGCCCCTTTCTCTTCTCGGGTTCTCACTAGGGATGCTTGCTTTGAGGTTTCTTGAGTTGGCCTTGGGCCTCTTTTGCTTGACTTTACTGGGGAAGGATGCTTTGAGATTTCTCGAGTTTGCCTTGGGCCTTTTTACTCGAGTTCACTGGGGAAAGTTTTCTTCGAGATTTCTCGAATTGAGTTGTCCCCAGGCTGTGATTGCTTTGGCTCTTCGATTGTTCGTATTCTTCGAAGGTCTCTGAGCATTTTCTTTTTTTTCTTTTCTTTTCCTTTTTTTCCTCTTTTTTTTCTTTTTTTCTCATTTTCCCCCTTTTTTTTATTATTATACATCCCTCCCCTTTTTTGATTTGATTTGAAAATGCAACAGAGCAGAGCAAGCACAGCCTTCGTCTTGATCTCTTCCCCTTTTGTCTTGAGGCCTCGGCCTTCGTCGTTACTGCTTCTTCGGTGATAGTCCTTAGCGATCTCCTGGCGACCTTTTCCGTCTCCTTCGTTGTGAACTTGAACTTGGCGTGCTTTTACTTCCGGCTGGCAATTTTAGCTGAAACTGCTCTTCGGCTCCCTGGGTATGAGTGATACTGACGGTTTGGGGAGTGATGACATATGGTGGAAAGAGGGAAGAAACGAAAAAAGTGGAGAAAATCGCAAAAGTCCCACGTCATTTTATAGCTATCCCATGTCTAATGGCGCATGTACCCTGGATATTATGCGAACTCAACTAGTATCTAGTCAGGCTCTTACACTCATGAAGGATAAGGCGCGATGGCTCAAAGATGCTTACCGGGATTTGTCTATGACTGCTTACGTCGGAGCAAACCGTGGATATAAGAGCAAACAGGTAATATCATGCATGGCCCGTAATTTGGATAGATGCTGGAGTTAACAGAGGGATTAAATATTCCTAACCTATGCGATGCATGAAAATGCTTATGAGAGTAGTATGCTTTTGTTTGAGCCGGGCTAAAGAGGGATTTTTGATTGATTTTTGATTTTTGATTGACGGGTGGTTTGATTGCTAGAGGGTTTGATTGCTGGATGTTTGATTGCTGGATGTTTGATTGCTGGATGTTTGATTGCTAGATGGTTTGATTGCTGGATGTTTGATTGCTGGATGTTTGATTGCTAGATGGTTTGATTGCTGGATGTTTGATTGCTAGATGTTTGATTGCTAGATGGTTTGATTGCTAGATGGTTCGATTGCTAGATGTTTGATTGCTAGACGTTTGATTGCTAGAATGTGGGTGACGACTTATTTGCAACGTTCTAACGAGAACCTAAGGTTGCCCCCCAGTGGGCCAGACGACCGTATTCGACTTAAAGCTAACACAGCGAGCAGGAATAAAAACAAATTTAAATAAAGGGAAAAGAAAGAGGGACTCCCCTGAACTGCGCAGCGGGGCTGCGCGGGCGTCTTCCACAAGCTCCATGCGGATGACAGCGAGATGCTTCCCGTCCCTGTGAGATGCAGAGGGGAAAACGGAAAGGGAAATTAATTTGAAAACAAAACTGAGATAAGTTCAGGGATTCTCCCTTCCTTTAACTCGGCTTTTCGAGGGTGCCTAAAACGTGGTCCCAGCTCCAGAATGCCTTGCTTAGATGCGCTGATTGGTTTCTTTTTCAGCTGCTTCATGGGAACCACCGATCCAGGTTGAAGGGATGATGAGATCCGCATTTGGTCCCTTTACTTACCGGTTCTTGCTAGACCTTCGCTGATTGGCTTCGTGATTGCTCAGGGATAAAAGGGAATAACCCTCTGTCCCCGTGATGTGCAGCGGGACCGCAAGGGCGTATGCTTACCGTTCTTCTGCAGGCAACAAATGGGGGTGACCCCGTCCCTGAAAAGGACACGGCGAGAGCTAATGAGGGGTAAATGCAAGACGATTTTTAGCAGAAGTAATGTGATTGATAAGTTTTTAAGCTCTCCTTTTTAGACGGGCTATCCGTGGGTCATTGCGGCGTGACTTGCATCGGATGGGCTTTGTGACTTTGGTCCAGCGTTTAGTCCTTTGAGACCGGTTGTGGGCGATGCCGGTTGTGCTGGTAGCACTGCGAGGAAAAGAAATTTCGCTTTAGATGGTGATGGTTTGTCTTAAAATCTTTCCTGATTCGCTCTTGAAGGTGGCCTGCCGCGGCAATTCAACAGCCCCTACGAGCAGAACTCTCTGGTTCTATCGTGATGACGAGCTTAGGCGTGAGACCTTACGTCCCTGCAAAACTGAAGGTTGATTAGTGGCGTTAGTCTAAGTGACGCGTCTTACGTCCCGAGCTACTCCTGGGGATCCATCCAGGCTATGCCTCCTTTTGTCATCTCACAAATTTTAAGAAAAAGAAAGGGGACAACAAATTTTTAAAATAATGAGTATCTCCAGAAAAAAACTTGTTTTATTAATTTCAGGACAAATGTTTGTGCTAGGTTGTCATGTTAAAACCCTATGTCTTTGGCTGACCGGACGCCCTGTTCATGATGCTTCAGGCAAAGTATCTCTTGACTGCGTCGGCATTTACCGGTCTCGGGAGATCGTCTCCATCCATGTTGGTTAGCATTAGGGCACCCCCTGAGAATGCACTTTTGACCAGATACGGGCCCTCGTACCTCGGGGCCCACTTTCCTTGACTGGCCTCCTGATGAGGGAGAATTTTCTTCAGCACTAAATCCCCAGCCTCGAATTTGCGAGGTCGTACTTTCTTGTTATAAGCGTTGGCCATTCTTTGCTGATATAATTGCGCATGGCAGATAGCGGCCAAGCGCTTTTCGGGAAGGAGGTTCAGCTGCTCGTACCTCACTCTTGCCCAATCAGATTCTTCCACTTCAGATTCTGCCAGGATTCTGAGAGAAGGGATTTCTACCTCGAGGGGAATTATGGCTTCCATGCCGTAAACTAATGAGTAGGGAGTTGCCCCTGTGGATGTACGGGTTGCTATCCGATAAGCATATAGTGCGAAGGGAAGCATGTCATGCCAATCTCGGTGAGTGATTACCATCTTTTGGATGATCCTCTTCAGGTTCTTGTTTGCTGCTTCGACTGCGCCATTCATCTTTGGTCGATATGGTGACGAGTTCCGGTGCTTCACCTTCCAACGTTGGCAAAGATCGTCGATCATTTTTCCATTGAGATTGGTGCCGTTGTCGGTGATGATGGTCTCTGGGACCCCGTGACGGCAAATGATATTTCTCTCAATGAATCGCATGGTCATTTTCTGAGTGATGCTGGAGTAAGAGGCGGCCTCTACCCATTTGGTGAAGTAGTCGATTGCTACGAGGATGAAGCGATGACCATTAGAGGTTGTTGGATGAATTTGGCCGATGATGTCGATTCCCCACATCGCGAAAGGCCAAGGCGATGTCATGCTGAAGAGAGGGGCTGGAGGGACATGGAGATGGTCCGCGTAGATTTGACATTTGTGGCACTTCCGGAAGTAGCTGATGCAATCTCGTTCGATGGTGAGCCAAAAATACCCTTGCCTCATTATTTGTCTGGCCATCATATGCCCACTTGCGTGTGTGGAACAGACCCCTTCGTGGATCTCTGCTATGATTTTCTTTGCCTCGGCCATGGTGATGCAGCGAAGTAAAGTTCCATCCGCTCTTCTTTTATATAGAACCTCGTCGTCGAGGTAGAAGTCTAGTGCTAAGCGTTGGAGGGTCTTTTTGCTAACCCGGCTTGCCCCCGGTGGGTACTCCCGGTTTCTGATGAACTGTACTAAGTCGTAGAACCACGGCTTGTCGTCGGGTTCCTCTTCTAAGGCGACACAACATGTCGGAGTTTCCTTTACTTCCACTCTCAATGGTTGGAGCATTACTCCGCATTCCAACTTAAACATTGAGGCTAACGTGGCTAATGCGTCTGCGAAGCAGTTCTTTTCTCTGTCGACTCGGTCGAATTCGGTTTCCTCGAATTCCCGTGTGAGTTGGGTGAGTAGCCTTTGATAAGGGATGAGCTTGGAATCCCGTGTCTGCCATAGATCCTGGGCTTGATAGATGACGAGTGCTGAATCGCCGAAGATTCGGAGCTTCTTTACTTTTAAGTCGATGGCTGCTGTCAGGCCGCTGATGCATGCCTCATACTCGGCGACGTTATTGGTGTATGGGAAGTTCAATTTGCATGCTATGGGGAATTGACGACCATCTGGGGCTATGACCACGACTCCCACTCCCTTGCCCGAGAGGTTCACCGCACCGTCGAAGAACATGGTCCACCAATCGTCTTCTCGGAGATCTTCTGTGATCTCATCTTCAATCATTATGATGTCCTCATCGGGGAAGTCGAAGCTCAACGACTCATACTCGTCCGAGGCATGATCAACCAAGTGATCGGCGAGGGCGCCTGCTTTAACCGCTTTCCTAGTCACATAGATGATCTCGTGCTCAGCTAATAAGACTTGCCATCTACAAATGCGACTTGACAGGTACGGCTTTTCGAAGATGTATTTCAAGGGATCCATGCGAGAGATTAGCCAAGTCGTGTAATACAGCATGTACTGCCGGAGCCTTCGGGCGCACCATGCTAGGGCGCAACATGTTCGTTCCAACATAGAGTAACGCATCTCACATTCGTTGAATTTTTTACTGAGGTAATAAATGGCTTGTTCACGCCTTCCGGACTCGTCGTGCTGTCCCAAAACGCAACCCATGGCGCTAGCCGTGACTGTCATGTACATGAGCAAGGGACGTCCTGGCGTCGGAGGAACTAGTACCGGTGGGTTTTGCAGATATGTCTTGATTTTTTCGAAGGCTTTCTGGCAGTCTTCGTCCCATTCTGCATCTCCGTGCTTCCTTAGCATTTTGAACATCGGCTCGCAAGTAAGCGTTAACTGGCTGATAAAGCGAGCGATGTAGTTGATGCGTCCTAAGAAGCTTCGCACTTCTGTTTCGGTGCTGGGAGCGGGCAACTCTTGAATTGCTTTTATCTTATCAGGATCCACTTCTATGCCTTTGTTGCTGACGCTGAATCCCAACAACTTCCCGGAAGTCACTCCGAAGGTACACTTAGCTGGGTTTAGCCGTAGCCGAAATTGCCTCAACCTTTCGAACACCTTTCTCAGGATGTCTACATGATCTTGCGTGCCATGAGATTTGGCTATCATGTCGTCGACATATATTTCCAATTCTTTATGCATCATGTCATGGAAAAGGGTGACGGCAGCACGTTGGTACGTGGCTCCTGCATTTTTTAATCCGAAGGGCATCACTTTGTAGCAGAAGGTTCCCCAGGGCGTGATGAAGGTCGTCTTTTCACTGTCCTCGGGTGCCATCTTGATCTGATTGTACCCCGAGAATCCGTCCATGAAAGAGAACATGTCATTTCTGGCGGCACTATCTACCAAGATGTCGATATGGGGAAGAGGGAAGTCGTCCTTAGGGCTAGCTCGATTGAGATCCCGAAAGTACACGCACATGCGAACCTTCCCATCTTTTTTAGGCACTGGCACTATGTTGGCGATCCATTCTGGGTACTCGGCAACTCTCAAAAAACCCATCCTAGTTGCTTGGTAACTTCTTCTTTGATTTTCAGAAGGATGTTTGGGTGCATCCTCCGAAGTTTTTGCTTGACAGGCTTAAACTCAGGTTTTAATGGAATACGATGCTCAACTATCCCGGGATCAAGACCTGGCATGTCGGCGTATGACCATGCGAATACATCGGAGTAGTCCTTGAGGAGAGAAATCAACCTTTCTCTCTGCGTCGTATCCAGGGTAGTTCCGATCTTGACCAGTTTTTGATTCTCGTTGCTTGCCCCCAAGTTTACTTCGTCCAATTCCTCCCGATGAGGGGTTATTTCTTTTTCTGAACTTTCTAGTAAACGGGCCAGTTCGTCGGAGACTTCGGCCTTGTCTTCGGTCGTAGCGATGATTTCTTCGCCAGTAAAGACATAGGTTTTATCAAGACAATCCGAACCAACACTCATCCTGAAATTAAAAGTGCGAAAAAAGAGATGCGTAAAATGAAAATTTGCATATATATTAATTTTTAACAAAAGGGAACAGGAGTCCCTACAAAAATGTTTTCGTAAGAAAACGGGCAAAAAACATATATATTTTTCAAAATGAGAAATTACGGAGAGACATCCGGAAGCATGGTGATGGTCCAGTTGCACACAGGCTCCCCTGACTTCTTAACGAAAATGACTGAACCAGGCGACGATTCTTCTCCTCCTAGAGTGCAGATACGGAGGTCCGATACCCTGACTGGATTCTCATTGATGGTTTCAGCGGTGAAGGGGAACGTGGTTCTGATGTGGGGGATTGGTATTTTACCCTCTGGCGCAGAACGTCCAAATAGCTTAGCCAGCTGCTTCTCCTTCTTTTCTTGGGTAATCCTGGTGAAATCGGCCTTGCTGGGTTGGTATCCTAACCCAAATCGGTCTCCGAAGCTCTTCGGAGGCGCCCAGCCTTTTGATCCTTGTAACTCGGCCCCGAGCCGTTTTCCCAATTGGAAGCTTCCCTCTAGTGTTGACTTAGTGGTTGTTTCGGCTATCCCAGATTTCGAGGCTTCGCAAACGGGGGATCCCTCCTCGATCCAATCCGCGTTGACGATTTCAAAGGCTTGGAAGGAACTCTCCAAGGTTTCCTCAGTTTCGATGTAAGGCACGGATGCATGCTTGGCCAAGATCAAGGCCTCTTCTGCCTTTATTGTGACGAGGACATTGTCCTTGACGTATTTGAGGCATTGATGCAGGGAAGAGGGGACGACTCCTGCTGAATTGATCCAAGGCCGTCCTAGAAGCATGCTGTAAGCGGGTTGGATTTCTATGATCTGGAATGTCAAGGCGAAAGTGTGGGGCCCGATGACCATATCCAACTCAATGTTCCCGATGATCTCTCGAGTGGTGCCATCGAAAGCCCTAGCCATCATTCCGCTAGGTTTTATGAGGGCGGAATCGACCGGCAGTTGTTCGAGGACATGCCTGGGTATGACATTAAGTGCGGACCCATTGTCGATTAGGGCCTTTGCTATGACGTGTCCCTTACATTCCACCGTGATGTATATGGCCTTGTTGTGATCTCTTCCCGAGGGGTCGATCTCTTCTTCCGAGAAGGAAATGCTGCTAAGGCTTGGATCCTTCCGACAAGGTTTTCCACCCCTTCTGTGGTGATATCCTTAGTCACGAAGGCTTGCTTCAAGACTTTTAAGAGAGCTTGGCGATGTGGCTCTGAAGTAAGGACCAGCTCCATAATGGAGATGCGAGCTGGGGTTTTCTTTAGCTGTTCGATGATGCTGAACTCGCTCTGTTTCATGATCTTGAGGAACTCAGTTGTCTCGTCCTCGGTTACAGGTTTGCTCAAGCCTCGCGTCTCTTCTACCGTCTCCTCGCGGATCACAGGGTATTTCCCT
Organism: Viola odorata; assembly: GCA_963691705.1. NCBI lineage: Eukaryota > Viridiplantae > Streptophyta > Magnoliopsida > Malpighiales > Violaceae > Viola > Viola odorata. The sequence continues at coordinate 34,114,007 of OY829541.1, forward strand.
TTGGCTTGTCGTTGCTTTTCTACTTCCTCCGAGATGTAACATCTTCCGGTGCGGGTCATGCCCCCGATATGAGAGGCTTCGCCGATGGTGAGTGTTGTTGGTGTGACGGCCGGAGGGATGGTGACCATCGTGTATCCGTAGTTGAATGGGACTGCGTGTAAGTCTCGGCTGGGAGTATTCACAGCTAATGTGAACACTAATTTGCGTGGGGCAGGGGCTGCATCTCCTGTTTGGGCCACATATTTGAAGGAATACGGTGCTGGAGGATTATCCTCGATGACGTTGATTGCTCCTTGGGTTTTCCCTTTGGTCTGAATGATCCCGAATGTTGTGAGTTGCTTGACTTTTTGCTGAAAAAGTCTGCAATCCTGGATGTCATGCTTGCTTTCCCCTTGGCAGAATAGGCATTGGGCCTGACTATTCCCTGGGAATGGTAGATATGCGTTGTTAGCTAATGCGAAGAACAATTCTTCATTGGGTACTTCCCCCATCGACAGGTGAGAAAGGTCAATTCCAATGGAAGAAATGTCGCTCATCCCAGGATTATGGTGCGGTAAAGGACTGGTTGTCACAGCAGGACCCTTTGCTAAACCTTTGGACGAGATTCGTCCTTCTTTGGTTAGGTGCTCGACCTTCTCTCTAAAGTCGTAACAGTTTTCCAAGGAGTGTCCTCGGGTTCCGGCGTGATATTCGCAGCTGACCTTTGGATCATACCAGCTAGGGTAAGGAAGGGATTGAGGCGAGAGTGGGGATGGTGTAATCTGCCCGTCTGCCAAGAGGATTGCGTAGATCTCTTTCAAAGGAAACGGAGGAAGCGACCATGTCGGTGAAGGGTATGACTCGGAGTCTGAGGATTCCCAAGAGGGTAGTAAGGGCACTGTGCTAGAATAGGAGGGTGGTGCCGAATACCTGACGAGGTAGTCGAACTTCCCGGAAGGTTGGCCCAAGGTGTCAATCTCGCGGTCGCCTTCGTCGCGGCGCGCGGAGAACCGCTTGCACGATGAAGTCGATCCTTTCTTCTGGACGATTTGGAGTGGGGTTCCCTTGGCGTTATGCGGGATAGGAAATTTGTCTCCGATCGTGTTGATGGCTCCTTCCCCGGGGGTCGCTTTCTGGGTTTGTATTACTCCGAGACTCGAGAGTTGTCTCACCTTTCCTGCGAACAACTCGCAACCTTGGATTTTATGACCGTCGCTTCCCTTGCAATACATGCAGTGACTTGGATTGCTCTCCGCATATGGCACATATCCCTCTCGAGCTAAGATCTGGAAAAGCTGTTCTTGTGGCCAACTTGATGCTGAAGAGAGACGGTCGTTGCTTTCTCCTGCCGACATGGCATTCACCCCTACCTTTCCTTGGGAATGATTGGGGAGAGGGTCGGTGGATGTGTTGGGTCCTTTTGCCAATCCTTCGAAAGATATCCATCCACTTTTGATTAAGTGATGGACTTTTGCCTTGAATGCGAAGCAATTTTTCAGAGTGTGACCTGGGGCTCCAGCGTGATATTCGCACCTTGCGTTGAGATCATACCACTTTGGGTAAGGAGACAATTGAGGCTGAGCAGGAACCGGTACGATCTGTCCGGCCGCCAGGAGATGTTTGTAGATTTCCCCGCGGGAAGAGGGAGAGGAGGTAGAGGTTCTCGGTTCCATCGATTGTTGTTCGCGTTTTGGTTATTTGGGTCTTTTGGTGGGTTATATGGCTTGGGTTGCATAGGTTGTGATGTTTGTACTGGAGGTGGTGGGAAATGTGTAGGATTTTGAGGCAGGATATTAGCAATTGGTGGTGAAGTAAAAGGAAAGGAGGTGGGTTGATATAGTGATGGCGGATGATACGGTGGTGGCAATAAATAAGGCGGTGGTGGTGGAAACGACTGCCCCTGATTAACTTGGGGAGCGACAAATCCGACGTCCCTTTTCACGACTGATGCTTTCTTTGGTACAGACTCTGGTGTTGGATGCGTGATTCGTCCAGACTTAATCCCTTGCTCGACTCTTTCGGCAATTAGGACCATGTCGGAGAAGCTGTTTGAGGGGTTCGAGATCAGGTAGGTGTAGTAGGGAGCTTTGAAGGTGTGCAATAAAATTGACAAGAGTTCCTTGTCGCTTAAGGGTGGAGAGATTCTCGAAGCCAACTCTCTCCATCTCTAAGCATAGGTCTTCACGGACTCGCCGATTTTCTTTTCCAAATTTTGCAGGTCGGCGCGGTCATGGAGCCACCTCCATGTTGAATTTATATTGTCGGTAGAAGGCATCAGACAGGTCTCTCCACGTCCTGATCCTGGCTCTGTCCAGCCCCATATACCAAGTTAGGGCGTGCTTGGTCAAGCTTTCTCGGAATAGATGGATCAACAACGGTTCGTTGTGGATCATCTCTGCCATCTTGTTGCAGTATGCTCTGAGGTGGGTCTTCGGGCATTCTACCCCAGTATACTTTTTGAAATCCGGGATCTTGTACTTCGGAGGTATGACGATCCCGGGGACCATGCACATATCTGCGGGACCTGTAGGATCGAACGGATCGGCCCCTTCGATTGCTCTGAGTCTTTCCTCGAGAAGATTCAGTCTATCATTTTTCGGTTTCCCGGCCCCGATGGGGTTAGAACCGAAGGGCAGCATAGGCTCTGATGAGAATTGGGGTTGTACGGGGTTGAAAGTGAGGAGCTGAGTTCCCACAGGTCCGGGAATTGTGCTCGGAGGAATAGGAGGGAGATACAAAGCCTCTAGGTGGGCCTGGCTCTTGTTGGGGTCCACAGCAGGGTTGATTGAAAGGTGCTGAAGCGACGGGGAGATCTCTTCACCCGCCTTAACTGTAGGATGTGCAGTGATGGGTACAGTGAAGGGATTATCCCATCTCCAATGGCCCGGGGGGGCAGAAAGTGGTGGGAGTACGGAAGATCCTGCGACGGTGAGCGAAGAGGGAGGTCCTTTTGTTTGAGGGAGATCAAAACCTGGTGGCACTTTGGTGACAGCTTCATCTCTTTCCTTTTCGGCCCTGGTGGCTCTTTCTGTAGTGATCCTAACTTGCTCCTCTAACTCTGCGATTCTAGCCATTAGTGCTTCATCGGTCTTGGCCAATTCAGTCATTTTTTGTTTTTGAAGTCTAGTTAGGGGAAGCCTGTGCGGAGTAGCTTGCTTCCGGGGAGCTATCGTGAACCTGAAAAAGGGAAAAACACAGAAAAAGTAAATACAAGTGAGGATATACAGGTGATGTGCAATCCCAAGGTCTCCACATTTGCTCATTCGCTTTTCCGGCAGTACTTTCATTTGATATTTTCAGGGAGGTCGGTGAGGCGAGGAATCCCAGTGGTTGACAAGATACGAAGGAAACCTCTATGCATCCCAACGATATGAAGCAAATCTGAGATGCTAACAGCGAAACCCAAATCAGCAGGGGCAACCAATACCGCCATGCTAGGAAGATCTCTTTTACGCTATACTTTTGACGATGCAAGGCCTGATGCCTGGTGAACTCAACCGAGGGGAGAGACGACAATCTTTTTATGAACTTGGAGTTTTTTGTGATAAACTAGGAAGACATGGCCATGAGTGAGCGATACTCGGATGTTTTGAATACTTGTGCTGATTTTCGGAATTTCGGTGAGACGATTGTGTTTTATCCCGGAGAGATTTTCCCTTTTTGTTTTGCGATGGTTTTTTGAGTTTGTATTGGAGGGATAGTTGATATGGAAAAGATGAGGTGATTTAATAAATATCCGAAAGAGTACGACTTTATTAAAAAGCGTTTACAAAATATGGTAAACTTGCTAACTTCCTAAATTCATCAAAAATGGCTAAGATAGATGAAATCAGGGGTCCTAGCTAAAAAGAAAAGATTTGCCGATATCCGAACCATTCCCTGAAGGTGTCATTCCTGGACGTTAGAGTCCTGTTGCCAAAGGTACTCCATCGAAGCCAACTCCCCTTTTTTCATCTCTAACTCAGCCTCTAAGGCGGTAATTCGGCTTTGCAGTACTTGGCTTTTCCTTTGTCCCAAGTCTGCGCGAGTAGTCAAAACCCTTATCGTTGAATCCCTGTCTTCGATTATGGCACTTGATGCTTCTCTTTTGCGGGTTTCACTGCTCAAGCGTTCCTTAAAGGCCCTGAGGGCCACCTTCTTTTGTACTGCTTGTACGCGGATGAAATCCTTGTGCTGCCTGTCCAGTTCATTCATCTGGACCTTTAAGCCACATTGACGAGCTTGGGCCATATCCCTTTCCTCTACCATCAGATCTCGTTCTTCTTGTGCTGCTCGCATCTGTTCTACCACTTGAGCGTAAGCCATGACATCCATTCCTTCGCTCACTTGCGATTCCCCTTCTTCTTCCATCGGTTTTTGATTTTCAGGGCGAGGTAAGACATTGCTGTTAACTCGTCTTGACCTCCACTGTGGATATTCTGGTATTGTGGTTGCAGGGATGTCGTGTCCTTTGAGGCAAAAAGGGTGGGCCCAGTCTTGGGCGTACAACTGAATGTTCTGATTTTCTCCAGCGTGTGGCAGGTCTGACCTTGTCATGCCGAACGTCACGGGAATTATCTGCGTGATGCAGAACTGTCTGAGGACGAGGGCAGGGCAATAGTGAGTGTATCCCCATGCTCCAATCAAAGGAACCCAAGGTAAGTGTCCGCAGCAGACGATGGGATTAGAAGTCTGTAGCCATTTGGCGTGCCAACTGAAGTCTTCTTCTGAGAGGTTTATGAATCGGTCAATCCAGACATCCTTATTTTCCATCTCCCATCTATCCGTGGTCATTGCGTTGATAACCCTGAGTAGAGGGCATGACCTTATGTAGCTTGCGAAGAAAATGGTCTGATCAGGAATCTGCTTGAAGTGGCTGACCAACCATACTGTCAACAACTGGGTGCAACAAGTAAGTCTCCCTTTCCCTTTTCTTCGACAAGAGTCCAAGGAGCGAAAGGTCTCGGCCAGAATGGCTGTTGTAGGATTGATGGCATTTGTTTCCATCTCGTAAAAGATGTTGGCTGCTGCAAAGTCGATGACATTCCTCATTTTCGGAAAGAGGACAAATCCTACAATGGCGAAAGCCAGAATCCTTAAGCGTTTCTTCCCGTTGGACAATCGAAAGCGTGCCTCAATATCTGACCAGCACCAGAAGTAGTCACCCTCTCTGACACGAGTAGTGATTCCTAACAGCTTATCGAGCCTTATTTTGACACTTGAGGAGTCGAGTCGAACATTCTGGTATATGGCCGATATAGGAGAGGTGAAGCACATCAGAGCCGAGTACTCCTCTAGCGTAGGAGTCAAATCTACCTCTTTGTCGAAAGAGAAGCACCGATAATAGGGATCCCAGAATTTTAGGGCTGCCCGGATGCAACCCCAATCAGTCTTTACGTCAACTAGGGTCAGTAGCTTTCTATAAATACCCTCAAACTGTGTCTCCTTGTCTTCAGTCAGCTCATTTCTCAACATCCGAATCCTAGTTAAATCGAAGTCCACGACTTCTACTTTGATCTTAGTGGTGATGTTACGGGTGAACCCACGTTCCAACAGATCTCCTTGTGCGGCTTGATCGTCGAAGCTTCGTCCCCCGAAAATATCAAATGAAAGTAGTGTAGGTGCCGACATAGCGAATGAGCAAGATGGGTCCTATGGGACAAAAAACAAAATTTTAAATACAAAGTAACCTGCACGTGTAGGAAATTTACAATTCGTATAAAAGAAAATCATGTCAATATGCCAACAAGACAAATAGAGCCACGACAAACAGGTATAATCATGATGCACGTGCTGGGGATCTGATTCCGACATTTCTAACTGGCTTGAATGGTTCCCGGATGATACCATGAAAAGGTCCCTAAAGTGTCGTCCAGTCGCCCGATTCCTTGCGAAATCGTATAACCTTTCGACTGGCTTTAGGGGTTCATCCGAGTTGGGATTGGTGAACACTACCCAGGACATGTGTCCTAGGGCGTCACTACTACCCTCCTATTTTGGTAATTGTCCTCTGGGTGTAGGGCGCTATGAAATGCATATGACAATTGATAAAGCAAATAAATAAACAGACCAGCAATTGATCAAAGCAAATAAATAAACAAATAAAAACACCTCTCTAAAAAGATAAAACCGACTCCGACCCTATAGTCCCCAGTGAAGTCGCCAAACTGTCGCGCCTCGAAATTTAAAAATTCGCGAGTGTGCAACGAAATTTGGGACCTTACAATGCTCAGTGTAAAAGGACGCCTCGCAGCATGCAATGAAGTCGCCACCCTAATTTGGTTGCTAGGTTTAGGGAACCTTAATCGTCATGGCATAGGAAATATAATAAGTAAAAAAACTAAAGGCACAAAAAGGGGTCTGGACCCCAGACAAAAGGTTCGGGGTCGTATTATGGTCTCGGGAAGGTGTTAGGCACCCGAGTCACATCCGAAAACGGTTACCGGTTGATGAGAGAGGTGTTAAAAAGGTGTTTTGATAAAATGCGTTTTGAAAACGGGGGCCCTCAGAGGAATCGTCACTTTAGTCTTTTCCATAATCGGGACCGTTCAGGAATAATAAAAAGATCTCTCGGACGGGGTTACCGTTTATCAAGATCGATCGATTATTCTTGACCGTAACGTGATGGGACTGAATTTTCCGTAAGACTGAATGAGCGCCCTCTTATTTCATCATCGGGCCATGCATGATTAGATTACTTACTACGTGATCCTAACATGGATTGCTAACAGAGTACAAGTTTAAATGATGGGTTTTTGAAGTGAAAAACTGAAGCGGGATCGAAAGTCCCCATGTACATGCAGTCAATACAAGCGAGAATTTAAAATCATATGAACATGGTATTTTAAGCAAGTCTTTAAACACGTTGTTCATGTGAGTTGATTTTAGTTCTGGCAATTCTATATATCATGCGTGCAGTTGATATTTGCAGAAAGCATCGAATAAATAAAAAGGACTTGTGAGGCGTACTTTCGAGCGAAGCTTGAATTTTAACCTACAAAATGAGAGTGTTAGTGATAGCTTGAGAAATAACTAAGCAATTTTAAGAGTGCGAAAAATTTAAATGACAGTTGATTGTACACGTAAAATGATGGATTTTACGCATACGAGAATTAAATGATGGCATGATTGTATGCGAGAAATGGTTTATTTGACGCATACGAAATTTAAATGATGACATGATTGTATGCGAAAAATGATTGATTTTAAGCATACGAAAATTTAAATACTGGGTTGGTTGCATGCAAAAAATGATTGATTTTAAGCATATGAGAATTTAAATGCTACGTTGATTGCATGCGAAAAATGATTGATTTTAAGCATGCGAGAATTTAAATGCTACGTGGATTGCATGCGAAAAATGATTGATTTTAAGCATGCGAGAATTTAAATGCTACGTGGATTACATGCGAAAAATGATTGATTTTAAGCATGCGAGAATTTAAATGCTAACGTGATTTCATGCGAAAAATGATTGATTTTAAGCATGCGAGAATGAAATGCCATGTTGATTGCATGCGAAAAATGATTGATTTTAAGCATGCGAGAATTTAAATGCTAGGTTGATTGCATGCGAAAAATGATTGATTTTAAGCATGCGAGAATTTAAATGCTAGGTTGATTGCATGCGAAAAATGATTGATTTTACGCATACGAGAATGAAATGCTATGTTGATTGCATGCGAAAAATGATTGATTTTAAGCATTCGAGAATTTAAATGCTAGGTTGATTGCATGCGAAAAATGATTGATTTTAAGCATGCGAGAATTTAAATGCTAGGTTGATTGCATGCGAAAAATGATTGATTTTACGCATACGAGAATGAAATGCTATGTTGATTGCATGCGAAAAATGATTGATTTTAAGCATGCGAGAATGAAATGCTATGTTGATTGCATGCAAAAAATGATTGATTTTAAGCATACGAGAATTTAAATGCTGTCTTGATTGCATGCGAAAAATGATGGATTTTACGCATACGAAAATGAAATGTTGTTTTGATAAGTGCAGAAAAATTAAATGCTATTGGTGATTTACAGGGAATAAAAAAAGTTTATGATTTGCAGAAAATAAAACAGGTTGATAATGCAGAGAATAAACAGTTGGATATTTGCTGAAAATAAAACAATTGATATTTGCGGAAGAATTTCCAGCAGTTTGCGAAAAATTAAAGCAGGTGATATTTACGGAAATTAAAATGCGACCGACCATATAGGCGGTATATTGAATTTAAATTGCCGAAAGTAAATTGCGAAGTGCGGAAAATTAAAGTGCAGAAAGTCAAACAGTTGATAAGTTGCGGAAAGATTTCCAGCAGTTTGCGACAAATTAAAGCAGTTGAATATTTACGAAAATTAAAAAAAAGCGACCGACCATATAGGCGGTATTTTAAATGACTGAAATTTAAATTGCCGAAAGTAAATTGCTGAAGTTTAAAGTGCGGAAAATTAAACAGTTGATAATTTGCGGAAGGATTTCCAGCAGTTTGCGAAAAATTAAAGCAGTTGAATATTTACGAAAATAAAAAAAAAGCGACCGACCATATAGGCGGTATTTTAAATGACTGAAATTTAAATTGCCGAAAGTAAATTGCTGAAGTTAGATAACATGAAAATAAATATCACGATGAGAAATGAGCAATTCACGTATAGGAACAATTCCATAAACAACTTGATGCAAGAATAAGCATACGAAGTATTTTACAAAAAAGTGAACTAAACACTTCATGCATAAAATACAGGAAAAATAGCACATCTCATGAAGAATAATTATACGGAGCATGCGAGCATTTTTCGTAAAAAAAATGACGAATCGAAGACTCGGAAAAGTATAAATGGGCTGGGCTCAGTTTAGAAATTGGAGAAATGGGCCAGGAACAGTTCCTGGCCCAAGGAAATTAATTTAAATGGTGATGGGCCAAGCCCATCACCTTTCTTTCAATTCCTTGCGCGAAGGGCCGCTGGCCCGATCAACTCATCTTCAACCTCCCATCTCCGACACCACTGCCGGCGACGGAGGTGACGAACCAGGCGACCAATTCGCCTGGTTCTTGACCCGAATGAAAGCTCTCCTTTCCCTCAATGCAGCCGTGCAATCACAGCAAGGAAATGAAGGCAAAAACAGTGGGATGTTCGAAGGAAACGAGGAGATGTATATTTACATTAATTGACGAAACAATTAAACTAAGCAACGATAATTCAAACTAGTGTTAGCATGACGAAATTAGGTTGAAAACAAGGTGACGGAAGCAAGTTTTGATGATTAATTAATTAACTAAGCTTTAAACAAAATTTAAAAGAAAAGCAAGAGAAAGAATGCTTATAGTGCGGCGGCTGCTGCGTGAGGACGAAGGGCGGGAAAGGGACTGAGGGTGCGTGAGTTGGACAGGGAAAATGGAGATGGGCAGTGGTGTTTTTCTTGCGATTTTTCGGACCCTTTATTCAAAGGGAAATGGTGGCTATTTATAGCCACAAACGCGTGGGAAGGGAGACGTAGGAGCTGTGCGTGGTGGCCGGCTGGTCATGGTGGCAAGCTAGGGGGAGGCGTGATGATGGCGGAGGGCTAGGGAGCTAGGGAGCAGTTGGCTCGGGCGAGGACTACCGTTGCCTCCCTCGTGCGTGCACTGTGCATGTGCATTATGCACATTAAATCAAGGGCCATTGATCTGGTTGACTTTCCTTGGTTGACCAGATCAATGGCCATGATCAAATGGCCCTTCATCTGATTTAAATGGCCTCGAGCCGGTTCCCGCGAACAAACGTTCTGACTTTTCGAGCCGAAGGTACCGTCGCGTAGAGAAAAATACGACGAGTTTAACCGTCTACAGCGAATGACGAGAATTTTTCGTTTAACGTGTTTATTTTCGCGTTCAAAAACGTGAAACATTTGAACGGAAAAATAAAGACGTTACGCCGAAAATTACCCGAAACGTTGTAGACCGTTGCGAGCAGAAAAAAAGCTAGCAACTAGTTGATGGAAAAAATTTTAAAGTCGAGCTATGGTCCGGGCAGACTTACTCGGATCCAATAAAAGCTCGAATGAAAATAATAATAAAATAATAAAATACTAAAAAATGCGCTAAAACCTAAAAATCCTAAAACTTATGAGATGACCGAAAACTAAGAAAAAACTAGCAAACGACTGCCGGATAGTCAAAAATGGGGTTTTTAAGGCTAAAAATAATAATGATAATAATAATGAAAATGTGTGCCGAAAAATTAAAAATGTGATTTCGAAAGCTGACGATGCTAAAACGCATGGAAATACCTAAAAATGCTAGCGACAGTAACTCAACTGAAAATGACTGTAAGTTAACTAAATAACAGAAATGCTAAAATTAAATAAAAATGGCGTCAAAATTCGGGTATCAACACTCACGAAGAAAATTGTCAAGAATAATTTCATAGGAAGATAATTTAGGTATTTAACATATTTTGATTCTTCAATAAATTATCTTTCTCTTTTTGTATTTTAGCATTACAATTATTAAATTATTTAAATAATTTTTTTGTTAATTATAATTTAATATTATGATGTGAATATTTCATAATAGAAAATCACCTTCTTTCATTTTTCATACGACCAAAAAAATATTTAATATAAATTGAAAGTCTAAAGAATTAATTTAATATGCACTCAATATTAATAACTTTAATATTAACTCATTTTGTTTAAAAAAATATAGTTTATACAAATATAATTTATTTTTGCTAACTTTCTATCGTAATCTTTATTAAGATTAAGATACTTAAATAATTATTAGTTCAATTATTTATGAATTCTTAGTTAATTAATATTAATTTAAGAATAATTTATTTACAAATATTAATTAATATTCTTAAATGAATAAAAAATTTAATTAAAAAAATTCAAGAATTAAATTAAATATAAAAATTAAATATATTTTCAAATATAAATTAATTAATTCATATTGTTGAATTACTCCCCAGTTTTATATGAGTATGAAACAATAAAAACTAATTAAATTTTACCATAAATATATTTTTTTCAAAATAAATAAAAAAAACCCAATATGGTATTAAGATGTCAATATTTAGTGTGACCGCAACACAAAAAATATTTTTTTTCTAAATAATGAAAATTTTGCATGTTTAATTAAATAAATACTATAAGAATGCAAAATTCAAAATATTAATAGGAAAAATTAACATCAAACCCACAAAAAGCCAATTATAAAAAAACAATACAACAATTTTAATTACACAGTCAGCGAATGTTTTAGAAAATGAAACATTTTTGTATAGACGACTGACAAAATTGTCATTCATCTATTTTACTCACGAAGAAAATTTTCAAGAATAATTTCATAGGAAGATAATTTCGGTATTTAACATATTTTGGTTCTTCAATAAATTATCTTTTTCTTTTATATTTTAGCATTTCAATTATTAAATTATTTAAATAATTTTTATAATTATAATTTAATATTATGATGTGAATATTTCATAATAGAAAATCACCTTCTTTAATTTTTCATACTATCAAAAAATATTTAATATAAATTTAAAGTCTAAAGAATTAATTTAATATACACTCAATATTTTTAACGTTAATATTAAATCAGTTTTAAAAAAAAATATATAGTTTATGCAAATGTAATTTATTTTTGCTAACTTTATATCATAATCTTTATTAAGATTAAGATACTTAAATAATTCTTAGTTCAATTCTTTATCAATTAAGAAATAATAATATTAATTAATATTCTTAAATAAATTAAAAATCAATTAAATAAAAATTCAATGAAAATCCAAGAATTACATTAAATATAAAAAATTAAATATATTGTCAAATACAAATTAATTAATTCATATTGTTGAATTACTCCCAAGTTTTATATGAGCATGAAACAATAAAAACAAATTAAAATATGTTTTTTTCAAAATAAAAAAAAAACCCAATATGGTATTAAGAAGTCAATATTTAGTATGACCGCAACACAAAATATTTTTGTTTTCAAATAGTGAAAATTTTGCATGTTTAATTAAATAAATACTATAAGTAAAAAATTCAAAATATTAATAGGAAAAATTAACATCAAACGCACAAAAAGCCAATTATAAAAAAACAATACATTAATTTTAATTACAGAGTCAATGAATGTTTGAGAAAAAGAAAAGTATTTATATAGACGACTGTCAAAATTGTCATTCGTCTATTTTACTCACGAAAAAAATTATCAAGAATAATTTCATAGGAAGATAACATCGGTATTTAACATATTTTGGTTCTTCAAGAAATTATCTTTCTCTTTTTGTATTTTAGCATTACAATTATTAAATTATTTAAATAATTTTTTTGTTAATTATAATTTAATATTATGATGTGAATATTTCATAATAGAAAATCACCTTCTTTCATTTTTCATACGACCAAAAAAATATTTAATATAAATTGAAAATCTAAAGAATTAATTTAATATGCACTCAATATTAATAACTTTAATATTAACTCATTTTGTTTAAAAAAATATAGTTTATACAAATATAATTTATTTTTGCTAACTTTCTATCGTAATCTTTATTAAGATTAAGATACTTAAATAATTATTAGTTCAATTATTTATGAATTCTTAGTTAATTAATATTAATTAATATTCTTAAATGAATAAAAAATTTAATTAAAAAAATTCAAGAATTAAATTAAATATAAAAATTAAATATATTTTCAAATATAAATTAATTAATTCATATTGTTGAATTACTCCCCAGTTTTATATGAGTATGAAACAATAAAAACTAATTAAATTTTACCATAAATATATTTTTTTCAAAATAAATAAAAAAAACCCAATATGGTATTAAGATGTCAATATTTAGTGTGACCGCAACACAAAAAATATTTTTTTTCTAAATAATGAAAATTTTGCATGTTTAATTAAATAAATACTATAAGAATGCAAAATTCAAAATATTAATAGGAAAAATTAGCATCAAACCCACAAAAAGCCAATTATAAAAAAACAATACAACAATTTTAATTACACAGTCAGCGAATGTTTTAGAAAATGAAACGTTTTTGTATAGACGACTGACAAAATTGTCATTCATCTATTTTACTCACGAAGAAAATTTTCAAGAATAATTTCATAGGAAGATAATTTCGGTATTTAACATATTTTGGTTCTTCAATAAATTATCTTTTTCTTTTATATTTTAGCATTTCAATTATTAAATTATTTAAATAATTTTTATAATTATAATTTAATATTATGATGTGAATATTTCATAATAGAAAATCACCTTCTTTAATTTTTCATACTATCAAAAAATATTTAATATAAATTTAAAGTCTAAAGAATTAATTTAATATACACTCAATATTTTTAACGTTAATATTAAATCAGTTTTAAAAAAAATATATAGTTTATGCAAATGTAATTTATTTTTGCTAACTTTATATCATAATCTTTATTAAGATTAAGATACTTAAATAATTCTTAGTTCAATTCTTTATCAATTAAGAAATAATAATATTAATTAATATTCTTAAATAAATTAAAAATCAATTAAATAAAAATTCAATGAAAATCCAAGAATTACATTAAATATAAAAAATTAAATATATTGTCAAATACAAATTAATTAATTCATATTGTTGAATTACTCCCAAGTTTTATATGAGCATGAAACAATAAAAACAAATTAAAATATGTTTTTTTCAAAATAAAAAAAAAACCCAATATGGTATTAAGAAGTCAATATTTAGTATGACCGCAACACAAAATATTTTTGTTTTCAAATAGTGAAAATTTTGCATGTTTAATTAAATAAATACTATAAGTAAAAAATTCAAAATATTAATAGGAAAAATTAACATCAAACGCACAAAAAGCCAATTATAAAAAAACAATACATTAATTTTAATTACAGAGTCAATGAATGTTTGAGAAAAAGAAAAGTATTTATATAGACGACTGTCAAAATTGTCATTCGTCTATTTTACTCACGAAAAAAATTATCAAGAATAATTTCATAGGAAGATAACATCGGTATTTAACATATTTTGGTTCTTCAAGAAATTATCTTTCTCTTTTGTATTTTACCATTTCAATTATTAAATTATTTAAATATTTTTTTGTTAATTATAATTTAATATTATGATGTGAATATTTCATAATAGAAAATCACCTTCTTTCATTTTTTATACTATTAAAAAAATATTTAATATAAATTTAAAGTCTAAAGAATTAATTTAATATACACTCAATATTCATAATTTTAATATTAAATTATTTTGTTTAAAAAAATATAGTTTATTCAAATATAATTTATTTTTTCTAACTTTCAATCGTAATCTCTATTAAGATTAAGATACTTAAATAATTCTTAGTTCAAATCTTTATCAATTATTAATTAATTAATATTAATTTAAGAATATTGTCAAATACAAATTAATTAATTCATATTGTTGAGTTACTCTCAAGTTTAATATGAGCATGAAACAATAAAAACTAATAATTTTTTACCATAAATATGTTTTTTTCAAAATAAATAGAAAACATAATATAGTATTAAGATGCCAATATTTAGTGTCACTGCAACACAAAAAATATAAAATTGTGAAAATTTTGCATGTTTAAATAAATACTATAAGAATGTGAAATTCAAAATATTAATAGGAAAAATTAACATCAAACGCACAAAAAGCCAAAACAATAAAATAAATTATGAAAAAATTATGTAAATTTATGTATATTTATTTAGTTCGATCCATATAATATTCAGGATCTGCTGGAACGTTTTCTACTTTAGGAATAACTTGATTACTTGTAATCTTTATTAAGATTAAGATATTTCAATAATTCTTAGTTCAATTCTTTATTAATTCTTAATTAATTAATATTGATTTAAGAAAAAATTATTAATCAATTAGAATCCTTAATTTATGATTAATTAATTTAACATGAAATTGTGAATAAAAAAGAGCAAATACCAATCTTGTTAAGAGGTTAATTTTATAAATCATTTAACCGTTGCTTTTGAAATTGATTGTTCATTGAATTTAGAATCTATTTGGGAGTGCTTTCTAATTTTTCTCATTGCTTATTCAATGACTACAATCTCTTTTCATAAAAGCATACCAGATAGTAAAAGTATTGATTGTATAAAAGCTCTAATTTGAAGCTTGTAACATCCTTTAACGTATGCAGAGGTAAAATAGATGATTCAACTTCTATATGTCCTGCATATTAAAACAAATAAAAAAATTATTATATAATTTAATATTAGTCACTCTGAATTAAAACAAATAAAAAAATTATTATATAATTTAATATTAGTCACTCCAAATAATTTTAAACATTGAATCAAATTATACAAAAGTATAAATTTAAAAAAATCAAAAAACCATAAAACACAAATTGAATGTACAAATGAGATGAAATAAGATGAAAAAAACAGACCCTTACTTATAAACATAATAGAGAAGTTTAGAACATTGTATCTAAGTATAAAAAATAAAAGTCAAAGTAACAACAGGAGGACTTGCTAAGTCTAAACATTGCACACGTAGGTTAATTAATTTAATAGGTAGGTTAATTAATTGAATAATTTAATTAATTAAAATATATTTACTAAATTATTATTTAAAAGTCTATTACACCCTTAAGATTTTTAATAATTTAAGGGTATAATAGTAATTTAAAGAAATAAGGTCCTTCGATGATGATGATGAAGCAGTTGCACGCAGGTACGTTAATTAATTGAATAACTTAATTAATTAAAACTAAATTTCACAAACCCAACATCCAGCAAGTTAAATTTGAAAGGATGTCTAATTACTTGGTTTGTGATGATGATGATAAAACAGTTGCACACATTCAGGTTAATTAATTGAATAATTTAATTAATTAAAATATATTTACTAAATTATTATTTAAAAGTCTATTACACCCTTAAAATTTTTAATAATTTAAGGGTATAATAGTAATTTAAAAAAATAAGGTCCTTCGACAATGATGATGAAGCAGTTGCACGCAGGTACATTAATTAATTTAATAACTTAATTAATTAAAACTAAATTTCACAAACCCAACATCCAGCAAGTTAAATTTGAAAGGATGTCTAATTACTTGGTTTGTGATGATGATGATAAAGCAATTGCACACAGGTAGGTTAATTAATTGAATAATTTAATTAATTAAAATATATTTACTAAATTATTATTTAAAAGTTTATTACACCCTTAAGATTTTTAATAATTTAAAGGTATAATAGTAATTTAAAGAAATAAGGTCCTTCGATGATGATGATGAAACAGTTGCACGCAGGTACGTTAATTAATTGAATAACTTAATTAATTAAAACTAAATTTCACAAACCCAACATCAATTTGAAAGGATGTCTAATTCCTTAGTTTGTGATGATGATGATAAAGCAATTGCACACAGGTAGGTTAATTAATTGAATAATTTAATTAATTAAAATATATTTACTAAATTATTATTTAAAAATCTATTACACCTTCAAGATTTTTAATAATTTAAGGGTATAATAGTAATTTAAAAAAATAAGGTCCTTCGATGATGATGATGAAACAGTTGCACACAGGTACATTAATTAATTGAATAACTTAATTAATTAAAAGGGTTAATGACAATTTTGATACCTGCAGTCTAATTGATTGATTTATTTCATCCCTCTATTTTTAAAAAATAGTATTTCATCCCTGCACCCTAATTTGACGTTGGATTTCATCCCTCACCCTAACGCCGTCTAAATTTTCCGTCTGTTTTGCGTGAAACGACGTCGTTTCACCACTTGGGAGCGTAAGCTCCGTCGTTTGGACCGCGTGACACGTCGTTTTGAGCGTAAATTAATTTTAAAATTTATAAAAATAATGTAATTAATTTTAAAAATTCAGAAAAATAATTTACTTAATTTGAAAAATCCAAAAAAATATTATAATTAATTTGAAAAATAATGTAATTAAATTTAAAAATCCAGAAAAATAATGTCATTAATTTTAAAGATCAGGAAAAAAATTAAAAATTCCAAAAAAAATTAAAATTTTAAAAGATTAGAAGAGACAAAATTAAAAGTAAGAAAAATATGAAAACTTTAATTTCTTTCTCTCTTTTGTTTTCTTTTTCTGTTTTTTCTATCTTTTTTTTTCATTTCATTTAATTTCTTTCTCTCTTTTTTTCATTTACCAAAAACAGACATATAAATAAATAAAACACTCTATTTCATCTTCTTTTCACTTTCTTTCTTTTATTCCTTCTTTCTTTCACCCTTCTCTGCTTTCTTTTCTTTTCTTCTTTTTTATTTTCCCTTTTCCGATGGAGAAGGATTCGAGTTTGGATTTTTGGTTTGGGTTTCGGCGGTGATGGAGGAACTCGGTTTGGGATCGGGATTGGGTGATTTTGGTTGGGAGTGTGGCGTTCGGGGACGGTGGTTTGATGGCGATTGGGTGTGGCTGGATGGTTGTTGGTGCCGATTTGGGGGGAGGGATGGTGATTTCTGCTGTGTGGCTGGGTGATTGTTGGTGCCGATTTGGATTTGTGTTTGTGTGTTGATTGGAGGACGAAAATGGGCGGTTTGTGGTGTGACTGTGTGGCGGCAGGCGCGTGATGTGGTGGTTTGAGGTGGTGCTGCGATGTGGTACGGTGGAGAGAAATAGGAGTGGTGGTGTGTTCGATTTAGAGTAGATAGTGAAGGTTTGATGGCTGTTTTGGTTGAGAAGGATTTTACCGATGAAAAGGAGGCTAGTATTCGGGCAGAGAATGAATGGGCTTTTGAAGGTGTAGATCCAGATGATTAGGGTTTTTCTTGTCTGGTATGATTAGGCTTTTCTTGCTGGGTTATGTTGGACATCTGGAATTTTGGGTTTGGATGATGTTATTTTGGTTTTTATCTTTTCTGTTCTGATGTTCTCATCTTTTTGTTTATAAGAAAAACGACTCCAATGGCAATTTCAATGCCTTTTTCTTCACACTACATTAGATAATAAAGTTCTACACAGACAATTTTTTCCAAGATGATGAATAGTAAATTGAATAATGGAGATGGGTTTTGGCAGAAATTAAGGTAGAAAAAACAGAAAAAGAAAACGAAAGAGAGAAAAGTAGAATTAGGGTTTTAATATTTTTCTTACTTTTAATTTTTTTTCTAATCTTTTAAAATTTTAATTTTTTTTCAGAATTTTTAATTTTTTTTTCTAATCTTTAAAATTAATTACATTATTTTTCTAGATTTTTAAATTTAATTACATTATTTTTCTGTATTTTTCAAATTACTTACATTTTTAATTTAATTATATTATTTTTCTGTATTTTTCAAATTAATT
Source organism: Viola odorata (assembly GCA_963691705.1). Taxonomy (NCBI): domain Eukaryota; kingdom Viridiplantae; phylum Streptophyta; class Magnoliopsida; order Malpighiales; family Violaceae; genus Viola; species Viola odorata. The sequence goes on from OY829541.1 coordinate 34,132,275, forward strand.
ACAATATCTTTTTGGATTTTTCAAATTAAGTAAATTATTTTTCTGAATTTTTAAAATTAATTATATTATTTTTGTAAATTTTAAAATTAATTTACTCTCAAAACGACGTGTCACGCGGTCCAAACGACGGAGCTTACGCTCCCAAGTGGTGAAACGACGTCGTTTCACGCAAAACAGACGGAAAATTTGGACGGCGTTAGGGTGAGGGATGAAATCCAACGTCAAATTAGGGTGCAGGGATGAAATACTATTTTTTAAAAATAGAGAGATGAAATAAATCAATCAATTAGACTGCAGGTATCAAAATTGTCATTAAGCCTTAATTAAAACTAAATTTCACAAACCCAACAGTTGCAAGCACGTACGTTAATTAATTGAACAACTTCAAGTTTTCTTCTATGGGTGTTTCAGCTGGTTGACATGTTGACATACCAGTTTCATGTAGAAATCCAAAGTATATTTCTGTTGTGATAGAGATGTACTTTTAGAAGATCTGGACACTTCAATTCCAAGGAAGTACTTAGTGGACCAAGATCTTTCATTTCAAATTCAATAGACAGGTAGTTTTGCAACGTTCTTCTTTCTTCAGGATTATTTCGAGTCACCACCATGTCATCAACGTATTCGATGAGTGCAGTTATCTTGTCTTGTCTTTTTTTAGGAACAACGGATGATCTGCATTGCTTTGACAATAGCCAAATTTCTTCATGGTTTTTGTAAATCTCCCAAACCAAGCTTTTTTTAGGAACTGTTTAATCCCATATAATGATTTCTTCAATCTGTACACTTTTTATTGTTGATGTTCACAGAAGAGGATGCTTCACCAAATGGGTCCTCATCCATTAATCTTGACCGATTCATCAATGAAGCTCTACTGTCCAGAAATTAAAATCTCATCCCATTTCTCCTTTTCCTGGATTAGCAAAGAAAATTTGGAAAACAACTCTCTTCTTTTATAATAACCGGCCGCCGTTGGTAAAATGTAACCATGCTGGAATTACTTTTATTAATTAATAATTACATGTTGCTGCGTTTTTGCTGTTTAAGAAAAAAAAAGTTACCTGCTCATCAATTACAGGGCCTGTGGTGGTGGGAGAATCATTGTTAATTATGAATAAAATATTACTTTGTTTGATTGTATTTTTAGAAATTCTGAGATTATATTTTTTTCCATTATTTAGTTAATCACTAAATTATTATATGACAATTGTATTTAACAAAAATATCTTTATATAAGTTTAAAAATGCTATTTACTATAAACAATTAATTATTATAATGCAAACTTATTAAAAATTATTTTTTATAATTAAATATTTATACCCAACAGTCGTCAAAAAGTAATCGAAGCCAAAGATCAATAAAAGAAAAGAAGAAAGAAGACCGAGACTCATGCTGAATTTTGTTCTAATAAAATGATTTCATCCTAACTATAAGAAGTGGTTTTAGTGTCATTACCAAACAAAAAAAGTTGGGTCTATTTAGTGGAGGGAAAGAAAAAAATATATTAATTATCTCGCTAAAAGAAGTATTTTTGTTTAATTAAATTTTTTAGAAAATGGAAGGATAATTTTGTTATAATCAATTTTTTTTTAAAATACCACCTATTTTAGAGGTATTTATTTCTTTTCTATTTTACCAAATGTAAGAAATTGTTTGAGAGTTTTGGATAATTAATGATGTTCCATAAATGGGGATTGCGCACCCGGAGGTCCCTCCACTTATTATTTTCATTTTAGTCAGTCCCTAACGTTTGTTTTTGTTCGATTTGGTCCCACACGTTACCTCCGTTAGACCCGCGGAGTCCCCCCTCCCTTAACGGTGACAAACGGCCATTAGTTCCTATTATTTTATTATTAAAACTGAAAAAGGTGATGCAAGCGGGTCCCATGTGTCGGAAAATTAATTTAAAATTTAAAAATATTAGAAAAATTCAGAAAAATTAGAAAAATTAAAAGAAAAATAATATTATTAATTTCAAAAATACAGAATATTTAGAATATTTAATTTTAAAATTAAAAAATATTAGAAAAATACAGAAAAATTAGAAAAATTAAAATTAAAATAATATTATTAATTTCAAAAATACAGAATATTTAGAATATTTAATTAAAAAATTATTCAAAAAAAATTATTTAATTTTAAAATTCAAAAAAATAATTATTTAATTTCTTTCTTTTTTTCTCTTTCTTTCCTTTTTATTTAATTTTGAGAAAAAAGAGTAAGAAAGAAAGAAATTAAGAAAAAAAAGAAAGAAATTAAATAATTAATTTTTTGAATTTTAAAATTAATTAATTAATTTTTTGAATTTTAAGAAACGGGAAATATCATTTTTTTCTTTTCTTCTCCATTTTTCTCATTTTTCTTTTCTCTTTCTTTCCTAATTTATTTAAATTAACAAAATTAAAAATGAAATAAACTAAAAATGAAATTAGATTAATCAATTTGAATTTTAATTCCAAAATTTTGTTTCCTATATCTCTTCCTCCTCTCTCTCCTCCATTTATCTTCCAATCCTCCACTGCATAAATCACTCTTTCTTCCAACCACCATACAGCCACACCATCTCTCCTCCATTTCTCTTCCAATAATAATATGTCAAAAGGGAAAGAAAAACGGGAGAAAATAATTAATTAATTTTAAAATTCAAAAAAATAATTATTTAATTTCTTTCTTTTTTTCTCTTTCTTTTCGTTTTTTTCTTACTCTTTTTTCTTAAAATTAAATAATAATGAAAGAAAGAGAAAAAAAGAAAGAAATTAAATAAATATTTTTTTGAATTTTAAAATTAATTAATTATTTTTTTGAATTATTTTATAATTTTAAAATTAAATATTCTAAATATTCTGTATTTTTTAAATTAATAACATTATTTTTATTTTTATTTTTCTAATTTTTCTGTATTTTTCTAATATTTTTCTTTTAATTTTTCTAATTTTCTCGTATTTTTCTAATATTTTTTAATTTTAAAATTAAATATTCTAAATATTCTGTATTTTTTGAAATTAATAATATTATTTTTATTTTTATTTTTCTAATATTTTTCTTTTAATTTTTTAATTTTTTCGTATTTTTCTAATATTTTTAAATTTTAAATTAATTTTCCGACACATGGGACCCGTTTGCAGCACCTTTTTCAGTTTTAATAATAAAATAATAGAAACTAACGGCCGTTTGTCACCGTTAAGGGAGGAGGGACTCCGCGGGTCTAACGGAGGTAACGTGTGGGATCAAATCGAACAAAAACAAACGTTAGGGACTGACTAAAATGAAAATAATAAGTGAAGGGACCTCCGGGTGTGCAATCCCCCATAAATATGTGGTGTAAAATATTTCTGAAATTGACTTTTTAATTATCAAAATGTGAATCATATTAATAATAAATTACTATTTTTTCACAATTAAGAATTTTATATATATAACCTGCCCATTTTTATTGAACACAAATTACTTTTACTTTACATTAACTTTATTAAAATATATAAAGATAAATATGGTAGTTACAATTATTACTTTATTTTTCAAATTAGTACCACGTTAATTAATTGATTTTATCTTCCTCTCTCTTATACCGATTATCTCATCACTTTCTTCTATTTTTTTTTTTCCCACTTTGTTTAATAACCAGAGTTTGAAAAAAAAAATATACTGTTTGTTTCCCACACCATTCAGTCCCAGCAACCCAAGATCGTCCTGCACCTCTCATTTCCTCATGTTGCCCATACGCCTCACTTTCTTCTTTTTTTCATTTTTTTTAATAATTAGAGTTTGAAAAAAACAACAAATACTGTTCGATTCCCACACCAATAAGGAGTCTCTATTGCTGTTATATAAATCTAATCATGAGCAATAATAGAGACTCCCTTTCCATTATCCATAACGACAGACGAAGCAGGAAAAGCAGAGCACGGCACCAAAAACAATGACAGGCGTATGGGCAACATGAGGAAATGAGAGGTGCGGGAGGATCTTGGGTTGCTGAAACTGAATGGTGTGGGAAACAAACTGTATTTTTTTTTTTTTTCAAACTCTGGTTATTAAAAGAAAATGGAAAAAAGAAGAAAGTGATGAGATAATAGGATGAGAGAGAGGAAGATAAAATTAATTAATTAATAAAGTGCTAATTAAAAGAATAGAAAAATAATTAAAACTATTATATTTATTCTTATATATTTTAATAAATTTAATATAGTAATTTGTGTTTAATAAAAATGGACACAATGTTTCGTCGTGTATGGTATATGCATGCTTTCAGTAGTAAAGTTAAAAGGGATATTGCAAAAATTAGTACCTGTACAAAAATTAAATGATAGATTTCATACTTTATCTATTGTTTACGTTTAAAAGATACTTGTATAATAACAAAATGTCACATTTAGTACCTCTGACTCATGCCGTCCAACAATCACCATTGTTAACTGTCCTCACGTCGAATATAGCTGACATGGTGTGCCACGACCCGTACCCATTCATACAAACTCGTACCCGTTCATATTACCCAAAATCAATCCTACTAATCTGGAAATTAAACACAAATGCAGCAGCAAATAAAATCAAAAAGAAAAAGCCATAAATCAAAATCGTTTCTTCCTTCTACTAATCTAATCACACCACCTAAATTTCTCTTCTGAAAGAATAAAGATCAGGATATTATTACTAGAATTGGAGGATTAGAGATACTGACATTGGGGCAATACCTGGCAATGGCTTGGCAAGGACCCTTGACAATTCCAGCATTGATGTTGAAGAGATCATCACGGGTCATTCCAGGCTTCCTTGGCACACGAGCTGGGATAATCACAATAAATGATCCTTCCAATGCTTCCCGAGCTGCTCTTCGCCAACATACCCAACAACCTAAGACCAAGCAAGCAAGAAAACAAACACTTGAACAAATCAGTGAACACATATGATAAAAAACAAAAAAGATGATACTTGAGAAAGGCGCGTATACCTCAGATCTGGAGTTGATGTGGCTGACATCGGCTGCAACGCCAGGGGTATTGGCGATATCGTAGAGGGAGAGAGAGGAGACGAGGGGGTTGAGCTTCATAAGGAGAGAGAGGGGCTGACCGATCCCGCTGGCGGCGACGAGGACGACGACCTTGCGGTCGGGGACGGCATCTGAGGCGAAGCCACGGCGAAGAAGGTGGGATGAAGGAGCGGTGGCGGGTTGTAAGGGATTTGATGGATCTAATGAGGGCTGCGTTGATGCAGCCCTGAATTGAAAAAAGAAAGGAATAAAAGAAAAAGAAAAAGAAAAGGCGAGAGAGAGAAAGTGAGGCTGATGACGTGTCACGCCACGTTAGCTGTATTCGACGTAGCGTGCTATTAACGGTGATTGTTGGACGGCGTGAGTCGGAGGTAGCAAATATAACGTTTTGTTATTTTACAAGTATCTTTTAAACGCAAACAACAGATAAGATATGAAATCTATCATTTAATTTTTATTATTAATTTTTCCAATATTTCTAAAGTTAAACAGACCTATATAAGGGGAAAAAGATACGAGTGATTCGTTTATTGAAAAGCCATGGTTTATTATAGGTGTTAAACGCCCATTTACGCCAAACTCCAAGCCCACATATAAGTCAAGCGGCCCAGTATCAAAAGCCCACTTAAAACGACAAATCTAAACAAGTGGGACTTATCTTGCGTTGAGTGACAATTTGGCGCCTTTTCCTTTCAAAATTTAAGCTCCACTCCACTTGATCCCTTCGCTGAAATTGAACAACCCCAACTGAAAAATTGAAGCTGAGAAAAATCAGAGACACCAGAAAGAAAAGAAAGAAATGGTGCTCCTCCGGCAGCCACAGCAATCCGCTTCCCGGAAACGCGCTCCCTCCTCCTCCTCCGCCATGCCTCCGCCGAAAATCCCCAAACCTACGCCACCGTCGTCGTCTCAATTCGATAAAATGGTGTCGGTTCTAGCGAATGCAGGCTGCACTCTTATCTATCCATCGGGCCCACCGTGCCTCCCATCCCGCCCTCACAACTTCCGCGCTCACCTCAACCGTCTCTTCTCCTCTTCCGATAATGCCCCCGCCGTCCGCTCCGATTTCGTCGCCGCCTTCTCTGCTTACATTCAGTCTCCCCAAAACCTCCGCAGGTTTCTCCCGTCCTCCCTCGCTTGCTCTCCTGATTCTTGCGATACAGTTTTTCTGACATTTTTTCTTCTTCTTTAGGGTTTTGACTTCTTCAAATCGGGATGGGTTTGCCAGCCAAAGCTTGGTTCGGCACCTTCTGATGGTTCCTCCCATTCAATTCGAGCTTCAGCAAATGCTAAGCTTCCTGAGTATTTCCATGTACATCAAGAGTCTCTGCTGCTGGAAGATGATGTTGCTAGGCTTATCATTAATCAATTCCGCTGGCTTGATTTTATTGTTCATCCCATCCCCTTCACTGAGAAACTGATGGAGCTGCTTTCTATCTGCCCTATACACTTGAAGAAAGAGATTATTGGGTCGTTGCCCGAAATTATTGGTGATCATAATAGTAAGGCTGTGGTTGATTCCCTTCAACAAATGCTTGAAGAGGATTCTGGTGTCATTGTGCCTGTGCTTGACGCTTTTTCAAACCTTCATTTGGATGAGATGTTGCAAGAACAGGTCTTCTATTTTCTCTCATTTTAATCCATCTTTCGCTTGCTATTGAATGCCATAAAGAAAAGGAATGTTCCTTTTTGGTGATTTTGTTGATTTCTTTTCCTCTTTTTTTTGAAGGTTATCACCACAGCATTGTCATGCATTAGGACAACTGATGGGGAGCATATGCCATATCTGCTTAGATTTTTACTGCTCTCAGCAACATCTGTGAATGTTCGAAGAATAATCTCACAGATCCGTGAGAAGCTAAAATTCATAGGAGTATCGAATTACTCAACTCAAAACCGCAAACTCAAAGGAAAGTCAATTGTGGATAATACAGAGGCATCCATTCTTGATGTCTTGAGATCAAGTCTTCTGTTTAAAAATGTGAGTCTTTTGTTCTATAATTATATTATAATTGTAAGAGTGTATGCTTCATCCATATAATCTTTTCTCTTTGCTGCTATCCTTCAGATGCTATGCCAAGAGATTTTGAAAGAATTGAATAGCATCCACAAACCTCAGGATCACAAGGTTATAGACATATGGCTTCTTGTACTTATATACATGAATGGCGAGGCTATGCAAAAGTGTGTTCACAAGATCTTCAAGAAAAAAAATTGTTGATAAATGCTTTCAGGAAGTTATGATTGACCAGATTATTTGTGGCAACAAAGAACTGGTTCAGGTATCTATGGCAATCATTTGGCATGAGGATCAACTTTATATTAATAATCTCTGAACACAATTAGGTGCTAGTTTTTGGACTCTTTCTGATTATTTCTATATTTGTTGATTAGGATTACTTCCCATTGCTTCTTTCTTTGTCGGAGTATTTACTGTCGTGCAAGGAACAAAAAGCTAGGGAGTTTGGCACTCATCTGTACACGTGTTTGTTTGGAGAGCTTGGCAATACTTATTGTAGACAGGAAGTAAGGCACTTCCAGTAATGGTTCTGTTTCTTTTTCTGATAATCAAAAGATATTGTTGAGGAGGTCTTATCCTATGTTTTCTGCAGGTTCTTGGGGCACTTGTAACTCATGTAGGATCTGGTATTAGTTCTGAAGTTAATTCTGCTTTAGACACTTTGGCACTGTTGGCTTCCAAATATGTACAAGAGTTGATTCCACTCTCCAGTCATATAAATGGTACTTTAATTGCTTCACTATTGCTGGCATACATGTTGAGATCAGAGGCTTGTTTCCTCTTGATGTGTTTTTCAATCTTCTTCATTTTAGGTATCTTGGATTATTTGGAGGGGTTTGGCATTGAGGCTCTGCACAAGGTGCCCACCAGTTATATCTTCATATGTTTGGCATTATAAGGTGGAGTGTTTTTAAATTTTTTCGAGTGTAACTTGTTTTGCTTTGGTGCAGGTTTATGAAGTTTTCAGTCAACTGGCATTGTCTGCTCGTTCTACGGCGGATTCTTTTGGATCTTCCATTGCAAATGAGCTTTTGATAATTATACGAAAACAGGTATTTTGGAGTCCATTCATGTCTGCATGTGTTTTTTGTTTGCCAGCTTACTATTTTATCAATTTTCTTTATCAGTGATATTGGTTCTCTTTACTCTGCTCAAGCAGGTCAATCATTCGGATCTGAAATACAGGAAGATGGGCCTAATTGGAACTCTAAGAATGGTCTCTTGTCTTGGAGATGCAAATACTGCTACAAGTGCATCTGCTAAGGTAGGATTCAATGTGAATTTCAGTTGTGGCAGGTTTTGTTGATCTTTTTTTTGTGCTGAAATTCTTCATTTCATTTTGTATAAATGTGGGATGCACTGCTAAGCCTTGATTGCGTTACCCTAAGCCGAATTGGTTTATGAAGTAACTGAATGCTACATCTTTTCCCCTAGCCGTTGAACAATAGAAGAAATCACCCCCTTTCTTATTATTAGTAAGATCGGTTGCTTTTTTCCCGTTTCTTTATCTAGCTCTGGTGTGGGTACCCCTATCCCTCTCAAGGCATTCTATACTGTACTTAGCTAGTGGCAAATAACCTCGTGATTAGAAAATTAAAAGGTGCAGGTATGAAACCACTATTTTTTGAAGTAGATGTGGCAATTGAGCGAGTCTGGTGTGGGGATTCAGACAATCGTCACAAGGAATTATATTGGTGCTTGATCAATGTGATTCTTGGTGCATGGTTACCACAAAAAATGTGTATTTTAAAACATTTTAAATCATAAATAACGAAGCCTGTTCCAGGCCTTACTCTTGGAAAATGAGTTTACAGCGTCATATCCATCATGGTCACTTCATGTGAATGTTGTGGATTGCCAATGATTGCAGTTCGCCAACATACTTGTGGTTCAGAATGCTTACTATATTTAGTCTCTATCACTAAAATGGAACTCTATGCTTCAAGTTTCATTTGGAAGTTGACAACCCTTAATTTAGTTGTGCTTGTATTTTCTTCTTTCCGTGGGAACCTCACATTGCTTTCGCTTTCATGTAGTAAAAAATTTAGTTGTTTTAATCATATATATTCACTGTGGTTTCTCATGTTGCAATCCAGAATGTTAAGTTTCTGGTAGTGCCCATTCATTCATTATTGCTAAATATCATTTGCACAGAAGTCAAACTGTGAAGACGCTTTGGAACTTTTGAGAACCTCACTTGACTCATGCAAGCAACTATGCTTGCCACTGGTTCTCTTCTGTGATGAACTAACTGCCATGTTGCACCAGAAGAAACTTGAGCCAGCAATTATGGAATGGTCAGTATGTTCTATAATCTGTGCCTGTTAATTGAGTTTCTCATCCATTTAGTAATCCTTTATTGCAAATTTGAGTTGTGGCAAAACTTGCCTGTATCTCTTAGGATTGGGAAATATGTAGGAGAGTTTGAATTTGTGTTTCTCTCTGATATCGAGGATGGGCAGTTGCCTGCTAAGGACACATATTGTGATTTAGAGGGTAAGATCCTATCTGTGAGATTGTTTACGGAATTCTCTTTGTGAAGTTATTGGCTAATCAAGTGACGTATAGATTTTAGTTTTCATTTCATTGTCTAGGGAAACTATGGATGAACCTGGATGGAGACTTATCACCTATTTGTTTGAGAATCTTGCCATTGATTTCTTCCTCCTCGAAGTAATTTTTGCCCATCCTCTCTTATTTTCTGAAAACCTTATATTTAAGTGTTGATTCCTGAAGTTAAACTTTGCAACATGCAGGTGCTCCTCTTTGCAACTTCTTCCTGCTAACTTTCTTTTACTATCAACTGTAAGTGTGCAGTCTTTACTCTTTGGGGCATGAGAAGAGTTACAGTAAAGAGGTAAACATTTGCTCAATTTTTGTGATGTCTTCAGGTGGAGAGATTGTCAAATCATGGATCACTCGGCGGGATTGATGCATTACTCGGCCGTCCTTTGCAGCTTCCCTGCTCTAAGGTGAGGTGAAATTCATTCCGTAGGTTTTTCAGCGAGCCTCCAAAGAGCCAGTCAATCAGATTTTGGGGGAATTTGAAAACTATTGTACTGAGTCAGGCTCAGAATATGCAATATTATATGTAATTCTGAATATTTGTGCCACTGTCTTATTTGTGATTTCCCTTGGCTTTTAAGATTTACGCAGTAGTTTGCAAATTGGTGGTCATGTTTTCTAACATCTATTTGTATTGTGCCATGCCAGTACTTCTCTGAGTTCATTTCAGATTCACAATCACTGTCGGAGAAGCAGAAGCAGATTTTGTGCTTCTCTCTATATTATGCAATAAACTGGATAAGAGAGTTGGTAACTTTTTTAGTTTTTCGCTCTAATTATCTTCTGACTTGATCTGAATTTCATTTAAGAATCATTTCAGGGGTTTATAATGCATTTGATTGTGCATGCAGCTAAATGCATTCTGCTCACAAGTAGCTGGTGGATTTGAATGCACAAGTCAGACCACAAAAGAGGATGTAATTGCCAAATTGTTGAAGCGACTGCGGAACCTAGTGTAAAGTCTAGTGCTTTTGACTCCTTCACAATTTGTGCATAATTTTGGAATATTAGGGCACTCTTCTCTACATCTAGGAATAAGAGTAAAACTCTAGTTGGTTGGGTCTCTTTAGAGAAGTCAACACTAATTTGGAAACAAAATGAGAGAGTCCTGCTTTGCTGCATCAGGAATATGCATGGCTTAGGATAGTTCTAATGAAGTAATTCAATACTCCAAATGCATTGTAATCTTCTTTGACACGTGTGGGGTTGATAGGTAGTTGTTATGAGCGGGAGTGTCAAATAATTTCTTCTAAGCAATTGATTTCTAGGTTTTTGTATATACCATTTTAGATCGTCTTCCAAGGTATTATGTTTCATTAAACAGCAATATCTATTGATCAAATTAATATTAAATTGCAGATTTATGGAAAGCTTATTAGACCACTGTATCAAGTGCTATCCTCTGTCACTACCTGAACTCCATCTTCATATTGAGCACTCTGGCACTCCAATTCTAAACGATGCTAATGATATAATGCATGTAGAGAAAAAAAATGGACATGCAAAGGCTGGTGAGAGTACTTCTCAAGCCAAGAGAAAGAACAAAAAAATATTGAAGGCATCCAGTTCTGGTACAGATGGAAAACTTCGGCAGCCAACAATATTGGATATGCTGAGGAAATCTGGAGCTCTAACAAGCCAAGAGGTCTCAAATGGCAATTCTACTAGTCAATCCTCAAAGGGCACAACATTTTCATCAGATCAAGATTCCAGTAACACATTGGAGCCAATAAGTTTACAAGTTTCTGCTTTTCCCAAGGCCCTTGAACCACAGCGATTTAAATTCAGGCCTCTCCACATTCAATGTTTATCCCTTTTGACATTTTCTATAGTAAGCATACACTTGATAAATGAAGAAGCAGTATCCTACTTTAAGTGCATATATCGCATTTGTTTTATCTCCACATATCATTTTGTAGGATGCATTTTCTTGTTTGCTTACAATTCTCCAGGGAAAAAAGGGCATTAGCTGGTATAGGTCAATAGCAATCAGTGCTGGAGTATGAATTCTGAGAATTTATGTTATTATTTTACTATATGATGCTATTTAATTATTTGTACTAGTAGGTAGGATTTCTGCGCCTGACTAAGGTTCCCGTTCAAAAAGAGAAAAGAAAGAATCTGACTGAAGTTTTTGTTTCTTTATTTTAATTAGGTTCTTTAGGGTTTTATCATTTTCTCTCTTTTCCAAATTACACCGTCCTAGATGCTTTTTCTTTCTTTCTTTGGTGACTGTATAATTCCAAACTTCATATGTTAAAGAAAGCTGTGACTAATCAACGAAATGTATTATTGATTCTTCTTTATTATTACTCTTTTTCCCCCCTTCATCTCCATCAGTTTTCTTGACAGCTTGCTTCCCTTCTAATTAAATGAGCTGAGAAGCTGATAGGGTGGCTTAAGAATTTACATGATTAGATTTTGTTAACTGGCTGTTTTCTTTTGGCATTGGATTGCTTGTGCAGAGTTTTGAGGTGATCGGTAACTACTATATGGTCTGATCTGGTATCTTTAGGTTTACCAAATGCATGTAGGATCTCCCAAGTCCTAAGTTTGAAGTTATTTATTTATAATCTGCCTTCTGTTTGTTTGGAGGAATAACATTGCAGTCTAATGTTTTGGTTTACCACAATATGGTTATTGCTAGAACGTGCTTCATGAATCTGCTACTGAATTATTTGTGCTGCATTTGCGTGTTGATTCATGGCCCAGTTTATTTAGTCTTAAGGATTGATTATTGATGTCATTTGCTGATGTGTAACGTCTGTATATGCTTAAACTCGAGTAACAGAAATAATATACTTTGCCCTTCCAAATGCAGAAGCAAGAGTCTTGTTGCTTTGATCCTGCTGCTGAGGTACAACGCTATTTACACTGCATTGATATTTTTTTCCTTTCTATTTTGTAGTTAAATTTGTCTACTAAAATTAAAATCTCACTAACTATATAGATGTGATACTTCATATGCTAGTTACCCCTCTATCTGTACCTTTTACGTGATCTTCAGTGGAAGCTGGATGACTTTACTGGTCATGGAAAACATTTCCTGACTAGATACTTGGATGCTTCTGGTGGTAAAATGACTGTGGAAGAGTTCTTGAGCAAAATAAGACCTCTCTTTCCATACCTTAAGAAGCATTTTGATAGTGCCTTTTCATTTCTTAAAGAAGGTATGATTAGAGCTATTAATTTGGTTGGATGAAGGTTAGAAGTATGTAATCCTCTTGTAATTATTGATAACTCATGCCTTGTAGGTGATGAAACTTGTGAGGAACATTGGAAAGTTCATTCTGCTTTCGCTGGCAACCCAGACATAGCCAATGTTGTGCTTCCAAAATCTTCAGTTTCCTTTTTGGTGTTTAAAGAAGTACTTCATTGTCTTACCAAGGTGAATATTTGCTCCCTCTATCCTCATATCAGCCACAATAAATGTGATTATTTGTCATGTTATACTGTTCACACTCCCTTTTTTATCGTACTATTGACAGATGCTACTCCTTCCAGATATCCATATGCACAAATCAGTTCTCTTGGACCTTCTAAAAGCATTCCAACCCAGAAAAATATCTGAGTGCTTTTCTTCTGGGATAGATCCTTGCCCTTTACCTGGGACAATAGAATATTTGTATCTTGGAGCTTCATCATTTGTGGAAGATGTGTTGAATACTGGTATTTAAATATCCAATTAACTTTCTTGGTGCTCTTTATGGACTTTTCATGATTCTGTTAATTGATGTTATTTCTCTATTCTAACTGTTGTTGTGTCTGCTTCTTGCAGCATGTTCATTCTCCTTTATGCTTGCTTCAGAATCTCTTCTTGCCTTAGAATCAGTTGTGGCCTCTGTCCAGCTGTTTGTTAACTTGTCGGAGAGGAATGGACAAACTATGCAGGCAGGATCGCCGCAAAAGGTCCTCTCTACCTTGCGTGGAAGACTTGGTAGTTCTGCTCGTAAGCTTTTATCACATGACTGGGATAATGGAAGTCTTCTTGAGAATGGTTGGAAAAACAAAGTATGATTGATGTCTTTGTTACAGCTCTACCTCATTGTTACTAGTTATCTTGCTAAACATCATTTATGCTTATTGCAACAAGGTTATTCATGCTTGGATGATGTTAAGTTTCTTTTTCTTTCAGGGAGAGATAGTACAAAAGATGTTGCGGGTTTACTTGGAGAATAGTGAGTCTAAGTCTGATTTGCTAGATGAGCTCGCTTGCTCTGTCTTGCCCCAGGTATATCAAATGTTTTCAATGTTTTTTTTGGAAGATTCATCGTGGTTGTAGCTCTACTTAGGTAGTTCACTCTACCATGATATCCATTCAGAGAGCCAAAATTGCTGCCAGGTGGCAGTGTCTTTTGAGAAAGCTTGATTTGAGACATCTATAAGATCGAATGAAGACTTACTTGAAACATGGATGGAAGATACATTGTAAAGCATAATTTTCTATTTTGTAAACAACCCCTTGATGGGATTTCCTTTGTGTTAGGTTTCTGCATCCAGCAGACTGATGGAAGATGGTCAAGGTTTTACTACTTTGTGTAGTGCAACATTTGTTGTTTGGTACCGAGTGCTGGTATGCCATCCATCACTATTTTATCACAAGTAATGTATCTGTTCTTGAACTGTCATGTTTGCTTAAGGTGTTTCTTTTTTTCTTTTTCTTTTTGTGCAGCATGAAGTGAACCTTATTGTTTTCAACAATTTGGTAAGGTTCAAAATTTCAAATAGAAAATACACAAATTCTGAGATTCAGTTGGATAAGAATTTTGGTTTTATTCTCTACTCTTATGATTAGGTTAAGGAAGTTGGTAGCTTCGTAAAGCGCAGAGCTGATGTTGAGCTTGAAACTGTTGAAAAGTGTCTAATCAAGATACAGCAATCTGTTAATGTGGTGGTATCATTAGTTAACTTGTGCAAGACTCATGACAAGGTAATCAATCAGAAGCATCCAGTAGCTTTTGGTATTTTGCCTAGAGTCTTATATTGAATTTTATTCAGGTCCAAATTTATTGAAGTGAGGTGGTAATGACTTTCGTTTCATTAATGGGGCAGGTTACCGTGCGAGCCATGGCTGTCAAATATGGTGGGAAATTTGTCACTTCCTTCCTTAAAGGTGTGTTTGATGCTTTCTAAATGCAATGTAATATAGATGGATTTGGTTGAAGTAATGAAACTGAAATCTTCTGCAGTTTTTGATTTCTTACAGGCTCACTTTCAGATGCACAATGAGCTTGTGATTGAGATGGTAAGAATAAGATGCACTCTGCTTCTGCTGTGGTTGTAAGTAGTAAGTTTTCTACAGTGTGGCTAAATGTCATTTCTTTAATGCTGTGACACAGGTGAGGGAGCTCCAAAAGGCCACTAGAACGATACAGACCTTGTGTTCTGAAGCAAAGGTGAGAATTTTGTACTGGTAGCTATTGTTGAAGCTTACTAATCTCACAATCAAAGTGTGACCAGTTTCACTGCTCTTGCTCTAAGGGAATGAAACAAGTGGCTATCACTAGCAAGATTCCTGCAACAAAGCGATCTTTGGAGCGCCTTTTGTTCTGTGTCAAGGCTCTTCTTCAATCGACAAATGCATGCACTTTTTGGATGGGTATGTATCTCTTTATAAAATGTTTCCTGATTCTTCAACTTTTTGAATGCACTTGTGAAATGGGATATTTCTTGCTTATGATATTCATGAATTTCTAAATCCCTGCTTAGTTCTAACTTGTAATATGAGACGGTTGGGTCATATGGACCACATTTTGAACAATCTGCAGAATAGAATACTTAAAGCATACTTAGATAGAGCCTATAAAGTTGGGTTATAAACTATGCTGCTTGAACTGTTGATTATTTACAAGGTATGCATACACAGAATTATGTACATTGTTGCAATGCAGAATCTTTCATAGAAATCACGTGCTTCTCTTCTCATCAAATATTTTTGTTTGAAGTTGGTGAATTTGCTTTTATATTATTCAACACTAATTATAGATTAGTTGTATGAAGTTTAGCATTTTGGATCTCGTTTCTAGGAAGGCATTAGACAATTCACTTATTAAGCTTCAAATTGGTTTTCAATCAGTGTTCCGTGTTCCAGGATCCATTAGACCTCAAATACTTTATACCTGTTGTATTGGCAGGAAATCTGAAGCATAAGGACTTGAATGGTCAAGTTGTAAGCTCTCAGGTATACATACATTGAGGAGCAAGAAGAGCAAGATGATGACAATCAGTTGGAAGGACTTGACTAGAATCTGCCTGTTTCTTTTCTTGAAAATGAAACAAATATTTGAAAACCTTTAATTTCCATAACAAAAACAAAACACAGCACCAAAAAAAAAAAAAAAAATACACCACCCACTCCCCTCCCTCTCTCAACCCTCATCCCTAAATTGACCATTGATGGGCAGCCCTCTGAAAAAACCTGCCATCAGAAAGTACCAAACAATAGAAGTTTTGGAACCCCACCCTACAACAAGAAACTATGTAGCCTGTTCTCAACAATGGAAGTCATCCATTATTGACAGTAACTGGCTTCCCCCGGCCCATCGCAAATCCTTTTGTACCATCTGGCATTCGAGGCCCTGGAGGTTGTTTTGACACAATTGGGTGTTCACCGA
The DNA here is from genome assembly GCA_963691705.1 of Viola odorata. NCBI lineage: Eukaryota > Viridiplantae > Streptophyta > Magnoliopsida > Malpighiales > Violaceae > Viola > Viola odorata. Next base: position 34,148,465 of record OY829541.1, read on the forward strand.
TGACCACATTATTTGAAGGTGGAGTTCCCACATGATTTCCGCGGTTACTCCCCCGGTTGTGATGGTATTGACCTCGTCCACGTCCCTTGCCCCGTCCCTTGTTTCGTGCTTTTCTCTGAGCGCCTTCCTTATCATTGACATGATCTTCCCCTGAATGATCATATGAACGGGCATCACATTGTTCCGGAGCATCTTCGAACTGTTTCTCATCAGGAACATGCTCAGATGACGAAACATCCTCTTCCTCAGACTGGCCTAGTCCATCATTCCCCTTCTTTCCTCTTGCAGGGGTTGGAGTAGGTTTTGGCACACGTTTAAGCATTAACCGGACCCTAAGACCACTCCTCCAGTTCCCCTCATCATTAAGCTCAACAACTGCTTTCTCAGCCATCTCAACAGACTCATACTCCACAAATGAGTGCAACTTATTGCTGAAATGCATCCCACCATCAGCTTTTCCAGATCTAGTTGCAGAAGCAGCTCCATTACCAGAGGTTTGAGGAGGACAGGTACGAATTGTCCTCACATTCCCAACAGAGGAAAAAATCTTCATTAGGTGTTGGTGGCAATGATCATCAGGTAAATTTTCAGCAACAACTACACGAGATTGCAACTCTTCGATGTCCGATTCAGTTAGAGGTTGTTGCCTTCTTACTTTCCTGCCATCTTCACTCACAACAAGCTTCGATGAGTTGCGCAAGATGGTGGCAAGCTGAGAATTACTGTTTATGGCAGCCTTAACTTTCTTAAAGGAAGAGACAACAGATATTGGCACATACCCATCCGGATCCTTACTAATAAACCTCATCAGGTGATCAGTAGTAGCTAAGTTTATATCACTGAAATAGTACTCCACCTGGTTCAGGAGTTTGTGCGCAGCTTCATCAGAGAGCCCGAGCCTATTGTTGTCATGATCGGGGGAGTGATCTGAGGAAATTAGAGCTGTATCCTTGTTCCCTGCCGCTTCTCCTTGTTCATCAGGTGGTGCCTTTCTGGACTGGCTGTGATGGTGGTGATGATTGTTGCCATGATAACGCGCCTGCGCATAGTGATTGTTGTTCCCATGGTGATCACGATTGTTATGGTTTCTCACCGGCACGTATTGCTGCTGAGGCGGCTGGTGGTGGTGGTTGTTGTGATGGTGGTGATTTTGCAGCGGGATCACGTGAGGCAAGGGCACAGGACTGTGAATCGGCACATGAAACGGCGCAGGGGGAGGAGGAGGAGGGTAGATGTGCAAGACCGGGGGAGGCGGCGGCGGAGTTGGGACGACGCTGAGTCGGATAGGAGGTTGCTGGGGGCGCGTGGGGACAAACTCGGGGGCTTTGGCGTTGAGCTTGCTGAAGGATAATTTACGAGAAAGCGATGGATCTAGGGATTCAAGTGAGGATTCAGTAGCAGCAGATTCTACTTCTTGCTGAGCCATGATTCGTTCAAGTCAAATTGTAATTTTTTTATTTTTTATTTGTATAAATCGTAAAGAAGGAAAAAAGGATTAGGGTTTTGAATCAAGTAACAAAGATATGAAGTTTGGGGATTTTGTTAGGGTTTGAGAGAGTAGTAGAAACAGTAAAGTCTGCCGTGGACTGGTGGAGGGTGAGGATGAGACGACGATAGAGATGAGGATCTGGCTGTCTGTCAGCGCAGACCGAGAAGAACTTGTTCAGCAAAAAAGTCTTCTGAGTGTAACTATATAATGCTCCCCTCTACATATAGTAGCAGTAGTAGTGTAGTAGTAGCGCGTCCTCTCCTCCTCGTCTCATATCTGATCTGATCTCATATTTGTCCGCTCACTCACTAACCCCGTTCCCGTTAGTGGGTTCTTTTTTTTGATGTATCATTGGGCCCTTTTAGCCCATTGGGCCCTTAAAGCCTAATTGTACTGTGGGCTCTCTAAAGATGTTCCTACTTCATTGTTGAGGCGTTGACTCAACCCAAAATAGTATTTAGATGCCAAGTTCAGCAGCCATGGGAGTGAAGCATAATTTGAACTCACCAAGTTTACTTGAAGACTGAATATTTTGTCCATTTCATCTCTCCGCTTTCTCAAAAGTTCGTGCACATCATGAGGCTTCCATGATTGATTGATAAGCAATCGTACATGATGAGGGAGGTTGGGAGCATCTTTGTAAGCCACATGAAGTTGAAGTTTCTATTAATAATACCAATTGTACATATAATCATACTAGAGATAAAATAAAAGGAAAAGATTATAGGGTGCAACGGATTTGTTAAAAATTAGAGAGGTAAATTTACACCGTTAAAAAAAAGACATGATTCTGGAGTTCAAAAATTCTCAAAACAATTTAAATTAATTATATTTTCTTCTTTTTTATCATCTCCTTTCCAACATTTTTAATATATGTCGAGAAATTCCCTTTTCTTTTATTCATGGAAGTAGGAAAAAGATTTGAAATCACAACAATTATTTACTAGTTTGAATCATTATTTCTACTTGTTTTTTTTCCTTCATTTTCCTCATCTATTCGATTGTACTACTTCCGGTTCGAAATAAACGTAGTTTTAGAATTTATTTTTACCGTAATTTTTACTTGTATTTTTAGTATTAAACCTACTGAATATTGGGATACGAGAAAATCATTTGTTTGGAACCAGAGAGAGTATCAAATTTGTTTCCCATCATCAAATTGCTTTATGGGTTAGTGATTTCTACTGTATCTCTGTTCTTATTAGAAGAGACTATGAAATTGAAGGATAAGGTTTGATTATTCTTTTTTCTTCATTAACATCAAATTAACCATCTCTCAGCAATTTTTAGATCCAATCAAAGAGAATGAAAGAAAGGTATAATCCAAGACTAATAAAAATAAATAAGTAATCTTGTATCAAATCATGAGAGGAAAGATTAAAAAAAAAGGAGGGATTATCTCCAAAGATTTGTTAACTTTTATAATTAGTCAACATTATTCGATCTCAATCGTCTATCATTTTCAATGGCCTGGATCATCACAAATTTACCTCTCCAGATTATAGTAAGGTAGCGTTTGGTTGGCGGAATTAGGGAGGAAAGTAACTCGGGAATCTGAGATTCCAAGCTTTATTGTGTTTGGTTACGACAAGGAATCACTCTCCCCCGGAATCCAACTTTCTTTGACTGCCTTGACTTTCCTAAAAATGGGGGAAAGTCATTCCTTGGCTAGGGGGTGGGGAGAGTGATCCCCCCTACAGGGAAAGTAATTTTTTTTATTAAATGACATATTTATCCAAAACTAATTATAAAAAAATTAACCTAATAAAGCATCTTCTTCCTTCTCTATTTTCTAAAACTTCACCAAATTATATTAATTACACAAAAATTATAATTAATTACATAAAAAATATAATAAATACATCAAAATAAATTATATTAATTACATCAAAATTAAAATAACTACATCAAAATTATAATAATCACATAAAAAATACTCCCTCCGGTCTCCAAAATATGTCGTTTTAGCATTTGCTTTTACTGTTTCGGAACGTATCTTAAGACGGCCGGAACAGTCACTATTTGAGACAATTTTGCCCCGAATTTTTTCTTGGAAGTACGTTAAGGATTAACGTAGGTTCGAAAAAAAGTACGGAATTTTTTGGAGTCAAATAGTGCCTCATCCGGCCTCCTCGATATGCGTTCCCTACTGAATATTGGGATGCGAGGAAGACATTTATTGGAGACCAGAGAGAGTACATAGTAATGATGTAAATAATAATATGTAAAAGAAAATACGGTTAGAAACAGGAATAAATCATCCAAGAAATCCATATCCTATATTTGTCTATTGTTGCAATTATGTTTTTTTTGCATTGCTGAAACAATATGTGTCATACTTTGCTTTTAATTTTCAAAGACTCTAATACGAAGGTTATGTCATTTGTCATGTTCTTTAACCTGCAAAAAACCATAGTCATAAAACAAACTCATTTGATATTTTAATTGTTGAAAGATAGATAATTAAATAGAGAGAAAGTTTAACGTGTTTAGAGGAAACTGTATAACACAATATATATAGAAAAGAATAATTAGACATCTAACAAGACAAAAAAAAAATACCTAACAAAAGGATAAAATAGTCTCTTTTTTTTACTTTCCTTGAGGATTCCCAAGTACAAAACAAACACAATAATGTTACTTTCCCGGGAATCTTAAATCTCAACCAAACACAAAAAATTGACATTCCCCTCAATCACTCTCCCAGGTATCACTCTCCCGGGAGAGTGATTCCAAAGGGGAAAGTAGCATTCTGTGAACCAAACGCTACCTAAATGGATAGGAACCCAATCCGAGTGGAACACATGTTTTTTTTTCTCTCGATTCGTTATTTTAGGAAATAAACGGATTTAAAAACCTATCATAACAACAATACCCAATAAAACTTTAAAATGACAAAATTTCCAAAAAAAAAGTAACGTCTATTAATTTACTCCAACATCTTATAAACTCATGTAAACTTACAACATAATGTATTTGGAAACATTACTTTTTCTTTTCTTTTCTAATTTATGTATAATTTTTTTTTTTTATGAAATCACTCTTTTTTAAAGTTTTGAAAGTTTCTTAAAAGTTGTAATTTTAACTCTTATAATAGATAAATAATTCAAATAAAATAGTAAATAATAACAAAATTGTTAAAAAATATAGTAGGACCTAAAACAATAAAAAAAATAGTTTAAATTTTATTTACAATTTGTTAAATCTCCATATTTGTTACATTGTCTCTCAAATTTTCATATTTTTAAAAAAATTACCTATCTTTTTTGAATTTTTTTAATTATTAGAAGTGTTAAAATTGCAACTTTCAGAAAATTATAAGATTAACATCGCAAGCTTTTAAACTATAGGGAGTTAAGTGAAACATTTTGTAAATTACTATAGGGCTTTTATGTAGTTTACTTAGGGGTAATTTTAGTTACCCCTCAAATTTATGGTCAAACTCAAAAACCCCTGAATAAAAAATAAATTGATTTCAATATATAAACTTTATGCAAAATGCAATCTCCCCTCGTTAAGTTTTCTGTCCAAATTAATCGAAAAAAATTTAAAAAAAGTGAAAAAAAACAGGAAATAAATTTCAAAGAATAGGAAAGAATTTAAGAAAAAATTTGATATGCTTTTTTAATGCAATGTGAAAGAGAGAAAATTGAAAAGATCAAAAAATTCAGAAAAAATAATTTACAAAAAAATTGATTTTTTTTTATTTCTTTAAAATTTGTTTTAATTATTTAAATAATGTATTGCCATCACTTTTTAAAAAGAATACTTTAATTTTCGAGTTTTATTTTATTTTATGTTTTTTTTTTAAAAATATTTTTATATTTGTTTGATTTTCATTAATTTTATATTCTTTAAAAAATGAGACTTATTTTTTTAGAAAAATAAAGAAAAATAAAGTGAATTTGTAAAAAGTGACGGACAACAATTTCTAAAGAATTTTAATAAATTAAAAATTAGGAAATTATAGCAAAATTTAAAACAATCTAGAAAAATAACTGTCAATTTTCTCGTCAAATTATAATAATATTTTAACGCAAAATTATTTTTTAAATATTTCTTATTAAAAATGAAAAATCTTTTTGTGTAGTTTCATTTTTTTTTATACTTCTTGGAAGGCCAGACAATCTTTCCTTTACGACCTACAGACTCTAGTTCTATTTCTTTATTAATAATATTATTATTCTTTCATTTAAAAAAATACAAGAAATAAAAGTTTTTCCTCTTATTTTCAATAAAAAATATGATAGTCTTGTATTCTAATTAAAAAAACCATACCCATTTTGCTAATCAGTACGTAACATTTATTTCCTTCGAATTTGAATAGATATCATTTTTCTGCTGATTTTTCGATCGTTACAAAAGAACTCTCTCTCATCTTTGGACTCAATATACAAGTCCTGTCATTTAGTGGCTGGTAATTTGGCAAGAAAATAGGGGTAATTCAGAAGAAAAAAAACAATTAAATAGTGCTGCCAATCATTCGCTTAAATTCAGCCCTTGATTTTCACCGACATATATATCCAGATGGTGTATTATTTTTATTTAATAAAAAATGTTAAAATAATTAATGTATTTTTTATTAATATTTTTAGTGAAGAATGGTAAATTTCTTGACTAAATAAGTAAGGGATGGGTTTTGAAAGTTTAGGAGGCTCTTTCAATTTGACTAATACTAATGGGAGCTTATCACCACTCATAATTAAAATAAAACTACATCAAACAATCAACAAAAAGCAATAAAACTTTGTAATTATGTTCCACCCCCCCCTCCTCTCATCATATGATATGGTTCCATTCCTGGAGTTACTCATTTCCAAAAGTGAATCAATTGAGCCTCTTCTTGAAACAATGCCCTCCTTACTCTTCATTTCCAAGCCCTGTTCTTTCTTCCCGACAGATGTTCTTGTTTCGAAATGGCACTTCCTTGAGTCGTCAAGGTCCAAAGAACACCCACCTATTCCCCTACAAGAACTATTCCACTTGTTGTGCGACGGAATTTCACCTTTCGGACCCTTTTGATCACATGTTGGGGTATTGGAAAGCAAGTTTTGAGGCGCCGGAGAAAGTTCTGTTCTTGAAATATGAGGACATGAAGATTGGCTGAGTTTCTTGGTAAGCCATTTTCACCGCAGGAAGAGTGACGGTATAGCTGAAGAAATTGTTCGGCTCTGTAGTTTCCAACATCTGAGCGATTTGGAGGTGAACAAGAGTAATTAGAATTCAAGATCTGATTTGAGCAATCTGGATGTTGCCAACAGTAATCAAAGTACTAAGCTCAAAGAATCTTGTCAAAAATGTTCCATTACTTCTGTAAAGGTGAGGTTGGAGATTGAGAGGATCATCTCACACCTGACATGGCTGCGCGTCTGGATCAAATCACAATGGAGAGAAGCTACGCCCTTTTGGATTAAGCTTTGCATAATCATGCTTCTTTTCGGATCAGTCTCCACTCTCTACTTGGGATGTAAATCGTTTATATAATGTGTAGTTTATTTGTATTTTGATTTCAGAATAAAGTGATTTCCTTATTTGATTGTAGAGAAGGAAGATCAAACCATAGAGGAGGCACATATTAGAATACAGGGTCAATGCCAATGGGGCTAAAATGAGAACACACCAGGAATGGTTAAACTCAAAAACTCTCTGGCATTTTGTTTGTTTTTTCTGTTTTTGGCTAAAGAATCAATCCACTTTCATTTATCAGTTATTATTTCCTAGAAACACTTACATCCATCATTTTTAAATAAAATGCAGACTTCTTGGAGTAATGCTTCCCTGCCATCTCTAACTTCTTTCTCATTGTCCAAAATGCAGCAAAGTATCGGTTCTGCAAAACCGACAAACTCAATTTCCTAACCGAATACCAAAAGAGCACAAGCCACGGACTAAATAAATACAGATCAAATGAGAGAGCCCAAAGTCCTTTTCGTGTCTATTTCAACTTAAGACGATCCAGTCATGATTAGTTAAACTAAAGATGCTTGTTTGGTAAAAAGCTACCAGAAAGATTCAGATTGTCACTTCAGTAAGCATGCATGCTTGCTCAATGTCACGAATTGGACAGTTTTAACCAACCCATCTCAAATCAGCTCCAATTTTACTTTGTGAAACTTATCAGGTATCACTTGTATGATATCAACTGCTAATTCAATGGACGCAACAAGCAGAGGGAAAACCATATGACTGATAATTTCATATACCAGTTTCAGAAACTTACTTGCATCATTGAACGGGGGTTCGTAGTGTATGTTGTTTCAATTGTTCTTTTCTTCTGTAGTCCACATGCAAGTAAATTTTGTAGCCTCATTATTAACCATAAATGCAGCAATATTGGTTTATGCAAGACAACTAAAAGTACATGTTGTTGGGATTACCTCCAACTCGAATCCATAATGAGAAGCAGCTTTTTTGACATCTTCCAAACTCAGTTCAACAGACATCTCCTAAAATAGAAAGCGGAACTATCAATATCATGTCAACACACAACTATATTTTAGTCTAACTACTCGTTTTAGGAAATCGAAAGCTTACATCTTCTTGTCCATACGCGTCTGCAAAATGGTACAGTAGCGGTCCCAACTTTATCCAAACCTGTCAACCAAGATGATTACTGAGCCAACTCCAAAGAAAATCTTACTGAGTAATGGAAACAGCATGATGAACTCACCCCATGTGCCGTATCAATAAAAAAACAAGTCACTGTTGTTAGGAATTACCTGAGTAGGAGACCAAAAGATAACCTAGATTGAGAAAGATAAACGACAAGAAACAAGATAAGGGATTAACATGGTATTGGTCTAGCCGCACTCCACAAACTGCACAAATATTATTAGTCTTAATATTCGCTAGTTTTACAATTACAAGAGAGTGGGAAAGGGCCGACCTCCATTCCCTATGTTAGCGATGTGGTATATCAGACTCCACATACCCAACAATCTCCCACTTGGAGACTGATCACAAGCCCACTCTCACTCATGTAACTCTAGTAAAAACCCAACGGCATTAAGCAACTCTATATGTGCTGAGCCTTCTTCAACAGTCAGTTCTGAATGTCAGTTGAATCTATGCAAAACTTCAACTTTTCTTTAGTAACCACCTTGGTCAGCATATCTGCTGGATTCCTTGAACCAAGGATTTTCTTCAAGGACAAAGTATCATCACTAATCAACTCCCTGATAAAGTGATATCTCAACTGGATGTGTTTTGTCCTAGCATGAAACACAAGATTCTTCGCAAGATGAATGACACTCTGACTGTCGCTGTACAGAGCGTTGTCTTCCTGTTTCTTGCCCAACTCCTCAAGAAAATTCTTCAACCAAATCATTTCCTTGCTGGCTTCTGAAATAGCCATGTACTCTGCTTCCGTGGTTGAAAGAGCAACACTCTTTTGAAGTCGAGACATCCAACTAACTGTTGTGCCACCCAAAGTGAAAGTATATCCCGTAGTACTCTTTCTTGTATCCTTACAACCACCCAAATCTGCATCAGTGAATCCTTCCAAGATTACATCTTTCTTGCGGAAATATAATGCAACCTTAGAGGTACTTTTCAAGTAGCGTAACAACCACTTAACAGCCTCTCAATGCTCTCTCCCAAGATTAGACATGAATCTGCTAACAACTCCCACTGCATGAGCAATGTCTGGTCTCATGCACACCATAGCATACATCAAACTACCAACTGCAGATGCATAGGGAACATTAGCCATTTCTTCCTTGTCTTCATCTGTTTGAGGTGACTGCTTCTTTGTGAGATTGAAGTGGGCTCCCAAAGACGTACTTCTATTCTTCGCATCTTGGAGGTTAAACTTATTTAACACCTTCCCAATGTACTTCTCTTGCGACAATTTCAGAGTACCTTCACTTCTGTCTCTGATGATGCTCATACCAAGTATCTGCTTTGAGGGACCCAAATCCTTCATCTCAAAATCTAGAGACATCTGTCTCTTCAACTTGTTGATTTTCCTCATGTCAGATCCTGCGATTAACATGTCATCAACATACAACAACAATATAATATAAGATGAAACAAATTGCTTAACATAGCAACAATGATCCATAGTACTCCTCGTGTACCCACTCCTCACCATAAAACTGTCAAATTTCAAGTACCACTGTCTTGGTGCTTGCTTCAAACCATACAAGCTCTTTTTCAGCTTGCAAACCATATCCTCTTTCCCAGCTACCGGGAACCCCTCTGGCTGTGTCATATAAATGTCCTCCTCAAGATCACCATGTAAGAATGCGGTCTTCACATCTAGCTGCTCTAGATGTAATTTCTCTGCAACCACGATACCCAAAACAAGTCTAATAGTAGTCATCTTGACAACCGGAGAAAAAATCTCATTGTAGTCAATGCACTTTTCCTGTTGAAAACCTTTCACCACTAACCTTGCCTTATATCTCTTGCTGCCATCAAGTTCTTCTTTAACCTTGAACACCCATTTATTCTTCAAACCCTTCTTTCCTGCTGGTAACTTAGTCAACGACCAAGTCTCATTCTTCTCAAGTGAACTCATCTCCTCGTTCATGGCTAGCTCCCACTGAACTGACTCATCCATCTGCATTGCCTCTGAATAACTCTCAGGCTCACCATCCTCAGTCAAAAGCAAGTAATAAGCTGAAGGAGAGTATCTTTGTGGCGGTCGGGAAACTCTATTTGATCTTCTTATTGCAACATCTGGGGCAATTGGGACTGCCTCCTCAGCATCTCTGTTTGCCAAACTCCCACTGTCCCCTGCAAGAACATCCTCTGTAATGTCTTCCAACACAATCTGCTCTTTAATTTCTTGTTCCTGTGTAGTTTCAGAATCTGCCGCAAGCTTATCCTTATACACTGCATTCTCATTGAAGGTGACATCTCTACTTCTAATGACTTTCATGTTCAACTCATCCCAGAAACGGTATCCCATCTCATCTGAGCCATAGCTAATAAAAGTAACCTTCTTTGCTTTAGGATCAAGCTTATCCCTATCAGAATCTTTAACTCGCACATAAGAAACACAGCCAAAAACTCTCAGGTGTGAGAGATTTACCTCTTTCTTCTGCCACTCTTCCTCAGGAATCTTGAATCCCAAGGGAACTGAGAGTCCTCTGTTAATGAGATATGCCGCTGTACTAACTGCATCTGCCCAAAACATCTTTGGCAATCCTGCATGTATCCTCATACTCTTGGCTCTCTCATTCAAAGTCCTATTCATTCGCTCTGCAACTCCATTCTGCTGCGGTGTCTCAGGAATAGTTTTTATCATTCTGATTCCGTGTTCTACACAATAGGCTTTGAACTCATCACTGCTGTATTCACCCCCATTATTTGATTTTAGGCTCTTAATTTTCAACCCTATCTGATTTTCAACTTCTGCCTTCCACTTCTTAAAGTTTTCAAACACGTCAGATTTATTTTTCAGAAAATAAACCCATACCTTTCTAGTGGCATCATCAATGAAAGTGACATAGTAGCGTGATCCTCCCAAGGAGGTAACTGTAGTCGATCCATACACATTTGTATGAACTAGCTCTAACTTCCCAGACTTGGGTGCATTCCCTGATTTTGCAAAAGTAACTCGTTTCTGCTTCCCAAACACACATGGTTCACAGAATCCAACTTCCACATTCTTCAGTTCCGGAATCTTGCCTTTAGAAACTAGCAGCTTCATACCCTTCTGACTCATATGCCCAAGCCTTTGGTGCCAAAGAGTCGATGGACCAACATCATCAGTAACTGCATTAACCTCGTCACATGATTGTTTCATAGTATAAAGAGTTCCAACCTTATCACCACGAGTAACAACCAAATTCCCCTTCACAACCTTCCATTATCTGTTTCCAAAGATAACACGATACCCTTCCTCATCCAACTGACCCACAGAGAGCAGCATCCTCTTGAGCCCAGAAACGTATCTAACATCTTTTAACAACCAGATTATTCCAAAGGAAGTTCTGACTTTGATGTCTCCCATACTTGTAATGTCCAAAGTCTCGTCATCAACAAGACGAACTTTTCCAAAATTTCCAGATCTGAAATTTAACATTGAATTCTTGCTTGGAGTGGCATGGAATGATGCACCAGAATCTATGACCCAAGATTCAATAGAACACTAAACACAACAAATCAGCGCATCATCACTAACTTCTTCCACTGTGTTAACTGAGTTATCATCATTCTTCTTTGGTTTAGGAACTGCAGGAGCCGTACACTGATTCCTGAAGTGACCAGTCTTTTGACAGTTCCAGCACACAATATCCTTGTGATTCTTGGACTTCCCTCTCTTCCTGGACTTCGATCTGTTTCGCCCTTGATTCTGCCCCTTCCCAACTTGTCTGCCTCTACCATCCATACTCAACAAAGAGCCAGATGATTCCCTAGAATTCCTCCTACGAATATCTTCTCCAAGAATTGAGTCGCGAATTCCTGTGAACGTTAGCTTAGTAGTCTCAGACGAACTACTAACTGTTGTGATAAACCCTGACCAGTTGTCAAGTAACGAGGACAACAACAACAAGGCCTGTACTTCATCATCGAATGTAATCCCAACGGAAACTAATCTAGACAGTATAGAATTAAATTCGTTCACATGATCAGCAACAGAACCACCTTCTTTCATCCTCGTATTGACTAATAGACGAATCAAATATACCTTATTAGCTGCAGAGGGATTTTCGTATAGATTTGATAACGCCTTAATCAGTCCGTGTGTAGTCTTCTCACCAACGATGTTGTAAGCAACGTTCTTCGCCAGTGTCAATCGTATCACGCCCAGAGCCTGTATATCCAACAAGTCCCAATCTTGTTGTTTCATCGCCTTTGGCTTTTTCTCCTCTAACGGTTCGTGCAGCTTCTTCTGATACAGCAAATCCTCGACTTGCATCTTCCAAAATCCAAAGTCTGTCCCATCAAACTTGTCGATCTTTATCTTCCCATCGTCTGCCATCGCTCCTACTTGATAACCTTGCTCCGCTACCAGTTGTTAGGAATTACCTGAGTAGGAGACCGAAAGATAACCTAGATTGAGGGATTAACGTGGTATCGGTCTAGCCGCACTCCACAAACCGCACAAATATTATTAGTCTTAATATTCGTTAGTTTTACAATTACAAGAGAGTCTATTTATAGGGAAAGGGCCGACCTCCATTCCCTATGTTAGCGATGTGATATATCAGACTCCACATACCCAACAGCATGATGAACTAACCCCACCCTCTTTCAAAATCCTTGATATTATTTCAATGTATTCAACAATGTTGTGTGCCGTATCAATAAAAAAACAAGTCACTATTGCATCCCAAACTCCTGCATTAAACATAGAAGCCTTCGGTTAAGTATGCTTGTGGATAAGGAATAGTTCCTAGAAGGTTAAGATTTTACTTTCTTTTGGCAGACAATCTTAGCTAGCAGCATGAGAAGAGGTAATACTGGAAATAGCCATTTTACAGCTAGGTTAAGCCAGCACAAAATGCAAATCTCAGTTAATTACGATAACTTTGCGCAAATTCTTAGACAAGGATGTGGTGCGAAAACAAATAAAAACAAGCTACATGTGATTTGGAAGCCTCAAACAATTCCTTCCCAACTGTTTCTAGAATTGTTAGTATCTAGGCATGTGAGTACTTATGGTACAAATGAGATGGTTGTTGAGGTGTGCGAACTAAAGTCCCACATCGGAAAGAAAAGAGAAATAAAGAGTAAATATAAGAGGAGTTGATCTTCTTAATGGAATGAGACTTTTTGTGAAAATCGTGCGGGCTCAAGCCCATAGCAAATAGTATCATTCCATTAAGAGAGACTCGGGTGGCTCTTTATTTCTCCAACAAGAGGAGCTGAAGGTTTGGTTGGGTTTTGATGTGTGTGGCACGCGAGGAACTTAAAGTCGGTGGGTCCTCGTATCATCGAAAGTTATAAAAAGGGAAGAACTATGAAGATCATTCCAATATGGTTCTTTCTATGTATTAGATACCTTTTCCAATTTAAATACATTCTTCAGCACAGCAAAAAGGAAACAACTCTCTCACAGAATAATACAAAGAAAATAACAAAATAAATAAACTTTGTTCATTGCTGGAAAATATCATGTTATCCGAGGAGGAGAATAAAATTCATAATTAGTGATATCAGCTCTGTAATAATACTTGAAATTTTGTATTTAAGTTCAGGTAAATTGACAGTCGTTACTAATGAGACATCTGTTTGTTTGACAATGAACATTTTGCCAGAATATTGACCAATTCAACAAGTATATATCTTGAAATTACTGAAAACAATACAGCAGGATGCTAAAGTAAACTGCGGTTCATCCAAAGCATAATTTTATATCCAAATTAAAAGACTTGAAGGTTTTTTCACAGATATCAGACAGAGGTAAGTAGGTGATAGAACAGTACTGGTTTTTAAATGTTTTGATGTCTGCACAATGGCCTCATGCCCATGGAAACTTAGTCACAGAAGAAAAAAAGAACCATAATTTTATGAAACATGTGCAGCAAGCTAAATAATCTTCTCAAAATTTTCAGTTTCTTTTTAACAAGATAAATTAGAAACGATATACTGTAATTTTTATTGAGAGGATAAAATGTAAATCTGAAAACCAAAAACAGAACAATAAACTTTAGTTTTCCTTTCGTGTGAAACAATGAGATAGATTAGTGTGAAGTAACTTGCAGACTAATGGTTCTCTCCTGTTTCACACTTCAAATGGAAAGGAAAATCCTTACTCATACTTTACTACTTGTGGATTTGGTTTCGAGGAAGCATGATGGACACAGAAAGTAAAGACCAACTAATAACCCTACTATATGCGCACCCCACTCAATTATAGCGGGAAATAGGCCCAAAGTCCCACGCAGAAGTCTTGACACTTCAAGAAAGACATCAGCGCTAAAATGTTTCTGACTTAGAGCTGTTTGATACAGATGACGAGTATGGACTTTCCGCTGATACCGATTCAGATTCGAGGGCGAATCCTTCCGAAGGGGGAGGGAATGATGCGAATCCACGCATCCAACTACCGTTACCACCAGCTGGTCCAATGACTCGAGCCAGAGCAAGAAAGCTTCAAGACCGATTGTCATCTCTCATTCACAAGGAGCTGGAATGTGAGATGTCAAGTGAAGAAGCTGCACTTCGAGAGAAAACCCCTAGAGTTGTGAATCTCCTTACATTCACAATAGCCGATGATGATTCTGCTAGAAACGGCACTTGACCGTTTGTCACAAAACGGCTCTTGCCCGATTCGTTCAAAACGGCTCTGACCGTTCTCACGAAATTGGCATCTGCCCGTTTCACTCAGCCGTTGCCGATTCACTCATCTGTTGCGCGTGCCGATTGTTCAAAACGGCTCCTGCCCGTTTCGCGTTGACTGAAGATTTAAGTTGTTGACTTTAAATTACTTTAAGCTTAATTAGTTAATTAAACAGTTTAATTAGTTAAGCTATCTTCCTATTTTAGAAGTCCTACTTCTATTCCTATTAGGCTTGCTTTTAGGGTTTGTTTGTAACCTATATAAGGAACTACTTTGCCTCCTTAGAAACTTGGCTGTTATTTGATAAATTGAGATATTCTCTTCAATCTCCGCCCCTTGTTCAAGTTGGTTGAACCTTGTTCTTCTTGAGTCCGCAATACTTGAGTCGTATACAAGTAAATCTTGGAATTGTATTATTGTGTCGTTTATCTTAGTGTGATTCTCACATTGTTGAGTCTAGTCCTAAGAACCCGATTCAAGACCCTTGACTTGAAATCGATTAGGGCTCTTAGCACAGGTTAGCTAAGTGGTCTAAGCTCGTACTTGTCGAGTTATCTATTTCCGTAGGAAATCCGTCTTTGAACAAAGATCAAAATTGGTGCTACGCATCCTAAGGAACCAGGATCGTATCAGTTGGTAGCGGAGCTTAAGGCGTTCAAAGATTGGTAAGTATCTTCAATTGTTTCAAGTTTTCTTTGTTGAAATCGGTATTCTCTTTCTACTCCATTCTAAAACCGATTTCTTTGCTGTGCTTGGTTAGTTACTTGAATACAATTGGTTGTGTTTCGTTCCAGTTTGTTGTGTTGAAATTCGCTAAATTACTTGCGTTTTCTACCCACAAGAAGGTCACGAAATACAAGAGAAAATTCTGTTCAGTATCAGTTGGCGAATTTATATTTATATATATCGCAAATGAAGTCCGATTTGGGTGATTGTGGTTTCGTTGGAAAGCTGAATCTGTTGGGCTTCCGAATCAAAAAGAATCGAGCGATTCGGAGTTCAGAGTAAAAAGTTCTGATCAAAACACTAAATTGTGTTTTGCTGTCAAAAAAAAAAAACAAAAAAAAAAAAAGGAAAATTCCCAAAGAAAAGAAAGGGATTCGATTCTGCAAATACGAAAATATATAGAAGTATTTGCTCCAAAAAAAAAAAAAAAAAAAAAACCAGATTTATCAAGGAATTAAATTGCACGGCGATTGGATATTACAATCATAACTGAAATTGAATTTGTTTGAGTCCGTTCGAGTCTATTTGAGCTTTCTTGATTCCTTGAAATTGCCTTCTACTCTACTTGCTATTTGTTTGATTGGTTGTTCTTACAATTACTCAAATATCAAGTGTCATCATTCTTTTCAGTGCTAGTTTTCTTTGAGAGTCTTCTTGGAAGCTTTTCTTTGGATTCTTGAGTCTCACTAACACTTGAACATTGCAGGGAATTTTGAGAGAATTTTGTGAGATTATTAGAGTGATTAAACACGAGAGTAAACACGTGAGGGAGTGCTAGGTTAGTGCAATTTTACGTTTTCTTTGGTGTTGTGAATTTCAGGAAAAGTAAAAGATGTCTCAAGAGGGAGTACAACAACCCGATCTGATGGCTATGCTAGCCAACATGACGGAACAGCTCCGAACATTGAATGAACGGCAAGTAACTGCCAATGAGCGGCAGCTAACTGCCGATGCAAGAATGGCTAGGATGGAAGCGTTAGCTACCATAAACCCAGTTCCTATAGCCGCGAATAACCAACGTGATGGCCGTTTGACTGATCTGTCCGAAGAAGATGACAACGCCCGTCGACCACGTGATGTGAATCGTCGGCGTAATCTTGCTTTGGTCCCTCCTAGGCGACTTGCCAGACGTGGTCCACAATTACCACATTCTGATTTGGAAGGAGAACCTGATGGGGGAGAAGGCTGGATAAATGCAAGGGATGGACAGAGGAGAGAGAGACGAGACCGTCGTGATGGTAGGAGAGAACGAGAGGATGACCGTTTGGATGCTAATCTCAGCAGCATCAAAATGAAAATACCTCCGTTTGAGGGTACTGACGACCCTGATACCTTCTTGACATGGGAACGGAAAGTAGATGCTATTTTCTTATGCCACAATTATTCAGAGGGTAAAAAGGTCCAGTTAGCAGCAGTAGAATTCAGTGGATATGCTAGTCATTGGTGGGAGCAGCTCAACTTGAAGAGAGCCGCTGTTTATGCTGGTCCGATTAATGACTGGGTTGAGATGAAACAGGCGATGAGACAACGGTTTGTCCCTGCCCACTTTCACCGTGAGCTTCATCAACGGCTTCAAACCTTGAAGCAGGGCAGCAAGGGAGTTGGTGCCTACTTTAATGAGATGGAGATTGCTTTAGCTCAAGCAAAAATTACTGAGGAACCTGAGGTAACGATGGCTCGGTTTATTGCTGGTTTGAATGCAGAGATTGCCGACGCCCTGGAGCTGACGCAATACAATACTCTTGAGGAGATGCTTCACATGGCTCAAAAGATTGAGAAGCATCGGAAAGCTAAGAGCTCTTCTAAGTCTACTGGATCGATACCGTGGAAGAAGCAGTCTTGGTATAAGGAAGACAGAACGGCTTCTACTGTTCCGAAGACACCCGCCAGTGCCGTTATCCCGTCCAAAACGGCTACTACTAAACCTTACACTCCACCTGTGGATCGGCCAGCCACTAAGGAAATTGTTTGTTTCAAATGCAACGGTCGAGGACACAAGAAAGCGGAGTGTCCGAATAAGAGAGTCTTCATCATCCGGCCGAATGGAGAGGAAGAATCGGATGATGAACAGGAGAAAACAGAACCTGAGGAAAACGGTCAGACCGATTCGGATTTTGACTGTCAGAGAGGTGAGCATGTTCAGTTGCTTGTCATCCGACGGAACCTGAGCGTGCAGACCACAGATGAAGTGTGTGATGAGGAGCAACGGACTAATCTGTTCCACACCCGAGGTGTGATTGATCACAAGGGTTGTTCCATTATTATAGACAACGGAAGCTGCACCAACTGTGCCAGTGCGCTGATGGTTCATAAGCTGGACTTGCCGACGGTAAAGCATCCGAAACCTTATCGTCTACACTGGATGACGGATGACAACGGTATTAAGGTGACCAAATAGGTACTTGTTAAGTTTCGTATCGGCAAATACCAAGATGAGGTTCTCTGTGATGTTGTGCCGATGCAAGCAAGCCATATCCTCCTTGGACGCCCATGGCAGTTTGATCGCGAAGCGAATCATGATGGGAAGAGAAACCTCTACAAATTGGTTAAGGATGGTCAGAAATTCACCTTGGCACCGTTAACACAAGCTACAGTGTTTGAGGATCAGCAATGGCTTGCTAAGTCACATGCTGAATATGAAATTGCAAAACAGCTTGCGAGAGAAAAAGAAGGTTTGAGTGTGAAAAGTATAGAGGGAACCACTGAGTGTGTGAGCCTTAAACATTCGCATGAAAACAGCAAGCATGCAGAGGGAGAGTGTAATCCTTCGCATGAAAACAGCAAGCATGCAGAGGGCGAGTGTAAACATTCGCACGAAAAGAGTAAGCGTGCTGAGAGTGGCATTGAGAGAAAATGAGAGGTAAATAAAAAGAAATTGAGTGTATATGCCAAGGGGAGCGAAGTGAGGAGAGCCATGCTTTCTCATAACAACTGTTTTGACGCAAGCCGTCCTCTACTTCTAATCCGTTTTCGCTCTTCTTGTTTAACCTCCACTGAAACGGAACGGCACAACACCGTTCCGATTGGTCTATCTTCTCTCTTGCAGGAATTTGGAGATGTTCTACCCGAAGAGATGCCACCTGGCTTACCTCCGATTCGAGGCATCGAACATCAGATCGACTTTGTTCCTGGATCGGCAATTCCCCATCGGCCGGCTTACCGATCCAATCCAGAGGAGACAAAGGAACTGCAACGGCAAGTGGACGATTTGCTTGCGCGTGGGTACGTTCGGGAGAGTCTGTCTCCATGTGCCGTTCCAGTCATTCTAGTCCCAAAGAAGGATGGATCTTGGCGCATGTGTGTTGATTGTCGAGCAGTCAACAAAATCACTGTAAAGTATCGCCATCCTATTCCTCGATTGGATGATATGTTAGATGAATTAAGTGGTAGTAAATTATTTTCTAAAATTGATTTAATGAGTGGATACCACCAGATTCGTATGAAAGAAGGGGATGAATGGAAAACTGCTTTTAAGACTAAGTATGGTTTATATGAATGGATGGTTATGCCGTTTGGCTTGACTAATGCTCCTAGCACCTTTATGAGATTAATGAACCATGTACTTCGGCACTTAATTGGTAAATTTGTTGTAGTTTATTTTGATGACATTTTAATCTATAGCAAATCATTGGATGAGCATGTTTTACATCTTAAGGAAGTTTTTCTAACACTTCGTGAGCAGAAATTATATGCTAAACCTAGTAAGTGTTCTTTTGCATTGGAACAAGTTGGTTTTCTTGGTTTCATTGTAAGTGCAGATGGCGTTAAAGTGGATGGAGAGAAGATCCGCGCAATACGGGAATGGCCGACGTCGAAGGCCGTTACCGATGTGAGATCGTTCCATGGATTAGCAAGCTTCTATCGGCGTTTTGTAAAGGATTTTAGCACCATTGCCGTTCCATTGAATGATTTAACAAAAAAGAATGTTGTTTTCAGGTGGGAGCAACAACAGGAGGAGGCGTTTGCTACCCTCAAGGAACGGCTCTGTGCCGCTCCCGTGCTAGCATTGCCCGACTTCAGCAAGGCGTTTGAGATAGAGTGCGACGCCAGCGGATTAGGAATCGGTGTCGTTCTGCTGCAGGAGAAACGGCCGATTGCCTTTTTCAGTGAGAAGCTCAAGGATGCTCAGCTCCGATATCCGACCTACGACAAGGAATTCTATGCCCTTGTCCGAGCGTTAGAAACATGGCAACACTATCTGATGCCAAGGGAGTTTATCATCCACACAGACCATTTGAGCTTGAAGTACCTAAAGGGTCAAGGGAAGCTCAATCGGCGACATGCCGTTTGGATGGAGTTTATAGAGGCGTTCCCTTACCACATTCAGTACAAGCAAGGTAAAGAGAATATTGTTGCCGATGCACTATCACGACGGTATGTGCTGATTACTTCTCTAAATGCCAAATTGCTTGGATTTTCGCACATTATAGAGCTCTATGCAACCGATTCTGATTTTGGTGCTATTTACTTGCATGGCGTTTCTATTTCTGGTTCTAAATTCTACAAGCATGAGGGTTATTTGTTTAAAGGCAAACATTTGTGTATTCCTCATTGCTCTCTTCGTGAATTACTTGTGCATGAAGCCCATAGTGGTGGCTTAATGGGTCACTTTGGCGTGACTAAAACCTTGGATGTATTGCATGATCACTTTTATTGGCCTCACATGAAGCGTGATGTTGTCCGCATTATTGCTAGATGTTTAATATGTCGTCGAGCCAAGTCGAAATCTGCTGGTCATGGAGAATACATGCTGTTACCTGTCCCTTCTCACCCTTGGACCGATTTGTCTATGGATTTTGTCGTTGGATTGCCTAGGTCTAAGAACGGAAAGGATAGTGTCTTTGTTGTGGTGGACTGATTTTCGAAGATGTCCCACTTTATTCCATGTTCTACTACTTGTGATGCTACTCAGGTCGCTGATTTGTTCTTTCGTGAAGTAGTCCGTTTGCATGGTATACCCTTAACTATTGTGAGTGATAGAGATACTAAGTTTCTTAGTCATTTTTGGCGTGTTTTATGGAAGAAACTTGGTACTAAATTATTGTATTCTACATCTTATCACCCACAAACCGATGGTCAAACTGAGGTGGTAAATCGGACTCTTGGCTCCCTTTTACGCACCTTAGTTAGTAAGCATGTTTCTACTTGGGTTGATCATTTACCGTTTATTGAATTTGCTTACAACCGTGCTGTTCATTCTACTACTCATTACTCGCCGTTTGAACTTGTGTATGGATTTAATCCTAGAACTGTTTTGGATTTAACTCCCTTACCTTTGAGTGATGTTGTAAGTTTAGATGGTGCACAAAAGGCTGATTTTGTCAAGCAATTGCATGCTAAGGCAAAACAGAACATTGAGCGCATGAATGACAAGCTTGTGCAGAAACGGAACGAGGGCCGACGGCTAGTGACGTTCCAGGTGGGCGATTGGGTCTGGTTGCATATGCGCAAGGAGCGTTTTCCTGACCAACGCCGTGGCAAGCTATCTCCTAGAGGAGACGGACCGTTCCAGATTGTTGAGAAGATCAACAACAATGCCTACCGACTGGCATTGCCGAGTGAGTATGGTGTCGTTAGCTCTACTTTCAATGTTTCTGACTTAGAGCTGTTTGATACAGATGACGAGTATGGACTTTCCGCTGATACCGATTCGGATTCGAGGGCGAATCCTTCCGAAGGGGGAGGGAATGATGCGAATCCACGCATCCAACTACCGTTACCACCAGCTGGTCCAATGACTCGAGCCAGAGCAAGAAAGCTTCAAGACCGATTGTCATCTCTCATTCACAAGGAGCTGGAATGTGAGATGTCAAGTGAAGAAGCTGCACTTCAAGAGAAAACCCCTAGAGTTGTGAATCTCCTTACATTCACAATAGCCGATGATGATTCTGCTAGAAACGACACTTGACCGTTTGTCACAAAACGGCTCTTGTCCGATTCGTTCAAAACGGCTCTGACCGTTCTCACGAAATCGGCATCTACCCGTTTCACTCAGCCGTTGCCGATTCACTCATCTGTTGCGCGTGCCGATTGTTCAAAACGGCTCCTGCCCGTTTCGCGTGTCCAGAAGCTGGCGCGTTGACTGAAGATTTAAGTTGTTGACTTTAAATTACTTTAAGCTTAATTAGTTAATTAAACAGTTTAATTAGTTAAGCTATCTTCCTATTTTAGAAGTCCTACTTCTATTCCTATTAGGTTTGCTTTTAGGGTTTGTTTGTAACCTATATAAGGAACTACTTTGCCTCCTTAGAAACTTGGCTGTTATTTGATAAATTGAGATATTCTCTTCAATCTCCGCCCCTTGTTCAAGTTGGTTGAACCTTGTTCTTCTTGAGTCCGCAATACTTGAGTCGTATACAAGTAAATCTTGGAATTGTATTATTGTGTCGTTTATCTTAGTGTGATTCTCACATTGTTGAGTCTAGTCCTAAGAACCCGATTCAAGACCCTTGACTTGAAATCGATTAGGGCTCTTAGCACAGGTTAGCTAAGTGGTCTAAGCTCGTACTTGTCGAGTTATCTATTTCCGCAGGAAATCCGTCTTTGAACAAAGATCAAAATTGGTGCTACGCATCCTAAGGAACCAGGATCGTATCAATTAACCATTTCATTGCTTAATTTAAAATTCCGTTGCCAAAAGGAAAAATATGAAGATAAAGGGATTTCTCGAGACGCTCTTACTGGTTAAGAATAAAGCTGGAGCATATCATCATATAGTATGAAAATTCATTTCTTTGGCTCACGAAACCTGTTCATGATATAAAACTATCAAAGAAGTATGTGACAACCAATAATTCACAACACTTTAAAATCCCAAACGCACCTGAACACGAAATCTCCAAGGCCAGACGCCCAAGTCCAGCACCAGGAACCAAACAGGTAGGAGGGCTGCTGGATAAAATTTGTCAAAAATAAGAAATCACTATCTTATGAGAAAATATATCACTCTTAGTTTTAGAGATACAGAGGACAATATGCCAACCTCAAAATTAAAACTATCCCACAAGAATATAATTATGTACCTCTCCTTGCAGCGATTGGGGAATAGAGAATTCAGTTCTTCAAGAATAGGCTTGAAGCACTGATCGCGTTCCTTCTGTCCCTGAATCAAAAATAGTAAAAGTGAACACAGAAGCCTTCCCCTCAGACATCATTTGAAATTTAGCAAGGAACACGACTAAACAAAGCATCATTACCTCAGCTGCCCAGTCTCTTACTATATTCCTTACTATGCAACGGACCTGTGAAAGGCCAAAATGTAAATATACTAATCATTTGTATAGGAGGATCCAGGCCAGGGCTAGGTTGGGCTTGAATGAACATATTAATTTACTAAGCATCAATAAACATCAATGTCAGAATGGCGGAGTGGTTTAGTGCCAAACTCAAGTTCTTGCCCTCTAAAGAGGGCGTGGGTCCAAATCCCACTCCTGACCCCTTCATGTATTTACTTTTCTTTTGTGTTCTCATATTTATTTACCAGCAATAGGCCATTTCTCCTCTGACCCTTCCACGTAAACTTTGAAGGCAGTTTTTAAAAAAAAAATTATTATTCTCTTTTTTTCTCTCATATTTATTTATTAAAAACAATCACATAATTTTATTTTTTCTCTTTAAATAAGAATAACAATACCAATTATGTTAACATGACAATGCCTATTTCCCTTAAAAAAATAAATAATGTCTATTTCAGTGGGTCGTCAAACAATAAAAAATTCTTTGTATTTAAAAAAATAATTCATAATCGCTTCATTGTAAGAAGAATCTGTGAAACTACGTACACATGCAGATGCAGGCGTATTATATAGGAAAAATCCATAGTAATCGTTGTATAATCAGGCTATTCGTTGGAATGGGTTGGGTTTTTTTTTAAAATCATAAATAGTTTGATCCAACTTAAGTACCATGATGAAACTAATAAAATGTACATCTTCAACATGGCACGATCACATGGGCATGGACTCATGCATATTTCTGATAATCAGAAATTTTCAAATTGATTAACTAGATTCTATTTTTCCACCCTATAAAATAAATTAACACTTGTACAAATTTATTCATAATATAATATTTTGACATTAATTATATAAAATAATATTTTGCTGATGTATAATAATCTGTAATGAATCATGCAAGCCGAGTTTAAAACTGGAGAAATACAAATTAGAATTGTTTTCTCATTTCTGTGTGCGTCGACGGGTTTGCAATTGCCCCAGGTAATGGCTATTGCAGCCAATAATGTTTAGTTCTCTGGTCATTGCTTGAATGCAAGAACTCTAAACTTGTTACTTTACTCTGTTTCTGTTTCTTCATTGACAGTAGTAAACTTCTAAGTTCTTAGGTGGTTAGAGAAAAGAATTGGATTGCAGCTTGATAAGTTTTGCATGCGTATGTGTTGTAGTGCATTTGTTCCTTGTTGGAGCATATTTTGGCAACTTTCTTAATTGACTTGTATTTTTATTGAAATCAGAATATTACACTGTGCCGTTTTGTGTATTATCTTTCAACGATTAATTTGTTATTTAGTGAAGGATACAAATACTCTTAAACATTTTTCCAATTTTTCGTTCAGCTCGCTTGCCTTCTCTTTAAAATACTCAAAAAAAAATATTCAATTCCTGGATCCGTCCCTGTTTGTACTCCTACAGAAACTTTCCCACATCTCTTGCAAGATAAAGAGAGGCACATCAAATGGTACAACAATATATTTTTCCTAGAGATCATCCATATAAAGATCATAATAATACCCCAAAAAGGTTTAGTTAAGTCAATAATGTGTATCTCATATTCGCAAATATAACAGCAGTGCAACAACAGAGTCCAAACACCAATATGTATTATCGATATTCCTAAGCTCCCTCATAATCTATTAGAATAAGGTAAAAAGGCTGAAATTACAATTTAAAACAGTCGCATGCAAAAACGTTACAAAACCATCTTGTAGATACCTTATTTTCAGTCACCGCTTCGGTTGTTTCACACACTGGTTTACAGAAGTAACTATGTAGTTTTAGTTTGATCAAATAAAATATGAGATTTCATTATTGTAGGGATTTGATTGATTTT
Source organism: Viola odorata (assembly GCA_963691705.1). Taxonomy (NCBI): domain Eukaryota; kingdom Viridiplantae; phylum Streptophyta; class Magnoliopsida; order Malpighiales; family Violaceae; genus Viola; species Viola odorata. Next base: position 34,172,983 of record OY829541.1, read on the forward strand.
TTCTTACCACGTTGGGACTAAATTAATATTTAAGTAATAAATGTAAGATCAATAAAATAATTACTCGATTAATCATTTATAGTGGGTTACAAAAAAATCATTAGAAAAAGTAATTATATAAGGTTTAATTGGAACAAAATTACAAACACATGGTAAAATATGAGATTCCATAAATGCAAGGTTTAATTGGAAATTTTTAACAAACAAGTGGACTAAATTAATTATTTAGGGGTTTGATTTGAATTTTTTTTACAAACATGATAGACAAAATTAATCATCTAGGGATTTAATTAGAAAAATTATAAAAATAAAGGGACTAAATTAGCCAATAAAATTATTTTAAATAAAACCAAAGACAAAAAAGGAAAGGACAATTTTTTTTGTCTCGTAAGAAATGAGTATTTTCTTTTATATATATTGATTTTCTCCAATTCGAACTAATTTGCCTACAAATATTTAAAATCTGAGTAAAAAAATGAAAACCGATTGAACATATATAGTTTAATTTAATTCGTTATGGCCCTCCACATCTTTCAATTCATATTGAATCTCAAAATTTGTAGATTATTAAAAATTAAAAATTAAAAGATCTCCGATTAAGGTGATTCACCTAACAATCAATTTACCTCCTAAATTAATTGTTTTATGCGATCGCATTTTATCTATTTGTAACGATCATGCTAAAATACACGCATTTTTGCCTTATAATTGATTAAAGAGAGAACATAAAGTGTTTATAGCATCAAATAATTAGTTTAGGGTCATAGTTTTAGGAAGGTGAGGCTAAAATCCCCTTGTAAATATTGTACATGCTTCTGCAACCAACTACATAAGCTTGCGCAACAATATTATCAAGATAACCTTAAAAGACCACCATTCTTTACATGATAGTTTCTCTATTCATAAAGGAAACTTTTCAACAGCAAGAAAATAAAGATAAAAATCAAGCTTTCTTATCTACCACCAGTATTAGACAGCAACGCCAATGCAGATTGGATCAGGTTTTGCAATTTCCCAGTCAAGATAGAGACTCTATTCTTCAGTAATTCACTGAGATTTTTTTCCCGGGTTCATTTGTTACTCTTCTATTAAGTTCAGATAATTGCGTTTCCTGACTGCCGAGAGAAATTTCCCACCAAATAGCAGAGATAAGAGAAAGTACTGCCGTATGAGGCTTTCGTGATTATGGTCGGTAAAACTCCAGATGACAACACAAGCATTAAGAACTCATGGTCCTCGCCACTTGTGTCTGAGATCCCTCCTTGTTTCAGTTTGTCTTCAACTGCATTCAAACAGTGTAATTGTATGCCTTCGAAAGGAAGAAGGAGAACCAGTTTCAAAGCCATGAAACAATCAGCCTCCAAAATGACCTCAGTCAAGCTCCGGGCTCCATCTTCATCGAGCAACATTCCATTAGATTTTGACAAGGATAGATCAATCAGTCTTAGCACATCCTTGAACCGTGACAAACAAGTTTTTTGAAGATCTCCATCCAACATGCATGCAAAGGATGACGACATTGGGTGTTCTGTGTCTTCTCCTTCTCTAGTGAGTCCACATCCTGAAAGCTTTCCCATCCTTCATCCCAGTCTTCATTATTCCAGTCATTTCCTGCTTCAGCTGACTCCGCAAAATCCACCTCATCTTTTCCTCCTGCAAAAAACGGTTCCCACTCTTCCAAAATTCCCAACAACACATCCAAATGAAGATCAACATTGAATGATTCACAAAACTTCAAGAAGCATGAGACTGCGGTTTCAACATTCAAGAGATCATCTGGGGTGATTTCTATTCCTGGGGTGATGGCTGCCAGAAGCTGTGATGATTTTAGGGCAACCAATGTGCTTGTAACCCTGGTAGAAGTATCTGTATGACCTCGCAACCCATCATTAGCAGCAGTCTCACCATTTTTAGTAGAGAGCAACCCATCCCATCCTTCCCATGGTAAAACATTGGATTCCAGTTTTGTGGTAAAACCCTTAGTATTTCTACCAGAGACAACCTGCATAAGCTCCAGAGCAAGAACTCGAATATTGCTTGGTATCTGCAAATCATCAGAGAACTGGGCCATCGTTTCCCACACTGTATGCCTGACTCTCTGCAAATCTTCCATTTGACCTTCTAACTTACTCAGGGATGATAGCAAATGAGACAGATTCTGGTCATGGAATCCTCCGACCAAGTCTCCCAAAACGGGCTCCAACAAACTCTTGTACAGAGCAGGTAGACTGAGGGATTCATCATCAGCAGTTGGACTTGAACTCACAGTACATGCTGATACTGCTGCTGAGAATACTTCTGAAACGGCTCCAAATCCACAACCGGAAAATACCATGGCTCTGCAGAAACTTGGAATCTCAACAGAAGAATCACCAATCAGCCCATGTTTAAAATAGCCAATTATGGTGGCCCATCCCTGACTAGGTGAGACCGTGTCTTCCAACACCAACCTCATAATAACCTTTAGACAACTTGATAAGCATTCTGGATCAAACCTGGGTTTTCCAACAGAACTTTCATCAGATAACATTGCCTGCATTTCTTCAGACAATCTGAGCCAAGAGTTCAAAATAATGATGAGGTACTCCTGCCACGTTGAAGTATCTGGTATAGTCCCATAAGAATCATGCAACAGTAAAACCACCGTGAAGAAACGCTTTATTATGTCTAAAGCATCTGAAGGAGCCAACAGTCTAATGTACGCCCTGCAAACATCATATGTTTTCTCAAGTTCAATAATGAATTCTAGAAACTTTTCAGGATTTCCAAACGGAAACTCTGTTCTAGCTCTAGTTTCAAAATTTGTCAACAGGTGCACAACATAATATTTGTAGACATCCTGCCAATGCATCATATATTCAGGCACTGAATCACGGTAGATACTCATTAGCGTCTGTACCATTTTTGCCAATACTTCCAAGGAAGACTCTTCAATGTGAAGATATATTTCACTGCGGAAAGACTCAAAATTTAGACCATCCAATCCAGCGACATTCTTAAAGTTAAGGTTTTTAATAAAGGAAACTCTTTGACATTCTTGTTGAAAAGTCTTGCATATATGAGCTAAGGCAAGAGGTGATAAATCTGATGAATTTGGATGAGATGACGGCAATGATCCCTTGGTTTCTTCCAGCAATGAATAGCAGTCAGAGAGGAGGCCATAAATATAAGCAAGGCGCTTCTTGTTACAGCCATCAATTGCAGGATAGACAGACATGTAAGTAGTCTTGATGGTTTTGGAGCCGTAACCTATTATTTCTACTTTGAATTCTGAAATTTCAGCTATGATGTCATCATCAGTCCAAACCTCTGAAACAAGAATAGAACTCAAATAGTGTAGTAGCACCTGCAGAATAAAGACAAACAAATCAACCAACAAGTCATGGAGGTAAGTGATTTGGATACAAAGCTAAAAGCAAACACACTGACATACCTCACTGCGATCTAAACCATAGGTGTTGGCCAATTTTAACAAATTCCTCAAAATATGCTTCTTTTCAAATTTTACTGATTCCATTAAGGAGAAAGTAGTTCCCTCAATGTAGTCAAAGTCACCAGACAAGAACCGGTCAGTATCAACCCCAGGAATAATATAATCCAACTCTCTAGAATGTTCAGCTACACGTTTTTTCTCCTCTAATTTGAGCTTCCATTCTCTCCAAAATGTAGACTGGACCTCATCTATTTTGCTGATTTCATCTAAACACAAAAATAAACATTTTGACAAACAGAACAATGAAATCAGAATTAAGTTAGCTAACACGAGAACAAAAAAATGTAATAAATATCATATTAGCAACATAAAAGCAGAAGAATGAAGATGTAGAACCAATTCATAACACAATTCAAAAACAGTGAGAACCGAAGTACTGAAAAGATAGCTACACATTTTTACACTATCATGCAAGGTATTTAAAAAACAATCAGATGAAAATTGTATCCAGAATTTATATTTCAGAAAGCGTGAGAGGCAATCACCAGAACTGATAGGTGTGTGCTTCTCTTTAAAGTTCCCCAGCAGCAGCTCCCTCCTTTGAGCAGGACTTTTACACTCAACTGCAGAGTTATGTAATAAACTGTATGCCATCCCCAAATTCATGATGCTACAAATTTCTTGGTAATTCTCCCTTATCCTAAGCTGCTCTTCTATTATCTCTACTCCACTAAAGGCGTCAAAGAGATTCAGCAAGAAAGAGCACCCCATGACATCTTCCTCCTCTGTAACAGGTGGCTCAATAATAGTTTTTGCTAAAGAGGCAATTACATTGTCTCTGGGGGCAAAACCATTTCTTGCCAACCATTGAAGGATGGTTAGCATTGCCTGCGATTGTATGCTCACATAGCACTTCCAAGGAAGAAAGTCGGAATTAAATTTCTTACCAGTTTCTGCTTTTGTACTCAGTTCAAGCAACCAAGGAAGTTGACGAGAAGCGAAAGAGAAAATCTTTACATTATCTTGCAGAAGAGACTCCAAATCAACTCCACTATCTAAAGGAATGGTTTTAGCAACCAAAGAAAGCATACTATTGATCTTACTAAAAAGGACTCCTTGACCTTCACCTCTTATACCTTCAGCCCGCTCAGGGAAATCTTTAAAGTAATCTATACCTCGAGTATCATGTTCTGGAAGTGGTGTAATGAAGGCACTTTGGCATAAGGGTTCAGCACCACCTGTCCCAGTCAACATCGACAAAGTCTCACACTGGCTTTGCATGTCAAGATCTTTCCAGGCATGCAAAAGTTCCCCTATAGATTCCTCATCACAATAACTTAAAGCAAAACCTAATAGATTCTTTCGAGAGTTTATATCCATATTTTCAAGAGCAGGACCCCTGGCTATTGCAACACATAAATCCCAAATGGGGCCATGCCCCTTTTTTGCCAGCACGAGGCAGAGATCAAACGCCAATTGCAGATCACCTGTTACAGCAGCTTCTCTAGCAATAGCTTCCTGAACAACTGATATATCATCAGCCGAACTCAAGCCAAGAAGTTTGGCAACCTCAATGAGTTCGTCAACTTGTACATAAGCACCAGCTTGGCTACTGATTGCTAATTTGATGATCTCCATAGGATCTTTTATTTGCCTGAACTGCATAGGAAGAAGAGTCACACCGAGGTTTGGAAGTTTAACAGTGAAGGCATCAATTATATAAGCCTCTGCTTTAACAAGTCTGCTATTTGGAAACAGATTGAGGCATTCCTTAGCCTTCCAGATCTGAAACAAGTTGCATAATCATAATTAATGGACTAAGTTGAAAGACACACAAGTGAACAAAATCATATCATAAAATTCAACTTAAATTGTTGAGAATATAACTCCAAATAGCTACTTAGATGCACAAGTAAAAATAACTAACAAACAGTTACTGAATACAAAAGGGATGACAAATGAATGTTCTGCCATGGTGCAGATGATTCTTAATTCTTGAAAGTAGTCTACCTGTAAGTTCTTAGAGAGTAACCTTAAAAAAGAAAATTCTAGAAAAGTAAGGACAGACAGGGTCAATGAATTAAAAGGCCTTACACTTGTAACATTCAGTTGATTTGAACCAGTAATGCGCAAAATTCATTAACTTAGTACAATTTGTAAATGTCAACTCCACAATTGTGAATGGTTTAGTGTCTTATTTGGCAGACAACATAAGTAGCCACCATTAACAAAATTTAAGAGAACAAGGGCATTCATGTTATTTCCAGTGATAGAAAAGCAGGATATGAGAAACCTGACTTTTGATAAGTGTTGCTGTAACTAAACTAGTTGCCATCATGATATCAGGAATGGCTATACAAGAGGTACTCTAAATATGGCAACTGATCAATAGAATAATAACAACTAAACAAAATGAAATAAAAAGCTTCTTGTTGTCTACGAAACCGATTGAGATGACATGGTTAGTGCTAAACAATGCTTTTAGAATAATTTAAGCAAAATTTAACGCAGCACATCAAAGTGACACTTGCAGCCACACTTTAAGATCATCTAATCTCACACCACATAAATCAAAAGATATTTTATAGTATATAAGATATGAGAAGACAGCTGCATAAGTGAGGGAAAAAATGAAGACAAAAAGAAACTCCACTACAGCATGCTAAAAGAAATATCAGCTAACTACCGATTTATAATAGATTAGTAGCTCCTTAACTCATAAAATTGTGAACACGTATTTCAAGATCTGTAGTATCCATTCATTAACAGTCATTAAGCCATAGTAGAGCATAATATGGATGGGCGCATACTTCGGAACAGGAAAGACTTGAAGCTGAGAAGAAGTATTCCCCGGGCGCAAACTTCGGAACAGGAAAGACTTGAAGCTGAGAAGAAGTATTCCCTTGCAGCTTGAATGACAATATTTTCTGCTTTGTCTGATGCCAAGGCGACAGAACTTGTACCCTTGAGATAATTTCTTGCAAGAGAAAATTTCCCAGCTTTCAGTAGTCCTCTGCAAAACTCCAGTAACATATACTCCGGGTCCAGGAAAGGAAAAGCCTTGTCTCTTAAGCATTGCATATCACGCCACATGTTTGCCCAATCATTATCAGAACGATCTGGTTGCCTTCGGACAAACTTAGATAGTATAAGGCGAAGGATCTGTTTTACATCTTTTTCATCTGCATTAGCCTCAAGGAAAAAGTTCATTGGTTTTGGAACCTGAATAACAAGAAGCATCATTAACATCAATTTAGTAAAAACACTCAATAGAACACGACAGGCAGCTAATGGTTTCAATAGTTGGCACCACGAGAAATGAGACCTGTTTATTACATCATAAGAAGTAACATGCTAATTCGTTATATGTACTGGTAAATTTACAAAGGTGACCTACAACATTAACTTTTCATCCTTAAACTTTTATGTTTCAAATTTTACCTCTTAAATTTTCATTCTTATCTTAATAGTAGTCCTTTAACATAAACTTTACCACTAAATAACCAAGTAAAATGATGTTATTTACAAGTAAATCACCTAAAAGCAATCCTAAAATCTATTGGACTTTTGCAACAGTCCTCAGAAAGCTTGGCAACTTTAGGATCTGTTTTCAATTTTACAACTTATTTAAATTATTAAAGATTTAAAATCTTCTTACAACTATGTTCAAAAAGAATATAATTGTTCTCTTTTGGAAAACCATCTTTGAATTTTCCTCAACATTTATAGAAAATTTCAACTCTAACTTCAAACTTCTTTATGAAAGCAAGTCATTTAAACCCCAAAAGAACTGGATTGAAAAACATAATGAAACTTGAGGGTATAAAATAAAACTAAACAACAGTAAGGAATAGAATCCAAAGCAAGTCAAAGTTAATGGTCTGCTCTGTAGTTTTCCAATAGTATTATTGAATATAAGCAGAAAAGAAATCAGTTTAGTGGTTTTCAGCTTATTGCATAATTTCTCAACATTTAAGAAATTTGTTACTTCCATATTTTTAGCAGATTTTATACTAATAGGACTAGTGGGGATTGTTAGGATTTCATTCCAAATTTAGATTACAACATTTTACATTTTAGATTACAACATATATATGCTTTAAGGAGGGCACCATATCAATCAAATTGCTAAATTCCTGAAAATATTAAATTTCCTAGTAATTTACAGCTATATATAGGCATCTAGAAAATGCTAGCCCAACATCTAAGATCTTATGTAGAACTCATAACCCCATTAATTTCCAATAATACTTTAAGTTACAATAGAACAGAATCTTCTGCATGTTTGAGTAAACCTATTAATTGTTATGGCCTATCCAATCTCCCACCTAATTTTCCATGCCACAGACAGAATCAAGACTTAGGCGATACAAGTGGCCATAGAATGCTAACTATGTACTGAATATTACTGTGAGCAAAGATCAGACAAGGATTGCACTGAAGAAAATTGCTCAAGCAGCATCGCCGTGAATTCAATACACCAAAAGAAGTACAAATAGCACCTAGAATCAATGCCAAAAATGTGATACCATGGAAGAGGCTCTTTATGGAAATTTACTTTGGTAGCACCATTAATTAAAAAGAACTTTATCAAGGAAAATTCTTATCAACTTCCTTTAACTTGAGGCAATTTTTCACATCCCATTGGATTTCTGATGATGTGTCACATCTTTCTCTCACTGTGAGGATTATATAAGCATCAATAGTAAGGATACAACAATTATTCAGTTTAAGAAGCTCAAAGAGCCTTACCAAAAGAAAAAGAAGCTCAAAGAGTGAAGTGCAGTTTTTTGAAAATAGGCAAACTTATAACATTCCTAGCCTCACAGACCTTGTAAAAACTTTCTTGTCATTAGTGAGAGATCTTACCTTATCTAGGGAACTTAGCTATTTAGGTCATAGTTATGAAAACTGTGTTTACCGGAAGCATAATTTGTGTCCTTCTGAATCTCTGTTCGGGCTTCTACATAAAGCTCTTAGACAGTTGAAATTGAGTTTAAGCATTAGTCTATCGCTGAGCTGAAAATTCCTAAGTTCCTTTGGCCAATTCAAGAAGCAATAATTGGTGCTGATTTCAAGGATAACCTAGTGCTCATTCTATGTTAAATTCATCTATCCTTCTCCTAATTCAATTAAAGCTAAGCCATTTAATACTTACTGATACATTGCAAGAAAAATAATAACAAAAAGTGTTATTGAAAGAAAAACACAAACCTGGTAGAATGCCAAAAGTCTCCCAGCTTCAATATGACCCTCTGCAAGCTTAAGTCTTTTCTCAAGGCCCACCATGTTTGCTTCAGCATCTTAAGACAGTTATATTTTTCATGCTCAGCAATAGTATCGTGACCAAACAATCACACTTCATGCAAAGAAGCACACATCCACATCGATGGTGAGTGTATATTTCAATCTTCCTTCACAGTTAAGCCAACAGAGGTGAAAGCAAATATTGATGGTAATCAAAGCTAGTGGAGTTGAATATTGAAGGAGAAATACAGTTAGGATTGGTAGGAAATGCAATCTTGTTTAAACTGAAGCAGTATGTATTTGGGATCTATTGGAGACCAATCATGTTGGAATGTGCACGTAAGACTGAGTTTGAAGTTATTTTCCTCTAATAAATATATCAAAGTCCATACAAGTTAATGTAATTTGCCATGCAGCTCAAGATGCAAATGAGCATACCTCGGTTCTTGGGGACCTTTGATAGTAAGGCAGACATAGTAGTCCACTTATTAATGGCTGTGCACAGATATATACACTCTAGAGCACAATCTAAAGCTTCAGTCTCATCCTTGAAAAAAACATTAATTTGCAACTCCCTGCACCCTTCCTCCATAACTATCAAGCATAAGTCCAATTTATTCTCCAGAGCAATCTCCTTCAGCCATCTAACCAGAAATGAGTCATCCTTACAATCTACAGGAACATGGTCAACATCCTGATGCTGATTAAGAGGTGTTGTATTGTGACACCATTTATGCATAAATGGAATTGCATTGTCATTCAGTTTTTTTACAACATTTTCCTCTTTCACTTCCTTAAGCATCATCCTGAATTTTTCAAAATCAGACAACTGTTCCCATGCAACAAGACTCATGTTCGAGCATGTTTCTCCATCATTTTCATACGAATAAATAAGCTGGTGTAAGCATAAAATATCTTCACGAAACTTTTGTAGCTCATGGATACCTTTACGACAAGCAGAATCAACCAGGCACAAGCAATTTTCTAGCTGGCCACTGTAGCATTCTATATCCTTTGCTCTATTCTTGTACCATACAGACAGTTCACTGGATGATGGCCAAAGATAACCCAGGCACCGTTTGATCATAGACTCTGTTCTGATCTGGACGTTGATCTGGACGTTCTCAGGTAGCCTATTGATAAAGCTTGCCATCTCCTCACATTCTATCCAATCTTCCGCCCTAAGAACAATATTTGTTGGAGGAGACCTTCCAGGGAGAAGATGGTCATATGTTTGAACAGGAACTGTTTCTGGAACAGCTGCTAATATCTTCAACAGAAAAGGAGACAGTGAATAAGGATGGCGTTTAAACAGGAGGTTTAGGGCCCCAATCTTTCCACCCTCAGCAAGTGTAACAGCAGCTTCATTGAGAGGTATAACACGGAATTTGCTATACTCCTGCACAGAAAACCTGCACAAAGGCTGGGTCATTAGCCATGAGTCTACAGATAGCGCAAAAAGAGAATTCATAAAGACTAAGTCATCAAGCTATCAGTCAATCAGAAACCTTTAAGGGGATCAGAAACTGATACCTAAAAGAGTACTGTAAGTTTCCAGTTCCTACATCATAGATTTATACAATTAATCAACTATTCATCTGAGATAAATTCAGGTGTATGATAACCCACACTTTTTGTGTTTAACTAACATTTTGCAATGAAAATATAATAACAAATAGAATGAGATAATGATAGCATTATAAAATTATTGGACTATCTTTTCACCAGCGTAGAGAAGGCAAACTACCCTAAGAAGTCACACTTGAGACTTGAAAGCTACAACATTTTCAATCATCCGGAAACCATTATTCAGACTTGAAACTTGTTAATAAATTCTGCTTTGAGTATGGAATTTTTAAGTGGAAAGCCCGTAACAATGACTAAGAAATAATAATAAAGTGCAAAAAGTTATTCCTCAATGATGATGCATCTCTATCATTAATGATATTTACCCTCCTTCATTATGAACCTATTGCCCTTTTTAGTATTACATGAATCAAGGATGATTGATCATATTTCAAAAAGGCAACATGTCAAAAATATAGAAGTGTACTGACTTTTTTGCATGGAGAAACAAAATACCTGCCCATATTTATCCCCATACATGTTTCTAGCCTATCTCTGAATTGTAATAACTGAAGTCTAGCCATACAAAAATCCCAAATTTGGCTACCTTCACAATTTTTTGAATCCCCGAAATGGAAATGGTCAGTTTGCCGCAGCCCACATGCAAGTAAAGCTTTCACAGCATCTTCTGATGGTCCAACTTTATCAATGCATTCAGAAAGTATAAACCTGTGATCTTTAATCTTCGACAAAAGCATATTAACGTCTTTTATTCCTTGACCAGAATGCAACCACTGTGATTTCAAGACTTCATCTTCATCAAAGCCATGGCGACGGGCAAAGTTGGTGGCAGCCTCATACTTGCGGTGGCAAATTAAGATATTGTACATTTCTGGAACAGATCTCTGTGAAATTGATATTAAACTCCAGTGCAGCTGGGAAACATCAAACTGATTATATTCGTCTTCAAGAAGCGGCTCTGCACTATGTGCACCACTTGATTCTATATTATGATTGGATGAAACTTTTGTCTTGACTGATGATTTGCTCTCTACGATAAATATGTGCCCTTGAAGTTGTTGAACTCTATCTAAAACAGGCATTGAATATGCAGGATCAGTTTCTTGAAGCTTTGAACCAGTAAGAACATCGAGCATGGTGAGAATGCCACCCCTTTTCACAAGAGTCACTATATGATCAGACCACCATGTGAAATCCGCAACATCATTTAGAAGTCTATTCTGTTCACTTGATTCATTATCGGTTGCTTGTGAGCTCAATCTTTCTCCACCGTTGAGGTTATAAGGTGAACAGCTTTCTCCATCCAACATAAAAATGTGCAAGCATCCTCTTATGTCTAAAGTAGCAACAAACTTGCCTTGTGGTGACAGTAAAACCTTTGGGTGTGCTAGTTGGTCTAGGACATTCTTTTGCTCAAAATACAAGCCATCGAATTGAACAGAGAACAATGATTCCAGATCTAAGTTCTGACATCTCCGCCAAAGAGAGAGACAGCAGGGTCCTGAGAAAGATGAACGTGCAGAACTCAATCAGTGAGTTGCCATTGCCATTATTCAATGCAAGGTCCCCTCATTCAAAGAAAAACAAACCTATACATGATATTCAAAATTCTCTTCATCTAAAGAGGAGGATGCAAATATTGCATTTCCAAGTATCTAGTACATTAAACTTGCTTGAATACCACAGATTAAACAAATGTTAAGAAACATACCAGAATTCCCACTAGAACTTGACAAGAGGCTGCTACTGGTACCGACAACAGCAAGCAAAGAACGCTCTGGACAATAATCAAAACAAAAAGTACCCTTAGGGAACTTTTTTTTTGAAGCTGAGCTAGGATTTGCACTGAGCGCAGATGAAATAGATGCACTTGGCGCTTGACTGATCTCAATATGATGGAGAGATCCATCCAAAGTGAGAAGGGAAAAGCTACACCTGAAAATTATCACTGACAACTAATTAAACACAAACATTTACAGAAATACACAACAAGGAAAAAAACCCAATGCAACACTCACAAACAAGATTCTTGAGCACCATTGTCATCCTGCTGAAGCAAACCTATGATGGGAGAAGACAATTTCAATTCCCGCCTGGTAACCCTGTTTATTAAATCCCCATTTGCTCTAACAAAATAGAGTGCTTCGGTGTCATCAATGACACCGAGAACATCATGATGCTCTGACCAAACTCCACAGGTGAACGTAACGTCGCACCCAGTAGTGAAGACCGGAGAAGGAAGTTGGTAATCATTCTGCTTATGCAGGATGGTGATTTGATTGGCGGTGGCAACAGCGACGCGTTCAGCTCTCGGAGAGATGAACAGAGAGACGCGTTTCTTGTTGAGCGTCGGCGATGAAGAAGGGTTCTTGTAATGACTCCATTTGTGTCTAAGCGAAGATAAGAAACCGCCGCCATTGTTTATCTGGATCAGGTCGTGAATCAAGTAAGACTAGATCAAGAGAAGGGAGGAGAAAGGAAAGGAAGAGTGATACCTTTGAGGGTAGAGGAGGGTAATCGGAAGTAAAAGGAGCAGAGGAGATATGGCAAAGAGATTCGTATACGATTTCTGTGTCTTGCTCCATCGATGTGGCGATTGCCAAATCAAAGAAAGAAAAGGATGGATTCAATTAAAACTTGGTTTGCCTTGTTTTATTTTTTCCATTTTCTCCTCTCGCGACGAGTCGTTGGTTGCTCTTTTCTTTTCTTTTTTCTCTCTTTTTCTGAAAGCTTCTGAAGTTATTACTTACTCCTTTCCATTCCATTTAACCATATAAGCTTTGAGTAACCACATAAAAATATACTCCATGCTACTCCTAAGGAGCATATAATAAACCTCATAAGGAATGAAGCACACGCAAGAATTTAGAAGAAAAGGAAAACGATACAGAGGAAAGAACATGGAGATCGATCAGTTTGTCGGAGGAGAAAGAAAAAGAAGAAACAACACAGAGATTGTAACCGAGAGGAGAAAAAAGAAAGGGGCCAAATTTAAGCAGACTATAAATTTCATATGTTTGGCACATTTATTACAATTACTGCTCCGATATACGCCACCAACAAATACATCTGTCAGTTCCTACCAAATTACCAATAGTCTCCAGTAAGTATTATCTACCTGATCAATGGAGACAAATCACAGCTTCCTCCTCCATTCAGACACAAGACTAGTAGAGAAGAAAAGGAGTTTTCCCTGTACATCCTATATTATCCCCTACGCTTCCAATTATGCCTGGACTTACAACAAAGAGCATCAAAATAAAGCTCCCCATAAGTGGAAAAAAAAACTTCCGGCCACCGTCCACTACAACCATTCCCCATCCATTATAATACACATGCAAGTGTGACTATAATCCAAATGAGCATCTTTTTGCAAGTATTTAAGGTAATTAATTAAACATAAAGCTGATTCACAATAACCGCAAATCTCTTCCACCGCCCAACGCCTAGCATATTAAATCCATCTAGGTATTGAGGAACAAGGGGTGTACTGGAGAGCACCTGCCTGCCCAACTTAAACAGCCTCTCAGCTCTTTCCCCTCAACTCATTACTGATTCAGAGTTTATATGGCTGCTATTCCCTGGATGCACATTCAGGTTGCTCATGCGGCTTCGTTGCTGTCCAAAATGCCTTAAAAGTTCCATCTGGCGTGCATTGGTGTGAGGAAGACAAGCGCGTAAAAGCTCAACCGGCATCTCACGCTTCGTAGCTGCTTGTACCTCTGAATCAATGCCTTCTGTAGTTGATGGTGCCTTAGCATATAGTGATTGCTTTATGGTGTCATATTTAACCAAGCAATATTTGGTAAGTAAATCAAAAAATTCATCAAAAGACGCCTGCCAGAGAGCAAAATTAGGCACAACACGGATAGCAGATGCCTGGGGATCATTTAGGAGTTTAGTTGCCCTCTCGAGAAGAGATTTCAAAATAACGGTGGCCCCATCACCAGCAGGACTGCCAAGAGGACGGAATGGAGGCTGCTCTGAAGAACAAACCACTGCAACAAGGCAAGCGCTCAGTGCATGAAGATCCATCCCATTCACACACGCAACAACTGTCTTTGTGAGATTCACAGTTGTCTCCGCAGCAGCAAGATCTGAGGGAATGCCACCAAACAAACATCTCAAGTGACGGAAAATGGCCATGCAAACAACGCGAGTGAGGTCGCTGCCAGGGAATATTAGCTGAAGAAACCTGCAGATGAGTTTTCTACCCTTGGGAAGAGAAACTAAACGCAGGAATACAAGATCATCCTTGGATGCCAGCCCACCTGACTTCCCACTTTGACTGAGTGGATCAACAAGCTGAAGTGATGCTGCCAAACCTTCAAGAATGATCTGCCGCCTACGCCTAAGCTGAGTTCCACCATCTTGTGGCTGATTAAAGCGCAGGAACCTATCTATATCATTCACCTCAAGAAGAAGACACAACCCATCTTCAATGGCAACTCTAGCTGCAAGCATGGGTTCCTTCTCCAGAGGCTTCTCAGACATATGCTCAGAGCTACCATCACCAGAACAAGGGGGAGGATCAGCTTCAAGGAGGGGGCGGGGCCTACGTATGGAAGGGAAAGGAAGCTTCCCAAGAGCATCAGCATGAAGATGAGAATGCTGGTCCCCACTGTTACGACCTCGAGAAGGGAGCTCCTTCAGGTGTGATGGGCAGAAATGGTGTTTTGCTCGTGATACGCTAGAGCTTTTGGCAAGACAAGCTTGGTGGTAGTAATCATCAACATATGGGTCACTGCTGTGAGTGGCCGCATGCTGCATTTTCAAAATACTCTCGATCTCCTCAGATGTCATATACTTGGATCTGAACTGCACCAAGCCACTATCACTTTTTTGACTACTTGCATCAGAGCCTTGTGAATGTCGCAAGCTATGTCGGCTTCTATGAGATGATTTAGGCTTTTGATCCCTGATATCACATAAACCAACAAACATTTTATGTGATGAAGGATGTGGATTAAAAAGTTGAGATTGCATTGCTGCATAGTGAGTCAGAGAAGGTGGAATTGAAGGGTGTAACATCTGCTGTTGCAGCTGCTGCGGTGACATCAACTGTGCAGACAATAGGCCATTTGGATGAGATAGCTGTTGTTGCAACATATTCTGTAAGAGACTTGAATGTTCTACTTGTAATAGACCAGCTCGATTAACCCAATGTTTAGGCGGCCTGTTATTAAGAGAAAGGCCAGGGGAAGTCATCTGGGGAATATTTCCACCATAATGTAACCCATGATGTATACCAGCCAACTGAAGATTGGAATTGGACAATGGAGAGCCGTTCGGTGCAGAAAGGGGGAATTGCTGTCCACCAACAAGTGAGTTAATACTCAGGTGATGGGGTAAAGGCTGTTGAGCTTTGCCACCAGGTGGAGGAAAAGATGTGAAGTTTGACTTGGGTGCGGGAATCGGTTCACTTGAGAAGTGATGTTGCTGTGGCTGCTGCTGGGGATATGAGGAAGTTCTGGATAAAGGTTTTGATTCCGAAAAGCGAGCAGATGAGGACTGGGGTTGTGATGACCATCTCTTGCCTTCCTGAGAGTTTTCTGCATCAAAGATCTGATCTTGCCAGCTAGCAAATTCAGCATCTTGCGCCCAATCAGTGGCAGATGAACCTAGAAAAAAATACAGTACATGTTATGTAGTATACAATGGGAAACTAAAATTGTACAAATAAATCCCTGCAAGGTCATTCATTATATAGTAAACTATCTACTAGGCAGCACAGAAGTATAGAAACTGGAAATTATTACCCAGACAACAAGGTAATACATCTACATTTGCAAAAGCAAATGGGCAACCATTAGATACAGAAGAGAATTTAAAACCAAGTACCAACACAATGTATCCAATTTAACATTATAGCTAAGAACCAAAGTTCAAAAGGAACTATCTAGAGAAGCTTCTTAAAATTTATGGTTTTAAGAGAAAATAAGTGATGTAATAGCACTAAAATTACTTCTAATGACATCAAATAATAGTTTTAAGTATCTGTGTGGATGGGGGCAGCACTGCAGACTTTTGTTAGCAGGAGTAAAGCAAAAACTCTCTCTATTATCTAGTTTTATTTTGGTAAAACTTGTAGTATTTAAGATTCACCGCTGGTCCACTTCCCTGATTTCAATCTAAACAGACAAAAAGTGAGCACTAAAAGCCACGGATAGGGAGAGAATCTACCCAGCCACTATTTCCTGAAACTTATTCAACATTCAAATATGTACAGGAATATTCATTATTAATCTACTACCAGGTAGGATTTTTTATCCACAGGAAAAGAAAACCAATCTAGCCACTATTAACATTAGGGTATCCATCTCATGGTAAGTGAGTTAGAATGCTGTACACCACTGACTTCACAAGCATCTTTACAATTCACAATACCATTCAAGAAGCAACAAACAATTGGAAAACAGAAATTTATGAATTCATAGAGACAATTGCCTGCAGTGCCCAAAAAGAATCAGGTAAATACAATTTAGGTCATGAATGTAACAGAGTCATGATCATCCTCAAAGTCAGATAGGGGAGCAACTTCACAATTAACCATTAATATGATGCATTACCCACATCACAATTGATAAACCATCAGATTACTTTGGACAGTCTACGAAAAGGTACAAAAAGTTTTGAGGCACCCTGAAGAATTCTTGGTGCTACGAGACTATCACATGCCAACAGTGAGAATACATACCAAGTCATTTGAAGGATCAAAACACGTAAAATTTTGGAAAAATGAATATTCTGTTGAAGGAAACTTGATCATTTATTGACAGGTATATAACCAATATCCCTCTGCTAGCAGTTAAAATATATAGTTATAGCAGCAAGAGGAGGATTAATTTGTGACTAAAAATTCAATCACAAATAAGGAAAATCATTTGACTATGTTTTAGTAGGCTATACGAAATCATCCAATTGAACAAAAAGAGAGAGAAACTGGTAGAAGAAGACCAAAATGAGGATTCTGTAATAGGATGAACACTACCCAAGACAAAACAGGGCATGCTCTCATGAGGGAAAAATGGCATGCAAGAACCATGAACCATAACTACATAGCACGAAACCAAGCAGACAAAAGTTGCTTCATGCACAAGTTGTATTTTAAGATCCAACCCAACCCAGCCAGTCAGACCGGGAAAATTGGGACTGGGTCACTAACCCAGGTCAATAAACCCTCAAACACCGTTTAGGTCAAACATGGTCCGCAAAAACCGGCTGAAAATCAGTCAAAACCAGCTTCAACCAGGTTTTAAGCAAAATTCAATTCAATCTTTATACTGCTTCATGCACAAGTTGTATTATAAGATCTGAACCAACCCAGCCAGTGAGACTGGGAAAACAGGGACTGGGTCACTAACCCAGGTCAATCAACACTCCAAACCCATTTTTGTCAAACATGGTCTGGAAAACCCGGCTGAAAATCAGCAATGCTTGAACCATGTTTTGACCAAAATTCATTTTGATCTTTTTACTTTTTGTAAACTATTGTCAATTTATAATTTTTATTTCATTTACACTTTTAATTATGTATAGTTTGTTTCTTAACTTATAGAAAAATAAAAACGAATCAAAATTCAAACACTTTCTTTTCCAAAATTATGCAATGTTGGTTGTAATTCATACAAATATTCAATTTATTTATATTTATTAAAAATCCCTGTGCTACCTCGCATCCTTAACCCTCTTCTGTTACCGAGTCAATGCCCAGTCTGGGTTTTAAAACATTGTGCACAACAAATCCATTTAGTGACCTAGAATGTCAGAGTTAAATGATAGCAAAGAAGAAAACAGTAGCAATTATGTGAAACATATATGCATCCAAGTGAAAGAGGATTGGTAGATATATCTACCATATAAGAAAAGGATATGCCTACTTTTGTAAATTACAGTCAAAGACTCAACATCAAAATGCAGGGGGAAAAAGACAGTTTAATAAAATATTTGCATCAGACACGTGATATTGATTACCAATGCAGGGTAGAAGTAATACTCATGCATCAAAAGGTGGTATAGAAAGGCTGAGGCTGCCAAGGAGAGAACAAACACTTGCAAACAACACATTTAAGAAAGTTTACAAAATTACTACCACCAAATCATGTTAGAAAAGCATAATAACAGTTTAACTCACTTTCCCTTGAAAAAGATCCAGATCCCCGATCACCAATAACACCAGGATTTCTAGGTCCTGTGACATCTCTGTTTAACTGCAAAAGAGTAAAAGAAGGCAATAAGATAAGCATTAGAAATCAAGTGAAAATGTTAAAGACTGGACAACAAATGAGTGGAAACAGGAACCAGAAACATAACAATAGGAACAACTGTGATACACAGTAAACATAAATATTACTTCAGTCCATGGGCTTATGTTGCATTTTGGGTTTCTTAGAAAAAGAAATAGTGAGCATTTCTTTGAGTCTAAATCCAAAGTTACTTATCTTCTTATGATTGTCACTCAATATCCTATCCTACTAGGATTTGCAAGTCTATGCATAAGTGTTGCATGCAAGTTTAAAACTTTCAGATACCATGCACTGGTTTGAATCAATCAAACTTTGTGATCCCAGGACCACTGGATTGCTTAGGTTCTTGTCCACTAACTGCTACAGTAATCCAGAGACCATTCAATAATATGTAAACTCAGTTTGATCCCTAGAACCAACCCTATTTCAAAATTATTAAAACACCCTTAACATAAAAACAACAAAAATATAGCTAAATACTTCTTTAATGCACCTTCTTTTCGGTGAGAGCTACAAGGCCTTGAAGCATTAATTTTGAATGAAATGACGCAGAATCATCTACTCAATTGGTATGAGAAGCTTAAAAAACTGGATCAAAGTAGGCCAAAGGCCACGAAGCCCTACAATATATACACAAACACACTTTACTTTTCCGCTCCTAGTTAGCTGAATTTTTTTATGGCATCCCTGATTCAAATTTTCTTCATATTGTGTAGTTATATTTTAATACAATTTTTTCATAAATACACCTTTATTGTTTTCCCTTGCAACCAACTTTTGGTTGATGAAACTCCAGGATTAACCCTGGAAATTGTATTGTTACGTACAAATGTCCTATAACCCATAGTGAATGTGTGTGTTTTGGACCAAGTTCACCCCCTGATGCTCAAACATAACACCAAAGTTATAGTTCTGAAAAAGCTACTATACCATTTGTATAGAAAAAAAGGAATCCGAGCTTAGATGCATTCTGGTTTTGTTTAAACTTCAGCATATTTCTGTAATTTCTTTAATTGATGAAGAATTTTTACACATTTAGGTTATATCTTATATTTTATTTTTCAAAATCCAAGTAGCATTTATATAAATAGTCTTATTAGGGTTTTATTTTATTATTATTGTAGGATATGTTTTGCACTTTTCTAATGGTTCGGGTTACTTATAGCTCTACGATTAGATAAGTGTGCATAAATACCCATACTTGTAATCAATGATCTTAGTTCATTGAAACATATTATCAGAGGCTTTTTGGTCTGTTACAGTTGCATGATACAGTTCTTATAGGTGTTATGTCTAAGGATTATAGGTGTTATGTCTAAGGATTATAGGTGTTATGTCCAAGGATTATAGGTGTTATGTCCAAGGATTATAGGTGTTATTTCTAAGGATTATAGGTGTCATGTCCAGAATCATCTGTCCTTCAGATCAGTTCCTGTCAAACCAAAACAACTATACCATTTGTATACACTGTTCAAAGCAATATGGAAGCGGCTGATGTCAATTCCCACCTTAATTACTTACCAACCTTTACCCAAACCCAACCATCAACCCTAATTAAATAGATACCATAATTCACAATAATCCTCAACCCTAAGATGAAAACCCTAACACACTAGCTATTCTACTGTTTAACGCAATACAATGATCAACTCTTAGACCCCATCCTTGTAATAGAAAAAATACTAAAATGCCATGCCGAAGAAGGTACTACACATTGAAATCTAACCTTAAGAAGTTGACAAATGCCACTAAAAAATGTATATTTGAAAATTAAGGACATAGGAAATCAAGCAACGGGAAAGGCTCATTAAGCATACAAGAAAAGGGATCTGACCTTTGCAAAAGTGCTTGCTAGATCGTCCACATCAGAGAGAGACCGCAAACCAATGCCCTATAATTAAAAATAAGAACTGTCAGAGCTAATAGAATGGCATCTGCAAAATTATGATATCACCAGTCTGTTACCACTACAAAAGAATCATCCAACAACTTTAGTTGAAATAAATAGCAAAAGGAAAAAGCATCTGAAGGTACCAGAGTATAAAGAAAATGCCTTATATTTTGCATGTTTATTCCACTAAAATAAACAGATGGCAGGTATCGAGAAATAAAAAATCTGACAAAGAAGCACTGTAGCAGAAAATTAAGAATGACTATGATTTTATTAATCAAAGGTTCAGATTGCAAAGTTCTGATGAAAAACTAGTGCTTTAAAAAGTTAAACCAATGAGCCAATTTCTCTTGGAGCCTAGCACAATAGAAACGCATACATGATTAAGATGGACATGAAGCTGAAAAAATACAATATATAACATCAGAAATATTAATATCACCCATCCATTAAGCCAGTTGGCTGAAACACCAGGGCA
The DNA here is from genome assembly GCA_963691705.1 of Viola odorata. Lineage (NCBI taxonomy): Eukaryota > Viridiplantae > Streptophyta > Magnoliopsida > Malpighiales > Violaceae > Viola > Viola odorata. The sequence goes on from OY829541.1 coordinate 34,193,865, forward strand.
ATACCCTACCACCAAAAACATGTAATCCAAAGCCTATATAGCTATTTAGATATCTCAAAGCCCCTAGTCAATGATACGCAAAAGGATTAAGCAACACTATCATGAGGGAAATTACAATTAAAAGCTGTAATTGCATACTGTATCATTGAATATATATTGGGAAAAAAAAGTCCAAGCAGAGAGGAAGCAGGTGGAAACAAGAGGGTAATCTGAATGACAAATGGCACTGGATACCGAGGAACAGGCCAGTGTGAGCCGTCAAATTAATAAACCAAGGAAGACAAAGACTGATTATGAGATGAGATATCAAATGGCTAAAAAAAGACAAGGAACTGAATCTTACTTCATCTTTCTCAAACAGACGGTACTCATCATCTATAGAGCCAAACGCAGTATGGTCATCCTCTTCTAGGCCACCCAAATCCACCTCTTCAACACCTTGCTGCCCAAAAAATGCATACTGTGAAGCATCAAAGAGTGCACCTGAAAGACAATTGATAAAAAAGAAAGTTATACAACAGATACATTCATGCAAAGGCACTGCCAAAAAAACATAACTAGTCAAAAGGTGAGTAATTTGAATTCATGGCTCAGGAAAAAAGTAAATTACAGACTAAGCAATACCAACTTAATCCTCTATATATTGACTACTGCAATGTTCTCAGTCAATTGAGTACAAGTACTTTTGGATGAGCAAGTCTTGAAAACATTTCTAACTAAACTTAAATCAGTTTATCCAAATTATTCAATGGAAGCAACAGTGAAGTTCTCCTGGGTCCTACAAACAAAAACAATTGACATTGAGGGCTATGAAGCAATGAGGCTGTTCTTGCTGTAGCCTAACACAATATCATCAAACACCCATTCACAAAGAAGCAACGGTAACATCATTTAAGTTTGAAAACAGGTAAGAGCTAATTGCTCTACTAAAAAAAGCAGCAGGACCGCGTTTTGAGCTAATTGAATTAAACTAATGATTACAGAAACTGCATAACGGCATTCAACCAAGATTCGAGCTGAAGAGCAATAGGAGAAAAGAGAAAGAAAAGACAAACCAGAAGAAGAAGAGGTGTCAGTGAAGTCCTTGAAACCTTGGGAATTGGATCGCTCCATGTCTACTACATCAAGAGCCCAGAAAAACCCTAGATGTCAAGAAACGAGAAGAAACAACAACGAGGTAGCAAACGGCGTTTCTCTGATGGATGAGGGCAGGAGATAAGAGTCGTAGAGCTAGGGTTAATGCGTTATAGAGTTGGTTAATTAATTAATGATGGCATAGGTTGGTAATAAAAGGGGATGTGTAGGGAGTGATTTGGAAGCTAGGGTTACAGATGTTGGAGGGAAAAAGAAAGGAAAAGGCCAGGCGTCAGCTGAATCCCTCCCTTTTCTATTTCTTTTCTTTCTAGAGAGAGAAGGAGAAAGAAACGGAGAGACGGCGGAGGACGGTGGAGAGATTTGCTGCGCCGTGTTAGAGAGAGAGAAGAGAGAGAGAAAGAGAGACCATATAAGACTGTTTTTTTCTTGTTCCTTTGCTTTTGGTTTTTTCTTGAGGTGAAAAATGGAGTGGCTGGGTTGGGTCGGGTTGGGCTGCGGATACAAGCAAGCAAACACGTGCACGAGAGAGAGAAATAAGGGGATCCAGACCGGACAATTTATTCTTCCTTTCATTTGATGCTCTCTTACTTTAACCATAACCAAATACCTCAAATGCCATATTTTAATCTTTTCTCATTTAAGGAAATACATTTTTCTCCTTTTTTTATTTTTACAAGCTTAGATCATTGAATATATTTAAAGTCTAAATTAAATGAAAAAAGAAATAGGCTAATTTTTTTTTTCCAGATAAATGAGTCGAGATTTGAAAAAAGATCTTTCTTTAAAATAGGCGTGTAAAATCTTCCTGAGATTAACTAAATATATATTTAATTTTAAAATGAAAAATTATTAACCACTATTTAAAATTAAAAATGAAAAAGTAAATTTTAATTTCAAATTTTTTTTTATCAATTAGTCTTTGATTAAATTATTAACCACACTACAATTCAAAGATGCATATAGACGCATGATAGAGGTGTTTGCGGGTAGGGCGGGTCGGTTGTTTGTTGAATTCTAAATTCAACTCGTATCTAGTCGGTTTGAAAATTACATATTCGGTTCTACATTTAAATTTTTTAAAATTTAAAAAATCGGGCTGAGTAGGGTTAGATATAATTTAATCGGATTGAGCGAGTTGAGCTATATTACTATTATTTCTAGAATCACAATTTTTGCATTTGAAAAACAGAAGTTAAATTTAAATTAAAATTTTTAAAGTAAAATGGAATCATGCTCATCTTTAATTAAAAAGATTGAGAAATAAGACAATATATGATTGTTGTTATTTATATCTATAAACTAAAATTTATACTTTATTCTAAACAAACAAAAAAGTGTTTGAAATGGATATTTTCATTAAGAATTTTTTATATTTATATGTTATTATTAGACATATTTTGTGAAAATTATAATTTTATATTTTTAATTTCTTATGCGGGCCAGGTCAGTATTTTACGGATATTAAGAATGAAGGCCCTATATTTACTAGTACGGGTCAGTTTTTTTAAAAATTAAAACTCAACTATACCCCCATTCAACGAATGTAAAGTCGATTTTGTACGAATATGATCAGACTAAGCAGGTTGATAAACCCCCCTACGTGATACGGGCATGAGAGGGGCCAAGTATTGGATAAAAATAACAATGTCATGGGTGAGCCGAGAAAAAGAGAAGAGGGACGAAACCCTAGCAAGACATGAGCAGCCAAGGCGCAACGACACATGGGATGACCGAGCATGACATGAGGCCACACCCGCACAACCCTAGCAAGGCATGAGGTCGAGCAGCAACGCGCAGAGCGCGTGCACTCGCACGTGGACAACTTTTGGAAACCAATAGCTAACGACATACCGTTAGCCACTGCCACTTAAGCCCATCCGACCTTTTAAAGAGCAGCCCTTCGAGACTTTGTATAAATAGCTCTTTCCTTATCATTTTGTGACAGTCTATTATTTTGTTGAAAGCTAAAGTTGAGAGCATAAGCCTCTTCCTTTCAATTGGACTCATCTTGGTGCTTACCTATTGGTTTAGAAAGCCTTTGGTTTGAGCCAAGAAAAAATATCAAATTTTTACTTTGTTTTGTCAAATTTGTGTTGAATATTATTGTAAGTTTTCAGCTCAAAATAGGCCAAACAAGATCCTTGGTCCATTCGGCCAAGTTCTCTTTCCGCATTTGTGTTTGTGTGTTGTTTGTGTAAGTCATTCTTGAGTGTGAGCGTACCATTTCCAACTTGAACTAGATCCTTTATTAAAAGAAGGAAAGCCCACGGATTTTCTCATCAAAAGTTGTTGCCTTGGTAAGCAAAACATCATCAAGTTTGTAAGAGGAACCGTGACTTTTATCAAGTGGTAGCGGAGCAAAGGTTGTTCAAGAGTTGGTACATTTTTCTTATATTTTCAGCCATAGTTTTTCGTCTTTCTTGGTTGAATGTTGTTCCTCTGTCTCTTGTGAATCTTTTGAGTAATGTTTGTGATTTTATTTCAAAGAAAATCCTTGTCAAAATGCTTTTAGTCGTAAGTTGTTCAAGTTGTCTCCTTTTTTGGTGTTATTGGTGTTCTTGACATGAGTTTTGTCTCTCCACCAAATTTTGTACTTCTTTCCAGTGAAAATCTTATTATTTAGTGTCTTAAGAGTCTTTAGAGTCAAGTGTATGAGTTTGGACCCAACATTTTCAAGTTTCAATGTGTTTGGCTGAAAGTTGTGTTCTTGGTGTTCTTGCCAAGTTCTTGAATCTTCAAGTGAGTTCTTCATTTGATTCTTGTTTCAATCCGTTTTTCCTTGAGTCTTCTACCCAAATTTGTGTTTCTAAATTGTTTAATCTTTGTTTAGTTTGAACAAATTCAGCAGTCACGTCATCTCTTACAACTTTTTTCTTAAAACCCTCACCTAACATGCTCTCTTCTCCAAAATTTGCCATTTCGGTGAAAGATAAAAGGTCGTGAAAAAAGCTACCTGAAAATTTACCTGTTTGAACCAACAATCACAGCTGGACTTGCAGAAACTTTCCCATAAAAATATCTCCCAAAAAGTCTGCCCAAGTCCCAAACCAAAAGTCTTAAACTCAAACAAACTTAAGTGGCACCCAAGTCCTAAACCTAAATACCAAAACTGGCACCCTAAAAAGCAAAAACGTGGGAGTCTTAAACTAAAGTGTAAGAGTTGCTGCTTGTGTTCTAAACTCAACTTTTAGTCTACTATTTTTCTGTCCTAAAGTCTCTTCCTTTCTTTTTGTCTAAGTCTTGCCAAAGCTCACCTAGCGGTAGCTTCTCTTGAGTTTCTTTTGCGTTGCTTTTTCCTTGCTTCCTTTGAGTCGTTTGCTTGCATTGATCATTGTGCTTACCTTAACCTTAACTTGTACCAAGTGAGTTGAAGAATTCAGAAGTGTGAGTTGAGTGATTGTGAGCGCAATATAGAGGAGTATAAACACCAAGAGAAACGCGTGAGCGAGTCTATTTTTCACTAACGGATATATATATATATCTCGTTAGTGGATTTTTCAATCACTTCTTGAGCATCGTAGGTGCATTCTCCCGCCTCAAAGGTTGCGACAAGTGGTAGGAGGCAAAAGAGGGCCAAACAAAACCTGGTGAGCCTACCCATGATTATCTTATCACCCAACCACTAACAAGAAACTTTTGGGGTTTTTGGTATAATTCTTCTTGTGGTTTGGATATGCTTTTATAGTGTTTTTTCTTGAATGGTTTGTAATTTGTGTCGTCTGGTCTTTCAAAAAATACATAAAAATGCTTGAAGTCAATTTTGAAAATACATGTAATTTGTGTCGTGTGGTCTTCTTGTGGTTTCAAGAAGAGTGCATGCTAACTAAGAAACGTCACTACATATACATATATATAGCAGTTCCCTTTCTGAATTCTTATATACTCCAATTTTTTCACGGCTAGGAGTCTATTTCCATATATTTTTTTCTTCATTTTTTCCACTTTCCTTTCCCTCCTTGGTCACGGTTTAGTAAGGCTTGAGCTTATTCTATTTAGACTGGGTTGGGCCTAATCTGAATTAAAGAAGTTAAAAAGAATTAATATACTGTAAAATAATATACTCCTATGATAAAAAAAGAAAAGAAAAAATATTATGATGTTACTTTATAAAATAAATATCATGTACTTTTACTAACTGACTCATTAGTCGACCTACCCAAAATATAGAGGTAATTGCAAAAAAAAAACCTTGTACTATTTCGAAAAGCAGAAATTTCACCTGGCTTTCAAATTTTTTATTTCGCCTCCCCTGTACTAAGGGTCAACGACAAACACGCTGTCTTTATTAGTCAAACTAACAGATTACTTACTACAACATGTTTTTTTAAGCTTGTTGTAGTAGGTAATTATGTAAAAAAAAAATTAAAATTTCAAAATTTCTTTCTTTCTTGTTCCAAAAATTCCAAAAATTCTTTCTTTCTTATTTTCTTATTCCAAATTTTTTTTTTTTTAATATTCCAAATTTCTTTCTTATTTTCTTATTCCTTAATTTGTTTCTTTCTTTCGTTTAATTATTTTCTTCTCCTGTATTTTCAAATCCTACATTTAATCAACTCAAATCCTGCTTTTTCTTTCTTCTTTTCCAATCCATAAATTTCCATCCGCAATTTCCCATCTTTTGTTTTATTCAATTTCTTTTTTTTATTTGCAGAAAAAACTTGAAGAAGAAGATGGAGGAGCAACAAAGTTCAAAACTCTTAGAACAAGGCCATCCGATTAATTAATCAAACAATTAATCAAAACTCAATGTCTGCCATAAAAATCCACTTTTAATTTGGGAGAAGGAGGAGGAGCGTGTGGTGTGGTGGTAGTGCGTCTGCTGCAACGGTGGAGACTATTGTGGCTGCCAGTTCTGGTAGAAGCTCCGGGGGCCTTGGGTTTGCCGAATCGATAGTGGGGGATGGTGTTCCCACTTAGATTCCGGTATTTTCAATCACTAGTCGTGGTGGCGACGAAGCTGCCATGGATGTCGGGATTGGGTTTGGTGAAGACGGAGAAGTTGTGGTTGTCCGGGTTGCAGGAGGGGCTGGTTGTATCGACGACGGAAGATGATGAGCAGACAGAGAGAGGGGGGAGAAGAAGAAGAAGATTGCAGCAAACAAAGGAAGATGATGAGCAGAGAGAGAGGGAGGAAGAAATGATTTTGAAAAAAGAAAAGAAAACCCAATTCAGAAAAAAGAAAATAAAAAGTTTGTTACCCGAAAGGAAAAAGAGAGGCAATCGGCTGGCCTGGGTCAATTTGGACGGTCTGTTAGTTTGACTAACAGAGACCGCGTATTTGTCGTTGACCCTTAGTACAAAGAGGGCGAAATAAAAAAATTGAAAACCAGGGAAAGTTTATGTTTTTGCAATTACCCCCAGAATATATAATGAAATAAAATCTCTAATACCATCCCATCATTTAACCTATCGTCGTTCACTCCATACCAAGGAAAGTATTGAATATAATCAAATATTTCTTAAAATATTTATACCTCTAGTAAAGGGAAAATCATAATATATTTTGATAGGTGCAATTTTTAATAGCTTAAAAATATATTAAGCTATATATATATATATATATATATATATAGCTTTGCTGTTTTGATAGGTGTAATTTCTTACTATCGCACTCCCTTTTTGGATTTTTCCTAATGCGACGCGGGTTTGGGACGAGATGTGAGACGAAATCGGACTCATCTCACATAATGCATATGAAGTCGCCACCCTAATTTGTTTCTAGGTTTAGGGAACCTATTTGTCATGCATAAAAAATAAAAAGCTAAGGTAAAGTGGGCCTGAACCCGAGAACATTGGTTCGGGGTCCTGTTATGGACTCGGGAAGGTGTTAGGCACCCGAGTCACATCCTAAAAAGGTTACCGGATAAAAAGAGGTGTTTAAATCATGCTTGGAAAAATAAAAAGTCCTAATTTAAGTGACCATGCCTAACAGATAAATTAGATTTTGACAATTTTAAATAGTCATGCATACGAGCATATATGCGAAAAAAGCGTGGAATAAATAAAAGGGTGAGAAACGCTTACTTGTGAAGGGTACGGGTTGATTTACCCACTTTTGATTGAGATTGAAGGTACGCGGAGGGGATACGTTTAAATACTTAGCGACTTGTATGCGAGCGAAAATGATTAATTTAAACAAGCACGAACAAAATAATTATCATGCATAGCGTATGAAAATAAACAAGCACGTGAAAAATAAATGGTATAAGCATGCAAGCATACGAAAAATAAACAGTACGAGTGCAGAAAAATAAATAAACAGTACAAGTACGAAAAAATAAATAAACAGTACAAGTATACGAAAGATCGGTACGAAAAATAAATAAATGCAATGGGTTGAATAATTGGACTAGACCCACTGGGCCTAGAAATTGGGCCCAACAGTTGGGCCCAAACCTAGCCAAGGGCCAAGCCCTTTCTTGTTTTCCATTTGGGCTTGGCCCAAGCCCATGATCAATTAAAATGAGGCCAAGCCTCCTTCTCTTCTCCCTTCATGTCTTCTTCTTCCTTTGGCCTAAACCAGAACAGCGCAGCACGAGCGGCGATGGAGTCACGGCGGCGGAGCAGCAGCAGCATCCTCCTTGTCTAGCGCCGGCAAGGCAACAACAGCGACGAGGTGGTAGTGGTAGCGGCAAGGCACGGCAGGGGCAGTGCAGCGACAGGCTAGCAGCGGCGAGCAAGGCAGCAGCTCGGTGGTGGCGAGCGGCAGCGGCAACCCAGCAATGGTGGCGCTTCGGTGGTGGTGAAGAAAAGCAGATGGCAGTGCTGCGGTGGTGGAGGATGGAGGGCAGTGATGATGCCGACTATTGCGTCCTCTGCCCCCCCCTCTGCTCTCGTTTCTTCTCTTCTCTTTATCTCTCTTTTTTTCTTTTTCTTTTTGATTTTGATTGGAGGCCGAGGTGCGGTTGGGTGTGGCTGAGGTGCGGGGATGGCCGATTGAGGCAGTTTGGGTGTAGCTGAGGCATGGCCGATTGAGGCGGTTTGGGATTAGGACTGATTGCGACGGTGGGATGCAGCTGAGGCGCGACCGATTGCGGCGTGGCAATGGCACTGCTGGATTGCAGCCGTGGCAAGGATTGGGTGTTTTGACAATTTTACAGAGGATGGAATTTTGATTTAATTGGGTGTTTTGATTTTAATTTTGCAATGGATTGAATTGAATTTGTTGGGTTGCTTGATTGAATTAATGTCGGCGTGTGTTCGTGTGTGAATTTGTGCTTCCCCCCCTTTAATTGTAAAATTTCCTTGGCTATTTATAGCGGGATGGAGAATGGGCAAGGTGATGGCAGTGAGGGAGAAGGTGAAATGCATTAAATGTTGATGGAAGTTAGTATGACTGTATGAGGGTGAGGATTTTTTTTCGGTTGTAGGGGACAAGGAGGAATGGAGGGTGGTTTAAAGGAAAAAAGGGACTACCGTTGGATGGTTGACCAATCCAACAGTTGTGATGAGATGGAGATGGAAAGTATTTATTTATTGGTTCAAGCCAATGGTACGGGCAATTTGTGAGAATGGATAAAAACTCGTACCAAAAATACTAAAATGTAGAATAAAATAAGCTGAAATAATTAACATACAGTGAGCGACGAAAGGTTCGCCGCAGTTCGATAAAAAAAATTGCTTGCAAGCGATAAAAGTTCGAGCGTAAGAAAATGCTAAAATAAAAATTGTACAAAATGAAAAGAGATAGTGCGAGTTAGAAAAATAATAAAAAGTAAGTAGCTAATGACCAAAGTTGTTCGACCATCGGCTTCGAGAATTTGACTCGGGAACCGATACGGGTTCGAACGGAAAAAGTGATAAAGATACGAAAAAAGTATGAAATAAAATTTAAACGACATTAAGTGTAAAAATAAACATTAGTTTGAGGAAAATAAATGGAAGTACGATTTTTGAAAAATTGATGATAAGAATGCGACAAATGAAAAATTTTAATTCCAAAATCGGGTAGCAACACTTACCTATATGACGATTACTATGATGAGCCACCAAGGTAGTGGCACAAGATAAGACCATGTCAAGGTCGAGACTATGACTCCTAAGGTCAAGGCCGAGGGCGTTCCCTACATGCCTCAACCTTTCATGCACTAGATAGCCGAGCTAGTCCGGAATACTCATCCCATGGCTACACCATTGCGCGCAGACCTTCTGGTCCCTATGTACCTCTTCATCTACGACAACGTGAGCCTTATGTTGGGTCATCACAAGGCGGACAGAAGGCGCCGCATTCCCCTCACAGCTGCAACCATACTAGGTTACACCCTTGGCGGCCTTCTCCGGCACTTGCACCATACTTCAGCGAATACCATGATGAGTCCTATATGAGCGCCCCACCTGCTCCTACACCTTTACCTTAAGGTCACGACCATGCCAACCACCGTCCAAGGCATCCTTCTCCGGCACCCGCACTCTCTTATCCAATGTCTTCGCTGAAAGGCCGCGAATATGAGAGGTCACGCCCTCGACATTCCACACCCTCTTTTTCATCTATTTCCAAACTACCAAAAGAGATGAGTGGAGTGGAAAATGAGAGTATGAAAGACAGCCGACACTATGATGAAACTTTTTCAGCACCTTTTCCCTCTTCTAGTAAAACAAACGAATCGGGTGAAAATATTGAACCGAATGTGTTTAAGTTTTTGTCAACTCTTTGTTTGAATTTGAAAATGCTACTTTAAAGAGTGAAGAGAGTGAGGAAACACAAAGAGGGCAGAAAGTGTGAGAGAAGAAAGTGAGGAAAATATTAGAGAGAATATTTTGATTGCCAACGATCCAATGAACGTGCATTTGTGCAATGAGGATCATTAAGCTCATTCTAACATCGATAACTCATTTTCTTCTATTTATGAGCCATTTTTGCAGGAAATTCCTACGGATTTCGTAAAGGAATTCGGAGCTTACGAGGATCCTTTCCTAAACTCCTTTATGCTCCATCTTCATGGGTATCTAGATGTGTATCTTTGCAATTTCGTTCCTTTTTCTGATTGCTAGACAAGCAACAACCATGACACCATTTATTGATCATATGGAGAGAGCACACACAAGGAAGCACTTGAAATTTTCAAGACGAGTACCTAAAGTATATTCTCTCCGAGATATAGATTCGAGGGAGAATTCTCTTAAGGTGTTGGTGATGACACAGGTATGAGAGGGGTCAAGTATTGGATAAAAAGGACAATGTCATGGGTAAGCCGAGAAAAAGAGAAAAGGGACGAAACCCTAGCAAGACATGAGAGGCCAAGGCGCAAGGACACATGGGATGGCCGAGCATGGCATGAGGCCACGCCCGCACAACCCTAGCAAGGCATGCGGCCAAGCAACAACGTGCAAGGCACGTGCACTCGTACGCGGACAACTTTTGAAAACCAGTAGCTAAAGGCATACCGTTAGCCACTAACAACATATCATTAGCTACTGCCACTTAAGCCCATCCGACCTTTTGAAGAGCAGCCCTTCGAAACTTTGTGTAAATAGCTCTCCTTCTCATTTTGTGACTTAGTCTATTATTTTGTTGAAAGCTAAAGTTGAGAACATAAGCCCCCTTCCTTTCAATTGGACTCATCTTGGTGTTTACCTATTGGTTTGGAAAGCCTTTGCTTTGAGTCAAGTAAAAACATCAAAATTTCAATTTGTTTTGTCAAATTTGTATTGAATATTATTCGTAAGTTTTCAGCTCAAAATAGGCCAAACAAGGTTCTTGGTCCATTCGGCCAAGTTTCCTTTCCGCATTTGTGTTTATGTGAGTCATTCTTGAGTGTAAGCGTACCATTCCCAACTTGAACTAAATCCTTAATTAAAAGAAGGAAAGCCCACAAATTTTCTCATAAAAAATTGTTGCATTGGTGAGCAAAACATCATCAAGTTTGCAAGAACAACCGTGACCTTTATCACTATGTGTGATTATGGCGGTGTTGGGTAAAAAAGAGAGTAAAGAGAGGAAGCATATTATCTTATTTCTTTTTGTGGCTCCTAATTAGTTATGATAATAGGGCGAGCTTGAGCGGGTATGAGTAGTTTAAATTGGTTTTGGGCAGGTATGGGTAAATATAAAGATTTTCTAAACTAGGCACGAAGATTGAACTAGGGAGAGAAAAGGTTCAAGGTTCCCCGATTGAACCGAGTTCAACATAATTAATAATATTAAATATCTTATATATATTTGAACTCGATCATTTAAACACATGCAAAATTTTATTAATTTAGCAAGAAATTATTAATTTTGAAGTTGATTACTAAAATATAAAAATTAGTTTGACATATATTAAACCTAGTGATAAAAAACTATTAATAAATAGTTTTTTTTGAAATAAATAAGAAAATTATGAAAAAATATATAAAATTCAGACTTCAGTTTGAGACCATTGAATACATTTTTACCCGATCCGTTGATATTTTCCTAATTGTATTAGAAATATTTCCACAATTGTTTTTTGGCTAGATCAAAAGTTATGCCAATTTGAAATTTAAAACAAAATAAAAAAGACATAGAAAAACCAATCGATTGAACCGGGCCCGGTTCGGCCAATTCGATGATTGACTAGCTGGGTCACTAGTTTTTTACGAATTCAATCCAAAACCTTTTTTTGGACCAAAACTTGACTGGAAGTTCATTCGGTTTGTGATGACTTACTAAATTAATGTAGGTTTTTTTTCTACCAAAAATAGTTATTTTAGGTATATCCATTCCCAACCCAGTCAAACCGGATATGACTCAGTTATATTGGTATGGTCATCCTTACTCCTCCTAATCATATGAAACTGTATAATGTTAGGGTTTGTTTGATATTGCATTTAGCTTTAACTTTTGTTTTTATAATTATCACTCTCACACACGCTTATTTGTGTATCTTTTTTTTTTTTTTTATTGATCTTTTATTTTATTTGTAAAATTATGTGTATTTGGATTATTTTGAAGTGATTTAGTTGTAAAAAATATGTTGATCTTTATTTTGATTTTTTGGGTTTTATTCTATCTGAGGTTGTTTATGTATAACTTATTTAATATAGTATATATTGATATATTCGACTTATTTTTAATGATTAGAGTTGTGCAAAAGAATTGTACCGTTCCATTTTGAAATACCATGCTTTAATTGCATATAGATTATGGAATCATGATTAGTTGGGCTTAAAACGTTGGAAACAAGTGTAATAAAAGTTCTGTTTTTTTTTATGTTATATTAATATTTTTTCATTGTGTTATATTTATTAAAAATGTATAATTTGAATTTTCTATTTTTTTCTATAAAATTTTGATTTTTAGCATGTCTAGTTTAAGTTTGGATGTATTAAAAACTCTCATTCACGGTCCACCACCGTTCTTTTTTTTCAATGATGGTTTAATTTTGATGATATGAATCTAGTTTATTTAAAACGATAGTATTATTAAAAGTTAAATGTAAGTATAATTACTACCAATTGCTGAGAAAACACATATAGCCTATTAATTTGCACTTATAGATGCAAATTTATTGATGTTCACGTGTATTTGGCATGCATGTGTTAAAACATTAAAAAAATCAAGTATTCACAAAACATTCTTCTCTTGTAGAATTGGCCAAAAAAAGAACACACCTAATTGTATTCCTATGATCTTAATGTAAGACAACAGATTAATTCTTTTTATGTCCCACTCTGATTCGATTAATTTTTGATATAAACACTAAAAAAATGCTTTGTATAGGTGGAAGTCTCCAAGATATCTTCCATCTTCCATATAAACCACAACTAATAAAAACTAAATATCTTAACTCTCTTAGAATAGAGCTAGGATTTAAGAGAAAAACTACTAAGTTTTTATTTGTCATCATAATTTTTATAATTAATATGGTAGCATTTTGGCAAAAAGAAAAAGAAGTGAATATTGAATTAAGATTGTTTTTTCATTTTTTTAATATATAATTGATGTTAAGAAAATATTTATAAATGTAAGCATTCTACTTCTATGTGACCGACATAAGACTCGACATGTTAGATATTAGGGAGGTTTCTCTACCATGTGTTGACACCCAACGACAAAAGAAACAACATGATTGGAATGAGATTAAGCTACTATGGAAACGTTTTTTCGTTGTTGTTGTCGTTTGTCATGAACTGTTATGGAAACTAAATTAATTTTTAATGAATTATTTTTCTCCTGTTTCCCTCTTTACTCGAACCTTTCTTCTTGTCATAGTCACTGACTGGGTCCATGTCCAACGTCTTCTTCTCATACTCTTCCACCTCTTCTCCTCCTTCCTACCTTCTTCATTTCATTATTTCCAGTTGGAAACCTCAACACTCAACACACCTTTCATGTATCATTTACTACTTCTTCAATTGATTAGTCTACGTTGGCTTTGATGCTATCTATGACTTAGTCCTTGTTGCTTAAGGAATAGCTTGTTTTTTTTGTCAATTTTCTCATTATAATTAAGGAATACACATGGCTTGATGACTTTGTTTAATCTCTTGGTTTTGTTTTGTTGGTATAGTCTTGAATTGATCAATTAAATTGTTGAAAGAGCTAGCTATGGATAATTTGGAGTTCTGCAGATCAAGAAGGATTAATGTTATTTCTGCAGCGAAAATCGTCGGGGCTGCACTTCTTCTTGCTTTATGCCTTCTTGTATTTAAGAAGCAGTCACCTTCTTATACTTACACCAACCCTAACCTGGTATGAGTTCTTCTTGTTAATTCATGTCCATTTCTCTTTGTCTTGCAATTGAACTCGAACTCGAACTTGTAGTAGTTGCTCAGTAGTTTGAGAAGAGTCAGGTCTCTAGTTGGATCCACCTACATGAATCGAAAACCATATTCAGCATGTTGATTATCTTCTTGTGTAATTCTGTTTTATCTGATAAGTATTTGTTTCAACTCTTGTTTTATCTAATTAGTTTTTTGGCCAGTGATGCTAGTTAAACCATTTGATTTATTTTCTCCATTGATATCATTCCCAGTTCTTCAAACATGGACCTCATGTCTTGGTGACTGGAGGTGCTGGTTATATAGGTTCTCATGCTGCACTTCGTCTGTTGAACAACTCGTACCGAGTAACAATAGTGGTATTCTTTCCAATTCCTGAACAATCTTGCTTTCCATTACAAGAAATAATTATCTGTTGTAGAGATTTATAGTAATAAGGTATTGAATTTTTCGACAGGACAATCTTTCGCGGGGAAATCTTGGAGCAGTTAAAATACTTCAGGAACTATTTCCACAGCCTGGAAAACTACAGTTCATATTTGCTGACCTAGGAGATCCAAAAGCAGTATCCATTTTGTAATCTAAACAGGCATAGAACTAGCATTGGTTGTGGTCGTGTGGTAAAAGACTTATTCATTCTTAACCCAGATCTCAAGTTTGAGTCTGGGGAATGGAAAAGAACCATGTTTGAAAAGTCATCCCCCTTTGGGTTCCCGATGATGCTCAAACAAGATGAGTCTCCTGAAGGGAGAAGGAAAAAAGAGAGAAAATAAGCAGGGTCATAGATGTATAATTTATTTGAACTTGAGCACTTGATTTCTTTCTTTTTCCTTAATACCATATTTTAGGTGGATAAAATCTTTGCAGAAAATGAATTTGATGCTGTCATGCATTTTGCTGCTGTTGCTTATGTTGGTGAGAGTACAATTCAACCTCTTAGGTATCTTACTTCACCATTTTCAACTTTCAGCTAAGGTTACATAGCATCTTTTCTATATCAGTACATGAACTGAAGAATTTTGACCTACCTTGCTGTGCAGGTACTATCATAATATCACATCGAACACGTTGACAGTTTTAGAGGCAATGGCCGCGCATAATGTAAAGACACTGATATATTCTAGCACTTGTGCAACATATGGAGAGCCTCTGAAGATGCCAATAACAGAAGAAACTCCTCAAGTAAGATTCTTGTCAGAATGCTTGCTGTTCATTGCAAACTCCGATTTTTCGTGGAGTCTTACTTCTTCGATCAAAACTCTAGATATGGTTTAAACTTGTTTGTGTCCTGGAGGCTACCTGACTTGTTGGTCGATTTGCCAACAATCGACGCAGATTTGTATCTTCTACTTAAAATCAAAAGATTCGTGGTTCTTAGTTCCGGCTAGCATAATACTCCCCTTGGAGCATGTATAAAGTAAATTTAGTCTGAATGTGAAGAATTCGCTTATTCTGTCGCGAAACGGTTCTTTGAACCGTACCCATTTCCATCTATGTGCCGTTTCAGGCACCAATCAACCCATATGGTAAGGCCAAGAAGATGGCAGAAGACATCATAATTGACTTTTCCAAAACCACAGATATGGCTGTCATGATCCTGAGGTAAGAGCTGCTGTGATTTAAAGTACTGCAACTCATGTCCTTAGGAATTATCAGATGCAACTAAAATTTGACTCAGAATAGCAAGAAAATTCCAAAACACAATCGAACTGATCGGTCTTGAACCAGTCATTACCGAACTTTAAAGCAGTGCTTTAGCGTCTGATCTAACATATCTATGGAGGAAGCTAGTGTTAGAACCCTCCCTCCTGTATTAAAGTGACCCTCGATTCTGATAAGGAACTCTTCAGCAGCTAATTGTCTAATCATTTAACACTGCACATTGGAGCTGACTTCTATTATTCTATATTTCTATGTTTTCAGATATTTTAATGTGATTGGATCGGACCCAGAAGGAAGACTAGGGGAATCTCCGCGTGCTGAGCTGCGTGAACATGGCAGAATATCTGGTGCTTGTTTTGACGCAGCTCGAGGTATTATACCTGGACTCAAGGTAACTCAGAGAAGATGAGCAGTAAACCCATGCATGTCACTTTTCATTTAATTATTGACTACAAATTTGGAGAAATCAAATTTCCTTTTCTTGTGTCAATACTATAGGTCAAAGGAACAGACTATAAGACAGCAGACGGCACCTGTGTACGGGACTATATTGATGTCACTGATCTGGTTGATGCTCATGTGAAAGCTCTTGCTCATGCAAAACCTAAAAAACTTGGCATTTACAATGTTGGAACTGGAAAAGGTTTCTTTTGTCCCCTTTCGGAATTTTGAAATTCTTTTGTTTCTGTTCAGGGTAATAAAATGTTATGCAGACTATTTTTTGGACTTGTTCCACTGAAAATTATTTGGTTCTGTTTATATCACAGGTAGATCAGTGAAAGAGTTTGTAGAAGCTTGTAAGAAAGCAACAAATGTGGACATAAAGGTTGAATACCTCAGCCGCCGGCCAGGCGACTATGCCGAGGTTTTCAGCAATCCTTCCAAAATAAGTCAAGAGCTAAACTGGACGGCTCAATATACTGACCTTCAAAAGAGTTTAGAGGTTGCATGGAGATGGCAGAAGGCGCATAAAAATGGTTACGGTAACAGTTAAAAAATGATTTTCAAGAGAGAACCTTGATACGCTAAATGGTGCCATAAGTTTTGTTGTTCGGAACTATACAGCATAATTCAAATACATAAAGGACATTCTGATACCTAAAGCAGTAGGCAGATAGTTTTTACCTGTGTAGGATGTTTTAGTCACTCATTACAGTTGCATACGAAAACATGGTTTTTTTAACATCAATGGTTGAAAGGTGTTGCCTACTTTTTCTGCATTTGATAGTTGCAGACAAGTAAAATAAACTAACGTAACAGAAACTTCCAGATATGCAATTCTGTAGTCTGTACACATGAAAAATCCAATTGAAATCGATGATAAGGAATTGTGGATTTCCTAGTGTACAAGGTAGTAATACTACAAACATCAAAAGAAAACTACACTCCATTGTTTTACAAAAGGGAAAAGCATAAACAACAAGTGAGAATTCAGACGAGAAAAATGTTCCTCATCTGGGCAGTTAAGGTGATCAAAGTATTGCTTATCTCTGGTTCTATATTTACAGTTGAATCATCAGAGAGAAATGCATGTACCTGATTTCTAAGTTCAATCCAGCTGCAGCCTGGTTGCTTTTCAGTGCAAGTTTTCTTCATCAATGACCTTATTTCCTGGACGTCTTCCCATCTTCCAGCCTCAGCATGCAAGTTTGACAGAAGTACATAATTTGTTCTTTTGTGAGGTTCCAATTCCAAAAGCTTTCGAGCAGCTAACTTTCCAAGTTCCAAGTATTTGTGCGTTCGACAAGCCCCAAGCAACGCACCCCATAAACCAGCATTAGCTTCAACCTTCATTCCCCTCACCAGTTCGAAGGCTTCATCTAATCTCCCCACCCGCCCAAGCAAGTCAACTATGCAAGCGTAATGCTCAGCCACTGGTTCTAAAGCATACACTTGGCTCATGAGTTTAAACAATTTTAAGCCCTGATCAACTAGGCCAGTATGACTACAGGCAGACAAAATGCCAATGAAGGTGACTTGATCTGGAACAACTCCTATTGATACCATTTTCTTAAAGATTTTAATAGCCTCCATTCCAAGTCCATTTAACGCATACCCACTGATCAAAGAGTTCCAGGAAACGATATCAATATGAACAATTCCTCTGAACACAAGCTCAGCTTCTAAGATTCTTCCGCATTTAGCATACAAGGTGATTAAGGCATTGCTCACAAACAGATCACTCACATAACCACTTTTCACAACGAGATGGTGAATTTGCTTACCAACTTGCAGAGCAGCAACATTGGCACAGGAACTCAGTCCACAAACAAAAGTTGATTGATCAGGCTTCTTTCCTTCACACCTCATTAAAGCAAAGCTCTTCAGAGCATCCAAATACAATCCATTCTGCATGAAACCGGTAATTAAAGAATTCCAAGAAACTAAATTCCGCTCTTTCATCTCGTGAAAGATCTTTAGAGCTATATCCATTTGTCCTAATTGAGCATAACCAGCAATTATTGTATTCCATGTAACCATGTCCTTATGTGCCATTTGTTTGAACAGATGATGAGCTCGATCCATTCTTCCATGCTGTACATAGCCTGCAAGCATGGTATTACAA
This sequence comes from Viola odorata, assembly GCA_963691705.1. Taxonomy (NCBI): domain Eukaryota; kingdom Viridiplantae; phylum Streptophyta; class Magnoliopsida; order Malpighiales; family Violaceae; genus Viola; species Viola odorata. The sequence continues at coordinate 34,211,872 of OY829541.1, forward strand.
CAAACTACATCATGCTTACCTATCTCATCAAATATCTGAGTAGCTTCATCCATTTTATTGTACTGTACATAGCCAGTGAGCATTGCTGTTTGGGCAACGATGTTCTTGTAAGGCATTTTTTTAAGCAACTCCCTCGCTTTGTCAAGCGCACCTACTCGAACATACCCATTAATCATGGTAGTCCATGATACGGAATCCTTCTCAGGAATCTCTTCGAATAGCTTAGAAGCCTCATCAATTTGGCTGCTTTGAACATAAGCTGAAATCATTGCATTCCAAGAAACCATATTTCTATGAGGCATTTGATCAAAAAGTCTCCTGGCCTCCAAAACATTTCCATTTCGTGAAAACGCACACAACATTGTAACCCAAGAGACGACATTTGGTTTTGGAATTTTCTCAAAGAACTTCCAAGCAGAATCCAGATCACCCACTTCAGCAAACCCCTCCACCATCAAATTCCAAGAAACTACATCCCGTTCTCCCATTTCCTGAAAAAACTGCAAACCTAGGTTCATTTTTCCATTTCTGGTATACCCGGCAAGCATTGAATTCCAGGAAATTAAATTCTTTTGAGGAATCTCAGCAAACAGCCTCGTAGCATCCTCAAACCTCCCTTTCTTTGCATAACCAGCGACCATTGCATTCCAAAGAGCCGTGTCCCTCTTATAAATAGAAGGAAGAGAATCAAATAGTTCTCTAGCCTTTTCAAGATGCCCGTTTCGGAAAAAACAAGTAATCATCAGAGTCCACGAATAGAGGTCCCTGTTACGCATTTTAGCGAATAGCTTATGGGCTTCCTCTACCATACCATTGTGCAAATACCCCGAAACCATGGTGTTCCAAGAAATCAAGTTTCTGTGAGGAGCTTTATCAAACAGGTCGCGAGCTTCAATGATTCTTCCATTTTTAGCAAACGCAGATATCATGGAGTTGTAGGTTACAGTGTTCTTTTGGGTCATTTCCGAGAAAACTTTGATGGCATCATGGATCTGGCCTGATCTCGCAAACTGGTTAATTCTCTGGTTCTGGGTAAAGACATAACTACACTGCTGTCCAGCTGATATCAGCTTATGTTTCATGGTTTAGTAAACTTTCATCTTCTGCATTTCTAAGCGTCCTTTCGCGCCAAAGTGCAAATGATGGTTCGGAAATCGGAAAATAACTTTTTCTTTTTTTTTTTTTTTTTACAGAGATTCTTAATTCTTAAATACTAGTATATTAATTTACAAGTCAAAATCTGGATTTTTTTACATTTATATGAAAAGATGAACTACATTTTGTTTCTCTCTCGATTATTTATTAGTTAAATTATTTTCCACCGTCTTAAATTAATTTTTATTAATATATTTTTAAATTAATATTTATCACATAAAATTAATAAAATTAACTTTCATTATCTAGTAGAAATTTAATGGAATTAATTTTTTATTATCTCATTTGATATATGTCACGTGTCAAAGATCTTACATGACTAACTAAAGTTTCACCATATAACTTTTAGATACATATAAATTAGAGTATACACTATAAGTTTCACCACATAGTTTTCTTTCTATGCAGGAACGTAAGTAGGTCGGTAATTGTGGTATATTTACATCTTAAATTTTTATTAACTCTACTAATCTATTAATCTGACATGATTAATTAAAAAGTAAAATACATAATGTAATGAATTGAATTACATTTTAGAACCCGTATAAAAACTGGAATAGAAACCAACAATTAATGAATGGATACAATTACGGTCTCAGCTTCAAATACAGAACCTATGCTTTTGCAAAATCAACAGTTTTTTTCCCGTCATGTGCTTTCCTGAAGAAATGCTTGACATAATCCGAGTACAAGACTTGCTTATACACAGCCTCTTCACCGCTCGCAAGCACCTCAGGTAGAGGACCAATCACGTCCGTTGGATTTGGGTTGATGAAAATCGGGACTGAAATTCTATTACTACTCCCATTGGCCACCACACGATGCTCGACGCTCTTGTATCGACCGTTACTCAGTATCTGCAACGCATCACCCACGTTGATCACTGATATGATGCCTTTTTATGCATGTTTTTCCCTCTCTTTCAGGTCTAATTTCACACTTGATACTACTAATTTGGCTTGTTTTCCAACCATTTTGTAGATTTGGACTAAAGGGAGGAACTTGCTGAAAAGCGCGCCATTTGGATGCATTTTTACTGATCTTACATCGTCGAGCCCTAGATGCAGTTTTGTCGTCGAGACCTAGACGAGATCTTATGTCTAGGCCTAGACGAAGCACGTGGATGTTTCTTTTCGGATGACGCTTGGCCGAAGATGCTAAAAAGATTCTAGCGGGATTCCATGTGCAAATCATCCAGCTCATCAGAGAATATTCCTCTATACCATTTTGTCCCCTAGTGGGGTTGTTAGGCTATATATAGAACCTTAACTTTAGGTTAAAGGGGGGCTACTCTTTAGTATATTTATCATCTTTTTAGGGTTTTCAATCATTGTAGCCACCTCTCTAACATTGGGATTTGTTCTTCCCTTATTTTTCCAGAAATTGGAGCCCCAAGCTGCAATTAGTTTTTAATCCAGATTTTCGTTTTCATCTGCACCTCTTTGCTGTTTATGTTGCTTTCTCCATCTATCTTGTGCATGATTTCCAGCATGAGTGGCTAAATCTCTTAGTCTTGGCAGGGGTGTTTTAAGGATTGCAAGAGGATAGTTGGGAGGTCAAAGTGTTCTTAAAACGTGTTCATTGTTGTATCCGCTTTCTTGCCATTTTATTGTCATTTCGTGTGAGATTTGTTGGTAGTTTGATCACCTATTTGCATGTTTCTCATGAATATTGTCATCTCCATGGTAATAACTAACGTGAGGCCATGGAATAGAGTAGGCACCTGGTCCAGAGTCACCATGTTGTTTGGTCCAATCTGGCTAGGGCAAGAAACCGGTTAGGGCAGACTTCTCAGTGTCTAGCCCTAGACGTGTCTTCTCTCCACTTCACGGGCCTGTGTGTATGACCCATAAGCGTACCTTGGGCACAGTGTCACGGCCACTCCCATAAGCGTACCTTGGGAGTGACTTCTCTTAAGAAGAGAAGTAGGGAATCTCCGTGAAAACAGGGTTCCTATAGCACGTCTATGGCGTGAACGCAGTCTATCCTTGCACCGATGACCGACTAGACCTCGACGCAATCCGCCGTCTACCCCTGCTAAGATTTCTCCTTTTATCTGATTTAGTATCTTTACTTACTTGTTATTATCTTTATTACACTTGTTAGTCTTTACCATTTTTATTGATATTCGCTTGCTTTATTTTCGTTCCCTTTTTATTTAATTATTTCGTTTGTCTAGTGTTACTTGTTATTTGCATTTTTATTCTCTGTCTCAATATCAACTGCCATCGTTGGCTAGATTCGTCTAGACCGACCAAACCCCCCCCCCTTGTGTTACTTTTATGTCTGTTGCATTTTCATCTTCATCATACATTTAGGGCAAGATTAAATTTAGTCCTTCATTTTCCCTGTGGTTCGACCCTGACTTGCTGCTATATTCATTAATTTGTGCATCTAGCCTATCAGGAACTTTATAAATACTCTATTACTTTTGACGCGCGTTTCGACGACGCGTCAAATTTTGGCGCCGTTGCCGGGGAGAGTGTTTACGGACTAATTTTCTTTCTTTTACTTGTATGACCAGGAGATCTGCACCAGACCTTCTACCCCTCGACCACGAACTCACGAAGACAGAGAGAGAATTTCGGAGACAGGCCGGAGCAACCTCTAGAAGAGTAATTCCCCGTCCTGCCCTCGACAGTCAAACCTCTAGTCAGACCGGTCCCGACAATCATCTTCATCCCGACCTCGACAACCCAGTAGTTGTCTACCCCGAGATACTCAATATGGCAGACCGTCCTAATATCGACAATCCTCCGCAGACCATTGAGGACCTCAATGGTGCCCCTGAAACACCAAACACTTGTATCGTTTGGCCCACTGTTCCTCATGATTGGACGCTCAAGTCTGCAGTCATGCACCATCTACCCCTCTTCCGTGGTGTTCCAAAGGAAAATCCTCACCGCCATCTTCAGCAATTGCACTCTATTTGCGACGCCATGAAGCCGGCCAATGTCAGTATTGAGCACGCCAAGCTCCGAGCCTTCATGTGGTCTTTGAAAGATGATGCCCTAGACTGGTTCTATGATCTACCCCCAAACTCCATCAATTCTTGGGCTGAAATGTCAAAATCCTTCACCGAAAAATATTACCCATCAGAAATGGCTAATGTAACTCGCAAGCAATTGGTGTCTATAGTCCAGAGGAAAGAAGAAGATTTTGGCCAGTATCATGAGCGCTACAAAAAGATGCAAGCTATGTGCCCCTCACACAACCTTACCGAGCACGCCCTCATCCAATATTTTTGTGAAGGTCTCAAAGCTCGTGACAAGGCATTGCTCAACGCCGCTGCTGGTGGTGCTATCACCAGACTCACACCTGCCACCGCGAAGGCTACCATCGAGTTAATGGCAAGGAATTGCATACCCGAGAAAAGCCATAATCCAGGGCAAGATGCCCAAGTGGCCGCGATGCAGACCCAATTAACAGCTATAATGGGCATGCTTCAGAACATGGCCCCCGGACAGTCAGTTCAGGTCAAGACATGTCAAATTTGCAACATGCCTGATCATCCGACGGATGCGTGCCCTCATATCCCTGATGAGATCCAAAGTATCAACGCCATCGGTAATTACAATCAGGCCCCATATGGACAGAACTACAATCAGGTGTGGAGACCACCGAACTCCGGATGGGTCAGCCATCAACAAGCGTCTGGGCCGGGACAACCAATGCAGCACAATCAGTATATGAATCAGGCCCAGCCACCTTTCAACGCCCAAAACTTCAAGACTAGATCCAACCAGCCCAACAACCAACAGTCTTTTTATCAGCCCAATCAGGGCCAGACCTCCACTTCGTCTACCCCACCGGTTGATGAGGTAGCTCACTATAGGAACGTCATCACTGATCTACAAAAACAAATGAGCGTCATGATTGATCTACAAAAACAAATGAGCGTCATGTCTGATCTACAAAAACAAATGGGCATCATGGCCGCGGACATGAAAGAATTGAAAAACAAGGGCAGATTGCCGCCCCAGACTGAGGCCAACCCAAAGCACAATGTGTGTGCTATGACTCTTCGCAGTGGCTACGTCTTACCCCCTCAAGAGCATCTAGGCCTCGACGTCGACAAATCCTTTCCAGAGCATCTAGGCCTCGACGTCAAAAAGTCTCCTGAATCCGAAATCTTGCCCAAGAAAATACCCAAAGCCAAGTTCATTGGGCCTAAACTTCCAGAAGTGATGGAGGATCGCATTAGATCTCCACGAGGGATGGCTCCACGAGGTGACACGAGCCCACAAGAATTTACCCAAGAGTATATACACAAGATCCTCGAGCCGCCCTTTCCTCAAAGGCTCGTCAAGACCAAGAAGAAGGAAGAGTATCAAGAAATCCTTGATATGTTCAGCAAAGTCCTCGTCAATATCCCACTTCTCCAGGCCATCAAAAATGTGCCCCGTTATGCCAAGTTCCTGAAAACGTTGTGTACTAACAAATGCAACTTGGCCGGGGTAAACAGGATAAGTGTGGGGGCGAATTTCTCTGCCATTATCCAACAGAAGATCCCTCCAAAGTGCAAAGACCAGGGCATGTTTGTCCACCCCTGCACGATAGGGACAGTCAGTATTGGCAAGGCCATGTGTGATCTAGGGGTTGGCATTAATGTCATGCCCTTGACGATTTTCAACCGTCTTGGCCTAGGACCCCTCGAGCCAACCCCGCTTGTCATCCAATTGGCCGATCATTCCGTAATTCACCCCGAAGGTGTAATTAAGGACATCTTGGTCCAAGTAGGCGACTTCCTATTTCCCGCAGACTTCTATGTCATTGCCATGGAGAATGAAGAATCCGCTAAAGCCACAGATGTTCTTCTAGGGCGACCATTTTTGGCTACAGCCAGGGCCAAGATAGACGTTCATGACGCATCTATCTCCCTTGAGTTTGATGGAGAAATCATTAAGTTCAACATGATGGAAGCCGTGCAATATCCTTCTAATCTTGCTTGTGTTAATTTTGCTGATACGATCGATCCTTTGGTTGATAAAGTTACTGACTTGAATTCTATTGAACCTTTTCAGTCTGCCCTCGACAGAAGCGTCACGCCAGCAAGATTGGATGTCTTGGCCTCGACAATTAAGACTCCACCAGAATTACATGAAGTCACTGCCCGCGTTAGAAGAGCATTCAAATGTTGACGTTGTAGACCTTATTGCTACACAAGTTTCCAATCTTGACGCGGACGACTCTATCCAGCTTGTCCTAGACAGAACTATTTCACCCGTCGCACTAGACCCTTTGGTCTTGACACTTGTGACTTCAGAGCACTCAATTGTTGATATTATTGACCCTATTGTTACACAAGTTTCTGATCTTAACGCTGACAACTCTACACATCTTGCCCTCGACAGGAACATCACTACAAATTCAGTGTCTGCCCCTTCTTTTGTGCAGGGCCCTAAGTTGAAGTTGAAGAGCTTGCCCTCGCACCTCAAGTACGCCTACCTTGGCGAACATGACACACTCCCGGTGATCATCTCTAGCAAGCTTGATCCAGATGCGGAGCGCGAGCTGGTGTTGACACTCAAAGGATACCACAAGGCCCTTGGATGGACGGTCGTCGACGTCAAGACACTTGACCCAGCCCTTTGCACTCCTCAACTAGCCATTACTCCAGCTGTTGTCATGACCACTTTTGAGGCTACGGTAACTCCCGCCCCAGCTGCTACTACCACTGCCTTAACCATCGAGGGCAACATGCCCAATGATAACCCACTCCGCAACCTGCCCAAGACATAGCCAAGAGTAACACTCACCACGATAAGTTGCTCTCTTCTAAAACTTTTGATACTGGACAAAAGGTTTTACTTTACAATTCTTGTCTTAGGCTCTTTTCCAGAAAGTTGAAGCAAAAGTGGACCGGCCCTTACCTTGTCAAGAAGGTGAATGATCATGGTGTGGTTGCAATCCAGAATATGGACACGGGCCTCATTTCCAAAGTGCGTGACCACAGATTGGAACTATTCCACGAAGGTTTCCACCCCCGGGTGGCAGACCCACCAGTCTTGCCCTAGACGCTTTACAACGTCCAGGCCTGGACGGAAAAAATTGGCCAGTCAAGGAGGCACTCCACGCGCC